>OX101756.1:123686231-125033047 GCA_944452675.1 Tachina lurida
AACTGAGTGCTTTTTATAAAAAATGTCTGCTCAAGTCAAGTCTAGTTGGCTCTTGGAAGCAAGGTGTAAAATTTGAAGATAGCAAGCGCTTAATGTAAGACCCTTTATTTATCTAAAAGTATTTGTGAGTAAAACAAACTTTATGGGGCAGGGGCAAAAGGCAATTAACAACATTCATGAATCCTCTTGCGTTTGATTTTGCTCATGGAAAAGAATTTATGAAATGTAAATGTTGATTGTTTGGCATTGTTACTTTATAACAATACAAACTCGATTCGCATTGTAAAGGACAGAAAGAAGACTTAACTTTTTTGGTTGCTTTTGACTTTTCAGATGTCATTGAGGATAATACGAGTGAAATAAATGCTTGTGCTGACTGCTGGAAAAGAAGAGATAATCATTTTCAATGAAAAATTGTGGCTAAACTTATTTAAAACATTGAATTGCTTTTAAGATTTAAAAATGAAAAATATATTGTCTTAAGTGTTGAAAGTAATTAGAATAATTTAAAATAATAATATAAATTATTTAAGGTGTTTTGTTCCCTTGGTCCGTCTGGATAAGTCAGTGCCTTTAGGAGGTCCTAAACTAAACTATAATCCTTTACAGCATTGATTTACTATTATGATCTATAATGGCGTTATTTTCTTGTTAAAGAAATGTAATAATCAAGCATAAACTTACCAATATTTGTGATTGTAAGTATGAAAGTTACACGTATCTTGTTTTGTAAAGCGATAGTGAAGAGCCGACAGATGGTGAAGTATTCAGATATTAGTTAACCTTAGGTTAAGAAGGGTGGTGCGACAACACATCTCTACTTGGGTGCATTGTAATTCCCTTCTGTTGATAATCGTCTGTACCCAGAAGAGCCCCAATTATCTGTCACTAAGCCACTGAATTCCCATGATGAAGCCCCTGATATCCTTCAGCTTACACTTAACGATATCACTAATGCTCTCATGGAAACGTCTGCTCAGCCATTTAAGCTTATGGCATTGCAGCTTCGCACAATGTCAGATAATATGCTCAATGGTTTCTGGTTCCTCCTTATCCTCGCATATCCTACAGAAATTTAGTGCCAGTTGCCCAAATGCTGATCCTTGCTCTGACCGAGCAGTGGTCAGTCAACGCGCCTGTCACGACTCCCATAGCCTTGCTATTCATATTAAGTGGCAGTTCGGATCTTCCTGAGTAACGTTTTATTTACATAGCCCTTGACACTACAATCCTCACTACTTTGTCATGAACATTTGGTACTGCTCTAACCTTAATACATTTTATTTATTTATTGGTACATACTGTACAAAGTAAATTTTGTAGAATATGGTTGCACAAAAATGGACGGGGTGACTAAGACCATACATATGTACTCGTATGTCCATGATGTTATTAACAGTATTTTTAAAAATGTTTTTGTGACTGACTGTATCCGACCTATGCCTTCACATAAGAAGTAGCAACGTCGTTGTCAAAGAAATTCCACAAAAAAACCGCAAGAATATACGGTTATCCGTCGTGACAGATCAGTTAAGCCGAAGGTCCACACCATCCGTTTAATGCGTAGTTGCGTTTTATGCATGTGTCAAAAAGTAGAATCAATGGAATTATATGTGGCAAGTTACAGAGCAAAACGCAAAGAACGTATAGACGCATAGGAAGGATAAAGTAGGTTTACTTTCTACTTTTGTATCCGTCGCATGCATCGTGCTCTCTTTTGTAGACAAATGTTCGTGTGGTGAATTTAAATTTTTTCTCTTTTTGCATTAAAACCAGTGATGGGAAATGAGATTTGCATTTCGGTATCAAAAACAAATTTTTTGAGTACTTTTTTGATACCGAGAGTACTAAAAATTATAATATTTCTTATTTAACCCCCTGTTTGTGTAAGACGTTTGAGTTAGAAATCTTGGCGTTTTTGTAATAGATTAAAGGAAACTTGTACAACTTTTCTTTAATGTATTACAGAAACGCCAAGATTTTTAACTCAAACGTCTTACACAAACAGGGGGTAAATTTTATTAATAAAAAATTATAACAAATTCATTTACAAAAAAAGCAACACATATGTACAAATATATAAAGCTAAATTCGATCGCTAAAATGCTGATCAAATAGAAAATTCTAAATATTTGGCAATGACATAATATAATAAAATTTCGGTGAATTACATTTTTAAGCCATTACCTGATTTATCAATACCCGTTTGAAAATTGCATTCGTAGCCGAAAATCGACAAATTAATTTTATGGATTCTTAGCGATAGAGATTCAGCTTTAGCGAGTTACAGAATACGATGGCTGTTCCTTTATTTTGTTTTCATGAGATTTTGGTAAGAGAAAATCCTTTCGACATTTACAGAGGAGTGACGTATGGACACAATTCCATAAGCTACTCTCGATATATCAGGAAACATGTATTCATCTAATGCGTTTTTATTTTCAGCCACTGTACACCAGAAACTGCATATATTCTCTGTTGTTAATGGTTTCAGTTCTTCCATATAAGCCAATGCTATATATTGGTTGTTAATATTTTAAAAAATTTTCTTTTCCCTAGGAACATTTTAATTAAAAGTAGTATAATGATGTTGGTTTTACCAGATAAAATACTTTCAGGGGAAACTTACTAAATCAAACTAACATTTCATTGTCAAAGTCCACTTTTGTCCTTAGAACTTAATGTAAACTTTTTAACATTTTCTTTAAACTGATTTAAAACAGTTGTTTCAATAGATCAACTTCTGTGCCACATAAAATATCATTGAGTGAAACATGGTTTTCGTTGATATTTAATTGTGGTTACACTTTTCTAAAAGATCTTTACTAATAAAGCTTCGTTCTATTTGTCGAAAAAACAATTTAATCTTCTGACTGCATTTCTAAGTTGTCCGTGATAGTATCAAATTTGTTAGGGGAGTACTACGGTACTTTTTCATGTCAAATAGTATCAAAAAAAGTACGATCGTACCAACTTTCCCATCACTGATTAAAACAACAAAAATAATTGCGCATTAGACGTATTGCATGTAACTTGAATTTAGAATCGGAGAGAATGTACAGAAACGCATACCACGCATATGCAAAGAACGGATGGTATGGACCTTCGGCTTTAAGCAGTGCGAGCGAGACGAAAAACTCTCGAAGGCCAAACAACACACGACAGCCTGACCGCACTTAAGAAATAATTACGATGACGCGAGAAATGTTCTTCAACCCACACCTGCCTAACGACTTGTTAATACATTTTAATTTTAACTTTTATAGCAAGCTTGCAGCGCCTCTGGTGTAAAGTAGTTATCAGAAAAATCCAAGATGTTGATATGCCCAGTCATATCTGGCCATTGATACAATAATATAGGTAGCCGTGAATCTACAACAAATGTATGACAAATAAAATAACAGAGATTTCTATGGCTGTTTTGTGATGACAACTGTCAAAAAAAAAACAAAGAGAAAACAAGAGACATGTATTTTCGTTTTCTCTTGTCCTTGCAAAGCTTGTTTGTATTAGTACAGTTGGTCTAATCTCTAATTCGAAACGAAAGAAAAAACTTTCGAATTTGTATTTTAATAACATGTAATTTCGAAAGCCTATTCTTTCGTTTCGAATTACTAAGTAGATCCTCAGCTTTTACAGGCACTATGAGCATAAAACATAAAAACCATTTGGCAGATCACATCACATCGCGAAACAAGCAAATAAAAAACTATATCAGCTGGCTGGTATGTGTCAATTGGAATGCTTTTTCTCCACAAATATTTATTATGTCTGACCTTACTTTTTCATACATACGAGTATTAACATTCCGCTCACATTCAGTTAAAATTACATGACTGGCAACTGTTACTCTTTAGCTAACGCCCTGCTTACTTTTATATTCACATGTCCACTACTGGAGTGGCAGAAGCATAAGTATCCACAATGCGTGCTAAGCATAATAAAATTTAATTGTAAATGACTTCTCATGCACATACATATGTATGTATGTATGTATGTAAAAGATAACAGACCTCCAAACACACACACACACACACGCAGGCACTCATAAGTACATGCACACACACACACACACATACATAAAACGTCAAATGGTCCCCCTTAAAATATGCTGCATTAGTAAAACTTTCAGGGCAAATAGTTATAAAAATAGACTTTTTGACATTTTGCTAAATTTATTCATAAGGATGAGAAGGACTAGACTTTGCAATTGTTTTCTCTTATGATTGCTTTTATGAGTACACCGATAATATTTTATTCTTACTGCCATATTCAAAAAAAAAATTAATTTTTTTACAAACAGTTTACAAAACAAATTTAGTATGGAAATTTGTTAATTTAATTTTTTTCTGAATAAGGCTTTTAGTCTTCTTTAAAGGTCAAAGGACCTTGTGTTTTATTCCCGTGAAGATCCGTGAAGATTTAAAGAAACATGTAAATCTATAAAGACCACTCTTTTTTCAAAACTCTCAGGAAATTTTCCACGTAGAAGTAGCAAATTACTGTACTACATATAATAAAAAATAACGGATTTTATTTTAGAGGTATAGAGTCTTAAGTTTGGATCCATTAAATGGTCCTGATGTAATATCAGGTAGCTAAATTACTAATTTATTCTAAAAAAAAATCTGAGATATGTTTGTTTTCCAGCCAACGACTTGGCTTAACAAAATTATTAGTCCTGCATTGCGGACTGTAACTAAGGCACGATTTATCTGTGAGTATTCTTTGAGCAAAGATTTTATGTCTTAAGTCTTAAAATATTCGACAGTGATAGAGGAGATGTTCAGTTCAGTGTCCGTCTCCGTCTCCTCTTCATCTTGACTACTTCTGCAAAAATAGAAATATTAAATAAGCTGTACACAGCACACTTTTCATACAGATATATTAAATGCGCTATACAAAGCACACTTCTCACATAGAAAAATTAAACCTGCTATACATATTATATTTTTCACATAAAAAAATTAAATGTACGATCCTCCGAATTACTCACACTCGTAATTATTAACATTGCATTTAGCCGAGTGTACGATCCCCGAATTATTCGTGTATTCATAATCATAGTTAACACATAGTACTCATTTAGGAAAACATGGCTGACATCAAGCTGAAACTAGGCGTCGGCTCATCCTTGCATACCGACCACAACAGAAGCGGAGTGGGAAAACCAGCAAAGTTCGATATAATTGCAGTTAAAAATATATATATTTAAATAGTTGGTTAAGTTAGTTTAGTTTTGTAAATAAAGAATACTGTGTTAAATAAAATACCAGATATCTTTGTGTTTTTATTTACAAAGGAAGCAGATATTTGGTAAGATCCTAGAAAAGCTGACGCCTATCTCAGGCAAACAAAACTGTGTTACAACTTTTCATATAAAAATGTAAATGTGCTTTACACAGCACACTTTGCATATAGAAAAATTTAATGTGCTATACACAGCGCACTTTGCATATAGAAAAATTTAATGCGCTATACACAGCACACTTTTCATATAGAAAAATTAAATGTGCTATACACAGCACACTTTGCATATAGAAAAATTTAATGCGCTATGCACAGCACACTTTGCATTTAGACAAATTTAATGCGCTATACACAGCACACTTTTCATAAAGAAAAATTTAATGCGCAATACACAGCACACTTTTCATATAGAAAAATTGAATGTGCTATACACAGCACACTTTGCATATAGAAAAATTTAATGCGCTATACACAGCACACTTTTCATATAGAAAAATCAAATGTGCTATACACAGCACACTTTGCATATAGAAAAATTTAATGCGCTATACACAGCACACTTTGCATATAGAAAAATTAAATGTGCTATATACATCACACTTTGCATATAGAAAAATTTAATGCGCTATACACAGCACACTTTTCATATATGTAGAAAAATTAAATGTGCTATACACAGCACACTTTGCATATAGAAAAATTGTATGCGCTATACACAGCACACTTTTCATATAGAAAAATTAAATGTGCTATACACAGTATATTTGGCATATAGAAAAGGTAGCACTAGCTCCCAATGGTCAGTCGCCAGTAATTGCAGCTTTACGGTTTCTTAGTTGGAATCTGGCAAGGCTCATCGTAAGTCGCGTTATCTTCGTGTAATTTACGCGTCTAATTTTTCTATTTAACTTAATAAACACATGTATAGTTAGATCAAAAGGGGTTTTATTAGTATTTAGTAGTGGTGGTGTTTGCCAAGTGTGAACGTGGCGACAACGACAAAACTGGTAGTGTAGCCATACACTAGCAGTTTGATGGCTTCAAAATAATCGTTTTCATATAAACGTGAGTCAGTTGTTAAGCAGCTCTGGGTCGAAGAACAGCATTTCGCGTCATCGTAATTATTTCTTAAGTGCGGTCAGGCTTGTGTCTGTTGTTAGCCCTTCGAGAGTTTTTCGTCTCGCTCGCACTGGTTGACTGATCTGCCACGGATAACCGTACAATCTAGCGATTTTTTGTGGAATTTCTTTAACAACCACGTTGCTACTTCCTATGTGAAGGCATAGGTCGTACAGTCAGTTACGGAACTTTTTTTGGAAAACTGTTAATAACATCTTGGGCATATGGTCTACTTACTCCGCCCAAATTCGTGAACACCATACTATGCAAATTTACTTTATATAGTATATTACAATAAATAAATATAAACGTGTGTGTTCTATATTTGACAGATTGTAGTCGGGGTAGCCAAAACACCGAACAAGTAACAGCTGTCAAAATGGCGGATATTTCGAAGAGTATTGCCAGCTGAAAAATGTTTACCTTCAATAAAAAAAAACAAGCGCTAGTAAAATAATTTAATTAATTTGGTAAAGGTTGTGGCAAACAAGAATTTCAATGTTACTGTTCAGAAATATATTGCATATTATTGGGACGCCACCATATAATAACGCAAATCTGATCAATATTCTAGCCTCATATCCTATTAGAGAAAAAATGTGTTTACCTCCGCTTTTGCATTATCTCACGATTATTTTTAATGTGCACGTATATTTTTGTATGCTACTGTAAGTGTCATAAATGACAAATGATAACTAACCATGAGCACAACAGTCATGTATATTTTACCAGCTACAGTTGCACAAAAATAACACTATCATTCGAAAATTAACTTCTCTTTATGTCTTGTATCCATTACAGGGATGGATTTTCTTTTCTAAAAACGTTCCTGTACAACTATTTGACCTGAGAGAACTTAAGCACTATGAAATAAGGCCCAAGGAAATAACGTCGAAATAATAAAATGAAATGAGGCCCAATAAAGCTATAAAATTATTAATTGGGTCTTATATCATTAAGTTTGTCCTTTATTTCATTTTGAATTTCTTTGGGCTTTATTTCATCTTGAATTTGGTTGGTTATTATTTCATTTGGTTTTTTTTTTAATTTTTATTGGGTGTTTTTTCATAAATTCTCTGTTGGGCCTTATTGAATTTTTTTATTTTATTTCATTAGGGCTTGTTTCATTTCTTATTTGGGCCTTATTTCCTTTGGGATTATTTCATAGCCTCGTTTCTTATTTATTTTATTATTGAATAAAAACTTATCTTATAGCATTCACACAAAATTAAAAATTACTTGCGTATTCTGAGACAATTTTTAATAAAATCAGCACGAAAAGAAGACGACGTATATAGTCCACTTAATTTTTTGCATACAAAATTTAATTTTTTATAAAAAATTTAAAAATGGACGATGTATAGTTCATTAAATTTTGTATATATAGTCAGTCCATTTTATTTTTTCCATGAAAAATAGACGATGTATAGTCTATATAATTGTTTGCATACGAATCGGACAATTTATAGTCGATAAAATTTTTTCATAAAAAATTGAAAAAAAGACGATGTATAGTCCATTAAATTTTTTTTATAAAAAAATTTTTTCCATGAAAAATGGATGATGTATATTTTATTAAATTCTTTGCACGAAAAGAAGACGACATATATAGTCCACTTAAGTGTTTACATACGAAATGGACGAATTATAGTCAATTTAATTTTTTATAAAAATTTAAAAAATGGACGATGTATAGTCTATTAAATTTTGTATATATAGCCAGTCCATTTAATTTTTTGCATGAAAAATAGACGATGTATAGTCTAGATAATTGTTTACATACGAATCGGACAATTTATAATGTAAATATAGTCCATTAAATTTTTTTCATAATAAAATGTTTTCCATGAAAAATGGATGATGTATAGTTTATTAAATTCCTTGCACGAAAAGAAGACAACGTATATAGTCCACTTAAGTTTTTACATACGAAATGGACGAATTATAGTCAATTTAATTTTTTGCATGAAAAATAGACGATGTATAGTCTATAAAATTTTTTGCATACGAATCGGTCGATTTATAGTCGATAAAATTTTTTCATAAAAAATTAAAAAAAAAGACGATGTATATATAGTCCATTAAATTTTTTTCATAAAAAAATTTTTTGAGCTACGGACCTGATATTATCGCAGAATATGTAAAACTTTGGCCGCTGCAACAAAGAATATATGACAGTTAAAAATTAAAGGACGTTCTAATGTAATATACAGACAATTTTCAAACTTAGGCCGCGTTTACATCTGTGTGTCATGTACCCAAAAAAAGCGTAACCACTAATTACTAATGAAAAACTGTTTGAGACATTTTTTTAGATTTTTAATTGAACTGTAGTGAATTTTAATCAGAAATAATTTCCTAATCAGGCTTAAGTTCAGTAATTTCAATTCTTACCGAATGAAATATTTTTATTAATTAATGTGAGTTTCTAAAGAATAGAAGAAAAATTAAACTAGACTTTATTAGCTGGGCGAAATACCGATATTTTTCTGTGCAGCCAGGCACTTCATCAGCACCCATGCCTTTCTATTGGAGTAGAGATTATTATTAACATCAGCTATTTAACTTAATAAATACGTGTCTGAATCCAACAAATTTTTTATTAGTAATTAGTGGTTACGCGCTTTTTTGAGCACATGGCACACATGAAATGCCAGATGCAAACTCAACATTAGTGTATTTGTAAGCAGACTGCACCAATTAACACTGAATTTAAAAAAAAAAACTTAAACTCTTACCCCATATTCATAAAATTTAAAATGGATTTGAAGTGTATTTTATTTAAAAATTTTTCATAATAAATTTTCCTAAAATGGATTTCAAATTTATTTTATTTGTTTTTATGAACTAAAAAATACCAAAATTAAAAAAAAAATACAGAAGCGAAAAATCGCCAATATGAACGAAAAAAGCGCTTAAATGACAAATACCACCAATAATAAAATAAATCACTAAAATGCAAAATAAATCACCAATATTAAAAAGTTCGCCAAAAAACTAAAAAAAGATCGCAAAAAAGCTTTTTACACTTACGTATGTTTTTTGGCAATGTCATCTGCGCATCTGACTAGGGACATGTCCTGCGGCATTCTAATCCTTAGAATTTTATCATAATTGGCGTTGCACAGGCCTGCTCTCAGGAATGGAACCCTTCGCCGCTTTCTAAATTATGCTGTATAGAGTTCTAACCATTAAATTGTGAAATACTAGAAGCTTAATAATATATGTATGCATAAACATTGCAACCAAATTACCGCTGCTCTCTATTCTAATTGCAATGCAGTAGCTCAAGAGGTTGGAGAAGTTTTCTAGGAATCGTGTTGCAATGGTGGGGCAGCGGCCCATTTTTTTAAGAAAAATTTACTAGAACGAATTATGCTGATAGTTTTATAAGAAGTTGCTTTAGTGGAAGTACTCGGACTTCTAAGGTCAAATATTTTTCCATGGCTGTGGCACGGTCTACTTACTCTTATATTATTTTAAAATTTTATTTTTAATCACCACAACATTTACATCTCTGATAAGAACGTAGCAAGTGTATGCACATTTACATACACAAATGGAATAACATCACATACACACACACAGCCCAACAAACGTACATGCTTGTGTGGGTTGCTGCACGAGTATTGGAATCACATGAGAACAAGTTCAGCCATAAAATGCGATTATCCTTGTCACGTTCAATTTTATACACCAAGTGTTTACGGGTTTTGTTTTGCATTTTAATTATCCGGTCTCCATGATGTATTACTCACGAAATGGCTGCAAATGAGCAGGCGAGGTTAAAGCAGCAAGTGTATAGTTTCTGTATTAGTGCTTTGCATTTTTATGTTTATATGTTTACTAAAACCACGTTTTATTTATTTAGTTATACATACATACATGCATACATGGTGTCCTCAATGCCGCTGCTTTAAATCCATTTACCAAGAGGGATTGAAAATAATATTATTTTAGAAATTACAATTTAAACGCAAAGAATTTGTCTTCGATATTTGAAAATATAAACACTGATACGCTTAATAATACTGTTCTATGATAAAGATGACTGACTAAGTGACAGCACACTTTTTTTATATACATATGTAGTATAAAGTGCCTGCTGCTTTACTGCACACTGGCTGATTGGCTAACTTTCCTTATAGAAAGAAGACTGACTGTGTCAAGGCACACTATTCTTACAGAAAAGATGGCTGACTGTGTAACATCACACTGTTATTTTAGCAAGATGGCTGACTACATTATAGTACACTGTTCTTATAGACAATATGGCGTGAAAGCACATTTTAAGTAAATAAAAGATGGCTGACTATATTACAGCACACTGTAGTATACCCCATTTACTGTAATACACTGTCTCATAATATAATTGCATTTCAATACAGTTCATTGTAATAATTAACAAAACGCTTACTTTATTAAATTTAAATGACACACTTTTGTTTTCATTACAAAATTATGTTATTTAATTCACCCCATTTTCTAAAAAAGAAAACTAAAATATGGAAATTTGTCAGGTGTGTCCAGACTGTAAGTAGGCTGGGGTATGCTCCGGCTAGGGCTTGACATTTTGAGGTTTATTCAATTGCGATTCCGAACGGAATCGAACTCTGTGACATGGCCGATTATCAGTGTTTAAAAAACTGAAATGCTTTTCATTTCATTTTATTTTACTTCTGCTTTTGCTTTTGCTTTTGAAAAATACATCAGTTTCAGTCAAAGCAAAATCACAAAACGATTTATGACCAATTGTGCAGTACTTTCAGCAGTCGACAATTTGAAAAGTTTGTATTTGATTTGATTTTTGTTGATATCGCAAGTAAAAGCAGAAGCAGCTTACATATATGCTTTTTGAAGTCGCAAACAGTCACAGTCGAAAAAGCAAAAACTTTTGCTTTTAGCAGCCTGTTTTTCGAAAATGAATAAGTGTATACGTTCGTTAAAATAACGAATGAAATCATGTTTACGTTTTGGTAGCATTTATTAATTTTCATGTGAGTCACAACAAAAGAGCTTTCAGTTTTACACACTCATAAAATTTCTTATGTAAAATTAATTAATAATCGGTCTACATATTTTTTTTCTTTAAGTTACAAAAAAATTAAATTAACGAGAAAATGTGAATGACTTCTTCATAAAATTTAAAATAAATTTAAAATGAATTTTATTTAAAATGTTTCATCGAATTTTTTAATAGATTTTATTTTTTTTATTCTTTCACTGTAATAATTTTTTGAGTTTATATTTTTGGTTATAACTAAAAAGCTCTTTTTATGTCTGTGGTATTGCTGCACAATGATTAAAATAATGACAACAGTAAATACAAGTTAGTGATTGCATTCTATTAAAGGCATTGGTATTGCAGTTGAGTACTCACTGTATTTTTTATATATAAATGATTTACATACATACATCTCTATTTACTTAAATACACTGTGCAGCAAAGCCGTTATACCCGTTAAGCTAAGTTATCACTAGGTATAATGATTATCCAAATTATGTATTATTTTTTACTCCAATTTTGCACAAGCAAGAAAGAAGAACACGTCAGCCAATAAATTTTAAGTTAAATCATAAAATCGTGTTTTAATGAGTTGAGTTTATTACAGTGGCGACGAGGAAAAAATACATATTTTGTTAACTAAGAACAATAAACAAGTGTGGTTTTACAGCAAAATGAGTGGCACTATGATTGGTAAAGTTCCAGCATTTGAACATAGTCAAATGAATTGGTCAGTATTTAAAAACCAATTGGAGCAATTCTGGATTGCTAATGACATTAAAGATTCGACAAAGAAAAAAGCCATTCTGCTAACATCGTTAAGCCAATCGTCATATATCTTGCTGCAAAATTTAATGAGTCCGTCAGATGTAGTTAACTCTGCAGTGACTGTAGAAATGTGTTTGTCAGCCTTAGGCAAACACTTTAAACCGGCAACATCTGGATTTGCAGAACGTTATAAATTTTACAATGCTACTAAATCACCCACAGAGACAGTAAATGAGTGGGCTGTGCGGGTGAGATCTTTAGCAGTTCATTGTGATTTTGGTACATCGTTGAATGATGCTATCCGAGACAAGTTTGTAATGGGGTTGGAAAAGGGTCCGGCCCGTGACAAAATTTTTCTGGAGTCAGTCACTAGCACGTTCGAAAAGGTGGTTGAAATCGCAAACAATGTCGAGTACGTGAAACATCAATATGATTTGGCAGATGTAAAGAAAGAAAACATAAACTTCATTAAGCAGAATTATGGTAAGCAAAATAAAAGGGTATTGCAAAAAAACGTGTCCCAACAACGAAGTCAACAACAACATAAGGCAACAGGTCAACAGTGCAGAGTATGTGGGTATGGAAATCATAAAGCTGAAAATTGTAAGTTTAAGAACTATATGTGCAATCAATGCAGACAAAGAGGCCATTTGAAAAAAGTGTGTAAGTCACAAACTATTAATTATTTAGACAATAATGATTTGAGCTTATTTTCGATCGCTTGTAAAAATGATGGTCCTATTAAAATCAATATTTTTGTAAATAACAAACCTTTTGAAATGGAATTGGATACTGGTTCCGAAAATAATGTAATATCTGATAGTACATATAAATCTTCTTTTAAAAATTATAAATTAAAAAAAACCGATATGCTGTTGAAGGCGTATAATGGTGTAACCATAAGTGCTCTGGGAACGTGTGACGTTGAAGTCAAATACGGTAATAAAATTAAAGTGATTCCAATAGTTGTTATTAAAAATGGTGGCCCCCCACTATTGGGTAGAAATTTTTTAAAAGTTTTCGATATAAAAATTTGTAAGTTAAATTACTCATCCCAAGCAGAAAAGCCAAATTGCGACGCAATCATTAATAAATTTAAAAATCTATTCGATGGTGGTTTAGGTCTTTTTAAGAAAAGTCAAGCAGTATTAAATGTAAAAGAGGACACGGTACCAAAATTTTTCAGGCCACGACCGCTGCCCTTGACCATTAAGCAAAAGGTAGAAATTGAGATAGATAAGTTGGTAAAAATGAATATTTTAAAACCTGTAGATTACAGTGAATGGGGAACACCGATTGTACCAGTTATTAAAAAAGACGGCAGTATCCGCATATGTGGGGATTTTAAGGTTACTTTAAACCCGAATCTACATGTTGCGAGATACCCATTACCTCGTATTGAGGATATTTTTTCAAAATTACATGGTGGAGAAGAGTTTAGTAAATTGGATTTGAGTATGGCTTACCAACAAATTAAATTAGACGAAGACTCCCAGAAGTATACAACGATTTCAACATCGAAGGGTTTGTTTCAATACACCCGATTGATTTACGGCTTAGCGTCAGCACCAGCCATATTTCAAAGAATTATGGATTCCCTTTTAGCAGGATTAGAGGGAGTAGTAGTTTTTTTGGACGATATTTTGATTAGTGCACCCACTAGAAGACAACACGTTGAGCGATTGCATCGAGTGTTCAGCATTTTAAGTGATGCAGGTTTTAAATTGTCTGCCGACAAATGTGCTTTTTTTTGTAAGAAAATAAAATATCTAGGTCATGTTATTGACAAAAATGGGTTACACATGAACCCAGAAAAGGTTATGGATATTACAACCATTCCCCACCCCACCAATATAAAAGAACTTCAAGCTTTCTTAGGTGTCGTAAATTTTTATAGAAGATTTTTGCCTGATTTGTCAACATTATTACACCCGTTACATATGCTTTTACGAAAAGAGGTACCTTTTGCTTGGAATATAAATTGTTCCTCGGCTTTTGATAAATTAAAGGATTTGTTACTAGCAGATAATTGTCTAGCCCATTTTAATTTAAATTTTAAAACAAAGTTGACAGTAGATGCCAGCCCAGTTGGAGTCGGGGCAGTATTGTCACAAATAGATGAACAGGGGTATGAAAGGCCAATAGAGTTTGGTTCAAGATCACTGAGTGACACGGAGAAAAAGTATTCCCAATTGGATCGCGAAGCAGCTGCTATTTTGTTTGGGGTAAAAAAATTTCACCACTATCTGTATGGTCGCCAGTTCACATTAGTGACCGACAACAAACCGTTGCATCATATCTTTAATCCTAAAAAAGGAATACCCTTAATGGCTTCAAATCGGTTGCAAAGAATTGCTTTAACTTTATCAGGGTACCAATTTGATATTTGCCATATAAAATCAAAAAACAATATTGCCGACTATTTTTCGAGATACCCCAAAGGAGCTAGCCTTTCTTTAGACGAGTTTCCAGAAAAAGTTTATATAAATTATTTACATATTATTGATGGAGGAAATAAATTCTTAGATTTTGAAGAGATCGGCAAGGAAACCGCTAGAGATTGTATATTGGAAAAAGTAAAACAATTTGTTAAACTGGGGTGGCCCAAAAAATGTTCTGACTCTGAACTAATGCCATTTTTCTTGAAAAGAAATGAGCTGTCAGAGGAATCAAATTGTATATTTTGGGGATATCGGGTAGTAATACCAAAACAACTAACTAAATATGTTGTTAAATTTTTGCACGCCTCACACATGGGTATCATCAAAATGAAGGCTATGGCACGAGAATGCTGCTGGTGGCCTAATCAAAGCAAAGACTTAGAGGAAGTGGTTAAAGTTTGTGAAGCTTGTCTTATGACCCGCCCAAACCCTCCTAAACAGGAACTGATTCCATGGCCAAGATCCGACAACGTTTGGTCAAGATTACACATAGATTTTTTTGGTCCTTTTTTAAAGCGTTGGTGCTTAATAGTAGTGGATAGTACCAGTAAGTGGGTTGAATGCATAGACATGGGATCTAATACCACCAGTCGCGCGGTTATTGCGGTCTTACGCGAACTGTTTGCTCGGTTCGGATTACCACAGATTATTGTATCGGACAATGGAAAATCCTTTGTCTCAAACGAATTTAAATCTTTTCTAAAAAAGAATGGTATTAACCAAATTACAACTCCAGTTGGGCATCCCGCTACAAACGGTCAAGCGGAAAACACAGTAAAAACTGTTAAAAGTGCGTTGAATCGTAGTTTGGCGGAAGCACCATTAACTGAATTCAACAGCGTATTGTGTAGATTTTTATTCGACTATAGGAATACTGTACACATTAGTACGGGAGTTTCACCGGTATATTTTATGTTCAATAAAAGAAAATTAAAAACAAGACTTGATCTTATAAACCCAAAAAGAATTGTAAAAGATACAAATATAAAAAATTTAAAAAAAAATTATAGACAGAAACAAGAAAATCAAGTTAAATATTACAATGGCTCAAGAAAGTGTGCTTTTAAAGAAACTGATAATGTCATTGTAAAAGATTATTCAACACCAGGGAAAGTTTCGTGGATAAAAGGGGTAATATTAGAAAGAATTGGACATCAAACATATTTGGTTAAAACAGAAAATAATAAAACTTGGAAAAGACATGCAAATCAAATTATTTTTTGTGGTAAGCCACAATTACTTAATAAACTCCCTAGTACTATTTCAGATCAGATGCAAAGAATTATCCCTAGTATTGCAATTGATTCTAATAATAATGATAATGAACAAATAGAAAATAAATTGTTAAACGAACGTCAAACTGAAGAGAGTGTTGAAATTGAAAAAAATGTTAACGATGCTAATGGAGATAAAGAAATTGTTAATGATAATGATGAAAATATAAATAAAAAATCTCTTTAATATAATTTAAGAAATAGAAATCCAAAAGATCAATGAATTATGTGATTGTTTTTGCTTTTATCCAAGACATGAATTAAAATATGGATAAGAGGGGAAACAAATTTATGAAGGGGATATTGTGGTATTGCTGCACAATGATTAAAATAATGACAACAGTAAATACAAGTTAGTGATTGCATTCTATTAAAGGCATTGGTATTGCAGTTGAGTACTCACTGTATTTTTTATATATAAATGATTTACATACATACATCTCTATTTACTTAAATACACTGTGCAGCAAAGCCGTTATACCCGTTAAGCTAAGTTATCACTAGGTATAATGATTATCCAAATTATGTATTATTTTTTACTCCAATTTTGCACAAGCAAGAAAGAAGAACACGTCAGCCAATAAATTTTAAGTTAAATCATAAAATCGTGTTTTAATGAGTTGAGTTTATTACAATGTCAAAACTAAAGCTTTAGAAAATGTTTTATAAAAATCAAATTTTAAACGTTATCGTTTATAAATGAAACATAAAAACGAAAGGGCTTATGTTTTCGAAAAACAGGCTGTAGAAGTTTTAAGCAACCGCAGTAGAGTGGTTTTTGTTTTTGTTTATTGTCTGATGTGCAAAAACAACAACAGAAACATGACAAACAACACAAAATAGCTGGTGAAAGCTTCTAAAATCAAGAGCGAAGCACACAGATTGTTTATGCTTTTATTAGCGAAACTCACCAAAAGCTACAGCAAATCAAATTCAAACTTTTGAAATCGTCGACTGTTGAAAGTTTGGCGTAATTTTTCATGAGTCGTTCTCTGCTTCTGCTTCGACTGCGACTGTTGATTGTTTTCACAAGCACAAGCAAAAGCATTGGTTCATTTTAAACACTTGGAAAATGCAAAAGCAGCTACGGACCTGAAATTTTCAAGGAATATGTGAAACTTTGGCCGTTGCAACAGTTAATATATGACATTTAAAAATTAAAGGGTGTAGAGATGGGCGTGTGTCGTGTTTTTTTTTTTTTTTTTTTTTTTGTGAAATATATACGCACGACTCAACACGAAGAGTTCGTATCTAAGAGAATCTATCGGTCAACATAATTTTGACAACTGCTGTATAAAAAATTGCCAAAAAGAAAAAAGTACCAAAACAAAAAAATAGCAAAAAACGCCAAAAACCCAAAAAAAAACTCAATAACGAAAAACGTCAAAACTAAAAAAAAACTTTAAAACTAAAAAGATCGCCAAAAACAGAAAAAAAAATTTACCGGTTACTTGAATTTTTTTAAAAAAATTTCCACATCACAGGTAAGATATTCAATTACATAGGCCGAAGTTCGTATCGTATTACATATGTACGTGCTAAAGTCCTGCACAAGGCCATTATAAGAACTTTCAAGACATGAGATATTTTTCAAATGCTTTGCTACAGCGAAATACTCTAAAACAAACGCTGAACAACCAACACTGTTGGCAAGACAAACCAATGAAACAAATGTTTTGCCAACAGTGTTGCTTAGCGTTTGTTTTAAAATCTCTCATGTCTTGATAAATGGTATTGTGCTGGACTTTAGTCCGTACATACATATGTATGTATGTGGTGTGCCTAAGGAACCCTTCGTGTGTTAGTCAAAGTCTCACTTTAATGAATTTATTAATACGACTGTTTACGAAATGCAAATATGTATAATCTTCCGCACAACAATGTTTATAGTTTGCACTATACGATTAAAAGTTCTAAAAGTGTCTTATACATATGTATATGTAACTTGCTAAGAAGTAAGATGATGAAATTGCCATTCCTCGAGAATAACTTGAATTTATTTCGTTAAATTCTTCATTTTACTAAAGACTTCATTTACATACATACATATGTACATATTTTTTTTTTGCAGTAAATTTTAAACAAATTTCTCTTCCGTATGTCACATTCTTAATCTAAATGATGTTGTTGATGTCTAATAAGAGAAAATACTCGTAAGATAGAATAGAGATTCCAAACAAGACACACACACACAAGTTTCCTAATAAATCCACAATATCCTTATTGTCTATGCAAATAAACAAACGTAAGAGTTTGTAATTTGCATAGAAATGCAACAAAAAAAATTAAATAAACAAAACAAAGCTGTATTGAAGATAAACAGATGGGAAAAAATTGTACAAGGAAACATTGTATGTACAAAAATTCAAACATACATACATATTTACACTCACACATGCATACATACATACATTCATAGACATGTCACTTAAATCTCTATTTGACCCAATTGTCCTTCTCCTTGAACATAGGAAACACGTACACACACACTTACAATTCACATTGATGCCCATAAACATGTGCCAGAATAACTGGTTATGACCATGTGTTTGCGTGTATGTATGTATGTATGTGTGAGTGTGATATCGCAAAGAAAAACGGAATTATATATTGTTTTCTTTTCAAATACGTAAAAAAAAAACAAATAAATAAATTAAAATCAAGTGACATCTGTTGTAGCAGTGGCCAACCAGGACATTTAAATGTCATTAGACATTTATTGTTACAACACACACACTCGTACGAAGGAAAGAAAACATTTGGGCATTTTGTATTTGTGATTGAAAATTTCATTTTGCTTGAAATGCCAATGAGATAAAAAAAATATCGAAAATGAACAGCGTACACATAAATAAATAAATTCCTATTGAATGTTAATATTTCAATATATGTATGTATGTACATCAGTGATCGGCAATGAATCGTTTTTTCGCTACTCATACTGACTCATGAAATTTTAAATATAAGTGAGTAGACATCATTTAAATTCAACTACTCTGATTTACGCTTATGCATTAAACATATTCACCACAGCAAGCTACCGACTACCAAATGTCAAGGATGGAATACACATGTTTATATGAGAATGATTCTTTTGAAAGCAGCAAGGCATCAGGGCGACAGGTTGTTGTCTATGCTGATTTTGTCGTTGTACTCCAATTAAACTAATTTCTATTTCTTTGGCTACAATGAGAAAATGCAGTGTTGCCAGTATAATACAAAATGTTGAATGAATGATATCGTAAAATTATTTCATATTATTTACCAGAAACAATATCCAAAAATTCATGTACAGAATAAATTGATTCATTTTTGTACATTTACGTGAAATAAGTACATTTTAAAAGAGTAATTTGTTTTTATAAATGCAAAATATATGAAAGTGGCAATACTGAACTATGTATGTATTTGTGTTTGATTTTATCAGGTGCAGATGGTGCTGCTGCCGTCTCCAAAATAATTAAGTAGCTGGCTACGAGGCGACAAATGCTGCTAGCGGCATTTGAAGTCGTGTAGCCTGCTGTTGTGAATATGTTTAATGCATTACCCATGATGACATTGATTTATAAGTATAGGTTGAAATAAATATGAATGCGACATCCACATCATAGTCATACCACACACTCACACTCATAAATCACCTGAATTTGATTTCTAATTTCAGGAAAATACTTATACTACTCACATTGATTCAGCTCACTCAACTCATGCATGTATGTTTATTTAAATTTTCAAAGTTTAGTCATTAAACAGTTTGCAAGTAGTAAAAAATAAAAAACAAAATCCACAGAGAAACACATAATCTCATAATGAGAACTTTAATGTTCGTATGCGAAGTTCGCATTGTGAATCATATTTATTTTGCATCGTCCATAAGGCATTTAGTTAAGGAGAGTCGAAATCAACAATGTCATAAATGTTGCTAAGTATGAGTTCGATGCTTAACTTCAAACTTTCGAGTGAATATGATTCATAGTAGACTTGTGTCCAACAGTTCTTTTTGAACTAGTTTGAGAGCGTTTGAATCAAAAGTTGTTTCAAACCCATTTAATTTACATTGATGTTTTTGACCGTACTTGTGTCCAACTGAACGAACTAGTTCAAAAAGAACTGTTGGACACAAGTCTAATTCATAGACAACATTGCAATAAGTATGAATGCGCATAAGTACAAGTAATTATCTGCCAGTTTATAGAAGCCATGTAAAAATTATCGTCTGTCTATTTATATGGAAAACAAAAACAAATTTGAGTGCTTTGTTTTAGTTTTCGATATAAATAGGCATTCGAGAATTTTTACATGGCTTCTATAAACTGGCAGTATAAGTCATGATTCAACTCTACTCACTTTTCTACTACTCATTGCTGTTCTCTGACACATACCTACACTGGAGCCTCAACTTGCAGTGTTAATAGGGACGGAAAAAATAAATCTGAGGAAATTCGACCAAGTGGTATAACATTTTTAGGGCTACGTACACCAATGGTGAAACCCTATTGTTTTCGCTACGCTGTTCGTCTGTCCGTCACGGAGTGTCTACTGGAAAACCGTAAGAGCTACGTAGCTGAAATTTCGACAGAATATGCAGAGTTTTGGCCGCTACAACAACAAATACATGATAGCTAAAATTTAATGGGTGTTCCAAAACGAGCAATGAAAAATTTTAAAATCCCATGTAATATACATACATACATACAATTATACATATATAGAGACTTAAAAATTAGCAAAATTAGTGATTTTTATACAGACACAAAACAGCTAAATAACTCTAAAATTAAGAAAAACAATCAATTAAACGGTGTTCTATCAGTTAATGTAATTTTTACTGTGTAATTTTGAGAACTTGCTGTATCTTGGAAACCGTAAGTGGCAAAGTCTTGAAATTTTCAAAAACTAAAAAATTTCTAAAACTAAAATAAATCACCAAAAAGCAAAAAAAAGTCGCCAGAATTAAAAAAAAATCGCCAAAGCTAAAAAAAACACCAAAAACCGAAAAAATCGCCAAGACGAAAAAAAACTCCAAAATCCAAAAAACGCAAAAAGCACCAAAACTAAAAAAATCGTTAAAAAAATTGAAAATTAAAAAAAAATTAATTTTAAAATGAATGGACATGGACATACATGGACTTTTTTCTAATTTTTTCTATGTGCTCTGAGATGAGATGATATGAGATGAGATTGTTTCGGAGATAAACAAGTATTTTGTTTTGTTTTGCTTCTGTCAACAGATGAAAAGGAATTTGCCCCAATCCAATTAAATGTGTTTGCAGAAGTATTTATGGAGGGATTGTAAACAACAAATATTCTCCTCTTCATCACGAGTATTTGTTTGTTTATTTGCCAGCTACTGTGACAACTTTTTAAATTGATTCTTACAAAATATGTATTGAGTTCTCAAGTATTATTGTATTATATACGATGTGATTTTAAGTAAGTAACGAGGGTCGATTTGAAATAATTCATATTATACATTCGTGTGTTAGAAAACCACTTCTTTTGTTAACAGCCTTATTTATAAAAATTATTAAGGCCTTATAAAGGCTTAATAAGAACAATTTTTAATAAAACTTTGTTTTAAAACCCCTTTATAAAGATTTAATAATTTTTTTAAAGAAGTTTTTAAATTTTTTAAAATTTAAAATTCGCTTAATAACTCTGTACAACACAAAAAAGTATCAAAAGTATCAAAAGTATCCTAAAGTATGAACATATACATACATTAGAATGACTCACAGAAAAAAGCCTTTATTAGCTCTCTTAAAGGTCAGTCGTCTTAATGAGGACTCCCAAAATGTTTGAGTGGTCCAGCGATGACCGTTCGTGAGCTGTACCGTGTCCAAAAAAGGTATATTTTTGTATTTTAATGCATATTTTCAATCGCTGACTTTTATTGAAAACAAAAATAAATTTTCTCATTTTATGGTTGTTTTCAATAAAAGTTGTCGATCGCACGTTTTCTCTGTCGACATCTCAGGACAGGCCTTATGTGTTCAGATGAATGGAACATTATCCTGATATTCGAAAACATATTTTCTCTTGCCTGATTTTTACTACAGAAATTCCTTTTTATAAAAAAAAAATCCCTTTAATTGATTTAAATAAAATTTGTGCCTCCCGCAAATACAATTTATATTTAAAGAAAAGATTTGTATGCCACTGAATGTCAACCAATTTGCTCTTATTATTTGCCCATTGTATTATTGAACACACATATTTATATTGATAGAATGCCCTTTTTCTTCCTTAATATATTGTACTTCAACTGTTGACTGACGGTTTCATCTTAAAATGCTTAATAAGCCAAAGAAGCAATTCATGTTGCTTTTCCTTTTTTTATTTATTTTTTGGTTTCTATAAAAGTTAAACAAATATATTTTTTTTGATGGCTAGCTAAACTTTTATACGAATATTTAGGCCAAGTTTTGAAAGGACATTTCTTACACAATAAAGAAAATGAAGGAAAATAATAAAAAAAGAATATACATATTTTGCTTTCATAAAAAATTTCGACAGAGAAATATGACCTCCGCAGTTCTGCAATTGGCTTGTTAGAAAAATAAATAACCTTCTTAAGAAGTCACTTGTGTCTACACTGGATAAATCTTTGTCATTGTGAATGTTTGTATTTAAAAAAAAAAAACACATAAAAATTTAGTTTGGTTTCAACAATCGTACTCGTATACAAGCAAAACAAAAGCACTGACTTATGCTAGGAACACAACTGGGACGAACAACGAATTTCGTGCACGGCGTTGAATTCGTCTATAAGAATTCACTGAGTAAATTCGTTATATGAAGCACAACAATGACAAATAAATAACAGCTCTTGTAATTGATAAAGTTGGTTATGGTTTGTGGAAGGAGAGTGAAAATTGTTTTTGAAAAACTCTTGCGGTGTTCTTTAATCTTTTGCAAAAAAAAGTCGTAGTCGAAGACGAAACACGCCAACAACGGCAACGAGGCATATTTCGATACCGAGTATATTCTGAATGATGTCATGTATGCATATGTGTATCAGAGAATAGCAATGAGTAGTAAAAAAGTGAGTAGAGTTGAATCATGACTTTTAATTTCTTGTACTTATGCGCATTCATACTTATTGCAATGTTGTCTATGAATCATATTCAATCGAAAGTTTGAACTGAGCATCGAACTCATACTAAAGGCCGTTTCACACTATAATACAAGTATTAATACTTTTGACGAAAATGCATCCCTAATCTAATTTCTGTTTTAAACATTTCAAAAGACAATAACAACTCAACATGTCAGAGTTGCATTTTCCACAAAAGTATTAATACTTGTATTATAATGTGAACGGCCTTTTAGCAACATTTATGACGTTGTTGATTTCGACTCTCCTTAACTCAATGCCTTATGGACGTTGCAAAATAAGTATGATTCACAATGCGAACTTCGCATACGAACATTAAAGTTCTCATTATGAGATTATGTGTTTCTCTGTGGATTTTTTTTTATTTTTTTGCATATTGTATACTACTTGCAAACTGTTTAATGACTAAACATTTAAAATTTAAATAAACATATGTACATGCATGAGTTGAGTGAGCTGAATCAATGTGAGTAGTATAAGTATTTTCCTGAAATTAGAAATCAAACTCAGATGATTTATGAGTGTGAGTGTGGTATGACTATGATGTCGACGTCGACGTCGCATTCATATTTATTTCAACCTATACTAATAAATCAATGTCAGCGAGGGTAAGCTTAAATCAGTGTAGTTGAATTTAAATAATGTCTACTCACTTATATTTAAAAATTCATGAGTCAGTATGAATAGCGAAAAAAGGATTCATTGCCAATCACTGATTTGTATGTATGTTAACGTCTCATAATTAAAAAACGGTTCAACGGCTCGAAAGCAACTTTGCCGCATTCGAAAGATGTTGAGCTCATTGAGATCAGGATATATACATATATGAATGTATATTAGACTGGTCTTAATTTTTTAGCTCGATCCCACGGTGCTTCTTGGTGCCTAGTGGGGCCTAAAGCACCCGATGCACAGTAGGGGATTTTGTTTATGTTATGAAATTTCATACAGCATTTGAGTAGGTGTCACAGAGCTTAAGTCTAAATTTGGACTATATATTTTTAAAGGGGTGTGGAGCCACAAGGCTTCAAAGTGGGCAACCTTTGGTTAATGAAAAATTGAAATCGATGCCAAGCTGATGTTTTTGTCTGATAAAAAAGATTTTTTGCAAGTGGATTTTTTTTCCATCCAAGTGCTAAAAAAAAGTCTGCTACATTTGAGAAAAAAAAATTAAAATTTTTACTCTTGAGTGAGGCATTTTTTTAGATTTAATAATAAATAATGTCTACCCCAGTAGATAGACATGGGTGCTGATGAAATGCGTAGGTGCACAGAAAAATATCGGTATTTCCCTCAGCTAATAAAGTCTAGTTTAATTTTTCTTCTCTTCTTGAGAAACTCATATTAATTAATAAAAATATTTCATGCAATAAGAATTGAAATTACTGAACTTAAGCCTGATTAAAAAATTATTTCTGATTAAAATTTTTACTTTTTTTTACCAACCTTGGTCGACTGTTCTGCTAATGGAGAAGTCAAATCTTGTTTGATGTAGAAAAACAAACCTCTTATGAATTAAGAACAAAATTTGTAACATTAAAAAAGGAATTTTGTATCAAAAGCACAATTAAGTCAAAAGTTATGCGCAATTTAAATTAAAATTTTTAAAAAGTAGATTTTTCGCGTTTTTTGCAGAAAAAGTGTAACTCATTTTGCTATTAAAAAAAATTAAATGAGACATTATTAGATTTAATTGAACTATAGTGAATTTTTAATCAGAAATAATTTCTTAATCAGGCTTGAGTTCAGTAATTTCAATTCTTATGAATGAAATATTTTTATTAATTAATGTGAGTATCTAAAGAATAGAAGAAAAATTAAACTAGACACTATTAGCTGGGGGAAATACCGATATTTTTCTGTGCAGCCACGCACTTCATCAGCACCCATGTCTATCTACTGGGGTAGAGATTATTATTAACATCAGCTATTAAACTTAAATTTCTATGAAATGGAATATGAGAATTGATTGTGTATACAATTATTGATTTGCCTTTGGCAAACACATTTGTAAGTATCACTATTCATTTTCTGTTTTTCCATTTTCTATTTAGGTTAGCACGAAGTTATATCACTCTACCTATGTATGTTTAACTATTCTTACTTATCTTTTACGATCATCACATTAATTATTTTTACTTATTCGATGCACCATCGGTACATACATATAAGTATTATTGTAGTGGCTCTATGTTACTTTGTTTTTGCTTTCTACAGTTGACTTAGCTTTCCAGCATTCTGAAGCAGTTCGACCTTGCTATTGACTAACATATCTTAACGATATTCACTGTCGGTTGTAGTAAAAACAATAAAATAATAAAAATTCAGTAAAGTGCGACTTTGACTCGCGCACGAGGGTTCCGTATGTTGGGCTTTGAGCATTTTTTTAATACAGTGTTGTTTACGTTTTTTCAGCTGAAATAATTTTTTTTTATTATTTTTCGCTTTTTTCTCGTTTTGGCGATTTTTTAAATTTTGGCGATTTTTTTCATTTTGGCGATTATTTTCATTTTGGCGATTTTTTTTTCATTTTGGCAATTTTTTTCATTTTGGCGATTTTTTTATTTTGGCGATTTTTCCGGTTTTCCGCGATTTATTTTCGATTTAAAAAATTTTTTTTAATTTGGTGCTTTTTTTCGTTTTGGCGATTTTTTTTTATTTTGGCGATTTTTTTTCGGTTTGGCGATTTTATAATTATTAGATTTTTTTGTTTTACCGGTTTTGAAAATTTCAAGAAGTTTGCTCTTACGGTTTCCAAGATACAGCAAGTTATCAAAATTACATAGTCAAAATTACATTAACTGATGGTACACCCTCTAATTAAAATTTTTTAAATTTTAGTGTTAATTGTTGTAGTCTGTATAAAAATACACTAACTTTACAAACTTCAAGTGCATATACATACAATTGTATGTATATTACATGGGATTTTAACATTTTTCGTTGCTCGTTGCCCTTTAATTTCCAACTCTCATGTATTTGTTGTTGTAGCGGCCAAGGGTCTACACACTGTGTCCAAATTTCAGGTCCGTAGCTCTTACGGTTCTCGAGAAAATACCCTGTGACGGACAGACGGACGGGCGGACAGACGGACAGACGGACAGACGGACAGACGGACAGACGGACAGCGTAGCGAAAACAATAGGGTTCCATTTTCACCTTTGGTGTACGGAACCCTAACAAGCTCAAATTCATTTAGTTTTTCTTTAATTCTTCTTTGTGCTTTTCGCTTATTTTGACACAAGGTGTATATAACCAGGTGGCAGCGCTGCTTCAGCTGATAATTTTTTGCTCTATGCGCTTTGTAACAGTTTTGGTACAATTGTTTTTGTGATTTTGACATTCTTCGGTTCTTACACAGCTTTGGTTTGACATTTTGTATGCAGGGATGCCACATGATATACATTTAAATGTCGAGTAAAACACAAATGTACGCTATCGTAAAAAAGAAGCACCGATTCTCATATTTTTTTTATTTAAATCAAAGACTATTTTTCAAACTATGTTTAAGATATATGTACATAAGCGAAGTTATCATATTTTTTTTTTATTTTCAAATATCTTAGAAATCCCTCTATTACTCCAGGCGTTCTATTTTAACAGCCTTTATTAGCTCATCTTGTTTTAAAACTTGTTTTAACTTTTTTGTAGAGATTACTTTTGATTCAATTGGTTCAATAGTTCAAATTATAAAAATTGTATTACCATTATTTTTGGCATTAAGCGCCACTGTGCAACCTCTACACTCTTGTTAATATATATTTAAGATTAGGGTATCACATGATTATATTCCTGCCCAATTTAAAACATTAACACAAATATTTCAATATATTCTACGAAAACAACCTAAGAAAAAGGATAATTGCCGTTTAAGCCTTTTAATAGCGTTTTTACCCAAACCAAAAAGGCAATTTTATTTCCTTTCAGGAGCATCACTCACATACACACAAAAAGTTTGGCGTTAAAATGTTAAATGTTTTTGAAACAAAATTTGTTTTAATGTCTTAAATGCAATTAAGGACTTTTCTTGCTTTTGGCTTTATAAGATATTTTTGTATTTAAAACAAACCCTTTAAGAAGAAGCTAATATCCTTAAAGCTGTTGTTATAAAGAATGTTACTCGTAACAAATAAAAAACTTATTTTAATAAGTAAAATATGTAAATAAACGAAAAAATTTAATTATCACATAGAAGAAAAATAAACAAAAAGAAGCAGACAAAAGAGTAAATAGAGTAAATGCATAATTGATAAAGAACAAAAAGCAATGGCAAGACTGTTTGTTGTAAACTAGTGATGGTAAGTTTGAGCTTTTATTGCAAAATGATGAATAAAAAAATAATTCACATATTCTATTTTCACTGACAAGTTAGGATATAAATCATTAATTGACACCACACAAAGTGGTGGGTGTTATAATCCGCATTGAGTATCTTCAAAATGTTAAAACAATCAACGACAAATACTGTAACAACTTATTGAGTCGATTTAATGAGGATTTTAAAAAAACTGACTCCATTGGGCCAAGAAAAAATTTCTCTTTCACCTGGATAAAGCAAAGGTGCACAAATGTTTAGCTTTCATAGCAAAAATTCATGAAGTGGGCTACGACGAATTGCTCCCTCATTTGACCTATTTTCCGAACTTAGCCGTGAGTAAATATTTGTTGTTTCCAAACCTGAGGAAATGGCTCGGCGGAGAGATATTTGACCCCAACGATGAAAAAATATCTGACAAATAAACATCTATAGAGGTGACTTCAAAGGTAAAATGAAGTACGACTTATCTTATCTTATCTTGCCATGGTGAGCTTTCATAAGTTCAATAGGGGTGGGCAAACATCCTGGCAGACTATCAGCCAGAGGATTTTTTTAGGGCGTGTGTGTGCAGGGTGTAAACTAGACTTGCTTCGGCTCCTTTAATATAAATTTTTTTTCTCTTATGACAGCATAGATTGGCCTGGCAATAACTCCACCCAAGACGGCGAGCCCTAGCCGCTGCATACGCCAGCATACCATATCTGCCAACAATCTGGCTACTCAAATATATTTCGTTTTTTTTTCATCAAACAGCTGATTACATTACATACACCACGACATTATAATCAGCGTTGCCAGTTTAGGGGATTTGTCACTAATTTGGGGACTTTTTTCCGTGATTGGGGAGGAAAATTTTGTATTGGGGATCTGGGGATTTGTTGGGGATGATAACCAAATTTGGGTTTATAATTTTATTTATTTATTTATTTATTTATTTCAGTCTATGGACAAAAAATCCTTACAGACTAAGACAACAGAATACCTATAATTATATTGTATAAATATCTAAATTAACAATAGAGTATGTGTAAAACCTACATATATACAAAATTAACTTACAGTTTATAAATCACAGCTAAATTCTGAATTATAACAGTTATTTTATTACACTAAAAAGTAGGAGTTTAAACTCAGATTTCTCAGTGCCGAATTCAATAAAAGATTGAGAAACTTTTTGTAAATTGAAGTTAATCTCATTGAGCTGAACAAAGGCACGTGTTAAAGTACCATTACGTGCATAATTAGTCCTATGGAAGGGTACATCAAATAGCTTAGCCAATCTAAGATTTCTAGGAGGTATATAAAACGGTACCATATAAAGCAAATCAGGGCAATCAATAGAACCATTGATAATATCATATACAAAAAGTGCCGATTGAACTATTCTACGTGCTTCTAGAATACGTAAGCCTATAAACAAGCATTTAGACTCATACGGAACGGAAGATAAGTAAGGTAACGAGCGTGAGGCAAATTTGATAAAAATACGTTGAAGTCTTTCAACTCGAGAAATCAGATTAAATACGTGAGGACTCCAAATAACAGAAGCATATTCTAACTTAGATCTTACGAACGATGTATAGATATGCTTGAGTGTATATGGGTCAACGAATTCACAACAACTTCTTTTCAAGAAGCCAAACATTTTATATGCCTTGGGAAGTATGTAATCAATGTGAGCTGCAAAAGACAACGAGCTGTCAAACATCACCCCTAAGTCCAACTTAGAGTTTGACGTGTTCAAATTTATACCATTAATATTAAAGACAACCACAGTGGGAGTCAGAGACCTATGGAAGGAGACATGTAAACATTTATTAATGTTTAGACTCAGACTATTCAGCCGGCACCAATCACTTAGATTATTAATCTCAATTTGCAGAAAATACGCATCATTAATTGATTCCAATTTCATAAAAAATTTCAAATCATATGCTTCCCTGGGGTACACCCGACGTTTGCAGATAAGGGTTAGACCTAAAACCTTCAATCATCACAGAGCAAATTCTATTGGATAAATAGGACTGAATCCATGCCAGGAAATTAGAATGAAAGCCCATTAATCTCAACTTAGATATAAGCATGGAGTGCGATAACTTATCAAAAGCTTTTGAGAAGTCAGTATAAATTACTTCTACTTGGGAACCATGTTCAAGTGCGTCTAAGCAATATTCACTAAAAAGAGTCAAATTTGTTACGGTAGACCTTCCAGAATAAAAACCATGCTGATAGGGAGAAATCCATGGCTTGGAAAGGAAAAACAATTTTTTGTGGACAATGTATTCAAAAATTTTTGAAATACATGACAACTTAGAAATAGGCCTATAACAACTTACATCGTCTCTCTTACCTTCCTTAAAAATAGGAGAAACTGTGGCAACCTTCCACCTATCAATAAATTCACCCTCCTGAAGCGATAAATTGAAAATAAGTGTAAGAGCTGGTACGAGGGATTTTGAAGCTTTTTTTAAAAGATGCGTACATAAGCCATCACAGTCTGACTTGTGAGTTTTTTACCTCAAGAATTGCTTCCGACACATCAGCCTCGGACAGGACTTGTAAGCCCAAACTTAGCTTAGGAGACACCGCTGGCGTGGGTATATTATTTATGAACGGCTCAAAATTGGATTTAAAAAATGAAGCGAACAAATTAACAGCATCATCACAAGATTCAGAAAATGTTCCATCTAAACGAACTACTGATGGTATATCTGATGATTGTTTCTTAGACTTAACGAAAGACCAAAACGCCTTAGGGTTGCTTTTAATTTCCTGCTCCTTAGACAAGATAAACTGATTGTATAGAAATTTATTTAAAAAATTAAATTCAAGACGATAATGTATAAATTTAGCTTCAGATTCGGGATCACCCATATCAATAAACTTTTTATGGAATTTATTGCGCAGATTTTTTAGCTTTTTTAGACCACTAGTATACCACGGCAATTTATAGGGCTTAATATTCTTTTTTGGAATGTTACTACGACAAATATGAATAACTTTCCGTAAAAATATTTCATAGCACTCACAAGTAGTTAGGTTAGCAAAAAGATCAAACCAATTAATAGAATCAATTATGGAATTCAGCACATCAAAATTACATAATTTGAAGTTAAAATCATTAACAATCTTAATTTGAGAATTTTTAAAAAACGTTAAATTAGAAATTTCAATAGTTAGAGGTTTATGGTGAATATTTGGCGGGGATATATACAGTAAAGGAACACAAATTTGGTGTTTAAGAGACTCAGGAATAAAGATAAGATCAAGAAAACGATTTAATTGATTATGAAAAGTATTTACTTGGCAAAGGTTAAGAGACATTAAACTGTCAATAAAATTAATTTCGTAGCTATGATTTACGTTACGAGGCGATAAAAAAGCATCGTTAGAAAATTTTGACCAGACAATATTTTTTAAATTCAAGTCCCCTAAAACACAAAGATTGTCATTTCCTGATAAATCCTCACCAAAAGACAAGATATTAGACATATGAGCATCATATATAAGATCGGCGCTATTAGGTAGAATATATGAAACACATACCAGGAATGAACTACCCACACCGGAGATTGATAAAATCAGCTGATCAAGTAGACCATTAACATCATCGATTTTACAAACAGATGACTTAAAACACTTTTTTACCGCAATTAGAACTCCACCACCCAAAGAAAGACCAGTAGTAGACGCATCTCTATCTTTACGGAAAACATTGAAGAGATTGAGATCAAAAAATTCAGCATCCGAAAAGTCTTTATTCAGCCAAGTTTCAACCAACACAATAGCATCATAATCAAGTTGAGAGGAGAAGTCGTAGACAGCATGGGACTTGGATCTCATTCCCGATAGATTTTGAAAGTAGATTTTAAATAAGTTGCCTGTAGTAACTAGCTTTTCTGTATGTGGGGTGTCTGCTTTCGAAAATTTACGAAAGGCCGCACTTTGATGTCAGCTGGCCATATTTCCGGCTTCAAGATTACCTTTATCTATTTTTGCAGTTTTTTCCACATAATTTAAGATTTGATCCGCAGTCACGGTAGGCTTGAATGAGGAAACGTGGATCCACTTTTTTTGAGATATCACATCCAGATCACACGAAGAATTAGCGCCATAAATAACAGGGCCTTTATTCAAGCTACGCTTAGGCTTACTATGCTGTGTAGATGTTTGACTTCTTATAACAGCATTATGTGACGAATGTGGTGGAGTAGAAGACACAGGAAAGACAGGTTGTTTATTTGTGCTATTATATGCTCGTTTTTGTTTACTATTTGTAACACTTTCATTGGGACGTACATTAAGATCCAAATCATAGTCGCTAGGGTTAACAAGTGGGGAAATGACTGGGCAAATATGTTGTTGCAAAGTGTAATTCGGTGAGGTTAAGTCTGGCACCACTGCTTTATTTTTTGATTTCTCAGCGTATGTCATTTTACTTTTATCATTATTTGTTTCTATTATGACCTTTTTGATTTCATTACACATATCTGTGCTTTTATCTTCAAAGTTTTTGAACGCTTCATTGTTTTTATTTTCAAAGTCCTTGATATATGATGACAAAGTTTTTATATCATTAATAAGACTTTTTTCAAATATATTATGAACACGATCTAATTTATTAATTCTTTCATCATATCTCTTTTCAATTGCTTGTAAGAGTTTTTTTATTTCATTTTCATTTTGTTTTAAAGCAGAACCAAATTCATGTTTATATTCAACCATTTTGTTTGTATTTTGTAACACTTCATCCTGTATGCTTTTTAGCACCAAATCAACATTGTGTATGTATTGCACACAGTCATCACAAATAAAGCGAATAAAATTATTTGTTTCCAACATAGATTGTGAATATTGGTCAATGCCAGAACATTTGCTTGAAGCATGATAAATTTTAGCACAAACTCCAATACATCCTATTCCGGATTCACCACGGATAGATAATCTGCATTTATTACAATCAGCCATAATAAGAACTTTTTTTCTATTGTTTTTCGATTTTAAAATGTCTGTTAAACTTTATATTAATATTTTATTAACAACTAAAAACAGTTTTCAAAGGCTTAAAGTGAATTTTAAGTATAAAAACAGCAAAATATTTAAATTTGGAAATAATTTTATAGAGTTTAGGATTATGTAGTTAATTACCGGTTCTTTTGCAAAGAAAAATTCTATAAAATTGGTGGTTTTATTCCTTTGTTACCCAGTGACAACAATTTTCGTACAGTGCAAGTGCTCTGTTAGACAGTCAAAATTTATTTTGCAATGTGGTGCCTTGGAACTACTTCATATAATTTTGTGCCATAACCGCCAAAAAAGCTTAAGCGACCATAATATTCGAACTTAATTTTTTTTACCAAAATCAATTACGATCGTAAAAAATCGATTTTCATCAAAAAAAAAAAAAAATTTCAAAAAATATGTCGCTAAAGCTTTTTTGGCGGTTATGGCTCAATATATCCCACGATTCCTGGTAACAAGCAGCCACCAAAAAGAACACTAAAAGTACATAAAAAGAATTTGCTTTTTATTTTTATAAATCCGTTCTTCCTATATATTAAACATAAAAAATGCAGCACCTTCAAATAATGCCATCATTGTGGGAATATTTATTTCACTTCACAAATAAAAACAGCAAATTTTTGATATTCTTTTTTAACACTGATATTATTTATTGTTTAAATTATTTCGTACATAATTAGTTTTTGTTTTTGTTTTTATTTCATCCTTGTTGTTTTTGGTATATATATTTTTTTGGGGATAATAGAAAAAAATATTTATTTTTATTAATTTCATTAAGATAGATTTCTTGTATTATATTCCATTACTAAATATTGTTTTTTTTATTTTTGTAAAATACAAAATCTTTTTTTGGTACTCTTCTAAATTAAATATTTTGTTTAAGATAATTTATATAATCAATATTAATTTTTTTTATTTCTTTGTTTTTGGTTCAAAAGTCTTTTATTGTATTCCTTAATGTGGTTTTTAATGATACTCATTATTTTCTTTAATTTTAATTTATATATCTATTATTTTAAATTTTATTCAGTTGAATTTTATAAATCATTTTGTTAACACTTTTTTTTTTTTTAAATATGCAATATATAATCAGTTAACTATTATTTTTTTGCAGACGTTAGCATAAAAAAAATATTTCAAGTTTATTTACAGGTTTATTTGAAAATTTTCCCAAACCTAAAATAATTTTTTATGAATACGGCAGCTAATGTTTAAGGGCCAATTTCACCAACTCTATTTAAATATCAATTCATATTTTTAAATGTCTGTCGATTTTCATGAACTTTTTTTGTATGGAAAAATGACTTTTAAATATGAATTGAATGAAATAGGCACCTAAGGGCCGATTTCACCACCACCAACCAACCTTATTTAAATATCAATCCATATATCAATCCATAAGTATTGATTTTCATTAATTTTTGTATGGAAAAATTACATTTAAATATGAATTGATTGATATTTAAATAGAGTTGGTGAATTAGGCTCTAAGTGTTATTTGTATTGATATTTTAAATATTAATTATTTTTATTTATTTTGTTTTTCCTTTTACTTTAAGTCTACCATCAATATTAAAAAAATATAACATACAATATAAATTTATTTTTATTTATTTATAATGAAAGAGCAAAAAAAAAAAGAAACATTTACCTAATAATGACATATGAGTAATAATAATGACGTTAGTTAACTTATACAATAATAATAAACTTTGTTTTATTTAACATTTATATAAAATTTTTCATTTATTTTATTTTTCTTTTTATTATATGCCGATGGCTTTTGTTGCATTTAAATTTTTTTAGCAATAACTACTGATTTATGTTTGAAATGATGGTCAGTCAGACAAGTAAGGCAAAAATGATTGAAGTAATTTGTACAATTACCCCCTTATGCAAAAACGATTGTAGTAAAACTTAAAAAGTTGGTTTAACAAACGAATTTTGAATGGCAAAAACGGTTTTAAAGCATGCTTTAACTTTAACAATCGTTTTTGCATAAGGGCATTAAACTTTATTTGGCGAATATTATTAGTTAGTTCGATATTAAAATAGAAATTAAGTCGGCTTAAAGTTTATTTCTTTTTACCCAACATTAGCGTTTATTTTGCTGTCCGATTGAGCGAGCGGGTGGAATTGATTGATTGCAAAGCATGGTAGCATCAGGCGATAATTATTTTTCAGCCACAGCTTTCCGATATAAGCCCAAAAACCATGGAAAATGTTAAAAATTCTTAAATTTGGTGCGTGCTGCTGTCTTAAGTCTTTCGTTTAACGCACACGATTTATTGTAAGGAAATTTGGAAAGACTTAAGACACAAGCGATCACTTGCAGCAATCAAAAGCCTTAAAGTATGCACTGATTTTTATTTTATTAATAATACAATGTTGCCAGAAAACAATGATGGGAGTATGCCAAATCGCTCCATAGTACATAACTGCTAGAATTAGAAATTTTTCCCCGCACTTTTTTTCATTTGCTGATTTTTTTTTTTTAATATCCCGGGATCCCGCTCAATAGAAATAATAAAAATTAAATTCCCTAAAGGTTTTTTCCAACACGACAAACGTTGTTATATGAGATCAAAAAAGTTAAACTTGCAAATATAAGTGAACAAAACATAACATAACAGTTAATAAAAACAAACATAAAATAAATAAAACAAAGGTACTCGAGGTTTGAGATGGAAAACAGATCAGTAGATTTTTTCTTAAAAAACGTTCATAAAATTGAGTTTTCCAATTCAAACAATTTCATTTGTTTTTATTAAAAGCAAACAAAAAAGAAAATAATGTTTTGAATAAATTACCTTAAAATATCAATCTATTTCAAAAAAAAAAAATATCTTTAAATGTAAAATTTGTCAGAAAACCGCTGATCGCAATAAATTTTACCAAATGCCAAAGTGAAAGCAGGCAAATGTAAACTTTTCGTGTGGAGAAGGGGCGATACATATAGACGTTTGAAATTTTTAAAGTTGCATCCCATTTAGACACTTAAAGTTTACTTTGAAATGTCTTAATTTATATATTCCTAGCCCTGTCTTTCACCCAGCTAATTTAAGACTTTGCATATTGTAAAGTAAACTTTGTTTGTCTAAAAGGGGAGTTATTTATTGTATTTGTATGCAGACCACACTGATTAACAATGAAATTTAAAAGAATTATAATTAAATGGTATTTCATCAGCTAATGTAATTTTGACGACTTGCTGTATCTTGGAAACCGTAATAGACAAACTCTTGAAATTTTCAAACTAAAACTATAAAATCAGACAATTAAAAAAATCGCCAAAACAAAAAAAAATCGCCAAAACGAAAAAAGCGCAAAATTAAAAAATCTCCAAAACTAAAATTAATCGCCAAAAATCGAAAAAATCGCCAAAACTAAAAAAAATCCCAAAACCGAAAAAAATCACAAAAACTAAACAATCGCTAAAAAACCGAGAAAAAGTTTACTGGGTACTTACATTTTTTTTTTAAATGTCTACATCAGGTAAGATATTCGTATATTATAACATATCAATGGCTTAATATAAGAAGGGCGTATTTCAATTTTTTTTTTTTTCGTTTTTAACGTTTCCTGGGAGACAACGCATAATTGCATCCTCCTTGAAGATCTTAGTACGTTGCAGTTTAAAATCAAAGACTTGCGTTACAGTTCAAAATCAACGACTTATGGCAATTTATTAAATATCGAAAATTCGAGTTCCACCTTTCTTATATTAAGATATCGATATGTAGTGTGTGTACGGAAAAGCCTTCATGTGAGAGTCAAGGTCGCACTTTACTTAATTTATTTAATCTTATAGGAGAGACTAAACAAAATTATTGAAGTCACTGAAATAAAGTTTGTTTATTTTAATTTTTAGTCGGATTTGAAAACATGTAGAGACATGTGTTACAATGTAATGGATTTTTTTAGCCACGTTATTTTGAATTTCAGCTGACGATAGATTTGTATTTTCTCTAAAAATATTTTTTCCACTTCAGCCGATAATAACCTGAAATTAATAAGTAAAATTTTTCAATCCAGCCAATTTATTTGGTATTGAAAGTAATGTCGAGTGACATCGCAATAGTGTGTACTACTGGCAACGTTTGTCGTTTTCCGGTAATTTTCGTTGTGTGGCATTGCTTTCCATATAAAAAACATAATAATTGTGAAGGGCACATTTTAAAAATGATTCCACAAAGTGACAACACAAGAAATACCAGATGTCTTGTACTCAGCCTAAGTGCAGAAGAATATTTATTTGATTTTTTTTTAACTTTATGATCTTTAGGCAAAAGTTACCATCATTTAAAATTTTTTTGTGGAATGTTAACATATCTATGTATGTATTAATTTGAAATTTATTTGCTGGTGGTTCAGCGATGTCTATATGCATTTCATTGTTGCTGTAACAAATCGTCAGTAGACTTCAACCACACATTTTGAACAGTCACAAACCTCTTATCTTATGTACAGACTTTCAAATTATTTGCTGGGTTTTGTATAAGTTTCTAAGCCCACTATGCTTATTTTTCTTTTGTGATTTTCAAAAATATTATTATTTGTGAATTCTCAAATAGTTTTTGAAAGTCTGTACATAAGATAAGAGGTTTGTAACTGTTTAAAATGTGTGGTTGAAGTCTAAAAAATTATTCGAATAAAACTATCGTTCAAATTAAAGGATAAGGGATATATAATAGTTTTTTATTTTCTGAAGTTATTTTCTATGACAAATATTTCTCTTCCTTAGAATTACTCGTATGTATATGCGTATGAATATCTGCACGTACATATGTATGTATGTATGTATGCATGAGTTTCAATTTTAATTTGTAAATTTTTTTATAACATTTTTTTTTTCGTAAAGATTATTGTTGTGTTGTCATGTTTTAATGCAAATTATTTTTTGTAATTTTGTTTTTATCATCAAGTACATATTTTATAATAATTTATTATGCATTTGTTAATTTATTACAATATGTATGTATGTATTTTATTTAATATAATAAAAATATATGTATATAAGTAGCTTTAGTTATATAGTTATATTGAAAATTAGTAAACGGAATCAACAACAATTTGTTAGCTGTTAAAAAATAATATTTATGTATGTTTGTATATTATTAAGAATTAAAAAAAAACTTAAACATTTTATTTTTCATATTATTGCTTTTTTTATTTAAAGCTTTTCAATAACTTATTCTTACCAAGACAATAAAATTGAAAAGAAAAATAAAATAAAAAAAACTACACGGAACAAAAACTATAGACTATCACAGTTCAATATATAATTAAATTATATATTGATATAAAATATACATATGTATGTGTATGTATGTATGTATGTGTGTATGTATATAAAAACTTTTCTGTTCAATAATAAAAAACTATAAAATAAGAACAAAAATTAACAATTTGCCAAAAGATTTTAGTATTTTTAGATTCATTCAGCTCAAGTTGAAAACAAAGTTCAAAATTTTTCAAAACTTGTTATAAACAAAAAGCATGCGTCGGAATTTTTTTTAATAAACATACTATTAACTTCAAAACTCTTTTTTAGCTGAATATATTGTAGCATTATTTTTCGAGAAAACTATAATTTCTGAATGGCTGAATTAAATTTTTGCCAGCTGAATACGTACATTTGTACATACAATGTTGAAATTATTTAAAAGGGTTATCAAGATTGAAATTTTAAAGTCTTAGTTGTTGCCATACATATCATATATCATATTAAAAATGCATAGCTGAATTGAGTTTCTGTTAGCCGTAATATAATAAAATTCTATGTAGAGTTAAATGATACATAATTGCGCAAAACAAATTCTTGCTGAATTAGGTTTTTATTAGCTAAAACTTCATAAAATTTTATTTAAAGTGGGCTTTTATTTAAATTTCTTGCTGAATTAATTTTTAGACAGCTGAAACTTCATAAGCTTTTTAGTTTTCTTATGGCATGTAATTATATTTAAAAAAAATCATTGCTGAATTCAGTTCCTATTAGCTGAAACATTGTACAATTGCACGCAAAGTTCACTATTTCATATTTATAAAAAAAATATTCCTGCTGAATTACGTTTTTTTAGTTGAAACTTTAGAATTTGGAGAGATTTCATTGATACATACATATGTAGTTATATAAGCAATCTTTTGCTGAATTAGGTTTTTGTTGGATCAAACTTCACAATATTGTATAATTTTAGCTGAATTAAGCTTTTGAATTTCCATTGTATACAATAAAACACAAAATTAATTTGCTGAATTGAGCTGAATTGGGTTTCTATTGACTGAAACCTTATAAGATTTAATGTAGTGTTCATTTCTTGCTGAATTAAGTTTTTATTAACTGACACTTTTCAAAATATTATGTATAATTAGTTCATTGTACATAATTATACCAAAAATCACTTGCTGAATTAAATTTTTGTCAGCTGAAACTGCATGAAAGTTTAGGTACAATTCATTGATGCATATTTATGTATGTAGCAATTTATTGCTGAATTAAGTTTCTGTCAGCTGAAATTTAATAATTTTGCTGAATTAAGTTACTGCTAGCTGAAACATAAAAATTTTGCATTAATTGCATTCATTTTATTTATTTTTTATTTTTTTACTCTAGCAATATTTGTTTGGTGTTTATTTTGAGTACATTTTCCACTTACTTTACAATTTTAAGAAAATGTGAATAAAAACTATTATTCAGCTGAAGAATATTTAAATTTTTTTTGCTGCATTTTATTTGAAATGTGTTTCTTCAATGCAGAAGCCTGGAATTAATGGTTTGTTCAGCGATATCAGAAGATTTCATTCTTTCGCCAATTTACATTGAAAACGACAACGAAATATCGTATGTTATTGCTTTCTGCCAACAAAACAAAATGTTATAGTTTTCTTATCAATTAACAAAAATGCTCCTTGTTACTAGTTCAATTTTATTTTTCAGCTGAATTATAACTTTATATTTCTTCTATTAAATTGTAATAATTTTGCTCTTATTTATAGTGTTTTATTATTGTTGTATTTTCAAATAATTTTTTAATTTAAATAAAATGTCATAATGCTCCTTGTTACTAGTTCAATTTTATTTTTCAGCTAATTTTATATGCAGCTGAATTATAACTTTATATTTCTTCTATTAAATTGTAATAATTTTGCTCTTATTTATAGTGTTTTATTATTGTTGTATTTTCAAATAATTTTTTAATTTAAATAAAATGTCCTAGGCAACGTAGATATTCAGCTGCATTACATTATTCATATGCCCTTGAAATATAGTTTACTTTGCAAAGTCTTAATTCAGCTGCGTGAAAGACAGAAAGAGAATGTACTACTACCTCTGTCTTTCACACAGCTGAATTAAGACTTTGCAAAGTAAACTTTGCGTGTGGAAATACTTGTTGAAAAAAGTTTGAATTACATATCAGCAGCTGAATTCATCTTTATGTAATTTAATACATTGAATATTTTACTATTAACGAAAAAATATTTTTCGAAATTTGTCATTGAAACGTCCAATGAAATGAAATGCAAAATTTGATTGTACTTTTTTTTAGTTTGAATTAAATTTCTTTTGCAATTTAATGTGATACTTGATTTGATATTATAAAAAAAACACAGTCTGCTGAATATACATTATTTACTGCTGAATATATAAATAGTTTTTATTATTGTAACATGTATAAAAACGGAGTTGCAAAACAAGTTCTTTTTTTTTATTGCAAATAAATTGAAGATTAAAGGATTTATTTATAAAAAATATTTTTCATGGAAAATTTCTTTTATAAACTACATACATACGTATGTATGTATGTATTTATAAAACAAAATTATTTTTTATAAATAATTTTATCAAAGTTTAAGAAGATAAACATTTTAATGATAGAAAAATTTTAAAATTTATCAAAAACTTGTTGTATACAAAGTTAATATTATAAAAAAAATTAATTATCTTTTTTTATGTTTTCAATTTGCAAAATAGTGTTTAATTACTTTTTCCCTATATTTTACGAAAGTTTATTTTATTTATTTAAGTTTATGAAATATGCTGCTTTCATTACTGCCTTTCGAACTTTTCATAGAAAGTTTTTGTTTACAAATAAAAAATCATAGTACCTATGTAGTTTCTTTATTTTTATTTTTTTTTAATTAATGTAATATGTATTAATAATTTATTTCTCGTCGCTTATAAGGATTACAACTATTTATGGCATGTCTAGACTATTTAACAACCGAACATACGAACAAACATACGAGTACAATAAAATAAATGAAATATGAATGCATATATTTAAGGTAATGTGGATATAAATAAATAATAACAGTAGTATATGTATGTATGTATGTATGTATGTGTTAGCTAATGAATTATTTATAAAAAAAGAAGTTACCAAAACAATTCTTTCTTTTAAATGTTTTATATTGTTATTGAGAGCAAGAGAGAGAGAAAAAAATAAAAGCGGTTTGGAAACCAACTTTGCATTTTTCTTTTTGTTTTTTTTAGAGAAATAAAAAAAATGGTATGCGTGGGAAAAATGTGTTAGAAATGTTCTCAACTACTCCAAATTGTATATATAAATATAATACATTTCTTATATATTTCTATTGTGTTATACAAAAGCTATTTCCAAAGCTTTTGCTGCATTACCAATCAGTTCTGCGGTGTTGAACTCTACTGAAAGCTTTCTTAGCTTTGTCCTTTTCCTAAAAAAAAGCTGTTATTTTTTAAGCTTTTTTTTCTGCAAACGTTTATAACTGTTTAAACAGTTCTAGTTCTACTCTATGTTACATATGCAATTATATGTGTTTAGTATAACAATTCTAACAATTTTCAACGTGATATTTGCTTTTTGATCAAAGCCTGCAAGAGACGAGCTTTGGCCTTCTTCTCCTTATACTGAGCATAAGTTTCCTCGATGGTCTTTCTGTCGCTCTTTAGCATTTTGCGACCAGTTTGCTCCTCGAAAACCGTCTCATATTCACGTATTATGCGTTTTAGCAATTTCTTTTCTTCACGCGTCTTATCCAAGTTTTCCCACAATTGTTCTATGGTAAGAAAACTGACATTTTCTTGTGTTTTTGGCTGGTTGTTAGCAGCTGACGCTGCATTGTTGGTGGTATTAGTGGTAGTTGTGGTCGTGGTGGTCGTTGACTCATCTGAACTGGCCGCGTTGGTGGTGCTAGTGACCTGTTGTTGTGATTCCGTTGTGGGTGAATTGGTGTTATCAGTACTATTGTTGGAGGAATACTGTAGTGGTGTTGATTCGAAAACCATAGCCTCATGTTCTAAAATTGTAGGTAATTCGGGTGCTCCACCCAGGCAAGAGGAACCTGTCAATGCGACACTGCGTGATACCAAACGTTTTAGTTGGCGATAACGATCGTATAGTGGGCGCGCTGCGTCACGTTCGTCTTTGCTTGATGGTCTTCCATACAGAGATTCGAAATAGAGTAGACCATGTTGTACAGCAGTCTTTTCCAAAACCAATTGATCGGCGCTAAGTTCATCCACATTTTCTGAACGATTTGAATCTTCACGCTTTTCGCCCAGATTCTGCAAGTAAAGAGTAAAAAATAAACAATTTAAAAGAATATTTATGTATGTACATATGTATTATTATTTATAAGAAACAAAATTAAACGTAGATATGCAATTTCAGTTTAACGTATGAATTTTAAAGAAGAAGAAAAAACAGTTTCTCAAACCCCATAATCTACATTTAATAATCGTTTATAAATGCAATAATTAATTCATTATAAGCACCATAAGTAACCATTAAAGTCTGGGCAAAGTAGTTCAAGTTTGTAAGCATCATTGTGCTGCTTCATTTTACTAACTGCTCATACAGCCGGGGAAATAATTCCCAGGGAATTAATTTTTTCCCACAACAAAAGCCTTCTATTCTAAACATATGGCAAGAGAAGTAAAAAGTAAGAGAGAATTTCTAATGTTCGAAGCAGTGTTGCCATTTAAGTGTTTTTGGGCTATTTTTTGGTGCATTTGCTAAATAGCCGAAATTTTATTAAAAAGCCCGTTTTTCTGAAACGAGTAATTATAGTGCTTTTCACGATTTCTCACCGAGCTTTTTTAATAATAAAATTTTTTTGCAACTTTGCTTTGAGTACGCCCTAATTTATGAAATGCGAAATTAAATTTTCAGTCATCTTAAACAGGCCCATATTTCAGTCTTTTTTTATGTACTTTCCAAAACAAGTTCAAAATCTTTTTTTCAAATCGGCATACGTGGGACAGCAGATCGATAGACTAGCACGCGTACATCTGGTAACATATTCCCTTAGTTTTACTTTAAAATTTTATTAAAATTATTCTGCCTTATCGTGGTTGGCGTATTTCAAATACGACTACGACTGGTTTGGTAATAGATTAAAGGAAAACTGTTGAAGTCTTCTTTAATCTATTAACAAGCAGTCGTAGTCGTATTTGAAATACGCCAACCACGATAAGGCAGATTATGATTCATGTGAATTAGGTGCCGTATTATCATCTCCTTTAATTTAAATATTTTTGTATTATTTAATAATTTTTGTACACAGAAAAACGCTAAGAAAAAATATCTTATGCGTAAAAAACCTAATAAAAAATTTTAACACTGTCATGTCTCAAAAAATGAGTTTTTGAAATTATGCAATAATACAGACAAAATCGCCTGTTAGTAATGCAAAATAATTCCGCATTTCGTATATTTATATTATCTTGTGTATAAATTTTATATAAATGGCTTGTAATACCACTTCGCGAGAGAATAATATTTTTTCATGTCTTCATTGAGTTGCATGTAAATTGAAAACTTTAAACGCGTTTTCGGCAAAACTAGTTTTTTTTTTAGTTGTGACACTATTGAAAACTTTTAAATTTCTTTTTTGCAAAACTAACTTTTTTCGAGTTATGCCTATGTTGCAGCAAAGGAGTGATATCACTTTAAGAAAGAAAGAAAAAACCTATACTTTAAAATCATCATTTCTGATAAGTTTTTTTCAACAAAATTTACATAAAACAAATTATTTTGAAATAAACGAATAATCAGGGACGTTAGCCACGTGTTTAGTTAATGATAATTAAATGAAGAAAAGCAAAATCTATTTTTAATTTTAACAAAACAAAAATTGTAAACAAAAATTCAAAAGCATATCACAATTGATAAAAGAAAATATCTGGAGATATTTTACTTTTCTGAATATTATAAGTAAACATTTTAATGTTTCAGAAAAATTTTTGATAAAATATTCGAGGCTGTTCAAGGCCAGATACATACATATGTTACTTACACTGTATAACAAAAGCAAAGATCTAACAAAATAACAAATTTTTAAGTCCTAATTTACACTAAGCAAGTCTTATTGCTAAGCTGATTAATTACTCTGTTGGAGAGAGAGAGAGACGAGGGGAACAGAAACGTTAGTAGTAGGGAACTGGGGCTCCGGGGACAATTAAAATTTTAAAATTTTGAAATTTTAATTACCCAAATTTTAAAATTCTTGGAAATTTGTGAAATTTGATACCCTACGAGGGTGGATCAATAAGTCCGTCCAACTTTTTGTTTACATAAGGAATTTTTTGTTTACATAAGGGGTTTTGTTTGTTTAATACATACGAGGGTGGCTCAATAAGTCCGGGTTTTTTATGACCGTGGGAATTTGTATGTGTGTATGTTTGTGGGGTGGATTAAGGGGTTTCATAAGATTAATATTTCATAAATATATATGCCGACGGGAAAATCATGAAAATGATTTTTCTTAATACCAAAGGGGGAGTGGGGTGAAATAGTGAAAATTAATTTTTCCTAATGCCTACGGCAATGTATGAATATTTTTCCTAATGCCTACGGCAATATATGAATATTTTTCTTAATGCCTACGGCAATACATGATTTTCCTAATGCCTACGGCAATATATGAATATTTTTCTTAATGCCTACGGCAATGTATGAATATTTTTCCTAATGCCTACGGCAATATATGAATATTTTTCTTAATGCCTACGGCAATACATGATTTTCCTAATGCCTACGGCAATATATGAATATTTTTCTTAATGCCTACGGCAATACATGATTTTCCTAATGCCTACGGCAATATATGAATATTTTTCTTAATGCCTACGGCAATACATGATTTTCCTAATGCCTACGGCAATATATGAATATTTTTCCTAATGCCTACGGCAATACATGATTTTCCTAATGCCTACGGCAATATATGAATATTTTTCCTAATGCCTACGGCAATACATGATTTTCCTAATGCCTACGGCAATATATGAATATTTTTCTTAATGCCTACGGCAATACATGATTTTCCTAATGCCTACGGCAATATATGTTTATTTTTCCTAATGCCTACGGCAATGCATGAGTATTTTTTCAAATGCCGACGGCAATTCATGATTATTAATTTTTCCAAATGCCGACGGCAAAACATGATTATTATTTTCTAATACCAAAGGGAAAATTGCCAGTGTTGCCAGACTGCAGAAATTTGTTATCGTAATAATATATGAGTAATATCAGAGAAAATATTTATTTATGTGTTCACATGTATGTGAACACCCATACTTGTGTTCACATGTATGTGAACACCCATACTTGTGTGTGGGGGGTCCAGCTTGATAGTCGCGGGTAATTTAATATTTTGTGTATTTGCTTAAGAAATATGTATGTATGTATGTATGTGTATGTATGTATGTGTATGTGTATGTATGTATGTATGTATGTGTATGTATGTATGTGTATGTATGTATGTATGTATGTATGTATGTGTATGTATGTATGTGTATGTATGTATGTATGTATGTATGTATGTGTACATGTATGAATGTGTGATCGTGGGTATTTGTGCGTGGAATATTTTGTAGAATACATATATATTTTGCAACGTAATCATTTTCTTTGTCTACGATTATTTTAAAGCAGCAAACTAAGTACACTCAACAGCAGAGAAACAAAAACCAAGAATTTGCAAGTAAGCAAAAAAGTTAATTTCTCCTTCCCCTCACTTCCTTCTCTTTCCTTTATGTAGTTTGTATTTGAAATAAGAAAACACTTGTATATTATTTTATTTTATTTTTGATACATTTATTGTTTAAAATTTTATAAAATTTTATAATGATACATACATTAATATTTTAAAAAGTGAAAAAGTTTAATTAATGCAAGACATTTCTTTTGTTAGTAAAATAGCATTTTTTAGTGCGCAAGCACCAAATTTATGATAATTACAATAAAAATATTCTGGATACTTGATTTCCATTTGTTTAAAGTTGATGCAGCCTATATCCTCAACGTTAAAAATTTTTCGGCATAAAATTTTTTCCAACCATCGTCTTTTTTCTTCACCTTTTACATAAATTATAGAACATCTTGCGTTGGCTTTTATAAAATTGCAAACGCTTTGAAATGAAACTGATCCAGCAGTCCAGCTTAGGTGATGATAGTTTTTTGTTAGCCACTTTGCTTCTCTTTGCTTTTCTATTGATAAGCATTTGATATCAAATGGGGGTTTTATAATGAAATTGTTATATTCATAATTGTTGAAAACAATTGCTACTTCTTTTGCGATGAAATCATTTGAATTATTTTTGAAACCTTGTACGTCTATGAAAATTATGTTGTTTTCCATATTAGTCAATTCATAAGACTTTTCGCACTTGTCCTTTGATGGGTACATATTCTATTATACGATCATGAATAAGAATACAGTAAGCTGATGTTTTTGCTCCAATATTAGTTGCTGTTTCAAATTCTATTTTTATATCAATCGGTCCATTATTGAGTGATTCATTCTGATGACTGACATCTACTACAATAATAGGAGCTTTTGTCTTAAACTCTGGTGCAGTTAGAAGCGGTTGAGATTCTTTCATATAGTAGCTTTGTTGGAATCTTAGATACATATCATATAGAATTGCATATCGTTCATTTTTGAACTTTATGTTAAGATCATCATATGGATATGAGACTGAATTTAAATGTACTTTTAAATTAGTCAAATCACAATGAACAAACTTATTTTCTTGTTGAAAAGCAATCAATACAAAACGAGGGCGTTCTCTATTTGCAGCTAGTTTAACATTCCAAATATGGCTAGTTCCCATATTTAATTGTGGATTGACATGACAATCCCAACTGCGAAATGCCATAGGTATAGAAGCACCATTGTTAATAATTTTAATCATATTCAATTTGCTAAAGTCGCATAATTGAACATGTGGGATTCTCCATGAGATTAGTGAAATTGTAAGTTTAGCTTTTTTAGTAGAAACACTCGAGCGTACAAGATCTTCGTCGTTCTTATTGCGCAAGAGTATCAATTCATGTTTTCCATTTAGTATAACTTTGTTGTAGTCTTCAGCGAATCCTAGAAGCATTTTTAGAGGTACATAGAAATTGAAAAAGCCATTTACAAGAGTGACATCGTCAATTTTGTTCCATCCAGCATTTTGCATCACGTTGCTTTCTGTTGGTGACATAGAAACCAAATTTTTTATGGTGCTTGTGGCTCCTAAATATCTTGTATGATCAATTTCAATTCCATTGAGCTCATAGCGAATTTCATCAAATAGATATGCCACAAAGTTGTTTTTTAATATAAAGTTGTCCGATGATGAAGAAGATTTAGAGTTATTATCATCAGCAACAAAACCTTCTACATAAATGTAGCTTTCACTGGGTAGCACGTACAAATCTTGATTTTGTATTGAAATTCTAATTTCATCATTATTGTTGTAAGATTGTAAGTATGGTACATATGTATGATAGTCCTTTTTGATTATATTCTCATCAGACAAGGGCTTATCTAAGACATCTATTATTGAACTCATTTTGTCTTCAATTTAAAATTCAAGGACTTTAGAAAATTTTTATTTGATGTTGTTAATGCTTTCTGTTGTACTGATCGCTTTAATGTTGATGTTGTTCTTGTTGCTATATTTTTCAATGTATTTGTGTTGTATATTAGCATTATTTAGTTGGCCTTAAATGTATTCTTATTGTAATTTCCTCTCCTCGGAAATTAATTAAATCACCGTGTTGATCAACTACGCGCAGCGCTAGTGAACTTATCTCTCTGGTGTTCACAGGTAAATAGATGAGATTTCTTGGAACCTCATCTATTTTATAGCCTGGAGGCACATTAATCGGAAATTCATGAAGTGTATGCGATTTGGAGTTATTCATATATGTGTTAATAGCGATACTACTTTCAACTCGCAAGAGATTTACTTTAAAAATATTAACTGGAAGATCTGAATAATAATATTTGTTTGGTGTTAGGATTTTGCTATTGTATCCTAAAAGTTTTCCAATTGTATTGTCTTTATTAAAATATACAGTATCCTTGGAACTATTAACTTTAACTTGCATTGTATTGTTATTGGCTTCAATAAAAATCTTATTTGTTGGACAGAGTAGTTTGTATTGCTCTTCTATAAAATCAACTATATCATTTAATTCGTAGGATCCAATTGGTATTTCTATTGTATGTTCTCCTATATGAAACATATTGTTGTAGGTGTCTACATTTGGAATACTGTTGTATGAATGAAAATCAGTTAGAGCACACTCATATGCACCATGTAATTCAATAGGAGGAAAGTAACTAGCAGATAATTCTGATGAGTTAGAGCTCAGAGTAAGTGTTATTGACATTATAACAGACTGATTACAATTAAATAAAGTTTAGTAGACAGTATGGTTTATAAGCATAATTTACATATTTATTTCATTTTCTTATTTTAAAATTAACATTAGTTTCTTAATATTAATGCTATTATTGTTTTGCTATGATGTTGTTGTTGTTGATTTAGTTTTTCTTCCATCTATAATATTTCATCTTTACTTATCCAAGAATTGTGTTGATTAGAAAATCCCAGCCATTTAACATATACCTCCTTCCCTTTAATTTTAAGCACCTTTTCAACTAGATATGTATTTGGAAATCTGGTTTTTGAAAGTTCGTCAGTATAGAATCCACCTTTAATAGGATTACCAAGATAGTCTTCTAATATGTATGTTGCAGGATTTGTATTTTGAACTCTTGTAATTGTGAAAATTTCTGTAGTCCAATTTGGAGTATAACCTTTTTCAAATGTATGCTTATATTTGCTTATGCGTACATGATCTCCTACATTAAATTTTGACATTTTATACATTTTCATATGACTGTATACTGTATTTAGCAGCTTTTCCTCATTTGTTGAGTTGACTTTAATTGGAGGCATTTTAATGGTACGATGAACTTTTCTATTGTAGGTATTAAGTAAATCTTTGTATATATCAATCCACTTATAAGAACCATTAAAGCTAAATTCTTTCCACATCATTCCTTTCAGTGTTCTATTAAATCGTTCTACTATTGATGCTTTCATAATGCTATATGTTGAGTAGTGATTAATGTTGTATTTATGCATTAATTTTTCAAAGTGTTTGTTGAAAAATTCTTTACCATCATCTGTTTGTATGTTTTTTGGTATTCGCCCCAATTCAAAAATATTTTCCATTGCGTTAGTTGTTTCAAGTGCAGTTTTTGTTTTTAGCGGTACTGCCCATGCAAATTTTGAGAATGTGTCAATTATAGTCAGCAAAAATCGATAATTTCTATTTTCCTTAGAATAGTTCCCCATTTCAACTAAATCAGCTTGCCAAAGATCATCTATTCCTTTCATTATAACTCTGCGACGCACAAAATGTTTTCGTGCTTGCTTATGGAGTTCGTTTACTAAATTTCTTTTTGAAGACATTAAGTTGTTTTTAGAGATTTTTTGGAGAGTGTTGTGATCTAGTTGAAGCACTTTCAGCTATTGATACAAACATGTAATTTTCTAATCTATAAATTTTCTCATTAAGCTGTTCAATTTGTTCTTCAAAGGATGTTTTAATTTTTAGAATATCTTTTTCAATTTTATAATTTTCTTCTATATCTAATTTTGTTTCGCGATGTAGATCCTCAATTTGCATTTGAATATTTTCTTGAATTATAGTACTGTCTCTCTTAAAGTATGCTAATAATTTCTCTTCTAGTTTTTCGATTTGAGTTTGCAGAAACAATTTATTGATAACATCGTTTTCCTCCACAGCTTTTGCAACATTTTTGATCCTTTTGTTTTGGACATCAATGTTGTTGTTCGTATCCACAAAGAACCCCAGCAGTTTAGGTGCATTTTTCAAAGAAACTATGTTGCTAGTATCGTTTAAATAATGTCCAAATTTATCAACAGACATGCCTTATATACTTTATTAAAGTTAATGTATTATATTAGCTTCACGTAGTTCTTCAATAATTGATATAATCTCGTTATTGTGATTATTATGACCTGCAGCTTGTGATGCGAGCAGTAGTCGAAGTCGATCTACTAGCTCATTTGGATCATCCCAGTATATATAGTTGGGCTTATGGGTGTTAAATTCCATCATTCCATCACCTAAATAGCTACCTTTATGCTTAGATCCTGTTGATTCGGGTAAATTATCCTGGTTTTTCTCGTCAATAAATTTCTTAATAATATGTTTATATTTATATCCTCTAGTACCCTTAATTTGACCATCAGGCTTATAGTCTCTTCTATATGCATTAGTAGTAATTAAAATCTTTTTATAGATTTCGAGTTCAAATTTATCATAATTTTTTGGTATTTTATAAAACATTAGAGAAAATAGTCCTGGTGTTAGAGCCCATATTTGACCACCAACTTGTATTTTATGTTCACTAAGTGTAAGTTTACTATCACCAAATTTCCATTCATTATTGAAATCTTTATGTGGACCATAGTTTGTATCTAATTCATTTCTTCCTTCCAAGACTGATAAATCAGTATAAGTATCTTCTGTATTGGAAGTTTGTGAGTAAAAATCATCTTCATCATCATCATAATCATTTTTAGTATTAGTTTCGTTAAATAATATGGTATTATCATATATTGTTCCTTCTGCTAGTTTCTTTGGTGTACTTGTCTCTATCTTGAATGATGGTTTTTCAGACTTTAAACTTGTATTATTTTCAAATTCTGTCTTCATTTTATTTTCTTCTTTAATGGGAATTCTTTTAATTTTTTTAGAACTATTTATGAATTCTTTCAGTGGTTCTGTTATAGGTTTAAATGTATCTCTTAGTTGTTCACGTGTATCTATTTCACCAGTTTTTATACTACGAAGCTTTTTCTTCAAGACATTTCTTGTCAACACCAACTGTTTTAAAATTTTCTCATCCATGTTTAATAAATAAAAGGTATCAGCTATTAGATGAGGTATCAGCTATTAGATCAGCTTATTAGCACCTGGTCTGGTTTTCAGATCAGCTTTTTAGGACCTGGTCTGGTTTTCAGATCAGCTTTTCAGGACCTGGTCTGGTTTTCAGATCAGCTTTTCAGGACCTGGTCTGGTTTTCAGATCAGCTTTTTAGGACCTGGTCTGGTTTTCAGATCAGCTTTTTAGGACCTGGTCTGGTTTTCAGATCAGCTTTTCAGGACCTGGTCTGGTTTTCAGATCAGCTTTTCAGGACCTGGTCTGGTTTTCAGATCAGCTTTTTAGGACCTGGTCTGGTTTTCAGATCAGCTTTTTAGGACCTGGTCTGGTTTTCAGATCAGCTTTTCAGGACCTGGTCTGGTTTTCAGATCAGCTTTTCAGGACCTGGTCTGGTTTTCAGATCAGCTTTTTAGGACCTGGTCTGGTTTTCAGATCAGCTTTTCAGGACCTGGTCTGGTTTTCAGATCAGCTTTTCAGGACCTGGTCTGGTTTTCAGATCAGCTTTTCAGGACCTGGTCTGGTTTTCAGATCAGCTTTTTAGGACCTGGTCTGGTTTTCAGATCAGCTTATCAGTACCTGGTCTGGTTTTCAGATCAGGTTATCAGGTATCAAATCAGCTTATTAGGTAGCTGGTCTGGTTTTCAGATCAGCTTATCAGGTATCAGATGAGGTTATAGCAAATAGATGTATCAAGCTTAAAGTTAGATTAATAACTAAAGTAAATGTTTATGAAGAGTAGTTTATATAGTTATGAAATAGTCAAATTGCTTTCTGTAGCGTCCATCATTTAATTCATTATCTTTGCTAATCACCAAAAATCCATATTTATCCTTCCAACACTCTCGACAAATCTCATGAAACTTTTCATAACTCATATCGCCACCAACATGATCTCTATAAACATGCTTCATATTTGTCTCATCTTGTTTAAACATTATAATAACATTGGCATTGTCTCTTATTAAATGCTTGGGAATTCTAGTATAAGTTTGACACAAGTAGAATGAATCGACATCCCTATGTCGCCCCATACAAAAATATGTACGTATATTATTCTGCTTTTCACATGCAACATCATCAAATATCATAATTGAATTAGTTTTAGCTTCGTCAGGTGGAATAACTGATTCATTATCTGTAAATGTATAATATCCCATTCCTTTAATTGGTGAAATTAGTTTCTTCAGGTATTCATATTTGGGTTGATATAGAGATTTTGAGTATAAATAGATGTTTTCAAACTTGAGTCCATTAGGACTTTCTAGTAAGCCAATCATAACATTAGTCTTTCCACAATTGGATGGTCCAACTATTAGAGCACGAATAGAATTTGGTAAGAGGGGGCTATGCTTTATTTTTGAAGTGATGTTGACTGAATCGTCAATATTACGAACTAAAATATTTTTATGTTGTTTCACTAACTGCATTTTTGTAACTAAATACATTTTATAAATGTTACCTCTTATTATAGAAAAAATTAGATAATATGGTTATACGATATCAGAAAACGTTTAGTCATAAAAACACCTTCGTTGGAGGAGGTATAGTAGATAAAATAATAAACTCTCTACCTGTTGAACTTCATCTTCCGGGGTATCAGTACTGTGGACCTGGAACAAAACTACAAAAACGTTTAAATCGAGGTGACAAAGGTATTAACTTATTGGACTCTGCTTGTAAAAATCACGATATTGCGTATTCAAAAAATAAGGATTTAAGTACTAGACATAAAGCTGATAAAATACTTGAAAATTCAGCTTGGAATCGAGTTTTAGCAAAAGACAGTAGTCTTGCAGAAAAATCATTTGCATATATGGTTACTAACGCAATGAAAACCAAAACTAAATTTGGTATGGGTGTGGAGAAAAAGAAAAATGTTAAAAAGAACAAGCCAAATGATAAAAAACTGTTTAGAACATCAATTAGAGCTGCAACAAAAATACTAAAGAAGGAAAAACCATTAGATATTAACTCAGCTATTAAAATTGCACGAAAAACTATTAACAAATCATTAAAAGGAAGAAAGTCTCAAATTGTAGTTCCACGTGTAATACGTGTTCCAAAAATCGGTGGTTTTTTACCTCTAATACCGATTTTAACTGCTCTGGGTGCAATTGGTAGTCTAACAACTGGAGGTGCTGCTATAGCTAAAGCTGTAAATGCAACAAAGAATGCAAAAAATCAACTTGATGAAGCAACTAGACATAATAAAGCGATGGAATCTATAGCAGTGGGAAAAGGACTTTACTTAAAACCATATAAAAAAGGTTATGGTTTAGTTCACAAAGAGGAATCAAAAAACTCTTAAAGATGCTGCCCAACAGACCACTATCTGATGTGGACCTAAACCGTTTCTCTATAAAAATTCCATATTTTAGAGGAGTTTTCATGTTGAATACTCTACCAAAACGAACAAAGAAAATTGAATGTGGAATAATCAACTTAGATGTATCAACAGGACCTGGTACACATTGGGTAGCATACTATAAAAACAACAATGAAAAAGAATATTTCGACAGCTTTGGAAACTTACAACCTCCTTGGGAAGTAGTCAAATATCTTGGTGCAAATATAAAATACAACTATAATCAGCATCAGAATTTCAATACATTTACCTGTGGACATTTATGTCTTAAATTTCTTTATGAAATAACTGAAAATATTAAATAAAACACAAAAATTTATATTTTACAAAACTCTTTAATGTCTTTTTATTCATAATTTAAAATACATAATTAATATATTATTGCCAAACAGGAAATTGGGAATTTTGAATTAGAAATTCACTCAGCTCACTCTCGACAATTAGGTTTTCTTCACCTTCTCTACTTAGGCAATATGATCCGCTTGAGAGATCTTTGATATCGTCATCAGTTAAAATATTATATCGTTTGGGCAGGAACATTATGTGTTTATTCATTTCAACTTTTAGGGTTGGTCCATATTTAGTTGTTACACGTAACACATTTCTAATAGTATATTTCGTTGAAGAATCAAGCTCCTTTACGTGTATTAAAGTTTTGTTATTTAGAGCATTAAATTTTGCAATTAGATTTGTTGTGGAGTCCATTTTTTTATTTTTTATTTAGATACTTCTTGTCACTCTGAATGTTTAACTGGAAATGATCTTAAAAGTAGCGATGATGACTTCAAAAAGGCTAATCGAAAATAATTGTGGTGAAATAGTGAATAAGTGGGGGATAGTGATAGACAGAAAGAGATAGTTATAGAGAGAAAACGGTTAGAGAGAGATAGAGTAGTAAAAAAGAAATATGGAATAGAGAGAAAAGGGTTAGAGAGAGATAGACTGCTAAAAAGAAATATGACATAGAGATGATAGTATAGATATTTTAAAGACCATATAGATATTTTAAAAATTTACAGAACAAATTAGTCTTAAAGGAACCTTCCAACATTCATCATCATTCATTCATCAGCAAATAAAATGAGCCAAATTAGACGTACTCTTAATCAATTTATAAGAGATTTTGAAAGCTTCAGGCTTTTTGATCATTGGGAGATGATAAAATGTTTCCAAAATATGCTGGATGAGAACGAAGAATATGGGGTCATGGAAGATGAAGACAACACTGAAGGACACTTCCCCAGCTGTCCTTGGTATCATCCTGAGTGTGAGGAGGGACCTGATACTTGCAGATGTACCATATATTTTTTAAGAAAAAATATACTAGAACATCTAATAATTGGCTATTACGAAATGTTTCCATCATTATAAATAAATTAAATAAAAATGAAATAAAATTGTATAAATAATAAAATAAAATTAAATTGAATTATAAAAATATTCCTTGATTTGTATTATTTTTTTCTAAAGGAAAACTAGGAATCATCTGTTCGAATATAAAATAACAGAAACTTGTATGTAGTGAAAAAATATGAGGATTTTATCCGATTATCTAAATTATTTCTCTTTATGAAAATATCTAATTGAATTTCATAATATTGTGAAATTCAATTTCTCTTGTGCAGAACCTCTCAAAGAAAACAAGACTGTGCATGTTTAAGTAACCTGAAAACAAGACTGTGCATGTTTAAGTAACCTGAAAACAAGACTGTGCATGTTTAAGCGACATGAAAACAAGAATTTGCAAATAAGCAAAAAACAAAAATTTTTGATCCAACGAAGTTAAGTCAATAAAGAAATAAAAAAAAAACAACTCACATTTTCCATTCTTTTTTCAATAGTTTATTTACAATAACTTTTCTTAATAAATAGGATTTAAATACAATAATATTTCTTAGGCTTTTTTTACATTCATTTTAACAACAATTATTTCTGATTAAATAGGATATAAATACAATATTTTTTCTTATTAACTAAGATATTATATACAACAATTTTTCTTAATAAATAGGATTTTATATACAATATTTTTTCTTAACTAATTAACTAAGATTTTCTTGCATTTTAGCAATCTCATCTAGCAACATGTCAAGTTCGTATTCAGGGTTAGTTTCCTTAATACGAAAATGATACCATGCATAAGTGTTTATATTATTTGATCTAATTTTTCTCTTATCATCTCCATAGCTTAATACTACCTTATTTAGTTCACTAGTATATAATTGATGTAGTTTAGATTTAAATGTTAACATACTATCATACACATTAATCTTATTAAATAGGCAATTCTTATATGTAGCTAAACTATATTTATCTAATATGGCTCTCTTTACCCCCTTCGATTTTTTAATATCATCTTGGTTTTCTACGCTAAATGAATACATTTTTGAGCGCAGCCCAACAAACTCTGTCATTATCTTACCGCAATTTTCATCCTTCATCATACCAATTACTTTTTTATTTACTATTGGGAAATTATAAATATTGTCTGTAGGATAGTCCGATGTGTCAAATTGTTCATGAATGTCATTTTTTATGTCAGCGTAAAAGTCGTCAGTCTTTATTGAATATATAAAAGAGTCAGTATCCATATAGTTTAATGAGAGGTTTGTCTTAAACTTAGGTTGCATGTACCCGTAATGGAAATTATACATTTTCCATTTTGACAGCTCGAGTACACAAAATCCTAAGTAAATTGGTTTATTGTAGCAGGTTTTGACTCTAGTCATTTCGATTGCTACAAGATCTTCAGAAAATATAGATAAACTATGAAAATTTGGTTTTGATATCCAATCTTGGGCACCTAAATGATTGCAATTCGTCCTCTCCCAATTATTAACAATTTTAACATCTCTCCTCTTATCCACATTTTCCATGGTTTTACCATACACTGCATTATTAAGTAGTTTGAAAAAATTTTTTTCAAAAGCATTTTTAGCAGTGGCTCTATGTCTGGTATTTAGGTCAATATAGCCTTTTAACCATGGAGATTGTTTAAATGCTAGAATACGATGAGTTTTCTTTAAAACTAAGCCATATTCTAAGCACTGTTTGAGAACTCTAAAGTGTATCACATATGATTGCTTTGTAGAGAAATCGGTTATCAACTTGCTATACTTCGCTTGCATAGGTTTCTTATTTTCAGCGCAAAAAGGAAGATCATTATGCAAGTCGTGTAAATGAGAGGGATAATCCAACGTAACCTCATATACATAACCGTCTGTTCCATTATCAGCTATGCTGTTTGGATCCAGATTCAGCTCGTCTTGTGATAACCATCTGAACCCACCATGAGGAAGATATTCCGACATCGCCCATCCATACAAATTGTTAGCGTCTAAATAGACGAGAAATTCTGAGGGCTTTTCTTTGTCGAAATCTTGCAAATATTTATTATTTGCTTTCGAATATCTTTGACTACACTGTACTATCCCCCCACGTATACCTTTTTTCATAAAATTGTACATGTCTATGTCTGTCAATAATTCTAACTCAATTTTTGTATATTTGAGCATTGCATCCCAGGAAAGGCCAGGTGCTGTATAATACTGGCAAGGATCGAGCTCATAAATACCCTTACAAACTTTTCTAAAGTTCTCGAAAATATCTGTCAGTAAGAGGACGTCTGTTTTTAAGTAAAGTTCCATGTAATCTTTCATTGTTTCACAACCAAAAGTATTCCATACCTCTACAGCATGTGAGTATTCCTCTAAAGAACACTCTTTATTATTCAACTTATTAAAAAAATCACTGCGTGAAGGCAGCTGGCATTCATCTAATTTTTCGAATGAATTTAGGTACTCATATGGGAAAATACCTTTTTTCTTAATAAGCTGAAATTCTTTTTCTGATTGAAATAAGGACCTTATAGTGCTGAAATCATTATCCGACAAATTGCAGGCTAATGATTCCAAACTCTCAGCCATAAAGCGTATAGTATCAAGAAATCTTATTTCAAGCTTATGGCCATCACTCATTTCTGTGAATTGGGAGAGGGATATATAAAGTTCCTTATTGAGAGGGAGTACTTTCAGTTGCAATGAAATTTCACCTAATTCTTTAATGAAAAGATGTGAGTCATAATTTGAATAATTGTGGAAGTAAACTGGTATAAATTTGGGAATTTGGTAATTTAAATTACATTTATTGTGGGCTGCGCCTCTAAATTTGCCACTAATGTGGCAGTGATCTCTAACACGATCTTTGCCTAGAAATTTTTGGCAAATATGGCAATTCACCGCACTATAAAAATTATAAGTATCTGAAGGGGATAAAGTATCCATTTGTCTATTGTTAACTAAATAGTTATTATATATATCTTCACAATCCTTAATTAAATATTCTACAAATTTTTTGGAGGCATCTTCCCCCGTATATATTCTAAGCGTATCTAAATTATTACTATGCATACACTTAATAAAATAACTAAAGGCACAAGGTGTGTGCTTTTTTATTAAATTTGTTTTACTACTTACACTATTACTTATATCCTCTAATACGCATTCAAAGTCCGCGTAAATAACAAAAGGGACATCCATTTTTCGTTGATGTCCCTTAAAACTAAGAATGGCATCCTCACCTGATGGCATAGTTGTGACTATCTTCCCACATTCCTCCTTATGAGTATTCATGATGGTGTCCGTATGAGTATATTGGAGACAGCTATTGCAGATGTGTAACTTAGTTTTGTGTTTTGTAGTCTGATTTGTCAAAAGTCTGTAAATAATAAAAAGTAAAATAAAAGTTTATAAGTAAAACGTATATATTATAAAATATATAAAAGAAGTATATGTATCATTAAATTAAAGTGTAGTATAATTTTTTAACTTACTTTGATATGTTCTTTATCAAAATGTAGTGATGAACTTCACCATTTTCCAAAAGCAACAAGTTTACATGACTAATTTTCTCGTCTTTGGTGATATAGTAAGGACCAATAATCTGATTGGCCCCCTCATCATAGCCGAATACGTTAATACTTATTGCTGGATTGTTCACCTCAAACTCTTTTATTTTGTTTAATCCTAATGGGAAGCGTAAATTTTTGAAATTTAACGCTACACCATTTCGCGTAACAATCGTCTCTGCAGCAATGTCTTGAATATTATAAGAACTGCAACGTTTTGGCCGATCGTATGTCGTGGTATCAACGGCAGCAATTAGGCACCACTTGAAACAGTAGTCATCATTATTTTCAATGTTGATGCAAGCAAATTTTCTTGCTAATTTTTGAGGTGTGGATATCCAGTTCGATCCTTTGACGAGCGAAGATTTGTTGATGTTGATCTCTGCTCGGACTATGCGTGACAAAGTCCAACCAGAATCTCGCTCTTCAAATTCGGACATTTTGGTTGAAATCTCCGCAACCTGCTTACGGAATAACTCTTCAATGCTATCTGCCTTCGTCAGCAGACTCATTTTGGCTACATGTGATATTATGCACAACTCCAATTCTTCTCCAACAATTTTGATATATTCTGCCACAATACTCACATGAAATTTAATTATTGCATGCTTACTTAAATTCACTTGAAGTCTCTCCATAAAAACATTTTTGTTTTCTTCAACAAATTCTTCCAACAAAAGTTGGTCTTTTTTGTTTAAAATTGCATAAGTGGCAATATGGTTTTTGAATGCTTTCGATATTTTATAATATCGCACATTCGCTTCTACCTCATCTGTTCTAGCATGCGAAGTATTCATTGGAGTTGGCAGAGTTTTTTCTCTTCTTTCTTCTACTTCTCCATCACTTTCCGGTAAGCTTATGTCCATAGCATCGTCGAATAAATTACCTCCAAGGATACCCACACCCTGTTGTTGAGCTTGTTGTTGTTGTTGTTGAGCTTGATTTTGATGATCTTGTTGTTGATGCTGGTACTCTTGTTGATGATAATTAAGAGGCTGCCATTGCATCACATTGGGATTATAATTGTATCCCAAAAACTGATTATTCCATGGCATACCGTATTGTTGAAAATTTAATGGTAACTGATATTGAGGATACTGAAGAGAAGGATATTGTTGATGAATAAATGATGATGATGGATTTTGGTGATTTTGAAGAGATGTCTGCGGTAGCTCTGGATTTATGCCCCGGCTTACGACCACTTGATTCTGTACACTATGGTTTTTAACATGCTCCAAAAAGGACTTTTGGTATTTGTATACCTTATTGCATGTATTACACTGATAACCTGTATAACTCATTTTTAATTATTTTTTTATTATTTCACTTTAACACAATTGCTGATGATACTTCTTGTAAATACAATAACGTACTGATGTGTTGGTTAGAAATGTTGGCGTATTTATACTAAAATTAGAAGCAGTATCCTTGCAGCATTCATAAATTTTACTTTTTCTTTCTCTGCTGCTGACTGTACTTAGTTTGCTGCTTTAAAATAATCGTAGACAAAGAAAATGATTACGTTGCAAAATATATATGTATTCTACAAAATATTCCACGCACAAATACCCACGATCACACATTCATACATGTACACATACATACATACATACATACATACATACACATACATACATACACATACATACATACATACATATTTCTTAAGCAAATACACAAAATATTAAATTACCCGCGACTATCAAGCTGGACCCCCCACACACAAGTATGGGTGTTCACATACATGTGAACACAAGTATGGGTGTTCACATACATGTGAACACATAAATAAATATTTTCTCTGATATTACTCATATATTATTACGATAACAAATTTCTGCAGTCTGGCAACACTGGCAATTTTCCCTTTGGTATTAGAAAATAATAATCATGTTTTGCCGTCGGCATTTGGAAAAATTAATAATCATGAATTGCCGTCGGCATTTGAAAAAATACTCATGCATTGCCGTAGGCATTAGGAAAAATAAACATATATTGCCGTAGGCATTAGGAAAATCATGTATTGCCGTAGGCATTAAGAAAAATATTCATATATTGCCGTAGGCATTAGGAAAATCATGTATTGCCGTAGGCATTAAGAAAAATATTCATATATTGCCGTAGGCATTAGGAAAATCATGTATTGCCGTAGGCATTAAGAAAAATATTCATATATTGCCGTAGGCATTAGGAAAAATTAATTTTCACTATTTCACCCCACTCCCCCTTTGGTGTTAAGAAAAATCATTTTCATGATTTTCCCGTCGGCATATATATTTATGAAATATTAATCTTATGAAACCCCTTAATCCACTCCACAAACATACACACATACAAATTCCCACGGTCATAAAAAACTGGACTTATTAAACCACCCTCGTATGTATTAAACAAACAAAACCCCTTATGTAAACAAAAAATTCCTTATGTAAACAAAAAGTTGGACGGACTTATTGATCCACCCTCGTAGGGTATCAAATTTCACAAATTTCCAAGAATTTTAAAATTTGGGTAATTAAAATTTCAAAATTTTAAAATTTTAATTGTCCCCGGAGCCCCAGTTCCCTACTACTAACGTTTCTTTTCCCTTTGTCTCTCTCTCTCAGCTTAGCAATAATAAGGGGTCAACATTTCACACTGCTAAATGCGTAAATGTAATTTTTTTGTAATTTAAAAACATTTCTTATGTAACAAAATTTCAAATAGAGTGTTTTGTAGTCTCTTCTCACAAATCATCTGACATCAGCTGTTTTTTTTTATTATGAAAACCCGTGTTACCGGAAACACAATACCAAAAACTTGGGGCTTGTTAATTCGCTCTCGAGAATAATTTTGTGCTACTGATAATCTATTTCCGTTCCCTAAGGACTAAAAAATAGCATAAGCCTGCCAACAGGAGTCAGTTGTTTTCGACAACGGGTACACAAGCCCCAAATTTGTTGGTATTGTATTAAAGTGGCGTCAATGTAGACAACTGGAATAAGGCTGAATAGGTATTTTTTATTTTCTTTCTTTAACATTGCTACACCGGCTGACTTTTTTTTTCCAGCTCGAAATGAAGTTGTGAGAAATATGTAAAGAAAATAAATGTTAAAACAAAAACAGCTGTTGACAGCTTTAGTAATAATAGAGTGTTGCCACACAATTATTTTTGATCGGCTGCAATCTAGTTAATAATTTCGTGTTTTTTTATTTTGGGAATTATTATAATTAAGTTTAACATTTGTTAACGCGCTAATAATACCAAATATTTATTTTACTTAATCAATAATATATTTTATTATTATTTTTTTGGCTGCTGCTGCAATTTTAAACGTAAAAATTGGTTAGATTTACCTATAGCTTTCTTTTTGTGTGGGAACCTAGAATTCATTTTATGATAATGGGATGGTACTGCTGATTGCGATCTTGTGGCAGATGAAGAGGGAGAATTATTTAAAAAATTCAAACGATTTATTAGCCATTGTCAATTTTCATAATCTGCCATTAATCACAAATTAGCGATACGAGTATAAATTCATGTATTTGGTTCGATTCTTGCTTTCTTTATAGGACTATTCCGGTCGTGACATCATCGATGTTTTTTCATTTCACCCGCTTTTAAATAATAAATTCTTCATGTTTTTTTTCTTTTGCTCAAAAATATGTATGTCTACATATTATCAAAATATTTAAACAAATTGCGTCGGAGGTGTTATTATAAATTAAAATAAATGTTATTTTTAACATCAAAACAGCAACTATAACGAAAATTTATGACAATTTCTTTGATATTTCTACATCAGCAGTAGTCAAACTGTGAATAAGTGAATGTATGTACATATATATAATTTTTATTTTGCATAATTTTATTGAAGTTTTAAAGAACCGTCTTAAACTTTGAGTTCATAAGCGAATAAATTTTACTTTTAAAAATAAAAATATAAAAAATATTAAACAGTTTTATAGCAAATCAACAGCAGAGCTAAAAAATTGTATGGGGTCGATGGTGAGAAAAGTTTGTTGGTCCCTGCTGAAAGTTGAAATTTTGCCAAAAGAACAAAACATAAGATTTTAAATACATTTCATACATCCATATAAGTCACTCATTTATTTATTGGAAAATTGTCTGAACCCATTTAAGTGATTTTCTTGCCAAAAATACGAGTAATATGTAGCAACCACGTTGGACGCACAACTGTACGTCTAAATAGTAACCGCCTTATTTATAAAACTTATTAAAAATTTTTTATGAAAATTTGTTTTAAAAACCCTTTATAAAGCCTTAATAATTTTTTTAAATAAGGCTGTAAAACTTTACTGTCGATAGAGTATAAGCTAATGGGAATTCGACTGGGTAGAGTTAATGTGTTCAGCTTCGTCTGTGCATGACAATTTGACAAACAGATGGCAATTCTATCAAAGTATCAAATTGGTGAGCAGCTGAGTGGCTCTTGTGGATCTATCAATATTATTAAAGCACTATTTTATTGAAATAATTTTTATTCGAATAATTTTCATTCAAAAAATTTTTATTCGACTAACTTTGGCGGAATAATTTTGTTCAATTACTTTGTATTCAATGAATTTTATAAGCTTTAATTTTTATTTTGATGATTTTTTTAGCAATTTTTTCATGTTTTCTTTTTAATAATTTGTATTCGAATACCTTTTATTCGAATAATTTTAATTTAATTCGCACTGAAAAAGTTTTATTCGGATAACTGTTATTCGAATAAGTTGTATTTTCATACATTATTAATTGAATCAACTTTTTCAACAATTTTAGTTTTTATTCGAATAATTTTATTTCAAATAAGTTTTATTCGAATTTTTTTTAATTTATAATTCAATTGTAGTTTAATCATTTGGACAATTTTTATTTACTTGAATAATTTTTATTCAAAAATTTTTTTATGCGATAAATGTTTATTCGTGCAATTTTATTCGAATAAATGTTTCCCCAAAAACAACTTTCGCATAAAATAGATTTTTCAAATAATTTTTATTTGAATAATATTCGAATAATTTTTAGTCATATCAGTTCTTTCCGAAAGATTTTAATTCGAATAATTATTATTTTTTATCTTTTTTACAAGTTTTTGCAAATTTTCAACATTCAGCTGGAATAGAATGAAGCGTTTTCAATACCTGGAATGTAATAGCCAGGATGATAATAAATATAAAAAAAATTACTTAATATGGAAAATGGTGCAAAATCTAAAAAAAGGTACAAAAAGTGACGAAGAAATGATACAACAAAAAGTACCTATGAACTTTACTTGATTTCTCAAAAGAAAATCGCTGCAGGAAAAGGATGAATGATGAAAAGGATGCTGATTATAACACTGCAACCTACAATCAACAAAAAAACGTGATTAAAACATGTGCATAGTTACTAAGGAACAAACGACAATGGTAAGACTGTTGTAATATATATGGAAGATGGTAAATTTTGAGCCTTCATTACAAAACATATACATATATAAGCAAATTGAAAAATGCAATGAATCAAACCAATTCACATATTCCATTTGCAATAAAGTTTCGTATATAAGGCAGACATCTACATCAACTGACACCACACACAGTGGACCAAAAACACAGAAGAACGCTGACGAGGAAGGTTTAGTGGCCTTCGAAAACGGCTGGCTGTTCCGTTCAACTATGTGCTGTTGTCAGAATATTTACAACTAACTTTGATGTTATTTGTTCATTAATAATTATCACATGTAATTTGGCTTAAAAAGCGTTACGAACAGTAGCCTAATTCAATTCATAAGAATTTAGAAACAAATACAGTTCGAAAAATAATAATTAACTAAAACGTGATTGCTGATTTTTATTTCAAGACCTTCAGTTTTATGACTATTATTAAAATATTTTACGTTTTTAATATCATATTTACATACGACATATTTTTGAACGATTGTGTAAATATTTTTAATAATTTTTGTCTAGTATTTTAATGGGTTTCTTTTTTATTAAAATAACATTTGAAATTCATAATGTTTTTAATCATTTAGATACATATACATACATACATATATACATATTTTTGTGGCAAAGAATGTGCCACAATGCCAATTTTGCATTTATAAATTTAATTAAATTGTCTCTTTTTCCCTCTACTTAAAAATTCAAAAATAATTGAATTTTTAATAAATGTTTTACACATTGAGGAAACAAATTATTTACTACTTATTTTTCCGGTTGTGCAAACCAACAAGACAAGAACACAAAAAAATATCTTAATGAAGGAAAAATATCTTAAGTGATAAGCAAAATCGGTATCTTTGTTTATTTTAGTTTTCACAAGCATGACTAATAAATAAATTCTTTAAATAGTTTCGTGGATTTAGACAATTTTTAATATGTATTTTTATTTTTAATTGCACCTGTCAAAATGTTGCTTTATTTTTTTTACTTTTGACGTTTTTCAAATTGAAAAATAAAATGTAAAGTGTTTTATAAGACCACTGAAAAGTAAGCACATCAGAAGAAGTCTGATGACATTTTGATGGAGTCTGACTAAATTGGTTTTTTGGGTTCCGTACATCAAAAGTAAAAAGAACCCTATAGTTTTCGCTACGATGGCCGCTACAACAACAACTATGCATATGACAGTTAAACATTAAAGGGTGCAACGAAAAATATTGAAATCCTAATTTAAAATACATACATACATACTACGTTTATACGCAGGGCTGATTTGCAAATAAAACTGTAAATTATTGCCATATTATTGTTTTTATTGTGACTTATCCCCAGTTTTTGACTGGCTAATCAAACTGTAATTATTTTTAAGTTCTAATTAAATACGAAATTGTGTTTTTGAGTGCATAATTAAATAATAATTACATACATAACCTTGTGTAATTAAATACTACTTAAGTTTTATGAACGTATCATATGTTTTTATGCGTGTATGTGTTTATTGAAAACATACACATGACATCATGTGGTCGGGTTAAGAAGAATTTCGTTTAAATTTTATAAATATATAACATATACAATACAAAGTTACATATTATGGAATAAAGTAATAGAAAAATGTATTATAGCGTTCGTTTGATTTCATAAAATGAGTTTTTATGCAATTTTAATTTTCTACATGCTTATAACCTAACTTTTTTGTTTATGCTAAACAGCTGTTCTTTAGAAGTTTTGCAGTGCTGCCGTACTTTCAACGTAATTTAATAAGAACTTTAATTAACCACGGAAAAAATTAAATCGTATTTAATTACAACTTAATTTTAAATAAAAATTAGCTAATTACGTACTTAATTATTAAGTTAAAAACTGCGGGTTAGTAGTTCAGAAAACTGTTCACGATTAACGCACTATTTGCAAATAAAACGCTTGAGGTTGCCACGCTTACAAATGTTTGATAACAAAAAACAATAAATGGATAAATATTGCAACAAAAAACATTGAAAGAAGCAAATAATGACAATTAAAACAAATAAATATTTGATATTTTGTACATTTACACTATTTTTTTGTCAACATAAGCAAGTTTTCCATAGAAGTGCTACCCAAGTTTGTGTACTTTTGCTATGCCGTATAAACAGTGAGTTAATTTATTTGCAAATAATTTTATTTGCAAATAGTGCGCGTATAAACGTAGTAATAGACACTTGAAATTTTAATATGCAATTAACACTGAAATTTAAAAAATCAAAACTAAAGGGTCTTCTATTGTTTACGGTCTGTTGTATTGAAAACAACAACAAATTTTCTAATGCTATTGTTGTTTGCAATACAATTTGTTGATCGAACGATTTCTGGTGACATCGTGGGACAGGCCATTAATGTAATTTTGAAAATCGTAAGACGCAAACTCTTGAAATCCCACAATTAAAAAAATGTCGAAAAACAAATACGCCAACATGAAAAAGCGCTTAAATGAAAAATATCACCAAAAATAAAATAAATCACCAAAAGTCAAAAGGTCGCCAAAAAAAACTAAAAAAAACCCCAAAAAATCGAAAAAATCGCCAAAACCGAAAAAAATCGCCGAAACTAAAAAAATCGCTAAAACGAATCTTTGTATTGTAAAAATGAAAAATATAAAAAAAAATAAAGTAAATCGCTAAAATGCAAAATAATCACCAAAAGTAAACAGGTCGTCAAAAAACTAAAATAAAAAAAAAACAAAAATCGAAAAATATAGCCAAAAACCAAAAAAAAAATCAGCTAAATAAAAAGAATTAAATTCACAAAAAAAATCTCTAAAATATCTATTGTAAAAATGAAAAATATCACAAAAAATAAAGAAAATCGCTGAAATGGAAAAAAATCACCCCAAAAGTCAAAAGGTCGCCAAAAAACTAAATAAATCGCCGAAAGCTGAAAAATCACCAAGCAAAAAAAAAATCGTGCCATAACCGCTTAAGCGATTTGAGTGGAAAAACTTAATTGATATTATCAAATTGTTTATAGGTGACAATTTAATTAATTTTTTAATTGATATACATAAATATTTTAATTGATATTACAAAATTATTCTTATTACTCTTTTGTGTATGTGTAAACTTGTTTTCAAGTCAGATTTAGTTAAATTTTTAATTGATACTAAAAAAATTTTTAATCGAAAACTTATTTCATTTCATTTTATAGTTTTTAATCTGTCTTGAAAATCTTCGATTTTTGAGTGGCGTTCGTTTTATATTTAGTGTGCGATATTCAAAACATGTGAATGTATTTGCATATTTATACATATATGTATATGTATGTATGTATGTCGAGTATGTGTATGTATGTCAGACTTAAATTAAAATATGTAAACAAAAACAAGCCTCTTTATATGCAGACAAATTGTATTTCATAAATAATGGGTGTTTTTTATTGAGGTATAGAACTTTAAGTTGGCATCACTTTTTTAACTGGCGGCCATTTTGTCAGCTGTCAAGTGATTAATATTTAGTTTGGTTTGCCATTTCATCATGAACAGGTTGACAAAAGAACAACGCTTGCAAATCGTGCAAATTTATTTCGAAAATAATGGTTCAGTTCGCGAAGTTTACCCTTGCGGTCCATTTTATGGTCGACATAATCGTCCATCAGAGCAATTAATTCGGTTAACCATGGATCGTTTTCGCACTACGTTTACTCTATGTGATAATACGCATCCGCAGAGACGTCGAACAGTGCGCACCGAAGAAACAATTGCCGCTGTAGAGCAAAGTGTTGAAGAGGACCCGAATGAATCGATTCGCCACCGTGCACAGCAATTGGAGCTTTGTCCGTCAACTTTATGGAAGATTTTGAAGATTTTGAATGTGGATGAGTTGTGGTTCCAACAAGACGGCGCTACATGCCACACAGCGCGCGTCACAATCGATTTATTGAAGGAAACATTCGATGAGCGCATAATTTCGCGGAATGGACCTGTCAATTGGCGACCAAGATCGTGTGATTTGACACCATTGGATTATTTTCTTTGGGGATATGTAAAGTCGCTCGTCTACGCCAACAAACCATAAACGTTAGGGGACTTGGAAGCCAACATTCGTGGCGTTATTGCCAACATACGGCCCCATATGCTCGAAAAAGTGGTTGAAAATTGGACCTGTAGAATTGGCTTTATTCGAGCCAGCCGCGGCGGCCACATGCCCGAAATCATATTTAAACATTAATGGCATAAAATTATCCTTCCAATAAAGCCAAATTGATGGACATTAAAACGATTTTCTTGTGTTTTATTTCAATTCGAAGTTCTATACCTCTAAAAAAACACCCTGTACAAGAATGTTTTCAAAAATAAAAAATATTTTATATGTACATACAAACATACATACATACACACATATGTTCATGCATACATACATACATACATAGATACGTACATATATGATAGATATATCTACTGCGTATAATAAAATGTTAGAAATATTATGGCAAATAAAAATAATTAAAAAATCTTGTTTACGTATGTATGTGCGTGCCATAAATCTGAGAGGGAAGATCAAGTGCTATTTAGGCGGTATGTAGTTGCACAAACTATTTTTGTAACTCTCTGGACTTTTCTGAACATTATGTGACTTGAAATCATTCGCCGTTTTAAAATACTATTGGGTTCTGTATACTTGTATCAAACGTGTGTGTGTGTGTTTTAGTGTGATTTGAGCAAACAGCTGATTTTTGTTTTGATTTGATGAGGATTTTCTTATGAATTGAAAATAAATTACTATTTTGGTAAAAATATTAAGCAGATAAATATAGAATAAAATAATTATTTATGTCTGGAGCAATTGCTAGTACTAACGTTCTGTGCCGTTCTTTTTCGTATAAAACCTATAGAATTGATCACACTTTTGTATACAAAAAACTATAATACATGCACACTTTTAGCTGTCACTTAACTTTGAATTCTATTTTCTACAGATTTGTCCGCAACAGAACAGAAAAATGAAAAACAAACCACACATACACATTTTCAATTTAACAGAAACAAAACAGCTGAGTTAGAACAGAACAGCATGTAAACACTAATTCTGCCTCAAGGCGAATTCATACTAGGTGGGCGCAAGGCATCAGGTGACTATTTTCGCCGCTTTTAATTTGAATATACTTTGGATCTCAACACACATTTTTCAGTATATTTTTTTGACATTTAAAGTATAAATTTCTCAAAGCGAATTGAGCTGAGTATACCTTATATGAAATTGCCTTGTTCTGTCATTGAAAAAAAAATAAATAAGTTGAAAAAAAAAACAAGTAAAAAAGGAGTTGACACAGCTGGCAATAATTATTTATTTATTTATTAAACATACTATACAAAGTAAATTTGCATAGTATGGTGTTGCACGAATATGGGCGGAGTAACTAGACCATATGCCCAAGATGTTATTAGCAGTATTTTCAAAAAAGTTCCGTGACTGACTGTACGACCTACATATGCCTTCACATACGAAGTAGCAACGTGGTTGTTAAAGAAATTCCACAAAAAACCGCAAGATTATACGGTTATTCGTGGCAGATCAGTCAACCAGTGCGAGCGAGACGAAACAACAGAACTAAGCCTGACAGCACTTAAGAAATAATTACGATGACGCGAAATGATGTTCTTCGATCCAGAGCTGCTTAACGGCTGAAATATGGCAATAATTATTTTTGGAATTTACTTTAACTTTAGGCGAATTTATTTTTCAAGCAAAAGTTTCACATTTAATTCTGTTTTAAAATGTTCATTAAATTAAAGCGATTTTCGCAGCATTATTGCGTTTTTCAGAGAATTGTTGATCTGCAACTTTGTATCTGTACATGATATACATATGTACATATGTACATAAATACAGCATCGGAAATGTATTTAAAAATAAAAAAATATTTATTGGCCAAGGAGCAAACATATTTAACAAATTATTACGATTACCGGCTCTGTACTCTTGATATAAACAAAAAAGAGTGTTGCCAATTAAGTGCGATGTGTGATTTTTAATCTTTAATTTTGATTAGACTCAAACTATTTTTTGACAATAATTTAATGAAAAATGTTAATAAGGTTTATGTTCGTCTTCCGACTATCTATTAGAGAATAAACTATCAAGCGATTATTTATTTTTATTTTAGAAATAGTTATATAAATTATAAGTTTCTAATCGTTTGCCCATTCAATCCATTCGTTACAACTATTAACAGACCTAAAATGGTTTTTCATTCATTTCAGCTGCCATTACGATTTATAAAAAATATTAAAACAAGCAAGCTTCTCTCTTACCTGTTCAATTTCCAATAAGGTTCCTCTCATTTTCACCAATTTCTGCTCAGCGTCCATGCCACCGGGTATTTTTAAGCCCAAAGCGGTCATTGGATCCGCTTTCAGCTCATGACGCTCCTTGCGCAGCTTACTTAGTTCAGATAATATGTTTTTCATATACTTGTCATTCAAGCGATCCGCCTGCGAGGGTTTATAGCCACAGCGCACTTCATAGGAGTCTTCCAGTTGGGTGAGTTTCTTCTTTAGAGCCGTAACACGTTTGTTAATCTGTTTCATGCGTTCATCGGGTGTTTGGAAGGACATAACATTCGGTATAACCTGCTGCATGAGCTCACGTGTTTTCATATTCTCGAAAGAAGTGAAGGCACGAAAAGTGGATTCCATGCAATCATCATCATCCAAATCGTTGGCCAATATTTGGGCAGCAGTCTGATGTTGTTTGTGATACGGCTGGGCAAAATGTTTGATTTTTGATAATTTGGCAGCCGCATCGATGGAGTCGACTAAATGGGGACGTACGGTTGCGTAGCGTCTACTTAAGACGGGAGTTTGATCTTCGGGTACCGAACGATCCCATGGCAGTGCGTCTTGAGCTGAGGTTGTTAAGGGAAGTTTATGTAGACTGTTTTGGCTGTTGCTCTTGCTGCTATTGGCCGAGGATTTCTGTTGCTGAAATTGCTGTTGTGTGTTATTTATGTTGACATCATCGGTAGAGCCGTTCGAGGAAGCGGTTGGTGATATAGATTTGGCCAAAGGTTTGTTGCTAGTTGCATTATTGAAATCAATCAAATTATTGTCGTTCAACTCGTTGGTATTATTTTTCTCACAATTATTTGATGCCACAGACGAAGACGACGAAGCTTTTTTGCTAATGAAACCACGACGTTCATACTTCAATGTAGATAAATCGTATTTGTAGACATTCTCATCGTTCAGCTTATTGGGCAAGTATCTGATGGCGTTTGAGGAATTGGTGGACTTTTTGATTACACCCGAAGCCTTGCGTCCGGGCGGAGCTCTGGTCTTGCAGAAGCGTTCGCTGCTGCGGCGACGTTCATGTTCACACTCACTATCATCGCTGTTGTCACGCTGCTTGCCATTATTGCCATTGCCAGTGAAGCATACTCGAATGGGTGAATGGCGCTGTGAACGGGCGGGACTAGTTTCATAGCCTGATCTTCTGGTCATATCCTTAATGGGGACTCCCACTGTCCAGGCCTGACAGCGCTGTGACTGGCGATTAGCCAAGCTGCCATCATTTTCATCAGAGACGCCGCTCCCTTTTGAACTTGGAGTGTTTTCACATTCCTTCAATTCCTGTTCATATACATCGTAGGGCATACGTTTGAAGTCTTCCGATGAAACTCTACGTATGTGATCGGCTTCTCGGAGTGATTTCAAAGCATTGACACCCAAATCGGCGGGTGTCGAAGACACATTATTGTTATTTTGCAACTTGCCATCGTTGTCCTGGTGCAAAAGTTCCTCGCTGTTCGAACGCTGCAATTTACGATCCTGTGTGGCGGACGAACTGCTGTCGAGACGTTCTTTGCGTTTACGTGATTTTTGCCATTCCAAAGGATTTATGATCTCCGGCAGATATGTGGAGCTAAAACGTGTTTGTGAATTTTTGTTATTTTCAACTTGTTCTGGAAATGATGACGCATATTGATTGATTGATTGATTTTGTTGGTGTTTTGATGGAGATTTTGTTTCATGCTTCTTTTTGATATGTTGTTTGTCGTCAGGGATATTAGCAACGGATGATGAAGCCGACGGTGTCGACGAGGCCGAAGACGAGGAGGAGGAGGAGGAGGAGGAGGAGGAGGAAGATGATGACGCTGACGACGACGATGAGGAAGAAGAGGATAATGTATGACAAATATTATTACGACAAGATGCTGACGAAGATGAAGAACCAGTAAGACGACTTAGGTCGTCTTCGCTTAGTCCAGTACTGGGATGGCGCATACCGCACTAAAAAAAACAAAAAGAGAACAGAAGAAAATTAATTAACGCTTTTAATTTTTAATTGTTTATGATTGTTTTTAATATATGTACATAAATAATTAGGTTTATAAAATCTAATGCATTATGCTGTTAAAAATTAAGCCTTTACGGAATTAACCCTCAAACGCATTGGAAGTTTTGACTGATTTCTAGTGATAAAGTTTAATTTAGAACTTTACAGCATAAAATATTTGTATAGTAGAAGGCATGTTTTTCATTTTGAGTTTCTGTGTTCGCATGATATTATCCGGGCTTCTCCAAACTTTCTGCTAAGTTCCATAAGGAAAGAGCTTTATTTAATTTAACATTTAACAGATCTATAGCACTTTGGAGGAGATCTTGGCCCTATTCCACCTTATCTTTGTTTTAATAGATAATTGTAATTGGCGATTTTGCAGCGAAATTCAGGACTTTTGTACTAGATTAAAGAAAAATATAGTTTGTTTTCTTTCATCAACTACAAATAGTCAGGGGAATGATAGCTAAAATTCTAGCCAGGTAATTGACAATAGGTCTAGTACAACCTCTACAAGTGATAAAAATTTACAAACAAAATTATATTTATCTTTGACAGAAAACGGAATTGGAGCTTGACATTATTCATTAAAATAAAGCAAACAAAATATTAAATAAAATCTCTAAGATCACCTAAAGTTATAAAAATTTCCAGACTGTGTGTCTTTGCATGACAGTTGCTGAAAAATTCCACTCATTGCAAACAAACAAAAAAAAACAAAAATGTTGAAAAACAACTTTATACTAAAGCACCCCTTTAAAAAATACGGCAAAACATGGTCAGACTGAAAAAAAAATCTAAAATCTGGGAAATCTTTTGCTTAAGGATAATATTCAATATCCTACATAAGCGTTAGACTTTTGAGAAAATGCAACCCTGATCTAATTATTTTTGAACATTTTCATAAACTCCCTTGTGGATCAGGGTTGCATTTTCTCATAAGTCTAACGAGTATGTAGGTTAGTGAATACGTACCAGCCTTTAAGTATATGCTCAATATAATTTTGAAGCTTGCAAATGCTTCAGATTTTATAAATTGTTTTTATTATCTGAGAAATATTTAGGCTCATCAATGTTTATTGATATTTCGTTAAATGCATGCATATGTATGTATATTTGCCCAGTCTGACTATACACTTTAGTAAATCTGTTTTAAATTGAAAGTCACGTTTCTAAATTTAGCTTACCAAAACAAAAAAAAACGCCTTAACAAATTTTATAAACAAAAAAACAGTTGTAGGAAATTTACAGGCATTAACAATTATTACTGCATACAAATTAATTTTGTAATAAATTTCAATCAGCAACTAAAATTTGTGAACAAGTTATTATATGAAAATTACAATCAGTAAATACAACAACAAATGTTAAGTCATGTTTAATATCAGTTGAATTTTGAAACAAAAAAATCTATTTATAGACCCAGTCACAAAAATATATACATAAATCAAACGATTAGGAAAAGCACTTGAAAATCCAAGTGAACTTTGAATAAATGATTAATAATGATGTTTGTGTGTGACATGCATACGATTAGATTTCAAAACACTGGTCAACAATTGTCAAGTTGAAATTGATTTTTAACTTGATATGCTTGTCCAGTGCACCCGGGGGGAATTTGTAGACGATTGTCAGATTATGAACGTGCACAAGAAAAACATGTGTATTAAGCGACATATGTCTGATTAAATTTTTTCGTATCTCAAGTGGGGTGGATACATACTCTTACTAACGAACTTGAGTGACAGTCAAAAATTTATCAGTTTTGACTGTCCGATCTGGATTGATCATGTTTTACACTTAATCCGTCATTCAAGCAAAAGAAAATGATGACTTATTAAAATTGTTTCTTATTCTACGATTTTGTCTTCAACATATCACACAACCTTGTATTTCATAAAAATATATGAATTTCCTAAAACGATCAAGATAAGATTTTAGTGTGTACCTTACTTCAAAAACAAAAATAATTTTCTTGTCTGACTTAAATCAGATGATTCGATTGTTCTTAATTCCACGTGTGCGTGAAATGCAAAACCATGTAGGTATGTAAGTAACAAAAAAAATGTAATTGAATAATCTTGTTTAGTTTATTCTCTCTCCTATAAATTTTAAAAAATTGTAGTTAGGTGATTTGGCATTTCAGCTAACGAAATGTGTGTACAAATAAACGTATTTATTGTACGAGTATTTAGTGCTTTTTAGTGCGTTTTGCACTGAAAAAATTTGGCATCACTGGCTTTGCGGCTGTATGCAGTGTTGCCAGAAATGTTGTTGTTAAAATGTTCTACAGAAGAAAAATAAAATGTTAGATGTGACATTTAAATTTTTTTTCTACCAATTTTTTATTTAAGCTTTAGGGCTTTTGGTACGAAAGAATATGCTAAATCTAGCAGTGAAAATGGTAAAAAGACAATTGCTGCTTGCATGAAAATAGAGAAAAGAAGCGGAAGTGGCAACTTTTTATTAAAGTATACTTATTACTTTTTGTTTCTTTTTCTACTTTTTTGCATATAGTTGGCATCACCAACTTTCAAGGAATAAGCGATAAGGAAAAAGTGCCTAAGTCATATTTTACTGTTTTGCAGGACAGCAGTTTTAAACTTTCCAGTAGATTTTCAGAAATTTACTTCTTTTGCAGTTAAATTTTTTGTTAGAAAAACATCGTTCTACACACTGTAACTAATAAATTCAATTTGAAAGTCGAAAAAAGATAAGCACCAATTTATTGCGCTACACCTTCCTGAAAAATGGGACAAAATCATAGAAATTTTTGTCAGAACTACTTTTGGATATGGAGATTACGGAGGTGCGACTAACTCAAAATGTGCTTATCTCGATTTAAGCACTTTTTCCTTTTTGCCACAGAAATATCGCGGATAAAACTATGTACTATGTACTTTAAAAACACATAGACAAAAAAAAATCATTACTACCCACCAACATATACAAAAAAAATTTAATTCAAATTAAACGATAAATGCAAACAATTGATAACAAAGTAAATTAATTAAAAGCGTTTTATGAACAATGAAATATTATTTTTTTAATTAAATTTTAATCTGTTGCGTAGAAGTAATAACAATTTGTCAAAATTTATTCTTAATTTATAAAATTTCGTAGAAAATAAGATAGGTACGTTTTTTTCATTTTCTTGTTATCATCACATTTGTGATATTATGTTGTTTTTCATTGTAATTCCTACATTATTTTCCTTATTTATTAAAAACCAATTAATCACTTGATAGAAATATTTTGCACTTATTATCGTTATTATCTATAAGAGGGCAAAAATAGCATGTCTCAATAATTAAAAAAGTACATATGTATGTACATACTTCAATTTGCTTTTCATTTCTCTTTGCCAGAATTCTAATTTTGCAAGTATCTACTCGTATATAAAGAATTATGACGAATCCGCAAGAAATTATCACTTATCAATGAAATTTGTTTACTCTAGCAGGTGGGAATTTTATCTGATTTAGGGCCATTATTACAACTTAGCGATAAAGTTCGTTTTAATTAAACTTAAATTTAGTTGAAGAGAACGATAAAGTAAACTTTAAATTTTTTCCCTCAAATATTATAAATTTCCGATAAAGAAAGTTTTATAATTATAATATTACGGTAACACTGAAGGGGATATCAAAGACTTTCTGTTATAAAAAATGTGCAGTGGCAAGGACTTACTCTTGTTTATTTGCGCATTTCAGAATACATGTAATGAAATCTTTTAATAACTATTCTTTCTTTTTTATTATTGTTATTTTTTGTTTTGCCTTGTGTCATTGTTAAAAATTTTAAATAGTTAAGTTTACATCTCTGGCATGCAGCTGTTGTAAAAAGTACCGTATCTCAATATGGCGGCTTCAAATGCTTTAAATTCGCTTTGAAATTTAGCGGCGGAAATAACCAGCCGTTAGGTTATCATCTCATTATTGGTATCCATGTAAGCTTGAGTGAAATTTGTTGCTGTTTGTAAAATTAACAAGTTCTTGTCAGACACTCTCAATTTCTATATTCAAGCAAACAAAGTGATTGCAAGTCTTATTTCCTAAAATCTTGGGTCCTCCTCTAATATTTTTGTGAAAATTAATTTTCAATTGGACCAGCAGTTGTTTAGAAGTCATATACTTAACACTATTATAATATTTTGGCTGCTCTCTTGAAAATTTTGCTATTAGAACAACGAATTGCAAGGAGGAGAAATAAACATATAAGAAAGGGCATCCATAATAAATCATACAATCATTACATCATACAAAAATTATTATTTAGCAACACAGTATTTTATTAAACTTTGGACTTTGTTTCTTTTTTTTTATTTCATATTCACAAAGCTTTTGTAACAGTTCTAATTGAATTTCATTTTATGGAAAATCGTGAACAATTTATTTCGCATTTTAAATAATTAAATGAATAACGGTGCAGGTTTTTCGCGCTTAAATGGAAAAATAGTAAGAACAGAGAAATTTCCTTTATTTATTTCGGCAATGAATATTGCCTGCCTGCTACAAGTAGACAAATTGCTTTTACAAACAATTTTAGAAAAAATCATAAATCTTACAAGCTATAAACACATTTGGTAGGAACAACAGTTTAAACTCGCATGGCATAACGAATTCCTAGCCGAAATTATTCTTCTATAGCAATTCGATTAGCACGAATTAGTCAATACTTAACATCATTTGAAATTATTTGCAGTTCAATACATAGAAGAAAAAAATTTAGTAGGTTAACCTAATTAATTTAAATTGTCCAATTTACAGTTGGGATTTCAACTGGTTGATATAACCAACAGCGATTTGTTATTTTATTTCTATTGCAAATTTTTTCTCGCGATTTAGATGAACGAATTATTTTTCTTTGTAAAACAAATAAATTAAAATAATTACTGCATTGATAATGTAAATTGCTGTTGCAATATTGCAAATTTTTTAAGTCAAAAAAACCAAAATAAATTGTTATAGTTCATCAAACTTATATTTTCTTTAACTAGTCTCTGCATTAAATGAAATTTAAGAAAAATTTACAATTTTCTTGGTTAATTTAACAGATATATACACAGTTGGGAAACTAAAACCAATTATATGGAAGGTTAATCTAACCGATTTTTCTGTTTTAAACAAAATTAATTTGAATAAAATTACTTTTGTTGGTTAATCTAGTTGATTCAGTTGTTGCTAATGTCAACTTAAGTTCTTAATGTACTGTTTTATTAGTTAAAAGCCTCTCTCCTGTGTCTCCACTTTATGCTGTTGAAACTTTAAGTCTCGTTGTAGCTGAAGTAATAAAGAAAATTTCTTACTTATATGTATAAGATGAATTTGACAGCTTGCATTCAACTCCAACATAAGGTTAAGGATACAAAATTTGTATCAACAATTAAAAAGCAACACCCAGTACCTTGGAGTTCGTTAGAACAGGACTCTACACTTTGCTTTACCTTTTATTTTTTTTTGAATAAAACAATAAAGGTATTCATTTCAGTTTTTTTTTTTTTTGGAAAAATGGAAAAATGTAATTTTTTTTACAACAAACACAGGAAAACAAATTCAAATTTGGTGGAATTTTAAATTCAACTTTTGCTGGAATTTTTTTTCCTATGTTTGTTGTAAAAAAAAATAAATTTTTCCATTTTTCCAACAAAAAAAAAACTGAAATGAATACCTTTAATGTTTGGGCTTAAGTGAACAAAACCAAAATTGTTGAAAATATTAAAAAAAAATTAATCAGGAATAATTTCTTAATCGGGCTTAAGTTCTCTAATTAATTAATGCGATTTTCTAAAGAAATTAAGAAAAAATATTACATTCTATAAGAATGGAAAATACTGAACTTAAGGCCGATTAAGAAATTATTCCTGATTAAAATTCCTACTACCTAGTTCAATTAAATTTAAATATGTATCAAATAATAAAAAAATCATGATATATATAGCCCTTTTTGTACTAAACTTTTTATGAATTTTAGTAAATCCTGAACCATTCACAGATTTAATTTATGCATCTGGTGGCAGTTTCCTTGGCGGCGCCGACAATTTCAAACTTTGTCAGCTCAGGAGTTTATTAGTTTGTTTCAGGGACCGTAACGGTTATAATTTTTATTTTAAAAATCACTTTTTAATCATTATTTCTTGATTTTTATTTATCCCTCACAAAATAACTCTTATTTTGTGACTTTTATTTATTCCTCCGAAAATAACAGTTATTTCTTGATTTTTATTTATCCCTCACAAAATAAGAGTTATTTTGTGACTTTTATTTATTCCTCACAAAATAACAGTTACTGTTTGATTTTTATTTTTTTGCTTAACTTTTAAAATGTAGAAAGCGTAATTTTTGCGTTAAAATGAATATTAACCGATTTAAAATTGAATTTATCGCCAGAGTCTTAAAAAAAAACTCTTATATGTTAAACTAAATTTACTTTTTTATTATTTTTTAATTTTAAAAGTTAAAATTTTTTTGAGCAAAAAAATAAAAATCAGAAAGTAACTGTTATTTTGTGAGGAATAAATAAAAGTCACAAAATAACTCTTATTTTGTGAGGGATAAATAAAAATCAAGAAATAACTGTTATTTTCTGAGGAATAAATAAAAGTCACAAAATAAGAGTTATTTTGTGAGGAATAAATAAAAATCAAAAAAATAAAAATCATTGCATCTATCGGTAGTCCATGTAACATGGAGTATCTTGGTATATTCCTTGTTCACGTAGCACTTCTCTATTATTATGATTTTTTTACTTTAAATTTGGAAAATAATCGTTATTTGCGATCCCTGGTTTGTTTTGATTTTTTTAATTAAGCAAAACAAAAACAAAGTTGTTTTGCATTTCAGCAATTTATTTGCATTTCCAGCCCGCAATGTTTTTTGTATTTCATGTGCAGTGTTGCCAGAAAATGATGATGGCGGAATGCTAGATCGGTACAAAGCATTTGCTAGAATATTCTACGGAAGAAAAAATAAAATGCAAGATTATAAATTTACATACGTTTTTTTAGCAGATTTTTTTTTTAAATTCAATGCTTTTCTACGAAAGAATATGCTAAATCTTGCATTTGTGCAGAATTGTAAGAAATTTATATTTGATGTGTTTTGTTGTTCAGATAATACAGAGTATAAAATATGTATGTATATCCTAGACTTGTTACATCTGCAGGATTCGCACTGCCAGTTTGCAAAGATGTGAGTGACTTCAGCTATTTGTATGAAAAATTAAAAAAATGTCAATATTAATTTTAATGATTGATGTAACAGCTTAGAATAAAATTACAAACAGCATTGCCACTGATTCCAAGAATTCCAAATTACCAAATTTCCATACAAAATTGTATGAAAGTTTGTTCGATATCGTATCGATGTGTAATTTGCTCTCAGAAGATACAACAAATAATGATTTTTTAACGAATTGAAGTCAGGAGAAATTTTCAGTCAAAATTTGAAATTCAAAAATAAAAAAAATGGTATGTACACTTGTTTAAATTTTCTTAATTTTTTTGGAAATAAAAAAATTGTTGCTGCACATATTTCCTACATAAAGGCTACAAATAAAACTTTTAATGGTGAGGAAAAAATAAATTTACAATCTGCCTTAACATGATTGGCGTTTTTGACTAGGACATTTGTGTAATGGATTAAAGAGCATTGCAAATTTTTTTCTTTAATCTAGGACCAAGTCGAAATACCACAAGATCCAATATGTTTGTATTATACTTTTTAAGAAGTAGGTATAACACTCAAAAATCGGCTCCAATATTAAGGCATGCAATACCGAAAAGTTTTCGTTGCAAACAGTGTGTTTATTTTTTGCCTTCCTTCCTACTTTCCCGATGCTGCAAAATCTTGAAATTTATAGTTTTTTTTTGTTTGACCCATTAACTTAACCTTGAAAATTGCTTAAATAATTTTTCTGTTTCTATTTCATTGTTATTCCAATTATAATTAACAAAATCCATGTTATTTGTTGAACATGACAGGCATCAATTAAAAATATCAGCATGATAGGTATTTAGATTAAAACTTTAAGATGTTTGATTAAAAATAAATTTTGTTGAGTAATTTAAATATTTTAATTTTAAGTTTTTTTTTAATTGTTAGATAATGATTGCATACCAAAAAATATGTGATAATCCGCGGTGTCATGGTTAGTATTTATTAAAAATGTTTTATATAGGATTTATTTGTTATAATTTTGGTTAATATTAATTTACAAACTTCATTTATTAAATTTATTTACATTTTCTTTTCAAATTTTCTTGTGCAATGTTTTTATGCATATTTAAACTTATCAATTAAATTTAATTGAAATAAATTAATATTTCTTTGGGCAAAAAATTCTTATAATATTCAGTTTCCAAGAAGTTTGTAAAAAAAAATTATACATGTTTTTTAGTAGCTTTATTTTATTTATTAAGGACTTTTAATTACCAGCAGTAACATTTTTGTTAAGTTTTTTATATTTTTTTCACTTGTAATGTTTGTGTTCTAAGAATTCCTTTTGTTTTAGAAATTTTCCTTTAATTGTATTTGAAGTTTTTTATTTTAATTAAAAAATCTTTATTTTATTTGATCAAACTTTTAATTTAATTAAATATTTTCTGTTGTTTTTTTTTTCTCTATAAATTTCTACTACTTGCTCACTGTGCAAAATCTTAAACACAATTAAATGTTTTTCTCCCCATCAAGGCAAAATATATGCAAAAAAAATTAAATAAATTGTTTTGAAAAGACAAGATATCAAAACAAAAACAAATATAAATTAAAATAAAATAAAATAAAAAACAACAACACTGCAAAGTAACTTAAAAAAAAACAAATTGAGTAAATGTGTGTGAATGAGAAATGATTAATAATAAAGGTGTTGATCAGAGATGGCAAGTTCAATACTTTAGTAATTTTTCCAGCACATATTTTTCGATATTACTTATCTCTCAAATTACACAATAGGGACTTGCGAACTTTGAATCCTTATAGCAGTCATATTGTTAAGGCTACATCTATCGAATTGACTGTTAATTATTCAGTCTGTTTTTCGAAAACACCATGGACATGTTATTGAATGCTATACAGAAGAACTATGCACTGTGTTCCAAACAGCTCGTGGCACATTGGGCAGACTGCTCGAGCAAATAAGCCACAAACCACAGCGGCCCTCAAAGGCAGAAATGACCCATGCCATCAGTCAAAATCAGGCTGAATGTGATGCGGATGCCCATAATCCAGCGAAGCTGCGAAGGATATTTGCACTATTTTCTATTTATATTAAAAAAAAACTATATTTGAAATATATTATATTCTATTTATATTCATAAAAAAATAAAATGTATTTGAAATATATTTTAAGAAAATTTTGCATAAAAATTTTCAATAATATATATGTGACAGGGAAAGTTAAGAGGGTGTATATGTAGGTCGAAAAATCAAGTTACTTTTTCGGTGGTTCTTATACAAGACAACATGATTTTTCTAATGCAACAAACCGCAGCTTTCGAATTGCATTAGTTTTGTCATAAATTAGTTTCAAAATACACTTTTGATAAAAAAAGTAAAATAGAAAAATAAAATTGCCTTCAGTCTCACTTTTCATATTGCTAGCGAAACTTCGAAATAGAATGACTTATGGGACAAAACTGTGCGACAGGTGAACTTTTTTCGATTCTCGACAGTTTTACACGATAAATGTTCAAAAAAGTAAATGTATCAATAACGAAAGTCTTGGCCAACTGGATAAGGCTGTACGTATGCATATTTATGTCTTATCTAGAGCCGTCAACTCAAATTTGGTCAATATGAGTTTCAATATGGCAAATAGCTTCCCTATGCAATATTGATCTGTATTATAAATTTTGAATTCAAAAAATATTTTTTTTTTCGTTTTATAAAATTTTTTTTATTCTGCTATCTCAAAGCATTCAACGAATGCAAACTCTAGCTTTAACTTTAGTCGTCTTGAAGCTACTATTGAGAATCTGGTGCTAACTATAAACAACTTTACAACAAATATGACTAGCATGATGCAAGAAATGCTGAGAATGCAGAATACTCTGCTTCAAGCATTAGTCAACAAACCATGAACACGTTAAAATTATGTTTCTGGAACGCAAACGGCATTCGCCAACATAAAAATGAACTTGAGCACTTCCTCACGGAAAAAAATATTGATATAATGATGGTCTCTGAGACTCACTTGACTTCGAGAAGCTGCTTTAAGATAAATGGTTACACTCTATATGATTCAAAGGACCCGAGAGGGAGAGCATGCGGTGGATCAGCAATTCTAATTAAGTCAAGACTCAAGCACTATATCCTTGAGAACGTTAGTGAAGAATATATGCAAGCTACGAATATTTTCGTAGAAAATTTTTGTTCGAATTTCGTGATATCATCAATTTACTCACCTCCCAGATTTTCAGTTACCGAAGATCAGTATGAGAAGTTCTACAAATCGCTTGGATCTTGTTTCGTGGCAGCTGGTGACTACAATGCAAAACATACGTACTGGGGCTCGCGTCTTGTTACACCTAGAGGTAGAGCGTTGTTTAATACAATTTCAAAAATGGGCTTAGATGTCATTTCGAGTGGGGAGCCTACTTATTGGCCTACTGACGTAAGAAAAATTCCAGATGTTATAGATTTTGGCGTCACGAAAAATATCCATAGGGACTTAATTCACGTAGAGGGCTCTGTAGATCTGTCCTCCGATCACTCTCCCACAATAGTTACAATTTTCAACCCACTAAGGAGTGATTTAACTAACTCATATGCGAAAACGATTAATAGGGTCAACTGGCTAGGATTCAAAAAATATATTAGTAGTCACTGCGTAGAAAACATTCAGCTAAGATCACCTGATGATATTGAATTTAATATTGCCAATCTTACCGAATATATTAAACAGGCTGCTGAACATGCCACTACTTCCTATCCGCAGACTGGCTTTAATAGAATTTATTCTACGGATATTGAACGTCTCGTATGTGAAAAAAGGAGAGCTAGAAGAGAATGGCAACAACACCGATCACCCCTAAATAAAATCAGACTTAAAGAATGTACTAAACGACTCAAAGAGCTGCTATCGTCGGAAAAGACTGCATTACTGGAAAAGTACTTAGAAGGTCTTGATGTAACGTCAACATCTAATTACTCTTTATGGCGCGCTACTAGAAATCTTAAAAGACCCGTTGATCTCAAATCACCATTGCGTACTTCGACTGGAGGCTGGGCAAGAAGCGATAGTGAGAAAGGTAACTTATTTTCTGAGCATTTAAAATCTGTATTCACTCCCAATTCATGTACGGGTGCTGCCGATTTACCGAGTGTAGTCTCTCTACCCCCTCGTCCCTTAAGGTTTAAGATGCATGAACTACAAAAAATAGTTGCTGAACTCGACCCTAAGAAAGCTCCAGGTATTGATGGCATTAGTAACAAGATGCTGATGAACTTGCCTCATATTGCAATAAGAATTTTGCTATTTATTTTTAATGCCATTTTACGAATGCAGTATTTTCCACATAACTGGAAACTTGCCAAGATTAAAATGATTCCAAAGCCAGTCAAAGATCTTACCAAGGCTGAGTCATATAGGCCTATAAGCTTACTTTCAACAATTTCAAAGCTTTTCGAAAAGCTGCTCATGACTAAATTGTCCACAATTTTAGCTGATACTGGGTGCATCCCGGACCATCAATTTGGCTTTAGAAGTCAGCATAGCACTATTGAGCAAACGCATAGATTGGTTCAAATTATAAGGAGGACTTTTGAAGAAAAGAAGTATTGTTCTGCCCTTTTTATTGATGTTTCTCAGGCATTTGACAAAGTATGGCACAAAGGCCTAGTTTTAAAATTGAAGACATACCTACCAATAAATATACAAAAGCTTTTGGAAAGTTATATTCTCGATAGAAAGTTTACTGTTGTGGAAGGAGACTTCATGAGTGTACCCGAATCTATATCTTCTGGTGTGCCACAGGGTAGTATTCTGGGGCCAGTCTTGTATCTAATATATACTTGTGATATGCCTGTGAGCAATAACATCCACACTTCTACATTTGCCGATGATACAGCCTGTTTGAGTATTCACAAAAATCCTGATGAGGCATCCCGCAATCTCCAAGCACACATTACCCAGCTTGAAATATGGTTGAACTTATGGAGAATTAGAGTCAATGAACTAAAGTGTGTTCATATAACGTTTACCCTAAGAAAAGATACCTGTTCCCCCATTCGAATCAACAATCAAAATATTCCTCAACATTCTCAAGTCAAATACCTTGGCATACACCTTGATCGAAGGCTTACATGGAAATATCATATTGACTCTAAGTTAACCCAAATGAAACTTAAATTGACTCAAATATATTGGTTAATTGGCAGAAATTCAACACTCAGCCTAGACTGCAAACTCTTGATATACAAGTCGCTTTTGAAGCCAATATGGTGCTATGGAATTCAGCTGTGGGGCACTGCTTCAGCTTCAAATGTCGAGAGAATCCAACGAAGGCAAAACAAAATTTTACGTTTGATAACATCTGCTCCATGGTACGTTAAAAACTCAAATATTCATCGTGATTTAAATATGCCACTAGTGAGTGAAGAAATTGCAAAATACGCAGGCAAATATTTAACTAAACTCGAGTCACATCCTAATCCGCTTGCCCGTAATATTTTGAGCTTTACTGGACACATCCGCTTAAAAAAGAGGGACACAAGGGCTCTTATACCCAACACTCCAGATGGGACTGCTTAAAAATACTTCTTTTTGATTTTCACTACTTATGTATTATTTATAACTATCACTAAGCTTATGTCCGATATTGGTCGGGCCTAATAATTATATTTAGATTTAAGATTTGATTACTTATTGTTAGTTCATTTTTGAAGATACAATAAATAAATATGTATATGAAAAAAAAAAAAAAAATCTCAAAGTATATTTTTTTTTTTTGGTGAAAATAAATGCTAATTCCCATGAAAATATCCATAATTTTTAAAAAATTAGTAATTTATTATACATCACTTTTAACATATTAGTACATAGGGGTTTCCGATAAAAACAAATTGGTAACATATATATAACCTTTAAACTGTTAATTATGTATGAACCGATTATAGTCAATGATACAAGCTTTCAAAATAGAAAACCTGGATTGACCCTGTTACAATAGAGATTGAGTTATAGAGAGCTAAAGCTGACCATCACGAGATGAAAGAAGCTTTCAGTCAGGCTTAAGGAATTTTCTTTTGGTATTTAAAATTTTTTCTAGTAGCTTTTCAATTCTTATATCTAGTATTGAGTAAAAGATTTCACAAATTGATTAAAAATAAATATATGCAAAAAATCATTTTTCCCCGACAAAATATGCTAACTCTAAAGAAATATTTGTTTTTTTATCGACTACAATATGCTATCTCAAAAAATACGCAAACCAGTGCAAAATAAAATTTTTTTTCCAGACCCATAAATTAGTATTATGGAAGACATATCATTTATTTTTACAAAAATGAGCGAATTAATTACTTTTTGTTTTGCTCTACTGAAAAGTTAACTTTTTTGGGTTGACGTATTTTGAATATAGGCTCTCATTATGTTGTTCAAATTAAATTAAAATCTTTATTTTCCAGCTCTGGTGTTGCTTGTTTACGTTCTCTTTATTAGATGTCTCTCAAAAATTAACTATGTAATAATTTAAGGAATTTATCAATAACAAAATCAAATAAGAAAAAAATTCTAATCTTTCGATCAGTGTTACCGCAACAGATTTTTATAAAAAAAATTACATTTAGGAAAAAATTTACAAAAATGATTCAGAGATCAACATGCGATCTATAACTTGTATTGAGAACAACAATAAAATCAGAATAATCGATCGAATATTTTTTGTCGACGTCGTGGGACAGGCTGATAATGCAATGTTATACTAATTATAAACACAAACTAATTAAGATTTTAGTATTTATTTTTTGTTGGTATGTTATTTATGTTTTATGTTAAAAAAAAACAACTAGAAAAAAAAAACTTTCTTATGATGGTAAGACTGTATTGACACATATGTACATACATACATACATATATACAGCTATACACAAATTTGAAATTGATGATCTTGATTTTATTACTACTTGTAAACAAAATCAATTTATTTTAATTTTTTGTAATTTCTCAATATTCATGTTCGCATGTTAATAAATGAAATGTTGCTAAATTTGACAAACACTGGAACATTACGGGCAGTTTATGAAGCAGTAAATTAAATTAATTAGAATCAAACCCATCTAATTTAAATGGGTTTGATCATAGGTTTGTGTCTAAAATGACCGACTGAACGACTTCGATCCAAGTCTAATATTGAGTAAATTTATTTACGGTAGACTTGTGTCAAAAATGAACTATTGAACGAGTTCGACCCCAGTCAGTAATTTATATCAAATCGATCAAAAAAATGCAATTTTTGGAAAATATGTAAACTGTTATTTGGACCTTTTGCCATAAATAAATATAGTCATAAAAATTCGAAAATAAATAAAAATTTTACGTAATTCTATCTATTATTTTTATAAATAAGTGAGAGTACATTACTTGATTTTTTAATGAGGTTTTGAGTTCAAAGGTCTTTATTTAAAAAAAAGATCTTGATAAATTGTATGTTAGTTATTAAACTTTTCTCTATAATTTGAAAGTATAATTTTCTCTATGTTGCAATTAAAGCGGGGCATAATTGTCTATGTTAAATTCTTTTGAATAATTACACATGTTACTGCTCTGAAGATATTTAAAAGTATTCGTATTAATTCAATGAAGTAATTAAACGCATTTGTTTATGTTATGTTTTAACGAAGTAATTAACTGGGGATTACTGTAGTTATGCTGAGATTTACAAATTGGGAGAAACACTTTTAACAATTGTTTGATATAATATGGCAGCCTTGCTCAAACTAAGAAGGCATACAATAGAAATAGATTACCGCTTTATTTTCCATCCCTGATGCAAACACACTACCCATAAATTAAGTGTGGGAAGATTTTCTATTGTTATTACAGGCAAAAGAGCGAGTGAGATGGAATGAAAACAAACTGCCGGCGTACCGGTAAAACTCGAATTGAACCTGTTTAACCACTTGTTTGTAGAATAAATACATACATATTGTCACTATTGGATCAATTTATAAAATAATAATTAATCTTGACACTCGGTAATGTTAACATTTTATTATATCAAAATGCATAATTTTCAGCACTTTATTTATTTAGTTTTTTAATTGTTGTCAACACGTGTATTTAATATGTCATTTCATTATAATAATAATTGCATAAAGTTTTATAACATCGAAAGCCAAAAAAAAAACGTTTTCACGTTAATATAATAAAATTATATTAATGCTAATAAGATTTATGGCGGCAATTGGGTCGAATGGATGTCACAAAAGTTTCAAGTTTTGTAAGATGCTAATTATATTGTTTTGTTAAAAATTTATTTACTAAAATAAGTTTTTGTAGATTAATTATTTGAATTTTTACTACCTACCTATTTTTAGAAATTGTATGTCTTCTTTTTTTAACTGTCATAAAAATTTCCAGTTTTGTTCGATGCTAATTATTTTGTTTTGTTAAAAAATTTTCAGTTTCTTTGGTATTTGATTTAGTAAAAGAAGTCTGTACGTGCATAAGTAATTATTTGAATTTACACTATTTATAGAAATTTATTCTATTTTTAATGTGATTAAAAAACTAATGTAGTTAGATATAGGATCTTTCATTAAGCGCTTGCTATTTAAAATTTAAATAAAAGAAACTGTGTGTGAGATATTATGGAAACGTTTCATTCGTTTAGTCCACGTCTATACTACGGAACAGAAACACGAGTGGAAAAGGTTACGGACTTGTTACGGATTAGAAAATGTGTACTAAAAATTTGGTAAAAAAGTATTACTATGGGGTATAAAAAAATTTAATAAATAATAATGAAAATAAAAGTTAGTTGGTGTTGTTAAGCAACGTACACCAATCAATTTGTTTTTTTTTTTTAAGAAATACGAGTACGTCTGTATCGAATTTTCCATCCGTGTTCTGAAAACATCTGTTTACAAAACAATAAGTGTAAATAAAAACAAAATAAAGAAGACAAAGACAATATAATACGCGCAGTAGGTATGTAAGTTTCTATACAATGATTTAAATTATAACAATCGGGCCTATTCTTCTCATTTTAAAACGACAGATTAAGAATGAAAATATTACACTAAAAATGTACCGTGTTACCCTAGTACCGTATTACCCTAGTACCATATTACCAAATCAGGACACGCCCACAAAATTTATTCCGCGAAATCTAGCAAATACCTTTTGTTCTTGTATTTACACAATTTTAAAGTTGAAAAAAGGGGCGGGGCTACGCCCATTAAAATTTATTATTATATTTAACGTGGTTCTACTTAACCGATTTTTACGAAACTTACCACACGCCTTGAGCCCTAAAATAGACACAATCTTCCATTTATTTTACGTGGTTCTACTTTAACGATTTTTACAAAACTTAACACGCACTCTGATCTTTGAAGAACACACAATCTTGCATTTAAAACAATGGGCGGCGGAGACACTCCAATTAAAATTTAATTTTATATTTGCAAAATACGAAGGCAAATATTTAACTAAACTTGAGTCACATCCTAATCCGCTTGCCCGTAATATTTTGAACTTTACTGGACACATCCGCCTAAAAAAGAGGGACACAAGGCCTCTTATGCTCAACACTACAGATGGGACTGCTTGAAAATACTTCTTTTTTTTCCTTTTTGATTATCACTACTTATGTATTATTTATAACTATCATTAAGCTTATGTCCGATACTGGTCGGGCCTAACAATTATATTTAGATTTAAGATTTGATTACTTATTGTTAGTTAATTTTTGAAGATACAATAAATAAATATATATATGAAAAAAAATAAAAATATTTCACGTACTTCTTTTTAACCAACAGATTTTCAAAATTTTTATTTGTCTGAGAGAGTTTACTTCCAGTTTGGTCCAATACATTTTTTTCGAAAATGTTTTATCAATATTTTTATTTTTTTTTATCAGCAATTTCTTGTTTTTAAAATAAATAAATCTGAAATTTAAAACTCTTCCAAAAACCAAGTAAATAATCACCCCTGTCGTCAACATTTTTCCCCCACGAAATAGTTTCCCTTTTTTCCAAATTGCAATTGTGAATGATTTTTTCCCTAGAAATGTCTTCCCTTTTTTTATTCCCCTTATTGTGAATAATATTTTTTTACTAAGTTAATGCATCACATACATAATTTCAATATTTTCCTTCTAATTAAATATAAGTTATAAATATTTATTTTTAGGGCAAGATCACGATCCTGAACAATAATTCTCTGCAACACCTTTTTGAATGGAGTATGAATGAACCAACCTCTTGTTCACAGAGAGAAAATTTTATATATAATTTTTTTTATTTTACCGTCGTAGTACTCGTTTGGTAAAATTAATAACAATTGCTTTTTTAATTTGTTGCATGTGATCAACAACAAATTTTACTCCATATATGTACATACATACATATGGCAAATGGATGGATGTATGCACGTATCTATATACACATGTGCATATCGTTACCTCAATATAGAAAGGCCCTAACTATTACTTTTTTTGGAAATCGAGATTTTAGCACTTTTCAATACATTAATGTTCTTCTATCGAAATATGTATACAAAAAAATTTATTTAAAAAAAAAATAATGACTTAGGGCCTTGCTTTTATTAAGGTAACGATATATATGTATGTGTGTCTGTCTAAAAGCTTCTTGTAGAAGATTTTTATCATTTCTAAATTTACAAATTGCATGACTAGTTGAAAAATTTTTAAATAAAAGCAATTGGTTATATAAAAAAATAAGATTTCATCATACACATACTCGTACTCACACACAGACAGCATGTCTCCGCCTAAAATTTTCGTTGTGACTTTTGATCATTATTATTTTTTTTTTATCTAACGATCAAGAATAAAAATATGTACCTATTTGAAAAATGTTAGGAACATAACTGGGACGAAAGACTAATATTCGTAGCCAAAAATAAAAATTATTGCCCGTTTGCTTCAACAAGGTCATAACTCAAAAAAAAAAACTAGTTTTAGAGAGAACGAGTTTAAGCTTTTCAATTTACACACAATTTAATGGGAAAAGAAATTTTTCTTGTTGCTGGAAGGTCGCAGGTTCGAATCCTGGAGACAAGTCAAAGTAGCTTCGCAGTTTGTATTTCTTTTTTCTTAAATATAAGTTTTCAAATAAATTTTATATTAAATCATCAACTAAATAATATCGAGCCTTATTTTCGATTTTATCGTAAGCGACAAAAATTAAATTTTTCAGGAGAAGGTTTTTTTAAAATATTCAAATTTGTTTTTGTACGTAAATTGTCGCTTACGATAAAATTGTACAGGCTGTATCTTAAAAGTTATCAACAATTTTGCCATTTTGATAATTGTAAACTATGTGTAGGCCCATAAAATTTTAATTTCATTAAAAAAGCCTATTTCGATAACATGTCGCTTACGATAAAATCGAAAAAAGGGCTCGATATTGATTTAAAATTTTATTCATAACTAGCTGACACCGGTCCGCGTTGCTAGCCCGAAGCAAATATTAGTGTTGTATATGGCATTGGTGGTACAATATGAAAATTGGATTTTGCCCACGAATAAACTAAATACTGCGCCATCTGCCGGACGAACTTCAAACTACACAGAAACGCTCCACACGCCCCATAGAGCATGTATATAAGGTTTGGTCGAAATCGGTGCAGTAGTTCTTGAGTTACGGTGCAAAAACACAAAAAAAACTAAATATTGGGCCATCTGTCGGAAGAACTTCAAACTACACAGAAACACTACTCACGCCCTATAGAGCATGTATATGAAGTTTGGTCAAAATCGGTTCAGTAGTTCTTGAGTTACGGTGCAAAAACACAAAAAAAAACTAAAAATTGCGCCATCTGTCGGACGAATCACTATTTCTGAAAGGGGCGTAGCATTTACCGGGGTAGAATATATATAAAAACACGCGCCGGTCTTTTACAAATATTTTGTGGGGTGGAAGGCGAAAATCTGTTGGGGCATTGAAGAGTTCACCCCTAACTAGGGTTTGGGATTTCCCGGACTTTTGCACTTCCCGGGAAACGGGAATTAAAAAATCAAGTTCCCGGGATTCCCGGGAAAAGCTAATTTTCTAAATTAAATACATTTATTAAATGAAAGTTGGTGAAATTTCGATTGTTTTATTAATGTAAGCATTCTTTTGAAATAAAATTTAATAAAAAAACAGTTCTAAGACAAATTTTTAAGAATTTTTATTTGAATTTAAGCAAATGGAACAAAGTTATTACACAGCAAAAGATCATATAAAAACCAATTGACGACTGTTACCATACTCGTAATTAGTAGACAATTTTCTAATAAGACCTACCTTCATTTTAATAAGAATTTGCCTTGCTTGTTTCTCATTCTTTTTGAAAAAGTTCCAAGCGGTTTCTTATCGTTAAGTACAAGCAGGTTACAGTACCATACTGCGCTGCGCCGAATTTTGAATACCCTGAGCCACAGTATGTCTAAGTGTCTTTCATTTTATTTCTCCTAAAATATTTTCTGCAGGGTTTCCATAATAACGTCTACTTGTAATCAATTTAAGTTTCGTCAACTCGGAGTTCTTACAGCTTAAAATGTTCACTACACTTTTCATAATTTGTTCACTAATTCGGCGAAAAATCACTTCAAGTTCGCTTAGCATCGAATTATTTACTTTAGGAGATATGGTATGACCTCAATTCAATGGAATTTTTATGAAATTTCAGACTAGATTTGAAAAGCTCACATTTTTATTGTATATTAAAAAAACATGGACATTTTACTTCTTGTTTATCGGAGTCGAAAGAATTCTTTCTTTCTTACAGTTACATTTAAAACAAAAACTCAATTAAAATTTTAAGATTAAAAAATTTCCTTCGAACAAGGTATATGTAAGTGTTTAAACAGACAATGAAAAACGTGTCAACGTTCGTGTAAATTTAGTCATACAATCATTCAAACGAACTTTTGTAATATATAAAAAAATAATAAGTTTTTATATTAAAGTAAAATTGGATTATAAATTCTATATATTTATAAAATAACATGCACTTTTAATTTCCCGTTTTCCCGGGAAAATATCAAAAATTTCCCGGGAATATTAGACAGACATTTCCTGGGATTTCCCGCCCGGGAATTCCCGTTTCCCAAACCCTACCCCTAACAAATAAACGTGTTTTTGATTTTTATATATATTAAGATGGTAGGTATGTATATCCTAGTTTAACTTCGTCACTTATCATCGGTTGGTTTCTGATTTGCTGCAGACATAATGTATTTTGAATATACTGTGCCGCAAACCAGACACCAACCGACGTTATGCTAACTGCCTGCCAGTCATAACTTATAATAAAACTATCAGCACACAAGCCGCAGTAGTAAGACATCTAATTAATTATCGATCGGGAAATGAAACCTTAAAAATTAATTAATAGCCCTCAGCATATGCAGCATGCCTGCTGATTTTTTACAATTCAAACTGCCAGGCAATGTATGAGTAAATGGAAAAATATTTGATTTGCATAAATTGCTTTTTAATGCGTTCGCTAATTAACTAGACAATTCTTCGTCTTGTTAATTGCGAATACAATCAAGTGCTGCTGTTTTGACGTATTTTATTTTATTTTATTTTAATTCAAACAATTACACTGTGATACACAAAAAATATTCAGGGATTCTAATGTACCAATTCTATTTTGTTGGAGTCCATGGATGACGAAAATACCGTTGGTTTTTTTTTGGTCACTTCATAAACTGATTTTATAACGGTAAATGTAGTGAAAAACGGGGTTTCTTAGATTTTCAGTTGTAACTTCTTTGTTTCCCAACGGATTTCTTTTAACTTTTCGTTGGTGAAAAGAATCGAATATTATCTTTCAATAAAGATATAGTTTTTGTAAATCGACTAAGAAATGGCTAAGTTACAGTCGTTGAAGTGTACAAAAAATCCATTAAAAAGTATTCTTTTTTAACTCATAAGCAATTTATAGCCTGAAGAAAACAAAAGAATACTTTTTTAATTGGTTTTTTGTACACTTCAACGACTGTAACTTGGCCATTTCTTAGTCGATTTACAAAAAATATATCTTTATTGAAAGATAATATTCGAGCCTTTTAACCAACGAAAAGTTAAAAGAAATCCGTTGGGAAACAAAGAAGTTACAACTGTTTAAAACTGAAAAGCTAAGAAACCCCGTTTTTCACTACATTTACCGTTATAAAATCACTTTATGAAGTGACCTAAAAAAACCAACGGTATTTTCGTCATCCATGGACTCCAACAAAACAGAATTGGTACATTAGAATCCCTGAATATTTTTTTTCTCAACTTTTATAGCACAGTGTTATCATACATCCATTCATAAAGATACTGTTACATATTTGTAGATAAGATTTTTTTGTTTTGTTTTGTTTTGTTTTGTTTATCGCAAGATACATTAGCATCATCGCACTCGGCACCATTAAATGAGAACAATAGATAAAGTTAAGATAGCAAACAATACTACAATTTAGCACTTAGAATAGATTTTAATCACTTTCTACCGGATTGGAGTGGTAACATCTGGTTTCATTCAGTACATTAAATGCAAAAATAGAAAACAAAAAATTATTTCAAATAAAATACTAAAACTGTACTAAGATTAAATGTGATAAAAGTATTCATAAAGATATTGCACAATGGGAAGCACTTTTAGTAAGTTTAATAATTTTATCTAATGTCACCAAAGAAACCGGTTTTGTGATCATCTAAAGGGAATCTGTTGTAATATTCGGTTAACATGGATTTCTTCAGTTGGTTTCAGTGCTTCTGATCGTCGATCACAATTAATTATTAGTGGCATCCACTTGTAATTGCTAAACCTTAGAGGTACCACTGATCTCTATGAAATAACGGGTGTTACAGTTCCGCGGAGCCGTCTGGGAAATTTGGGGTTTTCAGGCACTAATTGTAGCTAGTTTCCCATATAACTTATGCATTACTATCCAATCTCTGAAACAACAGAGGAACGGATATTCATATACTTATTAAACCAAGTAGTTTTGCTGCGAATGAATTTCGAAGACTGACCAGTGGCATGCCACTGGCACTATGCACGAGTAGCCCAGTGGTTGTTCCCCTTCTTGAGAGTTTAATGGATAATGATTCTATTATGGTAACACCGTTAATAGTGACTAAAAGCCGATGTCTGACTCCGTTCTGATACCGCGGGTTTTAATAGCTGATGCTTGTTATCGGTGTATGCCTGCTGAACCCCTGTCAAAAGACTGACATAGCTTCTAGGGTTTAGGGTTTCCTTATTCTGAAGACTGTGAGCAGCAGTCGTTGAGTGTTATCTGGGAGGAGCAACCCTAGTGACTATGGTTGCTACCAAAATCACCGAGAGAAAGGTGTTCGAACATTTGCAATTAAACAAACAAATTGCGAGTGTACAATTCTCAAATCAAGTCAGAACACTTTATTTACTAAATGCGAATATTAAGAGATTTTTAACGTACAGTGTTAAATTAATTCAATGCTGAATACCACGATGTTAACTTCGCTCTTCTTGAAACAATAATCGACTCGACTAAACTGACTCAACTCTTAGCTGATGATGCATCAGCTCGCTTTTACACTTAACACAAACATCCAGAAAATCTCACAGTACATTCACGATCACGTTATTAGTTCGTGTTATAATTTCTGCCGCACACAACTACGTCACACCCTTTTCATATGTAAATTTTTAAAAAGCCAGAACACATAAATTTTGTTTCGCTTCCTCTGCCAGAGTTAGTCATTAATACTTCGCAAAAACTTTGATTTTGTTGCACAGTGTTTATATGTAACTATATAATATATATATATTATTATATATTATATATTATATATTATATATTATATATTATATATTATATATTATATATTATATATTATATATTATATATTATATATTATATATTATATATTATATATTAAATATTATATATTATATATTATTTATTATATATTATATATATATATATATATATATATATAACATATGTACGTATTTTACGTTTGTTTGGGTGTTGTGTTGGTTGGAAGTTGTCAAAAATTTATTACCTACCTTCTCATCTTAATAGTTTTCTAGCAAAAATAATAAATTCTTTTATATTACTTTTTATATGAGTTTTGTTTTTTTTTAGCAGAATGTGTGTTTATAAATATATTGTTGGTTATTGGTTTGCAGCAAAAATTATGTATTTTGAATGTAGTGTGCCGCAAACGAATATGAATATGACGGCGTCGTTAAACAAGTCTAAATTTGGAAAATATATTATAAGTTGCTTGTTAGTCATATGATGATGATTATGATTTAAAACAATCGCACACAGACTTTAAGCAGCCAAATTGCCAAATTCAGGGACTTGTGACTGAAAATACTTGCGACATGTTTGTTATTAAATATTTTATTTTTGAAATATGGTCATTAATATTTAAATGCCTTTTCTTAGGTATGTGTATGCACTCGTATCTTGGGTAGACACTTTTATATACAAATGTATATTTTGTTGTTCTCATTTTTTTTTTACTTTTTATTTTTAAATGACATTTTATAAAAACGCCTGTCAGTAGGGAAAATAAAGAACTTACATTTTAAGCAACAAATTAAACAAAAACGAATTTTCTGGTCATTTCGCTGTTATATAATACATAATAATAAAATAAATAATGTATTTTGTATTACATATCGTAAGTTTTTAAGAAATTTGGCATTAAGTTAAATAAAAAAAATATTTAATAAAATTCATCACGGCCTAAAAAAAGGCCGCCAGTTTATCGGCCGGACTCGGCTTACTTGAACATAGCCACCGATTTTCTATGACAGGTGATCAGCTCAAATTCCATACGTGTTTCTACAGCATACCTGACTTAACATGAAGTCGACACGTAACGTAATATGTATCTAAGATGAGAACGTGAAATTCAATCGCAGATAGAATTATATTGCCTGCAGACCTCAAATTAATGGTATCTGAAGCTTATAATAATTATTATGAGAGCGTTTTTATAAGAAATAATCATATGAGATGAACTGTCAAATACACACATTTATTTCTGTATAAAAAGCCGCCCTTGCGATCTCTGGGGTTGTTTGTTAATCTGTTGAAAAAATTATTTAAGAACATACTAAAAATGATATATAAAATAAAAACACGTTAAAAATTTCATCATACGATTGTATTCAGTTCAAATGATTAATACTTTCATCACGGCTGGCAATGAATTAAGAATTCCTATAAGATTAATATAAATACATATACCCCTTGGCAAACATTCTCTCAGTCTGTCATTCAGGGTTAAACGCAATTGTGGAGGCTATATAACTTAGGACGATATAAAAGAAAAAAAATTATCTTTTACAAGAAAATATCACATCAAATCATTGAAAAAATCATCAAATACATAATATAAATATCAATTCTGGCAACGCTGGTATCACCTGTTAGAAATGTGTATGCTATTGTGAATGACATTTGCAATAGTGCTGATCTTTCTTGTAAGCACTAGGGTTTCCAGTGTAAACACCAGGGTTGTCAGATTTTTTCCAACCTACATATATCGCCAAATAGATTTTAAAAATCGCCAAAAAGTTGCCAAAATCAATTTTATGTAGTTTTTCTTAATATATACATACTAAAGTCCTCCACAAGACAGACCATTTATAAGAACTTTCAAGACACCGAGAGATTTTTCAAATGCTTTACTACAACGAAATATTCTAAAATAAACGCTAAACAACACTGAAACAAATGTCTTGCCAACAGTGTTGTTTAGCGTTTGGTTTAGAATATTTAAATAAATGGTCTTGTGCAGGACTTTAATGCATACAATTTTTTTTATATAAAATAATAGTATAAAAATTTAGCAGAAAATCGCCAAAAATAAATATTTCTTGTAAATTTTTCTCGCCCAAATTCAAAACACATTAAGGGCAATTATGAATAAGATTCCGCGAGAACTTTTTCCCGGGGAACAATTCCAACTAATAGAAAGTAATAGGGAAGACAAACAATTCTAATTGGAAAAGTGAGAAGTTTCTCGCGGAATTTTATGCAAAATTACTATCTATAATTAATATAAGAAAAATCATGAAAATAAAATTGTATTCATTTCTTGCAGACGAGTTTTGATGGGATTTATTTTTAAAAATACTCCCTTAAGAAACTAATTTTCCTGAATTACAAAAATTTTGAAGTTCAATTTTGTTTAAAAAAAATACAGATAAAAATCGCAAACAAATTTATTTATCGCCATGTCGCCAAATCAAACATTTAGACGCCAAACAAGTTGAAAATTGACACGTTTAGCGAGAAATCGCCATATCTGACAACTGTTTGATAAGCTCTTTCACAATCGAAAATATCATAGATTTACTTTGCTTGCTATGCTCCAAACTTAAATATTATCAAATTGCTACTAATGACTTTACAATTAATTAACTTGAAGCTTCTTATCAATTTCCGGTTCATTTGTATTAATTATTTTCAAAATGCATCGATTTTATTATTTGCTTTTGACAAAAATAAATACACAGTCAAACGGAAATTTGTGGTGTTTAAATACAATGTAAGTGCATAAAACAAAGAGTAAATAAATGCCTGTTTCGCCATTCTGGCAGTGAAACTTATGGGAAATTAAGCCAATTGAATAAAGTATTAAAAAGTACAACAGAAAGGAATTAAAGAGTGATTGAGCGACAAAATTTTCATAAACTCAATGCAATGTCAGCATTAAGTAACTGAAAAGCGATTTTATACGTCCGACGTGAGTGGAAATAAATACATTTTGATAAATGAAATGTCCTCTACTGTGACAAATGTTAAGGCCGGGGCACAATGAATCCGTCATGAGTTAAACTTCGCCTTTTTCATCTGACAGCTATGTTGAAATACATGGTTTCGTATGAGGTCGGTTACATTCAGTACGTGTCCGTCAATGCAAAGTACAAAATTTGGTCAACGTTTAGCTTTTTGCGTACGTTGAATAGTTTGACAGATATTGGTTGGTTTTTTTTGGTATGTTCTGATTTAGATTTTTGTGTTTTGTGGCAGCAAAAATAAAATTAAACAAACGAAATAAATACAAAAATTTCAATTTAATAAATAAAATGGAGAATCGACCTATAGATGTTCAAATGCTTCCGTCAATAAAGTACTCGTTGTGCCAACCTTCTCTGTCGTTGCGTTAATGTCAGTGCAAAAGGCGAAGTTTATCGTATGAAGTATTCATTGTGCCTCGGCCTTTGTACATATGTTATATTTTTTTACGAAAGTCTAACGAAACTAGATTTTACACGTTTGATTCACTGCTATATATTATATAGTATATAATAATAAATACATACATAAATACGAACAAAATCTTTTTATTTGTTTCTTTATGGTCCATAATAATTTATATTTTCACTTCTTATCGTCGGTTGGTTTCTGGTTTGCTGCAGACATAATGTATTTTGAATATACTGTGACGCAAACCTGAAACCAACCGACGCTATGTTTAAACAAACCATTGATAAATCGTCGGTTGGTTTCTGGTTTGCTGCAGACATAATGTATTTTAAATATACTGTGCCGAAAACCAGAAACCAACCGACGAAATAACAAGTTCTGTGAAATGCGTTGAGCCTGGCAATGCCTAACAACAGATCTGGGAATTGTTGTATTTAAAAACCGTATGAACTGAAAATTTTTTTACCGACCATGTTTTCAGATAAATTTATTTGTAAGACAATCTTCTGGCAATAAATCTAAGCTTTGCTAACATATTTGATAAAACCGGGTGAACCGGCAATCTACCGCATGCTGGGAATTTTTATTGTCAGGACATTTCGAACAAATTGCCCCGATCTGACAATAGTGTAAGATCTGACCACCTGTATATCTGTACAGAGCTTTACTATACAAAATTTTATATGCCAAACAAATTTCTCCACCATCGAAAATGATTGTGAGAACTTTTTTTTTATTATTTGATAATTCTGAATTACTTTTTTTAATGCAAACATATTCGTACATACATATGTATGAGATTCCTACGCTTTTCAAGAATTTGGTTGAAGGTTTACTGATAAAGTGGAATTTGAACCAATGAAATGCAACAAAAACTTAACGCTAAGCCAGCCAACAAGAAAACTTTGTTCCAAGAAAATTTATGCTTTTGAACATGTTTTTTCAAACTTTCAGTATCAATGACCTTTTCTTTTTCATGTCTGTTTTTCTAGTTTATTGGAAAACAATTAACTTTGAATTAGTGCTGCAGCAGCAAAAAAAAAAATAAACAACTCAAACATATTGTTCTTTAATTAAATAGAAAGTGTGTGGTGTGCAATCACGTACGCACTTTTATGAAAATATATATATATTCTAGGGCCAGAAGGCAAATTAAGATTCTTTTGGGAAAATATTTACATACGGGTAGATATTTCAACAATAGATCTGTGTGTACATTCAAACATACACATATGTACGTCGTAGTAAATTACAATTTTGTATATTTATGTATGTGATTTCTATTTAAATTGACAGAATGACAATTTTATACGTTTTCTCAATAGAACAATAAAATGTGGTTTTCATGAGTAACAACGTACATACCTATGTCTTATTTTTTCATTTCGATTTTATGATTTGAAATTGTTCTTTAAAAAGGTCTACATTTTTTTTTTTTTTAATATGGACCAGTATCATATTTTTTTAAAACAAGAACACAAGTTTTACTTTTTTTTGTAAAGCGAACTCTTTTTGGGCCCCTGAAAAATTTGATATTTCGACTTACGCGGTTATTGACGAAAACCACAGATATGTATCCATGGATGTACATATATTAAATTCTACATTGTATGAAATGAGTTTTATTATCCTAGGAATGTATATATTTATGTACATACATATATACATATCGCTCATTTACTTCAATAACGTCATAACTCAAAAAACTTTTTTTGCCAGAAAACGAGTTTCAAAAAACGTGAAAAGCGAGTGAAGTTTAATAATGTTAAATATTTTCTAAGCTATTCTCCATTTCGGCAATAGTATCATATTTAATGAAATATATCAGATGAAAAAGGTATGCTTTACATTGAAAACGTAAATAGTACACCAAGTTGTTATTAAAGTAATTTTAAGAAACACACAAATTTCTTAAAAGCACTAAGTTGGCATCACTGATTATAACGAGCATTTGACAAAGAATAACGCTATTGTGAATTTCACTCACAGTAACATGCTGCAAGCCTTACAGTATAAGCCAGCGTTGCCAGTATATTAGAGAATAAAACCCTTATTTTTTGAACAATGATATTATAAAAGTTTTCTTTTCTTAATTATTTTAATTTGAACATTAATGAACTTTTAAACAAGTAATAATTTCTTAATCAGTATTTTTCAATGTTTATTATAGAATGAAGTATTTTATTGCATAATGTGATTTTCTAAAGGCAAGAAAAGTTAAACTAGACTTCTGGCTAGGGGAACTGCCGCATTTTTCTGTGCCACCACGCACAAGCAGAGTGGTTGTTAACACCACCCAGCAAAAAATTACACATTACCATGAGAACTACTTGCCATTTAATGAGTTACTTTTCTGATTGCCAAATTTCCTTACTCGCTTACAAATCACATTACATAGAATTTAAAAAATTATGTACAAGTTAATAAATGAGGAGAATGATACTTTTAGATTTAATAGATTACGTGAACATGTTGCCAAATAAAAAAGTAAGTACTTCTCAACAATGGATTATTTTAGTCTCACGCCTTGGTTGGTAATCCAGTAATTATTTAATATCTATATAATTAATAGGCGAACACGTTTTTTGTAATCCCTTTTACGCCGGAACTACTGCACCGATTTTGGAAAGATTTATATCATTTTAAAGGAATTTCTGAAATTGATTCGATTTTTATTGAAATCGGTTTAGTATTTTGGGAGCTATAAGCGTTTAAAGTTGCTACTACTACATGCAAACATAGTACACACTCATTTGTTAGTTTACTACTTTTCATGCTATTTCATTTTTTTTTCTTATTTATTATTGTATGAAAGCCATAAAACCAGGGTGGCCGATGACATTTTTCAAAAAGTTGCACCAAATAGGGGATTTATCAAAAAAGGGGCAAAATTAAAAAAAGACGTGAAAACTACACAAAATTTTTTATTTTTAATGTATTATTATATAATTCACTCTAAAAAAAAGGGGAAAAAAGTGGCAAGGCAGTCGAAAAAGTGACAATTTGCCACTTTAGTCGGTCAAACGGTCACGCTGCATAAAACTTATAGAACGAGAGTTCAATAAATTGAATTAGGTTTAATAAAGAGATTTTGTTTCTGTTTAGAATGCGGACGATTGTGTCGTCCGTTTGGTATATCTAGTGAATTTTTAATGGGGTGGATTAAGAAAAATTTTAGAGGTTTATTTCGTTTTTGTTCACACTTAGTACTAAAAAGTTCCACTGGGATACATATGTATGTACGAGTATGATATATTTCTACGCTTTCCCCGAATGACATAACCACTCACTGTTTCATAATTTGGTGAAGCGTATATAAGATTCGGCGCAGACGAATACAAAACATATGTTAAGACATTTGGTTGTTTTCCATGGTTTTATTATTAAGCTTCCTACAATAAATTTTATATTTGTTTATCTATTTTTGGTAAATATTTACAATTTGTCTTACAAAAAAAAAAAATACCATAAAATAAAAAAGCAATAATAAATGGAATTAAAACTAATTTAATGAAATACCGGCTATCATTGCGGACAGCAAAGCAGAAAAGGAATTAAATACATATGTATGCACTTCTAATTTATAAAATAACTTTTAAGGGCGATCAGTTAATGTTTTATTTAAAAATACTTTTCTGATACATAATTGCAAAAAAAAAAAAAAAAAATAATATAGACACAAAGGAAAACTCAATGTAGGTATAAATAAAATTAAACACGTACACACAACGACTTGATGTATTTTCTGCTACAATTTGATTGTTCTTTTTTATAAAAAGGCGAAAAGAAAAGTTGCATTCATGCTATTGACGTCATTGACTGGGAATCACACTAAAAAAAGGAGGAAAATGAACAACAGAACAACTGAACTTTTAAACTACAAGACCGGCAAAACCTCTACATTTAGCTAGAACTTTAAAATAATTTCTATTTTACAGACGTTGCATAAGAATAAACTAAAATAAAAATGTTTTATTGGGGTTTTAAACTTTTGAAATTCTCTGCATGTGAAAGTATAATATACATAAGAAAATCTAATGGCTTCATTTGAGGAAATACAAAATAATAAAATTTAAAAATAAACAAAATAATTAACACAATTTCTTAGTACAATTTGTTGTTTACACTAGCCAAACAATCGACTTGAGGGGAAAATTTATAAGAAAAACACAAATTATTTGGAATGATTTTCCTGACTTGTGGACAGAAGGGGTTACGAGAACTAATACATATTTATCATACATATATACATAATGTTGAAACAGTATTACAACATCCTTACACTGTACAAAAAAAATTAAACTTTTTTAAAAAAACAAGCGTTAAACGAACGATTCTGGGAGAGACCCCAAAAATATATGTACATACATGTATGAATATACGTTTAAATAAATTTTACTTCAGGTAATATATTACGAGGAACATTTTCACCCCACAACAAACACTTCCCCATTGTCAAAAAGTACTCTTCAAATGGAACAGAAACATATATAAGGTATAAGGCAAGGCACATTCACAAGGTAGTAGCGGAAATGCAGCTGAGCTATTTTTTTTTTCAAATTAAATGATCAAACAGAATTGCGGCATAAACACATTTTCCATACAAATTGACACAAAAAATCAGCACCAGAAAGCAGTCGATAGATAGAATTTATTTTATTTTGACAACGTTTTTTCTTATGCTCTCACATATAAAAACTTATTCTCTCAAACATGTTACCATACTTTCAATAAATTTCATATATTTTGTGAACAAAACTACAAAGAAAAATAAGCACAAAAGAAAATGAAACAAAAATTAGAGAGCATTTGAAGTTACTGCCGTAGATTTTATTATGGGCTTTGATAATTTGACAGCGATTTTTCCTGTAGTTGCGGACTTATTCTGTTTAATCATTAAAGTTCATCCGAAACTTCAAAAATTTTTTACGAAAGAGAAATTAAAAGAAAATGTAAAAAAAATTTCAATATGAAAAATATTTTATTAAAAAAATTCTGTGAAAACAAATCTAAAAATATAAAAAAACTATTAAAAAATTGTGAAAAGTGCTAAACGTTGCAAATTTTGTTAGTGGTAGCTGCCGTGGAGAAATATTTTCAAATTTATGTGAATAATTTTTATTATTATTATGTTAAAGAAATTATATTTTTGAAGTTTTGGATGAACTACAGCCCATGTTGTTTTTTTCATTGTTGTATTTTTTCAGTGGAAATGAATTTGCCTTGGTATAAGGTTTAAAATGTTGAACAAAATCATGTGCCATAAAATTCTAATCAAATTCACCGAATATGGAAAAATTCGAAATTGAATTTCAACTCCGGAAATAAGTTCATATCTGTTGTACGTTTAATAGGCTTTTTACACTGACACACATTTAAGTGAAACGCATGGAAGATGTAAAAAATGTGAAACATGCGTTTACATTGACAACATTTAACATCTACCATCATCTCAGTTGTCAAAAAGACAACACACACTAGGTATATAGTGGATTTTCTTAAGGAAATTATAAAAAATTGGATTTGATGTAACATTAATAATTGGACTAGTTGTTGCTTTGCAAGAGCAAACCCAGTTAATAATGCTGTGTATGAAAATTATAAAAGCTTTTGAAAGAAAAAGATGACGTACAATGTACATATGTATGTTACATGCACATGAACTTAAATCTGTTGCCTTAAATTTCAATTTGTGAAATTGGTTTTGTTGCGGCCGCAAAGTAACTGCCAGTTTGCAACACCGATTTTCCATCCTATTTATTCATAGCTTATTTTAATAAATTTTTATACTATATTTGAATATAACATATTTTCTCATTGTTTGTCTGAAAAGAAAAGAGTCTTGTTTGTGCATGCCAAGATACGGCCATTTTATATACATACATATTAGAGATCGACCGAAGGCGTTTTTTTTGGCCGAAGCCGAACTTCGGCTAAAATCTTAAACTTCGGCCAAAACCGAAGCCGAAGCCGAATGTTTTAAATTTTAAAAATGATACTTGTTTTATAGTGTTTTCACACTGACTTGGTTTTAATAAAACTTGGTTTTAATGTTAAAACCAACTGTTAAAACCTGGTTTTACCATGCAAATTGTTTTTGTTAAATCCAACTTAAAACCATTTCTGAATTGGTTTTATTTTGGTTTTATGAAATGAAACCCTGTTTTCGCTGTGGTAAATTTAGTGCTGCCAAGTTAAAATGACTGGCAGCAGCTGATAATGTTTATGCCAGTGAATAACAAGAGATGTCGCTTGAAAGATTTTCAACTTAAAAATGGATGCAGCAGCAACAATAAGTAAAAAATTATGGAAAAATAAGAGTTCTTTGGAAGGAAAACAACAAAAATATTTTCATTGACCTCTGGAGAGTGAAAATAAACAATATGACATATCGAACCACCGATAAAAAAGTTGTATTTTGTGATTTATTTGTACATTTTTTATATACAATAACTTGAATTTCAAGCACTTCTTCCCTTTGTATTACTAGTTCCATAATTTTAAAATATTTATTTACAAAATATAAAATAATTTGCATTTTAGAGCGCATTGTAAAGTTTCTTAGTTTTTCATACTAACAAAAACAGTTGTACAGTTTGTCAAATAAGTGTTATAAAAAGCAGAAAAAAATACAAAAACAAACACACGCATTTCTGCAGGAGATCTATTTTATTTTGAGCAAAGTTATTAGACAGTCTGTGAGTTAAAACCTGAATTTAACAAACTTGCAGTGTGAATGCAAAATCAGCTGTTTATGGTTTTAACGTTAAAACCAGGTTTTAACTTGCAGTGTGAAAACACTATTATATGAATTAAGAAAAAAGTTTGCTTTTTTGAGATCACTGAAATAGCTGTAATATCTATTGGATACATAACAAGAAAAATAAAACTATTTTGCAATTTCTAGATTGCTTTTTCATATGATCACTCACAAGAACGTCCAAGTAAAAGAAAATAGAAAGCAACAGTGTTGTATTTCAAAGCAACCCTTTCAAAACGTTAAACACAATAGAAACTGTCGGCGAGCAACGACCAAAAATAATGTTATTTTTCAAGTTTGGAATGAAAAATATTCGGCTTCGGCTAATCGGCCGATTTTTGCCATAGGCCGAATGTTGGCCGATTACCAATTGTTGGCCGAAGGCCGAACCCGAAGCCGATTAATCGGTCGAACTCTAATACATATACTTTAATTTAATACATTTGGAATTGGATAGACACAGAATTGAAATAAACATACCACCATACCACTATTGTATAGTATACAAATAAATAACAATAAATTTGCGTACATTTATTGCCTGCCTATTGGAATTCGTTTATTTCTTCTGACGCCAAAATCTTTGTTCCTAATCGGAACAGTTTTTTTAGTTTTTAAGATGTTTTGCTTGAATTGTTATGTTTTACTTTAAAATAATTTTATTTTTCGTTTTATTGAATTGAATAACAAATCGGAAAACGATGATCTCTAATACTTAAACATATTTTCGTTTTCTTTTAGTAAGAATGAAAAGGGATAGAATTTGGTTTTGAAGCACGCACTTCAGAGGGAATTTTGTTAAATGCGTTGGTAATGCAAATAACCATGATTCTTTTAAATGCGTCGGTAACGCACTTAACCGTGTTTTTTAAAAGCGTTTATCGTTTAAATCGCTTTAGACATTTTCACAAACGCATTTATCCGTGAACTACTGTAATGGCTACTGCTTTGTTTGATTTCCATTTGCTTTTAGAACTGATTGTAGCCTTCTAGGCATCAATTCCACAAATTTATTTATTACTTCCATTGACATTTTTGGCCGCTGTCCCCGCAAAATTTCCTTCATTAAGGCTTTTGATGGTTATGTTTCTTTTTCTGGACTGTCTGCCGAAATTCTTTCAGAAATTTTCAATTATATCGAGATCCGGCAATTGTGGGTGATAGTCCAGTTATTTTGGTGTGTGATACAAGAACCATTCCTATTGGCATTTTGCAGAAAATAAGTTATTTTAATAAATTTAACCAACAATAATTATTAATTTTAAAAAACAAATACACTGCCTGCTCAAAATGAGCTGGCACAATGTTGCCACATTAAAAATTTTAATATAGGCTACGTTCGTAAAAGCATTTATAGTGCAAGTCTGCAGCATCACGAACATCTAACGTTCAGAAATGCATAACTTGGCAGCACTGTTCAGCGTCAAACGTTTTTTAATGCATTTAATCGGCATACCTGCCGCAAATCTGTGCAAATGGCGCAGTAAATTATTTTAAGATGCAAGAAGTTGCAGTGGAACAATAAGTTGAATATATCTATGTATTTTGATGTTTAAATTACATGTTTCGAATCTTACCAAAAAATTAGATTGATAAGCTCGAAAATAACTTTGAAACACATAATCTTTGTGTTCAAAGGAGTTTTTTAATTTAGTTGTATTCTTTTTTTAAGGCCAATGCTGTTGTCATAAGAAATTGTCGCTTTGAGTTTCTTTTAAATTTTTTACTTACTATAATTTAAAAGAAAATTGTCAATATTTTCTTAAATAAAATTACTTGCCAATTTTAAAATTTTTTGCAGTTTGTTCAAAAATGTCAACTGAGCACAGATGTTGAGCAGTTGCAAAGCATGTGCAGCAGATAATCACGCATACGCAGTAAAACCTGGCAGAACTGCCGCATTGATGCATAAATTTGCAGCATTTACGAACGTACCCATACTCATTGTGAATTCCCTAACTGTATATCGTTGCCTGCTCACAATGAAAATTTTAAGATTGCACAATGTTGCCACATTAAACTTTTAATATACTCATTATGAATTCCCTGATAGTGTCTGCAGCAGTTTAATACAAAATATTGCGAGGAATTTTTTGTGGAACATTTAATTTAATTTAATTCTTCTTCATATGGGGTTTACGCCTTTTCTAAGAAATTGGTCAAATTTGTACCCCTTAAAAGCTATGACTCACTATCCTACACAATCGCGCGACCTTTGAAAAAATACAACTCCTATCTTATGAATTATTGCTGCATTTTGACAGCTTAAAATATTCTACAAAAAAAAAAACTCGAAATTATTGAGCCAAGGGAAGGAAGCATAAGGAAGGAACTTGAATTGACTTCTTTCTTCTGAACAATTTTTGTAAAAACTAAAAAAAGAAATAACAATTAATTTCTCACGGAAAATAATTTTCTCAAGAAAAAATTCCTCTAAGCATAAATTCCTTGAGAACAAAAAAAAAAGGAGAAATAAGTGGCATGATCGTATTTTGAAGTCAGAGGTTTTTCTCGAAACTATGTTTTCTGACTTAGACTGTTATTGCTTGTGTCTACATAATTTTTGCCCATTTTGCTTACTCTTCATTCCTCCACACGAAAAAAATAAAAAATATTAATAAATCACATGCAATTTTGTCTACTTTAATTTGTTGAAAACAAAAACATAAGCGTTATTTAAATGAAATCGAATTCACGTGATTTAAGGCAATTTTATATAAAACGAATTTGAGTGAAATACGAGTTTAATCAGATAATGACAGTGGGCTTAGTTTGCACAAAATATGGACAATACAGTAGTTAAGTGCGCTAAATTGGCAAAATTATTATACTCACACGAGTATATAAAAGAATAAATTCTATAAGAAGGAATTGTACACATTTAACGAATTTAGAATGCATACTAATTTATGTTTTAGATTATTTCTGTTGTTTGGTTTGAATTTAGTTAGAATCTTTTGAATATTTTTGGTGAATTATTTAACCCAATATGTCAGCGTTTAGTTCATCCAGGACACATAAAAAATCTTCTTCGTTCAAACGGAACCGCTTTAGAAAGTCGCAATGAAGCGTTAATGATTGATAAATGTTGCGAAACGAATTTTTAAAATCTTACGTTGTATTCGAAAGTGCCAATGGATGATTGCTCCAATGCCTCAGTTGCCTCTGTATTTTTTTTTTATTTTCTTCCCTATCACTTTAATAAAATCATAATTCCATATTAAAATCCAATTGCATTTCGTCGGTTGGTTATTGGTTTGTATTACCATAGAATTTCCTCACACATTTTGTTCAACATTTTAACACATTATATATCCCCCTTTAAAGGTACTTTTTTGACTCCTATTTCCAAAAGGCTCAAAAGAATTCCCTACGGAGAAAAGTCAGACGATTAAAAGTTAAAAAACCTGAACATACATAAAGTGAATGGGTTTAATGGTTTCCTATGCCGATTAACCATAGCCAATAATGTGCAAAAGGCACGTTATATTTCTTTAGATATACTGTAAGTATTTCCTTTATCGAACAGGCAAAAAATAAATTAAATTATAAGAAGTCTTTTGAATTATTGGCTGCTTTGAAATTGTTTGAGTAATAACATTTTCACTAAATGATTATTTCGATTCATGTTCAAACTATGTATTATAAATATCTTTTATTAATTTAGAACAGCCGCCATTGTTCCCTCATCCCCATTTTGTTTTCTATTTACATTTTCTAAAATAAAATAAACTAAATTTATATGTAAAGAGAATTGTTTTGTCAATAAAATAATGAAAGAATGAAAAATCAATAAATTATTATCACTTAAAGCAAACTTTTGTAAACGTACAGCACACAGTTATGAACGAATACATTTTTTTTATATAAAAGAGGTTAACTACCTTTTTATGATTATTACACAAGAAAAAAAAAATTAAATTTACTGCTGAGTTTCTCACTTGAAATGAATTACTATATTCAATAGAAATAGAAAACTTTTAAACATAATGATACTTATCGTGATTGGCGTATTTTGAATGAATGATGAACAGCTGTTGATTTCCTTGGTATCAATGCATGGGGGAAATTTTACACTAAAGGCCCAGACAAAAATTTAGAATCCGTCATACGTTAAACTTGGCCTTTTTTAACTAACATTAACACAACGACGGATAAGATTGGAACAATGAGTCCTTTATTCTCCATTTTATTTATTTTGTTGATTTATTTTGTTTTATTTTATTTTTGCTGCCACAAAATACGAAAACCTAAATCCAAAAAAACCAACCATTATCTGTCAAACTACTCAACATACGCGAAAATTTAAAAGTTCACCAATTTTTTTACTTTCAGTTGACGGACACGTACTAAATGTAAAGGCCGGGGCACAATGAATCCGTTATGCGTTAAACTTCGCCTTTTTCAACTGACAGCTAAGTTGAAATACATGGTTCTTATAAGGTCGGTTACATTCAGTACGTGTCCGTCAACGCAAAGTACAAAATTTGGTCAACTTTTAACTTTTTGCGTACGTTGAGTAGTTTGGCAGACATTTGTTTTTTTTTTTTTTTGGTATGTTCTGATTTAGATTTTTGTGTTTTGAGGCAGCAAAAATAAAATTAAACAAAAGAATAAGCGAAATAAATACAAAAAGTTAAATTTAATAAATAAAATGGAGAATCGACCTATATAAGATGTTCAAATGCTTCCGTCAATAAAGTACTCATTGTGCCAACCTTCTCCGTAGTTGCGTTAATGTCAGTTGAAAAAGGCGAAGTTTAAGGTATGACGGATTCCATGAGCCGTAACAAATAAACAAGTTTTTTCTGCTGTATTGCTTTTCATTTCAAACTGAGATCACCTGGTACGAATTCGCTTCGCTAACCACGATAGAGGGCAATATGTTGGTATAGCTAAAAGCCTACTCAGACTATTATATTATACTTATACATATATTATTATATATAGTTTAAAGAATTTCATCACACTTTACGAGAAAAAAAATTTAACATAAAGTGACATTTTGTGTTCACACCATCACACCTCATACTGGTATTACATTAAAAACACAAGTAAAAAAGCAAACAGCTGTTGAGGATTAACATGCCCACATTAATCGTTGACTTCCGGCGGCAGAGCAAGTTTAATGCAAGCTGTGGTCGTGCCGGCCTTTGAAAATAGACGGCGGTTAAAATAGTTGATTTAAATAACATAAAAAAAAGAAAAATAGAAAAATTTCATTAACTTTTAGACATGGCTTACACGACATGAATTTCAATACTATAAACATATTCATTAAGACGAAGATATATACCATTAACGGCGGCACGGCATCGGCGTCGAAACAAACGTCTTGTCTCAGTTTGTTTATTACTTGATTTGCTAATAATGCAACTCCGATCAAATGAAAAGTCTTATTTATCGTTTAGAAAAATTTTTAAAAATTGTCAATTCGTATGGGATGTCAAATTTTGATCGTATTATTTACCATTCGGTATGATATTTTGCATTCACACTAGAGATGGGCGCGTGAACTTAAAGAATATTGGCAATGTCATAGCAAAATCTTAGAAATGTCTTGCAATTACTTTACTAGTAAATATGTAAGTACATACATATGTACATCTTCATGCACGCTCGAATCACGTTAACACAGATCACAGATCTTATATGTAGTAAAACAAAAAAATATCTCAATTGAATCACGTGTTTTTTTTTTCAGTTTAACAAACAATTCTGGATCGTAAAATAACACAGACAGCAAATAAAAGCAAAACCAGTCAATGGAAAAACTGTATTTTATGGAAAACTACTGTGGAAAGTGTCACTCAATTATGAATTTTAAGATACACACACACACACGCATTCATTCAAACAAAGGAATGTCTTGTATTTCTACTAACCCAGCTAGCATTTGGGTGATTATTTTTGGCAGAAATATCTTATATGATTCTCCACAGATCGCTTTTGATGATTAAAAAGTGATTTATCACTTGGGCGATTGAAAGGGGATTCACTTATGATTCATCTATATGATCAAATAATGATTTCTTGAAAATAGAGGAACATCATGCAAACCGCAAAAAGGTGATTTAAATGATATAATATGAAAATTGCTCAAAAATAATCAGCAAATCGTATCATAATTGATTCTTTGGTATGATTCATCTGTAGGGTACCATTTTCTCACAACGGGAGTATCATTTATGATCGAAAAATGAACCCAGCTAACATTTTTTATCATAATCGAATCTTTTCCGAATCAGCTTGACGGGAAAAATAACCGCATATAAGCTCATTTTTCGATCATAAATGATACTCCCACTGTGAGAAAATGATACCCTACAGATGAATCGTACCAAAGAATCATTTATGATACGATTTGCTGATTAATTTTTTAGCAATTTTCTGCTAGTATTTAAATCATTGGGTTCGTTTTTGCGGCTTCTTTGCATTTTGTTCTACTATTTTCAAGAAATCAATATTTGATCATATATGTAGATGAATCATAAGTGAATCGTTTTTCAGTCACCCAAGTGATAAATCAGTTTTTAATCATCAAAAGTGATCTGAGGAGAATCATATAAGAGATTTATGCAAAAAATTATCACCCAAATGTTAGCTGGGAGGTAACTAATGAAGAGAAACATCACAAATAAATTAAAATACAAATAAAAAGTTTGTATAGATACATTTTTCACTAGTTATAAATACACACAAAAAGTTAAATAGATTAACATCCCTTTTCACAATGTATGGTTAAGAGTTAACGTGAACTTTAACTGACAGTTCTTCATACAAAACTTGCAGTTAAAGTCCCTGTTATCTTTTAACCCTACATTGTGAAAAGGTACGTAAATTTTTAAATTTAAAAGAGAACTAAACATGTTTTTTTATTAAGTGGAAAATACATAGACTAGAAATTAGTGAAACTAATACATTAAACACATTCACGACAAGAATCTAGCGACTTCAATATATGTACATACATATGTATCAATATATCGTCCCTTTAATAAAACAATAGTGTATAATTTTTAAAAAGTTTAAAGTTTTTGTCTTATTAGACATCTGGGAAAGCAGTAATATTTCAGAAAATATTCAATGTTTTTAAGTTGTGGTCATTTAAATATGTGGTGGAATCAGTTATGTAGACTCTTATTATGCAATAAACAAATTATGGTGTACATGCGTATATACTATTGTTTTATTGAGGTGACGATATATGTATATATATATATATGTATATGTATATACAGTGAAACCTCTCATAACGGACACCTTCTATAACCGGACAAGTTTTGTAGATCCAGCACGATCATTAGTACAAAATCATTCCCACAACCTGACACTCCAATACGCGGACGCGGACACTAAATGTTTAAAAATATTGTTCTAAATACCTCTCATAAGCGGACAGAAGAAGCAACAAGAGTTGCATTTAAATAGTAGGTTTCCTTTATTCAACTCTGATTCATATTTGTATTAGTGTCAATGATATTGGTGATTCCCCCGTTAACGCAAATTTAAATACTGATGCGTTGAAGGCGGCAAAGAAATTGCTGTTTATTTGCAGAAGACGTTTGCTTAGCATAGGAAAAAATTGTTTTTATCAATTAAAGAAAAAAATGGAAACCCCACAGCTGAAAAATATAAGAATCTACATAAGTTGAAGCAGTCTACTCTTAATATAATTTTTCAACTACAATACACTACCAAAAAATGGGTACCTCTCTCATAAGCGGACACCTCTACACCGGACAAAAATACCGCGACGATGAGTGTGCGGTTATGAGAGGTTTCACTGTACACACATACATATGTATCTATGTATGTATAGAATACACATATTCGTATGGGAATCATTATTTTGACGACAATAAGGCAACACGGTGATAGGTTGTTATCCATGCTGATTTTGTCGTTGTATTCCAATTAAACCAGTGCTGGCCAAGGAGACAAATGTATTCGTGTATGTGTAATTCATTTGTATAAGAAGCCGTTTGAAGTTCGGCACTCTGGTGCCACTTTGGTCAGCTATGAACTGAACTAATTTCAGCCCATTTAAATGAAGGGTGACATAGCTGTGAGGCGTCGCCTGCGACAAGTGAGATTTAACGCCGCTAGACTACTTTCTGTGGGGATATATGAAGTCACTAGTCTACGCCGATAAGCACGAAGCGATTGAGCACTTGGAGGACAACATTAGCCGCGTTATTGCCGATGTACGGCAACAAATGTTGGGAGAAAAGTCATCGAACATTGGACCTCCAGATTACACTACGTCCGAGCCAGCCGTGGCGGTCATATGCTAGAAGTCATACTTAAATTAAAATGCCTAAATATTATCTTTCGAATTCGAAATTCATCTTTGTCTTATTCCATTTCAAAGTTCTATAGCTCTATAAAAAAAAAATACCCTATATTATAAAAATTAAAAAGAAATAAATTAAGAAGAGAAAAGGAATTATTGTATTTTACTGGCAAATTAAAAAAAGTAGAACTACTACATTTCCCATATTAACAATTACTTCCTTTATGGCAACACTGCGCGTGGTTTTAAAGCTGGATTCACCCATTGTTTCGGAACAAAATTTTTGTCCGGACAAAATTTTTTTTATATGTAGTTTGTCGTTTCTCTTTTTGAGAGAGAGAGAAGAAGAGAACAAATTTTGTTCGGAACATTTTCTACTTGAATTGGTTTAATTTTAATTTTTGTCCGGACAAAATCGAACTGAGCTGCCAACTTTTTTAATTTTTCAGCCAAAGTTGAACTGAGCTGCCACATCATGTTATATGAATAATAAAAGCACAGAGTATACTTGTATTTATTACAATAGAAGTAAAGCAAAATTAAGAAAAACATATCCAAATGTATGGAGTTGAACGAAACCATTGCAGTAAACAATTAAAAAGATGTGTATGACACAGCAAATTGTAATCATTTGCCGCTGTGCTGCCACTTGCAAAATTAATACGCATCGTTTACACGCGTATTTCATATGGTAGCTTTGATTTTCCAGACAAAGTGTTCGAAATGGATGAAACGTCTTGCAAAAAACTCTCAGTAAAAAAAAATTTCTCCAAACAAAACTTTTGTTCCGAAACAATGGGTGAATTCACCTTAAGAAGAGAAAAGAGAACGTAAGCGTTGTCGCTGCTACATCACCCTTCATCTAAACGGACTGTTTGTATTTTTGTTTTGCGACTATGAGCAAATATAGTGTTGCCAATATACTACAAAATGAAAATGTGGAATGCATGACAGCTTACAATTATTTCATGACTATCTACGTACATTTCAAGAGTAATTTTATTTTTATAAATGTAAAACCTTTAAAGGTGACACCACTGAAATATATGTTTATACTTGAATATGAGGTGCTTGTAATGCTGCTGACAACTTCAAAGTTATTAAGTCACAAAACGTACAGAAGTGTCACGAGACGGAAGATAAGGGTATTTTTATGTTTGTCTCGTTTTCCCTCAAATTTTGTCGGCGTTTTTGTTTTGATTCTTCTTTTTGGTGCAATAAAATTACAATGCTTTTCATTAGCTGTGTTAATTGGTAAGTAGTAATACACTACATCATCAAATGCACTATACCTGTCTCTTTTTTCCACGAATTTTAAAAAACCTGATTGGAGCTTTTTTACCTGGCACTTTCTTCACTTCTGTGTATTCTGTGATTAAGTAACTTGGCTACAAGGCGACAAATACAGCTAGCGGCATTTGAAGTGGTTTGTAGCCAGCTGCGACGAATGTGTTTAATGTATAACGTTAGAGATGAATTGATTATTGTAAATGGCATAAGGTACGAGTAGACAGATTTTCAAAGGAGAAGGAATTAAGAAATTAAGGGATAAGAAAAATTTTACGGAAATCTCTAGAAAATTTGCTGAAAAGATTTGTTATTGTTTTTTTAGTTTTATTCGTTTCGTCCAAAATATATTTTCAGTTAAGCGTTAATTATTAATTAACATACATATTATTAACGCTAAATTTTGTATCTCTATTTATTGCAAACACACTTTCTTGTTAAGTAGTCTCGGGGGCATTAACTGAAAAACATTTTTAAGGTTGGACTTTTGTTTTAATGAAACGTTAAATTTTCCGCTCGCGTTTAACACAGCCTTAGGAAATGGTAATAAAAAACTTGATTAAGAAGAAAAAAGTATTAATCAAACATGTTTACACCTGTGAAAACGAATGAGTAAAGTGTTCATAGTGCATACTCGTAATGTGAAATTACAATTGAAGTTGCAATGCAATTAAAATAATAATTCCGATGGACTTGAAATATTGCATTTGTTATTATCAGGCATCAGAGAGTAAATGAACAGCGGGCAAATTATGGCCGGCACTCGTTATCGAACGAAATTACGAAATATTTCAATAGAGTTTATATGGAAATATTTTTAAATTTCGAATCATATCGAATACCATAATTTGCCCCCAGCTAAAAGAAAATCTTCAAAATTGTTTTATACATATGTATGTTTAAGTATTTATGTATGTACGATGTACACACTTATGAATATATCGTTAGCTAAAATGCTAAGAGGCGTAACTAACAAAAATATAATTTTACAGGAGAAACAAAAAAACTAAACAAAAAACTGAACAAACGTGTAGTCAAGTCCCCTTGTTATTTGTTAATAAAAGCGTAATTTTTGATCGCAGAAGTGTAATATTTTGTCAAGACATGTAGTTTAATGGCATTCATAATAATCAATAGAAAACTCGATTTTGAATTTTTTGTTAGTTACGCCTTTTTGCATTTTAGCTGACGATATGTAAACACAATATATCGCTCCCTTATTGCAACATAGCCATAACTCAAAAAATCTATCTTTGAAGAAAATAAGTTTTAAGTTTTTAATTCCCATACAACTCCACGAAGATATAAAAATATTTACAAGCCTTTTCTATGAAGTTGTTAAACTACATAGATTATACGAGTATGTATGTACATATGTACATATGTATATCATATGTATAAGGATTTTTCTGTATTATTAACTCCGAAAACACATTTTTTTAAATATAACTATGTTGCAATAAAGGAGCGATATGTATGGCATAATTAGCATTTTTTCTTTATAGCGCATTTTAAAAATTCTTTAAATATTTATAAGAGAAAAAAAAAGAAGTAAGATGAGTTGCATACATTTTCAACACCACTGTAAAACGAGTAGGTATGTTTAGAAAAAACAAACAGTCAGTCATCAATGGAAAATTCCACAAATGAAGTAAGAAAAGAAAACACAAAATAGAGACAAAGTTTTAAATGTATCAAATATCTATACATTCATGGTAGCACAAAAAATACATATGTTTGACTATTAAATACATTTTAATATTATGCCGACTAATGTACAGTGCTTATCATAATTATAGTGCCACCGTAAAGTTCACACTATTATAGACACTTTGTATTAAAACATGTAAAACATTCAAATAATACGTGCAACTGCGCTATTGTGAATGCAAAATGTCATGACGAATGGTAAGTAATACAATAAAGATTTGACATTCCATAATGCTATAAACACAATCAAGTCCACCGACCATCGACTACAAGATGTCAAAAATAGAATACATGCGTGCTTATGAGAATAATTCTTTTAGCCGCTACACGACTACCGACTACACGGCTACTTTTGTAGCCCGTAGCCAACTTAGGCTAATTTCTATTTTTCTTGGCTACAAAAAACAGATTAGTGCTGCCAATACAATAAATACAATACATAAAATACATTAAATATCGCTATTAAAACGCGAAAAACTATTATAGTCGCACCATTGAAAAATAATAATCTGTTCATTTGTTTCATTTATATTAATTTTTTGGTTTTTTTTATTGAAAGTATATAATAGTCATTTTTACTGTTTATATGTATTTATTATATTGTTTAATGTAAATGTTTAGTTCAATTTACTGCAAATATGGACGTGGACGAGCAGCTAAGAGAAGAAGTACGCGGCCGGCCATATACACTTATACACTTCATAACTGAAGTCGTTGTTTCCACTATTTTAGCAATAGTACTTATAAAGTTAATTAAATTTTCTTGAGACATTTGAAATTTCACACAAATTCACTTAAAAAAATCAAGTTTGTTTTGTTTTTGGTTAACTTTAATACATATGTATGTATGTCAAAACAGATGTTTATTTTTTGTAGTTAGTGGTCGGTAGTCGTTAAAAGAATTAAGTAGCTGGCGACTTGGCTATTTTTGTAGCCAGCTACTTTTGTAGTCGGTAGTCGATGGTCGGTAGCCTTTGGTTGTGTTTATAGCATAATAACACTTGACTATTTTTTGAAAACAAACTGTGAAGTCGTCTGTTTCGACGCCGATGCTGTGCCGCCGTTAATGGTATATTTCTTCGTCTTAAACTGGATTTAATGAATATGTTTATCGTATTGAAATATAATTCTTCTATTTTTCTTTTTTTTCTCTCTTATACTTATAAATTAACTATTTTAACAGCCGTCTATTTTCAAAGGTCGGCGCACGACAACAGCTGACTTCTGCCGCCGGAAGTCAATGATTAATGTAGGCATGTTAATCCTCAACAGCTGTTTGCTTTTTACTTGTGTGTTTTAATTAGGGAGTTCACAATAACGTTTTCAAATATGGCTTAATATTATCGAAATAACTTTTGTTCTGCAAAATGTCTACAAACAGAGAAAAATACAAACATGTTTGCAACAACTACAGCTGCGCTGACAGTTTCAACCTGTTTAGTTTAACATTGCAGTATTGCCATATTGAAAATTATATGCTTTTTATACTTTTAAATGTGCCACCTGGTAATAAATTTGATTTACACACAAACAAAAACAACAAACTTGCCAACCCATATAAAATTTAATACTTTGATATAAATTGGCAAGTTAAGCTTTGCAATATTAACACATATGTATATATGTATTATTGGCCTGCACAAGACCATTTATAAGACCTTTCAAGACTTGCGACATTTTTCAAACGCTTTACTACAGCGAAATATTCTAAAATAAACGCTAAACAACACTGTTGGCAATATTTTTTTTGAGTTCTTCGTCTTGCCAACAGTGTTTTTTAGCGTTTGTTTTAGAATATTTCGCTGTAGTAAAGCGTTTAAAAAATTTCGCATGTCTTGAAAGGTCTTGTGCAGGACTTTAATATGTATGTATTTTAAAACGTTATTGTGAATTCTCCAAATATTTATTAGAATCAAACAAATACACCAGTGTTTCACTATTTCTGAGTGGAACTGTATCAGATATCTATAACACTACCAACTAGCAAGCACCTATTGTCTCAATACTTTTAGTGTCTTTTTTAGGGTTCCGTACACCAAAGGTGAAAATGGAACCCTATTGTTTTCGCTACGCTGTCCGTCTGTCCGTCTGTCCGTCACAGGGTATTTTCTCGAGAACCGTAAGAGCTACGGACCTGAAATTTGGACAGAGTGTGTAGAACCTTGGCCGCTACAACAACAAATACATGAGAGTTGGAAATTAAAGGGTGTGCCAAAACGAGCAACGAAAAATGTTAAAATCCCATGTAATATACATACAATTGTATGTATATGTACTTGAAATTTGTAAAGTTAGTGTATTTTTATACAGACTACAACAATTAACACTAAAATTTAAAAAAATTTTAATTAAAGGGTGTACCATCAGTTAATGTAATTTCGACTATATAATTTTGATAACTTGCTGTATCTTGGAAACCGTAAGAGCAAACTTCTTGAAATTTTCATAAACGGTAAAACAAATAAATCTCAAAGTTATAAAATCGCCAAACCGAAAAAAAATCGCCAAAATCAAAAAAAAATCGCCAAAACGAAAAAAAACACCAAATTAAAAAAAAATTCTAAATCGAAAATAAATCGCGGAAAACCGGAAAAATCGCCAAAATAAAAAAATCGCCAAATTTAAAAAAATCGCCAAAATGAAAAAATCACCGAAATGAAAAAAATCGCCAAAATTTAAAAAATCGCCAAAACGTGAAAAAAACGAAAAATAATCAAAAAAAATTATTTCAGCTGAAAAAACGTAAACAAACACTGTATTAAAAAAATGCTCAAAGCCCAACGTACGGAACCCTTCGTGCGCGAGTCAAAGTCGCACTTTACTGAATTTATTCCAATTATGTATGTATAAAAAAACCATTTGCTGAAGCACTTAACTATTCCTTGTGCATAAATTTCGTCACATGACGAGTGATATCACTTGAAGTTTCTGTATCCATCGTATTTGTCAAATTGTCAGAAACTTGTTTATATATGTATATGTATATATATATTTTTACTTGTTTCATTTACGTACTTTGTTGCTTTTATGACTTTTGCTTATTTTTAAAAATTGTTCTTTCAATTATTTTTTTTCTGGCAGTACTTTTTGTTTCTTTTTCTTTTTGCGTTAAAGTATTTTTAATAAGACAAAAACAATTTTTATAACTATTTTGGGATTATTTTCTGTTTATTATTTCAATTTCGAAAATATGTACGGAAAAATTTGCAATATAAGCAAACGTTGTCATTAATTGATTTATGGTTCTGTTCTTTTTTTTTTGTAGATTTTGTTGTGTTCTCTTCTTTAGCAGACCGGATATTGTGAATTATCGAAAAAAAAAATAATTAATAAACCAGTTTTATTTAGAAATGATAACTTAAATATTTTTAATACACGAGGGCGGGTCAATAAGTCCCTGACCTATAAATAGACTCTGAAATGTTATAACACTAACATAAGTAAGGGTGGCGCATGCCATCATTAACATGTCGGCAAATTGTTGTGATGAATCAGCTTCGGATTTTAGGTACATATAGCACTTTTATGTAAAATTTTGCGGGGAAAGTTTAAAACGATGATTTCATTTCAAAACAAAGCTTACAGATTATATAAAGATGCAGAGGAAAAAGATATACCAAGACTTTTTTAATTTCAATTATGGTTCATTTACATTTGAGCAAAATCTAGTAGATTTCCTATAAAAAAAAAAACAAAATCTACTTCGTCACTAGATTTTGTCGACACCTACTTAAAATATAGTAGAACTTTCGAATGCATCAATGGTTGTTGTTTTTTTCAAAATTGTGCTAAAAATATACTTTTGTACTTTGAAAGGTGTGTGAATTGGCTACATTGCAGTTGTTTGGTTGTAGTTTAGGAAAATTTCGAGTTAATGGGTTTTGTTTTGGATATGACATCGTGATAAATGTCAAAAGAAAAACTTGGTGTAAACGGTATAGATTTTCATAAAGATTTAGTGCAGTTGCGAATCCCCTATTAAAATTTTATAATATTTAGGTAATTCACAATGAGTATCTTAAAATGTTAATGTGGCAACATTGTGCCATATCAAAATTTTCATTGTGAGCTGGTAACGATATAAAACACAGTACATATAATAATTATGTTTTATTCGAACTTTATATAAATATTCAGAACAAATTTAAGTGTGTATAAACTTATTAAGTAGCTATAGCTATAGCTGCTTAAAAATTAAGTAGGTATACGTTTCGAATAAAACATACCTAATATTGAAGTATTAAAATATTTTTTTTAATTAGAAATTATTGTTGGATAAATTTATTAAAATAATTTTTGTTTGGCAAAATGCCTAAAGACAGCGAAAAAGTACAAATATTTTTTCATAAACGCTGACAGTTTTAACTTGTTTAGTTTAACATTACGATATTGCCATATTGAAAATGACATTTTTGGTATACGTTTAAATTTTCAACCTGGTAATAAATTTGATTTACACATAAACAAGAACAAGAAACTTGCCAACCCCTATTAAAGAATTACGGTCTAATTCATAAAAAATATTTTAGGTTTATTACAAGTTTATTTGACAAATTTCCCATAGGAATAAGTCAAATAAGCGCTTAATAAACCTGAAATATTTTTTATGAATATGGCAGTAAAAATTCAAATGTTGCAATATTAACACATATTTTAAAACGCTGTTGTGAACACCCTAATTAATTTCCACCGGTAAGCATATCAATAAAACATACATATGTACATACATATGTATGTATGTAGTGTCCGTACGTAACCCTACGTTTCCGAGTCACAGTCACACTTTACTGAATTTATTTCAATTGTTTCGACAACTTTTTTAACATTGAAATCAAGGACGACGCAGCTTATTGAAATTTAGAGAGGAGTCAACTGAAAGTTGCTTGTTGACAGGAACAGTGTTGCCATTTCAATTAAGAACAAACGACAATGGTAAGAATGTTGTAAATTTAGAGATGGTAACTTTGAGCCTTCATTACAAAACACATGAGCAAATTGAAATACGATGAATCAAACCAATTCACATATTCCATTTGCAATAAAGTTTCGTATATAAGGCAGAAATCTACATCAACTGACACCACACACAGTGGACCAAAACACAGAAGAACGCTGATGAGGAAGGTTTAGTGGCCTTCGAAAACGGCTGCCTGTTCCGTTCAACTATGTGCTGTTGTCAGAATATTTACAACCAACTTTGATGTTATTTGTTCATTAATAATTATCACATGTAATTTGGCTTAAAAAGCGATACGAACATTAGCCTGTTCAATTCATAAGAATATAAAAATATTATAGTTATTTATTTAATTACAAGAGTTTTTCCTTTTTTTTAAGTTGAAGGTGTACGAATATGAACTTTGTATACTGTACGTGCGTACATAAACATATATCTTATATAATGTCGTACACTTTTAAGTACCCTGCAGTCAGACTGGGGCCAAATGTCTCTATGTCAACACTAAATTTCTAGTAGTAGGTACATTGTCTACAATTTCTTTTCTATTCGTCAGTATAAAAGAAAGAGAGACAACAAATGTGGTCTATTTCTGGTGGCTTTTGCAACAACTTGTCAATATTAATATAATTGTATGTACGTAAGGTATAGAAATGTACCACTAAATGTCTGGTTGGTATGTCTCCATGTTCCCATAAGAACTATGTATTCACTACCTAGTCAATTGTTTTAGTGTTACTAGTAGATTTTCAATGACAAGCACATGCTAAATGTCTATAGCACAAAGTATTTTATGGGGATTAATTAGAGAGTAGTACTGGTGACAAAGTCAAAAGCGACTCAGTACATTTTCACCATCGACATTTCCTTCAGGGTATCTTATCGTCCAGCAATATTGGTGAAACATACATACATACATACTCATATGGTTTAAAATGTATTTTTATGTAGATATGCAAAATGTAAATATTTTTTCAAATTTCTGTTCTCAAAAGTAGTAAAAAGCGATTTAAATGTGCTTGAAAAAAAAACGAATTTCTTTGTGTTTGTTTTGTACACATGTGCTTATAATAAAAAATTGGTCAATTGGTCTAATTTAGACCATTGGGCGACCCTAGTATGTTAATGTTTATTTTTATTATTATTATTACATATTATTTATTCTTGTATAGTAAGATAATGTATGTTAATTTCAAAAATAATTCAAAATTAAGGTATTTTTGTTGCAAATATTTTGCCGTTTTTTTTTAAATTAGTTTTCAAATCTGTTAGACAATTTTTGCAGATTTTTCGCTAAAATTGTCTGGCAACATTGGTTAGTTACAGGGATGGTACCTTTTAACAAGGTGCTAGAAAAGAAAATACCATTAGGAAAACAACACTGTATAGCGGGAAAATATATCTCATGCGATTTCATATCAAGTATGTCTGTCTGTCTTCTTCACACAAATAATTTGGCATTGACTTACAAAAATTAGTTTTTAATTTTGTCTTGTTTTTGAGAAATAACAAATAACACGCTAAAAATAAATTATTTTCAAGCCAAAAGGCGGAAATGTACTTTTTTTTTATAACAAAAAGAAAAAAAAAAGAAATATGCAAATATTTTTAACCACGTTTTTAAATTGCATCATTAATTTGTCTTTGCTTTTTTTAACACTTGCATTATAAAGAATTACATAGCATGTGCATATATACATACATACATATGTACATATATACATATGTACATACATATATACATACAGTTTGTAAAAAAAATCTTTGCACATAGAGAAAAATTAAAAAAATCTTAAAAAATTCATTAATTTTAATAAAAATAAACAAATTTTTTAATTTTTTTCGAACAGAATTTTATTAACACATGATTTGGTAATATAATATATAAAAACACTTTTATAACAATGAAAAAATTCTAATGAAGAATATTAAAAAATAAAATAACTAAATTTTCTTACTGTAAAAAAAATGTTTGCACACTTGATAAAAATTTAAGTCTAATGTTGATTTTTTGTAGTTTTGTTTCTAATATTTTGTGTGCCCACCTCGAGCATCCATTACTGCTTGTAGGCGTGTTCGCATCGATTGAATTAATTTCGGAATATTATATTCTAAGGGTATTTTTCCCACTCTTCTTTCATGAAACGTATCAACTTATTAATTTTTTCGTTGGTGATCTTTTTCCTACCTTTTTCTTTAGATAAACCCACAAATTTTCAATAGGGTTTATATCCGGACTTTGGGCAGGAGTATCAATAACTTTGGTACAGTTGTATAGTAACCAGGACCTACATAAATAAGATTTATGCTTGGGATTATTATCTTGATAGTATTTGTATTTTAATTTATTCGGATTAGCCGGGTCTATAAAACCAAATTTTTTAACGCTGGCGGTCAGTTCATTTTTAAAATATTAAGATATACTTCTTTAGTCATTATTTCGTCCAAAATTCGGATTACGCCAACTCCTTTGCTGGGTATACAGCCCCATACCATTACGGACAATTTTCCAAACTTTACAGTAGGAATAATATTTTTATTCTCTAGAGCAGTTAGGGGCTTTCGCCAAACTCTTTGCGGTCCGTCATGATAGCAAAGCATAATTTTTGTTTCATCTGAGAAAATAACATCGTCCCAGTACGCTGGAGGAAGTGAAACGTGTTCGGTGGCAAATCTTAATCTCTTTTCAACATTTTGAGCTGAGAGCAGGGGTTTTTTCCTCGCCACTGTGGATGAATATTTGTGCTTTTGAAGAATATTTCTGATGGTAGTATGGGAAACACGTAAGTCGAAGTCTTTTTCCACTTGAAGAGCTAATTTTCTCGTGCTGCATTGGGGGTTATCATAAACTGTTCTAATTGTTTTTCTTTCAATTCGCTTCGTCACCTTTTTTGGCCTGCCTGTGGATCCTTTCAAATCTAGTCTTCCTTCTTTTTCAGCACGGGATATGATGTTATATACAGTTCTGATTTTTAGGGAAAACATATCGGCGATTTCCTGGGCAGATTTGCCCTTGTAGTGATTGAAATAGACCAATTGTATTATATTTTTGGAGACTCGTTTTCCTGGCATTCTTAATATTCAAATATGCTGTCACTTGTTGCATTAAGAACGATCACTTTGTCACTAAAACTCTGTTTAACTCTTTTAAATTCTATTCTGTTTTTAAAAAAACCTAAATAAAATTTTTTTTTGCAAAATAACGGCATTTTTTGTTAATTTTTAATCGTCTTCAACAGCATGCAAATGTTTTTTTGTTGAGATTCTTGAATAAAGATAATATTTTACATGTTTTTTTTCTGTGCAAAGATATTTTTTACAAACTGTATACAGTAATATGCAGAACAAAAGCAACAAAAACGCTATTTGACTTAAAATTTAAATATTTTAGACATTTGATTATTTCAAGCATCTCTTTTAACAAACTTTTGTAGGCATTCATACTAGAAAACGAATTCGTATTTTAATTTTTTAATAATTCCTGAAAAATAAAATAACTAATATTCTCAAACCCATGTATCGAGATTGTGCAGAACAATAGCAACAAAATGGAAAATGTCATAATTATCAAAAAACTCTTTGATATATCGCTATAATTCCAAAGTCCAACAGGCTTAACAGTACTCATTAGTCCTTATATTAAATATTAAAATAAATTTCTCAATGTTATTGGTGCTGCTTGATTTAGCAAGAATGGGGAAGAGTAGGTATTGCTGAACTTTCTAATATTTAAAAAATTAAGAATCTAAAAACATTAGATAAGCGGCTGTTACTTATTTAAAAGTGTAATAAAAATATATTTCTAGTTTGCTGATGGATATGTCGGCATAATAATTACGTATTGTGTACCACCACGAAAAACTTGCGCAGCTTATCATAGCTAAATGCATTTCAAATAATCCAAAAGCTCCTTTTCTGTTCCTAGTGAGGTTAAAATGTCTCGAAATTTTAGTGTTCATTATGGTACAACTCGAAACCGTGCCAGAGAAGGCAATTGAAAAAGTTACATACTAAGAAAATACTATAGTTGACCAAGAGTTAGATACTTAAAAAAATCCAGGTAAATCTTATATTTAGTTCATAAAATTTCATTGTTTTTTTGCTTAAAACGGAGTTCAGTAGTACACACCGTAATTGAATCCTAATAAAATGGGAAACCGATGTTCTTATTGAAGAATTCAAGTTCCATATATGGAATTGGTATATCATCTCTTCAATGCGGCGCTTGCCTAGCAAACCGTTTTCGCCACGAAATATTAAAATGAGTTTTAAGCATAACAGCGGTTAGGTGATGGTGATGTCTTATTTTCCGACGTATAAAGTTAGACCATTCCCAAAAATTTGTAAAAAAAAATATCCTTGAAATAAAAATTATTTGGCATTTCGAGTGGAATATGACTCTTTTATGGGTGTTTCAATGCGGTAGTATTCCATAACATACATGCAGGTTGGGAAAAAAAGTCAGGAACATTAATTTAATTCCAATCCTTGCTTTACCGACAATCGCAGCTATCTTGAACGCCTTTGCAAACCTCTTTGCAAGAATCCGCAGGAGTGTTTTCGGAAAATGGATCCTAAGTTGCAACGAACACTTTAAAATTCCATTAACGTAGCGAGAATGTATTCCTTAATGCATAATAAATAATATTTGAGAATTTATCCACGTTGATATCCACGTATTATGAAAAAACTAAAGATTATACAAAAATTATTAATTTGTTGCTTTTGTTATGCACAGCTTCATATCAAAGTCTGGACTATTTTCTATAACTTTCGGAACCCCAGTTTTTTTTTAAAAAGATTTTATTCAATACGATACATAGGGCATATAAATACAAATAAATTATGCTCAGAGTTTTTGTTGCATATGATGTATATTCTGAAATAATCGTCTGCATTTATTTTTGCGGAGTTTGTTGCTTTTGTTTTGCACAGTACTGTATATTTACACAGAATTTATTTATAAAATTTGTGCTTGACAATAACAACGACGCAACCACCGAATGAGAGGCCGTAGTAAGTAAGTAAGCTTTTTTAAATTTTATTTCTTCGAAAACAGCAACGAACATATTGCATTCGTTTTCAGCTGATTTCGTTAATGTCACTTTTAAACCAATTTAATTTACCTTAAATGGTTTTAGGTGTTCTGTTTACGAGACCTTGAAAATGACTTTAGTTAATTAATTTCAGAAGAATGATTAACGCACCACAAGTGAAAAAAAAATTATTAAATTAAATAAGCGAAAAAGTTTTTTAAAGGGCAAGTTAATTAGTTTTATATTTAAGAGGTGATATCAGTATGTAGTGTGAACCAGTGCTGTATTTTTCTGGCGTCAGTGTTTGCTTTAATTTGGAATGATTTTCCGTCCTCCCACGTCAAATTTGGTTGATAAACATGCCGGTGGTTTCGGCTATGCGCCATCTCCAGTTTTTTTTAAGTAAATGCGTAAAAGAAATAAGAAACGAGCAAGCGAAATATTATTGCTTGTATGTAGGTATGTAAATATGTATATAATTTAATATCGCATTTCATTATTCAGCCAACCACAAATTTTCAACTCAAACTGTTTGCTTCTCACTCGCTACTATCTTTTTTTATTTATTTATATTTTTTTTTCTTTTTTCAAAAGTTAGTTGCCTACTTTCCGGCTCTTTGAAAAAGGGAAATTAATTGCATACTTTTAGGAGCACCCTCATAATTCTAATCCAATATTTACTGTATTAAGGCCAATCCTACAGCTAATTTAATAGTAACAAATTTTCAAAAGAAAACAGAAAACGAAAAGCCTATTTTAGGCAAAATTGCTGTTTAATTGAGGCATAATTTTGGGCTGTCAAAGTTATTATAAAACAACAACAAACAACAAGAACCAATAAAATGCGACTATTAAATAAATACTAATAATAAAAAAACTGCGCAGCAATAAAATTACTTGGCAGTAACAGTAAATTAGGGAGTTAAGAGAGAGACACGTGTAAAAGATATCCGTAATAAAGCAGGACAAGCAGCAAAAACTTTTTTATGCTGAAATTCAATATATTTTTCGAGTAAAGAACATTTACAGTAATCCCCGGCTAAACGGTTAAACCTGTTTTTTATGAAATGTAAAGCAAAGATAGTTATGCGCCTAAGAGAACACATATGCTTTAATAGGGGAAGGGGCGATATCTACCCCAACCACCTCCCCCCCCTCCAAAAAAACTATCCAACCGATTTCTATGAAATTTAAAACATACATAAATCTGCATCTAGAAGAGTACATGGGCTTCATATACTTAAAAAAAAATAGGTCAAACAGAGGTGGAAAGGCGGGTGGACTTCTGCCTCCCCGAAACTAACCAACCTATTTTTATAAAACTTTACTCATCGATACATCTGATAATACATGGGATATAATTTTTTTTAGGAACTAGGACCAAGAAGGAGTCAGGGGGCAATTTCTGCCCCCTTTTCTTTTGCAGAATTCTGTTAAATTCAAAACTTTGATACATCTGCATGTAAAAAGATACAGATATTTTTTTTCTTTTGAGCTAGGATCGGGAGAATGGTAGAGGGCAATTTCTGCTTATTCGAAACCAATGTAACCAATTTTGATCAAACTTAAAGCAAAGATATACCCCTTTTAGACACGGAAAGCTTACTTTGCAAAGTCTTAATTCAGCTGGGAGAAAGACAGAAAGAGATAGTATTCCTCCCTCTGTCTATTACACAGCTGAATTAGGATTTTGCAAAGTAAACTTTGCGTGTCTAAAGGAGGTAATAGATAATGTCTAAAAGGGCGCATAGGTTTATATATTTTTAGGCCACACAGGATTTCCAGTTTTCACTATTTTCAACAACAATTGAACTTTGAAAATTTGGACAGTGAAACCATATCGGAACGAATAATACTCGCACTTTGACGAATTTATTAAACATAGTAAATAGTTTAAGAAATTCATTATTTGAAATAGTGTCATAAGTTTATTGCAATTGAAATTTATTTGCAGGTGGTTAAGCATGTCTATATGCATTTAAATGGTGCTTTGCGAAAATATCAGGAGAATAATAAAATACATAGATTCATATCGAATGTAAATAAATTATTTGCTGTGTTTTGTATAATTTTCTAAGCCAACTGCACTTATTTTTCTTTTTATTATTATTTGTGAATTCTCGAATGGTTTTTGAAAATCTGTGCATAAGATAAGAGGTTTGTGACTGTTCATAATGTGTGGTTGCATTGGAAAAGCACCAATGAAATGCATATAGACAAAGCTTAAGCACTAGCAAATAAATTTCATAGTGAATAGTATTTTTACTTTTACTATTTATAACTCTAAAATGCTTAATAATAATAATTATTATTATTATATGTAATGGTTATCGTAAAAAAAATATAAAAAATCTTATACTCACAACGCAAGCCTTAACAGACTTCCAAAGGTTCTTTACAAAGTCTTCAATCTTGCTGGTTTTTATGTTGGGTCGTAAAACTTTTTGTTCAGTCTGTGTGCGTTTTCTACTCTTAATTTTTCTTTTTCACTTTGGCACAATCTCAATTCAAACTCAATTTATTTAACTTTATATTTTTCTAATAATTTGGATTTTTTTTCAAACACTGCACTCTTCTTGTAGTATCCTTAGATCCTTGTAGGCTTTTTAATTAAACTCCTTGAAACGTAATGTTGACAAAAATGTAAAGTTACTCACTGACGTTTATAAAATCCTTTTGCACACGTTAACCCTCAAACATTTATTAGAGCGGGACTTGATTTGTATTTATAAGAATTATAATTTAAATTTTAAAGTCACATTTTATTTAATTTTGTTTTTTTATTGATAAATGAGCTCAAGAGCTTTTTTTTATTTTAAATTTCTTTGTAGTTTTAACACTTTTATGCAATTATTTTTTTTTTAATTTATTTATAACTAGTTTTATTTCAAAAGTTACAGTTTTATTTGATTTTGATATTTTCTCTCAAGTTTTTGAATTTAATAAACATTGATTTTTTTCTTAACTTTATACTGGCGATTACGCTGGTCTATAGCAAAATCATATCGCGATCTCTGCACATTTTCGCTAATCAAGTTATAATTATACTTGATTAATAGGCCAAAAACGTTTAATGAATACGTTGTGCCGAAATTAAAAGAACGCTTACAGTGAGAAATAGCCCTCGAAAAGGGACGCTGTAGCGTATTAAAAAGGTGTAAGCGTTTACAAAACGTTTATCGCTCAAGATGATAGATGTACATACAAATAAATATGTATGTTAATGTCGGGTGTGGCTTACTTACAGCTGCGTCTATGCGACAGCAAATATATTTATGTTCAGTATTAGTTGTATTTTAATGAAACGGTAGTGTTAGCTTAAGCTTTAGTTATTTAACTGATAGATAGTTAACTCTCTAGCGTAAGTGGGTGAAATTTATGGTTAGTCTATGTTCTCTAGTGTTCTAGTTTGCCTTCTGTAGACTAACTAACAGGCTGTTTGTTGTTGATGATTGCAACAATGTAGTATTGGATGGATGGCTGAGTATGTGTAAGATATGAGATGATAAGCAGAGCTATAACAATTATAAATGTAGCGCAGATACATACATACGAGTGTATGTCCACTATTTAGCTTACACTCTTTTTCTATTTCGTTGGCACTCAAGTTTTGCTCTCTTGCCAATTACGCATGAGCAAAATGTGTTTTTAGGCACTCCTCGTTTATGTTCTCACTTGCTGCGTGCGGCCTTTTACCGTTACGTTTGCTCCGTCTAGCACACTAGGCTACTACTCACACTAACGCAATTTTGTCGTAGGTATCAAACTAATATTCAAATGTTAAGTATACTTCTAGGCATTTTATTTTATACATATGTAATACATAATTTTATTTCAGCGTGAAATATTTTTATTTTCTTTTAATTCCTTCCGTTTATTTATCGAGCCTTAAGGTCCTTGCTATCTTTCGACTTTGATTGTACCCGTTTGAGACAATTTCTTGATATCAACAATTTACGGTTGTTTTAAAAAGTGTGTCGACACTAGTCTGTATCTCAACATGGATTTGTTTGAGAGAGGGGGTTTGTTGAAAGGGGGTTTAGTTTAAAACAACTTTATATCAACAACAATTTATTAAAGTTTTCGGTTTTATTATAGCAGCCATTTAATTTATTTTGCTTTTTTTTATTATCAAGCTGAAAACACTTTTTATGTTTAAAAATTAAATTTTATTTTATACTTTTAGTTCATTTTCTTTTAGTTATTTTTATCACTATTATTTATTAGTTGTTGTGTCTTTGTCGTTTAAAATTGTTTTAGTTGCTGTAGTCTTATTTTATTTTTGATAGTTTTTCTTCGTCAAACACTCTGGGATGTATAGAAATACTCGTATTTAAATTGGTGCTCTGAAAAAGAAAAAGAAAAAGAAAAAGAGAGTGAGTAAGGTCGGTTTACAATAAAAAATAAATAAAATACACTGTAAATTTTACAGTGTAAAAGCAATAACAATAAATATGATGTAAAATTAATAAAGAAAACAGTAAAAACCATATAAGGCCAGGGATGGAAACTCAAGTGCATACATATTTTTACTTTTCGTTTTCAGTCATGCCCACATTTTGTTTAACAATTATTTTTATTTAATTTTTTTTAATATGATTATATGCAAGGCACATTCACATTCACATTCACAGATTACAAAGACAATGAAAAAATACAACAATGAAAAAAAAAAACAACATGGGTGTTAGTTTATCCAAAACTTCAAAAATAGAATTTGTTTAACATAATATGTAATAATAAAAATTATTCACATGTTTATCTTGGGAAAAACGTATGAAATGTATCTTCAACATTTTAAGTTTTCATGCGAAATAAGATACATACATACATATGTGGCACTTATTCCGAGTTGAATTTACAACAAACACATGGGGAGTTTTTAAAAACATAAGAAATTGTAGCATAGTTTCAGGGCTATTGCTTACATGTCAAATTTTTTGTTTGAAATAATCAATGTTGCATTTTTCACAAATTTGAACAGAGTACTATGCTTAAAGGCTGGTACCAGGGAAGGAAAATGACTTCTTGGATTTTGTACCAATTGTGAAAACAAAATGTACTTTTTGGACCATGACGGTACCATTTTTTTTAATATTTATTAATAAGAGCGGAAACGTAAAAAATTTGTAAAAATTCTGAAGTGAACAATAAAAAACAGAAACTTAACAATAATGTGTATAAAAATTCAGTATAAAAAATTAAAAATAATCTAAAAAAATAATAAATATTACATTCATAGAATAGAGATCGGTTATCCTAAATAAAACACACACAAAACAATTAAAGACAACACAGGCAAAATTAATGTTACCATATCATCGGTTGGTTTCTGGTTTGCTGCAGACATAATGTATTTTGTATATAATGTGCCGCAAACCACAAACAAACCGACGATATAGTAAAACATTGGCATTTTTAAATTGTACCAAGTAACTAGCGGTAGTACCACGGTACCAACGAGGTCAAAAATGTACCATAAAAAGTACAATTGTACCATGATTTCCATCCGTGGCTGGTACTCTGTTCAAATTTGTGAAAAATGTTTATCAACATTGATTAATTCGTACGAAAAATTTTTATATACCTATAAACAATCTTTCCTAGCGCCTGAAACTATGCTACAATTTCTTATGTTTGTGGAAACATCCCAGGTATTTGTTGTAAATTCCATACGAAACAGTGGCATGAAAACTTAAAATAAACAAAGTACTGTTTCTGCAACATTTTTTCATGAACAATTCGTACCAATTTTTTTTTTTGTATGTACATACTTTGGCAGCATTTCGCGTGAAATTTTGGACAGAGTACCAAGCTTACTTTCCGCTTTTTAGGTGTCCGTCTGTCTGTCTATCGGCCTGTCAGAGGCTGTGTAAAGTGTAATCTATCTGTGAATGTAAGTTTGACTATGTAATTTTGACAACTTGCGGCGTCTTAAAAACTGTAAGTGGCAAACTTTTGAAATTTTCAAAAAAAAAGCTTAAAATAAAAAATCACGAAAAATATCGCTAAAACTAAAATAAATCGTCATAACGAAAAAAGCACCCAAACAAAAAAAATCGCTATAGCTAAAATAAATCGACCAAAATCGAAAAACCCCCCCAAAAAAATAAAAACACTGAGACTGAAAAAAAACGACAAAAACAGAAAAAATCGCTGAAACGAAAAATAAACGCCAAAACTAAGAAAAAGAGCGAAAGCCAATAAAAAGCTCCAAAACTAAAAAAAATCGATAAAAACCGAAAAATATTTCACCGGGTAGGTACTTATTTTCTTTTAATGTCTACATTAGGTAAGATATTCAGTTATATGTATGTAAGTATAGGTAAAAGTGCGTATAACAATAACATGAATAAAATTTCGCGAGAAATTTTTCCTAAATAGGAAATAGGAGGCATTTCTCGCGGAATTTTATTCATGATTGCCCCGGCTGATTGTTTTCTCTGTTATAGGTACCTTCGGACGTAACAGTTAGGAAAAGTTAAAAAATAGAGGAGAATAGGTACATATGTAGGTATATAACTATAACATATGGATTGCTTGGTTTAAAATTCACACACTGCAAAATTTATATTGAAGTTTTACGGCCGTATCCAAGAAATAATAATTTGAAATTCAGGAGTGCTTAAGTTGAAATTTGTATGGAAATTTTGTTTTAATTAAATTAATTTTGATTTTTGTATTTTTTTTTTGTATTTAAAAAGTGTCTTTGATATGTACATATGTAGGTATTACATAGGTACATATGAATGTATTTAAAAATTTGCTCAATCAAACAGATTGATATACATATTATTAACTTATACGATATTTCCTATCCCTGCCTTAAAAATATTTTTCAATACAACGAACAACACGTTATCAAAGACGAAAAACCAGCAGCAACAACGAAATCAAGAATACAACCTACTTAGAACTCTATCACACCCAGCGTTACCATATACATATATTTTTTAAAAAACTTCCTTATGCTAGGAACACAACTGGGACGAACGACGAATTTTTCGGTGCGAACTTTCGTCATAAAAAATAAAACACATGTGTGCATATGAAAATGAACACAACACCACCGTACAACGAAATTCGTCGTGCGTGACGAATTCAGAGATAGGTTTATTACTAATTTGTACGCCGACGAACTACGAAAAAACAATTTTCTCTCTCTCACTCTCTGTCTGTACAGTGTACACAAAACAATCAACTTTATCAAATATAAGAGAGGAATTCGCTCGTAAATTCGTCGTTGTTGTGCTTCACACGACGAATTTACGCAGCGAACTCATATCGACGAATTCGTCGACGTGGACGAAATTCGTCGTTCGTCCCATTTGTGTTCCTAGCATAAATCTGAAAAAAAAACTTTTTTTCCAAAACAAAAACTTTTTTTCTACAAAAGTACCAAAATTTTAAAAGAAAACAGCTGATCGATATTGTTATGTGAAAAGTAATGAAAATGGTTAGGCTAACTGACCCTTTAGACACTGTTGCAGTAATAAGGGAGTGAGGAAATATAAGATCGTTTTATTGCATACAAACATCACTTAATATTTTCATTCAATATACTGCAAAAGTTCAATTATGGACATACATATTTATAAAAAAACTTGAAAAAACTTTATATTTTCAAAAAACTTCCAAAAAAGGGAAAACTTGACAAATGGTAACGCTGATCACACCCCACACTATGTTGTTGTTGTTGTTGTTGTTAATTACAATGACGATGACGATGACGAAAAAATCGGTAAAATTGACTCGGTTTTTGTGTATCGTTTTAACAAAAGCAACACATACCTACATAGTATATACATATGTATTAAAAAAAACACTCACATGCACACACACAGGCGCGAACTCAAAATTTATCAACGAGCAAGTCGTGGTTTTTCGTAAGGTTAAATCGTAAATCAATAATTATACATACATTTTTTTTTGTGCAACCTTTTACACAATTTTCCAATTCGATTTTTAATCTAAATTTTCAAACACACAACCATACATGTATGTATGTACATATGTATGCACACATACTTATTTTAAAGTCCAAATAAATTAGTAGCAAATTTTGTATGCATGTACATAGGTATGTATGTATTAAAGTTAAATGTTTCTTTTCTGTTCGTATCGGCTGAATTGTATGTAATTGTTCACTTGCTTACGAGCATACAAGTGTAAATATCTTTTATTTCTTAATTCAATTTGCTATTTTAAGATTCTTTTTAGTTATTTCCATATGTACATAAATAAATATGTTTGTATGTTTATTAAACTTTTATGAATACATATACACATTCATATGTATGTTTGTATGAATGTATTTTCTTTTTATATGATTTTTTATCCACTAAATTAATTTATAACCGTTAACAATCGCTTGTTTGCTTGTTACGTTAAAGAAACACGATTTGTATCTGAATTGTGATGTTTAAGTTTGAAACAAAATAAGTATGTGCTGTTTGCTATAATGTTGCCTGTCATTGTTGTTGTTGCTGTTGCTGCCGATGACTGCAACATGCTCTCTTTGAAATTTGTAATTACTCACGTTTCTCTCACGTTTATTTTTTATTTTATTTACTTTTGTTTTGTTTCACACAATGTATACAGTGAGGATAATTTAAACAAGGGCATATGTATATCAAAAGCGTGTTTCATGGTAGTGGAAAAATAAGTTCGTTCGACAATTTATGTTGAAAACCGAATTAAATCTTCATAATTTGCAGTTGATGTCAATATCAATTTAATATATGTACATATATACATATATACATAATTTGAAATAACAAAACTAAATCCAAGGCCTATTTATCAGGTCAACGCAACTCTACAAAAACACAGCAATACAAAAAACAACTTTATGTTTAAGTTGTCAGAAACACACACAAACATGAACTAAAGTATATGGTGGAAATAACTTTTGACGAAAAAACAGAATATCATCAGGACGATTGCGTTGACCTGATAAATAGGCCTTGAGTAAATCTTTATATTTCATTGTTGTTTTCAATTGACGAAAATAACTGGTGCTTTTTTTTGGAATTGTTGCAATTAAGATCAACGTTTGTTATTATTCCATATTACAATGTGCTCGTTCAAAAATGTAACGTGTGGGGGTCCTCGTGCTAACCATTTTTTTTTTTTTTTGGTTATCGCTTACTTAAAAATTAATTAAGATTGAAAACTTGGTTAAAAGCACCTAAAAATCGCTATTTTCCCAGTTTCCCATGAGCATGCGCCCTAAAGAAGTTTTTGAAAAAAAAAATTTAAAAATTTTCATTTTTTACAAAAAAAAAAAAATCGAAGAAAAAATTCAGATTTTTTTCCAAAAAATTTTCTTAAGGCCATTTCAGACTATAATACAAGTATTAATACTTTTGTGGAAAATGCGACTCTGACATGTTGAGTTGTTATTGTGTTTTGAAATTTTTTAAACAGAAATCAGATCAGGGAGGCATTTTCGACAAAAGTATTAATACTTGTATTATAGTCTGAACGGCCCTTTAGAACATTGTTTATCAATACATGTCTTTTCAATCGATATATCGTCGCTTGGTCATTGGTTTTCCGCATATGTATATCGATATAAAGGTTAATAATTGGTGGAAAACTGGGAAAAATATCGATTTTGAGGTGCTTTTAACCAAGTATTCAATCTTAATTATTTCTTAAGCAAGAGCTGGTTTAAAAAAATGGTTAACAAAACGGTTCGCCCCTTGTTACATAAAAAAAGTTTCGAATTCGAGCACAGTTTTATTAATAAACTTGTCCATTAAAATGTTGTTTCTGAAAAATAGATTGAAATTTATCATTGAGGGGTTAATTAATTCCTATTAATTCATATCATACATAGTTGGAAAAAGAACTCAATAATCAACATAATTTTTATTTTCTTACTTAACTATTACTTCATAGGTTGACGTTATTTCAGCTCAAATTGTAATTGAAAGAAGTATTTAATCGAAAAGAAATGAAAAGAACAACTACATACATCTATACATCGCTTTGGCAAGAATAGTGTGGTCACACAAATAGTTTTGTACGGGTTTGATGTTTTATTCTAAAATCGTAGAACAGCCCGTAAATTACTAAATTAAAATCAGGTGAATATCGCCAATGACAACACTGCTCGCCAAAAGGCCGGCTGAGCAGGAGAACTTTACTAATTCACTTTTCTTAAGGATGAAAGCCTCCCTGTCCTAGGAAAGGGCACCAATGTGACTTAAAATCAGGTGAAAAATTAACAATTTTACAATTAAATGTCGCTAATGGGAAAAAACTTTGCTAATGCCGAGTATACATCTGGCATTTCTTGTACTGTCATTTTCAAAATGTGTGCAACGCCGTTTCCATTATGTTTTTTATATGGAAAGCAATGCCACACAACGAAAAATATCGGAAATGGCAAACGTTCCCACCAGTATACAGTATACAACATTGCGATGTCACATAATGTCATAGTGTGCACTCGGTCTAATTCAATTTTCTTGAGAATAAAGTCCTCCTCTTCGAATTACACGGGATCAAAAATTATAAGTGATAGAAAGTTTCGATATTTCGTATATGACATCCGTTAAAAATTTTTTTGCCACAGGTTATGGTTTATGTTACTGCAAGCTATCCCCAAACAATTCGAGGGAATATATTGGCCAACATTATTCAAAATTACAAACTTGTTCTGTAATTTTCTGTAACCCACGCGTTTTGCTGGCGGTTTGACATATTAATCTAGGCCAGCTGTTTGTTGAAATTGTCAGTGTATAAATAAACATTGGAAAGACAAAATTAACAAAATAATAGATCATTTTAAAAATTTAATTTCATTTCATTTATTAATTAAGATTTCCTTATAGTTTGGTTTAGGCTAAATAAATCAGTTTACTGAAGTGAACTGAAGTATATATGTATTTGTACTCGCCAAACTTGTGAACTCTAGAACACCTATCATGCGATTTCAACTCGCAGCGCAAATGTTATGCGAAATACAATTTTCAGAATATGCGCGCAGAAGTTTGGCGTTTTTAACCCGCTACTGTATACTGAAACGATCTAGTCTATTTTATTTAAGCTGGACTTTATACGGGACATGAAATGACGCACAATTAAATTTAGTATTTAAGCTCAACGTTTATTAACGCACTAATAATCCCAAATTATTATTTTACTTAATTAGTAAAATAACTTTTTTATTAAAAATACATTGAAAATAATTTGGGATTATTAGTGCGTTAACAAACGTTGAACTTAAATTGTAGCAATTCCCAAAAATAAAACACTAAATTTAATTAAAAATCCACAATTTAAAATTTGCTTTTAGTTTGTCAATTATCTGTCTAAATTGTTAAATTACGAATTTCTTTTGATTGTAGCTTGCGAGCATTTCAATTTAAAATTTATTTGTTTGTTTATGGTTTTTGCTATGATAAAAGAAGAAAACTTTAGAAAATAGCAAAACGCAAGCAATGTAAGCGATTAGAAAACGCTGCGTTTTTTAGAACATGTGCGATACACTACTCGTAACTTTTCTGAGGGAAGACTACTGCACCACTAAGCAAAGTTTACGGAGTGTTAAAATATGCAACAGACAGACATTTATACCATTTTCGCAATTACAAATGATGTCAGACTTTGGTGTATCCACGAAAACTTTAAATTTGTATACCCAAACACTCTAAAAGTTAGAAGTGAATTTACCTATTATGCGAGCTATTTTATTACCACATTAATTTAAACGTTTCCATTATGTTATTGATCAGCAGATTGTCATGATTTTAAGTTCTTTAGCTTTACGCCAACTTTAAAGTTTTCTTTGAGCTATCCCTAAGATTAATATTTTTCAGATACATATGCATACATAAGTACATACCTACATATGCAAATATGTATCCCCCAGTTTTCGCAATTCTTTATTTAAATAATTAATTTAATAATCAGCTATCGCTGATTTTATATTTTTAGTGGAAGCAAAAAGTCAATAACAGATTTTCATTTAAAATTGCCTTCAAAAATAATCTCCTTTAGTGAGCGACTCTAGTTAAGGCCACTTAAAAACAAAGCACATGGGAATTACTCTTAACAATTTACGTCGACACTACACCTACAATAGACAAATAGTAAGAGAGTTTAAGATACTTTGACGATACCAGTCATACTTACATTTTTATCAAAAAATAACGTCTTGGAACGAGTGATATATTTATGCCAGCAGATTAGGATTTAGGATACACTTCTCATCCTTTGTGTTGATTCGATGAGATACAGTCGAAGCAAATAGTATGTTTCTCTCTTTGGTAAGAAAGTACCCTTTTAATATTTGTACATTAATTTAGAAGAAATAATGTTCATCTAGCAAATTCTTGAAGTATCGGAAAACATTGCTTCATTCATTTAATTACATATTTTATTTTTAATACATATCTTCGAGCAAAAGGTACATACGAGTATGTTGTCGTTTCTTAAGGACTTATGCCCTAATTCAGTAAGAAGATTTAGGTCGTTTTTGTTTGAAAATACTTTTGAGTTCTTGTTTTTGAATTCTCTAAATTATTTTCTTCAAAACTGGTTGTTGTCTTTGATAATGAAAAATAAAAATATTATTGTCATGTTTTTAAAACATAAAAATTAAATTAAATTACTGTACGAGGGCGGTTCGGAAACTTCTTAGCCTATCAATGAAAGAGAATAGTTAGTTTTTCAAAAATATTTTAATTTTTCAATATAATCTCCTGAAACTTCAATACACTTAGTCCAACGCTTTTCTAGCAATTCTATCCCTTGATTAAAATAGTTTTCCTCAAGGTCTTCAAAATAGTGGTTTACAACTGTAATTTCATCTTCATTTGAGGTAAAACGCTTGCCAGCAAGGAATTTTTTTAGATTTGGGAACAGGTAAAAGTCACTGGGAGCCAAAAAGGTGGGTGGTCAAGCAACTCGTACTTTAATTCGTTGATTTTAGCCATTGTTAAAACACTCTTGTGCGCTGGTGCGTTGTCTTCATGAAAAATTATTTTTTTGTGTTGTAAGCCAGGACGTTTTTATCGAATTTGTACATTTAATTGATCCAAAAGGTTGCAATAGTACTCTGAATTTATTGTTTTACCCTTTTGCAGATAGTCAATCAATAAAATACCTTTGAAGTCCCAAAAAACCGTTGCCATAACCTTACCAGCCGATTGAATTGTTTTTGCCTTCTTTGGGGCACTTCCTCCAGCTTCAGTCCATTGTTTGGATTGTTCTTTTGTATCTGGAGTATAGTGGTGGATCCATGTCTCATCAATAGTTATGAAACGACGCTTAAAATCCATTTTATTTCGCTTAAAACGATCCAAACAAGCTTGAGAAATGTTCATTCTTATGCGTTTTTGGTCGACTGTTAACAAATGCGGCACCCATCTTGCAGAAAGCTTTTTCATCTGTAGTTCTTCATGCAAAATTAAATGGACTCGATTATTTGAGATGCCCATGATATTAGCTATTTCACGCACTTTTATTCGTCGATCATTTAATACCATATCATGCACTTTGGCTACAATTTCTGTTGTTGTTGCTGTTTTTGGACGTCCACTACGTGGTTCATCTTCAATGCTTGTACGACCACGTTTAAATTCAGCAACCCAATTTTTTACTGTTGCATATGAAGGAGCACTTTCACCTAACACATTTACCATATCATTATGAATTTCTTGTCCCGATAAACCTTTTTTATGTAAATATTTAATGACACCACGCATTTCTAATTTTTCCATTGTTAAAAAATCGCGGATGCGTCTTTTGTGAACACCTGTTTCTATATGAAGGAGTTGCCAGATCGAAACAAAATTTAGCATGTGTTCATAGCAGAGATGGAAGTTTCCAAAACACTTAACTTTTTTCTGTTTATACCGCGCTTTTTGTGCTAGGCTAAGAAGTTTCCGAACAGCCCTCGTAAGGTAAATCAATAATTGTATACACAATCAATTCTCATATTCCATTTCATAGAAATTTAAGTTATTTATTTATTGAATCCCTTACATAACAAGACATAGTCTTATAATTATAACGCAGGGTTGTATTGTGTACAATACAGTTAAATAGCTGATGTTAATAATAATCTCTACCCCAGTAGATAGACATGGGTGCTGATGAAGTGCGTGGCTGCACAGAAAAATATCGGTATTTCCCCCAGCTAATAAAGTCTAGTTTAATTTTTCTTCTCTTCTTTAGATACTCACATTAATTAATAAAAATATTTCATTCAATAAGAATTGAAATTACTGAACTCAAGCCTGATTAAGAAATTATTTCTGATTAAAATTCATTACAGTTCAATTAAATCTAAAAATGACTCGTACTGTACAATAGTTTGATAAATATATGAAAAAATACGTGTTGGATATAATGTTTGGAACAAAATCATAAAGCAAATACACCAATCTGCTAGCATAGACAATAAATAATAATTGTTTTAAAGAATCAAAACTACTTCTTTTTTTTTTGTCCATATACAAGACGATACAATCGTCGGAACAGAATTAGGGCATTAATAACTTCTACATCAACTAACGCTCGAAACTGGTTATTTATAGATTAAATATTTTTTGTGCAATTTTTGGCATGTAATATAATAGAAAAAAGATTCGATAGTGCTAAATTGGTCATTGGGGGTGCTACGGTACTTTTGGCATTAAAATAGTGCTGAAATATAATACAATTGTATCAACTTTTCCATCCCTGGAGTAAACAAAAAATTCATGAATATATTTCTCTTACAAAAAAGTACTCATGCGCAAAAAATGAGTCAGAAATTCTGAGTCAGAGCATAATTATCAGTGATGCCAACAATTCAGAGGCAAAACGAGCCAACCGAGTAGTCAAAAAGAGCTAAAAAGAGCTAAATTTAAAAATTAGATATTTTTCCGTTTTAAATCTATGAATGTATTTATTATTCAATTTGTACTTCAAGATTTTTTAACATTAATAAAAAATAATAGTAAGAAAAAATAAAAGATCCATTGCTAAAAACGGTGTATGTACTGCAGCATATAATGCAAGATTTTTTTGCGCAATTTACGTTTGTGTTGGAACTTCTGATATATCTGGCTAGGATAGCACAATATCGTTAAATGGAGCCATACATTTTTTATGCTTTCGAGTCTCCGATCGGCGAACTAAATCAAAATATTTCGCTCTTATAATTAATTTGCAACATTTGCACAAAGCTTAACATGGATCTTTTGTTGGTTTAATCGATTTTTTAAACGAGGAATTTGATTCCCAAGTTTTCCTGCTTTGCAGTAAGAATCCATTTCAATAATTTGTCAAAAAATTTCTAATTATTCAGAAACGAACACACTAAATACATAAATATATCTTACATAGTTTCAAAAAAGTATCTGAATTTGCAACAAAACATATTTACCAAAAATATAAATACCTCAAAGACGAAACAATAGGGTAAAAACGAGAAAATTAACTATAAGATGCGAAAAGTGCTAAACGTGCCGTTTTTAAAATTGAAAAGAGCTGTGTTAGCTCTTTTTTTAAAAAAAGAGCTAAAGGGAAAAATTTCGAGTTAAAAGCAATCAAAAAGAGCTAAATCTAGCTCTAAAATAGCTAAGTTGGCATCGCTGATAATTATCATGTTTACACATACATACATACATACATACATACATTTGTGTATGGTGGGTGTGTATGTACATTATTTAGGCCGGTCTTGAACATCCAACTCCACACAAAAATTTTTATGCATAAAATTCGAGACAGCGTTACCGTTGTGCGACTAAAGTAGCATTTTTGCACCTTTTTCAACTGCCTTGCCACTTTTTATGCCCTTTAGTTTTAAATCCCCTTTTTGTAGGGGAAGTCTACTTTCGTTTTTATTTTGACAATAAATGTACACAGATTCGTACATACAAAAAAAAAAAAATAAAATATCTTTTTTGGTAAATTGACAGTATGGCGCTATATTATTTTCTGTGGAAGTACATGGTGTTAAAACGCCTTACTATGAGTATTTTCATTTGTGTAAGATTTTTAAATATGAAATTACATACAGTCATAACTTGGCAATTCTAAATGTAAATTGTAAAAGCCAAATTTAATAAAAGTTTTACAGAATTTTAAAAGGTGAAAAACTTTATGAAAGAGGAAAAAATATTATATGAAAAACAAATAATATGGAAAAGTAAGTAATGAAATTTAAAGATGTTTTTTATTTAAGTGCTTATTTACATATATTCTTATTGCATCTCTAAGGGGAAAAAAGTCACTGAATTGACATCAACAACTAATGCTTTTGATTTAAGTTTCGATGAAATTACTTTATCAGCTGAGCCTATTATCTCGGAAAAACCAGTATAAAAAAAGCAACACGAAAGTGTTCCAGACATTATGAAAGAATGCATAAGTGGGTTAAGATGGATGCAGATACCAAAAACCTATTTGTGTTTTCTGCAATCAGTTGCTCATCTGCAAAATGAATCATTTGGAATGCCATGCTAGAACAGCCAAAAATGTGGCCAATTACCGAAAACAAATTACATATGTAAAAATATTTTAACAGTTTTTAACAAAAAAAAAACCGATTTTCGGAGGAAAGTAGCTATTCCTGATATGAAGCTTGTTTTAAGGATGATAAGTTGCAACCACTCCCTTAAGTCAATGGACAAATTTGCCAAAATAAACGCAAAAATATATCCAGATTCAGCAGTTGCAAAGTCATCACGTTACACCTTATTCCTTCATCTTTATGAAATAAAATTTAAAAAAAAAAACAAAGCATAAACAAGAATTACTAAAAAATGGTCAAACAGACTGAAAGACTCTTGTCAGTCCATGCTGTCTGCTTTAAATTTATTTCAAACGATTTGAAAGGATGCATTCCAAGTGAAGAGCTTATTAATAACAAGTAAGAGTGCTATATTCGGCTGTGCCGAATCTTATATATCCTTTACCAACGTATGTATGTATATGTAGTATACAGATGCATACATACATACATACATATCTATGTACATATTTTTTTGTGATAAAATTTATAATTTTTTGTTATAGTGCAATTTTTAGTAATTTGCTTTAGTAAAGATCTTCCTAAAACATGAAATACGTTTAACTGAAAAAAAGATTATTTTTGGTTATTTTTTTAGCCAAATTTTTTTTCAATTTCCAACCCTGCAACTATAATTTAAATTTTTCTGGTTTTAATACGAGTACTAATTTATTTCTTTGTAAAATATAGAATATATTTAATTATCAAAGAAATAACTAGCTTCATTTAATTAGTTTTATATATCAAAAAAAGTGTACTTTTCCCAACCCTGGAAATCATTCTTTTATATTTTTTGGTTCCTTATACCAATCATGTTCATTAAAAAATTTATTTATTATATATGTTAAGTGAACAAAGAAAAAAAGAAATAATGAAAATACTAGTTTTATTTAGTTACTTTAATATCAAAAAAAGTTTAAACTTTCCAGCTGTGGATGATTATTTTTCTAATTTTCTATACCCAACTTTTTTTTCAAAACATAAAATATACATATATATAAATTAAAATATAAAAAAAAATAAATTATTGCACCTAGTTAATTTTATATATCACAAAAAGTGTAAGTTTCCCAATCCTGGAATCATAATTTTAATTTTTTCTGATAATTTTTTATAGATAAAAAGTAAAAATTAGTTTTATTTTAGGTTATTTTTATATAGCAAAAAAGTTAAAGTTCCCAACCCTGCACGTCTTTGATTTTTTTAATTTTTTTTTTTTTATATTTTTAACACAATTTTTATTCGTACTGAAATATAGAAAAAGTTTATTTAAAAAAAATCAAACAATTTCTGTTATCTAGTTACTTTTATATGGCAAAATCAAGTTTAAGTTTTCCAGCTCTGAAACCGTCTGCCCGATTTCACTGATTTTCAATACCAATCTATTTTGGACCATTTCTGATACACCAGTCCAAAACCGAAGTCTATAGCATTTCTGGGAGCTTCGGAAGACCGATTTCACGTACACCAGACGGACGGACGGACATCGCTTATTCGTCTTCCCTATGCATAAGGATTCAGAATATACATATGTATATATTTTATGGGTCGCATATGAATATTATGGAAATTACACACGGAATGACAAACCTATATATACCCTTTTCCATTTTTTGGTAAAGGGTATACAAATTTCTAATTATTGGGGATATTTTCAGTACTTTTTTTTATTTATTTGGGGACACCAAAGATCAAATATCTGGCATTCCTGCATCTAACTTATGTATACAGCGTGACCGTTTGACCGACTAAAGTGAAAATTTTGCCACTTTTTCGACTGCCTTGCCACTTTTTGTCCCCTTTTTTTTAAAGTGAATTATATAATAATACATTAAAAATAAGAAGTTTAGTGTAGTTGTCTCGTTTTTTTAAAAATGTCAATGGTCACCCTGTATGGATATGTTTCTTGCTCTTCTTTTTGTTTTTATGAATGGGTGTGTTTGTTGGAAAACATTTTTTACGACTTGCTCACTTCTTAAATTTTAAGTACATATGTATGTACTTATTTATGTACTTCATTTCTCTTTAATAAATACTATTTTACTTTATTTTTTTTTCATCACAAGTTATTTTCTGATGCTCTTAAAATACGCATCCAAAATCTATTTTTGCTGCATTTTTTAACCACATTAAAGGTGCAATCAGACGTGCCATAACCATAACCATAGAGAAAATCCGTTCGAACCAAACTCATGGGCGACACTGTATATGATTATAGGTGACTCACCATAACGCCACAGCCATTACCATAGAAAGCAAATGAATTTTCGTTTGGTAATGACTATGGCACGTCTAATTGCACCTTAAGCATTCATGAAAACTTATCGTAGGTATGTTTTTTATCTATTAATATGAGTGTATGTATGCATGGAGTCTGTAATTATTTCAGTTACCTTTTCGCTTCAGCTGTTCATTTTACATTCCTTTAATCTACTTTATTTTTGTTATACGAGTAAATTGCAAATTCGTGTATGAATTTTTAGCGGTTTATGGTCGGTTTAATTTGTTACAATTTTTGTTGTTGGTTATGATTGATAGTTACGCAAAAACACATCAGCAAATTTTTAAAAATTTATTAAATTATATATTAATAGTAACAAACTTAATTTAATTAGTTATTAATAGTAACGAACTTAATTTAATTAGTTTATAAAGAAATATCATAGCGCCAGTTGCTAGATAATATAAGAAAAATATTTTATGATGAGAGAGACTGCTAATTACCGCCCACAGTATACACATATGGATGTGACCATTAAAGAACACATTGCACCAAAGTTAATTGTAAATATTCTGACAAACACTAGCAGAACGGAACAACATGCTGTCTTCGAAAGCCGCTACACTTTTATTATTAGCGTTCTTGTGTTTGGTCCACTGTGTGTGGTTTGAATTAGTGCAAATTTCATTCAGCCTTACATAAAGGGTGGGCGAATTTAAGGTTAGGAAGTGTATATTGGCAAATTTAGTTTTATTGATACCTTTTCTTTGGTACCTGTTTTGCATTTGACATATCTTTTAAATTATTGCACGTAGCATTGGCATTAAAGAGTTAAAAAGTACTTTTTAGAAAAAACTACTCTTTGGGAAAAGTACTTTTTGAAAAAGGTACTTTTTTTAAAAAGCACTTTTTAGAAAAAGGTACTTTTTGGGAAAAGTACTTTTTAGAAAAATATACTTGTAATTTTTAGGAAAAGGTTCTTTTTGAAGAAAGTACTATTTGGAAAAATATACTTTATTATGAAAGTACTTTTTAGAAAAAGGTACTTTTTAGAAAAATGAGTATTTAGAAAAAGGCACTTTTTGGAAAAGTCCTTTAAAAAAAAGAGCTGTTTGGAAAAAGACCTTTTTAGAAAAGGTACTTTTTGGGAAAAATTCTTTTTGAAGAAGGTACTTTTTGGGAAAAGCACTTTTTAGGAAAAGGTACTTTTTGGGAAATGTACTTTTTGAAAAATGTGCTTTTTGGGAAAAGTACATTTTTAGAAAAAGGTACTTTTTGGGAAAAGTATTTTTAGTAAAAGGTACTTTTTGGAAAAAGTACTTTTCAGAAAAAGTAACTTTTTGAAAAAAGTACTTTTTGAAAAAGGTGCCCCTTAGCATTTTTTTGACAGTTCAAAAAACATTTTATTATCCCAGCTTCTACTGACCGGTAATAAGTCATAGTAAATTATTTTCACATGTATGTATATGAGTACATTATCATTAGCATAAAAGTACCGAAAACGGGTAAAATTTTACCCCTTATAAGTTAAAATTTTCAGAAAGTGTCAAACCCATTCAAGATTATGTCCAGAAGAAAGGAACGCACCAATAAGCTTTCTGCTACGTTCAATAATTTAGAAGATATGTCGAGTGCAAAAAGGTATCAAAATTCAGTTATTACCCCCTTTTAACCTCTAAAAGTACACATATTAAAAAGGTACCAAACACATGTCGACTTGCTTTTTACCAGCATTATTATCCTTTTGGAATTTTTAGTCTATCTAATGTAATTTCCGAGATATAAAGATACCAATTTTACCACGTTCGTGTTCGATTTTCCAAAACTCCCTTTTTAGTGAATCTATATACATTGGAAGAGGAATCTACACACCAAATTTCAGCTCTGTAGCTATAATAGTTTGGGCTAGGCGATGATATGTCAAAAAAAAACTCAATTTGCTGCCGACCTTAAATTGTATAAGAATTATTCTTTTGCATTCGTTCTTTAGAATTATAAAATAAAATTCGGAAAAGAATTCTATTTTAAATTCTTGTTTTTTTCGTTCTCCTCGCAAACAAAAAAAAAAGAAAAAAAAAGAAACAAGAAATAAAATAGAATTCTTTTCCGAATTTTATTTTTAAAATTCCGAAAACAAATTTTAAAACGAACGAAAAAAAAATAGCATTTGCGAGCAGAATTTTTTCCTACCCTGGTTATTACATTGTAGAAGTAAATGAGCGTTATGTCTTTTTCAGTGCAAATAGAATATGTGAATTATTTTGATTCAGCGCACTCCAATTTGTTAAAAGCTTTTTTATGTTCAAATTTGCTTTCACTAATTTACAACAATCTTGCCGTTGTGTTGTTTGTTCATCATCTACGTGGCTGTTGGTTATTTTTGTTTTACTTAAAACGAAGTTTTTTGTTTTATTTTCAACGGTTGTAAGCGGTAGACCAGGAGCATCTACAGCGAATCCAGCTCGCTTATTACCGCTGAAGTTACTATTTGCATGAAGTAGCCATACCAAACGGGAAATCCCGAATTCGAAAATTCCGGGACTTTTCGGGACTAGCAAATCCCGAATCCCGTGATTTTTTAATAAGTCACGAGTTCCGGTATTCTCAAAAATCAATCCCCAATGGCATCCCTACCAGAAACCCAGGTAAGAGTAGCGTCGGTCTGACGACATACTTTGGAAATAGCATATCCTTTACATTTATTAGATAACTAAAATAGAGCAAGTCTCACTTGAGCTTAGCGTAAGAAGCGCTCCCTGGCTGTAGACTCTGGTATCATAACCACCTACTATTTCGCCACTTCTGGATGGAAGAAGGACTTTGAAAGTTATATCTAGTGCTTTGGGCACTACGTAATCGGAGGCGTGTTCTTATGTTCTTACCTCTACCAGCCACATACATACATATGTATGTATGTACATCCGATTTTGAAAGACTGCTTGTGAATATGGCCACTACGTTTAGCTCTATAGAAATAATGTTTGCTATAACATTCAAGGCTTCTGAAGGACCAATACCTAAATACTCGTCATTCCGATGCAGGCTGCAAGTCAAATTTTGAATATGAGCGAGAAGCATTAAAATAACATTTTGGATAAATTTTTCATGGCCCCTCAACATATGTAGTACATACTCGTATGTCAAGTTTTTTTTCGCAAGAATATTGTTATAGAAACATCCCAGCTAGCATTTGGGTGATCATTTTTGGCAGAAATATCTTATATGATTCTCTACAGATCGCTTTTGATGATTAAAAAGTGATTTATCACTTGGGCGATTGAAAGAGGATTCACTTATGATTCATCTATATGATCAAATAATGATTTCTTGAAAATAGAGGAACATCATGCAAACCGCAAAAAAGTGATTTAAATGATTTAATATGAAAATTGCTCAAAAATAATCAGCAAATCATAACTGATTCTTTGGTATGATTCATCTCTAGGTTACCATTTTCTCACAACGGGAGTATCATTTATGATCGAAAAATGAGCTCATATACGGTTATTTTTCCCGTCAAGCTGATTCGGAAACGATTGGATTATGATACAAAATGCTACCTGGGATAATACATGTATGTCTAAAAGACCAAGAATCAAAACAAAAATGTTATGTTGCAAGTGTATTTTTGTCACTTTCGCACAAATTCTGTTATAGATGTGATTGTTAATATTTTTTTCTTATTAATTAATTTAATTTCAGCTGATAAACTATAATGGACTTTGAGCAGTCACGTGTATTTAAGCAATGGCAAAGTATGCACAAATGTATGTAGTACGTGCAGCTCCCTCCCTTCCTCTCGGCAAAGATATCAAATGACATTTTGAGAAAATCTATTCGATACAATTTTTATTTACGGTTTCACTTATGCAACTGCTATTGAGCAGTGAACTACATTTCGTTGTGGTATTCTTGATTCAAGTACTGGTTGGATTATAAAGGGTGATTTTTTAGCAACTTTCTTTTTGGCAACACTGTTTTTGGCAAGTCAGCTGTTTTCGCACATCATGTTACTGTTAAAAATCTTCAGTTGAACAAATGAACTTACAAATAAACTTTATTATGAAAATTCATGCTGGGTTAAGAAAGGGCATCCCTGAACTTATTCCATTTTATGGTCAGTTGGGGCGACCTTCTGAGGCGGCTATTCGGAATATTATGACTAAATTTCGCTGCAAAAATACATTATTAAACATTAAAACTCAAACGCATACGTAGAGTGCGGATAGAGCAAAATATCGCAGCTGTGTCCGCCAGTGTTGTTGATAACCGTTATTTATCGATTCGGCGCCATTCGCAGTAATTGGGCCTATGTTACGTTTTTTTGCCCAAAAATTAAGGAGCTGGACTTGGCTGATATATGGTTGCAGCAAGATGGTGCCACATGTCACACACCACGCGAAACAATGGCTCAATTGAGAGGCGAGTTCGGTGAACAGTGGCCGCCTAGATCGTGCAATTTAACGCCTTTAGACTATTTCTTGTGGGGCTATGCTAAAGGTACGGTCACACTTGACAAACATTTGCACAAAAAAGCGTAACCAGTATGTACTAGGGATGGGCAAATGAAGAAAATGTATCGATATATATCGTATCGATGTTTTTGAATAGTATCGATATATATTTTTTGAAAACATCGATATTTCGATATATCGATATTTTTGGCTGCATTAATTTCGAATGCACAATTACTTACTTTGAGAAATTTAATACAAAAGAACTATTTATGTTAAGTTATACGTAACCTACTGTAGCTCCTTAAGACTTCATTAGTATTTACTTTCTGTTGCTGCTCTGTGCTGTGCCGTTCTGTTTCTAAATTTTAATAGTTACTTTTTCTGTAATAAATTATCAGCTGTTTCGGACCAGAATGGTCACAGTTTTCCACTAAAGTGATGAGTTTTGCATCGTCCATTGTTATTAGAGTTTTTCCTTTCCCGGACTTTTTCATTTCCCGGTTTTTAACGTTTATAAACATATGTCAAAAAAATAATAAAATTTCAGTTCTCGGGCGTAATTGTTGTAAAGTTTTAGCTATAGTTCTACCATCGCATTCATAAAGTGAATAACGACATGCATAGAGGAATGTGTACACAACATATCAGAATTAAGGAGAGAAAAACTAATGGCTTATATGTATATGATTTGTATAAACCAAAAAGAGTCAGCTGATTCGTAACAGAACATAAAGTAAAAACAAATTCTGCCTTTAGGCTTATACCCACTCAATCCAAAAAGTCACCTGCCTTAGTTGGGTCACAGTTAAAAAACGGCTATAGCTCTTAAAAGTATCGAAACCCGATACTCGTAAATAAGAATCGATGTATCGATATATAGGTTTTTGAAATATCGGCGATATATATCGATATTTATTTTCTCAAATATCGATATTTCGATATATCGATATTTTTTGCCCATCCCTAGTATGTACTAATGAGAAATCTATTGATTTAGACACGTGTTTGTTAAGCTCAATAGTTTCCAATAATATTGTATTCTAGAACTTTGCCTATTTGTGAAATACAAACTAATTAATTTAATAAACTCGTGTCTGAAGCAACAAATTTTGCATTAGTATTTACTGGTTACGCTTTTTTGGACAAATGTTTGTGAAGTGAGCCCGTAGCTTTTAAGGCTTATGTATGTAGGGACAAGCCCACAACGGTTGACCCACAATTGAAATTTTAAGATGGCGCACAATGTTGCCACATTAAAATTTTAAGATACTTATTGTGAATTCCCTAAAAGTATGTCCTGAGCAAATCACAATGCAACATTTTCTGAACGTGTAGGGTATTACACAAGATTTTAGTTGCCGACTCACATCATGTTTTGTTTAAATGATTTTTTATTTCAATAAATTGCTTTCAATTGACATTAATTGGCGAGAATTTTTTTTATACACGAGTATGTGTATAAATTAGACTTCGCCTGTCGGTCGGGTTTTTTTTTTAATTTCTTTAGCCGCACCGTTGAACTTAAAATGTAAGAAAAGTGCCAGTTAGTGCTTTTATTTGCTGTAATTTGATTCTGATTTTATTTTCTGTTGTATTCCACAAAACGTTTATTTGTTTAATATTATTATTATAATAATAACAATAATAATAATTGTTATTTCTGCAATTGCCGGTATTTTTGTAAAAGTTGCATGTATGTATTGACTTTCTTCTGCCACGAATTCGATTGTGCTCCATATTTGTTTCTAGTTGGTTTTTTTATTTTCTTTTACCCTCTGGACAGCCTTACATACGATTGCATGTCATACTTGGAAAATTTAGGACTCATTTACTCAGTTTATTATACAAAGATTAGTGTGTTACAAACTTATAAAAAAAATGTATAAATAAATAAATGCTATTCCACAAAAAGAGCTGAACAATATCTGCCTTTTGAATTTTTATGATTAATTTTATTTTAATCTTTAGCCGAAGAGAAAATATTAAAACAAGATAAGAGCAAAATTAGTTAACCTATAAATTTGACATGACTCATAGTTGGAGGGAGGACAGCGTCACTGAAATATGCATCCATTTTGCACGCGCAAAGTTTACTTTGTAAAGTCTTGATAAGTTCTTGCTTTGTTATTTAAAAATTCAAATATTTTATTTTCATTTCTTACCCAAGTTTGATGATACATTCATTCTTTTGATTTGTGAAAATCATGAACATGTTGATACGTTACTTTGAATTATAGATATAAAAGCGTTATTTTTGGTGCCAGAAATCTGAAAATTGGTGGAGGCATGTAAGTTAACCTAATAATAATCAATCAAAAACTAGATATTGATTTTTTTTGATGATGCGTACTTTTAGATTCTCGACGACGATATGTATGTAAATATATTTAATATAAAAATAAAAAATAATCACTCATATTTATTCCCTCGAAATATTTCCCTTTTCCCTAAAGTTGCAATCGTGAATTATTTCCACGTGAAAAAACTCGCATGTTCGAGAAAAAATATGGCATCGCCGATTTTTATTCCCTTGAGTTTTTCCGAGCAAAATGCTATTCAGTTTGCTGAATAATACCAATTTATTAAGAAAACTATAAAAATACGTGTAAAAAGTAAAAAATACAATTACATTAATTCACAATAGCATGTTCGACACACAACAGATGTTTATTTTATTCCCTAACAATTGGTGTTGCCAATTTCTTTTTCATGGGAATAAAAGAATTATTCCCAAGAATTTAATCCCTTGATATTCGCGATAAGGGTGAATGTAAGCTAAAGTTGTTATAATTGGGCTAAAAATTGTGTTAAACTATGAAACAAAATTACACTTGTCCATACTAAAGCTTACACGTTATATAAGCAAACACACACTCGCCCACACACAATCACTTAAGCTACGGTCACACTTGACAAACATTTGCCCAAAAAATCGTAACCAGTAAATACTAATGTTTATTAAGTTAATTAATTTTATGTTTAACAATTGGCAAATTTATAGAATATAATATTATTAGAAACTATTGAGCTTAATAAACTCTTTTCTGAATCAAAAGATTTCTCATTAGTATTTACTGGTCACGCTTTTTTGGGCAAATGTTTGTCAAGTGTGACCGTACCTTTAAAAGCACGCACCCACCCTTTCGCACTACTTTGACATCAATAGGTAAGGTACCTACTGAATTTTATTTCATTAAGAAATTTAATTAAAAAAGCTAATTGTTTTGTAAAAGTAATAAAATATAACATGTATGTACATGCGAGTAAAAATGTATTTGACAATCTGCAAGGTGCCGAAATGCGGAATTAATTAATTTCAAACGCAATTACATAAATGATTCATTCTGTATATTTTCTTACCTCTGACTCACTAATTTAATTTGTTATAATGTTGAAAATCTGAAATGAGAAAATTTAGATATAAAAAATAAATAAATTGAGTAATTAATAAAAAAATGTGTCTTAGGACACCTGGTTATGCTGCTTAGCTAAAACAACAAATTTCATGTGTTAAGTATTCATAAAACTTATTTATGTTATAATTAGTTATAAAACAAAATAAATTGGCAGCTTTTTTTTAAATAAACCAAAAGCTAAAAAATGTAAACAAAGAAATCAAAACAAAAATAAATTTATAACTGTAAGAAACTACGTTTATACGCTCGGCTTATTTGCAAATAAAACTGTAAATTGTTGCCATATTATTGTTTTTATTGCGACTTACTAATTCAGAAAACTTGAGGTTGCCAAACTTAGAAATGCTTGCTAATAAAAAAACAATAAATTGATAAATATTGCACAAAAAAAATTTATAGAAGAAAATAATGACAATAAAAACAAATTATTATTTGTTATTTTATACATTTACACATCTTGTTTTGTAAACACAAGTAACATTTCTACAGAAGTGCTACCAAATTTTTATACATTTACAATGCCGTATAAAAAGAAAATCAATTTATTGGCAAATATTTTTATTTGCAAATTGTGCGCGCGCGCATAAAAGTAGTAATAGTGTCGATTATTTTTGTTATGAAAATCACGTCTTAGCTTCTGGTCTGACACAAAGAGCATAGCTCTAACAGTTTTCCAAACATTATACACATTAAATTGCACATAAACAAATTCAATTAAGCATATTGCTCGAAAAACTATTGGAACGTAGTTTCCTCATGTACTTTGTTGGTATAAATTACCAACTTATTTTTCAAAACAGGCTAGCATCGTCAGACTGTATGGGCGGGTTTACATCTGGTTGTCATGTGAAAAAAAAGCATAACCACTAATTACTAATGAAAAGCTGTTTGATTCGAGACATGTATTTATTGATTAAAACAGTTTTCAAACATGTTGGATTCTATAAACTTGTCTATTAGTTATGTATGAAACTATTTAACTTAATAAATACGTGTCAAAATCAAACAGTTTTTCATTAGTAATTAGTGGTTACGCTTTTTTGGGCACATAGGGACTACCTATTCAAAGTGAAGAAGTGCTTGGAAATCAAGTTATTATATGTATATAAAAAATGCAGAAATACATTTTGAGCTAAACCTTTTTATCCGCAGGTGGATGTCAGTCACTTCCAAGAGGTCAATAAAAATATTTTTGTTGTTTTCCGTCCAAAATATTATTTTTCTCTGCATTTTTTTATTATTGTTTCGGCTGCATTGATTTTTAAGTTGAAAATGTTTCAATCGGTGTCTATTACTACGTTTATACGGAGGGCTTATTTGCAAATAAAACAGTAAACTGTTGCCATATTATTGTATTTATTGCGACTTAATAATTCAGAAAACTATTCACGATTAACGCACTATTTGCAAATAAAATGCCTGAGGTTGCCACGCTTACAAATGTTTGATAACAAAAAACAATAACTAAATGGATAAATACTCGTATTGCAACAAAAAACATTGATAGAAGCAAATAATGACGATTAAAACAAACAATTATTTGATATTTTGTACATTTGCACTATTTTTTTTCTCAACATAAGTAAGTTTTCTATAGAAGTGCTACCAAGTTTGTGTACTTTTGCTATTCCGTATAAACAGTGAGTTAATTTATTTGCAAATAATTTTATTTGCAAATAGTGCGCGTATAAACGTAGTATATTCTTATTCACTGGCATAAGTAAGCATTATCAGCTGCTTCCGGTCATTTTAACTTGGCAGCACTAAATTTAACACAGCAAAAACAAGGTTGCATTTCATAAAACCGTCTTAAAACTAATTGAAAAATGGTTTTAAGTTGCTTTAACAAAATCATTTTGTATGGTAAAACCAGGTTTTAATAGTTGGTTTTAAAGTTAAAACCAACTTTTATTAAAACCATGTTAGTGAGAACATACTATAACATAAAAAAGGCATAAATGTACTATTTTATATTGTTCAAGAAGAATGTGTTGTGAATGTAAACTGCTTTATGAAAAAAAAAAATACAGACGGTTCGTTAAAAAGAAAATCATTTTGATAATTTTAAGTTGTGACTGTTTATCATTTAGTGTGCGATATGTATGAACTTTTTGTATGTTTTATTTTTTATGTCTGCCTTTTCAGTTAATAAACACAAAACAATTGTCATACATAATACGAGTGGTAACAAAGACATCATTGAGTTTAAATACAATTGAAAGAAAAATCCAGCTGTAACTGAATACTTTTAATACAATTTAAAACATTTAAAAAATGTACATACATACTTCTAGAATAAACCAGTTGTTGTGTTAAAAAAATGAAAGTACAATAAATTTTATTTATAGTTTTACGAGCCTTTGCATCGTTTTACTTTTATTTATTAAAATATGTGCACATCACAAAATTTAAATTGTAGCTTGTTATTTTTGTTTTCTATTTCATCAACTGTTCCAATATTTTATGGTAAAACTAATTAATTTTTCTGTAATTTAAAAATCTAAGCTAGTGCAACATTGTAAAAATTTGTTATTTATGGTTGTGAACTATTAATGGAAATTAATTTGCGCATTTGGCAAGATTATCTATCGCTAAATAGGTATTCAAGTTTTTTTTTTTAAGACCGACTGATCGGCCCCAGAAAAATAGGCAAAATTAATGTTCTTTCTATTAGACAAATATTTATGTTTTCTTTCTGCTGTTTTGTTGTGGATTTTATGGGAGCAAAGAATTTAATGAAAAAGCAAATTTAACAAATTAAGAAAATAAATCTATTTGTGGTCACATTGAAAAATGAAATCAAATGAAATAAAAGAAAAAATATTTTCTTTCGAAAATATTTGTGAAAACATAAAATTTTACGATTTTTAATTTTTTATTTTTTTTTTTCATAAACTTTGTTATAATTCAATCTGATATATGCAAAATATACAGCCGAATACACCACTCTTAAGCTATGCACAGACGATTGTCAGATCTTACAGTATTGTCAGATCTGGCAATGTGCTGACAATGTACTGGCAATAAAAAATTGCCCGCACAAGATAGATTGTCAGTTCACACGGTTGTATCAAATTTGTCAGAAAATCTTACAATTTATTGCCCGACGGTTGTATGACAATAAATTCATCTGACAAAATCGTCAGTCGGACAATTGTTCAGTTCACACGGTTGTCATATGCGAAAATTGTCAGATCTGTTGTTATGCGTTGCCAGACTCAAAGCATTTGTTAGAAATTGTTAAATATCAATGGTTTGTGGTTGTGTTAAATGTGAAAAAAAAGTGAAAATATAAATTATTATGGACCATAAAAAAGCAATTGCAATGATTTTGTCGGCATATATTGCATTATATATTTCTTCTTTAAAATCGAGCCTGTGCAATGTTGCCCATAGAAAGAATTATCTTACAATGACGCCATTGTCAGACACATAAACTTCGCACATTTGACAATATTAAAATGTCTGACAAATATCTGGCAATAATTTTACAATGTGTTCGCACGATTGTAAGACGTCTGAAACTTTCTTGTCAGCTGCTAGTCTTGCAATGGACTGACAATGTTTTTTCTGGTAACGACGTCTGACAAAAATTGCCAGTTCACACGGTTGTAAGAAATTTTGTGCACATTTTACTGGGAATATTGTAAGATCTGACAACCGTCTGTACATACATATACTATATCTTAACTTGTTTGTTTTAAAATATTATCATACATACATACTACATACATATTTGTATGTATTTGTTTGAACGTTCATTATCTTTCTGAATTTCAATTCAATTCAAGGTCCCAAGAATAATTTTATAACTTGTGTCAGAAGAAAAAAATAATAAATTGGGACCACTGTGCTCAAACAAATTTTTTTTTCTTTAATAGTGTATTCTTATTTTATTTTTCAGTTCGTTTTTATTTTAAATCTGCATACCTAGACATGTGTATGTACATATGTATGTATGTACATAAGTATGTAGATATGTCGATATGTACATATGTATGTATCGAGTTTACAAAGAAATTTTCATATACTTTTGTACAGTTTTCTTCTGTTGTTTTTATTTTGAATAGGTAGGTACTTGGGCATTTCTTAAGAATAAATAAATTCATACATACATAAATTTTAAGAAATGCGAAAAACATTCTGTAATTTACTATTGAAATATTTTACCTGAATTACATAAAGTAAACAATATATGTAAATAAACAATGTACGAGCTCAACACACTGACCACCAAATCTTAAAGAAGTAGCGGCATATCGTCGGTTGGTTTCTGGTTTGCGGCGCAGTATATTCAAAATACATTATGTCTGCAGCAAACCACTATCCAATCGACGATATAATACATACATAAACCCTAGAACACACACCCGGGTACAAATGTATCCACTTGAAACTTTGCAGTGCTGTAACTCAGGAACGGCTTAATTAAGGGTAAAGAGATTTCGGATCTAGGAAATATAAGTAGTTTCTAATCTTTTAAAGGTTATTTGATCCAATTCGGATCAGTGATTCAGGAGGTACGAGCTGCAAAAGTCGACACCTACGTAAACACACACCCGGGATACGTTTGTACCACACCAGTTTATATCAAAATAATAGGCAACAAACCATTTTATAGTGTGTTTAAATTATATTATTTTATTTTGAAAAATGAAAATTATTAAATTACGTATTATAAATATGAATTATCGTTACATATTATGCAGTCGGTATTGGTGATCGAATGTTCAAGACACATTGGCTTCTTACATTTGCCGTACACCTATGGTTTTTCTACGCCGTTTTGGTTCTTGAGCATAACATATATAGCAACAACCGCTGATAGATGTTGGCGTGCGGGCTGCGGCAGATATCGATGTTTCCGTGTGCAACATTGATTCCAGTGGTCGGTTGAAATATGACTCAATCGCTATTTTAGTGTAGAAGTTTCACGTGACTTGCCGATTTAGTGCACGTTCTTCAATAATTGGCATACACAATGCTTCAGCCAAGCTGCGAAGGAACTGCTTACGCTGAACAATTGGTCCATTTTATCAACGCCACCCTTGGTCATATTATAAAATTCTATGATTTCAGGCTTCCCACCCTCAGCTATCTCACCATCATAGTGCATTGACGAAAGCAGAGTCACTGATTTATTTTTTCGTGGTACATAAGAGCACATTTTTTCTGAAGACGAATAATGATGAACCAATTGGCCTGTTCTTGTGCGCCTTCATTTCCGCAGGAATATACGTTTTGTTTTTGGGCAAAGTTCCAACGATTGTGAGGTTCCACGTGAGAAGAAGTTCTGCAACTGGCAACGTCGTGAAGAAACTGTCCATTGTAATATTTCTTCCACTTCCTTAGTATCCGCTAGTTTAATCTTTCACAACTCGTTCCCCTTGATTCGTTTCCCTTCCGGACGCTGCTTGGCCAGTATAAATTTGACCATGCAGTGGATATGCATTTTTGGCATCGCAAATCCACCAAACTTTGATACCATATTTTGCAGGTTTTGATGGTATGTATTGTGTAAACCGTGTACGTCCACGGAAAGGAAATAATTGTTCGTCAATGGTTAAGTTTTCACTGGGCTTGTAGTGCGCATGAAGATTGGCATTCATTATGAGCCACAACTCAGTGTACGGTGCTGCTTTATCAGTTTCTGCGCGTGCAGCCTGAGTGTTTGCGTCGTCAAACCTTATAAATCACAATATTGATAATTACGAGTATCTCTTCTTGAATCCATTTTTGAATTATTAAGTTTTATTTTTCGAATTATTAAGTTTTATATTTCCATGTCTAAGGTATAAAAGCACAAAAATAATAATAAAAATATAAAAAATCAGCAGCTGAAACAGCAAATGCAAAAACAACCCTTGGAAAATCGAATTACTACAAAAACTGTTTTTTTAATTGAATTTGGTACCTGTATAATAGTTACCTGCATGCACTCTTTTGCTTATATCTTTCGAACCAGGTAGAATATTTGAACGTTTTAAACGTTGAAATGCTTGTTTCATGTTATATTACACATTTAACAAACAAAAAGTAAAAATTTTTGTTTTTTATTCATCAGAAATATGAAAAAGAATATTTGGCTATACCATGCCCGTGACCTTTTTTCCTTTATCTTTTGATCCAAGTAGAATATTTGCATGAAACAAAAACTAAAACATTTGTAAAATATTAGTATACGCATTTACAAAAAAAAAAATATTGAAATTGGAGCATTTAAACATTAGAAAAAGCCAAAATAAGCTAGTAGGTACAAACGTATCCCGTGTGTGTGTTCTCGTAGAAAAAGTTGGGTATGCATCGTAGGGTAAATACATATGTATGTACATGTTTCAAAATCAGTAACAGGGCTGTCAGATGTGGCGATTTCTCTTTGAAGCTAGTTTGGCGTCCTAATTTCCGATTTGTCGATATTTTGGCATTTTATAGAAAAGTTGGCGTTTTTTGATGAGCCATGAATTGGCTTGAAAATCGTTATATATTATTTTTATTCTGGTATTTGTCTCGTGTAGATGGGGTGCTAAGAACATTTTAATTAGCGTCTTCTCTTACATACATATGTACATATATAAATATTGTAATCTGGCAGCCTTTTTTTTTTGCTATCATATTAAAGTGAATGCACATGTTGCACTTCTTTTATACCTTCGCCAAGATACTTATGTTGAAAAATTTCAATTCCCATACGATGTCTTCAAAAGAAGAAGAAAATGTGGATGGAATGTCTTGACGATGAATTATATAGCGTTTTAGATACATATGTAATACAAATGTACATACATATGTATGTACATACGTATATCCAACATTTGATTAATACTAACCTCAAAAGCTTCTTTACATATACTACGTTTATACGCAGGGCTTATTTGCAAATAAAACAGTAAATTGTTGCCATATTATTGTTTTTATTGCGACTTACTAATTCAGAAAACTATTCACGATTAACGCACTATTTGCAAATAAAATGCTTGAGGTTGCCACGCTTACAAATGTTTGATAACAAAAAACAATAAATGGTTAAATATTGTAACAAAAAATATGGATAGAAGCAAATAATGACGATTAAAACAAACAATTATTTGATATTTTGTACATTTAGACTATTTTTTTTATCAACATAAGTAAGTTTTCTATAGAAGTGATACCAAGTTTGTGTACTTTTGCTATGCCGTATAAACAGTGAGTTAATTTATTTGCAAATAATTTTATTTGCAAATAGTGCGCGTATAAACGTAGTAATAGCCTATTATAAACTATTTTATATGAAACATTTTGTACAAGGCCTATTTATCAGGTCAACGCAACTTTACAAAAACACAGCAATACAAAAACAACTTTATGTTTAAGTTGTCAGAAACACACACAAACATGAACTAAAGCATATGGTGCAAATAACTTTTGACAGCTTAAACATGAAAACACAGAATATCATCACGAGGATTGCGTTGACCTGATAAATAGGTCTTGATTTTGTACCTTTTTATGTTCATAATCATTTTTGTATTGTTCTAAATAAAACTTACGCAAAATATATATAATGGCGATTTTTTCAATTTTTGGCGAATTTTAGCAATTGGGAACAAATTATTTTTTTTATAATTTTTAAAATATATTTTTAATAATTTATCAAATATACATTTCATTGTCAAAAACTAAAAAAAAGAGGCTTTGGCGATTTTTGACATTGGATTTGGCGATAAAGATGAAAATAAGTCTGACAGCCCTTTAATTTTTTTTTTTTATAAAAAAATCCATTAAATGGAAAAATATACATTTAAAAATTTTTGTAATTCTGATGATGGATATCATCATTTTAGTAATAGAAAATTTGTTTGATTGATTCAAGCAATTCAATAATTAAGAACAAATTTTATTTTTAACTTAAATTCTTTTTACTAAAAATAGAATTTTGAATTATTTTTTCTTACATATATTCCCATGAACAGGAATAATAAAATATGTATTTAAATTTTTCGGTCATTGAAAAGAAATTTCTCTTTCACTGCTTTCCATTAAAAATAAATCATATTTAATTATAAATAAACATTCTGCCAAAGTTTTCGTTTCATTTGAACTTTGAAATTTTAAAACTTCTAAAGGTATTGCACCGGCCATAAACAAAAAATAAAACTAAAATATCCTTATACTGCAAGAAAAAACGCACAAACACACACACACACACGACAAGAAGCAACAATGCTTAGTATTGCAGGCAATGCACTTAAATGATGCCAAGGATATTGTACACGTATGGAAAAAATATAATTCAAAATATGTATAACAACGTAAAAGTACTCGTACGTATGTATGTATGTTTGTACGTACGTATCCAGTTGGCCAACTTGTCGCAGAGGACACTTTCATCGATGGCTATAGTCCCTGAGTATACTTTGGGGAGATTTCGATATTTGTTATGCCTGATATTATATTATTTATTTACAATTAAATTTTAAGAAAATCTAACAGAAACAGAAAATGCATCTGCTAAGTCCTAATTTACACTATGCAAGTCTTATTGTCAAGCTGATTTTTTTGTAGAGAGAGAGACTAGGGGAAAAGAAACGTTTCTGTTCCCCTCGTCTCTCTGCATAATGTAAACTAGGACTAAGAACAGTGGAGTGAGCAAAGTTTTGAAAATTTTTAATTTTCTTTTTGGTTAAGAAAAATTAATAATATATTTATTTAAAACAAAAAATAAATAAAAAAAACCTTATAAAATTATGAATATTCAATATTGCATTAAGAAGGCCTCGAAATAATTTTAGATATGTAAAATAATATTTTTTTTAGTTCAAGCCCGTGCTTTAAGTGTTCCAAAATGTCTTTCAAGAAAAGTTTCCAATCCAATTGGTGCGTCAACTTTTTTGAAAAAAATTACAAAAGATTATGATTTTCGTGGTTACTAGGACATGGTCGACCTCATGGTACTATGCCAAAAAAAATTGGTTATACCCCTAATGTATATACATACATATGAATGTTGGACATGTTCTACACATTCCTCCACAGTATCCTGTTAAATGCTTACGAGTATTACATATGGTTGTTCATGTCCATATTAAAGTCCTGCACAAGACCATTTAGGCCATTTTCATAGGCGGTAGTCAATTGGCCATCTCTGCATGACTTTTAAATTGACTACTAACTACTTATTTTTCAACCAATTTGTAGTTAATTAATATTATAGTAAAAAAAAAAGATATATGTATATTTATATTACAGTCAAATCCCGATAATTCGTAATAAACTGTCAGTCCCTTCAAAAAATCTCGTTAATTCGTAAAATTTCTATACATTTTGGTCCCCTCGCTAATTCGTAATTTTTTTTTCAAATAAAATCTTCTTTACCTCTTATAAATCGTAATTTTTAGGGTTCCGTACACCAAAGGTGAAAATGGAACCCTATTGTTTTCGCTACGCTGTCCGTCTGTCCGTCTGGCCGTCTGTCCGTCACAGGGTATTTTCTCGGGAACCGTAAGAGCTACGGACCTGAAATTTGGACACAGTGTGTAGACCCTTGGCCGCTACAACAACAAATACATGAGAGTTGGAAATTAAAGGGTGTGCCAAAACGAGCAACGAAAAATGCTAAAATCCAATGTAATATACATACAATTGTATGTATGTATATTACATGGGACCCTTGGCCGCTACAACAACAAATACATGAGAGTTGGAAATTAAAGGGTGTGCCAAAACGAGCAACGAAAAATTTTAAAATCCCATGTAATATACATACAATTGTATGTATGTATGTATATTACATGGGACCCTTGGCCGCTACAACAACAAATACATGAGAGTTGAAAATTAAAGGGTGTGCCAAAACGAGCAACGAAAAATTTTAAAATCCTATCTAATATACACACAATTGTATGTATATGCACTTGAAATTTGTAAAGTTCGTGTATTTTTATACAGACTACAACAACTAACACTAAAATTTAAAAAAATTTAATTAAAGGGTGTACCATCAGTTAATGTAATTTCGACTATGTAATTTTGAAAACTTGCTGTATCTTGGAAACCGTTAGAGCAAACTTCCTGAAATTTTCAAAAACGGTAAAACAAAAAAATCTCAAAATTATAAAATTGCCAAACCGAAAAAAAGTCGTTAAAATCAAAAAAAAAATCGCCAAAACGAAAAAAAGCACCATATTAAAAAAAAATTTCTAAATCGAAAATAAATCGCGAAAAACCGAAAAAATCGCCAAAATTAAAAAATCGCCAAAATGAAAAAAAATCGCCTAAATGAAAAAATCGCCAAAATGAAAAAAAATCGCCAAAATGAAAAAAACTGCCAAAATGAAAAAAAAAATCGCCAAAATTAAAAAAATTGCCAAAATTAAAAAAAAAATCGCCAAAATTAAAAAAAATCGCCAAAATTTAAAAAATCGTTAAAACGAGAAAAAAGAGAAAAATAATAAAATAAACACTATTTCAGCTGAAAAAACGTAAAAAACACTGTATTAAAAAATGCTCAAAGCCCAACGTACGGAACCCTTCGTGCGCGAGTCAAAGTCGCACTTTACTGAATTTATTTATATAATTATATTATATAATTCGTAATAAAAACAAAAAAAACATGGAAAGAATGATGAAATGAATTTGTCAATTTTATTGTTATTTTATTGTTTTTTGTTTGCTATTAAAATTACACGTATTTTACAATAAGTAAATGAATTTGCTATTTTACTTTATGTATTTATTTTGTATTTTATTTTTGACCATGGGTTTTATATGCTTTTTTTTTGTAGTTTTAGTAAAACTCCCGTTAATTCGTATTTATTTTATTTTAACCCCGTTAAATCGAAACCCCGCTTAATCAAAAACCCCTATAATTCGTAAGAAATGGCCGGTCCCTTGCGATTACGAATTATCGGTATTTGACTGTATATACATATATTATATATATACATATACATATGTATGTATATATCCATATATATACATATATATATGGATATATACATACATACATACATATATGTATGTCTATATAAATATTTATTATTATATTAATTAAAAATAAAAAATTCGTACATACATAAATATATCCATACATACGAGCCGCTCATAGAAAATATTGTACATATCAAGGCAAATTCATTTCCAGGTAATATCAGGATTACAAAAACAATGAAAAAATTCAACAATGAAAAAACAACATGGGTCTTAGTTCATCCAAAACTTCAAAAATAGAATTTGCTTAACACAATAATAATAAAAATTATTCACATAAATTTTAAACTATTTCTCCACGGCAGCTACCACTAACAAAATTTGCAATGTTTAGCACTTTTCACAATTTTTTAATTGTTTTTTCATATTTTTAAATTTGTTTTCACAGAATTTTTTTAATAAAATATTTTTCATATTAAATGTTTTTTACATTTTCTTTTAATTTCTCTCTCGTAAAAATTTTTTGAAGTTTCGGATGAACTTTAATTTGAAAAAAAAAAATAGCTCAGCTGCATTTCCGCTACTACCTTATGAATGTGCCTTGATACATATTAAGTACTGAAATTATTTAGTTTTTTTTTCAACACAAACATTTGGCATTTGATTTCATGGCATGCTTCTTTTAATTTTTTTATTTTCTTTACATTTACTTATTTTGCTTTTATTTCCTTCTTACGTGTGCTTCTATTCAATGTGTTTGGTTGATATCTGCATGATATTTAAACCAATTTGTAGTCACTTGCAAAATAATTAATTTATAAGTTAGTGTTTTTTCTCAACTGATTATTTTATTTTCTACAGGGTTGTCTTGCCAACAGTGTTGTTGAGCGTTTGTTTTAGAATATTTCACTGTAGTAAAACATTTGCAAAATCTTTCATGTCTTGAAAGTTCTTATAAATGGTCTTGTGCAGGACATTAGTCCATATATATAAATAAATTCATATGTATGTGTGTAAATACTTACACACTTACATACATATGGTATTTGCCTGCGTACCTCTTTTGTGTATGGATATTTGTCTTAAATTGTGTACATACATACAAACACGTGCCAACACCAATTTCATTCAACAAACACATACATATGTATGTACATACCCTGCAGAAAATGCGAATAGTGAAATTGTAGTGATTTACTAGTGACATTGTCAGTAGTACTACTGACCAGGTGTATCCCAGCCAATGTAATTATCTATTGACATTTAACATTAGCTTGTCATTGAAAATCCACCACTAGACTGTAGCAATACTGACTAATTAGTTCTTTTGGGACAACATGGATACATTGGAACCAAAGATTCACTAGTAAATTTTAGTGACCCTCGTCTACAATTTAATAAGGGTTGGGCCAACAAACTTAAATACCTACATACATTATTGCATAGCATAATAAAAAATAAAAACAAACTATTGACGCGTTCATTGACAATATCAACAGAAATACATTAGAACTGTTGTCTCTAACGTATCTCTACTCGCGCATAAAAGGAAAATTGTCGACATTTCAACTAGTGCAATTTTCGCTGGTGAAAAGAGTGTTGACATAGAGACATATGGCACTAGGCTGGCTAGAGGGTAAGTACATACATACATGCACACATAGTAGTATGTATGCATGTATGCATGTATACAGGGCTAAATTTATTTATTTATTTTTGACTATTAAGCCAAGATGCTGATGATGAAGTTAAACTATTTATGTACATATGTATGTATATATGTATAACCATATACCCAAATCCTGTCGTAAAATGTTAATGCGGAATTCGGATTCAGCTACGCAATTAGATTTTGTTTATGTGCGTATGTATGTATGTATGTGTGTGTGTGTAAATACATACACGTGTACAATGTTTTGATCATATCCTACCCCAACTTTTACAAATACATTTGTACATTATAGATACCCTGAAGGAAGCGTGGAGTTGTGTTACCCCAAGTCCACCATTTTGGTGACTTTTTGGCGACATTATCAACGGAGGGTGTACTAGTAAATTGATACTTTGTATATGCCTTTTGACTTGGCACTGAACTATCCCACAGTGACCTAATAATATACATAATTATTTAAAAATGTCATTCCGACACTTAACTGTAACAATGAAAACTTATAATTTTTGTTTTTATTGTTACAAATTCAATTATAATTTATTTTTGAGCAGATATTTTTTGGGACTCGAACTGACAACCTCGTGATTGACAGGCTTGCACACTACCTAATCGACCACAGAGGCACTCATATTTCAAAAGTATAAATACCTGTTAAGCTTAGGTTAATATCTAAGTGTAGTTGCGGGACTTGTTCCAGAGTGACTTGACGGTCCATTTATATCGACTTATTATCTTTCCCAGCCAAATCTTTCTTTATACATATATACTAAACCAAAAAAAAAAAAAATATTCGTAATACATAATACATGCCCCAGCGGAGTCTTTCTTATATAGACATACTAAACAAAAAAAATATTCGTAGTACATATAATATATAATATTCGTAATAGTGCCCTATTGAACTATGGATGAACTAATGGAGAATAAAAGTAAACGAACAAAAATGTGTTCAGGTAACATTTACCCTATGAATAAAGAGATACTTGTTCCCAACTTGTTTCTCAACATACACCTTGATCGACGGCTTACATGGAAACATCACATTGACTCTAGCGAACACAAATGAAGCTTAAATTAACTCAGATACATTGGGTGATTAACTAGTAGAAATTCAATCCTCAGTCTAGATCAACGGTTCTCAAATGGGGGTCCGTATGAAAATTCCAAGGGGTCTGCGAAGAGCTAAACAAATATTGTTATGATTCCTCCTCAAAAGTTAATATTAATAAGATTTAGTAAAATGGCTTTTGTATAATAAATGTAAAACGTATATTTCGCATTGCGGTAGGCCGTGCTACTATTAAAATTTCTGAAGGGGTCCCCGAAGAAAGAGCTTGTGAGAACCTCTGGTCTAGATTGTAAACTTTTAATATACATACTTTTGAAATCTTTATGGTGCTACGGAATTCAGTTACGGGTAGCCTGACCACACATCCCGCTATTGAAATTCTCAATCTCTTATTAGATTTTTATTAAAATGTAACTGATACAAATGCAATCCAAATATTTTTTAAGTGCAGTTTTTGCTTAACTATCCAAATCCCTGTGTGCTTCGTAGTTCAGCTAATTTGTAGAATACAATTCTCATTATTAACATGTCATGAAGAGTTTTAAAATTATCATTGCGTTATTTTCTCTCGGAATCGTCGTAATTTCAAGTTTGTGCTTGTCCTTGACACGAACCTTGTGCTTTAACAGAGCTTTATTAATGTCTTAACAGAGCTCTGTTAAAGTATAATGCATTTCTAAAGGACTTTTCCAGTAAATGAGGCAACGCAGTAGGAAAAGAGTAATGCTCCTCCTTTATTATTGCCCATGAATCTATTTCTCAATGAATTTGAACTAGATACTCGAATTGCCAAGTTTTCAACTTGGCATTTTCTGAAGGATACACACTTTTGGAAGTCAATACTGTCGGATAATATTGGTCTACATTAATCTATATGTCCAAGTGGTCCTCTAAAAACGTGCATACTCAGAATTTCTTGAAGTTCGAGTTTTCAGGAGTTCTTCAAAAAACTTTAAATCTGCCCTACCTGTATTAATATTTTCTAATGTTAGAAACTGTGCAAACTGTGTATCTTAAGTACATACGAAACTGTATATGTGCATATTACACATCCCGCTTTCTAAAAGATATTTATTTTTAAATCCCAGTTTTTGATGGATCATGTCCCGCTTTTAGCTTCCAATGTACATATATTTATATTATTTGATAGGTCCTGGACTCAGCTTCAATACTAGAACGAGTCTGTTGAAGCTTTTTAGCTTTTAAGATGTTAAGTAATTATCAATTACTTTATCGTAGATTTTATATAATTCCAATTTTTTTTTTCAAGAATTTGGTTGGACATTTTCTGATAAATTTGCATTAGCATTAACGTAATGCAGCGTAAAGAAAATTTAAACAACATTGTTACCTTAATATAGAAACCACCTAACTCATTATTTTTTTTTTTAATTCGAGATTTTGGCATTTTTCAATATATTAGATACATCACGAAAATTGTGAATATGTAACCATTTACACGATATAAGTATCTTCTTTTCGCCATACACTACGCCCTACTTTTTTTAACACTACCGTTTTCTCAAGTCCTACGACGAGTACGCTTGGTTCAATTGTCACCAAGTTTTCTGCAGGGAAATTATGGTTTATCCAATGAGGACAAATTTTTTTTTACTACTAAGTGCCCATGCAAAATCGAATGTACTGAAGTGGAACTAATGTGCAAGGATGCCTTTATCTCACAATAACCCTTATCGGGAATAAAAGTTCACGTGAAATGTGTTTTTCCCTAAAATTGTGACCGCCAATGTTTGCATTGTTGTTGTGTCAGTACACTATTTTCTAATTTGTTCACAATTTTGTTCGCCTTTTATTCTCGATAAGGCTGAATATGTCACCCTTTGCGTTATCAGTTCACTCACTGCCGATGCAGTTTTGTGGTACAACAACCGATTTTGGACGACCTTCATATGGAATTCGTTGGCAACGGAACTACGACCACGATTGAATTCACTATACCAGCGATATACTCTGATTTTTAATGGTGCTTTATAGCCATACAAAGAACTGAGTTCATCGACACATTCTTGTTGAGATAATCCAATTCGAAAGTTGTGAAAAATAATCCAACGAAAACCTTCTCTTGAAATTTCAATTTTTTTTTGTCAAATTGATTTTCTGAACTCACTGTAAACAAAACAAATAGCACTTGTACATCAAAACGTTGTAAGTACGTTTATGCTAAAAATTGTCCAACTTTATTATGGTGTTGCCAGATTTTAGCTATTGACATTAGTGTTGCCAGTTTCCGAAATATAAATAGTAGTAGCCCTCGTATTATAAATGTGAAAGTGAGTTTGTTTGTTTGTTGGCTACACTTGCACAACTAAACCGATTTTGAAAATTCTTTCAGCAATAGAAAGCTGCATTACCAACGTAAAACATCGCCTATTTCTAATACGGTTCGTAACCGGTTTTTTATATTTAGTTTGAATTTTTTCCGAAAATCAAATTTCGTTTCGGGTTTGATTGTTTAAACAGTTTTAAAACCGGTTTTTATTCTGTTTTATTTTATCGCCTTTTTGTCGGTTTTTATTGTTTTATTAAACATTATCAGTGAGTAACAAATAACAACACATTCATAAATTTTAAGTACAATTTCCAAGATATCAGAGCAACGTGGGCGGAGTCGCGAATAAAAGCTAGAATTGATATAAATGTATTAAAAATAATTTGAAAGAATCGCACAAAAATATATTAAAAAATACTAATGAAAAAGCAATCCATTTTGTAGGTATTTATAAAAAAATGTGAAATAAAAATGTGGAAATGAAACAATTTGAAGGAAATTGTAAATGTTTAAAAATTGTTTGAACTTGTAGAAGATTTTGTGGTATCAATTAAAAATTTGCCACACGTAGAGATTCATACGTATATAAGTATTTCACTTTACTAATTCAACGAAACACTGAATTTTTCATTTATACAAAAACCAAATCCCTATTTGCTGAACGAATGAATGAGTAGTACTAACGTCAGCAGCTGATTTTCAATGACACGCACATGTTCAATAATGTCTACAGCAAAAAGGCATTGTATGGGGTCAGTAGTACTGGTGACAGAGTCAATAATGAATCAGTACTGTTTCACTAGTGACATTTCCTGCAGGGATAATATCATACCATCTACATCTTATCTTGCACACAAACTCAAACATACAATATGCAAAATAACAAGCACTCAAGCGTCAAAGGTGAATACACTATTCCTTCTTGTGGTATTTGGAGTTGTTCTCAAGAAAAAAAGTTTGGCGACCACTGTTGTAACAATTTTGTACTCTGTGTTGATATACGTCTATTAAATTGTACTTTCACCATCCTGTAAGCTTAAATACACCGAAAGCGTATAAATAGAACGCGAAATACATCTTCTAATAAAATGTTTAATAACTCAGTAAATTTTTAGGGAATTTTTTAAAACAAACCTGCAAATTATTCTTAATCAATTATGTTTCATAAATAAAGTCATAAACAGTATGGTTTCAGTACAAAAATATTGCCTGAAAACAAGATCAAAGTAGAAAAGAGTCGAAAAAAACCGAAAAAATTATATTTAGTGAAAAAATACAGACATATGTATGTATATCTGAAATTTGCTGAAACAATATACATAAATAAGGTTCAAAAGGTCTTAGTCTCTTCTTTCTAAATCCGTTAAAAATATAAAATCTGTTGATATTTAACTTAGTTAGAGGTTCATAAGTACCTACGGGTACGAAAAACCGGTTTTTTAGCCGTAACTCAAGATTTTGGAGGTGTTTGAAAATATCTACCATAAAAATAGTAACACGTACCAGGTATTTATTTTTTTTTTTGTCACACTGTGTAATACATGTTAGGGCAATACATTTAACAAGCAAGACGTATTTACATTTCAAATATGCTTGTGCAGGGCTCTAATACACAAGCATCATCTCACTATATAACAATGCTGCCACCTTGTTTTATTTTTATTTTCAGTTTATTTGATTAAATATTTTTGACATTTAACGAACACGAAAGTTATTGAACGCAGATATGAAATTTGCATTTCAAAATTGATTAAAGCTCTTATCGAAATCATATGTTCAGGCAATGGAAGCAATTGCAAATAGAAATACCTGGCAACACTTATATGCGCATATATACACATATATGATGAATACATGCATATGTATGTATATGTGTGTGAATTTATGTGAATTTTTTTGTTATCAAGAAAACTTTTAATCAATATTCTAGCGCATGTCTTTCTTTGGCTCTGGTTGTTGAGAATTTGATTAGCTGTGAAAATTTGGCGCCATTCACTTGTAATACATTCATTTGTAATATGTACATATTTTTTAATCAGCTTTTAAAACATCAATAACAAACAATTCTTTTATGTTTCTTTTATCCCAAAGTGCACCAATGCAATGCACACTGGTCGCTATTCAAGAATAGAGTGTTGCCACACAAATATTTTTGCCCGGGTGCAGTCAAGTTAATAATTAGTGTTTTTTTTTTTGGGAATTGTTACAATTTAAGTTTAAAATTTTTTATTAATTTAAATTTTTTAATAATTTTTTTTATTACTGATGTTTTTCAATGTATTCTCAAATCAAATATGTATGTATATGCAAACGAATAATTTTTTTCTTTTCTTGATACAAAAAAAAAACTTAGGAAAACATTTAAATTTTAATGCTTTTATGACCAGTTTTGGAAGTCACTGTAAATTGTTGATATAACAATTCCTTTCGACATCGTAGAACAGGAAATTGTAGTAGAACTTTATTGCGAAGGGACAAAAAATACCTACATACGTATGTATATTCTTTATAACGTTAGAGCAAAGACTATCATCGGCCGTATCCAAAAAAAAAAAAAAATTATTTGAAATTCAAGTGTTCTTATGTCAAAATTTGTATGGAAATTTTGTTTTAACGTACACTTCAAGTTCAAATATTTTTTTTTGGATACGGTAGTATAGATTTATACATTTTTATAAATCTGTAGTCTTTGGTTAGAGAGTCAAAATGTTCCATAAAAATGTTTCTCGTACGATTATGTATGTAGATATGTGTATTTATATATGTACAGGGTGTTTTTTTAGAGGTATAGAACTTCGAATTGAAATAAAACACAAGAAAATCGTTTTAATGTCCATCAATTTGGCTTTATTGGAAGGATAATTTTATGCCATTAATGTTTAAATATGATTTCGGGCATGTGGCCGCCGCGGCTGGCTCGAATAAAGCCAATTCTACAGGTCCAATTTTCAACCACTTTTTCGAGCATATGGGGCCGTATGTTGGCAATAACGCCACGAATGTTGGCTTCCAAGTCCCCTAACGTTTCTGGTTTGTTGGCGTAGACGAGCGACTTCACATATCCCCAAAGAAAATAATCCAATGGTGTCAAATCACACGATCTTGGTGGCCAATTGACAGGTCCATTCCGCGAAATTATGCGCTCATCGAATGTTTCCTTCAATAAATCGATTGTGACGTGCGCTGTGTGGCATGTAGCGCCGTCTTGTTGGAACCACAACTCATCCACATTCAAAATCTTCAAAATCTTCCATAAAGTTGATGGACAAAGCTCCAATTGCTGTGCACGGTGGCGAATCGATTCATTCGGGTCCTCTTCAACACTTTGCTCTACAGCGGCAATTGTTTCTTCGGTGCGCACTGTTCGACGTCTCTGCGGATGCGTATTATCACATAGAGTAAACGTAGTGCGAAAACGATCCATGGTTAACCGAATTAATTGCTCTGATGGACGATTATGTCGACCATAAAATGGACGGAGCTTGCGGTAAACTTCGCGAACTGAACAATTATTTTCGAAATAAATTTGCACGATTTGCAAGCGTTGTTCTTTTGTCAACCTGCTCATGATGAAATGGCAAACCAAACTAAATATTAATCACTTGACAGCTGACAAAATGGCCGCCAGTTAAAAAAGTGATGCCAACTTAAAGTTCTATACCTCAATAAAAAACACCCATTATATACACATACATACATACCTATATGTTCCCGTCGTTCCTATAAAGAGCATAGGGCCTCAAATTGTGTATAGAAGTGCTAAAAACATTCATGCATACTTAAATAAAAATAATTTTAACAAATAACAAATAAACTTTTGTTTTATTTTTTCACTTTGTAGTGTGGCATTATTCTGTATTATTGACCTTCACTTCTTTTTTTAGTTTCTTAAATTATCAAGCATTTGAGGAATAAACGCCCACAAGATTATTACATTGATATGAGGAAGAGGAACTTAGAAATGAGTTTTTTACTGCTTTCGTTTTATGTACGCTTTCTTTTCAAGTCAACACAATAGTTTTCTAAAACGTAATTTCTGCATTTGCTTTAAATTAGTGTGACGGTAGGTTTCTGCCGTTTACAAACATATCCGTATATATATGTATGTACATATATACATGTATGTGTGTATGTATGACAACGCATTCATAGTAAAAGATGCACATTTTTTTACTTGTTTGCAAATGGATTTTTACAATTATTTCTTACCAAAGAAAAAATTGCAAACCAAAAACCTCTGGCCAAGGTTACCAAGTAATAAGGACGAAATAATATAGTATTTTACATCAGAACTTACATACATAAATATACAAAGGTATACATATCGTTACCTTAATATATAAAGGCCGTAACTCGTTATTTTTTTAATGGAGATTTTTGCATTTTTTCATACATTAGATATTCTATTGTCGAAATATTTACATAAAAAACTAGATTTCAAAAAAATTATGAGTTAGGGCTTTTCTATATTAAGGTACCGATATGTATATACATATGTATATAAATATGTATATATGTACATACACTAGAGTTCGACCGATTAATCGGCTTCGGCTTCGGCCTTCGGCCAAAAATTGGTAATCGGCCAACATTCGGCCTACGGCAAAAATCGGCCGATTAGCCGAAGCCGAATATTTTTCATTCCAAGCTTGAAAAATAACATTATTTTTGGTCGTTGCTCGCCGACAGTTTCTACTGTGTTTAACGTTTTGAAAGGGTTACTTTGAAATACAACCCTGTTGCTTTCTATTTTCTTTTACTTGGACGTTCTTGTGAGTGATCATATGAAAAAGCAATCTAGAAATTGCAAAATAGTTTTATTTTTCTTGTTATGTATCCAATAGATATTACAGCTATTTCAGTGATCTCAAAAAAGCAAACTTTTTTCTTAATTCATATAAAACAAGTATCATTTTTAAAATTTAAAACATTCGGCTTCGGCTTCGGTTTTGGCCGAAGTTTAGGATTTTAGCCGAAGTTCGGCTTCGGCTTCGGCCAAAAAAAAACGCCTTCGGTCGATCTCTAACATACACACATACATATGTACATGTGTATGTATGTATGTATGTTTTCTGTGTAAGAAAATAGAAAAAAAATTTAAAATGCAGAGAAAAAATATAGTAAAGTGATACGACATTGTCCGTGACAAGGATGTGCGTATGTACACACATACATATGTACAAGTACGTTGGTATAAATTTTATGACAATATATGCATGCACATCTGTGCTCAAAATAATAGAACCCAATATTTTTAGAGATAAAATTTGTTACTCTGGCAACTTCCAAAAAGACACTATATTTGAACGGTACTTTCAAAGGACATTTTAAGATTGTAAAAAATATTACGTGTTCAATATATGTACATACATACATACATATGTACATATCGATGGTCACAAGTAGAAAGGCCCTCAAGACTTAAATTAAATTAGACCAAAATTCAATTGGTTTCTATGGTAATGGTTATGGCGTGTTTTGGCGCGTCACCTGTAATCGAATACAGTGTTGCCCATAAGTTTGGTTCGAACAGCTGTTTTCTATGGTTATGGTTATGGCACGTCTGATTGAACTTGAACTCGTATTTTCACGAGATTAGAGTTTTTCAGTAATTGCAAAACATTTCACACAAATACACCTCGTCACAAAAACAATAACGCTTTCGGATTTGATTTATAAAAAAAAACACATAAAATAATGCAAGCAAAAATAGTAAACTGCTGAGTTAATAACAAAAAATTGCGAAATTGCAAAAAAAAAACAAGATATGTACTAATAAAACTAAATATTGGAAAAACATTTTATTATTTCAATGTAATTTTACTAAAAAATATTTTTTTTTTTTGGCAACAGAAGGGCATAACAATGCATACAATTGGGTCTCCGAGTGGAGGTGCGTTATAGCACCACCCTTCCTAACCTAACCTAACCTAACAGGCATTTGGTTTCTGCTTAAGAAACTCGTCAGTACTCATCAACCTAGAAATTTTTGGAAATATGTTATTGGTAAATATTCCATCTTTATTGCACTAGCGCAAAATACTTTGATATGCCTAACATGGACATCGCATGTATTCACCACAACAAAGAAGTTGATGATGTTTTCACAGTTGCTCTGCCGGCGTCATGTTCATGTCATGTCCAATTCGATGGCTAGTGGAGACTAAAGACCTGCGTAAATAGTCTTGAAATGTAAATACGTCTTGTTTTTTAAATGTATTCTCGTGGCTGCATTATACTAAACCAATAATAAATGCTATCGTATTATAAGCAAAGCACGATAGATGCATTTGTGTGCGTGTATATGAGTGCTAACAAGCAATGTCGTGAAGACTTCTTGTTATGAACACCCAGTCAACAAAGTAGTGTTGATACGTGTATGCTTGTTATTTTCCATATTGTACGTTTGAGTGTGTGTGTAAGATGTAGATGGTAAGCTATTATGTGTTTAAGGGAGGTTTTTTTTAAGCAACCGCACACAACTAATGTAAATGCATGTGAACGTTTGTTTGTGTGCAGAAAAATAAAAGAGCATACACACAACGTGTGTGTGTATGTACATGCATGACGCGTGGATACGCGCCCATGCGTAGAAAGAAGCAAGCATCACAAATTTTTCAGTCACGAAGTACTTTCTTCTTTACTCCTATACTTGCAATAACTGAAACAAATTCTTGCAAACAGTATTGCTTAGCGTTTGTTTTAGAAGACTTCGCTGTAGTAAAGCATTTGAAAAATCCCTCATGTCTTGAAAGTTCTTATAAATGGTCTTGTGCAGGACTTTAGTGGAGACGTAGGGTTAATGTTTTTTTTTAGTTACTTTTGTTGCAACAAATTTTTATAAATAAATTTCGTTGATTTCGTTCATAAATAAAACAACGAATTTTATTTACAATTTCTCAATACCTATAGAAAAACCAGTTTGCGCATTCATTGACTGAGGTGCATTGAACGTCCTTGAAGTAAACTGCAAAATAAATAACTTATTTTCAAAGTTTTAGTGATTTAAAAAAAAAACAGCCTGTCGAACGTACTCATTAGGGTTTACGAAATGAAAATTCCTATAAATTTTGACAAAACTTCCCCAGAAAATGAATTTGTTAAGGACCTTGAACATATTAACCTTCACAATGCTAGCTAGACTCATCAGAGTTTTTACACTCAGGCAAAAACTGCAACTTAAAAATAAGAACGCATCATATTAATTCAATAATTTTCAATATAAATAACAGAAAATGTATGTATGTATAAAAATAAATAAAATTAATAAATTAATACTGCAAAATTATATTTTTACATATTGAAATAAGAAATTTCAACATGACTAGACTTTCGTTAATGTTTCCTATTAATTCAATATGGGTTTTATTGATTTTAAGCTGTTTTTTCTCTGGATGTATGCATGATAAATATTATAATTGTAGTCGGAATCCTCACCACTAAAAGCAGAGCTATCGAAGTAATATTTTCAAGTATCGATAAAAATCAAGGACCGCAAATAATGACTATTTCTCATATTTGCATCAAAAAAAATCACAATAAAAGAGAATTAGACAAGCATAACATGGTATGTGATGGAAAGAAAGATTGATAGATGACTTAACGATGCTTTTTTATTGTTTTCCAGGCTTAGAATATTTGATTCGAACTTAAATTCGGCAGTAAAGGCTTCGCTGAGCAAACAGTTCTCCACGATGGTGTTTACCGACACTGCCTTGCAAAATTTTCCCTCCTAATAACGTATTCCTGGATTAAGCCCTTTGGCCGGGCTTAAAGATTTTCTCCACCATGGTATTTCTCGAAATGGCGCAGCCAAATCAGAGCTGTTAAATTTCGATTACGATTAGTAATCAATTAGATTACATTTTAAAAAGAATTGTAATGATTATATAATTGCCTTCAAAAGAGTTGCTGATAAATAATTGATTACGATTACTAATAATCGAAAAGTAATCTGAATTACTTAAAATTACTAAAAATAATCAGAAAGAATCAAAAGTAATCAAAAAGTAATCCCACTATTTTCAAAGATTACTTTTGATTCTTAATAAATAATCAAAAAGAATCGAAAGTAATCCTTAGAAGTAATTGGATTATTTTTTGATTACTTTTGATTCTTTTTGATTATTTTTAGTAATTTTAAGTAATTCAGATTTTTTCCATTATTAGTAATCGTAATCAATTAGTTATCGTGCAAAACTGAATATAATCGTAATTTAATCATTACTTCACCTTTAAAAAAAATGTAATCAAATTAGTAATCATTACGATTACTAATCATTACTTAACAGCTATGAGCCAAATAAATATTTTCTGCCTAATAAAGTTTTTCTTACGTTTGTATGTTTTGGTGTAAGTTTACTTTTTTTTAATATAAAAATTAAATTACTATAATTAAAATTTTTTTTTTGTGTTTTCTAATTTTGGTCGATATTTATTTTTTTTGGGAATTTAAATTTTTTTTTTTTTGATAATTTTTTACTTTGAAATTTTGGGCAATTTTTATTTTTTTTTGACGATTTCTAATTTTTTTCCGATTTTTCATGGAGCTAATATTTCTGAGTTTTATTTTTTAACAGGAAAATAATGCTTATTTCTTAAGTTTAATTTTTTGTGCTCAGAACACAAAAAATATTTCTTAGCTTCTGTTTACACAACCCACAGTGAAGTATAAAATTAAATTTTTTTCTAGTGATTTTCATACAAATTAATTAATTTAATTTAGCTCTTTAGTTGTGACTGTTTATGATTTATTTAGTGCACGATAAATTCTTGCCCACAGCAATACACGAGATAAGCGATAAATTTTTCCCAAAAACTTGAATATTAGTTCCATTTCATTCAAAGAAATCCCAAACCCTAAGAGATACAGCCATAAACTATAAATCAATTCAAACGATTAGATTTATTACATTGGAAAAATATGAACATACATATGTATGTATGTACATATATGTATGCATGTATGTATGTATGTATGTATGCATGTATACAACACTGCACTTGCCTCACTTGTGCAAATGGTGTTTAATATCAATAATACAATGCACTCAATGTTTTTCCTTGAAAAATTATATAAAAATAAATAAAATTTTAAGAATTTGATTATTCCACATATTGTCATAAGTTTATTTTAATTTGAAATTTATTTGCTGGTGGTTCAGCATTGTCTATATGCATTTCATTGTTGATATAACAAATCGTCCGTAGACTTCAATAGACACACGAAAATTTTTACATGGCTTCTATAAACTGGCAGTAAATCATAAGTTTTTAATTTTAGTTTGTTCAAATTTTTAAAACAAAAATATTTTTTTCTGATTTCAAAATAGTTTTCATTTTTATTAAAACAAGAATACAAATTTTTGAAATAACACAATACAAACTTAGTTCTATTTCATAGAGTTTCGTTTTTAAAAGAAAATTGTTTCTTCTTGAATTTAAAACTCTTTTTTTTTTTTTGGTGTACATACAAAGCATAAAATCATTAATTTTACAAAGTTTAAATCCCTATATATTGTCGGGTGGTTACTGGTTTGCCGCACAGTATATAAATAATACATTATTACTGCAGCAAACCAATAACCACCCAACGATATGTAGTACGTTTTTACGTTAAGCTAACGAAAAATATGGGTGTGCTTAAGATTTTTGAACAGACTGTGTGGGGTTGGTCAGTTAGGTGTGGGAAGAGATGAATGAAATGCATTCGATTTGTGTTTGTTTGAGCATATGCACACATTTGTGTATACATACATACATATGTATGTCTGTATGTATTTATATATGATATATACATACATAAATTCATATGCATATATGTACATATGTATGTTAATAGTCAAGTACATACATACATATGTACGTATCTATCTAACAAAAACTTACCTTGGCCGTTTATTAATGAAAGGGTTCAATAAACTTAAGAAAAACGTTTGCAATTGATTATTCACAATTATTTTCACTTTTGTTATTAATCTTATTATTAGCGACTTACTTTTTATTTATTTTTTTCTTTTATTTGGCAGTCTTCTTTTTATGACCAAGAACTAATCATTTGTTTTTAATCTCACGAGTTGCAAGTTGCGACTAAATTTGCACTTTACAATTACAAAATATACCATAAATTGTATTTAACTTTTCCTTATAGACACTTTTATTTCAATTTTTATTTATGACCGGGGAGATCAAAAAAATACACTAGCAAATATAAATTGCTTTAAGTTGCGTGCAGAAAATAAAATCCATTAACTAGATTTCCAACATTCCAATAACATGACATTCGTGCTGCCAGACTTATTGATTTAAAAATTTTTGCTGTTTTTACACACTGGAAAGCGATATGGTGATTTTTGCCTTCAAGCTTGACGACTTGGCAGCACTAGGAAGGAATCAAAAAATTACATCAATTGGGTTAGCCAAGACAATAACCAAACTGACTTAACATTTATATCCCCTCTTACCGTGAATTTCAACAATCAATTAATTACTTGCAAATTGCACACAGTGCAAGTTTATTTCTAAAATGTTGTCAACAAGCAAAGTTTTCAAAACAAATGGAGTTAATTTAATTGTTAGTGCAGAAATCATCCATAATAATAGCTAAATTAATAAAAACCCCAAAAATTCGGCAGCACTGTTTTTCGTTTTGTCACTAAGTGACATATTATGTAAGTGACGACATTGAACTAGGTGCTAACGAGTTCTTCCATATAATTTGACATTAAAAATCGGCCCGTAATGTAATTTTAACCCACCATTAAATCCTAGCGTGATTTTTAATGTAAAATTGTATGGCAAAACTTATCGTATTAGTCCTAATTTACACTATGTAAGTCTTATTGCTAAGCGTATTAGTTTGTGGTAGAGAGACAAGGAGAACAGAAACATTTCTTTTCCCCTCGTCTCTCTCTCTCTCTCTCTCTCCTAAAAAAAACTAATCAGCTTAGCAATAAGACTAGCATAGTGTAAATTAGGACTTAAGACCATTATCAATTTTGCCACTTATGCTAACCCCTCGCCAATTTTTTCTTATACATAAGGCCGTTATTTTTTTAATAATGTAATTATGTTAGCTTCCCTGCCGGAAATTCCGTTAACTTTAAACTAAGTTTAAGCTAACTATTTCGCAACTATTACTGACTGACACTTGGATTACTTTTCAATGTAATCGGCTGACTATTTAAACATTGTGATGTCCTAGGCGATAGTCAATTGTATTACTCTGCATGACTTTTGGCCCCTTTCAGATTAGGCAACTTTACTTGCGCAAGTCTTGTGTTTGTGGATGTGAGAGGAAAGGTCGGTTTGAAGGGGAAAGAATTGCCGAGATTTGAGTACAGACTTGCTTGTACTTGGCAATTCTTTACTTGTACTTGGCAATTATGTATATTCAAGTATATCTTTAATTAAATTATTTTTTTCTTCAACTTCCATTGTATCCATCAAATTTTAAATCACTTCCACAATTACAATTAATACAGAAATGAAACAAAACGTCAATAAATTAAGAAAATTCGAGCATAAGAAAATTAAACTTGCTCAACAAAGTTGCTGAATGTGAACATAAAAGCAAGTTCAAAAGAAAATAAATAAAAATGAAAATTATACTTGCGCAATTAAAGTTGCCTAATCTGAAAGGGGCCTTTCGACTTAAAAGTTGATTTTTTTAAGTAACCTGGTAGTCAGTAAATTTCCAAAAAATATTATTGGGGTTCGAACTGTGATCATCACACGTTGTAGAGTGAACGCGTTTCTACCCAGCTAAAGTACCATCTAAAATAATAATAGCAAATGTTAATATCAGGGAAGGAAAATGACTTCTTGGATTTTGTACTAACTGTGAAACAAAGTGTACTTTTTGGAACATGAAGGTACCATATTTTTTAATAAGAACGGAAACGTAAAAAAATTTGTAAAATTTCAAAAGTAAACTATAAAAAACAGAAACTTAACAAAAATGTGTATAACAACGAATTCAGTATAAAAAATGACATGAAAAGCATTTAATTATTACATTCATAAGGGTACATTCGTAGATTAGACTTGTTAGAGAACGGGTGTTTTTACAAATTTTTCTTATTAACAGGCCTGTTATTTTCATGCACTATAAAATCTAAGTTATGCCCACAAAAATGCGAAAATAGTACAAAAAAAAAAAAAATTCGAGAAAATTCAGAAAAATGGTATTAACTCAAAACATAGATTTTTTCCCAATAATTCCAACATTTTGAAATAAAAACAATGCAAATATATTTTCAAATGGAATTTAATTACTACTATGGATTCGGATTTTCAATTTCTCTTGTAATCTAACCACAAACAGTTTTTCGTCTCTACTGAACATTTTAATTTAATTTAATTTTGAGTTAATAAGGTGGGATATGTAATGGGTGTTTTTTATTGAGGTATAGAACTTTAAGTTGGCATCACTTTTTTAACTGGCGGCCATTTTGTCAGCTGTCAAGTGATTAATATTTAGTTTGGTTTGCCATTTCATCATGAACAGGTTGACAAAAGAACAACGCTTGCAAATCGTGCAAATTTATTTCGAAAATAATGGTTCAGTTCGCGAAGTTTGCCGCAAGCTCCGTCCATTTTATGGTCGACATAATCGTCCATCAGAGCAATTAATTCGGTTAACCATGGATCGTTTTCGCACTACGTTTACTCTATGTGATAATACGCATCCGCAGAGACGTCGAACAGTGCGCACCGAAGAAACAATTGCCGCTGTAGAGCAAAGTGTTGAAGAGGACCCGAATGAATCGATTCGCCACCGTGCACAGCAATTGGAGCTGATAACCGACTATTTTGTTCCCGAATTGGATGGCATGAATGTGGATGAGTTGTGGTTCCAACAAGACGGCGCTACATGCCACACAGCGCACGTCACAATCGATTTATTGAAGGAAACATTCGATGAGCGCATAATTTCGCGGAATGGACCTGTCAATTGGCCACCAAGATCGTGTGATTTGACACCATTGGATTATTTTCTTTGGGGATATGTGAAGTCGCTCGTCTACGCCAACAAACCAGAAACGTTAGGGGACTTGGAAGCCAACATTCGTGGCGTTATTGCCAACATACGGCCCCATATGCTCGAAAAAGTGGTTGAAAATTGGACCTGTAGAATTGGCTTTATTCGAGCCAGCCGCGGCGGCCACATGCCCGAAATCATATTTAAACATTAATGGCATAAAATTATCCTTCCAATAAAGCCAAATTGATGGACATTAAAACGATTTTCTTGTGTTTTATTTCAATTCGAAGTTCTATACCTCTAAAAAAACACCCTGTATAATTTGTCCGATTTTTTTATGATTTTTCGATTACGAAATGGCGGTTTTTGGATATTTTATCGCGATTTTGAGGATATTTCGATAATTTTATCTGGCAGCCCTGCTTATAACAACAATAAACATAATTTTTACAAGAAGTCCAAGAAAAATAATAATAATATTTATTAGTTTTGCATATAAAATGGCATTTTTGTGCCCAGTACGAATGCGGCGCGATAAAAAGAAAGGTAAATAAATAAATATGTATGTATGTATGTAAATAAAAAAAATTCATTTGCAATTGTAAAAAGGGATAGTGAAAAACAAAAGACTTAAGACACATACTTGGATAAACGAATTAAAAGAATTAAGAACCAAACCTGAGGAATATTGCACTCGATATCGCCCGTAACTTGAATACAATTTCATTTATGTATTTTATTTAGTTTACTACAATGACGTCTTTTAAGTGATTATTTCCAATGGTGATTCTCTTAATGCTAAGAACGTGAAACTTATGAATCTTATAAATACAGTAATGAGTAGACATTCTTTCATAAGGAAGACTAACCAGAAATAAATTTAGACTATATTATATGACTGGTGATTTTCATGAGTAATAATAAAAAAAAAATAATTACATGCAATTTTTAATAATTCTATTGGGTATTATTATTAATTATTGGTATTATTGCATATACATATGTATGTATATGTAGATGTCTGTATGTAATCTCGTTTTTTTAATTCTGAATTCCTTCTGTTTTATAGCCACAAATGCCAACATTGAACGGGATCTACCATTACCTGGTGGCGTGGGACTGGGGCGCATTACTGGCTCCTCCAGCATCGAGACTTTAGTAAGAGTCGGCATTGAAAAAGAGCACGGCTTAAGCCCTGACTCCAAAATGGTGGTTTTACATGACTTTACACCCTGCGTAGACGATGAACTCGAAGTTAAGCGAGGGCAAATTGTGAATATATTATATCGTGAAAATGATTGGGTTTATGTAATCGGTGAAGACTCGCGCCAGGAGGGCTTTATACCATACTCGTACTGCGCCCCCTATAATACACAATTGGCTGATATGGCCATTAAGAAAAAGCTACCTCGTGTCACTGCTGCTGCCGAAGAGCACAATGAGAATACGCCCTTATTGCCGGTCAACGATCAGGCCAAATTAGATTTAATAGAAGAAGTGAATAATGCCCAAGTGGCTTTAAAAAATGTGGTTGTCGAACTAGCAGCTCCCGCAATCATAGAACCCGAATGTACTCCCTTCCACAAGGAATCAAATGGCCGATATATTGTGCTTTATACCTTTATAGCGCGAGATGAAAATGATTTGTCAGTGGAGAGAGGGGAATTTGTTACTTTACTTAATCGAGATGATGCCGATTGGTTTTGGATAGTGCGCAGTGATGGCCAAGAGGGCTTTGTGCCTTCAGCTTTTATTTATCCGGCTGATAGTGTTTTGCAGACGCAGCAAAAACTTTTGGAAAACAATTTAAATAAAACCACAACACAGTTGACGTCGGATATGATAACGAGTGCGGGACCTACGCAGGGTAACTTGAATTCCTTAAGTCAACCAGTGACAATTGGCAACAATGGCTTAGATAGCTCTTTACAGCAGCAACAAAACGCACAAAATCCAGCACAAATACCAGCTGATGATTTGAGATATGGTACGGAGTTGGTGATGTTATACGATTATAAGGTAATGAAAAAGGAAAGATTTTCGTCTTTGTTATATGTGTACATATGTAAATATTTAAGGGCGACGTCACGTCAACATGTCATAAAATAAGTTGGGCTTGAGTAGAGTACCTTTTCTCGACACCAATTGACTATCATACGATTTATTTTTAGAAATTGTTACAATTTAAGTTTAACATTTGTTAATAATAATAATAATCCCAAATTATTATTTTACTTGTTCAGTAAAATATTGTTTATTAAAACTACATTGACATTGATTGTTGAGGGATTGCTAATGCAGATCATCAAGGAACCTTGGAACAACTAGACTTATTATGTTAAACTTCCATTTAAACAAAACAGCTGAATTAAGACTTTGCAAAGTAAACTTTGCATGTGGAAAAGGGGTAATATCAAATTTGAAACAAGAACTCAATAATCAACATGTCTTTCACACAGCTGAATTAAGACTTTGCACACAAGTATTTTTTTATGTATTTATTAATTTTTGTGTTTCACCCCTTTTCCACACGCAAAGTTAACTTTGCAAAGTCTTAATTCAGCTCTGTGAAAGACAGAAGTAGTAGTACAGTCTCTTTCTGTCTTTCTTCCAGCTGAATTAAGACTTTGCAAAGTAAACTTTGCGTGTGGAAAAGCGGTGTAAGAAGTCAATTTTTGGAGACAAGTAGACAAGTGCCGATATTTTTGACATGTTGACGTGACATGGGAAGAAAGTTTTAGATTAAGGTGGATTAATTTCATGGTGTGAAAATCGTGTTACAAAAATAGAAAGGAGCTTAGGTTAAGAAATTTGTATGCTAAACAAAAAATTAAATACAATCAATACAAAGCAATTTGATACAACTTAAAAGAAAAACAATTTAAGCTATGTCCCACATTTCACACAAAAGTAATCGTCAATTTTTTTTAGGCACAGGCTCCTGATGATTTAAGCGTTCGACGTGGCGATTGGATCTATGCCGACTTGAATAATCAGACCGTTGACGGTTGGCTATGGGCCTACGCGCCTAAGACACGCAAATATGGCTTTATTCCAAAGGCTTATGCCAGGCCACCAGCCATGACCAGCTTATAAGCTAAAACAAAAATAAAAACACGAAGGCAAAAAATAATTTTTTTTTTCATATTGTACAAGTAAATATTTTATTTTAATTGCATTTATTATAAATTTTCATTGCTCCATAATATTTTGTTACACATTTTTTTCTTATACTAAGTATAAACTATTAGAATAAACTATTTGAAGTCTGTTGTTTTCAATAGATTCCAAGAAAATTTATGTACGTTTTGATTTTATAAGGTCACTTTAATTTAACTATGTATGTATGTATGTATTTAATTTACTTTTTACAATTTCACTTTAAGTTAAATTTGCATTAAAGGTAATAACTACATGCTAATTATTGTTTCGACACACGAAAAAAAAAGAAAATATTTGAGACAAATAAAATATTTTGTATGCGCAAAAATAAGTTGGAACAAATACAAAAATACTATTTTTAATTTCTTGTTTACTTCTTTTTTCACTAAAACTATACAATATTAACTTATAGCCAACAAAATTAAAAAAATATATATAATATTTCTATTACAAAAAGTTTAATTGCGTTTGTGTGTGTGTGTGTTTTAATTGTTAGTGCAATTTTTTTAACTGATTACTTATGTTCAACATAAGAAGCAGTTTATTACAACAACCAATAATAAGTTGGAATTCCAAATGTGTTTTAGGCACCAGTTTCTTAAATAAATTTAACTACTTAAAATCCTTTTCGTCAGAACCAAAAAATATATATGAAATATTAATAGCATCCCCTTATTTTATTACTAAATATTTAAATGTTGCCATTTGTTGGATTTATATTGAGATTCCTGTAAATTTATAATAAAAATAATTATAACAATTACATATATTTCATATTTACATATGTATAAAGAAAGCTTACTTTAGCATATCTTTGAGTTGTTCTTTTTCTTGAACTTCTTCGCGCAGTTTTCGCTGTAGTTGTAAAATCAAGTCATTCTTGGTATTGACTTGTAGCTTCAAGTGCGCTATAGTTTCTTCTTGAGCCTCAAAAATTGCCTAAAATAAGAAACATTTTAAATAGATTATTAAGTTTAATAATAAAAAAACGAAAGTTTCATTTAATTTACTTAGTGAAAGTTCGAAAAACTCAATGCACTCAAACTTTTTTATTAACACACACTTTCGGCACTTGCAGCGAATTGGCGTTTTTTTTTTCAAAATTTTTGTGAATAATACGTACACAGAACTTACATGCAAGCGCACGTTAAATTTTCTTGCTGAAGGGCCTGCTATCCGACATTGTCGAAAACGTTCGACTTCTCGCATACTTACATTTGAAACAAAAACAATATTTTCAAATTTGTTTTTGTTCAAAGAAAATGCTTTTGGGAAATATCGTTGACGAACAATTTCAAAAAAATAGTTTTTTGTTTCCAATAACTTCAAAAATCTTTGTCATATCTATTTAGATATTCGCTGATTTTTATAAATTCAAAAAATTGTATAGGATGCTTCAAATTTGAACGAAATCTGTAGCTTGGCGGAAAGTTCCAGAATTGACTTGCAAGTAGTGTATTTCAATTGGGATTTCACCGCACATTTGACGGGGTAAGAAAATCCCGGACAATTTGTACGGGAATTCCAAGCATTTTTTTTATATTTAATTATGGCAAATTTAGTTTGTATTCACGTACATATGTATATCTTAATGAGTATGGCTGTGTTCGTAAATGCATCACTGCAAACTGCATCATGTGTACGTGCAAACTTTTATTCAAAATGCAATAAGAGTTCGCTGACAATCTGTTTTAGTAGTAATCATGTTTGTACACCGTATTTGACATTTATTTGTGAGTTATCTACTTCAGTGAACCATTGTCGCTTTCCACGGAAATGAAAAAGTCCAAGAAAAGAAAAACTCTACTTGCACGGTCAACCTAATCCCATTTGTTTTCCTTTTTTATGATGTAAAAATCGGAATGCTACTACTTTTGCCTGATGGTAAAAATATTCGCTACATCAGTAAACACCATTTGAATATTTATTGTACCTATTTATTATTAAATAAATAGTACTTAAAAAAAAGAGAAAAAAAAACATACTATAAAATAAATCAACAACTTTTGTCTGTTCCCTTATCAAAACGGTCAGTGCCAAACAATATTTTCATTTTACACATTTTATTCAAGTATTACGCATTGATTAATTACTTTTTACTATGCTCCAATAATTATAATGAATCATTTAAGGCAATAAAATGAAAACAGAAGAATAAAAAGCAATAAACAAACAGTATGAGCAAAACTTACCCGACACTCTTCCATTGATTCGGAGTAGGAGGGCGGTTCGTCTAAACAGAAAAATTCACGCACCAACTGGCATTTTCTTAGTTCCTCTTTACTCATAATGGAATTTACAAACATTTGTAAGCCTTGTATGCGATTGTCCAAGAAAACTGCATTAAAATTATCGCCAAATATCTTTTTGCGTGGCAAATTCAAAACAAGATGAGGAAATGTTTGTTTCAACTTCGTATTCAAACGTACAAAATCAGTGTAACGTCTTAAAACCAACCAACAATCATTTGTGTGAGGATTTTCTACACGAAGTTTATAGACCGTGAAACGAGCTCTCTCCTCCATTACCTCATAGCCAATGATAGGTATCCGTAATATGCTGTTCGGATCTACGGGCGGCACTGAATGGCACAAAGAGGAGGAGGGCGCATTCGAGGAAGATGTCATTTCACTTGTCGACATTGAATTAGTTCTTTGCGACCGTATATAATTACCTTCGCTCATGCGGCGACGCGCAACTGTCAAGCCGCAATTGCTGACCTCAACATTGTGCGCTGAGGTGGCATAAGATGATTGGGTTAAATCTCGGTGGGAACGTGCACCAGTTAACATGACTTTTTGTATACTTTTTTGCGATATGTGGGGCGTTACAAATAAATTATTATTGCAGCTGGCAGGAGTTTGATAATTATGAATTGATATAGTTTTTAAACAAACTTCAGATTTTGCATTTAGCAGATTAATGCTGCTTAACAATTGATTAACATCTGCTTCTGATTTTGTTCTTACTAAACGTGAGGCTTCCAAACGCTTAAAAGTTTCCGACGGTTTCCCAAATTCCAAATTCGATTTTGTTAGCCTGCCCAAAAGTTGATACTGTTGTTTAATAGTACTCACTGATAAATTTATATGATTGCATTGTGTACTTTGTGTAACGTCCCCACCAACATTCCCATTACCACTAGTTGATTGCTGCTGATGTTGCAACAAAACTTTGTTATTCTTATTAGTAAGTTTTTTAAATAGAGTGGCTCTTGAATTTGTAGTGTATGCGCCAGGTGGGGGTAATCGATTTTCGCGCTTTTTAATAGCACGCAAAGACATTGATTTGTAATTTACTAAATAAACAAATTCATCAATTACAACTGTAATTAAGGCAAATACTTAAGTTGTTTTAGTTATTGTCAAGCAAATTGTTAGTTTGGTTGGAAGTTGCACTTTTCTTATTTGAACGATTTTTTTTTGTGTGGAACAATGCAATAATTTTGATGACGGCATCAATAGACACTCATAGACGTCATGTTATATTTATTTGAGAAAACCTGGGGCTCTTGAATGCTTTGCCTTATTTACAAACTTTATTTTTTATTTAAATATTTGTATATGTTCAAAAAATAATGAAATCTATTCAAATATATTAGAAAATTAGGAAAAAAAAATATATATATAAGGAGAATTGCTTTGTTGTGTTATGTGATCTTTTTTTGTTTCCTTTATTCGACCAGACTGTGCAGTTTCAAGAGATGCCAGAGAGATAAAAGATCGACGTTGTGGCAGATATCAGGAGTCGCATAAACACGTAATTCAGACATTCATGATTGTTTTCATGTTTTTTGAGACACGATTTTTGGTGATTGTCGCGAAAGGTGTACAATAGCAAGGCGAATTCAGTATCAGGTGACCTTATCAGCCCAGCTGATTATCAGCTGTTGCTACCAAATTCAGCATTTTGAACCAAAACGTCAAAACCGTGTTGCCAGAAGTGAGATATCACTAAATGTAGGTATTTTTGTAACTTATATATATAAAAATAATAAATAATTTATAATTAAGATGACAACAATAGTAGCAATAATATAAAAATTGCAATGGACAAAAGTATTTGTACAAAATTAAAAAATACATGTAAAGTGCTTGGGGTCATCATCTTGATTAAACATTCTGTGATTTGTGGCAGCAAATGACATCCAAATATGGTCTAATATGTTCTTAATTTGCCTCGAAATTGCTAGAAACAAGTATAATCCCTATTAACTCGATATCATACACAACATATAAACAAAAATAAAACTTTGATTATATGTAAATACATATACACCGTACGCCAACAAACACGTCTCACTAAACATTGCATCCAATCATGTCAGTCAAGGCCGTGTGCTTGTTCTAGTTATATACGTGCGACTATTTTTTATAAACTCACCATACATTGGTGATGTCAGAAGACAATAACAAAAGGGAAAGTACAAAAATAAAAACGTGCTCCTGCCTTGGTAATATTATTTTGCATTTGAATTAAAAAAAATACAAGTAAATTTTTAAAAGAAAAAACCTGACTATGGTGCGGCATAATAACCAACTGCCGGACAATCTACCGCAATTGCAGAATCTAGTTAAGCGTGATCCGGAATCATATAAAGATGAATTTAACCAACAGTATAGACATTTCCTTAGTAGCCTTGAAGTGTTTGCCTTAAATCCAACAGAAGAAAACAAATCCTTAGATGAATTAGTTATGTTCATTGCCCAGGTAATTGTTTTGAAAGAAATTTAACAAAAAATTGTTTAAAAATATTTATATGTTGTATATATTTCAGGTGGCTCAATGCTATCCAGATGTGTGCGTCCAATTTCCGCAACACTTGGTGGACTTGTTAAAAAATCACGCTACCACCTTAGACCCCACAATGCGAAATTGCTTTGTTAAGGCTTTAATACTGCTGCGTAATAAAAATCTGATACCTGCTTTGGACTTGCTGGAACTATTTTTTCAACTATTGCGCTGTCCTGATAAGCATTTGCGCACATTTTTGCAAAACCATATTGTAACTGATATTAAAAATATGAATGCTAAGCACAAGGACATGAAGTTAAATTCAAATTTGCAAAACTTCATGTATTCAATGTTAAAAGATGCAAATCCAAAGGCTGCCAAAATGTCGGTTGATATTATGATAGATCTATATAAGAAAAATATCTGGAATGATGAAAAGACTGTGAATGTTGTTGCAACTGTTGGATGCTTTTCAAAAATAATGAAGGTAGTTAATTATTGCTGTAATTATATATGTATAGTTTCATAAAACTAACCATAAAATATATGTATGTATATCTAGGTACAAGTAGCTTCTTTAAAGTTTTTCTTGGGCCATGATGACAATGAAAAGGGGTTAGATGATTCCGACACTGATAATGAGGTGGACTTAAAATCTGCTCTTATCCAGAGTCGTGTCAATAAAAAGACTAAAAAACGTAAGAAGCAATTGGATCAAATTAAGAAGCAGGCCATTAAACAGCAAAAGAAAAAGAAAAACGCAGCGCCCTTTAATTTTTCGGCTATTCACCTAATACATAACCCACAAGGTATGGCCGAAGGACTTTTTAAACAATTGCAGGCAGGAAACGAACGTTTCGAAGTTAAACTTATGCATTTAGACGTAATTTCACGTCTCATTGGTATACACGAACTGTTCCTTTTTTCGTTCTATCCGTACATAACTCGTTTCATTCAACCGCATCAACGACAAGTCACTAGAATATTACAATTTGCTGCTCAAGCATCTCATGAATTAGTTCCGGGTGATACAGTAGAGCCTATTTTAAAAATAATTGCGAATAATTTTATTACCGAAAGAAACTCGTCGGATGTAATGGCAATAGGTTTGAATGCAACACGAGAAATTTGCCAACGGTGTCCTTTAGCTATGGGAGAAGATTTACTTAGAGATTTGACCATGTATAAGACTTATAAAGAAAAGTCAGTTATGATGGCTGCTCGTTCATTAATAATGTTATATAGAGAACAGTTGCCAGCATTGCTGCACAAAAAAGATCGTGGTCGTTTGACAGAGGCTCGAGCAGAACTTAAACCCAAAGCTTATGGTGCAGTTGATGTATACGAAACTATTCCAGGCGCAGAGGCTTTATTGAAAAATTCTAAAACCATTGATTTGGGTAGTGATGGCGATGAAACAGATTCCAATGATGGTGATTGGGTTAATGTTAGTCACAGCGAAGGCGAAGGCAATGATGATGAAGCAGCCAGCAGCGATGAAGAGGACGAGAGTGATGGAGATGATGAGGAAAATATCGGTAGTGAAGAAGAGGAAGATGATGAAGAAGACGAGGAAAATTATAAGGAAACTGAAAATAATATTGAGACAACAAAAAATAAGCAGCGCGTTAATTCTATTTCTTCGTTGACTTCCAAATCTTCAAAAAAACCACTAAAGGACAAGAAAAAGCCGTCTGAAATTCTTGAAAATGCCACAATCCTTAATGAAAAGGAGGCAGCTCAAGAATTAGCGCTCACACGCATCTTTACAGATGACGATTTCAAACGTATCAATGCAGCAAATGTCAAAAAGGCCGTTACAAATGCTCGTAAGAGACCACTTGAAAAGGATCGCGAAGAATTTGTGAAATTGGACAAAATTGAAATGATTTACAAGAAACGTAAGCATGATAAGGAAACCCGTCTAGAATCGGTTCAAAGCGGTCGCACAGATCGTGAAAAATTCGGCTGGAAAGATGGACGTAAGAATGAAAATTGTTCAAAAACTAATCGCGAGAAGGAAAAACGAAAGAATTTCGTCATGATGCGCCATAAGGCTAGATCAAAAGTGAAGAAGAGTTTTCGCGATAAGCAGCAAGCTATGAGAAAACATTTACTGCACATAAAGAAAATGAAATAATCATTTATTATTACATAAATATATTAGTTTGTTAATATGAATTATAGATTTAATTTCAGAGTGTTTCTATTAAACAAAATCCTTTTGTTTTGCAAAATATTGTGTGTATTATGAAGAATTTGTTTTATGACTGGCTATTAATCATGAGTAATTTTAAAATAAATAATTACAGGCAATTTTTAATAATTCTATTGGGCAGCCTAGAAAGAAAGAAACCGGTGGGTCTACTCTGTAATTCGAAACGAAAGTAAATGCTTTCGAATTGCAATGCTAATAACATACAAATTCGAAAGCAATTTCTTTCGTTTCGAAATACAGAGTAGACTTCCAGAATTGGTATTTATGGTGAAAAGAGAAAGAACAGAGGAGTTATGCTGCGAGGACGCGCTTAGCTTGCAAGTTTCGGATGTCCATTTTCGATAGTTCCGAAAGGAATGTAAAATACCTTCTATCTAAAGAGCTAAGGTAGCGGTTTTCTAAAGAAGGAATACAATTTCCTTATATAGATAGGGAAGTATAATTTGTTGGCACTTAAGAAGGCACACTGCAGGTGGGCTCATTTTACCGGGAATTTTGCAACAAGTTTGAAAGTATGTATATCAATACGCCTTTGATCCCGAACTCTCCTACATATTCACCTCCACCGACCATCTCTCCTCGCTTGAAGACATCTGTATACGCACAGAACAGGCACATGAAAATTCTTCCCTAGGGTGTATCGAAAAATATTCTACAAAAATTTAAGTAATGCATTTTTCATTTAATTTTGAATCTGGTATTCTTGCAAAAATTTTTTTAACCATTACATAGTTGCCCGTTGGTAAGCTATAACTATGTAATTAAAACTTTTAAAGTGTTTATATTGTTATTTGACCAATGTGTTGTTTAAAAACTTAAATTAATCAGCAAGAGAGATATTAAGTAAACATTTTTAGAATTTCAGTTTATACAAGCCATCAACTAACAACATCAATATCCATCTACTGCAAAACTTTCAACGTATTCCGATTGAGACCATTTTTGTAATAGTGTAGTAACTACCAAAAAGGTAATATTTTGAGTTAATACAAAAGTGGTCATACAAATAAATTTATCGTATATTTTCATAAAAAAATTATTTTGATTTGAGCCTTTATTCAAGTTAAAAATTGTTAATGTAACCACACAAACGGGGTTTCGTCTCTACTGAAAATTTTAAAATTGTGAGTTAATACCCTCTTTTTGATTAAGTGCGATATGTATATTTATTCTACTGAACTATTATGAAGAATTTACGTTTGTTGCAGGTTAAGATTAATATCTAACAAATATATAGTACGGTATCATAGGTATTAAAAATCATTTTCCATCCACAATTTTAAAACATTTATTATATTTTCATTATTTTGTTTCTTCAAGTGATTTAAATTCATGTTAATTTTATGATTTTATACTCAGTTAAACCTACTAGGGTTTATATAGCGCATATTATAAATTAGAGAAGTTATATCTATTCCTATACTGTCAACGGCGTCGTTTATCTAATTTTTTAATGCGTTTAGGTCCCTTTACAAAACACCAATCAACCTGTATTGGCTGGCCCATAATTTCGGTACCATTCAGGGCCTCTTTAGCAGCCCACGCCTCTTTGTGTGTTTCGAACTCAACCAAGGCATAACCCTTGGAAAAGCCAGTTCTACGATCTAAATTCAAATGAATATTTTTAATTGCACCAAAATCACAGAATTTCTCTTGAATTTCGTCTTCCTGGGCTTCTTCATGTATATTAGTTACAAACAGAATCCATCCTTCCACTGAGCGTTGGGGACCTGGTTCAAGTTCATCATCATCCTCATGTCGAACACGTTCATACTGATGAATTGCTTCGCGCGTCGTGGTTTCATTACCGAATCCTCTACCTTTCCTATGCTTAGCTTTCTCCTTTAGGCGTACAATACCCTCTACACACGAAATATATTAAAGTTTTTAATGTATTGTACAAATGATATACTATTACTTACGATCTCCATCTTCATCGACTTCGAATTCTTCTGCATTATCAATATCTAATACATCAGCCATTCTTTTATATGTTGTATTAATTAAATGAAAATAATTTTGGAAATTTTTAACACAAAGTATTTTTAATCCACACGGCGTTCTCTATGTCAAAATCAGGTAGTTTACACGAGACTAATTTTTATGCCGCACAATTTTTGTTCTTTTAAGAACACACGAGACTAATTCATCCGTCATAAAAATGTATACGTATACACAGCTTTGTGTGCGTTAGTATTTTTCGTATTCAATTTAACATTTGCAGTTTTTAAGTTGTCTGTGTATTGGTTTTGTGCTGCTAATGCGGGGTTGTAGCTGGTTGAAAAATTATGCCAAACACAAAACCCCTCTCTTTGCCTCTCTCACCTACAAACTGGCATGTTATGCCAGCACAATTAATCCCGTGTAAATCAGCGCAATGAATGACAGTTGGCACCAAGGTGACCGATGACATTTTTCAAAAAGTGCCACCAAATAGGCGATTTATCAAAAAATAAAGGGGCAACATTGTAAAAAGCGAGACAACTACCCAAGGCCTATTTATCAGGTCAACGCAACTCTACAAAAACACAGCAATACAAAAAACAACTTTATGTTTAAGTTGTCAGAAACACACACAAACATGAACTAAAGTATATGGTGCAAATAACTTTTGACAGCTTAAAAAAGAAAACACAGAATATCATCAGGACGATTGCGTTGACCTGATAAATAGGCCTTGCAACTACCCTGAAGTTTTTCAGCCTTAAGCCTGGTACTCTGTTCAATATTTCATGTGAAATGCTGTCAAAACACATATAAAAAAAAATTGGCACGAATTGTGCATGAAAAAATGTTGCAGAAATAGCACTCTGTTTAATCTTGTGTAAAACATTTGAAATGTATCTTCAACATTTTAATTTTTCATGCGAAATAAGTAGAGTGTGGGGTGTTTCTACAAACATAAGAAATTGTAGCATAGTTTCAGGCTTAGTTAATATTGTTAACATGTCAAATTTTTCGTATGAAATAATCAATGTTGATAAACATTTTTCACAAATTTGAACAGAGTACTATGCTTTATTTATAAAAATTATTAAGGCTTTATAAAAGTTTTTAAAACAAATTTTCATATAAAATTTCTCTTAAAAAGTCTTTATAAAGCCTTAATAATTTTTATAAATAAGGCTGTTTATTTTTAATGTACATATTATTATATAATTCACGTTAAAAAAAGGGGAGTTTCCAAGCAGTAAAAAAGTGGATATTTGCCATTTTAGTCGGTCAAACGGTCACGCTGGTTGGCACATACATATATATATATATATATATATATATATATGTTGCCCTGTAAGTACTCAATTTAACATTGTGATGCCAAGCATGCTGCAGTTTTTGACATAACATAAATTCAGTAGAGTGTTGCCATTAAGTTATAGTTTACCGCGGTGTCTTTTTCATCTTGTTTTTTTCCGCTACCATTAAAATTATTGAATTAATTATTCCAATTGAGGGCTATGGACTTAAAAATATAGATTTCTCTTATAATTTGTAACTGAAAATCAGAACAACTCATAACGCCGGTTTTGCATGTTGTATGTAAAAAATTGAGACAGACATTTTTCAACTCAATCTCCAACTAGCCCAAGGTTTTAGTATTTTGGAAACTGACATAAGTCTGGAGAAAAAATTAAAAAAAGTGGGAAAAATATAAGTTGCACAAGGTCTATATATTAGGTCTATGCAACTCTACGAAAACACAGCAATCCAAAAAAACCACAATATGTTTAAGTTGTCAGAAACACACACAAACATGAACTAAAGTGTATGGTGCAAACAACTTTTTACAGTTTTAACACGAAAATATATTTTGATGATGATATCATCATGATACTTTTTGTTACTTATACCCCTTTTAGACACGGAAAGTTTATTTTGCAGTCTTCATTCAGCTGTGTGAAAGACAGAGGGAGAAATACTATATCTCTCTGTCTGTCTCCCAGATGAATTAAGACTTTGCAAAGTAAAATCTCTGTGATAAAAGGGGTATTATTCGTCCCTTCGTGAAGTTTTTCTTCAATGTAAAAGGAGGCCATCTACAGCTGGCATGAAAATGTCTGATTAGAATTCATATTCGGTTGTATCAAAATTTGCTCGGTCTGAAACGTCCGGCCAGTCCTGCCAGCTTAGGGAATTTGTCGAAAAATTGGGGATTTTTTCGCGATTGGGGATGAAAATTTCGTATTGGGGATCTGGGGATTTGTTGGGGATGATAACCAAATTTAGTGGATTTTTTGGGCATTTTTTTTATAACTGATGGTAACAAGAATGATTTTTGTGTTACCATTCATAGTGAATGGTTTCTAATAAAGAATAAGTATAAAGCCAGATTAACCAATAATGAACACTACCAAAACAAAAATACGTAACAAAATACAATTCGACTTGTTGGAAGCACTTCTTAGAATAAACACACAATTTAAAAATTAGGAACAAATCTAGTTTAGGGGCACCTCCCCAAAATTAAAAAAAAGTATCTTATCCTATAGTAAAATGAAAAATAAGAAAAAAAATTAAATAAAAATATTGGCGGCGAGGCTTGGTTTCCGAGTTATGGGCCTCTGAAATTCTAGTACATTATTTTGATTATGCGGTGTTTTTCAACGAAGATGACCAATATTGGTATTCCAAAAATTAAAAAAAAAATTGCTATCCTCTAATGCAAAGTTTTCATGCCTAATAGCGTATTCCTGCGGTGCCGGCCTTCGGCCGGGCTTAAAGATTTTTACCACCATGGTGTTTCCTGAGACGGCGTAGGCTAGTAATGCCTTGCAAAGTTTTCTTGTCCAATAACGTGTTCCTGCATTGCCGGCCTTCGGCCGGGCTTAAGGATTTTCTCCACCATGGTGTTTCCCGAGACGACGCAGCCTAGTAATGATTTTCTGCCTTGCAAAGTTTTCTTGCCCAATAACGTGTTCCTGCACTGCCGGCCTTCGGCCGGGATTAACGATTTTCTCCACCATGGTGTTTGCTGAGACGGCGCAGCCTAGTAATGATTTTCTGCATTGCAAAGTTTTCCTGCTTAATAACATTTTTCTGCATTGCCGGCCTTCGGCCGGGCTTAAGGATTTTCTCCACCATAGTGTTTCCCGAGACGGCGCAGCCTAGTAATGATTTTCTGCATTGCAAAGTTGTTTTTTGAATTTTCTATAGGATTGCATACCTTTTTTTAATTTTTGAAATACCAATATTGGTCATATTCGTTAAAAAACACCGTATAATCACAATATTGTACTAGGATTTCAGAGGCCTATAACTCGGAAACTAAGCCTCGCCGCCAATATTTTTATCTAATTTTTATTTATTATTTTTCAATTTACTATAGGATAGGATACTTTTTTTCATTTTTGGGAGGTGCCCCTAAACTAGATTTAAGCCAAAATTTTTCTATACTTGTGTATTAACTGACTACATATTAAACTATCTGTAATTTTTTCTTTACAAGTTTTACAAGTACAAATTAAATTAATATGAATGTAAATATAGCTATCGATATACATAAATGAATTTTATTGAATAAATATATTATTTTTGTCATTATTTTTTAAACAAAATGTTTTTCACTAAAGAAAAAATTTGATTCAAAAAAACTCAATTTGGGGATGACAAATCAAAAATTGGGGATAAGCTCTAGAGAAAAACTGGCAACACTCCGTCCGGCTAACATTGTATATACATACATACATACATACATACGTACTTACACACAATGTATGTACATAAAATTTATTATAATTCTGTTAGAAGTATTCTCAATTTAAGTACCACAGATAATTCATCATTTCGTATACAGATTATTTTTGTCAACATTCATTTCTAATTGTGATATAGGCTACTAAACGGTCGTCAGAAGTTGGTTCCTTTTTAGATAAGGTGTGTTTTTTTCTTAACAAATCACCATATTCAAAGAGAAATCTTAAGGTCGTATATAATATGGCAATATATTCGGGAGATGAGAGATTGGATGATCAAATAAAATTATGGCTGAAATGGGACCGCAATGAACATACCATCAAAGAAATTAAAGAACTGATTGATCTGAAGGAGTGGGACCAGTTGCGTAAACGCCTAACGGATCGTTTGAGTTTTGGTACTGCTGGCTTACGAGGCTGCATGCGTGCTGGTTTTGATTCCATGAACGATTTGGTGATTGTCCAGACTGCTCAAGGATTATGCGAGTATATTAAGAAACAGTACAAGCCTGAGGAATATGTACGTGGCATAGTGTTTGGTTATGACGGACGATACAATAGCAAACGATTTGCTGAACTTTCTTCGGTCATATTCATACAAAGTGGTATAAAAGTTTTCCTTTATACTAGAATGGTAGCTACACCATTTGTGCCGTTTGCTATTTCACAAAAAAATTGTTTAGCTGGTGTCATGGTTACGGCTTCGCATAACCCCAAAGAGGACAATGGCTACAAAGTGTACTGGGGCAATGGTGCGCAAATTATATCACCCCACGATAAAGGCATACAACAGTCAATACTCAATAACTTGGTACCAAAAGATTCCTCATGGAATACGGACGTGCTAAAAGACTCACCTCTTTTAGAGGATCCCTATGAAGAAATGTACGGCGCTTACTACAGAACATTGAAAGCAAACATTCCTACAGAATTCCTAGACATAAATAATAGGCAAAAAAACTTGGGCAACATCAAGTTTGTTTATACAGCTATGCATGGTGTAGGTTGGCCTTATGTAGAAGAGGCTTTCGGAGAAGCATGCTTGCCAAACCTTATACCGGTGGAAGAACAGAAAGAGGCAGATCCAGAATTTCCAACTGTTAAATTTCCAAATCCGGAAGAAGGTAAGAGTGCCCTGGAGTTATCTATTAAAAAGGCCGAGGAAGAAGGGATTACAACGATATTGGCCAATGATCCGGATGCAGATCGGTTGGCCTGTGCCGAAAAAGATCAGAAAACTGGACAATGGAAGGTAAGACTATAAGACGATAGACGATATTTTTATAATTAATATTTTTTTAACTATCGCAAACTCTTAATTCCTAGGTTTTCAATGGCAACGAATTGGGTGCCCTTTTAGGTTGGTGGTCTGTCGAAAATTACAAAGCTTTGCATTCTAAAGTTGATCTATCTGAATGCTATCTTTTGGCCAGCACAGTCAGCTCCAAGATTTTAAAATCCATGAGTGAATTAGATGGATATAATTTTGAAGAAACTCTTACTGGTTTCAAATGGATGGGTAATCGTGCCATTGATTTAATGAAAGAAGGCAAAGAAGTTCTCTTTGCTTTTGAGGAAGCTATAGGTTTTATGTTTTCGACAGCCGTACTTGATAAGGATGGTGTAAGTGCTGCTACCCATCTGGCCACAATGATTTGCTACATCAAAGAAACTGAGGGCATAAGTGTAACACAAAAGTTAAACCAACTTTATGAAAAATATGGTTATCATTGCACAAATTGTTCTTATTTGTTTTGTGATAAAGCTCCGGTTATCAAACGCATTTTTGAGCGTCTGCGCAATTTCCAACAAGGTAAACCGAAAAGTTATCCCACTTCCATACTTAATGGCGAATTCGCCATCAGAGATGTAAGAGATTTAACAACAGGGCTTGATACGTCACATGAAGATGGTAAAGCACATCTACCTGTTAGCTCCAGTACACAAATGATAACATTTAGTTTTGAAAATGGCTTAGTGATTACTTTACGTACCAGCGGCACCGAACCAAAGATTAAATATTACGCTGAATTATGTGCCAAACCGGAAGAAAAAGATAGGCAGACCCTTAGGCAAACATTAGATCGCATGGTACATGCCATTGTCGAAGAATTCTTGCAGCCGTCAGTAAATGATTTAAAACCTAAAACGGATTGAATTTAATACATATTCTAGTTACTACCTATGATAATGTTCGTTTGTATCTTTGCTAGTTACATATGTACATATATTTATATACACATGTATGAAATTATGATTGTTAAAGCTTTATGTATCTAATTTTGTTGGGTTTGTGTGCATACATACATAGATGCACATTTGAAATGTATTGTAATAATAATAATAATAATAAGCTTAATATTTTGTATTTATTTGCTCTTTGCGCCATATCACGTAATAAATGTATAGATAAACATTCAATGGAACTCGTATTATAAAAGTAGGAACTCTATAGTATAATTTCTTCACCAATGTTTTTTAAATAATAATTTTTTTTAAGAATCCCTAATGATTATTTCGTGAACTAACATAACATATGCAAGTATATATTTCCACAAAACATAATTTTTCTCTATCGTCTGTATTTGTGTCTAGTTTTGTTCAGATATATGCAATGGATCTGTATGGAGTTGTAGGATAACTTCCAAATACGTAACAAAGTTTATAATGTATTGGTATATGATCACTAAATGATACACATTTTATCAAAATGTGTATAGGTATACTATATAAATGATGCCATATAGTCTACAGATCTTACCTTATAAAATAATAAAAACGAATTGTCATCATAGTTATTAAATTTTTAGCGAAAACGCCCTTAAAAATCCTTTCAAAAAAACTTATTTTCATCTCATTAAAGAACCATGATAGGCCATAGTTAGGGCAAAAGTATGTACTGGGAAAATGCTGTGCTATTTATTCTAAACAAAACTGGTTATATGTATCAAATTTTTCCGAAAAACGCGGCATTTAAGTTATGGTGCCGGTGAAGATATGTTATGTTTTGGGGTAAAAAGTGCAATTCGCAAGGCTGGTTTACACACATGTGATTTTTTTATGGCCAGAAACTCCGGTGGAGCATTCCATACATTTTTTGGGTGCCCAAATATACATATGTACATATCGTTACTTTAGGTACACAGAATTTTCATGAGCGCCCCACCTCTTAATTGAGTTTGAATGAGTGTAGAGCACTAAGTAGCGTGATGTAAACAATTTCCCTTCTATTTATTGTTATTTAAATGGGTTCTGAACTCAAAGTTAATGGCGTACAAATTTATGCAGAGAATAAAATGAAGTAGACTTACCTCGATTATTTGTATAGATGCTGCACCCGACCACACGATAGGAGTTGCCATCAGCTCCAATAAGCGGCAGGTTTTTTTGTTCGCCATAAGTAGCAGAGTAAAATAAAAAAGAACATTGAACTCATTTAGTGCATATCCTCCGTGCTAGTTCATTTTGTGTCTTAGGACTACTGAGCTAGTTCACTTGGTTCAAAGCCAACACAACAAATTCTTTAAATTTATTTTGTAAAAATGTTCACTTATCCTCTTCACGAAATACACATTTTTTGACTTTGCATTTATTTTCTCTTGTTTGTTTTGTTTTTTTTTCTTAACAACTTAATAACAAATAAACTACACTTTGCCCCTCACAGAACATGTGTCCTGTGTCTCAGACGATTCTAACTTCTTTTCATCAACTCTGTACCCATACGGATTTTGTAAGCTACATATATACATACATACATTCATATGTACATATGTATGTATGTCCAGGCTGCCCAGAGAAGCGCCTGAGGGCCGAACATCAATCGGCTTTTTATACAAATGAATACACATACGCTTAAACATTTCTATCTTGTTTCTCTCGGTGGCCAGCTCTGATGAATGTACATATCGCACACTAAATCATAAACAGTCACAACTCAAAAAATTTCAGATGGAGAGTAGTGACAAACAACTGTTGATATGTACTGTACAAATGACGCAAGTTTGTAATGGGAGGTACAGACTTAGCAACGTGCTTACGCAACACGTTTTCGAATTTTTTGACACAGACACTGCAACTTACAATGCAACCCATAAACATCAAAACATTTTGATACTTTCGAAACTTCGAACGCAACCACAAATAAGACCACAGACTATGCGACCGACAACACAACCTGCCTGGTTGCATAAACACGTTGCTAAGTCTGTACCTACCATAACATAAAAACAAGTATAACGGTATTTTATATTCATCAAGAAATTTATTTGCCTACGTTGCAGTTACATTACATTACAGTCGGGTAACTGAGCCTTTAGCAGTAGGAAACATCTGATTGTTATTGTTATGTGAAAAGTAATGAAAATGGTTATAGAGATGTAATGTAACGTAACCTACTTTTCACATAAAAATATCGATCAGCTGTTTCCTGCTGTTGCAGTTACATTCCATTACAGTCGGCTAACTGAGCCTTTGGGGTTTCAAGATGTTACGGTATTTTGCGTTGAAGCAATTTTGGATAACTTTGCCACATTCAGAGAGTAATTTTCTTTTTACTCTCATTGGTCCGAACTTGCACGAAATCTTGTGGAATGCACATACATATATTTACATCATCGCTGGCCAAAGTGCTCACCAGAGTTCCGAAATTCAATCGGCTTATACACATGAATACACACACATAGACGAATACTTTTCTCTTTTTGGCCAGCACTGATTTACATATACATAGCTAGAGAAAGGCGATTGCACACTAGGTGGACTCATTTCATCAGATGATGACCGATCAGCTGTTAATATCTCTGCTATCAAATCGAGCAAAACGTTCGGAAATTTTTTGACAGCAAGGTGTGTCATTTCATTTCAAAATAAAATCACCTGCTATGAATTCGCCTCGAGCGAGAGCTTCTCAATAACATTTAGTTGGGGGAAATAAAGTGGTGTTAAACCTTACCTGACTATCCCACAATACCCGAAGTTACTCTAATTAATTAGAAATAAGATGAAATTAAGTAAAAAAAAATTTTAAGTGAAACGCTTAATTTTTTAGTAAAAAAGTAGTTTCTTCTTATATTTATTTAAAATTTCTTATGATTTATAATAAATATGTATGTTTATGTATATATTTTATGTATGTATTATTATGTATATTTTGTTGGTTGTGGTATTTATTACTTTTTCATCTTATAAAATAAACGTAATGCTATATATTTAAATTTATTAAAATCTATAAAATTTTATAATAATTTTATTTACTATTTTCATTAAAACTACTTTTGATCGATTAAAAGCTATTCATAATATTTATTTAATATCAGTAAAATGTAATAAAAAATTTGCTACAATACTCTTATCAAGTTAAATGCAATTAATATAATTTTATAGTATAATTGTTAACTTAACCTACATAGATATGTACGAGTATATACATACATATGTACACCTTTATTATATACAATACAAATTATAATGTAATATTTTGTTTTAAAAAAATACAATTTGCATATGAGCAATTCCATAGAAAACTTCACTTTTTGTCACGTTGTATATTAGAGCCATACTTTGCGATTTTTTTCTATATGTTACTAAATGTAGAGCATAAGTTTTTCTTTGAAAAAAAAAAAAACAAGCTACGTCACTAAGTAACGTAGCGTAACGTGACAGAACGTGAACTTTTCTACGGAAATACCCGTATATGTTTATGCATAATTAACAATTTGTATGCCGACAAATTTCATAATTTATTGAATTATGAAATTGAAACATTTTCTTATAAAAAATTAAATTTGGTTTAATCACTGGTTCTATAATGCACATAATAAAAAAAGTTTCAAATGTGAAATAAATTAATTTTGCAAGACTTCACTCTAGAGGAAAGCATCTTAATCTAGGAGCCGGATTCCACAACGATGAGTTTTGAAGTGTTCACCAATTTCAGTGTTCACTTGTTGATTTGAGCGTCCACAACGGCGGGTCGAATTATTTTGACAGTTATAGAGAGCACTACTGTCCAAGGCGAATTCATACTAGGAGGTCGCAAGGGATCAGGTGACTATTTTCGCCGCTTGTAATTTGAATATACATATATACGTTGGATGTCAACACACATTTTTCAGTAATTTTTTTTTGACATTTAAAGTATAAATTTCTCAAAGCGAACTCAGCTGAGTATACCTTATATGAATTTGCCTTGACTATCTACTGTCCAAGGCCTATTTATCAGGTCAACGCAACTCTACAAAAACACGGCAATACAAAAAACAACTTTATGTTTAAGTTGTCAGAAACACACACAAACATGAACTGAAGTATATGGTGCAAATCACTTTTGACAGCTTAAACACGAAAACACAGAATATCATCAGGACGATTGCGTTGACCTGATAAATATGCCTTACTACTGTCAAAATTTTTCACTGCAAATTGTTAACACTTCAAAACTCATCGTTGCGAAATCCTTCCCCAGAACTCGCATACATAGTTCCGAAAGGATTCTCGAACTAGCGATTGCATCATGTAAAGCTTTATCTTAAGCTGCTATTAATAATATTAAAGTACATATAATTTTTTGTTTCTTTTTAAAATCGGGCAGTTATGTATGTAAGTACATAATTTTAATTTTTACTTTTATAAAATTGCATTAATTAAATCTATATTTTGCTGATAAATTGTATTTATAAGTTTAAAAAAATATATATGTAAAAATATAGCTGTGGCAATAAGGAAAAGTAGCTTAAGTTTAATTTAGCAGTTTTTCAGCAAAGCGAGCACTTTTACACTCATATGCAAAAATATTAACGTGTGCTTCAAGTGTACGTTAAAACCGGTTTTTGTATGGACATTTTGTTTTAACGCACTCTTTAATTTGTTTGCATACGGACGGTAAACTGTAAGTGATTTTTTTTAAACTATTCATAATTGAAGGGCACTAAATGAGGCTTTCAGCGCAGAAGTGGTGTAACACACATTTGTTTTTTGGTTGCTGTTCTGGTGATAAATACGTTATTTACATTACCAACTATCAAAAAAAAGTAGATTAAGCCACTTTTTGGTATTCTAACAAAGATGGACCTGAAAAATCACTTTTGAATAGATCATAATATAGCAAAGTAACAAAGCAATTAAATAATTAAATAGAGCAGATGTTTAATTAAGTAGTTGTGGGTTACACCACTTCTACGCTGGTAACCTCAGCGATTTTGCTGTAACTTTCTAAATTGGGAAATTATAATGGCGTCATTATATCAATTTTCACTTAAGTCGAATTAAGCAACTTTTCCTTTTTTTTTCCACAGATCTATAATATATGTATGTACATACACATGTATATTTATATTTACACAGTCTCTGGAGTTATTTGTCTTATTGTTAACAAACTTTTTTTTTATAATTTGGCATTGTTCTGATTAGCAAAACTAAGCTAAAACTTCAAATTCTGATATTTGATTTCAAAACTTATTTTTAAATCGACTATACAAATACAGAACATTCCCGCAGAATGTATTTTTAATTACATTCTTGTTTTCGTAGAATTTAATTTAAATGCAGTTTCTTCTTGAAATACTTAAGTGAGGGCCAATTTGTTAAAAAAAAAGGTTTTTTTCCTTAAATCTAAATATATTTATGTTTATAAATCAATATGTATATTCACTATTTGATAGGACGCTTGTTTTATTTTCTGATTATTGTGTTTTAAGGAATCTTAAGTTATAATTAGGGAATTTTATGTTTGATGATAGGCAATAAATAAATGGCAAGTTTAATTTATAAAAAAACAATTAACTTGCTTACATAGCTATAGTTTAATGTGGAAATAGCCTCTTAGTACATACATGCGTAACTATTTCCACTGTCAACATAAAAAAGAAGTAACAATATGGTAAAACTTTAAACCTCTAACGGTGACCTCTAATCTGTTAAATGTTTGAGAAAAAAATAATAATAATTAGGTGGCAATAATTATTAATATGTAAAATAGTTTAATATTCGAATATAATTCTCTAATCTGTTAAATTTTAGAGGGGGGAAAATAATAATTAGGTGGCAACAAATATTAATAATAATAATATTCGAATGAATATATTTTAGGGCAAGAAAATATGCTCATTAGGCGTACATACGGGAAATCCCGAATCCCAAAATCCCGGGATTTGGCAAATCCAATCCCGGGATTTCTTAGCAATTTGTATATAAAAACCATTCATAAGTTCAAATTTTCGTTTATTTTATGGTATTTTTTATAATATTTAAAAGTCCCCATACAATTTTATACGTGTAGTTTTGACAATTTAATGAATATTTGTGACATATTTCTTATAAATTAACAAAACGAGCAAAACAAATTAACTACTTTCTTACAGTGTTATTTTCATCAAAAGCACTACAATATACAACTAAGAATTAGTCTGGCAGCACTATGAGCGAGTAAACGTGTTTTAGCGGCAGTGTTAGCAAAATATTTCTTTTTTTCATTTAAATTAATTCTAATAATGTTTAAATTGCGTTGAACAATATCTCATTGTGTTGTAAAAATTATTTTATAAAAGTGGCCAAGGAATCGAAGTGTAACTAAAGATATTTTAGTTTTTTCATATTGTGCACACCTACTTACAAACTGTGTCTACTTTTTGCTGCCTGAACATTAATACACAAGCACATATTCATACATACACTTGTATATACTTTTAAGTATACATTGCTAATTTACTTACTGGAGTTATAAAAACAACTACATCATAGTATCCATTTTGTTCCAACTTCGCGCCATATTATTTTCTTACGTGGTGTATTCTTACCGGCAAGTGCAACTTCTTTTACCTCAATATTTAAGCTCCCTGTATATCTGGAGAACATCTAGTACTTAGTTGCAATATGTCGCCTGCAGCAAAGTGTGGCTCTTGCAATAAAAAGGTAGCAGAGGCTGATCAAGCTGTTGAGTGTGAATTATGCCAAGTTTGGTACCACACTTCTTGTGTCAACATCTCGAAAGAGTTATACAACCGTATGGGTATGGATGATAGCATAAGCTTCAAGTGCAAATCCTGTCTAGCAGCACCTAAAGTTGACACCATGGTTTTAAAAAAATATATTGATGAAATTGATAAGAAGTTCTTTGTTAATTTCTCGACTTTTGCAACTGAGTTGCGTTCGGAGCAACAGTCATTGAAAACCTTGATTGAATGTTCCATTGCTGACATCCGCTCTGATTTATCCTCTTCACTTAAAGAATTTCAAAGCAAATTGGAATATTGCAATGAAACGGTAAATAAGGTGGAGGCAATTGCCATGACTAAGTTTTCCTCTCTCGAACTTGAGGACAACAAGCTACATAGAAGACTAAATCGTGCAGATGTTATTATTTCTGGGCTGCCTTCTGGTATCAAAGATTTGACTGTTCGTGTTCTAAATATATGTTCCTACTACAAGGTTGCCGCGGAGGCTTGCGACATCAATCATTGCCTGTATATACAGAAAGGGAAATTGGTTTTGGTCAAATTCAACAATGTTCATGCTCTCATGAGACGATCTCATGAGAGCATACTTCAAAGATCCCAAGCTTAAGTTAAACAATGTCATTGACACTGATGTACTTGCTCGTGTTTATCTTAATGATAATCTCACGCCTGCAGGGAATCAATTACAAATGGTATGCCGTTCTCTACGCAAAGCACACAAAATATCCTGGTTTCGCATTTTAAACAAAGATGTTCCCCTAGCTAAAGTTAAACTTCCAAATGGTTCTGAAAAAGTGCTTGATATGGCCCAGTGCTCTGTGTTGCATGGATCTTCTACTTGCTGATGATTTAATTCCCTACTGTGGTAACTGCTTTTATACTGCCATTTAATTTTGATCAACATTGTTCGAATTAATTTTTATTAGTAAATCTTATTTCATTATATTTCGCACACTGCATCTATGCATTATTTTTTATTATCTATATTGAATTGTTTAATTGATAACATTATATATATATATTTTTTTTTTTTTGTTATACATATATATTATTTTATCTTGATCATGTTTATTTTGATTGATAGTTTCAATTCCGTTTCTATTCTAACATCTCCACAACTCCCGTATATTACTTTTTTTTAAATTCTATTATGATTCCTAACATTAACTTGGGCCCAATAATTAGCGATGGTACGCTTAATACGTACCTTTTTGAAAGATATTAATTGTTTCAAGATTGCCCATATAAGCGCACAAAGCTTTTGTCCTTCCGCTAGATCTCATAAAATTGATGAACTCATATCCCTAGTTAAAAACACTTCATTAGATGCTATATGTGTTTCTGAAACCTGGCTGGATCCTACGATTCTTGATCAAGCAGTTAAGATTCCGGGATATAAGTTATGTAGGAGTGACCGACCGACGGGGTGCAGAAGCGGAGGTGTTGCTATTTATATTGCCGAGGGAATAAAATATAAGTGTATCTATAGGAGTAGTGAATATTTTTCTTGTGAGGGTCTTTTTATTGAAATTGATTGTGGTAACAGTTCTTTGATTATTGGTGTCTCATACCTGCCTAAAGGTAATTTATGTTTATTTGAGGAAGTATTTAGTGATATTTAGTGTGCGTTATAGTAACATCATTGTAGTGGGCGACTTTAATAATGACCTATTCAATCCTACTAAATCAGAGGATCTTCGTCTGCTTTGTAAACGTAATGGTTTATTGTGCTGGCATAATTCTTTACCCACCCACTTTGACTCGTTTCGTCAATCTACCTCCCTAATTGATTATTTTCTTACCAGCCAAAGTATTACAGTCTGCTCCACTGCTCAATTTCAGATGCCCTTCATTTCTCGCCATTCCTTAATATGTGCTGCATTTCAAATTCCAGTTACCCGTTCGCATAGCCAAAAGTTTTTCAGGGATTTTAGTAGAGCAGATTTTATGGGTATTGAGAGATATTTACTTTCAATGAATTTTACACCACTTTACACTACAAATGATTCAGATGAGCAACTTTCTTTTTTTTGCACCCTATTTGATAACCTATTGAGTTATATTCCTATCAAGCAATTATTGCGCCCTGTTACCCATACTAAGCCTAGATTTTGTAATGAGATTAACTATTTCAGATCCTTAACTAATTTAGCTCTAAAAGCCTTCTACTCTGATAGGTGTGATAGAAACTGGGTAATATATAAAAAAACTCCGTAATCTAACTAAATCAAAAATAAGATTGTTCAAAAGAAATTACAGTCGTCGCTTATTTAATACTACTGATACGAAAGGTATGTGGTATAGCTTACGCAATGCTGGTGTTTCTGACGAACGGTTGGTCGATGTAGACGTTAATGTGAATGAAATAAATGAACACTTTGTGTGTAGTCAATCTGATGTGAATTGTGTTGAACCTGATTTCTCAAAGTTTAGTAACTTCACTACTAATTTTTCTTTTGCTAATATAACGTTAGCTGATTTATACATAGCCTTGTTTTCTGTTAGTTCAACAGCGGTTGGAGTTGATGGTATTCCCAATAAATTAATAAAAATTGCCTTTCCCTACATTAGTAGACACCTACTACATTTTATTAACAATATTCTAACCTTTTCTAAATTTCCTAGTAATTGGAAGACTTCACGGATTATACCAATTCCAAAAAGTGGCAGTCTAATTTCCATCAATAACTTGAGGCCAATTAGTATTTTACCGACGCTATCCAAAGTAGTTGAAAACGTGATGAAGGATCAAATTTCGAAATGGATCTATGACAGAGGTCTAATTAATGAGTGTCAGTTTGGATTTCGTCGTGGCCGCAATACGGGCCTTCTTTTGACAGAACTCACGGAAACCATTAGGAAAAATCATAACATGGGCAAAGAAGGCGTATTAGTGTCCATTGATTTAACTAAAGCATTTGATCTAGTTAATCATTCTTTGTTGGTTAACAAACTTAATCGTGAGTATGGATTTTCATTGTCTGCTTGTCGTCTAATCTGGTCCTACTTGTGCGAACGAAAACAATTCGTTTCCTACAATGGCTTGGCCTCGGATGTCCTGGGAGTAAAATCTGGCGTCCCTCAAGGTTCGGTTATTGGACCTGTACTATTCACTTTGTTTATAAATGACCTTTTTTGTCATCTAGGTTTTTGTAAACCATTTGCTTTTGCTGATGATATACAGTTGTTTTGGTCTGGGGACCACCAATTTTGTGATGCCTTACAAGCTACAATTAATTATGATTTGGCTAATTTGTATAATTGGATGGAAATGAACTTCCTTAAAGTAAATCCAGACAAAACGAAAGCTCTTGTTTTTAGGTCCAATAGAAATAATTGTCTTGATATACAGTTGAGAATGGGTAGCTCTTTGGTAGAGATTGTCAGTAGTCTGAAGTGCCTGGGAGTGATTATTGATGACAGATTGAGTTTCGAGCCCCATATTGATAATATTTGTTCCAAGGTCTGCCTGACTTTGCGCAGATTGTATCACTTGAACCTATATTTGCCGTTGCATGTTAGAAAATCTGTGGCGCATGCACTGTTAATGTCACGTGTTAATTATTGCATTGAAGTTTACTCAGGCTGCAACATAGGTAACAGAAAGAAAATCAAATTCATTGCCAACAAAATCATTAGATTCGTTTATGGTCTTAGGTTAAGGGCTCATGTTTCTAACCATCTGCAATCTTTTTTAAATCTTACTTTTGATGATTATTTGAAGTTTCGCTTGCTCATTTATCTTTATAAAATTATCAAGTCACAAAGTCCGTTACATATTGTTCAGATGATATATTTCACCAGATCGCTTAGAAATCAACAAATATTAATCAATCGCATTGGTAATTCTGTTTATGAGCACTCACTGGTTGTACGAGCTGCTCGTTTATGGAACATTTTGCCACGAGATTTGCGTACTTTTGCGTTGCCTCTGACTACTTTCAAAAGGAGACTACTTGATTTTTTTTTTTAAGAATATATCTAATTAAGCAGCTAATTTTTGGGTCTTCCTTAAGTTTTGCTAATTTTAAATTTCTTAGTTTTGTGGGAGTTGTTGAATGTTAGGATCTTTAGGAATATTGTATTATTTGTTATTTCTCTATTGATTGTTAATTAATGATACTCATAGTATTTTATTTTATACTTGTAATATATTTTTTATTGGAACAAAAAGAAGCATATGAGCTTTGGAATTTTGGAAAATTTATATGTTTAACAAATTTATTCCGTTTTATTCTATATTATGAGGGCAATTATGAATAAAATTCCACTAGAAATTTTTCCCGGGGAATAATTTCAAACAGTAGAAAATAATAGGGGGAAAAAACAGCTACAACAGTGTGCAGAATAAAAGTACTGCCAAATACTGCAAAATATTTTAATGTGGCAACCATGATACAATAACACAGGTAACCGCGAAGCGCCAGCTGTTTTGCTTGTTTCATGATGTGATCTGCCAAATGGTGCTTATGTTTTACCAACACACGCGCACACTGCCTATTAAAAATGTACTAATACAAACATGCTTTGCAAAGCCAAGAGAAAACGTAAGTACATGTATATTGTTTTCTCTTGGTTGTCTCTCTTGTCAATTACAAAACAACAATAAAAATCACTGTTGTTTTATTTGTTGTACATTTGTTGTAGATTTTCGGCTACCTGTATTATTGTATCATGGTGGCAACTTTATTTCTGCAAATACCGTCTAGGTTGGCTCCATTTGCTTAAAAGAGATTTTGTGCTTGTAGTGTTTTCGTGGTTTTTGGCATTATATCTGTGTTTTTGGCAAAGTCTTTGGTGTCGCACTGTGGGGTGGGTGAAAGCCTTCACAAGTGGCGATTAATTCAAAAGATGAACTTTAACATTCACAACCGTATATATTTGGTATAATATGAAAGTATATAAAATTCTACATCACTAACTGCAAAAATAAAAGTTCTTGGTAGTTTATTTTATTTGCAGTGTGTGTTCAAAGTTCAATAATTTTTGTTATTTTTGCGAGCATTGATTAAAAGAGAACATTTTTATATTTCAAGAGATTATAGTTTTTGTTAAGACTTATTTCTATAAGTAAAAGTTTTATAATGGAACCGTAAACTTTAGGTACACTCCGAAAACTCTGAATAACCTCATTATCTTTTTGACAATATAATATGAAATGTTTTTAAGTTGGCCAAGCCCGTCCAATTTTTTTACAGTGTCTTGAAGAGTGAACTCTCTTTCAATAAAAACAAAAACATTATTTAATTGAGCAAAAGTGTAAGCTCAAAGAGAAATCCGAGGACGTGTTCTTTTCAGCGAAGGAATATCCTCACATATATGGACTAATAAAAAAAGCTCAAGAAAAAACCTTGGAATAATACCACAATAAAGGACGTAAACAAGTCGACTTCAATAAAGGAGACATAATATACTCAAATACACACAGACGAAAGAAGGAAATAGCAAAATTTGCCAAGCATACTGTAGAAACAGACAACGGTAATAACAGTAACTACAAATAAAAAACGAGTCATACATAAAGATAACATTAAAAATCAAAATGTTAAAGGAAATAATGATATTTATCACAATAGTAACCAACATGCCAATAACACTGGCATTTAATGTTACAAAGTTAGAAAATAAAAAATACATATTAATCCAAGATCAAGATGTATATACTTTCAGTGAATATGAATATCTATACCACGTAATTAATTTAACCAAAATTTTACAACCATATGAAAACATTGTGAAAATTATATACAGTTAGTGTCATTAATATTCGGTTTTCAGACTCACATTCAATAAAAAGTTTACCAAACAATGGCAACCATTTAAACTGAAAAATTTCTTTCATTATTTTATTTAGCAATTGATTACAAATATGAATTTGGAAAAATAATCGAAAAAATTATATCAGTAGGTAAAAACTGACAGATTACTTGACGTACTTCAAAAAATGTCGCGTCATTAATATTCGGTTTTTTGTTGAGTAACGAAAAAATCAAGGGAGTTTGAACCGTTTTGATTAGAATTAGTCCTTTTAAGGACATTTATCTCATCAGAGGACTTCAATTAAAAAATTTGACATATATTGAAGAAAAAAAATGTACGATATTTTTTCCGAATATCAGTTTAGTTTTCCTCCCTGTTGTAACTAAATTTCAGAATGTGTCACAGACTTTGCGGGATGAATTTGTAACTCAAACTTTGATTAAGAATAATATCTACCAATTCGTGGGTAAGATGAACTATTTTGAAACAATTACATGCAGGCTATACCCGAATGGGGGTGTTTTATGGCAAGGGTCATATCCTTCGTAATAGTGAAATGTGTTAAAAATATCTCGTTTGGTAGGATAACCTTTCTAAATCTTCCTAAATATATTTAAATACTTTCTAAAATATATATTTGCTAAAAAAATATCCAATTTTCGAGTTTACATCCTTCCATACATCACCTTGTTAGCCTCAGATTCTCTAGTCTTAGATCCTTGTTCAGTTTTTGCTACAGGATCATATTCACTTATCACTAAAATTTAAATAATAGTGTAATGTGAAACATTCGGGTAAAAAAAACAAATATTTTTAAAGCAATGCCAAACAAATGCATTACATAGTCTGTGACACATTCTGAAATTTAGTTACAACAGGGAGGAAAACTAAACTGATATTCGGAAAAAATATCGTACATTTTTTTTCTTCAATATATGTCAAATTTTTTAATTGAAGTCCTCTGATGAGATAAATGTCCTTAAAAGGACTAATTCTAATCAAAACGGTTCAAACTCCCTTGATTTTTTCGTTACTCAACAAAAAACCGAATATTAATGATGCGACATTTTTTGAAGTACGTCAAGTAATCTGTCAGTTTTTACCTACTGATACAATTTTTTCGATTATTTTTTACAAATTCATATTTGTAATCAATTGCTAAATAAAATAATGAAAGAAATTTTTCAGTTTAAATGGTTGCCATTGTTTGGTAAACTTTTTATTGAATGTGAGTCTGAAAACCGAATATTAATGACACTAACTGTATAACATAGAATATAATCATAAAAAGTAGTTTACAGATGATATGTAGAAGCATGTACCTACATACAATGGTATTTTTGTTATGTAAATTTGTTTGTGCCCAGACGCCTGGCTTATTTTAGTTTTAATGTTTGTGCCCAGACGCCTGGCTTATCTTAGTTTTAGTTTGTAATTATTATCTTTAGTTTTGAGAACAAAGAGCAGATTTAGTAGTTCATAATTCTTATCTTAAGTTCAATGTTTACAATATACCTAAAAATATTCAATATATTTCAAAATTGCATAAAAGAGCAAAATTTCATAATAATAAATCAGTACTAAAAAGTATTCGCTAATGTAATCATTTACATTTTGGTCCTTCGAACCGGATCTCTGAGTTTTCCCCCACCAGTGGTAAGAAACACAGTTAAAAAAAAAACAAAAGTGAAGTAAGCGTATCCGAGGCTGAAACATCGGATAAAAATTTAGGAAATAATATCCAAAACCTTAAAAACAACAACTGAAGAATCAATATGTCCAAAGATTCAAAAGATAAAAAAAATACTTGAACAACAAAAAGAACTCGGCGAAAAGGCCTTAACTCTACGAGAAAAGATTGTCGAAGGGAGAGTTCGGTCAGCTCAGATCACTGACATCACAAAACGATTAAAAAAGATAGAAACTGAATTTGTTGCAAACAACAAGAAGTTAATGACAGTTGGAATTGATGACGGCCAATATTTTAAGAAAAACTATTTTGAAAATATTAGTGAAATAATAAGAGAAGCGCTTTCGATCCTACAACAAAAAGATGTATCGAAAACAATTATAACTGAAAGGTTAACGTCAGCGTTCCAAATACTTGTAACACAGCTTTACTTGCTGATTGACGATTGCGAGAATACACAAATATCTATCATTAATTTACTGATTGATATCAATCATGGTCATATCAACCCACAGCTTCTGCAGCCTGCTCAATTACAGCAAGAATTAGACAAAATTCAAAGACAGTTACCAGAAAAGCTTGCACTTCCGGGAGGATCAACAGGAATTCCTTTAAAAGAAGTGTATAGTATATTAATGGCTAAAGGTATTATATTGGATGGACAATTGATAATTAAAACTAAATTCCGCTATTTAATTCTGAATCGTCAGATATACATATATAAAATAATTCCTATACCTCTAAGTAAAGGGAATGCAACAATCATACCAATAATTGAGTCCGACTATATAATATACAATGTTGAAAAAAGGGTCTATTCAATGATGTCTCAGCCAGATTTAAACAGGTGCAAACAGGATTTAAATAAATACATGTGCAATAAGAACTGGGCATGGATACCCGCCACAAATAAGGCATGCGAAATGTCAGCCCTAAAAGGTCTTCAGAAGGGCTACTGCAAATTTAAGCAAACAGAGACTAAGAACATTTGGCATAAACTTCATAAAGAAAACCGTTGGCTTTACAAGGTATCGGAAAATACAGACATGGAGATAAATTGTGGCAAAGGTTATGTGTACTGGTTAACTCTACCACCCCAAGGCATTTTAACGCTGAAATCAGGATGCGCTGCGAGTTCCTCACAAATCTTCTTGGAGGCATCGAAACAATTTGATTCGAACGTCGAAATATTGGCCAAGAGCATCATGTGGAATAAAAATTTGAGTGAGCTTACTTCTTGGCACACTAAACCTTTAGAAGTCCACATTTCAAATTCTAGTCAACTTGACGACCTGTACGTGCAGCTGGATAAACTTCAATCAACACAAATAGAACCTAGGCGTTTGAGTTTCCACACAATTAGCGGGCATTCATCACTTGTTATTATATTAGTAATGCTTATAATTATATTAATAATTTTCATTAAATTTAAGTGCTGTAAGAAAAAGAGAAGAATCCAAATAGATTTTACAGTTCCTGCTGCACATTCTGGGCGGCAGAATGTTCAAATATGAACATAAAAAGTAGTTTACAGATGATATGTAGAAGCATGTATCTACATACAATGGTATTTTTGTTATGGAAATTTGTTTGTGCCCAGACGCCTGGCTTATCTTAGTTTTAATGTTTGCGCCCAGACGCCTGGCTTATCTTGGTTTTAATGTTTGTGCCCAGACGCCTGGCTTATCTTGGTTTTAATGTTTGTGCCCAGACGCCTGGCTTATCTTAGTTTTAATGCTTGTGCCCAGACGCCTGGCTTATCTTAGTTTTAGTTTGTAATTATTATCTTTAGTTTTAAGAACAAAGAGCAGATTTAGTAGTTCATAATTCTTATCTTAATTTCAATGTTTACAATATACCTAAAAATATTCAATAGATTTCAAAATTGTATAAAAGAGCAAAATTTCATAATAATAAATCAATACTGAAAAGTATTCGCTAATGTAATCACTTACAATCACAAATATTAATCAACAGATTTAAAATCTTAAAAAATCAACTAACGAGTGAAAGAAATAAAAGATCCCTAAATTTATTAGGCTCTGCTTTGAAATTCATAACTGGAACACCAGATCATGAGGACGAAATAGAAATTAAAACTAGAATAAACCAATTAGTTTAAAATAATAACAAACATAAAATAATAAATTCTCAGTATGAAAAAATTATGAATAAATTAAAAATTGAAAAAATAAACGAAGAATTTATGTTGAATGAAGTATATATGTATGGAACTCTTAACCTTAACGAATACAATAAACTTTGCAAAAAATAATAACTTTTATTCAGGCACTTTAGATTTGCAAGAAATAAAAGAAATCTTATATAATGAAAAAATTCAATTACCTATAATAAATATATTAGAATACTCTGACATTCATGTATGTAAACTTAATCAAACTATAATAACTGTATACAAATATCCTATTATAAAAGAGAAATGTAAACTGTACAAAATATGTATATCCACTCTCTCAAATAAATGGAAAATTAGTATTAGACGATAAGATTGCCTTCTGCAACAATGAATTTAAAAGAATGAAAAATTGTAAAAACATACTAGATACAAACATATGTAAAATTAATAATCCAGATAATTGTACTTTAATGGCCCTATGTATAAGCAAAAATTTACATGAAGTTAGCATAAGTGACGAAATTGAATTAGGTGTTAACGAGTTCCTCTTTAAGATCATGTTCAATTTTGCCACTTATGCGAACTCCATGCCAATTTTTGCTTATAAATAGTGCCGTAAGTATCTTAAATGATAAGCCAGCAAAATGTAATATTAAACTCGAAAATAATGCTAATATTGAAGACTTAGGCAACGGAAATGTATTCATTGACAACGAACACGTAATCCTTGGTCAAACATACAGCGGACCACATTTGGTACAGTTAGAAGAAAACATAACCATTGACTCAGTCAGATACATAAATTTGAAACAGAACATACTGGAAATCATACATAGACGACATAATGAAGAACTAACAATTTTTGATGTACTGTACTCAGATACACCACACAAGAAATTTCTACATTTTTCATTCCTTTAGAGGAACATCCACTAATGACCACACTTTATATGATTTTAATATTCGCAATAATTTACTCTTTGGTACAGATCTGCAAATTCTACAAAATACAACAAGCAAAGATGCGTCAAGAATCATATAATAGATACTACGAAGCAGAATTACTTAGACTTCGGACTTAAGTACAAAACGAAGACGTTTTCTTTTCAACACAGGGGAGAGTTAACGCACGATATAGTTTACACAGATAAAACGTACAAACAAACATTTTCATAGACAAAGAAAATTAACTATAAGACACATTTTAGGGAAGAAAGAAAATTATACACAAAGAAAATTCAAAACATATTATCAACTGATAAAAGTATTTCTGACCTAAATAAATATTAAGATTGAAATATATGTAAGAAGCTAGTAAACAAAGCAACTAGTATAAATAGATATTAAGTAACACTTTGTGAGTAGTCTTAAGAATATATTCGAATAAACAACATCACATTGAGTGCTACAAAAATATATTTTTTTAACTCCTTCTGTCACAAAGAAGTTTAACTGGGGGCTCAACCGGGATCCTTGTAAAAATAAACAGGGTCTCTCAAGCCAATTAAGAGTTCATCACTACAACTCAATATATTGGAAACAACGTTATACTAAATACAAGGTAATAGTAAATCCAGTGATAAAATAGTGCAGTGTACAAAAAAGAACATCCAATAGTAAAAAGACAAGTTCAACAGCTACACGCCAAATAGCACCACGTATCCTGAAAAAGCGGAATTAATTCATTAGAATAAAGTAGAACAATTAGTTCGCGACATCCTGTACAATTTAAATAAATTGATTTAAAAGAACGAGCAGGACATTACAAAAAGTCCACGAATTCGATCAAAACTGAAAAGACCCAGAACAAAAGACAGAAGATTTTCGACGCAACTAGAAGGTTCACGTCAGGAAAAACCAAAAAAATGTCAGTGCAAGACTTAGCAACCATCCAAGCACAAATAGGTTCATTGGTAGCAGCTCAAGCAGAATCCCAAAAGAGGATTTAACATTGAACCAACTGTTCAACTCACAGCATGTTTCAGCGGAATAACCACAGAATCACAGATTAATTTAGAGGTATTTAAGATTCTACCCATTTTCGATGGTGACAAAAAGAAATATAGAGCATGGAGATCTGCAGCATGCACTCACATGGAAACAATAAATAGTTTTCAGAATACACCAACATACTACAAAGCATTGGCCATAGTTCGAGGAAAAATTCAAGGAGCAGCAGCAGACATTCTAATAAACCACAACACAATTTTTAATTTTTATTCTATAATAAATCGTTTAGATTATACATACGCTGACCAACGTCCAATGTATGTACTCCTAGAAGAAATGAAAAAGATTTCTCAAGGAAGAAAATAATTAGCTGAGTATCATTCAGCAATGAATGAAGCACTTAATCTTATATTTTCAAAAATTGAGATGGAAAAAGGGGACGAAGCAATGAAATCATTTGCAAATCAAGAGGCGGTTCGAGCATTCATAACAGGGTTGAATTCTAAATATACGATTGGCACTCTCTACGCTAAAAATCCAAGAGACCTAGAGACAGCATAAGTAGTATAAATGTAGGGATACTGGCTCAATGTATTTTTTCCATAAGGATCATATAAATGTAGGGATACTGGCTCAATATATTTTTTCCATAAGGATCATTCTAATTAGTATATATGTGCATTCCAATACATGTATTTTTCCCATAAGGAAGGATATTCCAATACATGTATTTTCTCCATAAGGAAGGATATTCTAATACATACATATATTCCTACAACAAAGTTAACTTCAAATGAGAATATATTTTTCTCATAAAAAGTTTAACGAAGACATTTTTGTAAATGGAACAATTCGAATGAGATTCTCATTTGAGTAATTATATTAAAATGAGAGTTCGATTGACTCAAAAATATGTATATAAAAGACCAATTAGAATTTAGTTTTAGTTATTGTTATTCAAAGATCCTTGAAATTGCGTTCAACAACGATGGTAAGAATGAAGTTTAACATAACATTAGAATTTTTTTATTTATTATATGAAAGTTTAAGAAATACATATAAAATTTAACTAATTTTTGTTTGTTTTTAGATCTATCAACAAATAATTAACATTGCGCAAGGAATAAAATCAGAATACACAAAAATTGATGATATTCTATTAAATGAACCTTACAAGATTTTAAATTTTGAATGGAAGGTTACACAATATGGATCCAAAGTTATTGCATATTTAAACAACAATAAGTGGTTTTATCTTCCGCAAAGAATCGTTAAATATTTAAACAGAGAGGATCCTTACTTATCAAAAATGAATGACAAAATTTGGACAATTATTTACAAAGGACGTCAATCACCAAATGGTTCAGCAATATTCGAACTAAACTATAGCTAAATTTTTTATTTGTTATAAGAAATTTTATGTAGTTACACAATTTTTAAAACAATAAATATATTTAGTAAAGTGAAGTGAGCCCCTATTATTTATTGATTTTTGTTTTTATGTTAAACATGCACATGCACGTTAACAAAGTGAATTTGAAATCCATTTCAGGAAAATTTTGTTTGAAAAAATTAAAATAAAATGCATATACATATTTCAAATTCATTTTAAATTTTATGAAAATGAGAGTTTATGGTTAAAATAAGTTATCTTATTTATTTTCATTTTAAGAAAAAGGATAGGACATTTAAAAATTTGATGAAAGTTAAACATGCATGTACAAGACATGAAATTTAAACATGCATGTGCAAGACACATGGTCATATGTACAGTGGGGAGTTTTAATGAGTACATGTTAGTACTTACCATCGTTTACAATGCATAACTTTTTAAATAATAGTGCAAATCAAATAATTTTTTTTTGTTTTACTCTTTATTGTCTTCTTCATTGATAGAGGTATAACACTTGACCAAACAATAACAATTACTTAAACAAAATTTAATGAAAGAGAAAAAAAACGGCATGTACTCACTTATGCACTTTTATAATATTAAGAAATTTGTTGTAATTTACAGTTACTTTTCAAAGTTTTTGTTGTGTTACTGATCTGTTATTTGGATTTCATGATGAAAATAAAATATATAAAGAATTATTGAGTTATTGATAACGTCAAGCTCGTCGGAATAACACCATATAATAAATAAGAATTATAAAATTTTTTAATAACAAAAAAATGAGGAAACTCCCAAAATCTATTGAGGATGAAAAAAGGAATAATGTCCAGAATAAAACACCGATTCGTGGTCGCAGGAAGTTAATTTCTGATGCAGAGGCACGTGTGATGATAACAAGAATGCGGAAAGATAAGAACCTAACTCCAAAGGAAGCTGCATTGGATGTTGGAAAGAATGTTAGTCGTTGGGCTGCAAGAAATGCGCTTCACAGAATTGGATTTATTTCTGCAGTCAAGAAAAAAAAAACCAGCTTTGTCTGATAAAAATGTAAAGGCCCGTTTGAAGTTCGCCAGAAAGCACAAGGATTGGTCACCAGAAGATTGGAAGCGTGTGATCTGGTCGGACGAATCCAAATTTAATCGCTTTCAGTCGGACGGAAAACAATACTGCTGGCGTCGACCACATGAATCTATTAAAAGACACCATGTAAAAGAAACAGTTAAACATGGTGGCGGCAACATAATGGTATGGGGTTGCTTTACATGGTGGCACGTTGGTCCGTTGCAAAAAATTGAGGGAATAATGAAGAAGGAAGATTATTTAAAAATTCTCCAGACCCATCTTCCAGATTTTGTAGAGAGGAGCGCCGATCCGGAAGAAGAAGTAATTTTTCAACAGGATGGCGACCCTAAGCACACATCCAAAATAGTGACGGAATGCCTCTCTGGACAAAAATTTGAGTTGATGAAGTGGCCAGCTCAAAGTCGCGACCTCAATCCGATTGAGAATTTGTGGTCAATCGTGAAAAGACGGATGGGACAGTATTAAAGAGCACCAAAACATTTAGACGAACTTTGGGGCAGGGTTGAAACAGAATGGCAAAGTATTCCAAACGAAATTATTCAAAACTTGGTTGAGAGTATGCCAAGAAGATGTAAAGCTGTTTTAAAGAACAAAGGGCTTTGGACCAAATATTAAAAGTTACTGTAAATTACAACAAATTTCTTAATATTATAAAAGTGCATAAGTGAGTACATGCCGTTTTTTTTCTCTTTCGTTAAATTTTGTTTAAGTAATTGTTATTGTTTGGTCAAGTGTTATAACTCTATCAATGAAGAAGACAATAAAGAGTAAAACAAAAAAAAATTATTTGATTTGCACTATTATTTAAAAAGTTATGCATTGTAAACGATGGTAAGTACTAACATGTACTCATTAAAACTCCCCACTGTATATGTATGCATTACAATGTTTTTTTACTTTTTGCACTTATATAGAAATTTTCAAAATTCTTACAAAAAAAAAAATAAATTACAGCATGCTTCTGCATGCTTTTTCATGTCACAGCATCTAGATGTATTTTGCTTTACTCTAATTTTCATTTTAAGAGCAAAAAAAAAAGGATAGAACATTTAAAAATTAACATGCACATGCAAGACACATGATATTAAGTATTAAAGTATTAAGAACGAGAGACATGTGTATGCATGCTTTTTGCGCGTGTAGATTTACGTGGGTGCGTTGGTGAAATTTACATTTTATTTGTTCTGAGAAAAAGGGTACACGAAAAAAAACTGATAACAAAAAAAAATATATTTCGTGAAGGACAAACAAATATTTTTCCTTTATTGCTTAAACTCACTAATTTACAAGATCATAAATGTAGATAAATATGAAGATTTTCCAATCACAGGTAATTTTCTATAGATGAATGTATGCATATATTGTTTGCACAAAAAAGAGTATAAAATAAAACATTTTTCTGAACAAAATTAGTCTTGTGACATTATTCAAAAACGAAGTGTTGTGTGAAAAAAAAACTAAAATAATATTTAAAAATGTACAATAACAATTTATTTTGCCATATATGTGAAATAATTACTTTTTCTAATAATTCAAATAAGAAACGCCATTATCTGAAGCAACACGGTATTAAATTAAAAACAAAAAAATTTTGGGATACTCCTTTATACAGGAGAATAATTAAAAAAATAAGGATATTAGAGAAGCTGAAGCATTATCATCTATAGAAGCCACAACACCAACTACAGTAACATATACTGAGCCCGCAACATCAACATCTACTGTCGAAGTCGCAACACCTATTACATCAATTACAGAATCATCAACACCAACAACACACGAGAGGTACCATCATCTATTAGAAGGAGATGAAGATGTATTTTTAAGCATCAAAGAGCCCAAGCCTCCTAGACTCATTCAAGCAAGGCACCCATCTTTTAATCTCGTGTACGGATGTTACATTAAACCACTTGAGCGAAGCCTCAAGAGCGGCACGAATTTTGGGAAAGGAACTAATGGCCAGATTGGGGCCAAGGTTTTTAAATTATCTCGAAAATACCGGTATTACACTGAAGGAGACCATCATACCTTCGATGCTTACGTCACTCCAGACGTAAAAAATATTTAAAACAGTTGGCCTTTAACAGTACGAAAAAAAAATTTAAATAAATATATTAAATATTTAATTTTAAATTTCTTTTAAAAAGAAAAGAAAAACGAAATGGAAGTAGGAAATAATATTTTGATAATAAAATTTATAATAAAACTTAATTTATTTGTTAAAGGGAAAGACAAGTCAGAAATTAATGATAAATGCAACTATCTAAAGGAGAATGTTTCTGATCTCAGTGATCTAATGTGTAGAATAAAAAAAGAAATCATTGATTACAAATACTGCTTTACACAGACCTTCATAAAAGAAATGAATAGATTAGCGAGTTACCATAGGAATTCATTGCTAAGCAACCACATGTTTTCAAGGGAACTCGATAACCTGACTTGTGGATCAAGATCAATGCATTTTAGCTTCTTTCTTTCTGCGGTTGGGGCCATCTCGTCTATGATACTGCTGGCAACGATTAAGAAAGGGTGGAATGTAGATCCTAGGGTTGGTAACACTATCTCCCTTGTTTCTTCTACCACTATCTTTGTTGTTTTGTTTCTCTCTTGTCGATGAGTGAGCCCATGGCACGAGGGAGTTTGGAATCTGTTGTTCACCTGAGTTGTTCACTTCAATTTTTTCTTGTAATTACAGGTATTAGAAGTGTTTCGAACGCCCTTGTATAGATATGAAGACTAGTTTAATGTCGTAAGAGAATACGGAGGAAAACACATAGGTTTTAATTTCAAGACTATGGAGAAAGTTAAAGCTAAGACAATAGAAATATTCTGTAAACAAATATTTTCAGAAACATCACAGATATCCGCCAATCAAGAACAACAAGGATAAGACTTATAATTATTCAGAAGATTCAAATAATTGAATTTTAAGTAATAACTGGTCATCAAGTCATCCCTACTCCAACGAAGAATTGAGAGTTTTCCAATTAAAGTCCTCGATAGAGGAAGTAGTGGCGAAGAATTCTATGGTAGTGATTGCGGAGACTCAAGATATTATACAAGAACTTGGAATAAACATGGAAGGACCAGAGGAAGTAGCGATGAAGAAGGCCCAGGAACCTCATCAATCAGAAGCAGGAAGATCTACAAACGTGAGTCCTACAATGATGACTCCTCTAGAGATAATCGAACTTCTATGGGAGAAGACAATCTCCCTTCAAATTATACTAGTTGTTCTGAAAGAAGTCGAGCGACTATGTGTGAAACGCGTCAACATAACTTGGAAGAGGATTATTACAACGATAGCACAAGGAATGTTATTCAATTTACAGCAATTGAAACAGCAAGCAGTCGACTTAGGCAAATGTTCATACGAGGACTTTCTGAAATTCCTGCAAGAAGATGCGGGTCCATCCTCATCATTTGCAATCATGACGACGACTACCATGTCGTCCATGACTGTACCTACAATAATTACACCTGTAAATCCTTCAACACAACATGGACATGGACATCGCACGGAGAAACCGGTTACCAGGTAATAAAAGATTTGCGGACAGCCCAAGAATAATTGGTGGAAGGATGCGGAGATGCGGAGCACTTTTTTGACGAGCTCACCTATGGACCCGAAGAATATACTAGTCCAGAAACTCATAGCGGAAGTAGCCAAAGGAGTAAAAAAAATATCGGGTCTGAAAAAAGAGGAAAAGGCGATGCCCTCATCCTTTTCCTTCGGCAATACCCCGTATCGCCAATAAACCATATATTTTCATTAAATATCTGGATGAATCTAAATGTAAATTTTTGAACAGAATTTCTCCACTAATGTTAAACGTAATGAAGATCCATAGCGCTTTTTTCAAATGAATTAAGTATTGAAGAATTTTACACACATTTTATTTCAGTTGATCCACAAAATCTAATATTCAACAGTCCAGGAACAAGTGTCAACAACTACTATATGCCAATAGAAGAATCAATTGATACTATGGAAAAATTTGTTTCGTATCAGTTTTATAATAACGAACAATATACATATATGTATGTGGAATGCTGACACTAATCAAAATCGCTACAATAGCAGCACCCACCCAACACTCACGAGACTACATAGTTATACTCTCACACACACACACACACACACAGGGATAGTAGACAGACAAAACGAACTAGCAACAAGAACCAAAACAAACCAACTAAGTTTAGTGTAGATGTTAACTTCAGTACGGTTGTACGAAATGTGCGCTTGGTGGTTGCTCTCGTAAAATAGAGTTAATAAAATAATTAATATGTATTGAATTTTTAATAAAATGAATGAATTGTTTATATGGAACCAAACTGTTTTATTTATCAGGGTAATCAAACCCACATACTTTATATAAAAAAATATAGTATTCTTTGTATTTTAGTTTTTAGTGAATTATAAATTGTTATTACATATTTCTGGCATTCCCTGGCAATTGGCTTATACAATAAATCAATATAAGGAAATTTATCAAAAGAAGCCAAATACAAGGATATAAAAAATTATTCGTTGAACCTTCATTGTGAACAGACGTCTTTACGGAATTTTTCTCATATACTGTTTACGTGTGCACGCACACACCTAAATAATAATAAATTTGCCTGCTCTGCGTGTTTCTTTTTACTGCCACTCAAGTGAGAATACACATAAAGCAAAGATCATACTCACATTACATTTTTTATTGCTCTATGTAATCAGTCGTTTAGCAGATCCCAATCCTTGCACTAGTGTACAAAACAAAACCGTTGAATAAACGTGATAAAATTAAACAACAAGAACAAAAGTAAATCGTTTAATAAATTTAAAGAAAATAAAAAGTAGTTAAGTTGAACAAAGTGAAAATATAATAATTTGAACCTAAATAAAACAACAAACAAACAATAAAACAAACAAATAATCCAATAAATAAATACACCAATATAAAAAGTTGTGTGTTTTAACCAAAAGCGATTTAGCAATTCATTGGTTATCCTCAATTGATACCAACACCAATATCAAACCAAAAGTAAGTCACCCTAATCGACTCAACCAGCACCTGTGGTCTACGGTTTCGATACCACCACTATATACACCCCACATATACAAAATATAATAATGAAAAATCGTAAAAAAAATGTAATACATACACGCGTGGAATTCGTAATAGTTCACATTGCATAGGATACTTGCAATAGGACACGAAAATGAATTTGATCAATAAGCTCTATTTGCTTTGTGGGTGCAACGGTAGCAAAGTACTCATGGAAGTATAAATTTTGACATTATCTGTGCCCATGTACTGTAACTTTGGCGAGAACTTCTTGCGTAGAAAAGATGTGAAACAAAATATTCCATCGTTTCTCGAAAAGTGAGAAAAAAGGGTGTAGTTAAGTCCTGTCGTAAACCATCAACACTGATTACGTCATTACGATACAAATGTCATAATATACAACTCAAAGCCGACTTAAAATCGTAGACTTTGCGAACGCTTATCAAAAATGTGTTTGACGGCGACCAAAATTCACTAAGAGTCAAAAATACAATCGTCGGCTATACCAAATAATGTATAGTGCGACTTTGATGATTGTTGTTTATAAAATTGTTAAAAAAAATAATTAAAATATGTTGTTAAAATAATTTAACAGCGCAAGTATCACTTCAAAACAAAATTCTTACCTTTTTTTGCATTATTATTCATTGCATTTAGAACATGACCTTTTTGATTAAATTTTTATCTCATGGCATTTTTGTTTCATTTCCCACATTTCAGATCGTTTGAAAAAGGAAGAGATTATGAAATTTTAAACTAGTAATTTTTATAGGTTCCAACAAAATAATGAATCTTATGGACCAAAGAAAAATGATTTTCCACATTGAGCCAGAAGTATTTCTAATCCCAGGATGATTAAATTAAGTTTGATATTTGTTTTTCAATAAAAAAAAAACAGGATAATTTTTTTGTTCGATTGTGCAATCAGAGAGAAGCAATATATCAACAGGCATGGAAAAATGCTTTTGTTACTACATTTAAATTGATTCCTTGTGCCCATCAACTGGCCAATCCACTTGCAGGATCTGGTAGCAATTATACTTCCATATTAAATTCACTTGCTACAATTTGTCTATTTGGAACTACAAGGTCAAGTAATAAAGCAATTTTGCTGAAAGTAACAAGGAGTATGCCAAATTATTCTCTGGAAAAGATTCAATTATTGGATTGATTGATTAAATTTAATAGAGTATCGGTTTTACAAAGTGATTTTTTGTCTAGGTCAAAGAGTCAAATATGCCGCTTTTCTAGGTTTTCTGGATGCACTACACAAAGGATGGACAAAGATGGCGATATTTTTAAGTTACTTGACGACAGTATCACAACTTCTAATAGCCCAGGTGCTACAGCCGCTATGTTAATTTCGGATTTGGGGAAGATTATTTTATTCTTAATCAACATTTTTGCATGTATTAAAATGCATACCTAATAATGAGTGTGATCTCTGCTTTCTGTTTGCTTCTTTACTTACATTCAAAGCAAAAACATACATAAGCTTACATCTCACTATCAGTTTTCTGTTCGAAATATTAATTCCCTGAAAATATAAGTTTCTACAATGAATATATTGGGGCTCATATCATGCGTTTGATTACTTTATACGATTTAGATAGAAGAAGTCAGAAATGATGGAAGAAAGTATTTTTTAGGTTGCTAATGACCTGTGTTCATAATTCGTATATTTTGTATCAAGAACTCACTCGCAAAAACAAAATCTATTATCAATTTCGTAGTAGAGTTAGTTGATTGGTCAAGTACGATCAGAATCTTTGTACACCACGGTCCAGAAGACAGGGCAGGGTTTCAAAGAATGCCAAAGTTTTCGCCAATGTATATTTTCCCATAAGGATCATTTCAGTGAGAATATATATTGGGCATTCTGCATAAGCAATACCTAAATAAACTCCAATTTTTATACATACATACAGTTAGTGTCATTAATATTCAGTTTTTTACTATATCGACATGAACAACCTGGTATTAGCTGAAAGGGTGTTGCTATCCAAAACAGCAAAAATGCTAAAAACAACTTGACAGTGTAAGCTTTAAAAAAATATGTAAAAAATGACTCGTTGTTAACCCTGCAACCGCGATGCACTGATGAAAGTGTGTCAACCCTATTTATTACGCGTCATTAATATTCGGTTTTTCCGTTACTTCATAAAGGGATTGCAAAAAACAGGTAAATAAAGTAATTTTACTGCAATATAAGAATATGTTTAGTTAAAAGTGCATAATAGATAATAATAATAATAATAAGATAATACAGAAAATCTTACGAAAATCATATTTGGTTGAAAAGTAAACAAATGGGACGCAAAGGAAAAAATACTAAAAACCTACAAACAAATTGCCGAAATTGTCAATATGAAGACAAATACGGATGGAGACATAGTCCGAAAACACAAAAATGAAGGAAGAATACACTTCATAAAGCAGACAGGCAAGCCAAAAAAATTGACCGCGCTTGAAGAAAACTCGATTGTTCGAAAAATTAAAGCAAACCCGCGGTTAAGTGCACCAAAACTAGTAACAGAGGTTTTAACTGATTTCCAGAAAAAAGTATCAGCATCTACCATTCGAAGAACCATAAGGGCAAAAGGTTTCCATGGTCGAGTAGCACGTCGCAAGCCATTGGTTATTTACGCAACCGAAGAGCTCGTTTGAGTTTTGCCAGGGAGTACCTTCATAAGCCTGAAACTTGGTGGGATGATGTTATTTTTGCGGATGAGAGCAAATACAACGTATTTGGATCCGATGGACGTGTAATGGTGTGGCGGAAACCGAACGAGGAACTACAACCACAAAATTTAAGACCAACCGTAAAACATGGAAATGGACACGTTATGGTGTGGGGTTGTATGGGAGCAAAAGGGGTTGGAAAATTAGTGTTTATTGACGGAATTATGAATAAGGAATCATATTTGCATATTCTTCCCCAAAACTTAAAAGATAGTGCTGCTAAGACGGGTGTTTTGGAATCGTTTAAATTCTACCAGGATAACGACCCAAAGCACAAATCGCGTTTGATTCAAGAATGGCTTCTTTATAATTGCCCTAAGGTACTCCATCCACCCGCTCAATCCCCAGACATGACCCCTATTGAGAATTTGTGGGATGAGTTGGACCGGCGCATCCGCAAATACACAATAACGTCAATATGTGAGCTGAAATCGAAGCTTCAAGAAGAATGGGACAGAATTCCGGTAGTGTATACAGCTAGCGTAGTCAAAAACATGCCAAACCGTCTAGACGAAGTTATTAAACAAAAAGGTTATCCTACAAAATATTAAATTTAAGTATTAAAGTTTTTTAAAATGTGCCATTTGGTAGTAGTAAATGAAAACCGAATATTATTGACTCGTAATATATTGTGTTACTTGAATTAATTAAATTTTTCTTATCGAATTGTTATTGTTTTTTTTTTTAATAAAAATGTGAAATCCAAAATTACTAAATAAGTTCTTAATTAATGCAAAAATAGTATAAAAATAAACAAATACGACTTAAAAAAATGTGCTTGAATATATGTCATGAACAAAACCGAATATTAATGACACTAACTGTACATACTTTGAATAGTCATGTCTTGCAACGCAGAAAAGAGAAGCATACAAAATCAAACCATAATATTCAAATAATATTCCAACATACAGCTCCCCTTGGGAACTAACTGGACGCATTCATTAGTCAGCCTCCCCTTATATTTTTCCCATAAAATGTTTAATACAAATATTTTTGTTTTCTATATGGAACAATTCGAATGAGTGTCTCATTTGAGTAATTTTATTAAAATGAGAGTTCAATTCTATCCCGTTCGCAATTTAATTTTAGTTATTGTTCTTCAAAGTTACTTCAAATAACGTTCAACTAAAAATGGTAAGAATGAATTTTTACATAACATTGGAACTTTTTTATTTATTATATGAAAGTTTAATAAATACATATACAATTTAATTTATTTTTGTTTTGTTTATAGGTATATTAAAAATTAATTAACATTGTCCAAGGAATAAAATCTGAATACAGGAAAATTGATGATATTCCATTAAATTAATGGATATTTCCAAAACAAACTAAAACATCTGTTTGCATGGAAAAACTTTTAAGAATGAAAGACATGCGTATGCATGCTTTTCTTATGCATACCCGCTGTATGTGGGTGTGTCGGATAAATCCAATTTTAATTTGTTCTGAGAAAATGGGTTTGGGAAAAAACTCATTACAAAAAAAATATAATAAGTAGGTATATGAAGGATAAACATATCGTTCTGCTGCATTGTTTAAACTCAATCACTTACAAATATTATATTACAAATATTTTTGTTTTCTATATGGAACAATTCGAATGAGTGTCTCATTTGAGTCATTTTATTAAAATGAGAGTTCGATTCTATCCCGTTCGCAACTTAATTTTAGTTATTGTTCTTCCAAGTTACTTGAAATAACGCTCAACTAAAAATGGTAAGAATGAAGTTTTACATAACATTGGAACTGTTTTATTTATTATATGAAAGTTTAATAAATACATATACAATTTAATTTATTTTTGTTTTGTTTATAGGTCTATTAAAAATTAATTAACATTGTCCAAGGATTAAAATCTGAATGCAGGAAAATTGATGATATTCCATTAAATTAATGGAAATTTCCAAAACAAACTAAAACATCTGTTTGCATGGAAAAACTATTAAGAATGAAAGACATGCGTATGCATGCTTTTCTTATGCATACCGCTGCATGTGGGTGTGTCGGATAAATCCAATTTTAATTTGTTCTGAGAAAATGGGTTTGGGAAAAAACACATTACAAAAAAAAATAATATGTAGGTATATGAAGGATAAACATATCGTTCTGCTTCATTGTTTAAACTCAATCACTTACAAATATTATATTACAAATATTTTTGTTTTCTATATGGAACAATTCGAATGAGATTCTCATTTGAGTAATTTTATTAAAATGAGAGTTCAATTCTATCCCGTTCGCAATTTAATTTTAGTTATTGTTCTTCCAAGATACTTGAAATAACGTTCAACTAAAAATGGTAAGAATGAAGTTTTACATAACATTGGAACTTTTTTATTTATTATATGAAAGTTAATAAATACATATATAATTTAATTTATTTTTGTTTTGTTTATAGGTCTATTAAAAATTAATTAACATTGTCCAAGGAATAAAATCTGAATACAGGAAAATTGATGATATTCCATTAAATTAATGGATATTTCCAAAACAAACTAAAACATCTGTTTGCATGGAAAAACTTTTAAGAATGAAAGACATGCGTATGCATGCTTTTCTTATGCATACCCGCTGTATGTGGGTGTGTCGGATAAATCCAATTTTAATTTGTTCTGAAAAAATGGGTTTGGGAAAAAACTCATTACAAAAAAAATATAATAAGTAGGTATATGAAGGATAAACATATCGTTCTGCTTCATTGTTTAAACTCAATCACTTACAAATATTATATTACAAATATTTTTGTTTTCTATATGGAACAATTCGAATGAGTGTCTCATTTGAGTAATTTTATTAAAATGAGAGTTCAATTCTATCCCGTTCGCAACTTAATTTTAGTTATTGTTCTTCAAACTTACTTCAAATAACGCTCAACTAAAAATGGTAAGAATGAAGTTTTACATAACATTGGAACTTTTTTATTTATTATATGAAAGTTAATAAATACATATACAATTTAATATATTTTTGATTTGTTTGTAGGTCTATCAAAAACTAATTAACATTGCCCAAGGAATAAAATCTGAATACAGGAAAATTGACGATATTCCATTAAATTAATGGAAATTTCCCAAGCAAACTAAAACATCTGTTTGCATGGAAAAACTATTAAGAACTAAAGACATGCGTATGCATGCTTTTCTTATGCATACCGCTGCATGTGGGTGTGTCGGATAAATCCAATTTTAATTTGTTCTGAGAAAATGGGTTTGGGAAAAAACTCATTACAAAAAAAAAATTAATATGTAGGTATATGAAGGATAAACATATCGTTCTGCTTCATTGTTTAAACTCAATCACTTATAAATATTATATTAAAAATATTTTTGTTTTCTATATGGAACAATTCGAATGAGATTCTCATTTGAGTAATTTTATTAAAATGAGAGTTCAATTCTATCCCGTTCGCAATTTAATTTTAGTTATTGTTCTTCCAAGATACTTGAAATAACGTTCAACTAAAAATGGTAAGAATGAAGTTTTACATAACATTGGAACTTTTTTATTTATTATATGAAAGTTAATAAATACATATACAATTTAATATATTTTTGATTTGTTTGTAGGTCTATCAAAAACTAATTAACATTGTCCAAGGAATAAAATCAGAATACAGGAAAATTGATGATATTCCATTAAATTAATGGAAATTTCCCAAGCAAACTAAAACATCTTTTTGCATGGAAAAACTATTAAGAACGAAAGACATGGGTATGCATGATTTTCTTATGCATACCGCTGCATGTGGGTGTGTTGGATAAATCCAATTTTAATTTGTTCTTAGAAAATGGGTTTGGGAAAAAACTCATTACAAAAGAAAAATTAATATGTAGGTATATGAAGGATAAACATATCGTTCTGCTTTATTGTTTAAACTCAATCATTTACAAATATTATATTACAAATATTTTTGTTTTCTACAAGAAGAAGGATATACAGCAACAGTAAGAGGAGAAGTAATTTACCTAATGAAATGTGAAGCAGTTTCAGTTAATTTTACTACAGTTCAAACTGGAGAATGTTATAAAGAAATTCCAGTATCACAAAATGGTGTGCTCAGGTTCATTTATCCAAGGCGTCGCTTGCTGTTTGAAATAGGTTCAAAAGTTGAACGTTCAACGGCATTGCCTGTTAAATTTAAACCGATGAACTCTTGGTTTGTAGTTAGTCCAGACGAACTTATAGAAACATCTTCTCTATCGATGACTACCCGTCCTGATTGGGAATTTCATGATTTGAAGATTTTTGCTTCAGCTGGTATATACTCACAAGAACATTTGTACATATTTAAACCTAAACCCTATTCTTGTATATATTTTGATAATTTGTAAAAGTTCCCCTATTTAATTAAATAGTACTCAGTCAAAGTCCAAATTTATTCCTCTTTCAATCATTCTTGATTTGCCAGGATTTTGACTAGTAACATATCTAACGATTTGGTTTATTCGTTCGTTCGGTACTTTGGTATATACTTCGTGCTTGTTAGATCACTTTTTTGTGAGTCTTGCAAAAAAAAAAAAACTAACACTCTTTCTCACGCACAGCGATACTTTGTCTTAAATGTAAATTAAGGAAAATAAAATACTTTTCATTTTGCACAATTTAAACATTGTTTTTTATTTGCTCCCTCTTTACACGCAAACAGTTAGAGCAGCGGCAATCTCTCAACAAATATGTATAACTTATTATTAGTATTAAACACCCTTTTATTTTGGTCCGGTTTCTGACCTTCCAGACTTATTCTGCTTGACCCTGACTTAGATGTGTTAGGAATATCATCTTGAGAATTGGTAATTGATTTAATTGTTCTGTTGACTTCTTGAATGATACCTTTCAAACCCTCTTGCAAAGCAGTTTGAATCATTGTTGTTGTTTGCGTTACAAATTATATATGTAACAGTCAGTTACGAGTTGTGTCAAATTAAATTATAAATTTTAAAATCTTAATTCAACAATTATAAAAATTCTCACTATAATCAACAATACAAAGGTAAAAAGATACAGTTTTCATAATTCACAAAATGGCTCAACAAACAAACCAGGAGAGAAACCCAACCAATGTTGCTCCTGCAGCGTCTCCAATTGTCCTGACTGGAAAGATATTCAGCTTGTATCCGGGAGACTCTCTCGCCTTAGGGGTAAAATTGAAGCCTGCTGTATGGAAAGGAGAGCTAGTTGGACATGTCTATGAAGGAATTACTGCAATAGATGATGAAACTGGACTAACTGTCGTCACTCAAAGCACTGCTCGGAAGATCGCTTCAATGTGTTATAGGTCTAATGACCCTTCCACACACTTCGGAATCACTGCTGTCTTTGGAGAAACTTCTTTTCATCGTCCAACACAAAGTCTGGAAGTAACTAGACATAAATTGCCCCCTGCTCCTGTTCTGACAGAAATGGCCGCGAAACTAGTGTTGGGAAACCTAGAAATGCTTACTGCTCTTATCAGTGATTTAGGAACAAAGGGATACAATGTATCCATCAGCAAAAAATGTAATACGTTTTAGTTTCTGCACTCTCATAGACGGGTTCGCGGATGATCTGGCGCTATATCAGTCGGAGAAGGGCCAAGAAGGACACACTTTGCCAGGAGGATGGACAAGTACTTACGAGATTCTGATGACAGAAAGAACTATCGGTACATCAATTTTTGCCTCTCGTGAAGATGCTGAGTTTGCGATTATAATGGCAAATGGAAAGGAGTTTAACCAAGACAATTATGCCAATGCTGTCACTAAAAGGCAAAAAGCTTATTGCAATCAGCAAGGATACGTTTATAATAATGAGCCGAAGGTATTTCTTACTAATTTATTTTCATCTGACGATATAATCAATTACCATGTCTTCATACCGAGGAATATGCGGAGAATTCTTTTCGAGTGTATCAAGAATTGTTCTCCAGTTGAGAATCCTTGGAGATCTTATCTTTTCGGAATCTTAATGGAATGGAACGCTATGTCCTTAATTAGAGAAGCTCACAGGCTAATTCTTCATGACACTCCACGCAGATTCCTTATAATGTCTAAGTATATGGGTCAAATTAAAACCTTTATTAATTGGTGGAAAAAGCAAAATGAAACAGGAGAAAACTGAACTTTAAATAAACAATTAATAAAATAAGAACAATTAATAAAATAAGACAATACTATAATTTTAAAGTACAGGTGTGAATTTTTCGTCATGTTCGTTCACTATGTCTGTATTTGTTTTGTTATACCCTTTTAATTGATGTACAATTTAAATCTTTATTAATTATTATAAAAAACCGTAGGTTTTTGTTAAAAACCGAGTAAAGTCAAGATATCAAAAAAACACACACACTAGTGCACATCAGGCAGAAAACTAAAAAAACAAACCCATTTAGCACTCACTATCATACATTGTAAAGGTCAATCAGCGTTTCCCAAGCTTCCCAAGGTTTAGAAACTCTTTAACAAATAACTTTATTCTCCTCCCTCACCTATCAAATGATCAAGTTAATTTCAGTAATCATATTTTTAGGGCTATTCGATCTTGAGAATGCAGGTTTACTACCATTCGATTGCTCTGACATCTCAAACAATTTTACCCATGTTTCTCTCTCCTCACTAAAGGAATGCAACATAGACAAACTTAAAATCAACATAACTCGGGAAGAAACTACAATAAAGGTATTTCAAGTTCAAGATTTGTCCAAAATAAAGGTTCACAGCTGCCTAAGGTAAAGAACTAAAGGTAGGTAGGACTATTGATACGAGATATAGAGGTGGATACTACTCTGAAATTTTCCAACTTTCAAGAGAAGCTTGTATGAATCTTCACAAATATAGTGCGATTGACAGCCTAATCCTAGGTGCAGATGTCAAAATCGAGAAGTTATATCCAAATATTAAAAACTTGAGATCGGCAATTACACATGGTTATATAGACGGAAAAGGAAGTTGTACAGAAGGCACTCCCCTTAATATAAATGGACAATACTATGATCGACCAGTTAGAGAAAGCTCATTCATAATTACATACAAACAAACAGAAGGGGTACTTGATCATTCAACCGGACGACTCTTATTAAAAGGAGGAACGTAATGTCTGTTTTTAGACACGTCCTGTTTTTCACCCCAACTTGGGAATAGTTACTGGGAGGATTTCCTAGAATCAAAAATATGCAAAAAAGAATTTCCAGCTTCTCTACTGTACGAAGGCTCTGCAATAAAAACTGTTAGTCCCCTATCCAAAGATATATCTACTATGTATTCATTCTCTGATGGCGACTCAGATTTTGCCCTTGCTATCAAGACTATAAAAGAGTATTGTGGCTATATTAAAGTATATCAAACGGAGCATCCTAAAATATTTTTAATTGAAGGAAGAAGCAATAGCTTGTTGGACACTATAACCCGGAAAATAGAGGGGTATGAAGTAGATATAATAACACATCTCAATTAAAAAATGTTACATGTTTTGAGACATGTAAAAGGGCAGTTAGATAATCTCTATGATATTATTTTAGAAGAACAATGTAGATCAGAAACTCAAACCTTAAGACAACTTCAGACTCTTGCCTTAATATCTCCCAATCAATTCGCTTATGATTATTTTGGTGAACCGGGTTATGCGGCATTTGTTTCAGGAGAAGTTATATATATAACCAAATGTAAAATGGTCTCTGTAAGTTATAATCCTACTCATCCTACTTGTTATCAAGAACTTCCAGTTACTTACAAGAATTCAACTTATTTTATTCAACCCAGGACTCAACTATTGTCCAAAGTAGGAACTCCTATAGAATGCAATCCTCTTTATAGACCTTATTATCGGATAGACGAGTAATGGTATTCTCCCACTCATGATTCTCTTATTAAGACTCAGACTCCTGTCGAATTGAATCCCATGTCTGGTAGGACTTGGGAATTTGATTTGCCCACTAATGTTATTAATGCTGGGCTTTACTCTAAGGAAGTAATAGAAGAATACAAGTAAAGTCTCGAAGTACCAGATTCAGAGCAGATTATTCTTGCCAATTTAGCAAATGGATTGATGGAGAGAGACAACAAAGGGGGATAACTGTGTCTATGTCTAATGTGATTTCTGATGACGAGTTGATAAATATCAAGAATAGAATGTTCAAAAATTATTTCATGAAGGGTGTGGAGTGGATCCAGGAATCGGAACAGGTGAGAGAGATTAGTAAAAATAATCCATTAATCGCAATAACATCTGTGAAAATTAAGAATGAAATATTTTGCATTTTATTTTATTTGTGTCTTAATGAAATGTTGTGATTTTGTTCATGATTAAAATACTTTATAATATTATAATTAACAGCCTAATTATAAGAGCACATAACATACACCCGTAGAAGACAGGATTCCAGTAGAGCCAGTTGTGTCTTTAATAAACCGTCCTCCTGAGGTTATAACCTATCAATCTCTTTATTCCTTAAAGTCTTGGTTTAAGATGATGCAATATGAACAAATTAATAGAAACATTGATGCAAGAAAAGTCAAGAAAACTCCCACAAGAACTGCAAGAATTAGATGATGATTTGTTTTGTCCTACAGTTAAAGGCGGAAACATCGTGCATAGGCTGAAAGCTGCTGTAGAAAAAAAGAGTTGGAATCAGAAATGCTAATCCTTCTTTGGGTTCTCATTTTTCCTTTTCAACAAATTCTATGAATTTTCTATAATAAGGGAGGCAAAGATTATACTATCCACTTCCAAAATGCGTATCATAGTGCCGAAGCTCTAATAGTGATCCTTAAGTTGGATAATTTTAAGATAGCGAGTCAATACCTTTACGAGTGATATGTTCTCATTGTACCGAAGATGTCACAGACGAAACAATTGAATTGTCTCAAGAACCCCAGCTACACAATTTCATCCAGTCAGAGGCTGTTAAGATCGAAGAAAACTTATTGTGCACAATAGACGTAAAGGACATGGGAAACGAGATTGAATTAAGAATGCAGATGAGTATGCTGATAGGAAGACTGGTTGGCCGAAGCTTTGATTTAGAAAGTTACCGGAGTTATTATTTAACTGAAGTTCACAGTATGACCGAGACGGGAAGACTAACAGATGTCAGCACCTACTTTATAAAAACATTAGACTTCGATTGGTTACTAGTTGGGGTCCTTTATGAATCTAACCTTTTCAAAACATTGGTATACCGATTGAAGGAACTTGACGTCTTGACTGTTGAGTCTCATAGTTGTTCTAAGTTCTGTTCCATGTTGATCGAAGGAGGACGGGCAGTCGATTTCTTTTGTTGGTCCGGTATTAGTTTAACAAGCCATAATGACATTCTTCATCCTAAAGTACTAAGCAAATGTCTTTTACGCTCCTTCCTACGTAAATACACTGAATCAGAGCATTTTTACCTATCCAAATTATTCTCTCCTGTCTTTGCCAATGACAGTCTTCACAAGCTCCAAACAATCATTGATTGGGTTTATAAAAGAGAGAGGGAAATTTCTACCGATTCCACAGGAGAATACATAATTATTAGAGATCCTAAAACAAGAGGCTACAATTTCCCTGATTTATCCTCAACAATTGATAAAATTAAAGGGCAAATCAAACTTTAGAAATGAGTACGAGAAGATTACTTTTGTTTTGCGTTAATCCTAAGTCGTGCATTTTCAAGAATTATGTTTCAAATCTTGTATTACCATCATATAAGACTATCAACAATACTGAGTCCATTAAATACAATCCAGTTATTGATGTTCAACGAATTTTTTATCACCCATCTAATGAATATAGCCTTAGTATAATCAAAAATTTGATTCATTGTTACTGGACAACTCAAGAAGAGGGAAAACCCATTAGGATTCCTTATATACAACATTATAGTAGGCTTGTTGGGTGCATTAGCACGGCAGCAAGTAAATACCTCCAGATTTTATATCTCCTTAAAATAAGACCCCAGGATAAACCTCATATTAATATCCATCTCGCTGAAGGCTCGGGAAGTGTTTGTTGGTCTTTTGCACATTATTTCAATACACCGTTTGTTTATAATACTCTTATGGATCCTGATGTAGACAGTCGCAGACACCAAGAATTGAGGATCCCTCCTGCTTGTGCCTCTCCTTCCACTTATGCCTTAAATTTGCTCAGGTATCAATCGTTATTAAGTGAAGGAGAGACAGACATAACTGAGTCCAACTTCATTAAAAAGTTTAGACTAATTAGTAAATTTGAAGAGTCCTCATATATCACTATTGATGCAGAATCAACAACCGGAATAAAAAATTTTAATATATTAGAGTTATATCCAGAGCTCGTAATAATTGGTCCCTCTTGTGCTTGTTGTCAGAAAAAAAAACACTCGTCCACTAACACGATGCCACGCTGTCGCGAAAAAACCCTCAAAATTCTTTCTTCTTTGGCTTGCTCTTCGCTCAACCAACGACCGTTTTTGTTTGATCGGTCGGCTCATGTGTTTACTCGAGACCCTTTATTTCGTAAAATATCGCAAACGGTCTTTTGAGCATGTATGTGTGTTGCGAGTGTTGATAGGTAAGCATTTACATACATGAAGATTAATTTTGTTTTTGTTGTGCACATATCTGTCTTATATACATATTACAATTACACTTCGTTAACAAAGTTTGATTTACAGATATTTTTATAGTTGTTTATTACTATCTTCTCCCTTCCTCTTTAATGCTTTGCCTGTGACGAAATATTTAAGACAACAACATAAAGCAAACGCAACAATAAAAATAAAGACCTTTTTTGCAAACACTTTGCTTGTTTTGCTCACTTACTGACCCTCAGTAGCTGAGCAACGAACTATTCTGTTCGTATCATGCGGTCAGTAAGAGACCGATTCGTGTGTTACGCTCAACTCATAACCTGGGAGCGAGAACACGATTGAAAGGAAAAAGAGGGTTGCTGTTCAGACACTGAGTGATTCAATCTCATTTCTTTATGTCTTCTGAGTGAGAAGACCGCACAAAGAAATTTGGTTGAGCATATTTTGCGAGCTCTGGTTATATCTAAATGAAATGGTATATTCTCCAAAAATTAAGATGTTGATTTGCAAAGTCTTAATATTGAACTGTAGATTGTGGGTAGACACTGTTTCTAATTTGATAGAAAATGCTTTGTTGGGTACAGATATAACATACTCTTTCTGCAAACCAATCTCATCCCATCCTTGTAATGGTGAGTTATTCATTATATGCATTAGAAGCACCTTTTTCCGGGCTGAAGTATTTACTCAACTATCGAATCTTAAAAGCATTTTCAATAAGGCAGCCATAAAAGCATTCCCTCAAACAGGTTTTAATGACCAAACTTTAACTTTTTATTTAAGATCTTCCAACTACCTTAAGATATTCTACAGAAATCAATTATTGGCATCATCAGTGCTAAAAATTTCGGTCTCACTTGTGGTCTAACTTGCTTGAAGTGGTATGATTGGTGCAAAAAAAAATTTAACTATTATTATCCAAATTGAGCCACGAATCAGAATTAATTATGGATATCACAAGTAGAAGTCAGGGGACAGAAGAGACAATATATAAACATAAACTTCATATAATAATGATTCTCATCCAAGAGTTCAAAAAGCACGCAAACTTAACATCCGATTTGCTCAAATGGTTCATCAAGACCAAGTTTATCAGGTCTTCAAAGAAAAGAAACAAACTACTTTTCCTTAAAACAGAGGATCCCGGAACAAGTTTTGAAGATGAAAAATATCTTTTTGAGCAGGAAGACATAAAAGATTATTATAGATCATCAAAAAAATGCGCCTGCCACATCGAGCCCCTTAGAATAACGACCACTTTGATTGAGTTTCTGTTGGCTACAGTAAAGGAAGGGGTATTATTTGATTCGTTTCTAGAGAAGAATAATCTCTTCCAGAGAGATTACAAAAATACAAATATGTGTTTTAATTATTTAAAAGAGGAAGGTCGTTATTTGGAGGAGCTGTTGAGAGGAGGACGACAATTGGGTCCTCTTAAAAAGGAAATCCTGAGAAACTTTCCAGAGATATGTTAAGACAATTATTAAAAACCGTGGATCATCGTAAGTAAGGCACAAAATTATTCTACCAACAAAGAGCTATATAATTTTTTTTATCTGCAAAATGATAGATCAAATCTACATATCGGAGAAAAAAAATTTTTTAGAACTGTCAGTGTCCTTCTTGATACCCTCTGCACAAAATCAATGAGCATAATCCTTTAAACACAGAGTTCAAGTGGGAATACTAGAGAGCAACGAGTATATTTTCTCAAAGAAAGCAACATCCACTTATACCAAGCAGTACTATAGAGCTTGCCCCTTACTAATCAAATTTTAATTGTAGTGTGGGACCGAAATTCCTGAAAGCTTCAGAGGGACGTACTTGAGGAAGCACATTGCTATACCTACATATTTCACTATTTCACTGCCGTTGATCAGTTTGCCAATTTTATGGGACACCATAAAGACATACATAAAACTATCTACCGTATATTAGTACCTGTAACAGAAATTACAAGAGTCTCAAAACTTTTAATGTTGGCCATAGGCCATAGGAGATGACGATCTAAATCTAAATTACAACAATTTATGAATGGAGTTGATCAAAAACTTGGGATTTTCGGGAATATAACGTCAGTTATCATAGGCTCTATAATTATTATTAAGAGTTTACTCGTTTATCATAAACTCTCTTATTAGTTTGAATGTGCTGAATGATATCTTTGGACTATCATGGAAAATACTTTTCTTTTGGTGGGACCGAAACTTTTCTGCGATTGGACTTAAATTAAAACTTAAGGAGACTTGGTTCTCGACTAAATTGTTCGAGTATGGAAAACAGCGATATTTAAACGGGATAGCAATAAGCTCTCAAACTAAGCGAATCGCAAGACTAATACCTGATATAAACGATGGAGTTATGTCGATACAATCATGCCTTGCACAAATTAATACAACTACAGAAGGTGCATGCAAATCAGAATATTCAGCAACTGTCCCTCTATTATCAATTCGAGACCCTGAACTATCTACGAAGAATATGGGTGACTTCAGTCAAAGACACTAGGACCGATAATGAAACATTCTTATTTTTCCCTACAATTTTAGGCGGGTTTCCTTCTTCACTATTGTTCAACATGACCGTGAGGGGTAATGACGACCCTTTACCCCAGTGGATTTGTCTGTTGCAAGACGTAAGACTTTATCGTCCAGAATTATATAAAAATGTTATTAAAACTCAAAGACATAATAGAACCGTATCTTAACGCAACTATGTCTAGGGGTGGCAACAATATAGTTATCAATATATGACATCCCTAATGATGATCCTAGTTAACATTGTATCGCAAACCAAAGAGGGATCTGCGTTATTAAAGGAATCCTTCGCAAACACATTATACTCATACAACGAAGTCGACATGCCTATGGAAGAGTTTATGATGACTTATGGAGATGTTGCATTAGATTCACCAGTTACCAAGGTGTGGTATGATGATGAGACATCAACAGTAAAATACGGGCTGACATATATTATAGCTGGATTCTTGTTGACGCTGATGGGGAAACAGGTCAGTGAACAAGTGACCAACAATTACTTCTACAATCGGTACTCAGCGTATAGTGCAAGAAACAACAATAATCGAGCCGGGAGAATTTTGAAGAATGGTCAAATGGTCCCATTAATACAAAACTGTATAGACTATTACTCTACTATTTCAGGACTCTTTTCTGTGCGAGCTGCAGCATTCAAATTCGTCAGGAGCTGTAGTGAGCAATTTTCGAGGATGTTCAAAAAATTTAATTGCTATAGGCAACATTGTCTTATAACAAAATCTGGCAACGGCACGTCAATGATCTTCAACGTTGCACATTTTCTTACTTTTTTTTGTCCACGTCATTTAATACATTTTTTTTTTTAGATTTTGTTGCATAGTCTAACGGTATAATCGTACGATTATGATTTGAAGGAGGAAAAAAAACTTGAGAAGAGAAAAAAAGTGAACGGTAGCTGAAAAGGATGGTAAGATGGCGTGTTTTGGCTATTGAGTTGGTGAACGGCGATAAGTAAAGAACAAAATTGTTAAAGACAGGCAAATAAAGTGAAAATAAAGAAATCTTGGAATATACTTAAATGGAACTATAGGTTCTAAAATTTATAAATAATATAAATTACCAGCTATTGTTAAATACAAAAAATAAAAAAACCAATAACAGAATATGATTAAATGAAACTCAAAAAACGTTAAATAGAGCAAAAAAAAAAAAAAAATTTATAAATAAAATAAATAAATTACCAGCTATTGTTTAAAATAAAAAAAATGGTAGTGCTAAAGTGTTTTAGGTAAAGAAAATCAGAGAAGATCAGTTATAAAATAAAATGCATGCCTGATTTTCCAACGTACATAACCTAAAAAAAAAGACGTGCATAACTGAAGAAGTAAGAAAAGAACCGAGCGTTTTCGTCGCGTAACAGCCATTTTGTCTTTTAAGTGCGTAATAAGTAAAATCTAACTAAAAGAACAAAAAAAATTATAAAACGTCACTGTTATTCGGCCGACATGAATTTAATTACGACCATAACCCGAAACACCGCTCATCTCGTTACCATCTCTGTGCTCCACTAACAAGGTCTACACCAGTGGATATTTTCATCAAAGAATTCCTTGTCAAAAAGAGAAAAAAAACAAAAGAATCAACCCTCGAATTCATATAGTATCCTGAGAGTTACAAGGGGTTTTTTTGTTGTTGTTGTTTGTTTTGTCACTTAAATAGTATATTTTAAAGGTTAAATAGTTTATCGTAAATATAAAATTCCCCCCCCAAGGTTAGGTTAGGTTAGGAAGGGTGGTGCCTACCGCACCTCCACTCGGAGACCCAACTGGGTCCATTGTGATTCCCTTCTATTGCCCATTACTGGTAATATTTACCCCTCCCATTTTTAGCCAGAAGAAACCATATTATCCGTCATTAAGCCACCGAATCCCCATGATGAAGCCCCTGATGACCTCTAGTTTACACTTCCCGACATCAGTGATGCTTTCATGGAAACGTCTGCTCAGCCATCTAAGCCTATGACGTTGCAGCTTCGGGCAGTGACAGATAATATGTTCAATGGTTTCTGGTTCCTCTTCATCCCCGCACATCCTACAAAAATCCGGAGTACCAATTTCCCACATGCTGGTTCTTGCTCTAACCGAGCAGTGAGCTGTCAACGCGCCTATCATAGTTCGCATCGCCTTCTTATCCATGTCCAGTAGTAGTTTAGATCTTCCTGAGTCTAGTTTTGGCCAAAAACCCCTCGAGACCCTACAATCCTCCCTACTACGCCATGAACTGTTGGTCCTGCTTTCCACCCAAGCAGTTAAGTTAAGTCTTTATAAAAACTTAAAAAACAAAATTACTAATCAACTGGGCTACAAAAGTTTATACTCTAAATTTGTAATTTTTTAACATCAAAAACTAATTAGTATTACGGTTTGTAAAGGAGTTTTTAAATAATTCATTAATATAATGGCAGAAAATGTTAATGCAAATCCTGTTCCTCCACGTGCTCCCTTGCCATTGCCTAATTATGTAGGAATGAATGAATTCACTTTGAGCGGTGACCTTTTCGTGCCGAGTCCTGGCGAAGGCCTGACAATTGGAAAAAAATTATTGCCGGCGGTTTGGAAAGATCAGAGAGTCGGATTTATTTATATGGGTTTCATTACTCATCCCTCTGTTCCAGGAGTTTTTACAGCTATAACTCAGGACACGTATAGGAAATTACTTGCTTTAGGTTATGATGAAGGAAACAATGAATCATGGGCTGGAATCACATCAATTGATGGAAGTATCGATTTATCCAGTGCTTTAGAGAATTTAAATGTAACGAGGTCTCAATTGCCTCCTGCGCAAGTTTTATATGAGATTGCAGTAACCCTTCTTAGATGCGACACAACCTTCGCACAATCAATTTCTCAGGGACTGACTTCTCTTGGGTATAATGCTCAAATTGCTGCCAATATAATGAGAATTTCATTTACTACACTAATTCCTGGGTTTTTCGATCAAATTAATTATTACCAGTCTGTTGGTGGACAGGAGGGATATAATCCAGCTACTGGCTGGGCTGCATTTTTAACTCTATTAGACTCCCATAATCCTTCAGGGACTAGATTATTCGTATCTAGAGAAGATGCGGAATTTGCAATAATCCTTTCAGTTCACGCTAATGCGAAAGAGTTTATTACTGAAAACTATCAAACAGCCCTAACAAAAAGAATAAACGCTTTTTGTAATCAACAGGGATATGTTCCGAGTGGAATCGATAAGGACTATTTAAGCAAAATATTTTCTTCAGCTGACTTAGGTAAATATCATGATTTCATTCCTAAACCATTGAGATCTAAGCTTTTTGATTGTATTAAGGATGCTGACGCTTATAAGAGAAACTCATCATTTAATAATGATAGATTCTCCAAGACGATTCCTCATTGCTCCCAGGTATATGCCTCAGATTCGCGCTTTCATGCAATGGTGGAATAGTAGTACTAGCACTGAAGCGCTCGCGGAGAACTTTAGATATTCTTGGTATATAAACCCTCAAGTTCTTGAGAATGTAACACAAGCGAAGTTTTCTTTACTATTTAGTGTAACACTCCGAGTTATGCAATTAGGAAATGGGATGCAGAATTTCAAGTCACCGAATAATTCCCCCCCCCCCCCAAAGAATTATAAAATTGATGTATCGTAAAGCAAAAGTCTATAAAGTACTTATTTCAATACAAATTAACATAGAAAAAAAAATTTTCAAGTCTGTTGCAAAATCTGTAAATTCAAATCAAAAAATTTTTTTGTACAAGAAAATAAAAGTGTAAAAGTAAAACAAAAATTAAAATAAAAAAATAATAAGATTCATTAGACAGTCAAAAAGGGTTAAGGACATCAAGTCAAATAACATACACACATAAGTTGTTCCTTTTCAGCATCTACATAAATACAGATCGTGTACATCGAGCTCCGGAGGCCTTCGAGAACTACGACGCATGATTGGTGAGTTTTTTTTATATTTACCTATCTTCCAAGATTTAAGCGGGAAGTAAATTTTTTTAAAATGTATGTATTTGGTTTTATCCCCTTAACCTAATTTTTCTTGTAAAGTCTTTCCGATCCCAAGTAATTAATACTTTTATTTTCTTATTAATGGCCATGTATAATACTCATATCTTAATAAGAAAAATAATTAATTAAATAATTTTTTTTGATTTCTTTTATCTCCCCTATTTTTTATAAATAAACTGTAAATCTCAAAATATAAAATATCCTTAATTCAGAATTGTAATGAAGTTTTTTAATAATTTAAAAGCCAGAAAATTATTTATCAGTGAAATGTGTCAATAAAGCTACTAGTATTTCGAATAACATGGAATAAATTTAGATATCTTCTTCTTTCTAAGGTTTGATAAACAGGGTGATTTTTTAGGGGTCCTACAAAACTATTGGTCGTAGGTAGAGATGATAAACGGGAAATCCCGGGCTTTTCGGGACTATGCAAATCCCGGAGCCCGGGATTTTTTAGTTTTAAAGCCCGGGATTTTCGGGATTATCTGAATCCCGATTTTTAGCATAAATAATGTTTTTGGCGGTCATCTTCTATATTAAAAATTATTAGAAACTCCTTGTTAAAATAAAAAAATTGCTTTGAATAAATATTTTCGTAGATAATATTAAATGGTATATATCTGTGGCAATAAATAATAATGGATTAAGTTGACATAAGTGATTTTTCATTTTATTACCTACATATTCTTATTCTCTTCTTCGAGATCTATCACTCAGCTAAATTTCAATTTTAAAATGTCATTAATATTAAAACTATACGCATTTATATTTTAGCTTAAGTCTTCATGGAAAATAATACATAATCCATAACATCTTAACTCAACTTAATCTTTTTTAAGGTAGCTTTAATATTATTAATATTAAAATGTTTGAGCATTAAAACTTGTATACATTTAAGTTCAATAACTTACAGCCCATTCAAAATATTCCTCATAAGAAAAAAACTTGTATTTAAATTTAATTTAATTTGAAAACTTATTTAAAAAATATCTATACATTATCTCAGGTTTTCCGCAATTTTCAATTTAATCTAAAGCGACTTACTATCAAAACAAATTATTTTGCATTTCAATATAATAGCTTAAGTGCACTTTAGTTTTTATTTTTCTGCCAATGGATTTTTTCATAACATCTTAACTAAAAAACAACGAATATAAATAAACTAATAAAACGTTTTCTTTTTTTTATAAATTAACATTAACGGTGGCTAAAAATTTTATATAAAAACTAAACACAATTTAGACAATACCCTTAATATCTCGAAACAAGACATTTCGACTTAAGCCATTATTATTTATTGCCACAGATATATGGCGTTTTCTTTTCTAGGAAAAATGTTTACATACATCGCATTTTTCAATTAAAATTTGCAATTAAATGTCTGAGTTATATAAGTAACCTTAAAATATAAAAAAAAAAATTAATTGTTAAATTAAAATATTATAATTACTATAAAGACGCACATTTGTGCACAATTTTTTCGGGATTTTGTAAGTCCCGAAAATCCCGGGATCCCGGTTCGGGATTTCGAGACTCCATCACTAAATCCCGAAGCCCGGGATTTCAAAAAACCTGTCCCGATTAGCATCTCTAGTCGTAGGACATTCGTGGCGGTAGGGTAAAGTGACCAAGCTCATCAACAACATGTGATGTAGCGACATTTTAAAGATACCTTCAACCAAATAGGGTTCCCCTAACTAATTTATGGTGTTTTCCTTTCTGACAAAAATGTTACATGTATGCTACCATTTGCGCGGGCTTATGTTCCATTCTATAAAAATATGCAAACATGTGAAAAGTAGTCGCATTCTTTTCTAAATATGTTGCACAAATAAGTGGTAATTATGTTCCATATCTTACCCCCAATTATATTTCAGGGTGAGATAATACCCTTTTTGGCAGCTGCGTTTAAGTACTTTTTTATGCAAGTGAGTATTTTGCTAATATACTTTTTTCGTGTACAATTGGATTTATAAACATATTGTGAAAGTTGGAAATGGACATAAAAGGTTTTATTTTAAAAGAGTTGTTGGAAACATCATCATCATCTGATGAAGATGAATTTATTTTACATATGCAAAGTAGAGAACTCCTGCCTCGTGTTAAAAGCTTTGTGGAAAATGTGGTACATAACTATTCGGATTCCGATGTATGTATTTGACATTTACATTTGACAATTTACAAATATTGTATTAATATAAAAATTAATTTTTAAAGTTCCAAAAGAATTTCCGTGTTAGCCGAACAAGTGCCGCCTATATTATGGAGAGGTATTCTCATTACTCCGCCAAAAGAAGTTATCAGGGAGGAAGACTGCAGACAAGTTCTGAGACACAGATTCTTTCATTTTTATGGTAATTAAAAACGGAAAAAGTAAGAATCCAAGTAATTAAATGTGTATATTTAGGTTCAGTGGCAATAAAACAACGATAAGGGAGGTGGCAAACCTTTTTAGCATGTCACTTTCAAATGTGCACAGAACCTTCAATAGCGTTTTAAATTTTCTTACAAGCGTTGTAGCGCCAGAGGTTATAAAATTTCCTAAATCAAATGAAGAGAAAGAAGCAGTGGCAAACGAATATAAAAAGGTATGTTGCATGTTTAAATTGGATTCATAATTGGATTGTATATATGTATATATATTTTTATAGATTTCCGGAATTCCTAATATCTTAGGATGTATTGATGGAAGTTACATTGCGACCAGGACACCAAAAAATAAAATTCGTTCAACTTATTGTAACAGACATGATGGAATCTCAATCACACTTCAAGGTATTTGCGACGCAAAATTGAGGTTCTTGGATGTTTTTACTGGAGTCCCCAGTAAAATAAATGACTCAAGAGTCCTTAAACTTTCGTTTATTGGAAAAGAACTACCAAATTTATGTTCCAGCAAATACTATTTGTTAGGTGATGCAGCATATCCTTTAAGGGAATACTTATTAACACCATATAGAGATTATGGAAATTTAAGCAATTCAGAAAAGAATTTCAATATACATTTTTGCCGAACTCGTGTTAAAATAGAAAATTCATTTTGTTTATTGAAGAGTCGCTTTCGACAATTAATGCGCTTAGATTTCCATAATGTCGAAACAATGGCAAAGTTTACTATTGCATGTTGCGCTCTTCACAACATTTGTATCGACAGAAATGAAATGCTTCTAGAAGAAATATGCAATACCGAAATAAATATTGACAATGACGATATTATTGACAACGATCGAAGAGATAATCTACTGACTGAATTGGGACGCTTAAAAAGGGATGAAGTAAAAAACCTTTTATGAATAATTTGATATGTACACTTGTATTAATATGTATATTAAAATTAAAAAAATCTAAGAAATTCTATATAAAAAATAAACAAAACGGCTTTTATTTCATTGCAAATAGTTATTGCCATAAAAAAGATAATGAGTACATATCGCTCATTTACTTCAACAACAATATAATGCAAAACATAGAACTTCAATTTAATAACTAATTTTTTACACAACATAAAAATTGATTAATTGTGTTTGTAAATAAGCGATATGTACATAATTATAAAGGTACAAGGTATGTATGTATATAAAAGTTACAAAGTAATAAGGAACAAAATAATTCAGTCACAACATATTAGTAACTGCTTGTTCAACGATCTCGAAAGGCTTTTTTCTTTCGTACAAATTACATATAAAACAAAAACAAATTCTTAAATTTTGTTTTTGTTTCAAATGTAATTGTACGAAAGAAAGAAGTCCTTCGACTTCGTTGAACAGGCAGTAAGTTTATCTTTGCATACTTATTATGAATTTTTATCTTCTAAAAGTTTTTTTAGTAAGTCCATTTTCTCTTCATGGCGTCTTTGTCTACCTTCTTCTTTCCTTTCGGCAATTTCTAATAATGTTTCCTGAACACTTTTATTTTTAGTTTTATTAATTTTCTTGTTTTCACACTTCTCGACCTTAATGCATTTAGAACTGCTCATTTGTATTTCAGGCTCAATCGAGTCGTCCATAAAACAAATTTTATTGAGCTCATCCTCGAAATTTACATTTATTCTTTTTGAGCCAGATGCTCTGTTGTTTTCAATAGCAAATTTTTTTCTCCTCAGTACAGTTTTATACCGTTCTTCGCACTGCTTAGAAGTTTTCTCCTCAAACTCGATAGCAATTTTGGCCCACATATCTTTTTTTGTTCTGAATTTTTTCAGCGGTCCTATTTCAGGCAAACATTCTCCATATAAATCCAGAAGCTTTCTTGTTTCACCATCAGACCAAACTGGAATGTATTTATAAATTTGTTGTATGTAGTATATATATACGTATATATATTTACATACCTTGAATTCTTCTATAAGAAGTAGGAGATTCACCTATTTCTTCACCTTGGCCACTGTTATTGTCCATTTTTATTTATTGTTTAACATTTATTGAAACTTTTTATTTTTACAACATGGCGCAAAAATTTTCACAATAGGTAATATTTACTATTGACAATCAGTGTTGTTAACGCTGATTGGCAACCACAAACAATTACATATTGATTGAAAGTCGCTTCAACCATGTTAAAAATCGCTTATTAATACAAACTTTGCATTTAATATTTGACACGCTAAATATACAATAGTGTTAGGTGCAAAAACAAGATTTTATTTTGTTCCATTGAAATATAGGAAAATGTAGCACTTTGTAAGGGTGTGTGTAACATGATAAAAATATTACACATTTATAAGGCATCATTTTTTTTTAGAAAGGAAAACACCATTAGTTTATTTGATTATATCGGGCATTCGTTTTTTTTATGATCATTTTAGTCCTTATAGCTTCATATCAACTTAAGAAAAAATATTGGGAGTCTAAAAAAAAATTATACAAATCCAGCTGTTCAATTATGAAGCTTGTTTAATGCGGACCGAACCCCCCCACGCCCGACTGTTAGCTAGTATAAATCAATGGCTCCCGCAGTCCCAATTAAGCAAACTTCTTCTTTTAATAGACTTGTGTCGAAAAAGAAACCAACACCCAACGACTTGTTCGTGTTCATAACAGAGCGCAGCAATGAATTCCAAGAATTCTATCTTCCCTATATTAGAAGTTGCCATTCAATACCTAGAGTATACAGAGATGACGCATATAGATCTGATTGTGCGTCATGCGTTATGTACATACCATGCCTATCCCAGGAGCAAGAGATGTTGGACCATATGAAATAAAAATAAAAAAACATATTTATAGTATTTCTTATTAAAAATATTATCAAATGCAAAAAAAAAATATTTTGGTGATTTTTCAAAATTTTGACCTTTGACACCATTTAACGCCAGGTCTAATGTACATATATCTTCACCACATGAGTTTGCATATCAATATTTCACAGAAGAAGGATATACAGCAACAGTAAGAGGAGAAGTAATTTACCTAATGAAATGTGAAGCAGTTTCAGTTAATTTTACTACAGTTCAAACTGGAGAATGTTATAAAGAAATTCCAGTATCACAAAATGGTGTGCTCAGGTTCATTTATCCAAGGCGTCGCTGCTGTTTGAAATAGGTTCAAAAGTTGAACGTTCAACGGCATTGCCTGTTAAATTTAAACCGATGAACTCTTGGTTTGTAGTTAGTCCAGGCGAACTTATACAAACATCTTCTCTATCGATGACTACCCGTCCTGATTGGGAATTTCATGATTTGAAGATTTTTGCTTCAGCTGGTATATACTCACAAGAACATTTGTACATATTTAAACCTAAACCCTATTCTTGTATATATTTTGATAATTTGTAAAAGTTCCCCTATTTAATTAAATAGTACTCAGTCAAAGTCCAAATTTATTCCTCTTTCAATCATTCTTGATTTGCCAGGATTTTGACTAGTAACATATCTAACGATTTGGTTTATTCGTTCGTTCGGTACTTTGGTATATATTTCGTGCTTGTTAGATCACTTTTTTGTGAGTCTTGCAAAAAAAAAAAACTAACACTCTTTCCCACGCACAGCGATACTTTGTCTTACAAGGTAAATTAAGGAAAATAAAATACTTTTCATTTAGCACAATTTAAACCTTGTTTTTTATTTCCTCCCTCTTTACACGCAAACAGTTAGAGCAGAGGCAAACAAATATGTATAACTTTAAGCAACGTGATGACTCCATGATAATCAAATCATGACTGTTGACGTGGCGACATGTTATGCGATATGGGTCATCGTGGGGATACGCTGTCTTTGGTGTAACTCGAGTATATTACCAGCGGCAACGCGTGTCCACGCGGTGACTTCTACCCAACGGCAACTCCTTTAAGTACCGCGGGTAAGGATGCCGCCGGTCTTGGCTGATGGGGACGCTTAGAAAAAAACTAAAGGGCGAATCGTTGTTTTGCTTGCAAAAAATAAGAAGTCTTTTTTTCGCTGTTGACAGTTGCATAATAATAAAGTTGGAATAAGTTTCATTTAAAATTAAAGTTTTTTATTGCAAAAAAAAAAGGTTTTTAATATACAGTGGCTCGAACATTTGATGGTAAGAGCAACAATGACCAATGCAATAAAAAAAACGTGAAAAAATCATTCTACCAACAAAGAGTGATATAATTTGTTTTATCTATAACTAAAGGGCAAAATGATAAATCAAATCTACATATCGGAGAGAAAAATTGTTTTAGAACTGTCAGTGTCCTTCTTGATACCATCTGCACAAAATTAATGAGCATAATCCTTTAAACACAGAGTTCAAGCGGGAATACTAGAGAGCAACGAGTATATTTTCTCAAAGAAAGCAACATCCACTTATACCAAGCAGTACTATAGAGCTTGCCCCTTACTAATCAAATTTTAATTGGAGTGTGGGACCGAAATTCCTGAAAGCTTCAGAGGGACGTACTTGAGGAAGCACATTGCTATACCTACATATTTCACTATTTAACGTAGAGGATTCTGCCGTTGATCAGTTTGCCAATTTTATGGGACACCATAAAGACATACATAAAACTATCTACCGTATATTAGTACCTGTAACAGAAATTACAAGAGTCTCAAAACTTTTAATGTTGGCCATAGGCCATAGGAGATGACGATCTAAATCTAAATTACAACAATTTATGAATGGAGTTGATCAAAAACTTGAGTTTTTCGGGAATATAACGTCAGTTATCATAGGCTCTATAATTATTATTAAGAGTTTACTCGTTTATCATAAACTCTCTTATTAGTTTGAATGTGCTGAATGATATCTTTGGACTATCATGGAAAATACTTTTCTTTTGGTGGGATCATTTAGTACATAGGAAAAGTCATTTAATATTTTTAAATTGTTTTATAGTTTTTCGATTGATTTTTAGTTGTGTATCAATCCATCATTAATTTTATATTAAGCTTTTAATTATTATTGTAATAGATTATCAAAAATTACTGATCAATTTAACCCATAAAATTAGCAGCTATGGCACAAGCTCAAGGTAATGTTCAAGCAAGATCGACAGATCACATGTTAGGATTGGGTATATTAGATGAAGTAGAATTTGCGGCATTGAGACCAAGAACGGCAGATGATGTAATTACAGATACTCAACTTTTTTCTTTCCATCATTATAAGGTCAGAGTTTACAACAATATGTCATGATGCATAAAGACGATTATAAAGTGAGCTCTACTGTAATTGAAAATATAGGTGATTATCGTCCAGCTAGCATAAAAGCAGAATTGAACGTAAAATTACCTGTAAATTATTCTTCTTTACGGCAATTGTTGGAGAAGCTTCAAGATGCAACAGAAGGATTGGATCAACCTAGACATCATAAAGTTTTTACTCAAACAGAATATATTGCATGTCAGATTTCGTTTTTTACTATATACCCAGTCTTTGGTACAATTTATGAAATGTATTTTAAAGATCCTGATATGGGGGGTAGAATTAGACAATAATATCCCTCTATCAGCTGAATATCTTACTGGCGAATTAACAGATGTAGATGTCAAAGCGACGGTGCATTTATTAATACTGTTGATGGGGAAAACTTTCCCAACTAATAATACACAATTAGGTGAACATATAACTAATTATCTAGCTAACCGTCTGTGTGAAAAACACAAATGCTAAATTTACTATTGACCCAAGTCAGGTTATGAAAATGCAAGCTATTTGGAACAGTTACCCAAAATTAAAAGAAAGAATCTTCCTTATGTTACTACCTTATGTTATTGAATGATGCATCAAAGATCACTCTGTCATTTGTAATAAATTTCATAAAGTGTGAACATCCTTCTCAAGCACATGCATTCCCAGTGATTTGGAAAGAGATTAGTGAGTTTGAAGCAGCAGTAGAACATTTAAAAAAGCGAAATGGGGGGGGGGGGTTATGGGTTTACTACCGAATTTTACAGCCTGATGATATCACTTTAGCAGCATCTAAATTTCCCAATTTGACTAAAGCGGCAGTTATTTATGCAAAGGCCTTTGTAAATCAAACAGAATCATTTAAGAAGGTTATGGAACATGTTATGTTGGTTTCACAAAGTGGACAAATTGCCTTAACCCTTTCGGTACTACTGGGATAATACATCCCATCAATTTTCAAACTTTCGTATCTTCTGTGTTTTCAATACAATTTCTTATTTAAAAAGTCCCAAATACAGGTTTAGGTGTTTGTTATGAAATGTAAATAAAAACATAACGGTACATGTTAGCATTTTCGTTGTACTTGATGAAGAACATGACAACATCATAGAAATTTCATCAGTCTGGATCGTTAATTCGCTGAAAAAGGCTGCAAAAACTGCGTAATTGAGCAAAATTGTTTTGATTTTTATAAAAAAGTATTTAATTTATAAAATTGTGTTGGTTTATGGTGTTTTACAATAACAAAAGGTAATTTGTAGTAGATTTGTTAAACTTGGGATATATAGTCCCAATAAGTTTTTTACGTGGGATTAATTGTCCCAAAACCCATTTAGATGTCAAAAAGGAAGCTTACTCTTGAAGATCTTGAACGTATTGTGTGCGAAGAGTCAGACTCTCATGGCGACTTTGAGGACTCTGGCAGTGAATATTCCACTGAGTGTTCCGATGAGACCGAGTCTTCCTCAGAAATTGGCGATAATGTTAGTGCACCCTGTGAGGTCAATGAAAAAAATGATGAGCAACTGTCAGTTGTCCACTGGGTAAATGTTACCCCTGATAGCTTTCAGGATTTCCAGCCTAAGTGCGAATTCCCAACTGAGCGGGACCCCAAAATCCTTCTTGATCTCACTGACGATTGCAGCGAGTATAAAGTGTTTGCAAAGATATTTCCTTACAGTTTGTGCATTCGAATTGCTGAATGCACTAATCAGCGTTTGATAGTTTTAAATCGTCGTGCGCAGTCAAAGCGCAACTTAACGGATCCGAATGAAATCCTTGTATTTCTGGGCGTTTCATTGATTATGCATTATAATAAGTTGCCATCTCTGAAGGACTATTGGAGCAAAAATCCATCAATGGGTAATTCAGTTATAAAAAACAGTATATCACGAGATCGATTTTTATTATTGGCATCAAAGTTATATTTCAATGACTGCGAAAAGCCCACAGACGTTTCTAAAGACTACTACATCTCTGAAATTGTGAGCTGTCTAAAATTTACATATGCAGCTGCTCGTAGTGAGAGTTCGTTCCAATCAATTGATGAGTGTATGGTTAAATTCAAGGGCAGGTCAAGCATGAAGCAATACATGCCCATGAAACCAGTAAAACGCGGAATTAAAATTTGGATGCGTTGTGACTCAAAGACGGGATACACTTACGACTTTAACGTTTACACTGGAAAGGAAGCAAATGCTGCGCAGTTCAAGGTCGCCACTCTTGGAAAAAAAGTAGTGTCAAAATTGGTTTCTTCTATTCGTGAGAAAGGTGTATGTCTGGCCTTTGACCGCTTCTTTACTTCAATGCATTTATTGGAAACGATCGGCTATCCCGCACTTGGAACATATATGCAAAACCGAAAAAATACTCCTAAATTTATCGGAAAACTTAACAGAGGAGAAAGCCAACTTCAAACCAATACTTCTGGTATTTTGGCAGCTCGATGGATGGACTCAAAAGAAGTTCTCGTAGCTTCTAATTGTCATGCGCCATCCCTTGTAGACATTGAAAGGAAGCAAAAAGACGGCTCGAAGAAGAAAGTCAAGTGCCCCGAAAGTGTCAGAGACTATAATAAAATTATGGGTGGAGTCGACTTAGCCGACCAGAAAACGACCATTTACGATTTCAACCGCAAGTCCCAAAAATGGTGGAAGAAAGTATTCTTCAAACTACTGATGGCTAGCGTGGTAAATTCGTGGATTGTGTACACAGAATGTAAGAAACAAAAATTATCGTTAAAAGACTTTCTTGTCCCTCTTGCTGAAAATATGATTTCCGAAGGAAATAAAAGACGAGCAGCAATGCCACGTCGCCAAGGAGGAAGAACTCCCAAACGTTCAAAGACTGATAGCCTGAATGTTGGAAACCATTTGCCAGTAGAGCAAGAGAGACGTTGTCGCTGTGTTCGCTGTACTTCACTTGGTATCGAAAAGCGCACAAAAATGATATGCTCGGGGTGCAACACAGCTTTGTGCTACAAATGTTTTGGACCCTTCCACAAATTAAAACCCTAATTACTTTACCACAATAATAAATAAAAAAATAAGACAAAAAAAATGTGAATTGTCATTGAAATATACCAATCTTTTAAATTTTTTTATTCAATCGCCCACAAAAAAACTTTTTGGGAATACTATTGGGATTTTATGTCCCACGTAAAACTCTTATTGGGATTTTATGTCCCACGGAAAATGCTTATTGGGATTATATGTCCCAGGACAAAAGGACGATTTTGGGATTTCTGGGTATAGAGAACATATTCTTTTTACTATATCTCTTAGTATATGTAAAAATTTTCACGACATACATTTGAGTTTTCGAAATAAAACTCCGTCCCGAAAGGGTTAATTAAAGCGCCTTAGACTCTGGAAGCTCATTGAACATTGTTCATTTTTAGTATCTGGAATCATTCTAAGAAGATTTAGTTGAGAACTAACGGACTTATAAAGTTCATTAAACAAACAAAACAAAACTCATTAATTGCATTTTTCACTATATATCCCGTATTCGGACCAGTGTATGAAACGTATTTAACAGATGTTGATTCAGTGGTAGAGGTGATGAATACAGTATTTGTTGAACCTGGAACGGTTAATGGAGAAGACGTAGACGTGAAGGCAACTATTCATCTTCTTATTCTATTGATGGGTAAAACGTTTCCCCTTAATAGCAATCAATTAGAAAGTCACGTAAACAGCTATCTTGCAAATAGATTAAAGGCAATAAGATACGTTTTAAAAAGTACAAGTGCCAAGTTCTTAATAGAGCCAAATTTAATTATGCATATGCAAGGGATTTGGAGTTGAATCCTTAAGCTAAAAAGCAGTATCTACCATATGCTCTTTCCTCTGAGAAATTTGCCTGAGATTTCTACTGCTCTCATGCTCCTGAATGATGCTTCCAAGATTACCATGTCTTGTGTTCTCAATTTTATCACTTGCCCTCGTCCAACAAGAGCTCATGCTTATTATTACAAGGAAATTGCCAGAAGATTTGGATTGGACTTGAATCAATCGATTGCTCCTACTAGGATGAGAGAAGTGATGTTAAATCAAGGTCAAAATCAACAGATTCAAATGAATGACTTAGCAAGAGTCGTCTATGAATTAAGCGATAGAATACCAGCACCTGCACATAATGCAAATCGCTAATTTCAACAAAAATCGAAAAGTATATAACCTAGATTCTATCCCTCCCCTATTATAATTTAGAAAACCCGTAGGAAAGATCATGTTAAATCATATCTTATCTTTAATTTTAGGCCATTTTTAATTTCATATTCCATTTTATTGAGGAAATTAACCTCTAATAAGCGTTTTTCTGATTATTTACAAATATTTCTTTAATTTGTATTTAGTTTATCGTTGCATGAGGTGGGCTCTTTTGTTTATGTTAGTTCTGGTTGTTTCTTTAAAATTTTATGAATCATATATAAATTACACATTACATTTTTGGTAGATTATTTTTACCCTCCATTATTAGATTCACATGTTGAGTATCTTATTTATTTTATTATATATGTATCTTCTATTAAGAATCGTTACTAATGAATTATCTAAAAAAATTACAATTTTAGAACATTATTGAGACAAGAGGTGTTAATTTATTGACATAAATTTTAGTTTACTGAATTTACATCTTTACTGTTTTAAATAAATATTCTTATCCAATCATATTATCATATTGAAAAATGTCTTGCTGCAAGTGGAGGATATACTTTTTGAAAATCCCAGTATAACAAAATGGTGTGCTCAAGTTCACTTTGTATCCATTGGAATAAGTTTTTTAGATTAAGAATAAAATTTGTATAAGTAAAAGAAAATGTTAAAAATAAAACACATTTTAACCTGAAGAAGTCAGAAGAAAATTCTAAATAATTAACTCACATGCATCATGACACTGTCCACATGAAGAGAATCATAGCATTGATGAAGCAATGGTTTCACATTTTGGCCATCTTGGATGCAAACAGTTTATTCGGGGTAAACCTATAAGGTATGGTTACAAATTGTGGGCTGTGGTGCTGACTTAAGCTTACATCATTCGGATATGGCACAGAGTATCATCTTTTTGTAGAAAATTTTCTTTACTGGTTTGCCCTTAGTCCATGAAACTCAACGAGAGAGGTTTCCGTATAACTGGAACTATAAGAGAAAATAGGACTGGCAAATGTCCTTCATTGGGCAACAAAGAATGAAAAACTAAAGTGATATATGCCTTTGATTATCCACTGCACTGACATGTCAGCACAAGATGCTTGGCTGCTTTACAGACAAAATGCTAGAAACATGGACTTGCTAAATTTCAGACGTCGTATTGCAAATGCTATTATTGAGCGTAGTAAGCATCGCGAAAAGCCTGGTCCTATTCGCCCATCTTCAATAACTTGTCACTACCGTTACGACGGAAAAGAACACTACATTAACAAACAGGAAAAACGAGCCAGTTGTGGAGAATGCCATAAGCAATGTCCTACAAGGTGTATTAAGTGCAACGATGGTATCCACGTATAATGTTTTCTCACATACCATAAAAGAAAATAAATACAAATACAATACAAACAAATTTATACTGACAAGGAACAAATCTCTCATTCGCGGGTCAATATCTTATCAAACGGAACATCCAAAATTATCAGTCATAGTTAAAGAACAAGGAATTCCTTTCCATCTAGAGTATAATCCCAAGAATTTACGGAAAAATATCAATATGATGACGTACTTAAATTCTAAGCTAGTATACACTCTAAAACATGTAAAAGATCAAATAGAGACATTATATTATCAGTTAATGTACTCAAAATGTCTTGCAGAGATAAAGCTTGTACATTCTAGCATTGTTGCCTCAGCTAAATAAGTATATCTTCACCAGATGACTTTGCATATCCATATTTCACAGAAGAATGATTTACAGCAACAGTATGAGGAGAAGTAATTTACTTAATGAAGTGTGAAGCTGTTTCAGTTAATTTTAGTACAGTTCAAACTGGAGAATGTTATAAAGAAATCCCAGTATTACAAAATGGTGTGCTCAATCAAATGCCATGTTAAACATATTGTAACCTTAGAACAGCGCAATAGACAAAATGAATGAAACTTGGTGTATGTGTTTTTATTAGATATTTTTGAATATACCTAAAGTAAAGAGAATTTCTTCAATAACATAGGTGACGTGTGTAACAGACAAGACAGTGAAAAATGGTAAAATGCAATAAAGTAAGAGATTAACTGCCCAAAAATAAAAAAAAGAGACGGAACAAAAGAAAAAAAAAAACAAAGGAAGGAGTATTTATTCTGAGATGGATAAATACAAATGTGTACGAACAATTTTCGTATTCTCGAACCTAAATAATGGCCCTTAGAGTCGTAAAAACACTTAAAACGTTGAACGGATTACATAATCTTGCCTTATGAAATGATTTGGCAACGTTAGTCCAATTATATTTTTCTGCCTGGGTAATTACTGGTACGAGAACAGCTGGTTTAAATCACAAAAGAAAATAACTTAGGATTTTCTTTTTTGTGCCTTATAAGCATTTAAATTTCTGCGATGAGGCGTTATAAAAGGTGTTCGTTCTAACCGAACTCCACTATATACATATGTTTTAATGAAACCATGAATTTTCACTAATTATTTATGAAAGTTAATTAATTTTCCCGGTATCGCGAAAAAATTACATATTTTTCCTCATTGCTCGGTAAATACAAAACGGGTATACTGAAAATATTCGAGTATTAAACTATTAGATTTAAAATTCAAATTCCGGGTACTATAAACACAAAACACTAAAAGCTTGTGATATAATTGGTGGACCAGTAGGTACCCGAGTGTACTTAAATGATAATTATTCATCCCTTGCAAACAAGATGCTAAAATTTTGCTGGAAATTAAAAAATGATAAAAAAATAAACGGATATAGCATTATTAATCGAGAAATGCTCCAGGCAAAGATCAAATTGATAAATGGAAATACTAAAACTCTAAATTATCATGAATGTATCAGCCTCTTTCAAATGGATCCAATGTAAAACTGTTGCAGCGTGTTAGACACCTTATTTCTGTACTGGTACATTGTTTATAAGTATTAATATCTTATATCTAGTATTTTCTGAATTTTTCATTTTTTCTTTTTGTCTTGTCTAATTCACCCAAATAACATTTCTTTGGCCAGACAACATGCTTGTTCATAAGTCTTGTTATAAAAAAACGCATGTTACGGATTTTAATATTTTCCTTGTGTCTTATCAACGTTTATACTAAAGGTTATGATTTTTCTTAATTTAAATTCAAAGCTAGTATAAAAACTTGCAAATTATCATATTCTTTCTTCATATTTTTTTTTTTTACTTTTGAAATTGTAAGAATCATAGATTTTTGTAAATAATCTTCCTTTATTTTATTATCAAGATGGCAAATCGAAATATAAGTATAAAAAAGAAAATAAAAAAAAAAAAAACAAAATGAACTTGATCTCAATATTAGTTATATTTTTAATTCCTCTCTTTTTTAGAAGTAAAACTACATACTGGCTCCCCTTAAAATATGTGTATTGTTTGATCCTCTATGGCACCTAATGATAATCTAGGTCCAATAGCCTGTGATAACTCCATCCTCAAGAATTGTCTTTCGTCTTCACCCGCTTTTTTGAACATTGCTCACATTAACGCTCAAAGCTTATGCCCTTCAATCTCAAGCACAAAGCTAGATGAATTCAAAGATGTTTTTCATGATTCTAATCTGGATATAATAGGAGTTACTGAAACCTGGTTTAAGCCTCACCTACTATCAGATTCTTTGGCCCTTAAGGGTTTCGACCTTGTAAGAAACGATCGTGTTAGGGATTCAGATAATAATGATGGCCCATTAAGGGCAGGGGGCGTATGCTTATACATATCTAACAAACTTCGCTATCGAATTGTCTTTCGTGGCAAACAATATGGTGTTTGTGAATCCCTTTTTATAGAAGTTTTTGGAAAAGATTATTCGGTTCTAGTTGGTGTAGTTTATCTGCCCGGCGGGGATATAAATGCTTTTGAAAATATTCATACAAATCTTTTTGTTCGTTTTACCAATATTATCATAATGGGTGATTTCAATTAAAATCTTTTTGATCAAGTCAAGTCGAACAATCTACGCAGTCTTATTTTTAGATGCGGACTTCATTGTGTACATAATTGTCTACCTACCCATTTATTTTTGCCTAATAATAGGACGTCCCTATTGGATTATTTTCTTTTAAGCCAGCCTTCTAATGTTGTTTATCATAATCAGCTGTACTATCCGTTCTTTTCCTCTTACCATAGCCTTATTTACATTTCAATCAGTTTTTCACCCCAAATAAGAAATACATATGTTGAATTTAAGGACTACAACCGCTCAAATTTTACCAGTTTAAATCAGTTTTTTATGGAATTTGATATATCTCCTATATATAGTACAAACGATCCTGATTTACAACTATCAGTCTTGGATAATTTAGTGCATGGGCTGCATGATTTTGTTCCTACTGCCTTTATCCGATCTAACTCGAGTGATTGCTCATGGATGAATTCGAGAGACATATCTCAGGCTAGATGTCAACGGGATCGAGCTTATACACTGTACCTTAGTAATCGTACTGATATAAATTGGAAAAACTATTGTAAGCTAAGAAATAAAACAAAATCCATAATCAGAAAGGCCCGTCGAAAATTTGGTGAAAGTCTATTTGCAGGTAAAAATAATAGCCAGATATGGCGCGGTATACGCAGATTAGGCTGTAGTGGTTCTGATAATGCTAAACAAAATTATTTGGATGTGGAAGAGGTTGCTAGAACGTTTCTAAGTAATCTTAGCCCGAACATTATAGCACCCTTAGATTTTGATAACCTGAATGCTCATTGTTCTTTCTCCTTTACTCCAGTAACCGAACACGATGTCTTTATTGCTTTAAATTCCATCAAATCAAATGCTACCGGTCATGATAAAATTCCCATTAAATTTATTAAAATAGTTTTTCCACTCATATCCAGTGCTCTTCTTCATATCATAAATACTATTTTTACCTGCTCCAAATTTCCGGTTGCTTGGAAACTTGGACGTGTCGTGCCTATCCCTAAAAATGGACGTTTCGACCTTGACAATTTAAGACCAATTAGTATTTTACCAGCAATGTCTAAAATTATCGAGAATATAATGAAACTGCAAATACTAACTCATTGTGAGCGATTTTCACTGATTCATCAAAGTCAATATGCTTTCCAGCGAAATCTAAACACCACTTCTCTACTTCTCTCTCTCTCAGAATCCATTATAAAAAAATTGGATAAACGTGGAATTTGCACTTTAGTTTCTCTGGATCTTACAAAAGCTTTTGACCGAATAAATCATAATTTTCTTCTATACAAATTAAATAGATATTTCAATTTTTCCAAACCTGCGTGCAAATTAATACAATCCTACCTCTCTGATCGGTATCAATATGTCTCTTTAAACGGCTATGATTCTAGTATTGGTAGTGTCACTTCTGGTGTTCCCCAAGGCTCAGTTTTAGGTCCAATATTTTTTCTTATCTATCTTAATGATTGTGTCTCGTTTCTAAGTAACAATTTTTGTCAATCTTTCGTATTTGCCGATGATATTTTCTTATTGTTTACCGATGATGGTAATTTCAGGAATTTTGAGATTTGTTTGAACGACCATTTAAACTCCATATCCAATTGGATGCATACAAACTCCCTTCAGATAAATCCGCAAAAAACAAAAGCTTTAAACTTTTCTCTTTCAAATCGTTACCTACCTCCTCAACCGCGAGTTTTTATAAATGGACAGCCTATTGATTTCGTCGATAAGCTCAAATGTCTTGGCGTTATATTCGATAGTAAACTAAATTTTAATGACCACATAAATTCTATAGCAAACAAAAGTTGCAGTTATTGAGGAGGCTTTACGCACTGAGAGCATTTACACCTAAGCACATCAGATTTCGGTTAGCTAATTCCCTCATTATGTCTCGTATCAACTATTGCCTCGAAGTTTTTTCTGGTACTTGGACATATAACATAAATATTATCAATGGTATTGTAAAAAAGATAATTCGCTGTGTTTAATATCAGAATCGAGGAACACGGTCGTACTTATGAACTCATACCCCTATTCTTAAAATGCGAATTTAATGACTATTTAAGTTTACGACTGTTACTTCATTTTATGAAATCCGGACGACCTTTATTACTTGCTAATGAATTTTCCTTTACTAACTCAACACGCAATACTCAAATCTCTGTTCCTATTGGACATCTTTCTATCTCTGATCGATCGTTTGTAAAAAGAATCCACCATGTATGGAGTTCACTTCCTAATGAGCTCAAACTCTTCTCTTATTCTTATCCAAATTATAGGAAGAAACTGCTCATTTATCTTAATGGTAATCGGTCTTAGCTGCTGATTATTCAACGCGTACTAGTTTTATTTGCTCAGAAGGACATATTTTACTTTGTACTGATATAACTATTATATATATAAAAAAAAAAAAAAAATTAATGAAATATGTTGTTATCCTTGGCTATGGGAAATCTCTTATTTGTTATCAACTCTTTTTAACCATATTTTTCATTCAATGCTCATATGGCTGGGGAGCCAAACCTAATCATAGCAAATATATATATAAAAAATCTATCTTTAAATGCTAAACTTATCTATGTATATAATACTAATTTATCCTTGTAAATTCTTACATAGTTACATTTTTTCTCCTTACAATACATCTTATATTGGCCATGAAGGCTTTCATTGTATTGATATTAATAAATAAATAAAAATAAATAAATAAAATAAAATTCAAAATTGTTTCATACGGGTATGTTCTGTATTCCACGTGAAATTAAAGCGTTCGGAATTGCCATAGCATTGTTGTTATAAATACATAATTAAAACAACAATTCTATGGCAATTTCGCACGTTTTAATTTCACTTGGAATACAGAACATACCTGATAATTTTGATTTTCAGTTTAATCAGTTAAAATGTTCAATTAAAGATTCAAAATTCTTTCATAATTTCGAAATATTTGAGTAAAAAAATACATATGTACTACGGTCAAAAATTGGTAATCGGCCAACATTCGGCCTATGGCAAAAATCAGCCAATTAGCCGAAGCCGAATATTTTTCATTCCAAGCTTGAAAAATAACATTATTTTTGGTCGTTGCTCGCCGACAGTTTCTACTGTGTTTAACGTTTTGAAAGGGTTGCTTTGAAATACAACCCTGTTGCTTTCTATTTTCTTTTACTTGGACGTTCTTGTGAGTGATCATATGAAAAAGCAATCTAGAAATTGCAAAATACCTATGTAGTTTTATTTTTCTTGTTATGTATCCAATAGATATTACAGCTATTTCAGTGATCTCAAAAAAGCAAACTTTTTTCTTAATTCATATAAAACAAGTATCATTTTTAAAATTTAAAACATTCGGCTTCGGATTCGGTTTTGGCCGAAGTTTAGGATTTTAGCCGAAGTTCGGCTTCGGCCAAAAAAAAAACGCCTTCGGTCGATCTCTAATATGTACCTACCTATCAAATTTAAAATTGTTTCATAATTTTTAAATACCGATTTTCTTCGATTGCAACTAAAACTGGCAACCTAAAATATTCGAGTATTAAACTATATTCAAAATTATTTCATTATTTTGAATTCAGTTTTTAACCATGAATGCAAATAAAAGTTGCTTGCAACTTAAAATATTTGTGTATTGCATTATCAGTTTTAAAATTCAAAATTATTTCATAATTTTAAGTTTTTTTTTTTTTAATTCTAGATTGCAAATAAAACTTGCAACTTTAAACATTATTCAGCATAAATTCTTCATATTACGCGCGCGAATTTAGTTAAATAAAGCAAATTATAAAACTAAAATGGTTAGAGGGCATTTAGGTTTAAAGTTTTACCATGTACGTATTTTTTTTAAGTATGTAAAGTAAATATTTTTTGCTGATATGTGTATGTACTTTTTTTTATAAGGAATAAATTGAGTATTATTGTATGGTAGGGTTTCTTCGCTTTCTTAGATAATTATGATTATGTTTTTGAGAATCTATTATTAAATTTAAGTATGTATGTACTCTGTTTTTGGTTTATACACATATAAAATTTTACAATTTGAGCGCATATTTGTTTTAACTAAAAATAAAAAATAAAATAGTACTAAGTCACACTGACCTTTCTTTAATGTTGTTGTTGACTTGTTTCTTGCATTTTATACAAAAACATGCAAGTATGAAGATTGTGTAACGTTGCTGTGCGTTGGTGTTATTGTTGGTGTCTGGGATTGCTGTTGTCATACAGATGTCTCCGAATTGAGTTTCAATACAAATTTATTACTTTTGGGATCTACGACCTCCTCGGCAATATTGAAGTGTGGTAACTTATGTATGGAAACCATTAGTGATACATCATTTTGTATCAGTTGAAATGTTACGTTACCGCTGATTGGCCGCGATACTAATTCATCGCATATAAGTGACCAAGACTGCACCCATCTACGTTCCTTTTCGCTTTGTAAAACGGGCGATTCAGTGAGATAAGGTTCTAAAAAGGCTCTGGGCGACAAGTCATGCTTGAGACAGTGTGCCAAATGTTTCAGTATGCTTTCAAATGTGTGCCTGGGCTGTTGTCTAGTTACCCGCAAGTACTTTTGCAAGGCGCGAGCCATCGATGGAAATACAGCCTGTGCTGCCTCATTTGGATCTAGTGGCACTGCTGGCGCTGGTTCATTATGTATACGTTTGATGTGGGTAAATGCTTCCTCGGCTGCCGTTATCAAACGTGCTCGCCGCTTCTTTACTCTACGTTCATATTCGTGCTCTTCATAAAAACGTTCATTGTGGGAAGAATCCCTACGTCTGGCGTTCGCAGCTAGTACTGCTCTACTTTGGCTCTGTTGCTGTGAGTTATTCACACCATCGACTTCATAGTACTTAAAACTAGTTGTTATTTTATTTCTTTGAGATTTTGATATGGGTATTCGTTCCAAATAAGGATTGTAAATAGGAAAGTCAACATAATAACGCTGTAGAACCCAAACTGCAGCCCTTTGTATACTAAGCTGGCCTAAAGTATACGAACGCGATATACCATCCGGTGAGCGTATAATTTTTACGTAATACATTGACTGATTGTGTCTCAATTCGAGTAAAACAACAGCTATGTAATGTATGAAAAGAAGGGTATCAACTAAGTTAGTTGCATAGGCCACTAAAGACTTATAATCAACTGCTTCGCCTCCAGTCTCGACGACAATTTTTGCTCCATTTGTGACCTGAAAAAAAGTTAAATTTTAGTAAATTTTTGATCATGAGCTTCAGTCGAAATTAAAATTAGTTCAAGCCTCCGAAACTCATACTTTTAGAAATTCTGAGTATATTTTAGAAATTGTATATATGTAAGTATGTACATAATATATACACACATACATATGTATGTGAAAATTTTATTATCCATCAGAAAATTCACGCGTGGCATTTTATACATCGTCTACTACAGATTTAATTAATAAAATACTCAATGCCGTACTTTACATACATACATATGTACATATATACATACATATCGATGGTATCAAGTAGAAAGGCCCTAAATCGTATTCTCACGAAATTATTATTGTTTTTCAGTGATTCTAATACATTTACAGGTAAATACTAGTCGTCACAAAAATGTATTGCAATAGTGTAACAAGTATTTAGAAAAAAAATGGCGTCTGTTGGCTGCCATTTTGAATTTTGAGAACTGGCATATCCTTATCCGATTAACGTAAGAATCATCAAAATCGGTGCACGCGTTGGGTTTATATAGTTCCGCAAAGGAACACACATACATATGTACATAGACTGATAAGCACAATACCCTTTTTTGCGTTGCGCAGCCGGGTAAAAATATCATAACAGCGCACAGTGTAGTAGATCGCAAATCTAACTCGACTAAATTAATAATTCGCGTTTTGTTCACTTCTCACTTGATTTAAATAAAAAAAAACAGGTCAATTATATAAATGATTATAAAATAAATTCAGTAAAGTGCGACTCTAATTGTCCAAAAGTCTATATGAAATGAATAAAGCTGCAGAAAATGAGGTTATATTTTAACTTACCTGCACTATATAGAACAGCCAGTAGGCAAATGTTGACAACGTAACCAGTAGTAGAACTACTGCACGATATAGAAATATTCTTGGCATTGTTGCAGCTGAGTTACGCATAAATAGTGCCCACAAGGCAATAGATAATAGAAGCAGCCGAACAGCCATTGATACTAATAAACCCTTGCATTCACTACCACATGCCAGCAACTGTGTTCTCACGGTTTGCGTCAGTTCAGGATGATCAAAAGCTGAGGGAAAAAATCCCATATGTGGCATTACGACCATGGCTACTGGAGAGAAGAACGCACCAAAACTTAGCAAAAATGAAAATATTGACTCCAAATAACGTCGGCATTTAAAACCCAGACCAGTCTCTGCCATTTCACGATGAAATGCGTTGTTGATATCTTCTATAGATATACTTTGCTCGGATGTGTTACCGGTAACAGCAGTGGTATTTTCTCCCCAATTATCGTCCTGCGGTAATATTTGTACCTCAATAATTTCTTGGCCTTCGCGACCTTCATCTCCCGTCATATTAACTGTTGTTTGGTAAGGATTTAAATCACTGTTACGATTGCTTTTGGACTTTGAATGGGAATTACTCCGATGCGAGTGACGAGTACGATCTCGGTGATATCCATTATTTATAGAACCTCCACCTCCTCCATTATTGTTGTAATTTCTTGAACGTCGAGACCGACCACTTTGTTCTGATTTAACCGATTCATTTTCCATCGCTTTGATTTTTTATGTAAATGGGCGTTGGTGAAATTTTTCCTCCTTGCAAACACGCCTACTTCGCCACCTGTTACGGTGTTTGTTTCTTATACATACATATATGTATGTACCTCAGTTTTTGGATTTATACATGCATGTCTCTAATCTTTATATAAAATAGCAAGATGAATTCTTTCACGCACACTTTCATACACTTTATGATATACACATGAAGACAAGAATTATATATGTATGCACATACATACTTACGTACATATGATACCAGAGCCAAATTTTGCATTACACGCCACAATGGACGGCAGTCTATTTGCGGCCGTAAATGTTTATTTTAAAGCTATTTCAAACTTTCTTGCATACTTTTTACTTGTAGTCTATAATATAGACAAAGAGGGTTATTATATGTACATATGTATGCATGTATGTAACCGAGGTGCGGCTTTTGTCTTATTTTTTTTATACTTTTTCTTCAAAGGTTTTCAATATTTAACAAGTACTTTCAAACTATTTTTATAAAGATTTAATAGTCGTATCACATTTTTGTTACTTTAGTTATATTTTTTATATTTATTGTAATAAAGCGAAATTCTTCAACACAATTTTCCTGAAAATTTTTTATGCAATTGAAGAATTTCTTAAAAGTCAATTCACAATAGCCAAGCGTTCCCTTTGTAAAACTAAAATCACTTTTTGTTGTGCAGCACTGGAAATGCATAATTGCAAATCACTCCAATGAAGGTAGTCGCACAAGGTACATAAACTACTGGTACACGCATTAGATGCAACTCTGGGCTTTTAATCGACAATTAACCCTTCTGCACTCCTTGGGTCAATTTGACCCAACTTTGATTTTCAGACGCAAAATTTTCCCATTTTAATATAAGATATGAACGTTAAAATTTAATTTATCTATTATAGGGCGTATTTATTTTAGTTTTTATTATTTCCTTTATTATACTAAATAAAAAAATAAAAACAACAAAACAGATAAATTTCCTATACCAAATATGAAATGTTGCTTATATTTTATTGTTGGGTCATATTGACCCAAAGGATCATAGGAAGGGCACATATGCAAGGGATGTAGAAGGGTTAAAGAGAAAAAATTAAAAAAATTAGAATCATGGATTAAAAACTTATTGAAGAGTTTGAAAAACATACAGTATTGAATAAAAATAGAATTGAAAATGTTTCAAGTCCAGTTTTCAGTGTAAAAATAAGTAAAACAGCTGAACGAAAATGAGTTTATAACGCGTGTTGTGCAACTTGCCATTTTTCATGCGCTAAAGCTTTCAAACGCACGATATTCGTCGACGAACTAACGCGTGGATTCGTAAAGCAGCTCTGGGCGAGTCAACATCACGCGTCGTTGGCAATTATTTCTTAAATGCAACCAGGCCACTGTTGTTTATTGGCCTTCGAGAGTTTTGCGTCTCACCGCATGTGATTAATGGTTGGCGTCGGTTAACGGTATCACCGCGATATCCCGTTGGTTTCCATTAACCACATGCAAAAACAAAAACAATTATAAAAACAATCACCACAAAGGAGTGGATCTTGGAAACTCCTACTTCCTATACGAAGGTATAGGTCGTTCGCAGCAACCGAAGGAAGCTCCTACACAACAACAAAAAAATTATCACCACAAAGGTGACACCATGGACTAAGTGTCCGAAGTCACCTTTTTTGACATACTACATAGTATGTCAGCACAACAGGAAGAAGAAGAAGAAGAACTAACGCGTGTTCAGGGTTGTCAGATACGGCGATTTCTCGTGGCGATTTTTCAACTTGTTTGTGCAAAGAATTTAATAAACTATACATCATCCATTTTTCATGAAAAAAATTTTTTTATGAAAAAAATTTAATGTACTATACATCGTCTTTTTTAAAATTTTTTATGAACAAATTTTATCGACTATAAATCGTCCGACTTGTATGCAAAAAATTATATAGAATATACATCGTCTATTAAAGATGCAAAAAATTAAATGGACTGGCTATACATACAAAATTTAATAGACTATACATCGTCCATTTTTAAATTTTTTATAAAAAATTAAATTGACTATAATTCGTCCATTTCGTATGTAAAAAATTAAATAGATGATTATATACGTCGTCTTCTTTTCGTGCAAAGAATTTAATAAACTATACATCATCCATTTTTCATGCAAAAAAATTTTTTATGAAAAAAATTTAATGGACTATACATCGTCTTTTTTTCAATTTTTTATGAAAAAATTTAGTCGACTTTAAATCGTCCGATTCGTATGCAAAAAATTGTATAGACTATACATCGTCTATTTTTCATGCAAAAAATTAAATGGACTGGCTATATATACAAAATTTAATGGACTATACATCGTCCATTTTTTAAATTTTTATAAAAAATTTAATTAACTATAATTTGTCCATTTCGTATGTAAAAACTTAAGTGGACTATATACGTCATCTTCTTTTCGTGCAAAGAATTTAATAAACTATACAACATCCATTTTTCATGCAAAAAAATTTTTTTATGAAAAAAATTTAATGGACTATACATCGGCTTTTTTTAAATTTTTTATGAAAAAATTTTATAGACTATAAATTGTCCGATTCGTATGCAAACAAATATATAGACTATACATCGTCTATTTTTCATGCAAAAAATTAAATGGACTGGCTATATATACAAAATTTAATGGACTATACATCGTCCATTTTTAAAATTTTTATAAAAAATTAAATTGACTATAATTCGTCCATTTCGTATGTAAAAAATTAAATGGACTATATACGTCGTCTTCTTTTTGTGCAAAGAATTTAATAAACTATACATCATCCATTTTTCATGCAAAACAGTTTTTTATGAAAAAAATTTAATGGACTATACATCGTCTTTTTTCAATTTTTTATGAATAAATTTTATCGACTATAAATCGTCCGATTCAACTTGTTTGGCGACTAAATTTTTGATTTGGCGACATGGCGATTTTTCTGGCGGTAAATAAATTTGTTGGAAATTTTATTGGCTATTTTCAAGGTTGGCAAACGGTATCGTAAAAATACCGATACCGATTCAAATACCGCTAAAATTAGATACCGGTATCGTTACCGATACCGAAATCCATTTCGGTTAGAAAATACCGGTATCCAGACTACCGTTTACGTCTATACCGGTACGTACCGGTATACCGATTCCGGCCAAAAAATTAATGATAGTTGAGTTGTAGTTGCCAAATTTTTATTATGTATTACAACTTTTTTCACCATGAGACAACTGCTTTTTATCAGTTGTATTTTGGTTTTTATTTCGACCATTGTGTTCGTTTTGCTTTACTTTTCCAGACGCCAACCAATTCCATTTGTCAACCAATATTATTGCCATGTTCATAAAACATAGAATCTCAAGAAAAAATACCAAGGCCAAAACTAAAAATATTTAAAATGTTTTGTAATGGATACTATGGTTTCAAGAAATATAGCATAGATAAGAACCTTTGTTTTTCGTGCATTGTTTCGAAGTCAACTAAAATTAGCAGTTTCAATCCAACTTAGTTGAGCTGTAAACCATAATATGGGCAAAAATATATTTCAATTAGCTTTCTTTCTTTGGTGTTGGTCTTGTTTATACACTTCACCGTAATATATAAGGTTGGTAGATAAGAAACTTCTAAACTTTTATATTTGAAGTTAAATATAAGATTAAAGTTGAGGTGAAGAAAAGTACTTTTTTGTACCAATTTTGTACTCTGTAGCTCGTTTCTGTATTTCTCGCATCGTAAAATTTTCCGCATGAAACGAGGGAATCGTAACAAAAACATTGTAAATTGAAACAAAAATGGCTTTTCTCACATAAGTGTTTCTGTATATTTACTTTGCGAGAAGTATCAGTCATTTGAATAAATTTCCAGCAATTATTGGAAGGATGTGAAAAAAAGTGTTTCTGTAATATTTTGTGAAAACTTTCTCGCAAGAACTGTCAAAACAACTCGCATTTTGAATTGGTGCGAGAACAACAAAATGTGAACAAAAACATATGAATTTTTTGAATTTGTGTGTTAAAATATGAAAAATAATTTAGTCGAAAAGATATGCAAAGAATTGTTGAACTAAAATAATTATTAACGAGTCGATATGACAATGTTTATTTAGAATTTATTTTGTATTATATTCTTATGTAGAGACAATTGATAGATAAAACTTATTTCAAGTATTTTACATTCATTTTATATTCATTTTCATCATATTATTTTCATTTTCTTGTAAATTACTTAATTTTTTTGTTATTGAATAATATTTTTGTTACATTTTGTTTTCATTTGACACTTGATTACTGGAAATATTCCAGTGAAAACAGATTCAGTGTTGTCCGTTTTCACATTCAAATACAGAATGTGATGGAATTTTGTGTTTCACACTTCATGTGAGAAATTTTGCTATGCGAGAAATACAGAAACGAGGTACTGTGTTGATATACATCTATTAAATTGAACTTTCATCATCCTGGAAGCTTAAATACACCGAAAACGTATAAATAGAACGCGAAATATATCATACAGGTAGTTCTTTAACAAAAAGTCTCCTAAAAATATTTAAAACAGTCCTGCGAATTACTCTTATTCAATTATGTTTTATAAACAAAGTTGTAAACAATGTAGGTCCAGTACAAAAATATTGTTTTTACCTATAATTGAAGATTTTGGAGGTGTCTGGAATATTTGTATGGTTATACTCGACAATACCTAGCAGAAAAATAGTAACACGTCCCAGGTATTTCAATTTCATAAAAATTTGTCTCACAGTGTAATATAACAGTATAGACAAAACTTTTATTTTTACTATTTTGTTTAATTAACCAAAATGTATACTTTTTATATGTAAAGTTTGAACTGCAGTCTCCTTGTTTCACTTTTTTAATAAATAATTTTTTAATAATAGTATAAAAACATATATAGAAACAAATAAGTTTACACGCTTTTATACGAGTACATATGTATTTAATGTAAAAATACTCCCTTTTTGAAGTAATTTAATAAAAAAAAAAAAGATTTTTTGTTATGTCCAATTCCTGAAATAATAAATTTATCAGTAATATCGGTATACCGGTATTATAAACTCGATAACGGTATGTACCGGTAATACCGATACCGAAATAAAAAAAATACCGATACCGCTACCGATACCGAAATTTAAAAAATAATTGTACCGGTATCAATACCGATACCGTTATTTTTTTCGGTTTCCAACCTTGGCTATTTTTAACAAAATTGAATTTCAAAATTTTAGTAATTCAGGAAAATTAGTTTGTTAAAGGAGTAGTTTCAAAAATAAATCTTACCAAAACTCGTCTGCAAGATATTCGGGTATATTCTGTATTCCACGTGAAATTAAAAGGTGTGGAATACAGAACATACCCGATTAAAGCAATTTGATTTTGATGATTTTTCTTATATTAATTAATTACTAATGCGTTTTGAATTTAATAAAATAAATAAAAAAAATTTGGCGATTTTATTTCTGCTTTTGGCGATTTGCTGCTGAATTTTGATACGATTATTTTCTAAACATTTTTATTAAAAAAACTGTTATATAAAAACAAATTTATTATCAAATATATATTACATAGCGTCTATACCTGAATAATATCAAATATATTTCTATCAGCAAACGTCAAATTTCATAGCAGAGAGAATCATATGACGTGTGGACTGTATTATATTAATATAACATCAGATATTATATTGTTTTCATAATATATATATTTAGAAAACAATATTATGATATCAAGTGTCAAAAAACGCACACATACATAAATACGTGAAGAGAATTTTGTGTATTAAAGTGAAAATTAATATTTTTTGATACAAATAATGCTGAAATGTTTTAATTATACACGATGTATTAGGGAATTCCAAAATTTTTATGGCACGACCATTACTTTTACATTACTTTTACAATATTCTGTGTTAACAACTAATTTCCTTCTAATAATTAAGGTGTATACACATGTACACTTTTGCGCTATTTATTTTATATGGAGTTTGACAATTAAAATAATTTGTTACTGAATTAGTTATGCAATCAACTCTTTAAACGTCAGAAAATATATGGGCCAGCAAAAAGTTGACATTAGGTCTTGTTGTTGAAGGGGTGCATTCACTTTTATGCGATTGCAAATTGCAAATAATTTTGTATACTGACTTTTTCATAAAAAAAAAGAAAAATATTTTAATTGTTAAAAACCTGAGTTTCATATTCAATGATGATGGATACTGAGTTGTTATCCGTAAATGATGTTGATATAGAAGAAGGAGAGGTAAATCCACTTAATATATGGCGATATGTACATAAATGCATTTGCATATGTATGAAGTTTTTTTCTAAACTAAGCATAACAATTATACATTTTGCAAAAAGCTTTCAGATACTTCAGAAGTTTATACGCCACTCCAAAGGCCATCATCGCTGAAGCATTCTTCAATCAGCACCATCACTCCAACAAAAACGCTAACAAATGCTGCCAAATGCTCAAAAATGGATGCCGATGCTGGTGATGAAGATAAAATTATAACAAATATAAATAACCCCGATGATGAAGATGAATGCCAAAGCGATGACTTCTCTTCATCGTCAGACGACTCTTCGGACACTTGTTTGGGTAAGACAATTGAGGACAAGAAATCTAAGCATGAAAAAAGGCGTGTCAAACGCACCGTTATGGTACGGGTAAATGCAACTTCGGATAATGATGAACACAAGAAGGCACGTTTCAAAAAGTATGATATTTGGACAGCTGCTTTGCAAGAAGAAGCGCTTACGGAAAACATGCGCGGCTGTGATGTCACTCAGAATGGCTGCAATGATCGTAATGTAGAAAATTATGATTTTTCATTGCGATACCGTTTAAATGGTGATAACAGTCTTAAAAGAAGATTATCAAATTCAAACGATGATCTTTCTGACAGTGATCAATATCAACCACACAGTAAGCGCCAGAGGCCCTTTAGTCGTGGGGACAGTAAGCCAATAACTTTTAAACGTTCGGTGCATGAACGTTTAGGCAAACGCAAAGACTTTTGTGTTCGTAGACGTTCGTCTCCCTATAGCGGTGGATCTGATTCAAACTCTTACGAGCCTAAGCACATAGATGACTTGGAGGATACCGAAGGGCGTGAAACTATAGACATAGCTAGAGAAATTGCGATGAAATTATATGAAGAAAAGGACGACTTATTGGGTATACAAAAAATAATGAATATATTTTTTACCACAGAATATTTACGTTCTTATTTTTAATTCCAGTGCGAGTAGTTGAAGTATTGGGAACAGAGTTGCCTTTAAAGATTTACAAAGAAACACAGCGTATTGAATCCGAAGGTGGTATGACAATAAAGGTAATTTACAAAAACTCGCATTGTTAATTTGATGCAGCCATTTCATTGTTTAAATTTACTTATCAGCATAACTACATATACTACTAAACATATGTACATATATATGTATGTACATATGTTTAGTTAAGTTAACTCGAAAGGGATACACGTAAGTTTAAAGTTTAAAGCAAAGATATACCCTAAACTCTGTGTAGACACAGTTCATAAGTAATTTTGTGTCGATAACTGTAATGCCTGTTATTTACGCTCCATAAAATAATAGAGACTTAAAGCTTAAATTAGACGTGACATAGCCATAACACCATAGCCATAACCAAACCAAAATTCAATTGGTTTCTATAGTGAGAGTTATGGCGAGTCTCTCTCACTCTTACTCTCACCATAGAAATCAATTGAATTTTGGTTTGGTTATGGCTATGGCGTTATGGCTATGTCACGTCTAATTTAAGCTTAAAGGTGAGAAAAACAAAAGAAATATTTCTTCTGTTCTACTATTGTTTAGTAACGACACTCGTTTAACATGTGCTTACTTCGGTTTATGACAATCCAATTAGTTTCTATACTTAACTTTATCACAGAATATCTCGTAATTGAAAAATAAGAGTTTTATTTTTAAAGAAAAATATTACTAGTTTTTATAAAAGTTTACAAAGGAATGAAAAAATTATTTTTTTCGAACAAATTATAAAACAAAGCTTATATGATTGAAAAACATTTTTCCAATACCCCTTCTCAATCACATAAACCAATACAATTACAAAATTTCAAAAAAGTATTTCCATCCAAAGATTTTGTACATATATCAGCTACTTGATCTGATGTTCCAATTGATATAATTTTAATAACTCCTTTCTCGACATTATCTCTAATGAAATGATGTTTAATATCTATGTGCTTTGATCTCTTCGACTTAATATTTCTTGCCATACATGCACAACCACGATTATCCTCATATATGATTACAGCTTCATTTTTTAAAACATTTAAATCTTGCAATAGTCCTCTTAACCATATGGCTTCAGATACAGCTGTACTTAAAGCCACATATTCTGCTTCACTCGAAGAAGTAGCAATTGTTTGTTGTTTCTTACTGGACCATGATACTGTGCAACCAAACACTTTAAATATGTATCCACTCACAGACTTACGATCTGTGACATCACTACCCCAATCTGCATCGGCATATCCAAGCAAAATATTATCATCATAAGCATTGTATATCAATTTCTTTTTTATTGTACCTTTCAAATATCGTAATATCCTTTTTAATGATTGCCAGTGTTCTTCTGAAGGATTTTGCTGAAATCTTCCTAAATAGCTTACATGATAACATATATCTGGCCTTATACAAAGCATTATGTACATAAGACTCCCCAAAAGCTCACGATATGGCTTGTTAAATGTATTATCACCATTATAAGTCAGTTGCAATCCTTTTTCCATGGGTGTTTTGACGGGATTACAATCAGTCATTGAAAATTTATCTAAAACTTTTTGTATATTAGCTTCGTGCGATATTCTTATACTATAATTGTCGACTTCAAATTTCATTCCAAGAAAATGCTTAAGATTGCCATAATCGTAAACCTCAAAATGTTTCGAGAGCTCACTCTTGAGATTTTCAATAATCTTTAAATTCGAACCAGCAATCAATAAGTCATCAACATACATAATAATATACAAAGTATCATTATTAATAGTTTCATCAGTTTTTGTATAGAGACAATAGTCATGTTTAGAACGAACAAATCCCAGATTTAAGAGAAATTCATTCAGCTTATCATTCCAACACTTTGGCGCTTGCTTCAATCCATAAAGGGATTTGAGTAAACGGCAACAAAGCCCTTTTTCGGCTGAAACCCCTTCTGGCACTGTCATGTAAATTTCTTCACGTAAATCTCCATTTAAAAAAGCTGTTTTTATATCTAATTGGTGAAGATGTAGTTTTCCCTTGGACGCAATTGCCAGTAACACTCGCACAGTTGAAAGTTTTGCCACAGGAGCATACGTTTCATTGTAATCTATCCCGTACTTTTGTGAAAAACCTTTTACCACTAATCTGGCCTTGTACCGTTCAGAATTATCATTCACATTGTGCTTAATGCTGAAAACCCATTTAGACTTAAGTAACTTCACATTTTTAGGAGGTTTTGTTAATATCCAGACTTTATTAGACTGCATAGACTGTAATTCTTCTTCAATAGCTTTGAACCATTTGTCTGCATCAAGTCTACCAGATATTTCAGAATAAGTTTCAGGATTTCCAACACAAAGAGATGCTTCCGTAGTGGCTGAATTACTAGTAAAATAATCTAGAAATCTCAAAGGTGCACGTTCTCTAGAACTTTTTCTTATATCTGTTGTTTCTTTATCATTGATCTCTTCATCAATATTTTCAGATTCTTCACATTCGTCTTCAGTAATTACAAGTTCTTCATCACATACATCCTCTGTAACGGGCATATTTTTATTTATCATTATTTCTTCCCCTTCTTGCTCGTTACTTCTTAGTATTATGTTCAACTGCTCAAAATTATTAGTAACTTCTTTATATGGATAATTCATCTCATCAAATTTTACATCTCTAGCGGTAATAATCTTTTTCAACTTCATATCCCACAACTTATATCCATTTGGAACATATCCAATCATAATTAAAGATTTACACTTGTCGTCAAGCTTACTTCTATTTGGTTTGGGTATCCAAGCACATGCTTTGCACCCGAATATTCTCAGCATTTTGACATTAGGTTTGTAACCATACCACATTTCAGCAGGTGTTGCAATACCATCTAAAGCTTTAGTTGGACTTCTGCTTATAAGATATACTCCAGTTAGCGCGGCCTCATTCCACATATTTTTCGGCATATAAGATTCGAGCAACATAGTACGAACTTTTTCCACTAACGTTCTATTAAAACGTTCAGACACTCCATTCTGTTGTGGAGAATAAGCAATTGTCTCTTCTATTTGAATGCCTTTGGCTTTATACCACTTCCACTGCTCCTTCGAGTTATACTCACGACCTTGATCTATTGTTACGTTTTGATATTGATAAACCAAACTTTGCTTTGGCCATGGCTTCATATTCTACTAATTTCTCAAATACACAAGATTTCTTTTTAATCGCGTAAATTACAGTGAAATGAGTAAAATCGTCTATGAACGATACAAAATACTTTGATCCATCCCAGGCTATAGGATCAATTGGACCACACACATCTGAGTGTATTCTTTCCAATGGACGTAATGCACGTTGACGAGATCCGGTAAAAGGTTCTCTTGACAGTTTTCCTTTTACACAGATTTCACAAAAATCCAGTTTTTTACTTTTGGACTTCACATTTATACCACTTACAAAATTCTTATTTAATAATTCATTAAAGGCGGATTGCCCAATGTGACCATACCTTTTGTGCCACAGTTCAACTTCATTATAATTTGAAAAATGTGCATCATGTTGTTTTAATTGAAATGTAACTTCATACAGACTTCCCCGTAAGTATCCTGACGCAATCAATACTTTATCCTTGTATATAAAGGCATTATCCTTACTGAATTTCACTTCAATTCCTGCAGCAGTCATTTTTTTAACTGACAGTAGATTATCTCTCAAGTCTTGTACATATAATACGTCTTTAAGCATAACATCAACATCCTTATTGGTCACACAATGAATTGTACCTACATGATTAGCCGTTAAATATTGATCATCCTTAGCTACTTTTATTTGTATTGGATTCATTATTTCATTTACAGATGTAAAATGACTATTTTCATTCACAAGATGATCACTTGATCCAGAATCCAGTTTGAACGTTATTGTTGATTTCATATTCGGTTTTGTATCTACCTTGAAACAAATATTTTGGGATTCAGGCTTACCTTTAAAAGCACTACGAGCTTCACTACTGCGACAATCATTTGCTTTATGTCCCATCTTATTGCACTTGAAACATTTGCCATAAAATTTTCTCTTCATTTGCTTCTTACCAGTAAAGGCGGTTTTAGTAGGACCAGTTTCATCTACATAACGATTTGAAATCTTTGTTTCTTCCAATAATAGACGCTGCTTTACCATGTCGTAATTGATTTGACCTTCAAGATTTTGTAGAGCTGTGATAAGAGGATCAAATTTTTCTGGAAGTGACATAAATAAATGTGTAAGAATGTCACTTTCTTCTAAAACAGCACCAGCAGTTTTTAAATTTCTAATCAAACTTTACTAAATGTTCAGCTACAACATCCCCTTCGCTTAGTTTTATTTGCATCAATTGTTTTCTTACCAAGATCTGATTAATCATAGACTTCTTTGCAAAGACTTCCTTCAAACTCTCCCACATTTCTTTCGCTGTAGCTTTCTCACGGATATACCCCAAACATTTGTTTCCAACAAATGCAACTAATCGTTCCTTTGCCTTGCAATCTTTCTTCAAAAATTCTTCTCTCTTGGCATTATCTGATGGAGCCAAGTTCGTTAAAACTTCTCCAAGATTCAAACCTTCCAAATGTACTTGTACACGGAACTGCCATTCATCATATCCACAACCGTTAAATTGTGGAATTCCAGTTACTTCTTTATCGCCCATAACCTCTCGTAATTGAAAAATTATTTTTTCATTCCTTTGTAAACTTTTATAAAAACTAGTAATATTTTTCTTTAAAAATAAAACTCTTATTTTTCAATTACGAGAGAATATTATCCCAAATATCCTCAATAAAATTTTATAAAATATATAAAATATTACTTAACGCAATTCTAGGATTATAGAACTTGGTCTTTTACTCTTTCGTTTTGATTTTTTAAATTCATTTTCTATATAGATACAGTTCATTTAATATAAGGATTTTTTTAAATGAAGCTTTAAAAAAATTAAAAATAATTTAGATTCATTTAAATAAAAAAATTTTAAATAATTTAGATTCATTTAAATAAAAAAATTTTAAATGCGCTACCAATCAGCAAATTGTACATTTACATCAGTGTGGGGCAGACACAATACACTTTCATATGTCTCATATGTGCTTCCTATAGATACACGCGTGCATAGGATTTCAAAAATCTGCCCGACACTGATTTACATACAAATTTAAACGATTATTTATTATTATTTTATCAGGAGACTCCAATTAGCGCTATAAAAATATTTTATTTAACTTAATCGAAATTATTTTTAACTTTCTAGATTAGATTTTAAATGTGCAGGGAATAAATAGGTCACGCCCTTTTTTGCAAATACATATTAGTGGTCCCACCCACTTTTCTATATGCATGTGTTAAAATTAGTAAGAATCGGTCAAATAGAAGCACATGAAACATAATATTAAGTTGTAATGGACATGGCCCCGCCCACTTCTTTAAGCTTTAGATTATGACGTTCCAACGCGCCCAAACTGTTTGCATATTTTCGTGATTATTGGATAAGTAAAACTACATATCTTTCATTTACTCAAACAACGTGACAACTCAAAAAAATGGAATTTTCGAGTTAATGATGCAGAATTAATCCTAATATCGTTCTTCATAATCACCCTTATCGGGAATAAAAGGCGTATTCACATGACATATTTGCCGTGAACAAAATTATAAAACATTATACTTACACAACAACAACGAATAACATTGCCGATCACAATTTTAGGGAAAGGTACCACTTTTCACCTGAACTTTTATTCCCTATAGGGGCGAACTGAAAACTTTAAACTCTTTTTCTGGCAAACTACTTTTTTTGAGTTAAGACGTTCTTTGAGTAAATGAGGGCGACCAAGCGCACACTTCTTCAAATAAAATATCATGTCATGTCCAAGACTACAAACTATTTGCCATCTTTCGTGGGGATAGGATAATTAAAAGTAAATTAAATATAATATTAAATTTTAATGGGCGTGGCTCCTCCCACTTTGAAGTTCAAAATTGCGTAACTATAAAGATCAAGGAGTGTGCTAAGGTTCGTAGTGATGCGATAAGTAAAATTACATAAAATAAAAAGAAACGCCCATTAGCGTTATCCCGCCCACTTTTTTTGGCGATGGGACCAAATGAAAACTACACCCTTTTAGCTAAAAAAAGTTTTTAAAAATCTGTCTTAAAATTACTGAGTTACACATTTAAAAAAATACAGAGGAATTAATAACTTCCTTTTTTGAACTCAGTTTATTAATATTGGGAAGCGGAGGAATGTTCTTAAATACTTGTTTACATACATACATACATATGTATAGTTATATGTAAATTTTAAATAATTTTTCCTGTAATATTTTGTTTAATTATTTCTATTAAAGAGTGTATATTTTTTTTGTAGAATGGCCAACGACGACGTACTCCTGGCGGTGTATTTCTATTTCTATTAAAACACCATGATTCACTATCCGCAGAAGATCAAAAAGCTATATTCACAGAAGATCGCAATATTGCCAATAAGAAACACAAAGATATTAAAGCCATAATTCGCGATCGAAAAGTAAAAGAATTAAAAAAGCGTCTTTGTGAGCAGGGTGCAGAACTTCCCAATCTGAATACCCGCAAAGAATTAATGTTGCTAGGTGATGATGTGAGCCAAAAACAAAATGATGGCAATTGTAAGGTCTTTTGAAATAAATTCAGCTTATATATAAAAACAATTTGTTATATTTTTAGTATCGAATCCCCCACCATCTCCCGAAGCCTATGCACAGAGTGGTTTGGACTTAAAATCTATACCAATTAATCATGTTGCCAATGATGTAGAAGTTGACGTATCGGATAAACCATCAACATCACAAGGCATTAACGAAAACAAAGTATTGCAAACATATGAAGATGATTTTTTGGACGTTAATTGTGGAGACATGGACCTTTTTTAATCAAAATTTTAGTAGTTTTTTTAAGCAGTGTACAGCGTTTTGTTTTTTATTCTTTAATTATATTTAATAATATATAAAATTTAAATTTTATAGAAATATGTAATGAAAAAGTATTCGCATTGTTAATACTGGGCTTAAAACAAGAAAAAAAACGTTACAAAAGATTTTCGCTTGATTCAAACTAGAAAATAAATTTACTTTGTCCCCTTTCACAATAGAGATATTCACCCTTATTCCGTACGTGGATTCTGTAACTTTTTGCGGTAACGATAGTGTGATTCCGCAATTTCTTTTTTACGATAGTCTCCAGCATTATCTTACTCACCATTTAATTCAATATTATGTGATAATACAGAAAAACTCAATGATATTGATCCTGTGATTTATTTTTTTTCTCCAACCGACAACGAATATCGTTAAAATATGTTACTGAATATCTTAGTCGATAAATTTTTGTTATATTTATTATAGCGATACGATTATCGTAACTGAATCCAGGTACTGTTGTTAAAATCGGCGTCTTCTGGCTGTAGAGAATAATTTTGTGCTATGTATTGACAGTCTGTTTCCTAAGGTACTATGAACCTGTCAATAGCAGTCAGTTGTTTTCGACAACAAATAGACAACCTCTAATTTTTTGGTATTGTATTGATGTGACTCGATGTTGACAACTGGAATAAGGGTGATTGAAAGTACTGAAGTACACATCGTCACCTAGACTTTTTGATTGATTATGATGTGATTAACCAAACAACATCTATCCTTAAAATGTTACTCACATACATATATATGTATGTTCAAAAATACCGATTTTATTCATTAAATCCAAAACACAATAACAAAGAGTTGCTTCTCCTGTAAAAAAGTAAAAAGTGTACTTACGGACTTTTGGATTTTAGCTGACGATATGTGCGTTGACATCTAAGGCAAGTTTCTAAAGCTTAAATTAGACGTGACATAGCCATAACCAAAATTCAATTGGTTTCTATGGTGAGAAACCAATTATGGCGCCATGACTCTCACCATAGAAACCAATTGAATTTTGGTTTGGTTATGGCTATGTCACGTCTAATTTAAGCTTAAATTATGAATAAAATTCCATGAGAAATTTTTCCCGGGGAACAATTCCAACCACAATAAGGAAAACAAAAAATTCTAATTGGAAAAGGGAGAAATTTCCCTTGGAATTTTATTCATAATTGCCCTGCTAATAAATTCAATTTGTACGAATCGAAGCATATCAATGTGCTTTGGTACGAATTCTATAACTCCCTAATGCATTATAATACATTTTAGTACTGCAGTTTTACAAAACAGGCATGTGGAAAACAAGCGCGTATTTTTCTCCGTGTACTACTAAACACCGCCAAAACAAAATACTGGGAAATTTTAGTGCCATTTTCTATGCTATTCGTCTGCATCAATTTGTACCTGACAGCTGTTTTTTTTTCTTGCTTTTAGTGCATTCTTTTAATACACAAGAACCATACCAAGAAAATTGGGTTCTCAAACGTTTCCGCCGCTAGTAATTATATGTAAATTATTGTAACAATATATAGAATATTAAGTGTCAAGTTATTAATAAAGTTGAAGTACGAATTAAACTTTTTAACATTGTGCGTTTATGAATCTGAACCTTTTGTGTTGAAATTTTTGTGTATCGTGCGTGTGTGTGTGTTTGATAAATTTTAAATCGTTTTATCTTTGTAATGCGTAAGACGCGTTCCCAAACTCAAGCAGAAAACGCTTTGCTGTCTGGCAGCGCCACGAACAGATTGCGTTCTGGCGTTGTTTCCTCCTCAACTACCGCCCCAAGTCTAAGTCAACAACAGCATCAAATGAATCCCGGTAACCAGCTCAAGCGGACTGCACAGGCACCACCCACCCTCAATTTTGTTGATCCCGCCCGGCTCAAGGTAGGTTCTTCAGAACTATCAGTTCCATTGTCTAGTTAGAATTTGATGAAATCTATGCACAAATTTTCACACAAAAAGATTTTTTTTTGGTAACATTTTTGTAATGGTTCCCATTCCCAGTATTTTATAAAACCAATTATTTTTGTTGGATTAGTGCAAATTTTTTTATTACATTGTAATTAATTAATGATTTTAAATTGAGCATGTATTTGGAAGTGGTTTCTTTTTTTAATGAATTTTCCCACGACTTTTTTGTTAAGAAATCTTATATTGGAAAATGTTAAAACATAACACTGTTAGTATTTTTTAATTTGAAAATGTATGCGTATCTGTTCAGCGATCTATCCACTAGCCATCGACTTGGGTATGACATGAACATGACGCCGGCAGAGCAACTGTGAAAAAATCATCAAATTCTTTGTTGTGTTGGATACGAGCGATGTCCATGTTCAGGCATATCAAAGTATTTTGCGCTACTGCAATAAAGATGGAATATTTACCAATTTTGTTCTGTCTCTTTTCTTACTATTGCAAATGGTTGCGGCGAACATTGTTGCTCAGACATATGTTCGGGCGTCCATGTCAGAGCATGGACGAAAGTTGGACATGACCGGTCTCCATTAGCCATTTGCGATGTCCGACATGATGCCCATATCAAGTTGAGGGCTAGTGGAGACCGCTATTAAGAACACACGTGAACAAAACATGGACGTGAGCGGTCTCCATTAGCCATTTTCGATGTTCGACTTGATGCCCATACCAAGTTCATGGCTAGTGAAGACCCCTAGATGGAGCCAATCCCACGATGTCGACAACGTTCGACTTGTCGCACACTTACATTCAATTTCAATTTATTTTATTATTCAACTTTTAAACAAATTTTAATATTTTGTTGTTTAAAATGTAAGTGTGCAACAAGTCCAACATTGTCGACATCGTGGGACAGGCCCTTAGTTTCGGAGTTGCGGGTTTTTTATTGATCATAATTTTTAAGAGTGCTGATATTCTTATTCTGAAAACCAGTGGGTGGTTTTAAATTCTTGGAACTGAGAAAACTGCAATCTGTATGCTTCTCTATACTTAGCCTGGCTTAAATGCAGTTCAGTGAAAACTAAGAAAGAAATAAATATCAAAATTGATCTTTAAAGTTTACATACAAAACTGTAACTATGCGTTGCATTTCTGGAAGTAACACGGTCAAAATTGGCATCAATTAAGAGGGTTTTCATGAGAATGTCCAAAAGTCTCGCAAACTGTGCAATTATGCATTTTTTACACTCTGGTAAATAAAATGTCAAAAATTTTATGGGATTTTTTGGCTTCTTTTACGCATTTTTAGGCACACATACACACTTTTTTATTTTTATAGAAATATATAAATAAGGGCTTTCACGCTTTGTATTAAAATACCCTTTTAAAATTAATAGCCCTTGTAAACACACTACATTACAAGGCCACAACAACAAAATACATTGAAACATAATTTACTATACAGTCGTTAAGCAGCTCTGGGTTGGAGAACATCCCTTGCGTCTTCGTAATTATTTCTTAAGTGCGGTCAGGCTTGTGTGTGTTGTTTGGCCTTCGAGAGTTTTTCGTCACGCTCCGTGACGACCGTATAATCTTGCGGTTTTTTGTGGAATTTCCTTGACAACCACGTTGCTACTCCTTATGTGGAGGCATAGGTCATGTAAACTCAGTCGCAAAACTTTTTAAACTACTGTTAATGCAAATTTACTTTGTATAGTATGTTAAATAAAATAAAATAAATAATTTGTTTATTTGTTTATTTATTTGGGGTTACTCCGTGCCCCCTTGTTATAACAAGGGATGGGAGATTTACTTGGCCGAACTCAAAGGTTATATCGCCATCAAAATTTCTGTGCTTAGGAGCCTCCTCCGAGAAAATTCCAAACGACATATACCGTCGCATACGAAGCTGGAACTCCCAAATTCCTCTCCTTAATTGTTTAAACTGAGTTTTTGTTTGGTTCTTCAACCACGTTTCAATGTTTATTTTGTTCAAAAAATGAGTTTTTGTTTGGTTCTCCAACCAATTTTCAATATATTTTCTTTATAATTATTTTTGCATGTGGTTAATGGAAACCAACGGGATACCGCGGTGGATACCGTTAACCGACGCCAACCACTAATCACATGCGGTGAGACGCAAAACTCTCGAAGGCCAATAAACAACAGTGGCCTGGTTGCATTTAAGAAATAATTGCCAACGACGCGTGATATTGACTCGCCCAGAGCTGCTTTACGACTCAAATAAATAATTTACTATACTTTTAAAAAAATGCAAGACCAACAACAATAGCATTTTAAGTGTTTTAATTGTACAAGTATGAGACAGTGTTGTCAACTTGGAAGGATTAGCAGATTTCATTAGAGCTTTTTAAAAAGCTATAAAGTGTTAACAAATCTGCCTATCTTTAAGATCCATTTAAAGGTATATCCAGGCTCTTTAAAATGTAGCCCATTTTTCTATTATACATTTTTTATTACTAAAAAAAATGCAGATTACAAATACAATTTTTGAACCCCATAAATACGGTAACAAAGTAGAGGCCCTAAAAATGTTTCTACATATTTACTATATTATATTACATTAGCTCAACTTAGGGCCTAATTTTGTACAACACAACGCTTAGCGTTGACAAATTCTGTATTTATTTTGTTTTTTGTAATTAAAATTTTTCCATATAAAATTATTCAACGCTTGGCGTTGTGTTTTAAAAAATTAGGCCCTTAAAGTTGGTTAAAAGTAGGATTTTGTCGGAGGTATAAAAGGATTTTTCTCTTACAATTTTAATTTAGTTATACGTCTGTTAAATTACTACTTTTAAGTTGTAGTAATGGCCCTCTGGTGAGCTATAGTATTCTTTTAATTTCATTACAAAGTTATAAATTAACATAAACAAATTGAAAAACGCATTTTTTCTAACTTTTGGTGATATATGAAATTTAAAATTTGATAACACTGCACCTACAAATAAAATATATCATATATCATATTATAAAATATATCACATATCAATTTATTTACAACATCAGCAAAAAAGGCGTTCACGCTTTGCCACACATTTTTCGTGCATATTCTTAAAACTATGAAAAGTCTGTGATGAATTTGTATAAAAACAAAAACATTTTTAAAATGTAGCTTTTGTTTCTATGTAACAATTGCTTTAGTGACGTGATTCAGAAAATTAAATGTTAATTTTGTTGAGTGTAGTTTTGTGCAACTCTGCGTTTTTTTTATTATTTCTGTGTTCATTAATTTTTTCTGAATAAATCCCATGCATAATATAGGGATTTTTATGCCGTCAAAAAAGACCAAACTCGCCGCCATATTCTTTGGAATAGAATATTATTTTCTTTTTCGGAAGAGTTGATCAAGACCAGAAAAAAGAAAACTAAAGTGTGTGTAAAGAACCCCAAATAAATAAAATCAGCAAAAGCGTTAGCTAATTATTTCAATTAATAATATTAGATACTTTGAAAGAATATGTTTAGTGTGGTATACTAAAATCAAGTGAAGAGTGTGCTGTTTAAGCCAAGAAACAAATTTAATCTTTGATAATACCAGCGAAAATTGTGTGATATACTTGCCTACATGTGTATGTATTTCTTCAACATTTATTAGTAAAAAAGTGAAATTAATGGATCTCCAACGTTTGTAAAAATGTTAAATTATTGAGGTAAAATTAAATATGTAAATCTTAATTAAAGAAAATATAAAATTTTTGCTAAAAGTGTTGACATAAAAACCCAGTATAAAATTTGCAAATTAGTACCTATAAAAATGTTTAAATGTTTTAAAATTTTCTTGGCTTTAATGGGGATTGATTGGTTTCTATGTGTCTTTTTCAATGTTGCCAACTTAAATCTTTCATACATTAATTTTTTTCTTTGTTGTGCTATAAATAAAGTGTGCATGTGTATAAATGTTTGTATGCATACATGTGCGTGTAAATAATAGTGTGTGTGTATACAGATGTGTGTGTGTGTGTGTGTGTGTGTATACAGATGTGTGTGTGTGTGTGTGTGTGTGTATGTATAAATGTGTGTGTGCATGTATCAATGTGTGTGTGGCTACGTGTGTGTCGTTGACTTAAGTATAGGTGAAGTGCAAGTACCACATATCGCACCTTATCAACAAGAGGGCATTAACTCAAAATTTTAAAATGTTCAGTAGAGACGAAAAACTGTTTGTGGTTAGATTACAAGAGAATTTGAAAATCCGAATCCATAGTAGTAATTAAATTCCATTTGAAAATATATTTGCATTGTTTTTATTTCAAAATGTTGGAATTCTTGGGGTAAAAATCTATGTTTTGAGTTAATACCATTTTTCGGAATTTTCTCGATATTTTTTTTTGTATTATTTTGAGTTATGACGCTTTAGTTGAAATTTAAATAAAGTTTCAAAATATATTTTTCAACAAAACAGTATCAACTCAAAATACAACAAAATTTAAGTAAAACAATTGAATTATTTTTAACTTGAATAAAGGCTCAAATCAAAATAATACCTCTTTTATGAAAATATAAGACACATTTGTGTGTCCACTTTTGTACTAACTCAAAATAATTGTATGTGTTCTGGCTTTCACATCGTTTTCACATTTTTTCTTGTGAAATCGTATGTTAAAGCACATCCAACGCCTGTTTAGGTTGAAATTTAGAAAATAAAAACTAATAGTATGTGTTCTTGCATCCGATTTTAGATGAAAACGACGTCCATTTAAAAATCCTTTTCATCTAAAATCGGATGCAAGAACACATACTATTAGTTTTTATTTTCTAAATTTCAACCTAAACAGGCGTAGGATGTGCTTTAACATCCGATTTCACAAGAAAAAATGTGAAAACGATGTGAAAGCCAGAACACATACAAATACCTTTTTGATTATATTTATAAAGGTAGTCACTACACTATCACAAAAATGGTCTCAAATGTGGTTTTCGAGGTGAAAGAGTAATCGGAATACGTTGAAATTTTTACAGTAGATACATAATCGTGTATGTTCTGGCTTCCACATCGTTTTCACATGTTTTCTTGTGAGTTCGGATGTTAAAACACATGCTACGCCCGTTTAAGTTGAAATTTAGAAAATATAAATTTATAGTGTGTGTTCTAGCATCCGAATTTAGAAGAACCCAATTTAAAAATTAAAGATTTCAAACTTTTAGATTTGTTCGTTTTCGATTTTGAGCAAAAAACTCGTATTCTTTTCACTTGTTAACAGGCTTGTGAAAAGAATACGAGTTTTTTGCTCAAAAGTGAAAACGAAAAAATCTAAAAGTTTGAAATCGTTCATTTTGAAATTGTTTTCTTCTAAATTCGGATGCTAGAACACACACTATAAATTTTTATTTTCTAAATTTCAACTTGAAAGAGGCGTAGCATGTGTTTTAACATGAGAACTCACAAGAAAACTAGTGAAAACGATGTGGACGCCAGAACATACACGATTGATATTGTTAGTTGATTTCTTGCAAAAAGTGAAATTTCAAAAATTTTGAGTTAATACCCTCTTGTTGATAAGGTGCGATATGTATATCACATAGATATTTTATATAGAAATGTTTTGTTATTGTGTGGGTTAGTACGTGTATGTGTTGGTGTTCCGTTGACGGTTTTTATAGTGTTTGGTTTCTGTGTCTGTTCCTTCTATGCTGCCTGCCATGCATACTAATACATATCGTCAACTAAAATCTCATAGGTCGTGTGTGACAAAATTTAATAATCTGTGGTTCTTAATTTCTTATTTCGAGTTTATGATAATTATTCCAAAGAATTAAATTTTACTCAAAGATAACGCTCCGGAGTACTCAAACCAAGGATGGCAAAATTGGTACAATTGCAGTTTTTTTGTACTATTCAAACTCGAAAAGTTCAATATTAGACCAATGGTTAATTTAGTAGAGTTTTAGTAATTTCATTCTGGATTTATTTGCATTGTTCAAATGTGAAAATTGACATAGTCACCCCGAAATAGTTTTGCTCCACTGACCATTCTTAAAAAAATGAGTTCAGTATGGAATATATACATATACGACATTTATAACCAGTGAAATGCATTTTTTTCGATTTTATGTGAACAAATTGTGGATTTTCGTTCATATTTATTTCGTACAACATTAGACTAAATAAAAATAACAATAAAAAAGTAACATTTTAAATTATTTAACATATTATGCGACTTATTTCTCTAGTCAGTAAGGATAATGAACAAACAACAAAATTCGCAATTCACAGCAGTAAAGTATACGAATGGAGCACAAAAAGCAAATTTTTGAAAATAAATTAATGACTTGCCAAATATATTAGAAACATAGCCCTATACGCATATGATACCTTAATATATACCATTGCAGAGAAGGAAGAAGAATGTCGAGAAATTATAACTTATAACATAGATAAAATAAATATGTAACTGGTAAAAATGAATGAACTTACGGCCTGTCCCACGATGTCACCAGAATTCGTTCGATCAAATATTTACACTGAAAACAACAACAAATTTTCTAATGTTATTGTTGTTTGCAATACAAGTTTCGAACGAATTCTGGTGACATCGTGGGACAGGCCGTTAAACTAATTGAAAACAAGACGAAGATAATAGAAATTAACATCAATTCAATTTGCAGTAAGCGACAATTGTTGTATGTAAAACGTATTTGAAAATTATGAAAAAAGATCTTCTGAAAACTTGAATTTTTATACATAGATATATCGTCGGTTGGTTTCTGGTTTGCTGCAGACATAATGTATTTTGAATATACTGTGCCGCAAACCAGAAACCAACCGACGATATATCGCACACTAAATCATAAACAGCCACAACTCAGAATGATCAAAATGATTTTGTTTTTTTATAAACGAATTAATTTAACAAATCTCTTTCTTGAAGAATATAAAATACCATTATCCTATTTTTACATTACATACTTGCATCATTTGTAAAGTATCAAAAGTTGTTTGCCACTACTCAGCATCTGAAATATTTTGAGTTGTGACTGTTTTTGATTTGATCCAAAAATAATATTTTTTGCAGAAGTAACCGTACCCGAATATTCGGTCGGACACTACTAGTCATATAAACTGGATTAGAAATAAATCGGATTCAGTCCACAACTTTTCTTTTAACTCCATAAATTGTTTTTCCAAGTTAAAATGTTTACCACACTAAGAATGAAACATTTGCTGCAAAACTTTTGAGTTTGCCTTATCATGAGTATCTCCCCAGCGGGAAGGTTATTTTAGGTTAGGTTGGCAGGCTGAGGGTGAAGAAATGAAAAATGTAGGGGTCCAGAGCTCACTTGGGTCTAATACGATGATCCCTTTGTGCTACCTGTAAGTTGAAAGTAGTAGAAGAAAGGGGATAGGTAATAAACGGGAAGATATAGATCAAAAGTTTCTTTAGGATAAGAGAAAAAGAGAAGAGAAGTGGGTCAGGAAAGGATCTAGTGTATACACATGCCTTAGAAGAAAAGGGTTAACGAACATACCAGCCGCTGCTCCTAATGTATAGACTTAGGATTCTGAGTCCTATTTCCGATAACTCGGACAGTCTATTGATAAGGGTTAGCTTTTAACATAAAGATAAACCCTACTTGTCAGTTAACTGTAGTTTAAACTTAAACTATTGTTTTTCAGATAAAGATAATCTAGTTAATAATCTTATGTTATCTTACTATTATTATGTTATAATCTTAAATTATGGGAAAGAGAAGAAAGAAGAGGGGTATTGAGGGGAGTTGATGAGTTTTAAAAGAGAATTGGCAAAAAATTTTTTTGAGTTATGACGTTTCATTAAATGAGCGATATATGTATGTATGTATGTTATTACTATTTCTTATATATTGCAGGAATGTGAGGAAATGATAAGTATCCTTCGTGTGGTCGAACTGCAAAAGATACTCTCGTATTTAAACATTAACTTTGCTGGGCGCAAAGTGGATTATCAGCGTAGAATTTTATCATTTTTGCGTACTAATTTTGATTTAATTGCACCAAAAGTTCGCGAAGTTTATACACAATCCATGTAAGTTTTTGATAATAAAAAATTTATTTATTCCATGAATTTTATTTTTACTTGTGTATTTCCATCAGTATCGAACAACAAAGTAGTCAGTACGGTCCAACAGATCCGAAAAGGATGTATTCACAAATGCAAATGCAACCGAATGCCGCTGGCATGGTGGGTGCCAATTCCGCGTCTCAAATGGGAAACCCACAACAACTACTTAATCCAGCGAGTCAGGCTGGTATGCAGGCTGGTGTACCACCCGGCAATAACGTGGTACCATTCCTTCATGCTATACCAACTCAAATGCCCATCCATCCGGATGTGCGTTTGAAAAAATTGGCTTTTTACGATGTGCTGGGCACTTTGATTAAACCGTCATCGTTGGTGCCTCGCAATGCTCAGCGAATACAGGAAGTGCCATTCTATTTTACACTCACTCCACAACAGGCAACAGAAATAGCTTCTAATCGCGATATTCGCAATAGTTCGAAAATTGAACATGCTATACAAGTGCAGCTAAGATTCTGCCTATTGGAGACTTCATGCGACCAAGAGGACTGTTTCCCGCCAAGCGTCAGTGTTAAAGTAAATAATAAATTATGTCAACTCCCAGTGAGTATTCTTAAAGTTACCCATACCGTTTCTTAAATTAATAACACATATTTTTGTACATTAGAATGTCATTCCAACAAATCGTCCGAATGTAGAACCAAAAAGACCACCCAGACCTGTAAATGTCACATCAAATGTGAAACTATCACCGACAGTAACAAATACAATAACTGTCCAATGGTGTCCGGATTATACACGAGGCTACTGTATTGCTGTTTATTTAGTTAAGAAATTAACATCGGCTCAATTATTGCAAAGAATGAAAACAAAGGGTGTCAAGCCAGCCGATTATACCAGAGCTCTAAGTATATATATTCATATTTCCCCTTATCGTGGTTGGCGTTTATCGACTCTTACTACGACCTTTTTGTAATTTAAATTAAAGAATACCGCAACATTTCTTCTTTAATCTATGACGAAACTTTCGTAGTTGAAGTCGAAATACGCCAACCACGATAAGTCCTATTATATTGGCTACACCAGAATGTTTTGTTTTATTTATCGATATCTTTCATTTCAGTCAAAGAAAAATTAACAGAAGATGCAGACTGTGAAATTGCTACGACCATGCTAAAAGTATCGCTCAATTGTCCTTTGGGTAAAATGAAAATGTCCATACCATGTCGTGCATCAACATGTTCGCACTTGCAATGTTTTGATGCTAGTCTTTACCTGCAGATGAATGAACGGAAACCGACTTGGAATTGTCCAGTTTGCGATAAACCTGCCGTTTATGATAATCTGGTTATTGATGGGTAAATTATAAAATATAAATTAAATGATAAAAATAGGCACAGTAATTTATATAATTTACCTAATTTTCATTAATAATATTCAGCTACTTCCAAGAAGTGTTAGCCTCGAATTTACTTAAATCTGATGACACTGAAATACAATTGCACAAAGATGGCTCATGGAGTACACATAGTTTAAGAAATGAGGGTCAAATTATAGATACACCAACAAAACCAGTAGAAAAGGTGGAAGTCATTTCAGATGATATAGGTAAGTGCAAATTAATGTCTGGAATGAATGAATGGAACGATCAGTCAGATGTATATACATATTTATATATGTAGCTGGTGTAGACAAATCTTTACATCCCAGGAACAAAATGGTGCATCCTTTCTACTTTTTTAGAAGTTATTTTTGAAATTAAAATAAAAATGTTTGCCATCGTCTACAACGCAGATGAGCGTCCAAATATTTTTTGAATCGCTGTTATATTAAACAAATTAATTTGAGTATAAGAAAGTCCATTTAATGGCAGAATTCACGACACTTGCTGCCTGAACACGGACTGTCTTTGATGCTGAACAATCTGCTTACAACTTTCAAGCGTGATGAAGGAAATGTTATGGTCCTAGGGCTGTAAGTAGTTCATATCGAAGGCCCACTACCAGACCGGTCTTAAAAGTTGTTGGGTGGATAAAAGTGAAAAATTACAAGTTTCTAAAAAAATTCTAATCGTTTTCAAAACACGATTTAAAATTTAAAATCCAAAAATCTTAATCAGAAAGTCTTGGAATGTTTTTCTTAAAAAAAAAAATTCTAAAACTGAAACTTCAAACGAAATCCCATTTAAAATTTTCGATAATTTTGAAGTATTGGCTGTGTAAAATTGAATTGCGATTCCTGCAACACTGTTTGCAACACAATCTTCTTGAACGATATAAAATACCGTTATGCCTGTGTTTTTGTGCAACATTTTTTTCCACTTCTCAAAATCTGTAACTTTTTGAGTTGTGACTATTTATGATTTAGTGTGCTATATGTACATACCTATACATGCATATCGTTCATTTGCTTCAACAACGTGTTAACTAAAAAAAAAAACTTTTACAGAAAACGAGTTTAAAGTCTTCAATTTACGCGCAACTTATGCCACTATCACGGTTCTCAACTAAATATTTTTTGGTATTATGAACCACAACTGTTTTTTTAGTTTTAAATTTTTATCGCTTTGCCAAATTAAAATATAAAGTCACAGAAGGCGAAAATTTGAGACAACAAAGTTAAAAAAAAGTGTTTTAGTTTAAAGAAATCATATCAAATGGATATACAAACATGTTGCTCCTTTATTGCAACACAGACGTACCTCAAAAAATGTGTATATAAAGGGTGCTTTTTATAAAGGTATATAATTTTGAAATCGAATAAAGCATGAATAAAGATGAATTTGTTTAAATTCGACATGAAATTAACTTTATTTGATAGATAATCTTCTGGCATTATAATTTAAATAAGACTTCTGGCATGTGACCGCCACGGCGAATGTTGTCCTCCAAATAATCAATCGTTTCGGGTTTATCGGCGTGGCCTAGTGAATTCACATATTCCCACAGTCTAGCGGCGTTTTGGAGGCCAAATAAAGGGTCCGAAACTTGAAATTATGCGCTTACCAGGTGACATGTTGCGACATCTTGTTGATGTGCTAATGCACATCATGGTTGTTCAATTGATGAACGAAAAGGTCAGTAATCAGTCAGGGCTCTATAGCCTGATTATAGTCTCTATAGACTGATTCATTTCTTCCTATACTCTACGCTCTACAGTAGTAATGACTACGTCGTACACACTTTGAATGCGTAGTATCATTTAGAGTAAACGTGGTGCGAAAACGTACCATAATTAATCGAATTATTTGCTCTGACGGACGATTATGTTGACCGTAAAATGGACGTAGTGCGCAATACGTATTCCGAACAGAACCATTACTTTCAAAACTAAAACGAACTAAACAGAAACTAAACTAAAATTGTCTTATGAGGAAAATTTGAAAAAAAACAAGCTGCCTGCTCTTGTATAACGTTTTTATTATTGATCTTCCAAAATATTTATTTGACTATATTCCATTTAACATTAAATTATTTTAAAGAACTTATTACCACAGAAGATGTTAAACCTGTCAAATCTGCTGCCTCCGCATCGGTCAATGCCAGTGAACAACCTTCATCAACTACAAATAGCGAAACTGTAAGTTTACAATTATATTATTGATTTTTTAGATTATTTCTTAAGCGATTTTTTTTTTAATCTTTTAGGTGGACTTAACACTAAGCGATTCAGATGATGATTTACCTTTGGCGAAACGTCGTCCGAATGCTAAACAAAATGCAAATCAAGGACAACCCTCCTCTTCAACAATGAATGGAAATGGAAATGGAAATGGTGGTGGTAGTAATCAAAGAGGCATGTACATGCAACAAAAGAATGGTACGTTGGATTCTTTTTCGTACTAAATCAAATTTAGAAAAAAAAACTAAATTTATTTCTAAATTCCTATATTAAAAAAAAGAAAGAAATAATTATTACACACGTCGCCAGGACAAAAAAAAAAAAAAATGAAAAGATAGACCCATTTAACTTAATGCAACACTTTTTTACACAATAACATACATAACTATGTCTATGTTAAACTTTTTATAACATAAATAATTATGACTTCACATTATTTCATTCATGCCTTTCCTTAGTCATCAAAGCAACACTCATTTACATACATATAATATTTAATTTAATCTATCAAGTATCTTAGTTTAAATTTGATTTATTTCAAATACTTGCACCGGCACTCATAAAAGATTGTTAAAGTTAAATTATTCTTCTCATTTATAATTTGTACTTTAAACCAATATTAACTTAGTAATGCTTTATGAATACCGGCGTTAGTAACTTTACTTATTTGATTATTTTCCATAGACACACAAGAACAAGATTTCTATTTTTGTTTCTAGTTTTTCACAGATCTAATTTTCAATTTAATTGTATAAATACATTTTTGTAGTCTCTTTGTTTTGTATATTTTTTTTTTTTTATTTTAATTTTTTGTTTTTATTTTATTATTTTCACGCATTTGATCACTATATTGATTTTGAAACATTTCGATGTCGTAATTGAAATTAATTAATTTGGATTAATGGAAACTTCGTTTTGAATAAGCAGATTTTAAGGGAAATAAATGACAACATCAGGACTGAAAAAATAATTTTTTTTATTGAGCTTAGGTTTTACAGGTTGTGCCAGTTCCACGACAACCGGGTCACTTGTGTATTGATATGTCCCGCTGTGCTTTTAATTTAGCTTATAGAGAATTATGGGGCTTGACTAAGTGACTATTAAGTATTTAGGAATATTTTATAATAAATTTTTATCAGAAGAGCCATAAAGCTCTGTATCTCTCTATGTTTGTAAGATTTTTAAAATGTGTTTTTTTCAGAGCTCGCAATAATTGGTCCCTCTTGTGCTTGTTGTCAGAAAAAAAAACACTCGTCCACTGACCCGATGCGACGCTGTCGCGAAAAAACCCTCAAACTTCGTTCTTTGGTTTGCTTTTCGCTCAACCAACGACCTTTTTTGTTCGAGCGGTCGGCTCATGTGTTCACTCCGTGACCCTTTATTTCGTAAAATATCGCCAAACGGTCTTTTGAGCATGTACATATGTGTGTTGCTAGTGTGGATAGGTAAACATTTACATGCATGAAGATTAATTTTGTTTTTGTTGTACACATATCTGTCTTTTATTTTACATTTACACTTCGTTGACAAATAGTTTGATTTACAGATATTTTTATTGTTATTTATTACTATCTTCTCCCTTCCTCTTTAATGCTGTGCCTGTGACGATATATTTAAGGCAACAACATATAGCAAACGCAACAATAAAAATAAAGACCTTTTTTGCAAACACTTTGCTTGTTTTGCTCACTTACTGACCCTCAGTAGCTGAAAAACGAACGATTCTGTTCGTATCATGCGGTCAGTAAGAGACCGATTCGTATGTTACGCTCAACTCATAACCCGGGAGCGAGAACACGATTGAAAGGAAACAGAGGGTAGCTGTTCAGACACTGAGTGATTCCGTCTCATTTTTTAGGTCTTTTGAGTGAGAAACCCGCAAAAAGAAACTTGGTTGAGCATATTTTGCGAGCTCTGGTTTTTTTCTTCTAAACAACCACTTCATGAATAATAGTCATACAAGTTTTGTATACTTTTTTTTAGAAACTCGTAAGAATAATAAGATTAAATTTAACGTGCCATAACCATACAAAACAGCTGTTCGAACCAAACTGATGGGCAACACTGTATTTGATAACACTGTTCTGCACAAAAATAAAAAAAGGGCCTATTCGGAAATGCATCTATGAGCTGCTGCATCTGATGCGCCTGTGTGATTACTTTGCGCAGCTGATACATATACTTAAATGAAGCGCATACAAAAAAGTTCATTTGAGAACATTAAAAATTAAAAAATTAATAATTAACTTATTTTTTGACTTGGTTGAATGAAAAATGAGTTGAATTTTTTTTTTAAATTCATAAGAAACATAAAAGTACTATTATTCGACCTTTTATTATTTATTTATAGTTTATATTTAACCTTTAGGTCCCAAATGATAATTTTTTATTTTTTCGATATTTCGCTACAACAGTTTATCATTTGGGACCTAAAGCTTAAATAAACTATAAATTTATAAGAAACAATAAATTAACAAAATAAAACAAATAAATAAGAAATCAAATACTTACTCATCTATTGTGATTAGTTTTGGATGTTATTTTGCTCATCATTTACTTCAGTGATGCATTTTAGAATTCGCCACATTTGAAGTGTTGCCATCTGTTGGTTTTCAGAACGCACGGCGCTTCAGATGCAGCGCAGTGATGCATTTCCGAACAGGCTCAAAGTCGGGAGCAAGAACTTCATTATGCGATTTTAATGCAATTTAGTGTGCTGAATCCAAATCTGTTCACAGATTGATTCCATTTCATCTAGTTTTTGAGATTTTCTAATTTGAATAAAATACATACATACTGATATTGGAATATTAACTTCGTATTTATTGTGATAAAAGTGCAAAATCTTACACATAAATGCCTTCTATGATACTAATTAAAATCTTAAATGCAATTAAATACTAATACAACATAAAAAATCAACTAATATTTAGTAGATCGCTTTCTTTTATAAGTTTTATCTGCTGTTTCCTGATTGTTTTCCCTGCAGAAATCAGTTAACATTCCTGGAGACCACTTGACGTCATATCTTCTTTCCATGTGCGCAATATCTGGGTAGAACCGTTCACCATGCTTATCAGACACGGTACCATGAAAAAAAAATCTAAATGCGAATGTAAAGTCCTAATTTACACTCAGCAAGTCTTGTTGCTAAGTTGATTAGTTTTTTAGGAAAGAAGGAAGAGGGGAAAAGAAACGTTTATGTTCCCCTCGTCTCTCTCTCCTATAAACTAATCAGCTTAGCAATGAGACTTGCTTAGTGTAAATTAGGACAAAAAGAGTATTTTTAAAGACACGTTGCATGCAAGTTGTTGATATGAAAGAATAAGGTCTTGTATCAGTTCTTCGAAATTCGCAGCCCTTCTATTGCTCTTGTTTTTTATTGACCACCTAAGAGTTGACCAATTCTTTACAATTCTTATCTTTTTTTATACTTATTCTTATCAATTTTATATAAAAAATTGGTCTGCCACAGCCAAACTCATCGATATATTATACTTTAATATCTGTATGTAAATACTGAAGCTATGACAAATTTAAAAAGGTGACCCCTACGGTCTGCAACAATGAATTTATAAAAGCATTTTTTAAATAGTTGTGCTGTAATTATCGAAATACTTTCTTATCAAAAGTTTTATGATTTTTTGCGAGCTATAAATTTCTAAAATTAGGGTATCACATTAGGGTGGTAGGAAATGAGTTTTGGGGTAAGTACTAGAACGGTGCACTTGAGGTCAATGGACCTAAGAGTAAAAATATTGGCCTCCCTGAGACAAAAATATTCGCTATATCAAACTTTAAGATCGGAATGTAAATATGGAAGATATAACGAAAAAACTAAAAAGGCGACCCCTACGTTCGGCAAAAAAAAAATTAAATTTTTTTTGAAATGTCCTTGAAACAATACTTTATATTCGCTGGTGTACGGAGAACTTTTTTTGTTGCCTGTTGGGCGATACGCTCTAATGTTCACATTTATGTTTTTAAACATGTTTAAGACGAGTTTTCCAAAAACTAAAGAGAACCGTTCACATTATATTTGAGATGTTTAAGGTTGACATTATGTCAATAAATTATTGTGTTTGTAAGAAATTTCGAACAATTATGTGTTATATTTGCTTTTTATTTTTCAACAACAATTTTTTTTTTGTAAATAATTAAAATTTTTTGAGGAATTGTTGTGTATTAAATAATTTTTTGTACGTGCCGCCATTAAATAACAAAAACAATGTTGCCAGAGTTATGAAAAACGCCCTGAACATACTCCATTTACGTGTTTATAGAAGTGTTTAAATTTAAAACACCGTTTTTGAGATGTTTAACAAAACAAGTCAATGTATGGTAAAACATCTCAAAATCTCTTAAACACGAATGAGGCGTTAAACACATAAGTGTAAACTAATACTAAGTTCACACTTACGTGTTTAACTCCTCGTTCATGTTTAAGAGCTTAAACACGACGATTTTTAGATGTTTTTCCATACATTTATTTGTTTTGTAAAACGGTGTTTTAAATTTAAACACTTCTATAAACACGTAAATGGAGTATGTTCAGCGCGTTTTTCATAACTCTGGCAACTTTGTGTTGTTATTTAATGGCGGCACGTAAAAAAAATGTTTAATACACAACAATTACTCAAAAAATTTTAAATTATTTACAAAAACAGTTGTTTAAAAATAAAAATTAAATATAAAACATAATTGTTTGAAATTTCTCACAAATAAAATAATTTATTGACATAACGTCAACCTTCTTAAACATCTAAAATATAATGTGAACGGTTTTGTTTAGTTTTTAGAAAACTCGTCATAAACATGTTTAAAAACATAAGTGTGAACATAGTATAACACAGGATTTAGACGATGAAATTTATGACGTCTATTTTTCTTGATTCCCTTTTGAAGTTGCTACCAAAAATTATTTGCGTTCATACGATGATTATTTTTACATGTCTAATTTTTTTATTGATTTTGATTTTTATTGTTTATACATACATTTACATACCCTGTCGGAGAATGTGTGCTTGACTACAAAAATAATTAATTTAATATTATTATCTTAGACTGACTAAAAGCTAACTGCAATGTCATCCAGAACAAACCCAAAACTGATTCTTAAGTTTAGTACGTAATAAAATTTGATGAGAGCCAACAAATTTATTCTTAGCTACCTTGAAACTCATTTCAGTTTTATATTAATATTTTGCTGTTGTTATTTTAGATGGTACCTTAGCCGAGTGATAGCGCATTGAGTAACGTGTGATGATACATGTTCGAACCCCGGAAATTTTTTTTAATTTACAGACTACCAGGTGATTTAAAAAAGTCAACTTTAAGTTAGCTGAAAGTAGTGCAGAGTGAGACAATTGCCTACCGCCTAGGACATCGCAATGTTAAAATAGTCAGTTGATTACATTGAAAGTACTATTTGTGAAATAGTTTGTTTAAAGTTAACTTAATTTCCGACAGGGTACTTTATTAATAAAATTTTCCTTCGAAGAACACACCAATATGAGAATATTAATAATAAAACGTAACAACAGGAACACAAATTTGTGTAAAGAAAAATATTAAAAAAACCATAGAAAACAGAAATCCAGTCATTTTTTCTACCCCTCTTTCTTCTCTACCCCGTTCACTATCAAACCAAAAATGACGTCGAAAAATAGACTTCATAAAAGTCTTCGTGTGAATTAGGTGTAAGCCAAGGCAGATTCATTTCCAGGTAGTATCAGGATTACAAAAACAATGAAAAAATACAACAATGAAAAAAACAACATGGGCTGTAGTTCATCAAAAACTTCAAAAATAGAATTTGTTTAACATAACAATAATAAAAATTATTCACATAACTTTGAAAATATTTCTCCGCGGCAGCTACCACTAACAACATTTGCAACGTTTAGCACTTCTCACAATTTTTTAATAGTTTTTTCATATTTATAAATTTGTTTTCACAGAATTTTTTTTTATAAAATATTTTTCATATTGAATTTTTTTAACATTTTCTTTTAATTTCTCTTTCGTAAAAAATTTTTGAAGTTTCCGATGAACTTTAATTTGAAAAAAAAAATAGCTCAGCTGAATTTCCGCTACTACCTTGTGAATGTGCCTTGGTATAAGCTTTACTTTTATATGCTTGTGGTTGCCAGATTTTAATAAAGAATCCCTGATGCAAGTTGGAAAATACCAACGAAACGTCATAGGATTTAAAAATGAATCCATAATCTTTTATTTACATGGAAGAAGACGCAAATGCCATTGAAAACCCGAAAATTATATAGAATAAAGAAAAAAATAAGAAGTTTTACTTGAATTTGAAACTATTTCCCGCCATCAAACGTTTAATTTGGTTTATACATAAACATAGCCGAAACAGGAAAATCGTCCCAAATTAAACCAAACCACGTCGGGAGAAAAATACATTACTCAACGGTTTTATCTTTTTTATTATTATACCGCGGATCAAGCCGCTCAAGTCAGAAATATATAATGAACTGAATTTCATAGTTATTCACCATTATCGGGAAAAAATGGTGAACAAAATTAGAAAATATTATACTGATACACAACAACGCGAACATTGGCGATCACAATTTTACGGAAAGGAAACAAATTTCACGTGAACTTATTATTCCCGATAAGGGTGATTATGTATTATTTTCTGAAACACTGGTTATCAATATGTTTTCGATTATTTTTTTCTACATTGATATTAATTTCAAAAAATTAAATTTATAAATTTCTGTTTTAAATGTTGTGTTTTAACTCGTTTTTTTTCTGATTTTAATCTTTTCACCAAATTTATCAATTTATCGTCATTGGCCAATAATTATAATCTCATTACTGCAACGAATATATAAAAGTATAAGTATGGACTTAATTTTTATTGAATCATCAATAATAATTTGCTTGGGACTTTACATGCATTTATGTAGCATGAGCATCCTTGAGTTGCGTTATACAAAATTACCTTTGCTAAATCCGAACACTGCTTCGTTTTTATTTGTATTATCCGTTCTTGGTGTATTTGCAAAGCTGCGAGCATTTCTTCCAAAAGCTGTACGTATGCCCCAAAGATTTCTGATTTTTATGGTGGAACTAACTTTAATATTGTACACTACTGATTGTGTATTACGGAAAATTTGGTTGCCAAGTCTAAAGTTATTAAGCTTGCTGTGTTACTTTCTGGGTCAATATGTTCTGAAAGCTAATCAAAATTTTCTAATGTATAATGCACCACAACTGTCCAGTTGGATTCGTAATGATGCTTTCTATATTACAAGGTTGATGTTGGCAATTGTAATATTTTTTGCCATGATAAAATTTACAGGTGTTGTGAATTTATTACGAAAGAATACGATTTTGGATTTGACAAAAAATGAAAATTACGTCGAGGGAGATTTGTATAGCAGTAATAATAATATACCAGCTAATTTGAATATCAATTTAATGAAACAGAACGCCTTTGATGTATACGATTTGCCGTGTGTACCGCAGGAAGATCTTTTGAACTTAGCCAATCGCACTCGCACGAGACAGAGGAAACTTAACACTACCCGTAAAAATAAACGTAAAAGTACAATTTTACTTCATGATGATTACAGTGAATACAATTGCTGATGTTTGTTTTTTCGCAACATCTGCCAGCTGCCGTCATATCTGCTCTTGAAAAAAATTAAATAAATTCTCAATAAAACTGAAAATATTTTAATTTCAAATTATTTCTCCATTTTGAAAACTTTAAAAAAAGTAGCGTTTGCTTTAATTTAGCTTTGTTCTTCGCCCATGAGCGCGAATTGTAGAAAAGAAAGGAATGAGAAAAAATGTGGAGCTGGCGAATAAAACCAGACAAATCCCGTTAACTGTTGTTTACAGGACAGGCAATTTGTTGAACTACCTATATACAAAGAGACTAGCAAAGAAAAGTCGGTTATTTATTTTTTAGGTAGGATCGAACTGGTTTTGTATGAACATATTTCGTGACTCCATAGATATGTATGTACTTGGAGGACCAAAAAAAAAAAAAAATTGTAAAATAAAAATCATTTACTGAAGACATTTCTAGTTTTGTTCGACAGCTCCTCAAATTATATTGGCCCTTGTTATGAGCAGTGCTGGTGGTCTACTCTGTAATTCGAAACGAAAGAAAATTCTTTCGAATTTGTGTGCTAATTACATATAAATTCGAAAGCATTTTCTTTCGTTTCGAATTACAGAGTAGACCACCTGATCGAACGAATTTTCATTTGCGTTGCAAATAAATATGTATTACCAATACCACACTCGTAAGTCGTGTCCTAAAACGAAAAATATACAAACTTGAGTAAAGTATTCAATAATTTTTTTTATTAAATAATTTGGGGTATTCAAATGGTAGTCTTAAGTGTCATAATGTGCTAACAGTTTGAACTAGTTTAATGTTATTTTTATTTTCTTTCATATAAAAGGTGTACTATATTAATACAATTCATCACCCTATGTATTTGTTACTGTCATAACTAATTGTTTTGTTTTTTACTTTTCTTTTTCGACAAATTGTCCAATAATGTTTAAATAAGTGGCGGGTTTCTTTAGCAAATTTCTGCTAAAAACTTTACATATACATACATATGTATGTTGCAAAAAAGATACAAATTCGCAAGGGATTAAAATAAATACAAAATAAATATCCTTAAGTTTAAGATTAACATTTGTTAAATTGAAATTATAATTTTACTTATTCAGTAAAATATTTTTGATTAAAAATACATTGAAATTGATTATTGAGGGGTTTAGCTGGATCCTATGCGCATTTCACTGTTGCTAATGCAGATCATAGGGGAGGGAACCTTTACCTAACAACTTTCTTAGAACAACTAGAGTTATTATGTTAAACTTTCATTTAAACAAATGGGAAGCCCAACAAATAACAAAGTTGAAACAAGAACTCAATATTCAAAATTTTTTATTATAACACTTCTAATAAAAAAACAATCCCCCTTATTGTGAATGGCGTCATCGACGTCACATTAAGACGACAGTAAATATTGTCACTTGTCTACTCTTCATCGGGAACAATCTGCCTTATCGTGGTTGGTCGACTGTTTGGTAGTATATTAAAGAAGACTTCAACAGTTTTTCTTTAATCTATTACCAAACAGTCGTAGTCGTATTTGAAATACGCCAACCACGATAAGGCAGAATAAATAAATAAATAAAATAAATAAAATACTCCACAAAGTTGGAGTGGAGAAAAATGACAAAGGTTTACATGAAGTTTTCTCAAAATATACCCGATGAATTTCTTTTTTATTTGCCCCACTGCTTCCGATACATGTTTTGATGAAAAATTAAAATCTTTGTGAACTTTCATGAATAAAGCTAGAAGTTAATCTGCCTTATCGTGGTTGGCGTATTTCAAATACGACTACGACTGTTTGGTAATAGATTCTTCTTCTTCCTCTTGTGCTGACATACTATGTATGTCAAAAAAGGTGACTTCGGACACTTAGTCCATGGTGCCACCTTTGTGGTGATAATTTTGTTTTGTTGTGTAGGAGCTTCCTTCGGTTGCTGCGAACGACCTATACCTTCATATAGGAAGTAGGAGTTTCCAAGATCGACTCCTTTGTGGTGATTGTCTTTATTATAGTTGTTTTTGCATGTGGTTAATGGAAACCAACGGGATATCGCGGTGATACCGTTAACCGACGCCAACCATTAATCACATGCGGTGAGACGCAAAACTCTCGAAGGCCAATAAACAACAGTGGCCTGGTTGCATTTAAGAAATAATTGCCAACGACGGTGATGTTGACTCGCCCAGAGCTGCTTTACGAATCTCTTGGTAATAGATTAAAGAAAAACTGTTGAAGTCTTCTTTAATCTATTACTAAACAGTCGTAGTCGTATTTTAAATACGCCAACCACGATAAGGCAGAATATTATTTTATTCTAAAAATAAAAACACGTTTTGTGCCGCATACGCAATTTATTTTCAAAAAGTACCTTTTTGTGCTCCATTACTGCAGTGAATTGAGAATTTTGTTGTTTTGTTTATATTTCTTGCTGTTCACGAGAAATAAGTCGATCGTTTAACGCCGGCCAAGAAGCCGCCGCCGTAATATTTTTAACTGTCGATCCGCTTACACACTTACACAAGAAAAACAAGTAATTGAAGTATCCATATTTAATGTAAAGAATGAAATTAAATGATTTCTGTTATAATCCAGCATGCATAATTAGGGTATATTTTATTTTATTTTATTTTAGCGTTTAATAATTTTATATTAAAACATGTAATCGGAGGCTGCGTCTAAGTGATGATGTTTTTCCTTAACAGTCGCCGTTGAATTTTTCTTACGGCACCTTCCTTTTTTATTGTTCATTTCTTATATAAATGAAGCAAAACGAGTTAACTTCGTACGTTTTTGTATGAAGAATTTAACGCAATCGCCAAGTAGTAGCGTGTACAGCAAAACAATAGTGTATATGGAGCAAAATGAATGCTTAATATCTCAGAAACAATAATAAATTTCGTGCAACGCGTTTTTGATTCAGAAAGAGGATATTCAAAATATATACATACATACATATCGTCACCTTAAATGCAAACGGACGTAACTACACTTTTATATTTTTTACAGGAGGAAGAAAAAACGTTACCAAACCAATAATAATAAAGTATTCTTGAAAGTTTTGTTCGAAATTTACTTGCAGTATGCATACTTATATGTTTTTAACCAGTTATTTCCTTTTTATGTATATTTAAGATTTTATCTTAGTTACGTTCCTTGCAACAAAAAATGGACGCATTCGTAATTACTTCCGTTTGAATTTCTTTAATAAAGTCGTAATTTTTGATAGCAGATGTCTAAATATTTGTGTGAACATGTAGTTTGATAAAATGAACCATAATCAATCAAAAAGTCGATTTAGAATTTTTGTGTAGTTACGTCCGTTTGCATTTAAGGTGAAGATATAGGTAGCGAAAAAACTATGCGTTTCGAATTCAACGGTTGCGCAACAGCTACGTCTTATGAATGCACCAATCACTTTTATTGCGAAAATAGATAAAATTCGCCATAAATTGCAAACAAACACTAAAATTACTTACGAATACCTGAGGATGTTTAATTAAAATAATTCTTTCTGCCAAAAAAAACCGACTTCAATACAAAAGTTCTGATAGAAGAAGATAAGAAGAAGTAGGTGAAATATAGATTTCATGGGCGTGCCTCCGCCTATTTTTTAAATGCAAGATTGTGTGTTTTTCAGAGCTCAGCGTGCGTATTAACTCTTGTAAAAATCTGTAAAGTAGAACCACTTAAAATAAAATATTAAATTTTAATGGGCGTGAGTGACTACGCCGATTTTTTAAATGGAGGATTTTGTCTATTTTAAAGCTCAATGTGTGTGGTAAGTTTCGTAAAAATCGGTTAAGTGGAACCGCGTGAAATATAATAAATTTTAATGGGCGTAACCTCGCCCATTTTTTCAACTTTCAAATTGTGTAATTACAAGAACCAAAGGTGTTTTATAGGTTTCGCAGCAATCAAATAAGTAGAATATCATAAAATAAAATTAAAAATATTGTGGGTGTGTCCCCGCTCACTTTTTTTTACAATGGGACAAATGGGGAGCTATACACTCTCAGATAAAAATTAATTTTTACAATCGGTCTAAAACCAAACACAAAAAAAAATACAGACGAATTGTTAACCTCCTCCTTTTTTTGAAGTCGGTTAAAAATAGAAAAAATTGCCAAAATGATGATAATTCTCACAAAATTGCTAACATCAAATAGATAGATGGATTAAAAATCGGTAAAATGATAAAAAAAAATGCAAGATTTGTCACTGTTATAGCGAAAATAGTGAAAATTGGCGACAAATTGCAAACACGCCTTAAAATTTGTTAAAACACGTATAACTGTAAAGAATGCCAAGAACTCGGGAAAATTCGCGAAAATTACGAAAATTTGCAAAAACATCAGAACTTATTAAAATTTTAATATAGATTTTGAATATTTTTTCTCGTTTGTTTTGTATCATCTTGTTTAAGTTGCTCAAATAGTATTATAATACATGACAGATGAAAGATGAAAGATGTTGTAATGTGAATACGTTTTTCAATTTCCAACATATTCCACGCATTCCTCTAAGATGTGAGTAAGTGTAAAAACGCTATAACACACTAAAATATGAGGGATTGCAGTCATATTTTAAACTAGTTTAAAATTTTAGAACATTATGACACTTTAGACTACCGTTTGACTAAAATGTTAAAAGTATTCTTTACTTCGATTTTTGTTAACTTTTAAATTATATATGTATACATACATACATATGTACATACATACGTACTTTAATTTAAATAGTGCTTTTATTCAATTTGTTTAATTTTTTTAAATTGTTAACGACAACACCATACTACATATGTAGTATTTATACATACATACAATGTTTTGTTATTTTCAAAGTAGCGATTTCTTTTTATTTTCGTCAAATAAACATTATCTCAACATAATAACAAGATTTTTGTGTTTATCGTTATTGTGTTTTGATTTTTTACTATTTATACGTAAACATTTACTTATGTAATGTTTAGAAAGCCCTATATCGGATTTAATACAGGATCAAATTCTAATGGATTTACGACAAAATAATTCTTCTACAAAAGCAGCTTCTGCAACCACAACACCAACACCAACGTCAATTTCATCTTCATCCGTATCATCGGGGGCCATTTCAACTGTGGCAGCAACACGTTTATCTCAAAACATTGCTGTTACTTCATCAAATCAAATGATCTCAAACAATAATAATAATAATAACAACAACGTGAATAATACTTCAAACGAAAATATTACTATGTAAAATGTTATTATGTTTAAACTTAATATTATATAATTTGTATTTGTTGAAGATATTCCAGTCCACATCTGTATGTATACTACATTCTCCCACTGTGTTTGTTTTATCATTTAATATTTCTGTTGTTATACATACATACATAGTTTGCATTTTATATGATATCATTTTCATTTGAAATTATGTTTCGAATAAATATTCACAACCGTATCGTTATACGCACCAAGGCATATGAAAGAGGTAGACGCAATAAAAATATGTACAACATTGCACAATTTAGTACCACGTAACGTCAAAAACTAGCACGACTGCTGTCAAAGTTAGTTATTATTTTCTCTTTTCGCAACTTCCTTACAAAATCAGCCCAATCATGAACAATAATTCCTTGCAAATTTCTTTTCACTTTTCCCTTTTCTCCTATTATGAATTTGTTTTTTCCCCTTTTTTTTACCAAATGCGGGAATAATAAAACTCCCCGGGGAAAAAGTATGTAGGTATTATGAATGCAGTAGAACTTGCTTTTTTAACTAAAAATCTTTTAATTGCTAAACAGCAAGGAGTTTACATAAAACATATTTTAATACTCCATTAAAACACAATTTATATACATAAACTTGTATTTTATACTTCTTGTATTTGGAAAAACACAAATAATGACCAAATAAATCATTTATAAACTTTTTTTTACATATTTTTTCAATTTGGTGAATTTTTTTCATTAAAAAAAAAGTGAGGAAAAAATGTCAACAAACGAGCAGCGATTCCAACTATTTACAGCCCAAACGCGCTATTCCCCTTATCAAAACGCGCTAGAACGCGCTAAGTTACAGCATTATCAACAATTTATAGTCAAAACGCGTTATTTTCCTACGCGCTAAATTAAATTTTAATAAAGGTTCGATGTATGTATTAGTAAATACAATTAATTTTTTTTAGTAACTTTTTTTTCAGATTTTGTAATATTGCTTCTTCGAAATTATATCCTAAATAACTAAAATCACTTAATACAGAATCAGACTCGCCTTCCAAATATTCGAAATTCTTAGTTTTTGTTTTAATTTTATTTGTCTAACTTTGTAACAACTTACATAAATTGTCGAATAGTGTTGCGATTCAAATGCTTTTTGAAATACAAAAATAATACGAGTATATGCTTAATAAGTTATATAAATTGTTTGTGTCACGAGTACAAGTACGTATTTTTAACTGTGAAATTTCAAAATATTTGTTATTTACAGTATTATAATGCGTTTTTAATTCTAACCACAGTCAAGGGAATTTTATTTGCAACATCTGAATCATTAACGAATTTAAACAAAAATTTAAATTTTATATATTAGAAAATTGTTAAATTTATAAAAATAAAATGTAAAAATATATTGAACTAATATGATATTTTTGACTTTAATCAAAACGCGCTAATTTAGCACCTTTTTTATTAAACGTGCTAAGACGAAAAAAAGCGCGTATGGCATAGTTAAAACGCGCTAAAACTAGCGCGAAAGGCGCTAAATTGGCATCGATGCAAACAAGCAAAACAACGAACTTCGTACTGCGGTGATGCGGTGATGCCACGTATTACTCCTTTTTTTCCCCAAGGAATTTATGATTGTAGGAATTTTTTCTCGAGAAAATTATTTTCCATGAGAAATTAGTTCCGAGGGAATATTCATGATTGGGCTGTACTCGTATATAAAAGTAAACATAATTAATAGTGCGTTTGCATTTGAGCAAAATCTAGTATGTACTTACGAAAAGCTACTTCGCCGCTAGATTTTGTCAAAATCTACTGCAAATATGTTTTTTTCTTCAAATTTGTACCAAAAAGTCAGCCTGTGTACTTAAAAAGGTGTGTGAATTGGCTCGTACATGGCAGTTATTTGGTTGTAGTTTTGGAAAATTTTCCGTTAATGGGTCTTGTTTTGGATAAAAATCTTGATAAATGTAAAAAAAACTTGGTGTAAATGTACATCTGCTAGATTTTGTGCAAAATATTTTAATTTCTAAGGGGAAAAATAATTGAAAGCACTTAACCAAAAAAGTCTGAATAAGAAAAATTATTTCTTGAACTAGATAATTAAGTATTTATGCAAAGAATGTGTCATGTTTTTAAAGTTCTGCTAGAACTCTTAGAACAATTAGCTTTGAAGCCAAATTTTTAAAATTGTTTGCAAATAACAAATCATAACATAACCCGTGAAAGACTATAAAGACTATTTATTATCTTAATTATTTTAGTAAATTACTTGTCTTACTTTTAAATCGAAGGGGTCTATTATAATTAGGCGATGACAACAAACTCGTAGTGAAATAATGTGAGAATTTGTAGTTTATATAATTAATTAATTAGTTACAAGTTGTTAAGGTTAAAAATGCTGATTGTCACATATTTTCTTATTTTCCGTAGAATAAATAGTCTAAACAAGAACTTAGTTTATTTAATCTTATGCATGCATGTATCATATCATAATATCACTTTTGGTAAATTTTCACTAGCCTTGCTTCATTTTTTTTTAAATTGTAATGATTTAATTTGTAAAAGTTTAATTGTTATTAAAAATATTAATTGATATTATAGTGCGTTAATACCTGAGCAAAATCAGTAATTACGAGATTTCGAGCAAAATCTAGCAGATTTCGGGTAAATTACCCATATAAAACAAAATCTGCTCCGTCACTAGTTTTTGTCGAAATCTACTTACAATTCCAGTAGAATTTCGTTAACCAAGTACATACGTGTTTTTTTTCTTCAAAATTGTACTAAAAAATAAACCGATGTACTGAAAAAGGGAAAAATTTCGGTCAATGGTTTTTGTTTTAAATACGTAATCTTGATAAATGTAAAAAAGCAAATTGGTGTAAGCGGTATAGATTTTTATAAAGATTTTAATTGAATTACGCTAGATTTCGTGCAGTTGTGACATTTACATATTTTTTTCTGTTACATAATTTATTTACATTTTGCATTTTTTCAGAAAATTTCATAAAATTTATTGCACGAAAATGTTTCTATTTGCTAATTGCAGGGCTATAGAAGAGTTATATGAAACAAAAATTATATACGAGTGTGGATCATTAACTCTTTGCCTCTTTGAATTTCCCCGCTCTTAATCGAAATGGCAACACTGCTCATGTCAACAAGCAAGTTGCGCCATTTAGCTTGTGTTTGGCAGTCGTTGATAGCAGGCTACCGCGCGTTTTGAGAAGTAAATGAAAAAAGTGAGTTTCGTGTGCTCTTTAAGCATTATTCCTTGCGGAAAAAAATCATCACTCATACCAAGGCTAAGCTTGATAAAGAACTTTCAAGACATGAGTGCGTATACAAACGTCATTCATGTACATATACACGTATAAGTTGTGTGTATGCTCTTTAAACTCACCTTTAACTATCACTGCTACGAACCACTTATCCAAGTCACGATCCTTCTAGCAAATACACAAACTGGCACTTCCCCGGGGAAAATTACGGCAACATTGAAAATCTAAAAAATCCACAATGGCAGCACCATCATGTTATGTAACTGTAACCAGTATTTGTAACCAAGTGAAGACACTCGTGTGTGTTCTGGCTTTCACATCGTTTTCACATGTTTTATTGTGAGTTCGGATGTTAAATAAAAATTAATAGTGTGTGTTCTATCATCCGAATTTAGACAAGCAAATTTAAAAATTGACGACTTCAAACTTTTAGATTTCTTCGTTTTCGATTTTGAGCAAAAAACTCTTATTCTTTTCACTTGTTAAAGTCTTGTGAGAGAATACGAGTTTTTTGCTCAAAAGTGTAAATGAAAAACTCTAAAAGTTTGAAATCGTCCATTTCCAAATTGTTTTCTTCTAAATTCGGATGCTAGAACACATATTCATTTGTATTTTCTAAATTTCAACTTAAACAGGCAGGCGTATCATGTGTTTTAGCATCTGAACTCACAAGAAAACATGTGAAAACGATGTGGAAGCCAGAACACTCACGACTACTTCTTCTTGTCTTATTTGGAGTGTTTGTTACGAACAAGAAGTGTTCGCGATATCGCTTGTAAGCACTCATATACACGAACATTACTACATCCATGGTGCTTCGCTTATTATACGACAGCATTTATTGTTGGTTTAGTATAATACATGTAACGGCAATACATTTAAAACCCTTCTTGGTAGTCGGGTAAAAAGCAAGACCATAAATTTCAATGTCAAAAAAGTGATTTGCTGAATTTCGTTGTGGCCGTAAAAGCCGAACGTTCTGGACGTCCAGTTGAGGTCTCTACATCCGAAACAATTGAAAAAATTTACGTTGTGGTTTTCGCCGATCGGAGATGGAAAGTGAGAGAGATTTTGAAAACGATAGGCATCTCACATAGCTCAGTGCTTTCATTTTCGAATGATCACTTGGGTAAGACAAAGCTTTCCGCAAGATGGGTGCCGCGTTTGCACACAATCGACCATAAACGCATGAGCAGTTTCCATGGCAAAAATTTATGAATTGGGCTACAATTTGCTCCCTCATTCGCCCTATTCTCCAGTTTTGGCCTCGAGTGGCTATTTCTTTTTCCCAAAGCTGAAAAAATGCCTCGGTGGAAAGAAATTTGACTTCAACGACGAATCATCTCACAAACAAACAAAAAATAAAAAAATTGAGGTCCTCTACAAATCATATTTTTTGGAAGAGATGAAAAAATTGCAGAAACTTTGGACTAAGTGTATAGAACTCAAATCAGAGCATGTAAAAAAATAAAATAACTTTTTGTATAAAAACCTGTGTTTCTTCAAAATGTCGCTGAGTTAATGATCCACCCTCGTAGCATGAGTCTCTGAAACATTTTTAGCAACTGTTTTGATCTAATTTGATCTCATTTGATCTCATTGGGTACTTCTTATGATTTTTTTTCGTTGTACAAATAAGTGCCCGTCCATCCATAAAATGAAATGTTGTCTGGGAAACATTTTGAAATTCTCTTTTGAAACTGCATTCGTGACCATACAGTAGAGTTTTTATTTTGCAACTTAATATAATATTTTTTCTCATATATTTCTCATGAGATACTCAATATCAACTGCATGTTCCGACATGAAACCTTTTTCCATATGTTTTTGTCCTTTCATCCGTAAACTCAAAAAAGTTTCGCAACAAATGTTTCATCGTATGGCCGGTCACTAAATCGTTAAATGCTATTGCGATAGACATTGTAATGACGGTTGTTTTCCATTATGCGCAAAGTGGCCGTCGTACACATTAAAGTGCCGGCTGTATTAGCATTTCCAACACCTAATGTAAACTACAAAAAAACATGACAGATTTTTATTTTTATTTTTGACATTCAAATATAAGTAAAACAAAACAATAGTCAGCTGGCGTAGCGATGCCAACTGTCTAATACGTATGTATGCATTATATGCCAGTGTTCTATTATTCCAGCTCGTTAATAATAATTGTGCATTTTCTTTTAGTATTTGCTTCTATTTAATTTTATATTGCTGTGTTTATTACTAATTTTGATTAATTTTTATTTATTAGTTAATATTTATAAATTTTTTTTGTAATTTATTTTCAGCACGAAGATAATTTATGTTTTGAAACTTTTCTGCCTCTCTCTCTCTCTCAATCCATTTTCCTATTATATTTTAGATAGTACCTAAAATTTTTATGTTTAGATTAGACTTTGTTTTTTAATTATTGCCGTTTAAACAATTAAATTGAAAATATTCTAAAGAACTAGAAGTTTATGCTCATAGTGATTATATTATAATGATTAGAGTAAATAATTTATAAACATACGTACATACATATGTATTTATTTTATTGCGTACATATGTTAAATATTAAATTTTATACAATTTCCTATACAAAAAAAAAAAGAAGTTATTAATATTAGTATATTTTTGAAATGTTTGTTTTTAAACCATTTTCTGCAAACATATACATAATTTATTGTTATTCTCATATTGAGCAACTAATTTATTTAATGATATATTCTTCTGGCTATTTTTCAAAAGAACTGTCTTATTCATTTTAGCAAACCATTTACTAACAGTCAATTCTACCGAATTTCGTCTTCATATATCCTTTGAAATTTATTTAATGCTGATTTCACTCGCCATGTTTTTTTATGTCATACTCGCTATACCAAAACAGCTGATATCAGTTGCTTTGTCAAATCAATATAGAAAGTGCTCTAATTGATATTTCAGTATCTAACATTGCCGTCTGAGTTTACCGGTAGTAATAAAGTCTTATGGCATGTATATATGTATGTAGGTAAATGTTTTATTGGAAAGTTTGATATGTGTCGAATGTATAACACATGTCGTGTGAAACCAGCAAATGCATATATGCTCCAGTATCTAAAGTTATTAAAAAAGATGTGAACATATCCATATAGCTGCGTGCAAATAATTAGGGACACCATACTGCTAGGCTATCAGTGTGAGGGTCGTGGGTTCGATTCCAATCGAAGACTCTGGTCTGTTTCACTACAACGGGTGAAGGTCTTTGTTACTATGCTCGTCAAAAATAAGTTGCTTTATAATTTGTAATTGTATTTGCAACATTTAAATAAATAACTGTATTAAAATACGATTATAATATATTTTCTGTGAAATTTATTTACTGTTGGTTAAGCATTGTCTATATGCATTTCCATTTCGCTTTAACAAATCGTCAGTATACTTCAACCTTATCTTACTCGTATCTTATGTATAAGATAAGAGGTTTGTTAAAGCGACAATGAAATGTATATAGACAATGCTTAAGCACCAGCAAATAAATTTTAGTGAAAATATAATTATGACAATCACCTTTATCGGGAATAAGAGGCGAACAATTTTGTTCACCACGTAAAATATGTAGTTCCCATGAACAAAAAATTATGAACAAAATTAGAAAATAGATACTGACACAACAACAATGCAAAAATTGGCGATTGCAATTTTAAGGAAAGGGAACAAACACATTTCACGTGAACTTTTATCCCCGATAAGGGTGAATATGTCAAATAATAAATTTGTTGAATAAACAAAAATTAAAAATTTTAAAAACCCCCGAATATATCTAAAGAAGATGTGATATATTCTAAACGGCTGGACCGATTTCTTGAAACATAGCTTAGAACCGTCTCGATCAAGTCACCTTTCAAACAGAGAAAACTAAATCGAAATCGTTTGGTCTGTACGTGGACACGGACAGACACACACTACAAACTTATAACACCCCTTTTTTTAGTCGGGGGGTAAAAAAAGAACAAATCATATTAAGTGTAAATAATTGTTTTATTACCGAATTCAAAGTAAAATGCTTAAAAAATTGCCAAGTGATTTAATATCGTCAGGAAGTTGGGTGGGGCCGGTTTCAAATCTCGAGATCTCAAAAATCTGTGTGCGCAGATACACGATCATTTTCTTTCAGATATGATATTTGGGAATCTATGTATATAATAAAAAAATTTTAAAAAATCTAAAAAAAAATATTTCTATTGTCGGAGTTAGTTTTCTAAAATAATGCGGTTTCAAATCGATCGGTTTACAGAACAGGGCGGAATATTATTAATTAAATATCAAAAAACTATGTTTTGTTTTTACCAAAAAATGGCTAAAGTATAAAAATATTTTCTGCCACACGCCACAAGAAGAAGAAGAAGTAACAATAAAAAGCTGTATTACAATTGTCGACAAATATAATGCCAAATTTGCCGTTTTTAAGATGTTAGCACTTCAGAATGTAAAAGTTATGTGTTTATCGGAACTGTCCTTAATTAGTTGCACGTAGCTCTATATGTAGACATTTGTGTACATACATATGTATGCATGTAATAATCTTTTCTCAATTAATTAAAATGGAATACAAAGCACAGATAACCAATTGAAATTAGTGGCATTTTCTGTTATATTGAAAAAAAGTAAAGGCCCAGTTAAGGCTCAGTTAGCCGACTGTAATGGAATGTAACTGCAATAGTTTGAAACAGCTGATCGATATTGTTATGTGAAAAGTAATGAAAATGGTTATAGAGATGTAACCGGGATGTAAGAACCTGTACATTATTTTGCACATAACAATATCGATCAGCAGTTTCCTACCGTTGCAGTTACATTCCATTACAGTCGGCTAACTGAGCCTTAAAAACTATTGATGGTGAACACACTAAAATGGAAAATAGAAAAAAGGATGTGCATGTGTTTTGTTTTCATACTTAAGACGGCTTTTCCACACTCAAAGTTTACTTTGCAAAAGTCTTGAATTTGTTGGAGAGAATGAAAGGAGACTGTAAAGTAAATTTTGCTTTTGAAAAAGCCGTCTTATATACACATACAGTATGGAGCAAAAATGAGTAAAAGGCATATCAAACTAAAAAAATACTTAGGGCCTGTTCATCTAAATGCGAACGATAGATTCGATATTTAATATGTATTTATATTGAAAACAAAAACAAATTTAAATTTTTTGTTTTTGTTACTAATATAAATTTTCGATCGAATCTATCGTTCGTTGGCATTTGGATGAACAGGCCCTTAAACTTTATTTTTAAAGCAACTCAAACTATACCTACATATTTTTTATTTATGACTCCATTATGGATGACAGACAAACTTTACTTAGCGTTGCCAGCTGCCAAATAGTTATTTACGTATGTCAACTGAAAACTAACAGCTGTTAATTTCAGTTCCCAAATTGCATTAACATTGTCAACCACAAATTTTTAGTTGCTGAATACCCAAAAAAATGGTAAAATTAAAAAAAATAAAATTTAGTCGTGCGTTTTTTTTTTCAAACAGATTACATATTGATCAGACATTGCCTCATTTTTTTCTTCAGACTGTACATGCCTATGTAAGATTTAGGTTTCATTTTCCTGAAAAAGAGCTTGCTTTTATCTAATCGAACTTCAACTAATGTTATAGGGGAAAATTCAAAACGTTTCATTCACAATAAAAAAATATCTTTATATAAGGAGCATAACTTTGAGTTCACATAAGCTTAAAAAAGCATTTGGGGTGTTTAAGTTAACATTGAGGTTGAGCAAGAAACAGAAAATAAATAAATCATTTTGGCCATTAGAAATTTTTTTTATATTCTATGTACATATATATGTATGTACATCTAGGGGTTGCTGTTGGCTGAAGTACTTAGTGCGTCAACTACAGAGCAAATGGCGGAGTTCGAGACCACGAGTTCAAACCCTGGCCAGACACCAGTCATATCAATATCATATATTTGTAGCAATGAATTGTCGGCGAAGTAAAATAACTAATAAAATGGCTACATAGTTTCAAGTAAAGCAAAAATTTATTAAGCTTCTCTTCTCTCTATCTATCTGTCACTTCACCAGCTGTACTTGCTCTATCGTTTTTATACAATCAGGTAACACAAAGGGACCTGTAATTTAGAGCCAACTGAGCTGAAAACTTACCTCCTCTTCTCAGCAACCTGCTAACCTAACCTAACCTTACCTATGTACATGTATCTTCTTCTATATTTATATACATATGTATATAAAATCGTAGTGTGTGTTTGTTCGTAGCGCACGATCTCTGGAACTATAAGAGCTGTGCAGCTGAAATTTTGAACACAGGTTCGGGTCAACACACAGGTTTTCGTTTTGTTTTTGGCCCAACAAATAACCACTGCATGGAGTAATTTGCAGTTAAAAATACATAAAATCACTGCCGGGCTCAGCCAGGGTTGTCAGATACGGCGATTTCTCGCCAAACGTGGCGATTTTTCAACTTTTTTGGCGACTAAATTTTTGATTTGGCGACATGGCGATTTTTCTGGCGATAAATAAATTTGTTGGCGATTTAATGGCTATTTTTTAACAAAATTGAATTTGAAAATTTTAGTAATTCAGGAAAATTAGTTTGTTAAAGGTGTAGTTTAAAAAATAAATCCCACCAAAACTCGTCTGCAAGATATTCGGGTATGTTCTGTATTCCACGTGAAATTAAAAGGTGTGGAATACAGAACATACCCGATTAAAGCAATTTGATTTTGATGATTTTTCTTATATTAATTAATTACTAATGCGTTTTGAATTTAATAAAATAAAAAAAAAAAATTTTGGCGATTTTATTTCTGCTTTTGGCGATTTTTTATACGATTATTTTTTAAAAATTTATATTAAAAAAAGTGTTATATAAAAACAAATTTATTATCAAATATATATTAAGAAAAACCACATACAATCAATTTTGGCGATTTTTGGCGATTTTTAAAATCAATTTGGCGAAATAGCTCGGAAAAAATCTGACAACCCTGGGCTCAGCTAGTATATATGTACATATATGTATGTATGTATATAAAACGGAATGTGTGTTTGTTTGTTTGTACCTTATAGGAAACCAGGCCCCGTATTCTGTAACTCGGTAAAGTTAAAGTCGATTTATCGATTTTTCACCTCGAGTGAAACTTTCAAACGTCTATTGATAATTCAGGCAGAAATGACTTAATAATATAATTCGCCGAAATTTTATTGTTTTATATAATCGCCGAAATTTTATTGTTTTATATAATCGCCAAAAATTTTTAATTTTCCATTTGCTCTGTATTTTACCTATCAAATTTAGCTTTAGCTTTAGCGAGTTACAGAATACGGTGGCAGACCTCTGGACCGTTCTTTCTGAAATTTTCACAACATTTAACTGGGACTAGAATGCATTATAGGCTACTTTTTTCAACCATGCCCACTTTTTTAATTATGTTCTTCCTTCCACATAGTTTTTATATTTATATAAAGAATAACTTATACTAGATATAACAAACGGACGACACAATCGTCCGTATTATAAACAGAAACAAAATCTCTTTATTAAACCTAATTCAATTTATTGAACTCTCGTCCTATAAGTTTTATGCAACGTGACCGTTTGACCGACTAAAGTGGCAAATTGCCACTTTTTCGACTGTAGTGTAGTTTTCACGTCTTTTTTTAATTTTGCCCCTTTTTTCTGATAAATCCCCTATTTGATGCAACTTTTAGAAAATTGTCATGGGTCACCCTGGTTTTATGGCTTTCATACAATAACAAATAAGAAAAAAAAATTGGAATAGCAAGAAAAATATTACACAAATATACACACACACACAGTGTAAGCTAACAAATGCGTGTGTACTATGTTTGCATGTAGTAGTAGCAACTTTAAACGCTTATAGCTCCCAAAATACTAAACCGATTTCAATAAAATATAGATTCTGCACATCTGTGCACAATTTCCTTTAAAATGATATAAATCTTTCCAAAAACGGTGCAGTAGATCCGGCGTAAAAGGGATTACAAAAAACGTGTTCGCCTATTAATTATATAGATTATTAACATTCAAATAACTCTTAATTTAATTTACGGTTGACCCTATTTTTTGTTTTTACTAATGGTTGGCATTCCTGATTGACGACAGCTTGCCACATTATCTTAATTTGCAAAGCGTTGCCAGAAAATAATTTCTATAAGGTCTACGTGCGATAACTTGTAAAAAAAATAATTTTATGTAACTTCAAAATTTTGGCAGAGATTTTAATTTTAATATGATAAAAATTGTTGACTCTATATTTTTGTCCGTAACTGTATGTAAATATTGAAATATTTTTATTCTTTGAAAGTTCCATTCTTTGAACAAATATTTTTGATCTCGAGTTTTGTTGTATCAGACCTAATGCCGTAACTTGATTTCGCACTAATTAATTAATTTGAATTTTTCGCAACAAATATATTTTATGCAGCAATATAAGGAATAATGTTCGAAATTTTTGTTTTAATTTTCTTATTTGTTTTACAAAAAACTAAACATACTTATATACAATTTGAGACTGTTCGGAAAAGCATCACTTCTCTGTCTGCATCATACGATCAAAATTTAATTTTAAATGCACTACAAGTTCGCTGATAATCTTTTTTGGTACATACTGTACCTCATATTTGACACTTATTTGAGCGTTATCTACTGAAGCGAAGCACTTTCTCCACTCCACTCTCCACTAGCCATGAACTTGCTATGGGCATCATGTCGGACATCGCAAATGGCTAATGGAGTCCGCTCATATCCATGTTTCGTCCATGCTCTGAACATATGGCTGAGCAACAATGCTCGCCATGAGATTCGCCGTCCGCAACCATTTGAAATAGAAAGAAAAGAGACAGAACAAAATTGGTAAATATTCCATCTCTACACTTTGATATGCCTGAACATGGACTTGGCACGTATTTACCACAACAACGAAGTTGATGAATTTTTGCTCTGCCGGCGTCATGTGCGTGCACTGATGCATTTATGTGCTCATATATTTCGAAGAGTTACCAGCTTGCAAATGTTTTCATAACCAGGGGTGGCCAACTTTGATACCTTGTAGCTCATCCATCTTACATTTTATCAGAATGCCCAGGAAAGCCGTTTCTCACAAATTTTGGCCCTCTACTAATACAGATCACTCTTTCAGAAGATACAGACTTATTTAATTTTCCTTTAGGCCTAATCTTGTTTGACTGTCACATGGTATCGTTAAAAATAATATGCTGAATACAGCACAAAGAATAAATGTGAAAACCGATTACAAAGAAGCAAGAAAAAAGAAATCTCAAAACCATTCCGAACTAAATTTTTATATAACTAACTAATACAGTTTACTTTTGAAACGTTTTGAATTTTTTCAATTAAATAATTTTAAAGCTGAATTCAATCACCCATAACATTTAGTACAAAAACTTTTCCCTATCAAAATTTGATTAACATATACATATGTAATTTTTGTCTATTACTAAGATACACGTCAAACTATATATCGTCGGCTTAGAGCGTAAACCTGCTAAATCCACTTTTTTTATAACACATGACATTTTAATGCCGTTCGAAAGCAAAAGAGACTCCGCATCGACTGGATAATATGTATATTTATTTTAATTTGAAACTATACATGTCGAAAAAGCTTAATGCATTAGTCTAATTTCTTAAGTTTTGTATAGAAAATGTTATCAGTACTTTGTCTTTTCCCTGTAAAATTTAGTTGAAGTGATTTAGCAGGTTTACACTCTTAAGCCGACGATAAAAAAGAAAAAATTTGTGCGCACAAAAATTTTGTCTGAAAAAAATTAGTGAACTGAACTTAAATATTGGAATAAGTATTTAAATGCCTGCGTATTTATTTTAATATGTACTTTGTTGTATATAAAATTAAAAATCTTATGATAACTGTAACGAAATCATTTCAATATCTTGATTTTATATAAAAAAGAAACTATATTGTTGCCTTTTCTTTTACTTATTTTCCCCCCTTTTTTTCATTCTACTACTTTTAATTTCATTTGTTTTTTAATTAATTAATTTAGGAGGTAAGCAAACAACTATGCCACAATATTTCACTAAAAAAGAGTTAAAATAGCCGAAAATTCATAATTAGCCTCAATGCATTTGTAATAATGAAAGTGTTAGCAACAACAAAATTAAAAAAAATAAAATAAAAAATAAAAATAAATAAAATAAATCAACTTTAATTTTAACATCTTGTTTGTTAATATTTTGTTTGTGAGAAATTTCAGTTGACATTTTAATGCTTGAAATGTACTTTAAAAATATCGGCGGCATACATTTTATAAAGAATTCTCAAACAAATGTATATAAATAAAAAGGAAAATATTTTTTATATATATTGATTTTAGTTTTAAAAGATTTAAGACAAATAAATACAAACAAATTAAAACTTTCTTATCCCAAAAATAAATACTACATTTATATATAAATATATCACTAAAAAAAACATTACATTTAGAAGTTAAGCAAAATAAGAAATAAAAAATTTAAATAAACAAAGATTAAAATAAAAAATTTAATCGATAATAATAAAAAGAACAAGAAAACGTATGTGAAATATCTTTTGAAATTCCAGGAAAAAAAAATTGTCGTTTTATTTAGTAAAAAGAAACACTTGGTAAAAAGTATATAAAATCTGAGGTAACGAAATGGTTTCAGTTGATAAAATCAAGCTATTTTCTATTTCAGTTTATTAATTTGTTATTATGATTTTTGTCAAATTTTCTTACAGACAATGATGTCATATCACTAGACTCCCCATCACCTCCAGCCAGTCCAGTGCGCTCGGATTTAGGTAAATATTGAAAGCATTTATGATTAGAACTATACTTCTGAGCTTATGGCTAGGGAAATCGGAATAATGATATAAAAAGAAAAAATGTTTTATGCGAGTCAGAGAATTTTAATAATGCAGTGCTGCAGCGCCTCTGGTGTCAATGCGACGTATTAAAGTTTTGAAGCTGTGTTTAGTAGCCATTTTATTGGTTATGCTACACAATACCAACGAAGGAGGGCGCTCTGATGTTACATTTGCATTAGTACCCGCTGAAGCCAGTGTAGTTCAGAGACCAGTGTCTATGCCTTCATCACTTGAACTTACAACAACTGCTAAAAATAGACACTAATGCGCAACAGAAAATTGCTTAGCGTTCTTATTTAATGACTGTCGGAGACCGGGCTCGAACCCAGGACCTTCGGTTTTGTAGTCAATGTGCTAACTACTTCAGCCAACGATACACTCATGATAATAAAAAAAAATACCTTTTAATTTCACGTCTAATACAGAACATACCCGATACTAAAGTATTTACTCTTAATTTTAGTAACTGCGTATGCTCATATTTCAAACAACTATGACTATAGCCGATTCCAACACACAAATATTCTACAACATGCGTATTGTGAGTATTGAGTTTCTGGCATACTTATACTGGAAGTATGCTTGTAGTCAGTATGGATATACTCCAATTACACTGTTCTGCAAAGAGAAAAAGCAAGAACTTTACTATGTGATCTTAATGGACGTGTGTAAGTTTGCTGAAGCCAAATCTGTTCCATCGCGTCCAGAGAAACAAGCCGCCTTAAAAAGTCGGCGGCTGCGGACACATAAGCCGCCTCAAGCAGCTGGTTTTGATTTCGATAAGTTTTTTAACATATTTGTATACAAAAAAAAAAATCAAACACCGTTGGATACATATTGTGATAACCAAAGCCACAAGCTTGCTTTGGCTCACAACATGCTAAAGCTATTTATTTTATCTTTGTATGATGCATAATTTATGTTACTATTTTATGTATTATTTAGAAATGGTATAAAAGGCGATTCAATATAGAACAGTTTTCCGTTTGCTTGCAGCGCTCGCTACGGTAAGACAAGTATTGGATTTAGGCTACTGGTCTAATATTTACTTTCTGTAGCCACTTTGGAGCAAGAGTAGACATTGGAATCTAGGGTACTAATCCAATCTCTACACCCTGCAGTAAACTCTCGTTACAGGATAGTGGTAGGTGGGATTGGGGGCTGCCTTTGAACACTCTTCAAAGGCGAATCTCATCACTACTAGGAAAATTGAGAGTGAGCGGAGGTTGTCGTTAGAATTCAGGGTAATGGGCCAACAAGGAATCCAGGCACTAGTAGATTAGGGCCATTTGCCATTATTCCGGATCTCATTTTGAGTCAAAAATCTTTAACAATTTTTCTAAGTAAAATTTAGAATCTTGGACGCCACTAATTCTACCCCTGCTAAGAGCGGAATCGTGTCGTTACATTTGCGCCCGAGCAGAAATTATTTGTCCAAAAGATAGAAAATTAAAAAAAAAACAAAGAAAAGAAAATATAATAGAAAAAAACAATAATACAAAAAAGTAATATATTGAATAAAGTAAAAGACAACAAGAACCGTAACATCAGCACCTTCCTGTCCGCGGTCAACATGCTGAAAACCACGTGGGTGTATTCGCTGATGAAAGAAGAGCTTGTTAGCTACTTTACCCAATGCGAGCAAAACATATCCAGCACAGTGGAGGAATTAAGGAAACTTATGGTAAAATAATTAAACCTCGATCATGAAGAAGAGCAAATTAAAAGATTCCTCGATTGACAGGTCAGACACGGCTCCAGCGTTCCGGTCATGTCAAACATCCGCGACAGGGCTCTTATATGGTTTAGAAACAACAATAAGCAGTGGGAGAAGAAGTAGAGAAGAAATACTATATACCGAAAAATGCAAATTTTTCAAGTCCGAAACCAAATATCTGGGTCATCTCATTATAGGAGACGGCATCAAAATCGATCCTGATAAAACAGCATCTATGACGTAAATGAAAACACCCGCCAACGTCAAGGATGTACGATGATTCCTGGCTGTTATCTCCTGGTACAGACGATTTGTGCCAAACTTCTCGCATATCTCCCAGTTGCTAAAGAGAGACAAACACTGGAAGTGGATGCAAGAACAACAATAATGCCTTCGAGACATTAAAAACAAAAGTAGCCAATGCTCTAGTACTAGCCCAAGGCCTATTTATTACGTCTATGCAATTCTACAAAAACACAGCAATACCAAAAACCACTTTATGTTTAAGTTGTCAGAAACATGCACAAACATGAACTAAAGTATATGGTGAAAACAACTTTTGACATCTAAAACACGAAAACACAGAATATCATCAGGACGATTGCATTGACCTGATAAATAGGCCTTGTACTAGCCTTGCCAGATTTCACCAAGCAGTTCACCTTGCAAACTGATGCTAGCGACTTCAGGCATGGGAGCCGTTTTCACCCAAGAAATTAAAGATGGTGAACATTTTATCGCCTATGCCAGCCGACACCTGAACGCGGCAGAGAAGAATTACTCCGCTACTGATAAATAGTGTCTGGCCATAGTGTGGGGCATACGGAAGATGAGACAGTACCTCGAAGGCTACGAGTTCAAAGACCATTTGTCATTGAAGTGCTTCAACTCCATAAACGATCCGGTGGGCATTACAGCTTCAGTTACCGGAAATGCAAACAAAACGTGGTAGCCGACGCCCTATCGAGGCAGCCGATAGAAGAAATTAACTTGGCGCAAACTCAGCCTACCTGTGAGTGGTTCAAGAACAAAATGACAGGGGTCGAACAACAGCCCGAAGCGTTCGCTGATTACTCCATTGTGAATGGGCAGTTGTATAAGGCACTTCAGAATGAGAAGTTGCCATCAATCTGAGGCCCCAAGTATTACAAGAGGCCTACGACCAGATCACGGAAGGGCACCTAGGCATCAGGAAGACCCTTCACAAAATCGCCAGCCGCTACTTCTGGCCTGGCATGGTACGAGATGTGTGCAAATATATACATAGCTGTGAGACCTGTCAAGAGTACAAAGTATACCAACAGATGCCAGCGGAGAAAATGTTGACGGAGGAAGAAAGAAGAACCGTGGTCGTACCTGTGCGCAGATTTCATTGGACCCTTTCCCAGAACACGGTACGGTAACACAATGCTTCTAGTGTTTTTTTTTTATCACTTCTCAAAATAGTTTGAGCTAGTCCCGCTGAGGAAAGCCACGGCCGACGGAGTCGTCAAACTATTACGAGAGCGAGTAGTGGCATGGTATGGGGTACAATTCATGACTTGAATAAGTACTTGGCAGGGGTAGGAATCAATCAACAGTTCGCGGCGCCGTACAGTCCACAAGAAAATTCGACGGAATGACCCAATCGGACTAAAAACCATCATCGCCCAGTTCATTGGCACGATCTACTCCCAGAAATATATATATGCTGGCTGTCAATACCAGCATATTCGACACAACCGGCTACACACACGCATTCTTAACGCAAGGTAGAAAGCCTGGGCTACTGAAAGCACTCTATGACCAAGTGGCAAATGGCGCGGGGGCGAAATTCACGAATCCGGGTGAGCGTGCTAGTGAAATATGGCGAAAGCGTGTCAAAAACAAAAATACCATTACAACCTACGACAGCGCCAATGACAATCCCAAATCCTTATACGGCAACATCCGTTGTCGAAAGCTATAGACAACTTTACAGCGTAAGTGGCTCCTAAATTCGGCAGACCTTATATCATTGCGGGATTCATGTCCCCCGTCATAGTTAAACTGAGTAGGGTAGATAATAGCGAAAAGCGCACTGCGCATGTTAGGGAGATAAAAACCTTCATCGAACATAAATCCTAATTAACTGATTTTCACTCACCATAGATTGCCTCACGATATCGAAGGATCAAGAAGAAAAATCAACCACTTGCACTGCAGCAATGCAGACATGTATCGATATTCCTTCCACTACCAGTGTAGCTACACCGGATACAAGTACCAAAACCGGACCGGTGGAGATTCCCTTTCACCTGGCTCCAGAAACCCTGCAGGACGAGATAAAAAAGAATCTTGAACGAGCCAGGAATAAATGTTTCCGGTGGCTAATGCTAGTCAATGACCAACGGTATCGGATTATCATTAGCCGAGCAGGGGATGTGCGGATATTACTACTCAACTCATGACTCTCTACACGCACTCCCAAAGAAGGAAGGTAATGTGACGACCTAAGTCGCAAGTTTGTTTTGGCTCACAATATGCTGAATTTCTTTATTTTATTTTTGTATAAACCATAAAATTTACCGTGAGCGTCAAAAGAAATTAAACAGTTATTTCATCTGTATAAAAGCTTTTGTTACAGTACAGTAACTTTTGGATACACAAAACAATTCAGGCTTTTTGCGAAACTAATACAAGTTTTCTCTAATTATAAAATGACGGGGTATTTCACATGAGAATTTTTTTTCGAAGTTTAGTGTGCAAAAAATTCAAGAGCGGTTGCTTTGCTGAAAATATTTTAATAATCTTTGTGTGTTGATTTAAGTTTGTTGTAGGATGAAAGTAAACTTCTGACCAAATTTCATGCAAATCGAAAGGTTTCGGATTCAATATTGAAATAGTCAGTCGATTGTAATTAGCAAAATTAAAAATTGATCTTTTTTTAAATATGATAAAAATTTGTTTTCTTTCTATTTAAGATAATTTCATAACTACAACAATGGCACCGAATGCTCTCCAAAATCAATATTTTACCTCGGACGAAGCCCAACGTAATTTTACTTCAAAGCAAACTGCCTATAAAAGATAAACCAAAAATTATTATTAATTCATTAATTAGTCTTACTTTTATGATTAATTTTTTTGTAAAAAGCTTTCAAAGAGCTTTTTTTTAAGCGTTAGTTTAAGCAGATGATGTAAGATGATAAATGAGAGCTTTAACAAAAATAGTACAAAATGAATCCCCTGTTTCCATAAACCATACGGTCGACTTGATTAGATAATTGATGTATATGACACAAAATACACATTAGAAATAAGTGATGAATGCAATAAATTCTAAAGTGGTTGTTTAACGATATCCATATTTTTTGGTGACGTAATAACACATAGAACACGTTTGTCTTTAGGTTCGAAAATGCTCATAGGTGCATTTAGCCAAAAAAATTTTACTTAGACCACTTTATTTCCAGGCTAGCTAGTTTTTGTTTTGATTAATACAAATTCATAAAAATTTTCTAGACGAGTCGACTGTCTGGCTTGTGGAAACCGGCGGTCAATGAAATCAAAAATTAGAATTTTAAACCTGAAAATTGAGAAAATACGGAAACTAAAAAAATTGTTGCGTCAGCAAAAGTTATAATTTATTTTAATGAAAAATAGTTTGTTTTAAAGCCAAATACATAACCGTGTTTATTCCACTGCTTCCACCTTGAAGCAAGACTGAAACTGAACATTTCCGTACAGAACTACACTATCGGATAAAATAGAGTCCGTTTGCATATTCCCTGTACATTTATTATTATTTATTTCCATTTATTTCACACGCAATTAAATCTTTAAATCTTCAAATAATTATAGCACTCTATTTTCTTTAAAATTTTGATAGTAAAGCATAAAATGGATGGGTGTAGTCTCTATAGGACTTTGCAATATTATTATTTCTCCCAAACGAGCACAGGTTTTGCTGGCACGTTTGTGCTCATTGAGCTATTGGGGGCCAACAAATCTCAACCTCATTTCCTTAGGTTTATTGAATAAATCTTTTTGACATTCTTACCAAATAGATTTCAAAAGTGAAGTCGATTAGTTGTATAGTATGATGTATCGTAGGCTTAATATAGAAAGGCCCTAACTCTGTTTTTTTTTAAATCGAGTTTTTTTTATATTTCGATAGAAGAACCATGTAATATATCAAAAATGAAAAATATTGCTTAAAAAAAATTATCAGCCCAATCACAAACAAAAATTGAGTGCGAGTTTTTTCACTTTTCCCTTCTCTCCCATTATGAATAAAAATTCCCGCTGAAAGAAAAATCGATGGGGGAAAAGTAGTTATTCTCAATGGCATTTGAACTTGAAATTTTTCATTTGCAAAACAGGAAGAAGTTTGCATAAAAATCGAAGTAACATTTAAATAAAACAAAATTTCTATCCATAAAAAAATATTTTATCGCACAAACAAAACATTTTCGAACTTTAATGGAGCCATTGCTTGTAGTTTCCATAAATATAGCAAAAAAAATTCCTTCACTAATATTCCTACAGCTACATACTATGTTATTAATTTTTCCTTAACTTATTTGTTTAATTTTACTTAAAATTTAATTAAAACATCTATGTTATTTACTTGTGCACACAAAAAAATTAATAAATAAATATCAACAAGCAAAACAGCCGCCATTGATTTTCAATGATGCCACTGTTTCATATTTTTGTTCCCGCAGAATTTATGATTGGAGAAATGTGTTTTTCGTAGGAAAGAAATTCCTGGGGGAATATTCATGAATGAGCTGAATAAGTTAGGGCCTTTCTATATTAAGGTAACGCTATGTACATATTTGAAAACAATTTTTGAATTTTTAATAATTTTTTACGCAATTATTTTTTTCGTTAATTTCAATCAGAAAAAAATTCCTTGTTTTCAAAATACTCTTTTTTTTAAGAACATGACAAGAAAATTCCTTGGTATACATATCGCTCATTTACTTCAATAGTGCCACAACTTAAAAAAAAAAAACAATTTTGCAGAAAACGCGTTTAAAATTATCAACTTACTTACAGCTCAAGACATGCAAAAATATTCTTCTCTTATAGCGTAGACAGACGACATCGTTAATTTGCATTAAAAGCTAACTAATGTGAATTAAAAATTTACCCTGACAGACGACAGTATTTGCATTAAGTAAATCGTCGGTTAGTTATTGGTTTGCGGTACAGGAAATTCAAAATACATTATTATTGCAGCAAACCAATAACCAACCGACGATTTGTTTTATCCAAAACAAACCCCATTAACTGAATGTACTCGTAGCCAAGTCGCACACCTTTTCAAGCAGTCTGTATCTAATTCACTCATCAACCAGTATTTGATTGATTGTTGACGGTGCTGCCATATTGAAATAGGTAAATTCAGTATTAATTCACTTTCATTTAGTGTATTTACTTCAAATCAAATGCGCATTGGCATGGGGATAATTCACAAGTTAATTTGAATTAAGGCAGTTAATGCAAATTAACGCTGCCGTCTGTCTACGCTATTAGGAGGTGGTAGTATGAAATTTTTACAAGGATTGGGAGGGGAATTATCGCTTTTGGCATATTTCGATTGCGACTTTTACGATTTTGTCATAGATAAAAGAAAAAAATATTGAAAATTGTGGTGTTTTTTAATCTAGTACAAAAACGACTTAGTCGCATTCTAAATACGCCAACCACGATAAGTCCTAGTTTACACTATGCAAGTCTTATTTATAAGCTGATTAGTTTGCTTGGAGAGAGAGAGAGACGAGGGGAAAAGAAACGTTTATGTTCCCTTCGTGTCTCTCCCACAAACTAATCAGCCTAGCAATAAGACTTGCATAGTGCAAACTAGGACTAAGGGGAAGATAAAATACGAAATAACAAATTATTCCGCATTTTTTGAGTTATGCCACTATTGAAGTAAATGGCGCGTTATGTATTGTAATTTAATGTATTAATAGGCAGATTTTGTAAAAAAAAATTCGTCAAATTTGTATGAAAAACAAATTTCAAAACGAAAAAAACGTTTCTATTTACAAAATGTACCTTTAAGTGTTTTTTTTTATTATATTATTTTTGTCAATTGAAATAAATATATAATTATTTGCTGTTTTTTTTGGAAGAAAACAACATGTGTTTTTTAAAGTTTCCAAAAAATACAAAACCGTCTTTATTTATATGAATAAGGATTACTCGTATTTAAAAATCCGAAATTAAACTTAGCTTAGATTTTAAAACTCGGCCACGAAAATGAAAATTTTCAAAAGACAAACAAAACTATATCGTCGGCTGATCATTTAATTGTCATATGTGGATTGCGATAGTTTCGAGTAAATTGAGTTTGAACTCTTATAAATTTTGCATCACCAAATGCCACATACGAGAAACTCAACACTCCATATCTCGAAAACCGTATTAGGTATCGAAAAACTGATTACGCCAAATGAAAGATCAGGGGGGTTATTATGTAATTCGATTCGAACGGAAATGTGTTCGAATTGCAATGTTAATAACATACAAATTCGAACAGTTTCCGTTTCGGATCGAATTACATAATAACACCCCAGGTCGGAAAACCTAAGGAATCGATCTTAACTTAAAATCGCAAAAAATCCACATACGACATTTAAATTATCAACCGACGATATGTAGATTTAAGTGTTTTTATATATTTTTTCCTTTATAATTCTTATCGATCAAAAATTATCAGCCAAATTCAAAAACGAAATAATTTAAACTAGAAAAAAGTTGTAATTTTATAGTTATATCCGTGTTGTATCTATTTTAAAATCCAATTTTTCACACTTTATCAATAATGTTTTAAAATTGAGGCCATCAGCGCAAAAGAGGTAGAACCCAAATTTTATTTTTGTTGGTTGGTTACACACATACATTCCTAGCATTACCAACTATCCGCACAAAAGTAAAGTAAACCACCTTTTGGTATTCAAAAGAAAATTGAGCTGAAAAATCGTTTTTGCACAGAACATAATTGGGGCATATAGTCATAATCCCTCTTATTCTGAACCATGGTGTAATTATACAGGTGACTGTGTAAGAATTTGTTATACAAAAATACGGCAACCATAGCTGTGTAAAGAACCGAAGAATATCAAAATTACAAAAATAATTGTACCAAAACCAAAACAAAATCAAAGATTTTGACATCATTCAGCTACAAAGCACATAGAGCAAAAAATTATCAGCTGAAGTAGCGCTGCCACCTGGTTAGATACACCTTGTTCTGAACTTTGTGACAAATAACAAAATTATAACAAACGACAATATTTAAATTTGTAAAAATTGTCATTTGTTATAATTTTTACTTCGCCACAGAGCTTAGATACGGGTGAATGTTTTAAAATTGTTGTTTGAATTGTAATTACATTAAAATAATTTAAAACATTATCGACACTATGACACACACTTTAGAATAGCGTTTGAACAACGTAATAGAGCAATTAAATAGCTTGGGGTTACAACACTTTTGCGCTGATAGCCTGAATTTTCTATTCAATAATTTTTTTTTCGCATAATTAATTTCGAATTACAGTATAGATGTAATTTTTGGATGTGTTATAATGTTTGGCACAAAATTATTTCCGTTATTGTTTTAAAATTTATCACATCGTTTCAAAACAGTATCTTTAAAATCGATCTGTTACCATTACCATTGCATACCTGATAATATATTTTATATTAAGTTTTGTAAAGAAATGTAAAACTATAATTAAAAAAGTTCGTTTTAAATTTTTGGCCAAAGCCAGTTGATGATAAATTCACTGATGTGATTGTCAGACTCTATTAAAAAAAAAACAATTGCACTCTGAAAAAAATCTAACTTTTTCCTTCATACTCGTAATAAGGGTCTAAAGACTGATTCTGGCAGAGGAGACAAATGAAAAAAGAATAATACAGTGGACTCTTAAAAACGTGAGCTACTCGTTTCAATTTGAATTTCTTCAGTTTTGCGTTTGAGCATCTGGAATTAATTTCCAAAAATTAAACAAAAAAAAATAGAATTATAAATTTGTTATTATTCTTCCAGGTTTTCGACGAAAACTTAAATTTGGAAAAGGTTAAATGAAATCATAAATCTGAAAAAAATTAAAATGAATATTATCGCTTATTTTTGCGTATTATGAAAAAAATCGCTGTTGTAAAAAAGAAAAATAAATAATTTCCAACGAAAATTAACAATAGCCCAATTTGATCATTCTCACTGTTTAATATCGCTATGTAAAATTATTTCATAAAAAAATATGAAATAAATAAAACAAAATGGCATTAGGTTTAGGGTAAATTAAGTTTCTAATTTATTGGGAACTGACGTTCGATTAGGGTTGTTGCACAATTTCGTGTGGATTGACGATTATTCCAGTTGTCAACATCGACGTCACGTCAGTACTATACCAAATAATTAGGGCTTGTCTATCCGTTGTCAAAAACAGCTGACTGCTATTGACAGGGTCATGCTATTTTCTAGACCTTGGGGAACAAAAATAAACTGTCAATGACACAAAATTGTTCTCGAGAGAGTGTAGAAAAGCTCCAATTTGTTGGTATTGTATTGACGCGACATCAATGTTGACAACTGGAATAAGGGTGAATAATTCATAACACTACAACAAATAATTTTTAGAAACTTAATTTTTTTTTTGCTGTTTGCTTTATAGTTCTTAACTCTGTTACGCGTTAATTTATTTTCGTGAAGTTTCAAGTTCAAGGAATAAAGGAAAAATATTAAATTTTCTTCACTATTTATTTCACACTTTCGAGTATTCAATGAAAAAAATAAAAGTGTTAAGTTTCGCATTTTCAGATATTAACGTTATCGCGACTTCACTGTATATGTATATAGAAAATGTATCAGGGTTTTGAAAACTTGTATCTTAACATATTGCAGAAGTTAGCAAACTTTGCAGTTTACACAGATTAATCATAAAAAAAATATAAAAGGGGTGATGGGGGCGGGAACTTCAGCAATCCTTTTATACTAAGCTCAGATGTAAACATTCATTCTAAACGTATGTATTTATATATTTTTGTCTTCTGCCGTAACAAGTCCTTAGAACATTTTTTTTTTGCATTATAGTGCGTTATTTTTTTATTTTTTATTTATTAGAGTTTAACAAACAATCAGAATAGCCGCGTGTTTTTTCAAAGGAATGTATTTTTTATTCATCGGTCTTGCATATTAAAGTGATGTAATGACAACGATAACCAAATTATATTAAAAAAAACATGAAAAGACAGCAAAAATTTAATGTAATTTAAGTATTTTTAACCTACAGTTATTCATATCTTCATTATATTTTATCCATTTGTTTTGTTTTGAATTTAGTTTTAATTATTTTTTTTTTCAAGAAAAATGGTACAAATTAATTTTATAATAAAATACTGCATACATCTGAATATTATAAAATTGTGAATAATTTTGATACTTAAAAGGACAATCAGAATCAATGAACCCATGAAATGATTCGAAAACTGAAAAACTGATCTGAGTCAGTCTACCTCTGGGGTAAGTAAATTGTAGGTTTTCTACAATGCTGGCCATTTAGAGAAATGTATTCGCGTACGTGAGTATGTATGTGTATTCATTTGTTCCTCACACTGGTGTCACTTTGGCCGGCTATGTCATACTACATATCCTTATCTTAATATAGAAGGCACTAACTCATTATTTTTTTTAATTCAGATTTTTGCATTTTTCGATACATTAGCGGCCCTATGTATAAGCAAAAATTGGCATGAAGTTAGCATAAGTAGCAAAATTGATCATTATCTTAAAGAGTTTTGCCATGATACTTCACATTAAAAATCATGCTAGGACTTAGAGGTGGGTTAAAAATAGGTAATACGACCATTTTTAATATCGAATTGTATGGAGGAACTCGTTAACAACTGATTTAATTTCGTCACGTATTATGCTAACTTTATGCCAATTTTTGCTTATACATAGGGCCGTAGATGTTCTTCTAACAAAAAACTCTTATTTCCAAAAAATAATGAGTTAGGGCCTTTCCATATTAAGGTAACGATATGTGTGTATGTATGACAGTGGTGGGCGCTGTAAATGAATTGGTGATCTGTCACTGCATTGAGTTTGTGAGCTACCCAGCAAACACAAAGCATAAGTAGCAAAATTGATCATGATCTTAAAGAGTTTTGCCATGATACTTCACATTAAAAATCATGCTAGGACTTAGAGGTGGGTTAAAAATAGGTAATACGACCATTTTTAATATCGAATTGTATGGAGGAACTCGTTAACAACTGATTTAATTTCGTCACGTATTATGCTAACTTTATGCCAATTTTTGCTTATACATAGGGCCGTAGATGTTCTTCTAACAAAAAACTCTTATTTCCAAAAAATAATGAGTTAGGGCCTTTCCATATTAAGGTAACGATATGTGTGTATGTATGACAGTGGTGGGCGCTGTAAATGAATTGGTGATCTGTCACTGCATTGAGTTTGTGAGCTACCCAGCAAACACAAAGCATAAGTAGCAAAATTGATCATGATCTTAAAGAGTTTTGCCATGATACTTCACATTAAAAATCATGCTAGGACTTAGAGGTGGGTTAAAAATAGGTAATACGACCATTTTTAATATCGAATTGTATGGAAGAACTCGTTAACAACTGATTTAATTTCGTCACCTATTATGCTAACTTTATGCCAATTTTTGCTTATACATAGGGCCGTAGATGTTCTTCTAACAAAAAACTCTTATTTCCAAAAAATAATGAGTTAGGGCCTTTCCATATTAAGGTAACGATATGTGTGTATGTATGACAGTGGTGGGCGCTGTAAATGAATTGGTGATCTGTCACTCCATTGAGTTTGTGAGCTACCCAGCAAACACAAAGCCAAGTGTTTGAAATATACTGCTACATTTTTTATTCATGCACAAGTGATGTGTGGATGTTTTTTTTTCATATTTTTGGCAACTTGAAAATAAACGTTCAGTCTAAGTTAATTTAATCAGAAATAATTTCTTAATCAGGCTTGAGTTCAGTAATTTCAATTCTTATTGAATGAAATATTTTTATTAATTAATGTGAGTATCTAAAGAAGAGAAGAAAAATTAAACTAGACTTTATAGCTGGGGGAAATACCGATATTTTTCTGTGCAGCCACGCACTTCATCAGCACTTACAAATGTGTTTGCCAAAGGCAAATCAATAATTGTATACACAATCAATTCTCATATTCCAATTCATAGAAATTTAAGTTAAATAGCTGATGTTAATAATAATCTCTACCCCAGTAGATAGACATGGGTGCTGATGAAGTGCGTGGCTGCACAGAAAAATATCGGTATTTCCCCCAGCTATAAAGTCTAGTTTAATTTTTCTTCTCTTCTTTAGATACTCACATTAATTAATAAAAATATTTCATTCAATAAGAATTGAAATTACTGAACTCAAGCCTGATTAAGAAATTATTTCTGATTAAATTTTTTTATTTTTACTTAAAATATATATGCTGACACCCATTTGATTAAAAGTAGCAGCAAATTCCTATGTCAACATATATCATATGTTAGGTGTTTACACCATATGCTGAAACTACCAAATTTTTTAATGTCAGCATATATCAGCAAATGGAATGTCAACATAAAAGTTATGCATCCCTATCGTGTTAAGTTTTTCCCTTAAATTATTTCCCCTTTTCCCCAAATTGCAATCGTGAATAATTTTACCCCAGAAATATGTTCCCCTTTTTGATTATCGTGAATAATATTTTTCACATGGATTTTTTCACTTTTCCCTTGGTTTTGTTCACTTTATTTTTGCGGGGCGAACTGAACAATACATCGCGTAATTTCATTATTAAACTTCCAATTAATAAATTTTAATTGTAATCAGTAAATTCCGTGCAACACCGTATTGCCAACTTAAGGTTCTATACCACAAAAAAAAACACCCTGTACCAAAAAAAAGCTTTTCTAACTTAAAGCTTTAAATTAAAAACAGAAATGGATTTTTTTTATAATCATACTAGTTCTTATTAAATTGTTGGCAAGTAAACAACTTGAACAAATTTAAGAAGTGCATCAAAAGTTTCTCTACAACTTTAAATAAAACAATTAAAAAAAAAGAACAATCATAATGAACAAACCAATTTTATATTATGCACTCCAGAACTTGTATGATTACAGCCAAATTAATTGGACTCGATTTAGATTTGAAGTAAGTCCAACAAGGCACCTTAATGCTATTTTTGTTTTGATTAAAAGCATTTTTATCTCGCACATGTTCATACTTACATATGTACGAGTGTTTACATGCTTACATAACGAAACAATCATTTTAATTCATACAGATTTGTTGACTTTTCACAAAAACAACATCTAAGTGAAGAATTCATAAAGGTGAGTTATCGTTTATAATTGATTTGTATTATAAATTATATTATTATATTGAATTGTATTAAAGAAACTTGTGTGTAATTTTTATGTGAAGAACGTAGAATGTAATTTGGATTTAAATTGGGCTCAGTGGTCAAATCGTCACATCCGTGAACGTACAACTCGTCACGTAAAAACACCATTTTGGGATTATGACACACGTGAACGTACTGAAATACCATTCAGCTTATACGATTGACGTATCACTTAATTCGTTTTCGTACGATTGTCGATACGATCACGGATGTGACGATTTGAGCCCAGGTCTTCCTCTGGAAAGCAAACGAACATTAAGCAAAACACAAAAAACACAGAAAATAAAATTGTATAATTCGAACAGACTTTTGTATGAAAATTAGCAACAGCAAAAATACAATATTGTATGTGTATACGATTAGACAACACATACGACGTTAATACGAGCTTGAGCATTGAACAATTCTTTTTTGAATTCATTAATAACAATGAAGATTTTCCAATTTTACATTTAGCTTAATCCTCAACATCAAATACCCGTTTTTGTCGATTCTGATGGGGAAGTTTACGTTGACAGGTAAGTAAGCTTATTTTGCTTTATTAATTGAAGCACAGCCGCGAATAACGTTGTAAAAGACAATTTTAAAAAAACCAGTTTTTTCACAGATTACCATTAACTTAACTCTCTCGCGTTGTTCAAACATCAAACCATCCAAAATTATGCATCTGATCGCCTTCAAAATACAATTACAATCAGTCAGTCAGTGGAAAACTTTGTAAGTAACCAGGGACCGTAACGGTTATAATTTTTATTTTAAAAATCACTTTTTAATCATTATTTCTTGATTTTTATTTATCCCTCACAAAATAACTCTTATTTTGTGACTTTTATTTATTCCTCAGAAAATAACAGTTATTTCTTGATTTTTATTTATCCCTCACAAAGTAAGAGTTATTTTGTGACTTTTATTTATTCCTCACAAAATAACAGTTACTGTTTGATTTTTATTTTTTTGCTTAACTTTTAAAATGTAGAAAGCGTAATTTTTGCGTTAAAATGAATATTAACCGATTTAAAATTTAATTTATCGCCAGAGTCTTTAAAAAAACTCTTATATGTTAAATTAAATTTACTTTTTTATTATTTATTAATTTTAAAAGTTAAAATTTTTTTGAGCAAAAAAATAAAAATCAAAAATTAACTGTTATTTTGTGAGGAATAAATAAAAGTCACAAAATAACTCTTATTTTGTGAGGGATAAATAAAAATCAAAAAATAACTGTTATTTTCTGAGGAATAAATAAAAGTCACAAAATAAGAGTTATTTTGTGAGGAATAAATAAAAATCAAAAAAATAAAAATCATTGCATCTATCGGTAGTCCATGTAACATGGAGTATCTTGGTATATTCCTTGTGCACGTAGCACTTCTCTACTTTTGTGATTTTTTTACTTTAAATTTGGAAAATAATCGTTATTTGCGATCCCTGTAAGTAACTAATAAATCATGCAAACAAAATTGTCGAAAATAATTGATAAATGTAGCAGAGATACAAAAAGGAAAGATAATGCTAGTTATCATTATTTTCGATACGCTAAAAAAATTTAAACGAAAAAAACAATCTTGCCTTAAAATACGTTTTTTGGCTCTCTTGCAAAATTATTATTTTGTCACTTAAAACGTTATTCGCGGCTAACCTTCAATTATCTCTTATGAAATTGCACACATAAATAACTAATAGATAATACCATAAGAATGCAACATTATTGGAAACTGTTTGATAACTTATTAATAAGTGGGTATCTTAATCAAAAGGTTTTTCATTAGTATTTAGTGGTTGCGATTTTTTGTTCAAATGTTTGCTCAAGTGTGAACGTACTTTAAGAAATAGGGAGATTATTCCCTTGTGGGACAATTAAAAATGTTCAATAAAAAGATTCAATTCCCAGATTGAGTTAAAAATTAATAGTCTTACTACTTATAAAAATTATTAGGGCTTTATAAAGGCTTTTTAAGAAAATTTTTTTATGAAAATTTATTTAAAAAAACCGTTATAAAGCCTTAATACATTTTATAAATAAGGCTGTAAAATTTTAGGTACAATTTCGAATTTTCGAAGTCAACTGTTTTGTTTCCAGTTGGTTTATTTTAACTGAAAGCTTGCAAATGACTTTTTAAAATATGGCAACACTGAATAGGGAATAAGTTCCCGGGGAATGATATTCAGAATACGGCTGTATGTACATATATCGATTGTCTCAAGTAGAAAGGCCCTAACTCGTATATTTTACGAAATTGAATTTTTCAGTAATTCCAATACATTTTACAGAAATAAAGCGTTTTTTGTTTAGAGTGTCGCAACTTTGAGTTAGCATCACTTCTTCATTTGAGCACCCATTTAACAGCTGATAGTTGCTGTTTGTTTAGTTAGTCCCCGTCCATACAGTGAAACATTTGCTGCAAAACATTTGAGTTTGTTGACGAGAGGGGAAGGAGGAATGACAAAGGGTACTTTGTTTCATGTACACGAAGTTCTTGTTAAGTACGTCATTCTCGCCTCATTCTCATGAGAAATATATGAGAAAATGTATGAAGCTGCAAAACAAAAACTTCACAGTGTGGACACGAATGCAGTTTCAAAAGAGAAAACAAAAATGTTTTGCAGCAAATGTTCCACTGTATGGACGAGGACTTATGAATCGACTTAAACCAGAGCAAATTGTTGAAACTTTTAATCAAAATAATTGTTCTATTCGTCAAACTCATCGTGCACTTCTTCCATTTTATGGCGTACATAATGTTCTTTCAGAGCGGCTAATTCGAAAAACAATACACCGTTTTCGGGGCACATTTACTGTTACTGATAATGTGCATCCCGTGAGACGCCGAACAGGCCGCACTGAAGAAGCTGTAGCATTAAAGATGATCGTAATCAATCACTTTGTAGCCGCTCTCAGCAACTGGGGTTGTGTCCTGCTGCGAAAAGTTGTTGAAATTGGTATTCCAGATTGCGCCTTTTATCATAAAAAAATCTTAAATCATATTTAAACATTAATTTCATAAAATTTTATTGCTTTCTAAATATATATTTCCTTGTTTTATTATGATTTAAACCTAAGTATGTCACGCTATAAAAAACACGCTTTACATCTCGTCACAAAAATTTATTTTCAGATTTTTAAATCTGAACTTAAGTTACTCGTATAATTATAATTACTTTATTTTATAGTCATGCCATAATTTGTTTTATGGTTTCCAAATATGCCAAAGATGATAAATTATATCCTAAGGATTTGAGCAAAAGGGCTCGTGTGGATCATCGTTTACATTATGAAAATGGTGTCTTATTTCAAGTTATCAAAGACATGGTTGTAAGTATTAAAATAATATTTATGTACATTCATAAATGTATCTGCATATGAACAGAAATACTCACCTTTGCACGTCCCCAACTTGTAATTAAAAATTCGAAAGTTTTTACAAATACGGGTATGTTCTGTATTCCACGTGGAATTAAAACATGTGGAATTGCCATAGAATTGTTGTTGGAAATATGTATTTATAACTACACTGCTTTGGCAAATTCCGAATGATTTAATTTCACTAGGAATACAGAACATACCCTATAATTTGGCAGAACGGACTGACGGGCAAAAGTTTGCCAAATGTGACCGTACCATAAGCGTTGCGTTTTACTAACACCCGGTCCAGACTTGCAATTTTTGTTTTAACAACTTTTTGTTTTTAAGTGATAAAGTGCGGGAGAGGAATACAAAATATATACATATGTATGTATATAGTTACCTTAATACAGAAAGGTCCTAACTCATTATTTTTTGAAATTGAGTTTTTTATATATTTCTCTAGAAGAAAAAAGCAAAAATCTCGATTTCAAAAAAATTATAAGTTAGGGCCTTTCTATATTAAGGTAGCGATACATGTATTTAGGAGGTAGTACATACTAAATATGTCGTAACCAACTAAACTATTACATAGATATGGTTTCAAAATCTTAACGTTATTAGTTGAAAAAAGAAAACGCAGAAGCGTGTCATCAACCTTCACCCACAAATAATCATTAAAAATTAAATTGTTGTTCTTGATACCATTTGCGCATGCTGTTTTATTTTTCCAGGCACGCAACATTTATGGCGGCGAGGGAGACTTTAATCGCAAAACCATTGAAATGTGTCAGAATGCATACAGTTTTCTCGAGGCGTTCCTTAAACAGGGCCAGTATGTTGTAGGTAATGAAATGACTGTGGCGGACATATCGATAAATACAACACTTATAACATTGCACAAATTATTGCCAGTCGATGCTGCAAAATATCCTCTTATTACGGCTTGGATGGAACGTATGAAATCATTGCCGGACTATGAAGAAGTTAATATTAAGGGAGCCGAGGCTTTATGTGCACGTATAACTGGAGTTATGGCTGAAAATAAAGCTAAAAGTATAAACTAAATTAAAAATTTTACCTCATATAATTTAATTTAACACCAAATGTAATGTAACTTAGCTAATTGTTTCAATCAAAATAATAATTATTACAAAAAAAAAAAAAAAAATCATACCTGTATGTTAGAATGACTCCAGGCAGAAAAAGACAATTCAGCACTACGTTGCTACAATGGTCTACGGCTACAACTAACATCGGAACAGCAAGCATCCTATTTACCAAAATTTTAATGTACTCTTAACTCCTGTTTTCAATGTTTCCGGAACATAATACATACAAATTTACGACAAAATGCATTAACAACTTCATAACACTGAGATGTTGTAAATATCAAAAGAAAATTGGTTAATAATATTCAGGCTTATCATAAAAAATGTTCACATGGAAATATCCGAACGTATGAACAATTGGTATCAAAAACTTCCGCACGATTGTGAAATATTGTGACTATAACAAAGATTGGTCTGTTGAAAGAAGTGGAAATATGTAAAGCTGGATTTACACGATTGAAATTTTCTTCAAAATGTTTTAAACTCGTGCAAACAGCAAAATTTCTTAAAAATGTTACTGTTTATACGAGTTCAATGCATTTTGAAGAGCAATTTTGAAGAAAATTTCAATAGTGTAAATCTAGCTTAAGTTTTTAATTTTATTGAAATTGATGATACGAAATTAATGTTCAAGTGAGCGAAAAATTTAATTCTGAAGTTTTCACATGTGGAATTCATGCTAAGGCTGATTAACCTTAATCTAACGTTGTGTTATATGCGAGACGGATAGTCTTAGAATATAATTTAAGCTATAATCAGACATTTTTTACTTTTACACACACTGAATGTCGTATCTTATCAGAAAAATTGCTATTTCAAAATAAATATTTAGTTTTAGAACAAGATTAGTAAATTTCTAATTATTAAACTTAAATTTCCTTGATTTTCGATTAATTTTTAAGCCTTATAAATGTTCTTATCTTTTCACATTCACTGGGACTGATAGCGGGGAACAAATTTCGCGGGAGATTCAGAATAGCAATTTTTCCCTTCGAGGGGAACAAAAATTACACTTGTTATTCACGATAACGGGGTAATTATTAATTATATACATACAAAATATGAGTGCATACTTTGAGGCTTTTAATTTCTTAGGTTTTCAAGTTGGCAAAAATATTTATTAAAATTCTTCAATTGGCGGCATGTCTCTTAAGTCTTTTCATGCAGCTACTCAAGAAAATGTATAACGAAATTCGAAAGACTTAAGACAGCAACACACAATTAGTGAATTTTTGGAATTTTGAAGTTTTTTGCATTTATCTCGGAAACGCGTGGCCCAAAATGGCCGTTTGACCCTATACGTACGAATTCCATACGCTCAATCCGAAAATCACCATTAAATTTTGATTCGACCGAATTTTCATATTTTCCGAGTATGGGTCTTAAGTCTTTCGCCTAGTAGCTACAGGACGAGGATCAAAAGACTTAAGACATATACATGAAAATGAGGGAATCCAAGGAAAATCAGCCTTCAAGGGTATTTTTTTTTCAGATTCGGGCAGGTGAAACTATCAACAGCGGTACATATTTGTACTATCGTCTTTACTTAATTGTATGTGTTCTGGCTTTTTTCGTTTTCACTTTTGGCAAAAAAACTCGTATTCTTTTCACTTGTTAATAGTCTTGTGAAAAGAATACGAGTTTTTTTTTGTCAAAAGTGAAAACGAAAAAAGCTAACAATTTTAAATCGTCCATTTAAAAATCGTTTTCATCTAAAATCGGATGCAAGAACACATACTATTAATTTTTATTTTCTAAATTTCAACCTAAACAGGCGTAGGATGTGCTTCAACATCCGATTTCACAAGAAAAAATGTGAAAACGATGTGAAAGCCAGAACACATACAAATATCTTTATTAATGAAGCAAAAAACAATTATTTCCTTAAGAAAATTCTGATTTAACACACATACTTAAATTTCGAAATTTTTAAAACAATTTAAAAATTGCATATCGTTGCTGAACGTGAAAATGTCTTTTTTAATGAAACAACTAAGAATTATAATTTTTTTTTACCGAAATATATTTCAAAATTAAAAAGACCACTCAGCTTTATTATTAAAAACAAAAAAAAATTTTGAGTAAACAATTTTTTTGTATGGTTGACCTTATTCTAGAATTACCCATAATGTTGGAAGTTAAATGGATTCCTACTAAATCTTAAATTAGACGTGATATAGCCATAATGCCATAGCCATAACCAAACCAAAAATCAATTGGTTTTTATGGTGAGAGTTTTGGGTTGCACAATATTGTCACATTTAAATTGAAAGTAATCGCAGTGGCGCTTTTTCTGGATAAGGTAAAACAAAATCGATGGAAATTTATTAAATACATAATCAAATTTCGAACGATTTCTGTGACTGGCCTGATAATTTTTTTTTTGCATTTTCTGTAGAAAATCCATTATAATTGAAGCTATAATAAAAGACAAGCTTAAGTTATTTTTTTTTTTTAAATTACATTTGAAAATAGTTTTTATTAAATAAGATTTCTAATTAATTTCGAAGTACATACGTCTTTGTTGAGTGGATAATTTATACACAATTAAATCATGTTATTTTGTTATTTTCGATACTTAATAATGTGGGAGTGAATAGAAATAAGAAACAGAAAATAAACGTTAAAAAGCTTTAAAATTGAATAGATATAGAAGAGTGTATGTGCGTGTTCTGTATGTAACAAACACCAAACATAAAAATTAAACACATAATTAATTAAGACTTAAGTTAGAGCGGTACTAGGTGTTTTTGTTTTTTCCTTTAATTTATTTATTTTTATTAAATACATACATACATATATTTCTCTTTTCATTTATATAAATTTGATATATTTTTACAATGATATACATACATACATTATACAATAGATACAATATTTGCGGCTTTACAACTAATAAATTGCATAATTAATAATTTAGTCTAATTTAGTTTACTTGCTATTAAATATTTACATGGATCAAAAATAAAAAAATTAAACAAATCAGATAAAAAAACAAATGAATGAGCGTTATAATATAATAGAGTATAGAGTACATAATAGTTGCGAATAATATAACATTGGATTTCAATCAAATGTTGTCCAATTACTCATGCCCGATGTAGTTATAGTTGAGCTATTGCTAGTCGTTGTTACCGTGGTAGTGATCAAGGTAAATTGATCGAGACCGTACTTGCGTAGCAATTCAAAATCTTCGTCTGGTGGCGGCATGGGAGGCGGTATTGTCTTGGGTAAGGGTGGCGGTTTCTCAGCAGGAGGTTTTAAAGCAGTTGGCGGCAAATGCTGTGGTGTATAATAGGTATATAATGGATTACTAATGCTGGATGTAGTCATAAGGGCTGAGGGATTTGTGGGCAAGGTGGTTGATTTCTTTTGATTAACAATACTAGTATTATTAGCAGCTGTATTTTTAGTACCGCCCACAATATGCGTTGGCAAGGGACGAGCGTTTTGATTTAAGGGATCGAAATCCTCCAAATCAAAACTACTGTTATGACTATCGTCCAGCGATATTAGATCTTTCATAGAATCCTCAGAAGCATGGGAATTAGTAATTGCTGTTGTTGTAGCGGTTGAGCAAGCTGTACTATTAATACCATTCATGCCCATTGTCATATGCTGGGGCTGAAGAGAACGCAAGGACTATTTAGAAAAAGAAAGAACAATAGGCAAAAAAAAAACAAAGCAAATAAAAGCATTTTAATGTTAGTTAATTTGTATATAGTAGTTAGTACATACATATGTACATAGATACATACATATGTATACATATATTGTATGTACATACCTACCGCTTCTTTATTGCAACATAGTCATAACTCCAAAGAGGTGGTTTTGCAAAAAATTACTTTGGACATTTCAATTTGCATGCAACTCAGTGAATCAGCCCTATTCTGAATGGCGATTCCCCGGGAGTTTTTTCCCTATTCCTTGTTCCTTTTTTTTTTGAAAATTATTTACAATTTTCGATGCAAAGTAAAACAATTGGAAAGGAAATAACTGACTTCGTAAATTCAAAATTGTATCCCCATCTTTTAAGATTTATTTTTTTTTATTTAGTTCTCGGAAAAAAATTAATTCCTTGTGAGTTATTTCCCGGGTAATATTTAAAATGGGGCTGAATATATTTTAAAATTTAAAACTATCGAAGTATATTTATCTGATGGTTAGTCTGCAATGTATTAACACGAGGAATTTTTTTGTTGTTGTTGATTCAGAAACGTGTGTATCTATGTTTAAGTAACTTCTCAGTATAATTCAACGAAAAAAATTATTTAGGTTAAGTTAGCAGGCTGCTGGTAAGGAAGGGTGAAATTTAGAGTCCAACTCACTTGGGTCCAATACAATGAAGGGAAGAAAGTGCGAGAGGGTGATAGGGAAGGGATAGTGATAGAGAAGACAGGCGTTAAAGGAAGAGCTAGAGGAAAGCTTCATTCTTTTTTTTTTAAACTGCGTTTTTGCACGGTTTTCATAATGCAGTGTTGCAGCGCGCGCCTCTGGTGTCAATGAGGTGCATTAAATTTTGAAACTGTGTTTGGTAGCCATTTTATTTGTTATTGGTTATAAAAAAAATTCTTTAGGAAACACCCCTTTTAGACACGCAAAGTTTACTTTGCAAGGTCTTAATTAAGCTGGGAGAAAGACAGAAAGAGAAAGTACTCTTACCTCTGTCTTTCACACAGCCGAATTAAGACTTTTCACAGTAAACTTTGCGTGTCTAAAAGGCGTAAAAGCTAAAAAAAAATCTTTTACATATTACCCGTTTTAGACAATACTTTGCAAAGTCTTAAGCTTCAGCTGTGTGAAAGACAGAGGTAAGAGTACTTTCTCTTTCTGTCTTTCTCCCAGTTGAATTAAGACCTTGCAAAGTAAACTTTGCGTGTCTAAAAGGGGTGTAAGTTTATGCACAAACTCTCAAAATGCTATTGAGGAACAAAAACTTCACAACAAACATCTTCATTCGATTTTGAATTATTTTTTAATTTTTCACATCCTTTTGAAATTTTTGAACAACAGAAAATACGATATAACCAATTATTTTGCATTATCAACTAGAAGAAAAACGTAATTTTGGAGATATGACTATGTTGCAATAAAGCAGCCATATGTATGCATGTACAATACATATGTGTAAGCATTTTCGTTTTAATTTTAAGGATCACAGAATTACATGCAATAAAAACGAAAAAAAAAATATATTAACAAGCAAACTAAAAATTAAGGAAATGATGACAAGGACATTTATTTAAACAAGACACTACAATTCATTAAAAATAAGTATGTGTGTACTTTTGTTATTGATTACATAATAATCTAAACTAACTACATATGTACATACATATCGCACACTAAATCACAAACAGGCACAACTCAAAAAATCCCAGATGTTATAACCGTATTTTAAATTGTTCAAGCCTGTGTAACAAAAGCAAATTTTTGCGATCGTTAGAGTTTTCTTGAGTGAACTGAGAAAACCCGTTTTGATAATTAAGAGTTGTGACCGTTTATGATTTAGTGTGCGATATGTTGTCATTTCTGTGGTCATAAGCGATAATGGACGGCATCAGCTGACTTAAGAAAAAAATAAATTTTATATGCAACATTGTTCTACAAACGAAATTTCGCATGTACGTGAAATTCACGTGTCTTTAAAGCCGAAATCTCCCACTATCTTGCCGATTTTCGTCGGCTCACTGCTTTAAGGTCATAAGTATTAAACCAAAATGGACTTACTACTCAATTAATTCCGTAATAAGTCTATATGGCTTTATTACCACTGCATTGTAGTGTGAAAGCCATTTTGGCTTATTTTGCATGACTCTATTGCAGTGAGCAGACGAAAATCAGTGCATTGGGCCAATAGTGGGTCAAAAAAGACATGAACCCAACCATATTGACTTGAATCGCATTAAAAAAAAGTTCAATAAAATTTATAATACGACTAAAAAAAATCCTTTATTTTGTAAATTTTTATAAAAAAAATTTAGCTATTAAAGCCCCGGTACGGAGTTTCTACGGAATTTGACCTTTGTAAACTTACATACATTTATATTATACACGGAAAAATAATCGTTCAGTTTTTTGTGTAGAATTATATTTGCATACTGTCAAATTCAGTTATTTTTTAATTTACAACCCACAAAATAAGAAATGTCGAGAATTTTGAGACCAAACAATTGTATTAACATTAGGCTTAATTAGGGCTAATAAATCAGTGCAAGTTAATCTCTATTTTTGATTTGAAATGTGTTTACACTAGCAAACCTATAAATCAATACAGTATTTAAACCATCTGTAAACGCATAAAATTGGGCGTTTAAACTACCAATACAGGTCATATGGTTTTGTTACTTACAGACCATATGTTTTGCAACTTTCTTCCAAGCCTCTACTTTTTCTTCAGATCCTGTTCGACCTGTTTTCTTACACTCTATTATTCGTTTATACTATTCTACTTCGCCAAGCATAAATATAATTCCTTTCTCAGTAAAATTTGGCGACATTTAATTAAAAATTGTCAACTTTTTTGCCTTTTTGATTGTGCAAAGAATTGATAGCCTGCTGTTTTTTGACATTTATTCTAGTGCTGCCACAATATTCACCCTTATTCCAGTTGGCGCTATCGACGTCACTTTAACATAATACCAAAAGTTGGTGTTTGTGTAACCGTTGTCGAAAACAACTGACTCCTGTTGGTAGGTTTACGCTATTTTCTAGACATTAGGGAACAGAAATGGATTGTCAGTAGCACAAAATTGTTCCCGAGAGCGAAAAAAGCGTCAATTTTTTGGTATTGTTTTGAAGTGACGTCGATGTCGCCAACTGGAATAAGGGTGATTATGTTTTAAACTACGCATAAGGTTGGGTTAAGCTTTGACTGATTTATTAGCCCTTATAGTTATAACATCACTGTAAACACAGGCGTAGAGAGATCATTCTTGGGGGGCGGGGGGGGGAGGTGCATTGCCCGCCAAGAATTTCTGTTGCACCACCTGATTTTTATTTATTTTAATATTAAGCTATGTACAGGCGATTGTGAGATATACTGGCAATCAAAAATTGTCAGCACAAGTTAAATTGTCAGTCCTCACGGTTGTATCAAATTTGTCGGTTGTATGACAGTATGACAGATTTGTTGTTATGCTCTGCCAGATTCAAAGCATTTGTTAGAAATTGTTAAATATCAATCGTTTGTGGTTGTCTTAAATGTAAAAAGGGAAACTATAAATAATTATGAACTATAACCCTACGTCTACACCTGACATATTTTTTATCATAACAAAAGTAAAAATTTATATTGAAAAATAATTTTTTTTATGTTAGTTCTTTTTCTATATGGAATTTGACATTTGTCATGATGAAAATATATTAGGTGTAGTCGTAGGATAAAGAAGCAATTGCAATGATTTTGTGTACGTATATTTTATTATATAGTTTTTTGTTTAAAATCAAGCGTGTGCAGTGTTGCCCATATAACGAATTCTTTTACAATAACGCCATTGCCAGATGCATAAACTTCGCATAACTGACAATATAAAAATGTCTGACAAATATCTGGCAATGTGTTCACACGATTGTAAGATGTCTAATGGGAGGTACAGACTTTGCAACTTGCTTACGCAACACGTTTTCGAATATTTTGACACAGACACTGCGACCTACAATGCAACCCATAGACACCAAAACATTTTGATATTTTCGAAACTTCGAATGCAACTTCGAACGCAACCATAAACAAGACTAAAGACTATGCGACCGACAATGCAACCTGCCTGGTTGCATAAACACGTTGCTAAGTCTGTACCTACCATAACAATTTGTTGTCAGCTGCTAGTCTTCCAATGGACTGGTATGCTTTTTCTGGCAAGGATGTCAGACAAAAGTTTCCAGTTCACACGGTTGTAAGAAATTTTTAGCATATTTTATTAACAATATTGTAAGATCTGACAACCGTTTGTACATAGAATTACTCATGAAAATCATGCCATTATGTCCCCCTCCCCTCCCCCTTGAAATAATTTCTAGCTACACCAATGCCTGTAACATAATAATTTAAAAAATTCCGTGCACTTTTCTTTTGCAAAAATTAAATTTCTTGAAGAAATTTCTCAAACTGAATTTCCGTAAGTTTTTTTTACAAACACTTCTTATGGGAACCTTAATTTCCGTAAGAACTCCGTACCAGCCTTGAAAGTAGCTTATTTTTTTTTAATCAAAATTATTTTTTCGATTTCGTCTATTACGGCTTGTGACCACAGATATTTATTAGTTTTATTTAAAGAGGTGAATTAGTTAAATTGCAACTATGTATGTGGTGAATATTTAATGAATAGACTGGGTGAATGTTTAGGTTTCAGTTCGAAAGATTGTTGGTTGGTTGGTTTTCTTTACTACACGCAGGCATGATCATCAGTAATGTTAACAGATCGGACCATCATATATGTATATATTTTTATAAAATGTAAGTAGAAATTGATATTTTGTTTAGGATTATTGTAATAGAAATATTATTTGACAATTTGTTTAAAAAAAATCATTTTTATTAAAAACATGATCATCATTTAGTCCATGAATTTTGTCATTAATAACGAGCTAACGACATAATTCATTGTATTAATGAAGAATTTCATGCATACAATGAAAACTTTCAATAGGCTAATGAACAATTTCATTTATAACATGAAGAATTATTAATGATGCTACTTCATTAGCTGAATGCATTTCAGCATTTTTCTCTTAGTGTAGAGTTTAAATTGAAATGCTTTGAAATTTCGTTCACTATCAATTGCCACAATTTGCTCTCAGGTTAATACGAGACATATATATATATATATATATATGGAAACTTGTAAAAAGAATAATACACTCAATCCTGCTATTATATATTTTTTTAAATAATTTTATGCGCTTTTAAAATCGTGTTACTAGTGTTATAAAAATTTCAATACCCAGTGCTTTTTTGTATGAAAACCCCGCCCGCCCGTCTTATAAGTACATATATGCTTTAACTTATTTTTCTAGTGCACAAATACATAACATTTTTGTGGAGTTTCCGATTATATATCGTTGACTCAAATGCAAATTCTCATAACTGAACTTTTCTAAATTGTAAAGGAGTGAGAAAAAAATTAAGCAAATGGCCCTGTTCTGTAAACCGAATCCGAGTAAATTTTTCGGTTTCAAAAAATTAATAATGGTCCTGCAGACATGTTTAAAATCATACGCGATAATTTTCTTTCAGATACAATATTTGAGAATCTATATAATAAAAAAATTAAAAAAAAATATTTCTATTGTCGGAGTTAGTTTTCTAAAATCGTGCTATTTCAAATCGATCGATCGGTTTACAGTAAAGTTTCTTTATTTTCATTTGTAATACGGCTGATTGTTATGATAAAGGTTTGAAATTTGAAGGGATATTTGTTTCTTTGTAATAGCCAATAATCAATTAAAAATTCGAGTTTGAATTTTTTTTTTGTTAGTTACGTGGTTTTGCTTTTAAGCTGACGATATGTACATATATATTTTACAAATACATACCGTGTGTGGGTGTTATGAGTGTGTTGGTAATTTTGCATTAAAATACATATTTTGTTCGATTCACAAGCCCCTTGTAATGTTGTATAGACCGTATTATGGTATTAAAATACAATAAGAGTACATTTGTTGTTAATAATTTTCATTGAACACTGTTTTATTGCAGCATCAGAACTGGACTTATTTATTGCAATCACGCACAATTCTATAGCATTTTTTATTATAAATTTAGAATTTTTTTATTAAAAAATTATTAATACCAAAGAAAATTGAAAACTAATTTGAAGTTCCCATCTCTGATTCAATTGGAAGCTGTTAATTGAGGAATAATAAAAATTAATAACATTATTATTAATATATTTTCAGCAATAAATTAAACAAAACATTTAATTTAGAAAATATAACAAATAATTTCAAAAGTTATGATTAATATGAATACAATATTTTAACAAAAGCTGCCCTTCACCATTTTTGATACGAGAAACAATGATTGCAACACAAGTAGGCCGAGCGTGTATTTCAAAACATAATACGCAATACAACTAGACTTGTGAATATATAAATATGTATAATTCCCTTATTCTGTAACTATTTGTCGATGTCATGTCAATAATATAATAACAATAAGTCACGCCAACTTCTCAATATCGGTATTATCGTATCCACTATTGAAAGATCGGTGAAATTACCGATAGGTCATTAATTAATACAGGGAACTCAGTAATTGGGTAGAGAGAAGAACCAACCGTCCATGGCGAAGTAGAGAGGAGCAAGAACCAGCATTTGAGAAGCCGGCATTCCAGATTTCTGTAGGATGTGCAGGGATGAAGAAGAGCAACCAGAAACCATTGAGCATATTCACCCGTATTCCAGTTGTCGACATCGACGTCGTTTTAACACAATACCATAAAATTGGGGCTGGTGTACCCGTTCTCGAAAACTACTGACTCCTGTTGTCAGGTTTAAGATATTTTCTAGACCTTAGGGAACGGAAATAGATTGTCAGTAGCACAAAATTGTTCTCGAGACCGAGTAAATAAGCCCCAATTTTTGGGTATTGTGTTAAACTGACGTCGATGTCGACAACTGGAATAAGGGTGATTATCTCTCATTGCCCGAAGCTGCAACGTCATAGACTTAGATAGCTGAGCAGACGTTTACTTGAGAGCATTACTGATATCGGTAGGTGTAAAATGGAGGATATCAGGGGCTTCATCATGGAAATTCAGTGGCTTAATGACGGATAATAGGGTCACTTCTGGTTACAAATGGGGGTTAAATATTCCACCTTATCGTGTTTGGCGTATTTCCACTACGACTAAGAAGTTTTTGTAAAAGTTTAAAGAACACCGCAAAATTATTTCTTTAATCTACGACCAAAATGTCGTAGTCGAAGTTGAAATTCGCCAACCACGATAAGGCCAATTACTTTTAACGGGTCAATGGAAGGAAATCACAATGTACCCAACTGAGTCTCCGAGTGAAAGTGTGTTATAGCACTGCCCTTCCTAACCTAACATAACCTAGTATTGCTTCAATAAAAATGCCTTAAAATTAAGTTTACTTTCATCGCTCATTGTGTACACTAACTAAGGGCTAATAAATCAGTAAAAGTTTAAACGCTGGTTTAGTTAAACTAAACTCAAATTTATATATAGTTTAAACTCAAGAGGAGTAAATCAGTGAACCATATCTTATGTGCAATTTAAAAAATAATATTGTGGCAGCACTAGAATAAATTAAAAAAAAAAAACAGCTGTTTTGCAGCAGGCTATCAATTCTTTGCACAATCAAAAAGGCAAAAAAGTTGAAAATTTTTAATTAAAGGTCGCCAAATTTTACTGAGAAAGGAATTATATTTATGCTTGGCCAAGTAGAATAGTATAAAAGAATAATAGAGTGTTAGAAAACAGGTCGACCAGGATATGAAGAAAAAGTAGAGGCTTGGAAAAAAGTTGAGTGCTCTTTTAATGCAAAACATATGGTCTGTAAGTAATAAAACCTTTTGGCCTGTATTGGTAGTTTAAACGCCCAATTTTATGCGTTTACAGATGGTTTAAATACCGTATTTATTTATAGGTTTGCTAGTGTAAACACATTTTAAACCAAAAATAGAAATTAACTTGCACTGATTTATTAGCCCTAAGTGTTTAATATTAAAGTACCAACAACATCCCCACCACGATGCAAATATTTTGCTATATGTACTATACATATTTTGCCGTATTAAAATAATAATGATTTGGGCTTGAAGTGCACGTTAAAAAATAAATTTTATTAATTATATATCCGACCATATTTTCCATTAATTTGTGAGTATAGTCCTAGTCTCCATTGCTAGATTTTACCTCCGAAATAATACTCATTAATTTTGCTAGTACTGTTAATTGTTAACATTGTGCTGTTAAGTGCAAAATTCGCTCTGCTAAAACTGTTGGTTTTTATCTCTGCTACTTAAATTTAGGATTGAGTGTATAAGTGTAGGTACTTTGATATAGAAAAGCCTGAAATCGTTTTTTATTGAATTTATGATATTTTATTATGTTCCGACTGAAGATACCAAAAAATACTAGCTAATCTTAATAACATTTATTTATTTTACCTAAAATTAAGAAAATTGTGGTAAATGTTTCAGATTCTTTCGGAATTAATGTCAACTGTTGCTATTTTAAGAACATTTTTGACCATATTCGGATGCCATTTGTTGACGGCCTAATACCGCTAATCACAGAATTTTTAAACAAGTTGACGGCCAAAAGCATTATTTTTTTATGTATTTAATGACTGTATGAGAAGTTTTATCTAACGTATTTTTGTTACTTTTGCTGTTATTATAATTATAAATTTATTTTTTATTTTTTTGTATAAATATATTTATTATTATTAGCACCTTAAATATTGGCATAATTAATTTTTTAAATTTCTTTCGCCAAAGTTTCTCAAATTCCAAAAATTATGAGTGTATAGACTTTATTCCTAAACTGTATATTCTGTATTATTTAAATAAGTTTCTATAAAATATGGAAAACTTTTTTAAACATCTTTTTTTTTACACTTATAATACAAATTTCTAGTTTAGCAAGAATTAAAAAAAATATCTCTCAAAAAACTATATATGGCCATTTCTCCGAGAAATTTCACTTTTTTTGTCGCGTGCGACAGCAAGCAATTAACCTTGTATTTCTGAACAACGTGACTCGATTTTTTCTTAAGATTTTACCTAACATAGAGCTGCTGACAGCCTAAAAAAAGTTTCGTTTAAAAAACAAACAAACAAAAAACCAGCATATTTGCTTGGTGTCGCACGCTACAAAAAGTTGACATTCCTGTGGAAATGCCCATATACATATAAATGATATTGCATTTTAAAAAAGTCGATTAGAGCTTTAAATAAAAAACTACTATACATTAGGAAAAAAAATAAATTGTAATTTATATTTCTCCTGAAAATTATGAAAAATACGAGTTGGGGCTTTTCTACATCAAAGTAGCGATATACATATGTACATATGTACCTTAACGTTACCTTAATATAGAAAGACCCTAACTCATTATTTTTTCGAAATCGAGTTGTTTGTAAATTTCGATAGAAGAACATGTAATTTATTGAAAAATGCAAAAGTCTCCATTTAAAAAAGTTAGTTAGGGCCTTTCTATATTAAGACAACGATAAGTACATATGTAAATACGTTAATAAATAAATAAACGTATGTATTTTGCATTTAAATGATCAAATAGGGAGCATATAGAATTCATCGGAAAACATTACTGTGATGTGGAAGATGTGTTTTGTTTGAAAGGTATACCTCTTTGTCTTTATCTTTTCTAGAACGCGGCGCTGGTACGGGAGGTTCACGGCCGGGGGGCGATGCTTGATAAAGTGAAAAGCGAGAAGCGGCGGTTACAAAAGACCCACTAGATGATGATGAATTAGAATTGTGCGACGATGAAGATGCTGAACTGCGTAAAGAATCATTTTGCAATAGTTGAGACTCTGCATAATCCTGCCAGCAATTGCGCTCGAGTCGCGTAATACCAGCTGTAACGGCAGCGGCTGTTACTGCCACAGCATTCGACAAGATATGGGTGCCACCGCCGTTACAGTTGTTCGTAGGTGTCGGAGGTGTGGTGGCTGCTTGACGTCTGGGAGGAACGGGTGGTGATTGCATATCGGGCGGAGTATCATATGACGAGTCGGTTGTACGAATTAACTGATTACTGGGAGCTGAATTATATGAGGGATGTGATTGTTGTTGCTGCAATAACAGTTTTTTTTGATGTGTTATTAAATGATTTCTAGTGCCTGTGCCTGTGCCTGTGGTGGTGGTGGTAATAGTGTTGGTGGTAGTAGTAATGGTGGCAGTATTAAGGGTTTGTGATTTTGCTTTTGGAATGTAAATTGGTGCCGGTCTGGTTACAAATGGTGGTTTCCCTTCTACACGAGCATGTGAACCATATGGGTGATTATAATATGTCGGACCATTACTGAACTGCTGCTGCGGCTGTTGTTGATAAAGCTGTAATAAATGAGGTGCTGGTGGTGGTGGTCTAGCCGGAGCTGGTCCACCTGTATGCGTGGCCGTTATGCGATGATTGGGTTCTAAACTGTGACATGGTTTAAGCTGTTTGATTTTTTGTTTGTTTTTTTTTTGAGATTTATTATATAATTGTACACATTTTGATTGTTTATAATTATTTTGTATGAAGTTCATGTTTAATGAAAGAGGACGGACGACCGCACAAAATAATGCAACATTAGACGAATATTATAACCATAGAAAAGAAAAGAATAATTCAAATAATATAATAATTAAAAATAAAAAGAACGAGGACAAATACATAAAGTATGCATATACATAAAGCGATAGTACGAGTATTTAACAGATATTTTATAATATAAAGCTTTATTGTGATCAACAGGCAAATTTTAATAAACAAACATAAAAATTGAAAGCTAAAGGGGACAGACAATGCGGCTGATTTAAAGGCGGAGTTTGGTGGTTTTATCTATGAAACTGAGCACACTAATCTTTATTTAAATGGGATTGAGAATTAAAAACATTAGGGGCAAATCTAGATTGAACTGCTTGCTAACTAATAGTATAAAAAACTACAATCTTAAAGTAACTTAAAACCGCACTTTTGGCTTCAGCCTGGTACTCTGTTCACAATTTCGTGCGAAATGCTGTCAAACTATATGTGAAAGTATTTGGTATGAAATATTTGCAAAATAAATTCGCAAGAGTAGCGAAAAACACGTAAAATCAATCTGCAGCATGTTTTTTCATGCAAAATGATTCTGGCATCATTTTAGTTTCAGCTGCGAAACAACATGAGCAGTACTTTTTGCGCACGGAATTTTAGCAATGCTGCATACTTTCAAGCAATAAAAGCGAGAAATATATATAAAAAGAAAATCGGGTGTTGGGCTACATTTAGTACATGTCAAAATTTTCACGCGAAATAATCAATGTTATTGAAAATTTTTCACAACTTCGTACTGCGTACTAGGCTTCATTAACATTAACGCATCCACAAAGTAATTTTGCTAAATTTTTCATCTCAAGCTTTCATTTGGGATATACGAGTAGAAATAAAAAGTTTACTTAAACTAAGATTAAAATTAGAATTTGTCTAAAATATGAGTTTTAAGTCCAATAAAAATTTTTTTAACGACATCTAAATATGCACATTTATATATGTATATATAAAATCGTAGTGAGTGTTTGTTCGTAACGCATGACCTCTGGAACTATAAGAGGCGTGGATCTGAAATTTTCAACACAAGTTGTGGTCAATACCCGCTAGGTGTTTGTTTTGTTTTTAAGCAAACAAATTACCACTTGAGAAGTCATTTTTATTCAAATTATAATAAATTTATAATTAAATTTAATTATAAAAACATTGTTTGATGGCTATACATCATTTAACTGTGACTGTAATATAAAAAAAAATTTATTAAATATTTACAAAGAAAAACACAATTTCACTATATGGCGCAAATAAATACAATTGGGATATTTTATTGGCCCACAAATAAACAAAAAATAGGGGTTGTGTTTAAAGTATATCGATATGGCAACACAAAAACCAACTGACATGTGGTAGATACCGTTATGTTTTTAAATTATGCTTTTGTACAAATTTAAACGTGACTGTGTAAGTCATAAAGAGTTTAAATCCACACATTTAAATAATCAAAAACAATTCTTATGCAGAAATTGGAAAAAAAATACATACAGAAACCCATATAGCATCCCAGCTAATTGTAATCGAGATTTTGATAAAAAAAAATCATTTTATTGTAGGGATATACATACATTTATACTTATATAAACATGTGAGTCTAAATGTGTGCAGAAAATGCTTATATTTTTAGTTTGAATCCTCTACAAATTTACTTACAGTGGAGCACACGTAACTATTCAGGTATGTGATGGAAATCAAAAGATTTTAAAACGTTTCGTTTCGAATAATTTTTAACAAACTAAAAGTTATAATTTTTCAAAAAGCACACCAAGTCAGTAGTTCATATATGTATAATTTTCTTGATAATACCATTTGACTTTAATATATTTAAAAATTATAGCTTTTCTCCTAAAAAAATTAAATTATTTTTGATATTCAATGAAAAAAAATCATGTAGCCCTACTTTCCTCAAGCTGTTCTTTCAATAAAATGAAAGGTAGGAATGTCTTCTTTCGATTGTAAAATATGATTCTCGCAAATTTTAGTGAATTAGGAGAAGAGTTTCCACAACCACTGACATTTCCCGTCGCTTAGCGGTGTCATCAGACCCTTTTATAAGCAGCTTAAGACATAAGCTGCCAAAAAAGGATTTGGAATGAGAGGATGTAGTTAAAGGAATGATAAATGAAGAATAAATAAAGTTCAAGATAAAAAATATTCTTATATATATTTTTTATGAGTTTCATGGGCGGTGGCCGTGGCTGATTTTGATAAAACTCGTCTTTTTTATTCCAGAAAGTGTAAATACGTGCGTAAAAATCGATTTGAATTGTCTGTACATATTGTATTGTGTTTTTTTCTTAACTTAGTCCCTAATATTGCTCGGAGCCAACTTTCGATGTTTTAGTTTTAGCACAAAAATGTTTGAGGCACACCCCACTGTGCACAGCTACTGAGCTTAATTTTTATAATAAAACTATATAATCGGAGCTAGTTCCTGGAGCCTCTAGGGCCGGTGATTACAAATTTTTTATTTCTGATGCTTTAGGTTTTTAAATATCATATCATACAAACTATTAAATACTAAAAAATATTTTGCTAACACTTTGTTATGCTATAAAGTAAAACAAAGAATTCGAAATAACTATTTAAAACTCCGCCACGACGAATACATACATATAAAAAAGGTGACAGAAACAATAAAAAAAGTACAAATAACATTTAAATAATATGCTTAAGCTTCTAAATTATTACTCACACTTCTGTCCACAATAGGAGTTTTAAATAGCGGATGATTTTGTAGTTCTTGTGATAAATTCATTTCAGACGAGCATAACGAACTTGCCGGACTGACTGCGGGAGATGAAGCCATATTGTTGTGCAAATTATAAGCAGCTGCAGTAGTTTTTGCAAGGCCATTTGACTGTATGTGCGTACTCGAGCTGGATATGGCCAGAGGTGTGGGAGCACGACGCAAATGTAAAGATGCATTTGTAATTTGTTCTTTGGAAGCATATTGAAAGCCCACGGCCGGAGCACCAGCAACACCATTGACACGTTTACCAAATATGGGAGAGCTTGGGGCCGAATGGCGTCCCATATACGATTTTATAGGCAGTTCTTTGCCATAAGCAATGCCATCGATACGATCATGCTGCGAATTCGAAGTTAGATGAGAACGAAAATGCGTTGTAGTATTATTTGCCGTTATGTGTGGTGGCGTTATGTCTCGCAATTTTGATTTGAAATTTCTGTAAGCGTGTTTAGCGCTCTGAGAACTTTCTTTCACCTGAAAATATTTTATAAAAAATTGTATACATACATACATATTTATATGCATATATTTTTAATAAATTTACTTAGTTTTTGTTATAATATATAATATTAAAAATACATTAGCATATACATAACTACTACATACTTATGGGCTTATGTTAATATTTCTTAGACTACAGCATTCCTTTTAGTAAAATTTTACCACTCACCGATTTAACAGCGGACTTAACAGCAGGATTAGTCTGCAAAATATGATTTTGTTTTTTTGATATTGTTTGTTTTAAGTCAACATTTAAATAGGATGATTTTGTATATATTTTAAAGGGATGAACAGAGATTTATGCAAGCAATAAAGGACAAACGTTTTCATTTTTTTTATTTCGTATACATTTCATTTTTTTTTTTGAATAGGCAAAGTTGACGTTGTTGTTTCCGTGTAGGGTTTTTTTATCAATATGAAAAGAATACAAAAGAAGTACGAGAAAAATATACATATTTTATTTTAAAATAATTATCTAAAAACTATTATTATTATGAATTATTTGATGATGATGTTTTTTTTTTTGATGCTTCGCGATTATAAAACATAAACCCAAAAAATTTAATTAAGAAACAAAAAACAAAAACGAAAAAAAAGAAGCATCATTGAATTAAAAGAAAAAAAAATGTGAATAAATTATTAAAAATGGTAAATGCAATTAATAGAGCATAAAACTAAACTTTACAGTGCATTTGGAAAAAAAATATTACTGTGCTGCCAACCCAAAAAGTTAGTAGAGTTGCTGTTACTGAGGACTAGAGAGCTAATTTTAAAGTAATTTATAAATGGAATTTTACGAACTTTTTTCATATTACATATTAAATGGTATTTTTAGCGGTAGATATTGTATTTTGTTGATCACAGTAGAGTTGAATATGTTTGTATTAGAAGTACATAAATTGATTTTAAGTAAGGGAATATACTAAATTTTAAGTAGCATTAATAGTGTAGGTTTTCTTATTGAAAACTTTATTTAAACCATGTTTCCCCAAATAATACTGCAAAAAATGAACGAAAAATTAAATTAAATATAATCAAATAAAAAAAAAAAAAAGAAAAAAACAAATGCAAAAAATGAAATACTATCAAACTATCAAATAATGTGCAAAAAGTCGAATCAAAAAAGCATTACTAAAGCAAACAACTTCGTAATAAAAAAAAAATGATAAAAAATTTGGTACTCAATCCTTGGATGTGTGTGAAGATAAATTTAAATTTAAGCACCAGAGACAAAAACCAAAAATTAGAATTTAGCACTTAACAGCGCACTGTCAATAATTTAACAGTACTAGTTAAATTAATTAGTATTGTTTCGGAGGCGAAATCTAGGAATGGGGAGTACGACCATACTCACCAATAATTAAATTATATCACTTGGATATACTATGTACTTAAGATATATAAATAATACAGAAACTTAATTTTAGAAAATTTACCCTTTTGTGAGGGCAAGTGGTCATTGTGGAAAACAGGAGAATTCTGTATGTATCTTACTATATAGAAATGGTACTCGTGATGGCTCTCTAAAAAGTAGATTTAGTGACAGTTCTGAGATAATTTTTTAATTTTTTGTATTTTCAGCAAAATTTCTCGAAAAGATTAGTGGTCATTGCTGCAATTTTACACATTGAGCACTTGTGCTCATTAATCGCGGGCCATATTTTCCATTAATTGGTAAGTATAGGCCTAGTCAACATTCCTAGATTTTGCCTCCGGAATAATCACCCCTATCGTCAACAGTTTTTCCCTCGAAATATTTTTCCCTTTTCCACATATTGCAATCGTGAATAGCTTTTCCCCAGAATGTGTTCCCTTTCCTTGATTCCCCTTATCGTGAATAATATTTTTCACATGGATTTTTTTTCGCTTTTTCCTTGGTTTTGTCACTTGTCTACTCTTTGTCGACAAGAATTGACTACTATTAACATGCTACATTAATTTACAAAGCCTTAGAGAATAGTAAGAGATTGTCAATAAGAGCCAATTGTTGCCGATTAAGAGTAGAGAAGTGACAATATTTACCGCCGTCTGGATGTGACGTCGACGACGCCATTCACAATAATTAGGATTATTTTTAGTACAACATCAATAAATAATGTCCACGATTAATAACAATAATTCCCTGCAACACCTTTTTTGAATGAATCTCACATGCAGCAAATTTTATGGCTGTGTTATACTAAAGAATATTTTCCAAGCCATCTTAAACATTTAAAAACGCAACTTTACACTTAAAAACATTTCATTGAAACCCAACATTTGTGTAATTCTTACTATCAAACTTAAATTTGTCTGATTTTCAATTAATTTGTAAGCTTTGCAAATCTTCTTCGAATTTTTTAAATTCACTAAGCATTGATAGCGGGAACAAATGTTCCCATGAAATTCGCAATAACAAATTTCCCTTCATGGGGAATAAAAATTTCATGGGAACAAAAATTTCAAATTTTATTCACCATAGGGGTTGATTAATTTTACTAGTACTGAATGTAAATGATTAACAGTGATCTGTTGAATGCAAAATTCGCTCTGCCAAAATTTGTTGTCTCTGCTACTTAAATTTAAATTTATCTACACACACATAATCTTTGGCTTGATTTCATATACATACAGTGGTATATCGGTTTAACGAACGATATATGCAAGGCCAATTCATTAAATCGTTCTCAACAAGAAAATATTTGATCTGAAAGTAAATTGATGTTGCGTATGTTAAATCGCAAATTCTTTAAACTGTATATTCGTTAAACCGGGATACCTCTGAATATCTATAGATACATATGTACATATGCATATAGTATATGGATTTATGGAAGATTAAATTTTAAATTAAAGCTGATAACACAACTTTCTATTTAATTGTATGGCTTGTAAAACGTTAATGTGCGCATCACTAAGAAATTAATGGAATGGCCTACTTGTATTGAAAACAAGAAAATTTGTTTTTGTTTTCAATGTAAGTAATCGACCGAAATTATGTATCTGTCGACATCGCGATCCAAGCCGTAAATTCGAAATGAACTTGCCATATTACATAATATGTACACAAATGAACGAAATTTCAATAGCCCAGGAAAGGAAAAGAAGTACATATGTACAGAAATACATACATATGTACATACTTATTATTTTGGCTATATATGCACATATGTACATATTTATATTGTCTATGAGATAAAAAATATTTTATGCCTCATTGATGATGAGTTCGATGAAAATGCATGTTCATTTTGACCACTCGAATTTAACCCTTAACAAGCATGTGTAAAGATTCTCATGAATGTACATTTTTTAGGCATAAATAGTGAAATAAAAAAATATATTGTATGTAAATTTCCTTAACAAGCTGCAAATCAAACAGTTTATGAAGCAAAGCAAAAAATATTTTTTTTTTGTCCTAGGTAAGAAACTATTTTATACCTTTTCCTTGAATTGATAGAAACGGCCATGTTTTTTGCGTTTTTCAGCATAACGTACAGTTTCCTCCTCGAATTCATCAGAAAACCCTAAACCGGTATTCATCATTTCCAAACGTTCGTCAATGAATTGACGAAATATTTGCAGTTCCATCATTTTTCTTAGAAAAGGTCTTAAGTGAGAAGGCCGCGAATCAATAAACTTATCACTGTTAAACGTTTTCCCAGTATCACGAAATTCCACAGCATCTCTATAACCGCCAATAAGTTGCACTAAAACCCCAAGGAATATTTTTGAGACTCGATCGCCCATATGTTCACTTGTGCGACTTAATTCTTTTTTTAAGTGTGCAACAATTTCGGGAGGCATTGAGTGAACATCATCGAAGGGACTTTCGAAAATATTTTTATCACAGTTCAAAATCACAACATCGCCTAATTCTTCGGGCATCATCTATATTAGAAAAATATTACCGATTTACACTGTACATATCAATTCATTAACATGCATTTTTTTTTAAAGTGGAATATATACCGTTTCTAATACCATTGAAGGTACACCTATTAAATACGGCATGGGTGCACTCAAATAATCTTTAAGCTTCATTGGCATCATTGGTATAAATATGTGCTGCCATACCATGGGATAGAGAAATGCATTCGCCGCTTGTATGCAAGATGATAAACGATCTAAACGTTTCGAGGTAAAAATAATACGTCTCTCAGCTAACATGGCCGCAAAAACGGCAATCATATTCTTTGGATAAACAAAATTGTAATATAAATTCAAATTGTGCTAAAAAGAGAGAAAAAAAAAAGAAAACGAATAAGGAAATCATAGGAAAACACAAGTTCATTAAAAATCTATTACTGATAGCAAAGTGAATTCGGTTGGTGGTTGCTTTGCTAACAAAAAAAAAATATATTAGTCCCGGTTCACACGTTTGAACTTTTGTTGCTCAACTCGTAATTCAGCTGTAAGAAAGACGGAGACGGAAATACAAATATCTCCTTTTTTCTTACAGCTGAATTACGAGTTGATCAAGAAAAGTTGAAGTGAATAAACCGGGACTTAGAGATTCAAATTGACGAATAACTGCTGTCGGATTCTGTCTAGCAACCCAACTGAAGTTTGTTTACTATTAATAATAAAGCTACATATCGTCATCTTAAATGCAAACGGACGTAACTACAATTTTATATTTTTTACAGGAGAAACAAAAAAATTTTCAAAATCAATAATAAAGTAAATATTATAATAATAAAGTATTCTTGAAAATTTTCTTTGAAATTTACTTGTAGTATAGATACTTGCATATATGTATGTTTTTAACCATTTATTTCCTTTTTATATATATTGAAGCTTTTATCTTAGTTACGTTCTTTGCAATAAAAAATAGATGCATTCGTTATTACGTCCGTTTTTGATCGCAGAGGTATAAATATTTGCGTGAACATGTAGTTTGTTAAAATGAACCATAATCAATCAAAAACTCGATTTCGAATTTTTGTGTAGTTACGTCCGTTTGCATTTAAGGTGACGATATGTATGTATGTATGTATGTATGTCACCTACATTTTCTGGTATGCTGGGCAACTGGAACTGTTTAGGTCGTTCAAATATGAATTGCTGATAAAAAAAATTTAAAATATTTATTTGTTGCTTGAAATTAAATGATACAAATTTTTATTTATTAGCTCTTACACTTTGACCTTGACTGTACACCAATCTCAGCTGACTGCCTACATCTGGTATCCCACTATTGTAAGCCGCTGTTAGAAATTGGTGAAAGTCTTTTATATCAGTCCTTCTCAGTTCAGCTAGCACGGCCAATAATTTGAGAAATGTATCATGCCATGGCAAGAATGTAATGATCACCATGGTATTGCCAGCCTTGGGATCGTGCCGACAAAACCCAAAACGCCATTTTGAATCGTCAGTGGTTAATACAAATGAATATAATTGTACGGCATCACTGTAAAAAGATAAACAAGCAATAGTTCATTAGTTTATTTACGAGTACATACATACATATGTATTGTATGCTCAGCGGAGTGTATCTAAAAAAAAGTTGCTAATTAATTAACATTAATTAAAATCTAAAATTTAATTTATTTTTTAAGTGCATAAATTTACACAGCACCTCTATTAACAAATAGAAATCAAAATTTATTTGAAAGTTTATGAAACAAAAATTTCATAAAAAAATTATTTTATAAACCCCCAAAGAGGTATTTATTACACATGTATGAAGAAATAAGACCTTGAACGTCTTCATTATTTTAAAAAACGCGTACAGTGGCACTGACCCCTTGAAATATAGCTTTATTTACTTGAACAGTGTCTCATAACTCCAAAAATATAGTTTTACAGAAAACGAGTTTAAAGTTTTCAATTTTCGAACAGCTTAACGGAAAAATAAAAAATTTATTTTTCTCTCAAGATTTGAATATATGTATGTATACAAGACATTTGTAAGAGATTTTTGCACAATGTGTATAACAATATTAAAATTTTTCTAGAAACTCGTGCGAACTCGTAATTTGAGAAATTCTGAGTATGCTCTTCATTAGACTACAATCAGCTCCTTAATTAGTGACCACAGTTCTCCGCCCGTGTTGGCTCGTTAAAAAAATGCTTATTACTAAGAATTTCGCAAGTTTTTAAAACTGCTTCAAATTCAAACTTTTCAGATATAAATTTATGGTAAATGATAAAGGAATACCTTATTCATAAATCGCTTTAAATTTTTTTGTGAGTGGAAAAGTCAATTTGAAATGCCATTATTAAAATTGTAAAACTTAATCCAACCCTGTTAACACGCTAACACAGCTCTGTTAAATCACAAGGTTCGTGTTAAGGGTCATACATTTTAAAATTTAACTTTATACACCGACTTAAAAAAAAGGAGGGGGGCTATCAATTCGTCTGTATTTTTTTTGACATTCGTTACTTCATAACTCGTTACACTTTACAGCGATTGTAAAAATTATTTTATTGTCTGAGAGGGTAGTGCTTCCAATTGGTTCCATTGTAAAAAAAAGTGGGCAAGGACACGCCCACAAACGTTTTTATTTGATTTTATGATATTCTACTTATTTGATTGCTGTAAAGCTTAGCAAACACCTTTACTTCTTGTAATTATTAAAGTTAACAGTTTTAAAGGCGGGTCCACGCCTATTAAAATGTATTATTATATTTCACGTGGTGCTACTTAACCGATTTTTACTAAACTTATCACACACCTTGAGCTCTAAAATAGACACAATCTTTCATTAAAAAAACTAGGTGGAGTCACGCCCATTAAAATTTAATATTTTATTTTAAGTAGTTCTACTTTAACTATTTTTACAAAACGTAACACACACCCTGAGCTCTGAATAGCACACAATCTTGCATTTAAAAAAATGGGCAGAGGCACGCCCATTCAAATTTCATTTTATTTTCAACAACTTCTTCTTAACCAACCGATTATCATGTGTGTGTGAAGTTAGCTCCGTCAGTTAGCTTCGTTTTTAGCATCCCTGTGTTACTTTACATACCTCTCGCTCAAACACTGTGAGGTAAGTAAAAATCTCTCACTTGTACACTGTTAACTTAACAGAGTAGATATTTTATAACATTTTCAAGCAAAAATATTAATGTATTTTTGTGGCGTTTAAGCTTTTTTTGGCGGTTATGGCTCGATATAAATTTAAAAATTTCAACACCAACCATAATAAATAACATAACATTTGTTTTTTGTACATATTTACTTCAATAAACAACTGTTCTAACCACATACATACATATGTACATACATATCGTCACCTTAAATGCAAACGGACGTAACTACACAAAAATTCGAAATCGAGTTTTTGATTGATTATGGTTCATTTTATCAAACTACATGTTCACGCAAATATTTAGACTTCTGCGATCAAGAATGAAGACTTTATTAAAGAAATTCAAACGGACGTAATTACGAATGCAGTTTTTTTTTATTGCAAAGAACGTAACTAACATAAAGGCTTAAATATACATATTTATATAAAAAGTAAATAACTGGTTAAAAACATATAAGTATCCATACTACAAGTAAATTTCGAACAAAATTTTCAAAAACACTTTATTATTCTTGATTTTTAAACGTTTTTTGTTTCTCCTGTAAAAAAAAATATAAAAGTGAAGTTACGTCCGTTTGCATTTAAGGTGACGATATGTATTTCTATGCATTATTTAACATATGTACATACATTTTTCTATACATATTTTATAATAGAGTTTAAAGCCGTTTTATGGTTACGAATGACGTGAAGATATTTCAAAATCAGTTCGTTTATTTCTAAATGCCGGCACCCAAGTAAAATTATACCGTTTTTTTTTTTTGAACACTAACACGAAAAGGCGTTGCTAAAATAATGTGTTTCGCATAATAAAAAACTATTCGATAAGCTGGAATATTGATTATAAAATTATAATAAACAACAATATAATAAACTTTTACTATGATTAAAAATAATGCAAGATAAAAAAATTATAATTATTTGTTAAACATTTTGTTAGGGTTGAAAAAGTACCATTGAATTGTGGACTTTGTCATCATATCGCACTAGTTCCTCTAGAGCAGAGGTTCTCACAAGCTCTTTCTTCGGGACACCTTCAGAAATTTTAATAGTAGCACGGCCTACCGCAATGCGAAATACTACTACTAAATCTTATTAATATTAACTTTTGAGGAATCATAACAATATTTGTTTAGCTCTTCGCGGACCCCTTGGAATTTTCATACGGACCCCCATTTGAGAACCGTTGCTCTAGAAAGTGTAAATTCGAAATTTTGCAAGAAAACGATATAAAGTGGACATACATACATACATACATATGTATCTGCTAGTGTTGCTATTCGAACACCAAATATTCGAAGAATTTTTTAACATTATTTTTTTCCAACGAACAAAAAATTTTCAATTTATAATAAAGAATTATTCGAATCATTTTTGTAGAATATTCGAATAATTTCCTTTAATAATTTATATAAATAATATTTTATATTTCCTAAGTACATATTTATATGACTAAATAACAAACTCGTGGGCACGCACAGGTCTTACACGGATGGTTCCAGAAAGCTGGAAGGTTATACGGCCGAGCATAAACTAATTTAAGTCTTTGGGAAAAACTCCTACCATCTTTCATTCAGAAGTGTATGCCATTGAGACACACCGAGGAAGAGAAATAGCCATATTCCCGAAAAGCCAAACTGCGACTAAGGCATTTAGTTTATACGAGTTTAGCTCTAAGTTAACTAAATCAGCTAAGCCGCACGAATTAGGTTAAACTTTGCTTGGTTCCCCAACACCTCGGAGTGTTAAAAATGCAAACTAACTGGCCCATAGGGAAGCTATAACACCCATGTTCGAGCAAGAAAAGTTTTATGGACTCAGATGGAATATAATCCAAGAAAATACATCGATGTATATCAAGAATACCAGTACCTGTAGTGCGATTCAATAAAATTTTTTTAAAGATAATCGCATCGTTAAAATAATTATAACGATAATGTGATTCTGTAATTTCTTTCTTACAATAGTGTATATCTGTGTTTTACTCGCCATAATAGAACGAAGCCGATGTATAATTTTGGTTGGCGGCGGCTACGACCAAATTGGATAAATCGGCGGCGGCTGAGACTGACGGGCATTGTTATGGCAATGATGGGCTTTTCTACGGCAATTCATTGCTACACTCTTCGGCGGCGCCTGAGTAATTATAAAAATCATCGGCGACGCGCCTGTTAGTCGATAGGCTTCGTTCTCTGCTCGCCATTTAATTGCGTACCTTGTGACATCCCTGCATACAAAATATCAAAATAAGCGAAAAGCACAAAGAAGAATTAAAGAAAACTAAAGGCCGGGGCACAATGAATCCGTCATACGTTAAACTTCGCCTTTTCCAACTGACATTAACGCAATGACGGAGAAGGTTGGCACAATGAAGAGTTTCAATAGGTTGATTCGCCGTTTTATTTATCAAATTATTATTACAGTCGTTAAGTGCCTATTCACATTATGCCTTTTTAGCCTGCCTTCTTTCGACAATTTTCTTTTAAACCCCCTACGAAAAGTCAAGCACATTTACATTAAGACTTTTTTCTTCGTGACTTTTTGACGTTTGTATACACTCTTAGTGCTGAGAGTACGAAAAAACAAAGAAAAATGTCAAAAATCCCCTCGAATTTTCATTTCGTGCCTTTTGTTTTACTCCGCATGCTTCTCAACACCTCTCACCGACGAACTGAAAAAGCCTGCCTACACATGCAAGCAGAAAAGGCACAGTGTAAATTGCGTCTAAAAGCAGCTCTGGGTCGAAGTACATCATTTCGCGTCATCGAAATTATTTGTTAAGTGCGGTCAGCCTTATGTCTGTTGTTAGGCTTTCGAGAATTTTTCGTCTCGCTCGCACTGGTTGACTGATCTGCCACGGATAACCGTAAAATCTTGCGGTTTTTTGTGGAATTTCTTTAACAACCACGTTGGTACTTCCTATGTGAAGGCATAGGTCGTACAGTCAGTCACGGAACTTTGAAAATACTGTTAATAACATCTTGGGCATATGGACTAGTTACTCCGCCCATATTCGTGCAACACCATACTATGCAAATTTACTTTGTACAGTATGTTACAATAAATAAATAAATAAAAAAAAATTTATTAAATTAAACTTTTTTTATTTATTTCGCTTATTTCTTTTGTTTAATTTTATTTTTGCTGCCACAAAACACAAAACCCTAAAACAGAACATACCAAAAAAACCAACCAATATCTGTCAAACTACTCAACGTACGCAAAAAGTTAAAAGTTGACCAAATTTTGAACTTTGCGTTGACGTATTTCAACTTAGCTGTCAGTTGAAAAAGGCGAAGTTTAACGCATGACGGATTCATTGTGCCCCGGCCTTAAATGAATTTGAGGTTGTTATTTTACTTTTTTTTACTTCAACCGACAGGGAATATCGTTAAAATATGTTACTGAATAGCAAAGTCGATAAATTTTCGTTATATTTATTATAGCGATACGTTTATCGTAATAAAAGTTACTGAATCCAGGTGCAGGAAGTATCTCTGGTTCAATCTTCTTGAAGTGAGGCACGCAAACCTAATGATATATAACAATAATAATATAACCAAAATCGTGTTAAAGAATATGATTATGTGCTGAAAGTCCAGAACACATTCTGAAGGACTGTGAAGCTTTGTGCCACTAAAGATATAGGCAATTGGACAAGCATCTATTGTCAATACTAGAACCAATGGCAATCTTGAGATTTCTCAGGAGAGCTGGTAAGGATGAGTTGTTCTAGCACCTAGCCCAGAGCCCCACAAGAAATAATCGAGAGATGTCAAATCGCAAGACCTTGGAGGCCAATTGCAAGGTCCATTTCTGGAAATCAACTTATCAATAAGTCGATGGTATGGCTCTATGCCTCATCCTGTTGAACCCACATCTCGCCCGGATCAATGTCATCTATATTTTCAAACAAAAAATCATTGATCATGCTGCGGTAACCATCTCGAGTTCCGATTTAATTTTTTTTAAGAAATACTGTCGAATTACCACCACCAGCATCATTTGCATTTGTCAGAATATAATGGAGTCTGTAGGGTCTGCTGTGGGTTGGTTTCACTCCATATCCCTCAATGTCGTTTAAAAAACATCTGATCACTTTTGTTTTATTTGTTTGTACAAATTACGGCTAAGGCTTATTGCAAATTTGGTTGGTAGCTGCTTAAATAAACTACATAATTAATTAAGTTTAAATTTAAACTTAATTAGAAATACATATGTGCATTAAATTTTACATATTTATTTATTTATGCACGAATGGATTAAAATGCTCAACAAAAAATAATTAAGAGTAATTAACAAAAATCTCTCCGTGTACACAGCAAACAAATTAAACCATTTAAATTTAATTTAATTATTAAATAATAATTTTTGCCGCTTTTCTCTTCTCTTCACAATGTTCAGACAGACTCAATCATAACATTTTGAAATTTAATGCTTCACTTCAAACACCATGCATAAGAAAATTACATGACCAGTGGTCTGTCTGTCTGTCTGTCTGCCTGAATTAAATAAAAAACAAAAATTGCTCAATAACATTTTATTTTATAAGTAAAAATAAGCACGAATATGAACATACAACTTACGAGTATGCACGTGAGTGCAACACGAGTATCAAAATAGCGTGAGGGAAACTAAGTTAACTTTAAACTAACTATTTCGCAACTGGTACTGACTGACACTTGGATTACTTTCCAATGGAAACAACTAACTATTTTAACATTGCGATGTCCTAGGCAGTAGTCAATTGTCCCACTATGCACTACTTTTCAAAACTAACTTAAAGTTGACTTTATTTAAGTCAGCTAGTAGACAGTAAATTTGCAAAGAGATGTTGCTAGGGTTCGAACCATGTATCATTACACGTTGTACAGTCAACGCGCTACCACCCAGCTAAAGTAGCATCTAAAATAATAACAGCAAAATTTTAATATAAAATTAAAATTTGTTTTGACGTACTCTGGCAAGTTCTGGATTAAATTGTAGTTAGCTTTTAGTTACTCTAACAAAAGTTAACTATAAGTTAATTATTTTTGTAATCGAATTATAATTTTCCGACAGGTTTCATACATTCATATACGTATGCATGTATGTACATATGTATGTATACATGTTTATTTTGGTGTGACGGTATTAAACTCGGTATTCAATTCAAGTGTTTTGAAGAAACTAATTTGAAAGAAAAACAAATTGAACAATATTACAAATAAAACAATTGGCCAATTCACAAAGTGTTCTATTGTGTCATACTGTCGTAGTGTACAAAAAAATTTTTGTTTGAAAGCAAAAAAAAAAAAGAATTATAATCAGAAATAATTTCTTAATCAGGCTTGAGTTCAGTAATTTCAATTCTTATTGAATGAAATATTTTTTATTAATTAATGTGAGTATCTAAAGAAGAGAAGAAAAATTAAACTAGACTTTATAGCTGGGGGAAATACCGATATTTTTCTGTGCAGCCACGCACTTCATCAGCACCCATGTCTATCTACTGGGGTAGAGATTATTATTAACATCAGCTATTTAACTTAAATTTCTATGAAATGGAATATGAGAATTGATTGTGTATACAATTATTGATTTGCCTTTGGCAAACACATTTGTAAGTATCACTATTCATTTTCTGTTTTTCCATTTTCTATTTAGGTTAGCACGAAGTTATATCACTCTACCTATGTATGTTTAACTATTCTTACTTATCTTTTACGATCATCACATTAATTATTTTTTACTTATTCGATGCACCATCGGTACATACATATAAGTATTATTGTAGTGGCTTTATGTTACTTTGTTTTTGCTTTCTACAGTTGACTTCGCTTTCCAGCATTCTGAAGCAGTGATAGCCAAGTGAACAGTGATCGCTAAGTCTCTAATGTCTCAAAAAAGAATTATTTTGAAATAATAAAACATTAAGCAAGCCACAGACCTTGCGACTGTTGGTACAACATGATCAAGTTGTGTATAAGATTGTAAAGTGTGTGGGGTCGTCGTATGAAGTTGTGTATCGGTTGTACGAAAGATTAAAAAGATTTGATTTTTTGGCAAGTTGTATAGACAGGTTGTAAAATTTAGGAGTTTGTTGTACAACTTCATTTCATTTTGTTCTTATTTTCGTTGTGGTGAGATGAAAAACATCGCGCTCGAATTCAAATTTGCGTATAAAATGGAGAATTCAACAGAAAAAAGTGATTTTATATAATTGTATAAAAGTTTGCGCGGAAGAATTGCTTTTGTATATGCATCGGAACTTTTGACAAAAGGCCATTGAATACTTCGTTTGACACCCACATGTAATTTTTATAGTCCATTGGCTCACTTTCTTTTAATATTTCCAAAAGTTTGTTATTATATAATACGTTTTTTTTATATAAATCACTCCTTTAACCAAATTCTTTTTTCTGTCCTTTTTTACGTTCTTCTTCTTATTTTATCACCAAAAAAAAAATCCATTACAATACGCGACATAACACCCGATGTCATGTTTACTCCAAAAAAATTAAGAAATGAAGTTGTGCTCTAATGTTGTACACGTTGTTGTAAAGTTTGTGGGCAAAACACACAACTTGTTAATCCAACTTGTTGTACCAACGGTCGTAAGGTGTATGGCTTGCATTATGACATCAACACATAATAGAACACCTTGTGAATTGGGGAAATATGCGTCTACTACTAAGCAACAAATATTATGATCACACTCTTTTTGTACATTAGACTGGTCCTTATATTCCAAAAAGTTATTATATTTAATTCAAGAACCTCTTAAATTATTTCTTCTATTAAAAAAATTCCAAGTCGCTATTTTAATATTAAGACGTGCCGCATCGAATTCAAGGTTCGGGATTAAGGGCTCAAAGTCCATCAGAAGTATCATAGCTGCCCCTGGCCCGCTCTCAGAAAGGTTAAACGTAAGACCTGGCATTGCAAATCGTGTAGGTATAGCACTGCCATTCATAAAGGGATCATCGGAAAACCTTATCCTTTATATATGTATATCGCTAATTTGCTTCAATAGTGTCATAACTCCAAAAACTAGGTTTTTGAGTTAATAATGCAGAATAAGGCGGCATTTCTTTTTTTATCTTGTGTAAAAATTTCATATAAATAACTTGTACTATCTTCTTCTGGGAGAAGAATATTTTTTCATGTCTTCATTGAGTTGTATGCAAATTAAAACCTTGTGACACTATTGAAGTATATGAGCGATATGATGCTGAATTTGGTTAGGAAGTTAATATAAGTATGTATTTTGGGTTTAGTGACGTTCATTAAAGATTAAATTTTTGTTTGCTAAAGGAAATGTTGATCCTATTAAAATTATGATGCAAGTTTGGATCACTTTAGGGTCCAAACCATAGCTGCCTAAAGTAGCACCGGAGTGAAAGTTGTAATTTGCAATACAATTTGTCGATCGAACGATTGCTGGTGACATCGTAGGACAGGCCGTTAGTTTCAATAAATTTACGACAGTTTTTTGTCCCTCCTGAAAAATTAAAAAAAAGGACTTAGCATATTTCCCGACTAAGCCAACGATATGTATACATACATATATTGAACTTTATTTGATCTGTTTTATTTTTCAATAAAAAATATTAAAAATAAAATTATTCCTAATTAAAATATTATAAAATGTTCCATCCATATTTTAAGCGAACAGTTCTTTATACACAATAAATATTATTTTTTTGTTGTGTGCCCATTATTTTATTAAAAATAAGTCTTGATTTGGCCTAAAGAGTGACATTTCTTTTTGTGTTTTGTTTCCATTAAGCTGATATATGCAGGCATGTGTACATGTGTGTATGTATGTATATATAATCATAAATACATATATACATACATACATAACCCAGCAAAAAAAAATAGAAGTAAATATTCACCTTTATCAAACTTGTCCACATCAACGTCACGTTACTTTAACACAATACCAAAAAATTGGGGCTTATTTACTCGCTCTCGAGAACAATTTTGTTGCACTGACAATCTGTTTCCATTCCCTAAGGTCTAGGAAAAACCTGCCAACAATGGGTACGCAAGTCCGAGTTTTTTGACATTGTGTTAAAGTGACGTCGATGTCGACAACTGGAATAAATGTGATTAAAGAATAACCTTTTTGTGACGTTAAAAGTGTTTTAAATTGATATTTTATGTCAACAATATTTTAAAAGTAATATCGTCAGCCCATTATTGGTTTGACCCACCGACCATTTTTTAAAAACATGAGTTTGGTATGGGGTATATATATTTTGAGTATCCCCTTTATGAATCCAAAACAGGTTTGCGATATTAATTATGGTTTCCCAGATATTTAGCATTAATTTTGCTCCATATCAACTATTTTAAGGTTTAATAAATATTGTTTTGTCGTTTTTCACCATTCTGACTTTTTGGCGTATGCTCCAAACCAATAATGGGATGACGATATATGAAAACTTTTTCTACCGCATCAATTTTATGCAATAACACACGAGTATGATACTCGTAGAATTCGTAGAATTCTCATTTGATTCGTATTAAAATTAAGACGGGTTCTTCAAGTTTGTAGACAACGATTTATATGAGACTGTAAACTTATACCCCTATATGGAAACAAATAACGTATGCTATAAAGGTTCCATACACCAAAAGGTGAAACGAACCCTACCTTTTAAGCTACGATGTCCGTCCGTCTGTCACAGGCTGTTTTCCGCAGAACTGTAATAGCACGGACATGAAATTTTCACAGAATATGTAAAACTTTGGCCGCTGCAAGAACAAATATGCGATAGTTCAATATTAAAGGATGTTCTAAAGCGAGCAACGAAACATGTAGAAATCCTAATATTAATATACAGACAATTATATATATGTACATCGTCGGCTGGTTACTGGTTTGCCACATAGTATATTAAAAATACATTATTAATGCGGCAAACCAATAACCACCCGAAGACATATATATCTGTGGTTTTCATTAATAACAACGTATCTTAAATATTTCTCATTTCAAATTTATGATTTCAAAGTGGTATATTTTAAATGCTTTCTAGAAAGTTTTAAGAAATTTTTGAAAAAGAAGGACGCAAGTACATAATTTTTTTAAACAACTTCTACGTTTTTTTTTAAATAAGCTTTTCAGTAGGGCTTTTCGCTTCACTGAAAAATTAGATTTTTGGACATACGCTGTTATTAATGAAAACAACAGATAAATAGACACTTGAAAATTTCAAAGTTAGTGTATTTTTATGCAGACTAAATCAATTAACACTGACATTTAAAAAATGACAATTAAAGGATATTGTATCAGTTAATGTAATTTTGGAAACTTGCTGTATCTTGGAAACCTTGAAATTTTCAAAAACGCTAAAACTAAAAAAATCTCAAAATTAAAAAAATACCGAAACGGAAAATCCCAAAAAATGCTTTTATTAAAACTATTACAAAAATTAAAATAAATCGCTGAAACAAACAAGTCACCAAAAACAAAAAATCGCCAAAACGAAGAAAAATCGATAAAACAAAAAAATCGCTAAAACTTAAAAAACGACCTAAATAAATCGCCAAAAACCGAATAAAATAGTAAAAAAAACCGCAAAAAGTCGGCAAAACAAAAAAAAAAAGCACTAATAATAAAAAACGTCTAAAAAATCTTTTTATGTCTACATCAGCTAAGATATTCGATTATATGGGATAAAGTTCGTACAGTATTACATAAGAAGTGTCCGTACGGAACCCTTAGTGTGCGAGTCAAAGTCTCACTTTACTGAATTTATTTTTGATATTATTGGCCTGACCCACGATATCGACAACGATCGTCTCGCAGCCCACTTACGTTTGAAACAACAACAAAATATTAAAATTTGTTTTTGTTTTGAATGTCGAACATTGTCGACATCGTGGGTTTGGCCCTATAGTTCAACTTTAATCAAATTACACTGTACAACAGCCAAAATAGCCTTTAGATAAAAGTATGCGGACTATATAGATTTCGATGCGTTAAATTCAAATCTGCTGTCAGTTTTGCTCTATCACGTAGAGATTTTTTTTATGGGCGTGGCTAATTTTGGCCCCTAAATTAGTCGGCCATACTAATATATTTTTCTATAACTCGAAAACCGCTATTTCGATTTTAATAAATAATAAACCAAAAGGCGCGCCACAAAATTTTGTTAAAAAATATTAATAATCATGTTTTACCTATTTTTTATGGTTTCGAAGTTATTCAGAATTTAAAAAAGAAAAAAGTTTTTTTTATGCAAAAATCGCGTAATTTTTTTAAATGAAAATTACAATAAAAAAATCAGAAACTCACAAGTTTCATATTTTTTACATTTTTCTTAAAACCACAAATCTTGTGAATAAAATCAAGATTTATTGCTGGATTTTCACGTTTTATAGCTTGTTTTATTCCTAGGATATGTAGTTTAAGGACAAATGTAAAAAATATGAAACTTGTGAGTTTCAGATTTTTTTATTGTAATTTTCATTTAAAAAAATTACGCGATTTTTGCATAAAAAAAACTTTTTTCTTTTTTAAATTCTGAATAACTCCGAAACCATAAAAGATAGGTAAAAATGATTATTAATATTTTTTAACAAAATTTTGTGGCGCGCCTTTTGGTTTATTATTTATTAAAATCGAAATAGCGGTTTTCGAGTTATAGTAAAATATATTAGTATGGCCGACTAATTTAGGGGCCAAAATTAGCCACGCCCATAAAAAAAATCTCTACGTGATAGAGCAAAACTGACAGCAGATTTGAATTTAACGCATCGAAATCCATATAGTCCGCGTAATTTTATCTAAAGGACAGCCAAAAAATTTTATTTTGTTGTACAGTGTTATTATCAGGGCAATTATAAATAAAATTCCGTGAGAAATTTTTCCCGTGGAACAATTCCAACTAATTCTGTTCATTGACTTCTTTGGCAGTTAATTTTTTACTGGGAAGTACAAAAATTTATACATTTATGTATGTGAATGTCAAGCCAACAATTTCGTAATAGGCAACAATAATTTCTTCATAAGTAACATTTTCAGATAACAATACAAATAATAATAATAATTAAATCAAATGATATGCTACTTGTTTAAATTCAAGTGTGTCCAATTCACTCGCATATAAATAAAAATTATATACATACATATATTATATTCAGTAATTCACAGGCCACACTGTAGTCAATAGGCAAATAGGCCAAGCTGAGATTGGAAAATGGTATACATACATACATGTGCCCTTAATTATGAGTCATGTGCACTTTTCTTTGAAATACATATGAAATAAATATTTAAAAAAAACTTGAATAAATATTTAATCAATATTAAATAAATTTATATTAATCGAGACTATGTAGTACAACATCGAATCTCAAAAAGGGTTATCCAATATAATTGATTTTAGTGAGTGCCTTGCATGTTAAGATTCATTTCAGAATGCAATCACGCAATTCTACTTGATTGCCTGCGGATAGCAGGTAGGCTATTGGTAGGAAACCCAATTAGAAGCTTTTTGCTAGGAACACAATTGGAACGAACGACGAATTTCGTTCACGTCGACGAATTAAACTCTTATAATTGATAAAGTTGATTTATTGTGTGTGCTAAGGGGAAGAGAAATTGTTTCTTGCGTCGTTCGTCGGCGCACAAAATAGAATTAAATCTATCTCAGAGTTCGCATGTGTTCATTTTCATACGCACAAATGTGTTTTATTTTTTGTGACGAAATTTCGCACCGAAAAATTTTGTCGTTCGCCCCAGTTGTGTTCCTAGCATTTGTTTCAGCCTTAAAAAATATGAATTTCCCTAAAAAGAATTTGTATTCATACACAGAGAAAACAGTGCCTACTAAATATCTCATAAAATAGAACAAAATTAATAAGAAATCTCTATGGTTTTTTTCAATAAGGAAATCTTATTAATTTCATAGGGAAAACCTTTTTGAAAAAAATCAAGAAGAAATCTTTTAGTTTTTATGAGGTTATCTTATTGATTTTTTCAATAAAAAATAAAAAAAAAATTGCGTCTTTATTCTCTGTACTTATGTATTTTCATTTAAATTCTATACCATATACATATGTATGTATGTATGTATGTAGTATATTGTAGATGTTATTTATTTATACATACATACATACACATTATGTTATATTCTTAACTAACTTACTCACCAAGTATTGAACCAGCAAACTTCTACCAGATAGACAAGCCAATATGCTAACAAGCAGCCCGAATAACCATTGAAATTATTGCGCAAACATTCTTATACAAAATGAAAAAGATCATCAAAAAATTGTCTGTATGTCTATTTATAGAAACGAAATAACACCTCATAAAATCAAAAAGATTTTCTTATTAAAAAAATCAATAAGATGCTTTACACATAGTCATATAGGAACCTACTAAAATCAAGAAGAAAACCTTATTGAAAAAATCAATAACTCAACCTAATAAAATCAAGAAGAAAACCTTTTTAAAAAAATCAAGAAGGCAACCTAATAAAATCAAAAAGAAATCCCTATAGTTTACAATCTATAAGAAAACCTAATAGAATCAAGAAGTTTTTCTCTATGGATTGTTTTTTTGGTGCCAAAAATAACGGAAATTGAGTTAAAAAAGTTGTGAATAATAAGATTCCTCCTTGATTTTATGTGGTTTTCTTCTTGATAAAATTAATAAGATTTACCACATAAAAACAATAAGGAATCTCTATGAAAAAATCTTCGTTTCTTTCTGCTGGGATACCCCTTAGCCTAAAAACGTTTCATAGAGAAAATCTTCTTGATTCTATGAGGCAGTTTTTTCTCTGTGTATTTATTTATTTTTATTCATATCATGGAATATTCCATTGGCTTCAAATCATATATGGGTATTTCCACAGGAATGTCAACTTTTTGTAGCGTGCGACACCAAGCAAATATGTTTGTTTTTTTTTTTCAAAGAAAACGAAACTTTTTTTTACTTCTTTATATATTTGTGTAGGCCGTCAGCAGCTAGCTCTACGTTAGGATAAATTTTAAGAAAAATCGAGTCACATTGTCCAGAAATACAAAGTTAATTGCTTGCTGTCGCACGCGACAAAAAAGTGGAATTTCTCGGAGAAATTCCCCTATTTTTTTTTTTTGTTTATCGATAGTTTTCTAATAGACCTAGAAAAAAGTTGAAATTGTTGAAAATTTTATATAAACGAGTTTCAAACTATCGAGAGTAGACTGTATTTGTTTGGATAACAAAACATGTACAATTTCAAATAAAATTAGCTGCTGTATTTGTTTGAAGTCAGGTAAGTGCAATCAATGCATTCGCATATTAATAAAAATTGATGTTCAGTAACTCATATGCGCCGCCGGCTTTTTTATCATTTTTATTAAGCAACAATAATAGTAAATCTAAATCGTATGTGTTGCGTAAATAAATAAATAAATAGGTCAACTTGAGAATGGAAAATGTTATATAACATACATACATACATGCATATGTATGTATAAGTGTATGTATGTACGCACTTGTGTTTTTGAAACATTAAAACTTTTGTTGAGTTTTAGCAGATTTACAACCAAATCAAGAATATTTTTTTGTGTGTGGAATGAAATATGGGAATTTTTCTTAGCATAAAGTAGAGAAATATTAATAATAAACCCCATTAATTATCTGTAACACATTTTTATTTATAATTTTTTAATATGTATGTATGTACTACTCGTACAAGTATTTAAAAAAAAAATTAATTTGTTGTTGGTTTCAGCACGTCTAAATGCAAGTATTTTAGATTCATTGAGCCGAAAAACAAACAACTCGCTTATAAGACCGGAAATTATTCAACAATTCTTTCTAATTTATTTTAAACAAACAAGCAATTCAGAAAATTCCTTTCACAAGTTGTTGATATTTCTTTTTATTACTTCAAATAATTTGAATCGTCTTCAACCTGGTAAATGTTTTTAAAATTTAATTAATAATTTAATATTTAATACTTAAAATACTTTAATGTTTCAAAAGCTTCGTCTTATTCTACGATTATTATTAACATTAATCCTAACACCATAACAATTTGTAAGCGCACAATTTTTATTCTATCCGTAACTAATCCCGACTACACAGTATGGCATTTTGTAATATATCAATAGTGTGTACTTGTGGCAACGTTTGTCATTACCGATATTTTTCATTGTGTGACATTAAAATGTAGACGTGTACACAGGTTTGTAATACCCAATCTAACACACACAAAATTTTTATTAATTTTTGTATATATTAAATTTGTGCTGCTAAAGGCTGTTTCACACTATAATACAAGTATTAATACTTTTGTGGAAAATGCAACTCTGACATGTTGAGTTGTTATTGTCTTATGAAATTATTTAAACAGAAATTAGATTAGGGATGCATTTTCGTCAAAAGTATTAATACTTGTATTATAGTGTGAAACGGCCTTAAAGCGGTGTTGCAATCGGTTGAAAAAACCATTATCTTCGCCTCGCTTGCCAACAAGCTGTCATGTTAAGGCAACGCATTTCATCCCGCGTGTGAAGGCCCACTGAATGTGATTTATAAATCACTATTCTTTTCAACTGTGAATATAATTTCAGTTTAACAGATTTGAGATCTTCTACTTCAAAAGCACATTTCTAAAATTATTTCAGAAACGTGACCAATGGAATCACATTTAGAACAGTTAAGACTACCAGATCCATATAGTGTAGTACGTGTGCCATTCCATATTTTTTTTTTAATAATTATTAATCTTCTCAAGAAAATTATGTTTTCTTAAGTCTAATTTATTGGCCCTACCAGACATATTTACAACATCCTACTTTTATAATTTTTTAAAAAAAAATTTAGAGCAATTTTTGGAAAAAAAAAATTTATCTATCTCGTTCCAGGGGGCAAATCACGGCACTCGTTATCGAGCGAAATTACGAAATATTTCAATAGAGTTTATATGGAAATATTTTTAAGTTTCGAATCGTATCGAATGCCTTATGCTAGGAACACAATTGGGACGAACGACGAATTTCGTCCACCTCGACAAATTCGTCGATATGAGTTCGCTGCGTAAATTCTTCGTGTGAAGCACAATAACGACGAATTTACGCAGCGAATTCCTCTCTTATATTTGATAAAGTTGGTTGTTGTCAGTGTGCACACTTAATTTTTTTTTAATTCGGTAGAATCGGCAAAAAAATTCGGTAGATTTGAATGAAATTCGGTAGACATTTTTTTTATTCAAAGAAACATAAAAAATAACAATTCAAAGAAACATAAAAAATAACAAAATATATGTACTTATATATAAAGAGTGAGTACAAGGAGTATCAAACTAAACAGATTCCAAAAGCGCATTTAAAACTTCACATGTGATTGGAAATTAAACTGAAATAAACAATGAAGTATTTCCAAAAAAAGTGTTAGCCCCAGTTATTTTCCCTTGCCCTTTGTATAGATATGATATGCATACATAAAATAATATACATAAATAACTGAACATTAGTTTTTGTACATAGGTTTTATAAAGCTACTAAAATAACTTTTATTTGACAAACTTTTGTAACTACAAAGATTATATGTAGTATCCATTTATGAATTTAAACTTTTGTGCAAAAATTATTAAATCATTGGGAGGAATAAAGTTTTCATCACCAAGGCACAATTCTTTCGCAAATATTAGGTTACTTATAGTTTCAGTTTTTAAACGATTTCTTTGTTCTGTTTTAATGATTTTCATGGCAGAAAATGACCGTTCTGCGGCCGCACTGCTATGTGCCAAAATATCCAATTTACACATACATATGTATATCGACTTAAATTACTAAATAACAATTCGTTAAACATATTCTCTTCTCCGCGCAAGGCTTTCCACATTTTAGAACATACATACATGAACAACTTGATCTTGTAGCATCAGTGTTAATCAAAATTTTCGTTCAATATTCGGTAGATTTCAGACCTTGTTCGGTAGAATTGGTAGATTGTTAAATTCACAAACATATTCGGTAGAATCTGCCGAATATCGGTAGAAGTGTGCACACTGGTTGTTGTGTGTACAAAGACAGAGAGTGAGAGAGAGAAAATTGTTTTTTCGTCGTTCGTCGGCGTACAAATTAGAAATAAACCTATCTCAGAATTCGTCACGCACGACGAATTTCGTTGTACGGCGGTGTTGTGTTCATTTTCATATGCACACATGTGTTTTATTTTTTATGACGAAAATTCGCACCGAAAAATTCGTCGTTCGTCCCAGTTGTGTTCCTAGCATTAATTTGCCCCCAATTCTTAAGATTTAGAATTCTAATCCATTTAGCGACTGCTGTTAAGTATATAGCTAACAGTGCACTGTTATGTACTTAAAATTATATGTTAGAAATTTCGGTTACTGTCTCTGCTAGTTGAATTCAAATTTATCTGGATACACATTCAAACGCATTCAGTTCATAGTTGCCAGATGAAATAGGTGTGAATTTGTAAAATTTCGCACAAAAAATCGTCAAAATCGTCAAAATTATTATCCAGAAAGGTTAAAAATTCGTCAAAAATAAAACTAACACTTTTATCAAACGAAAACATACCACAACAAATAAATTCGTAGTTTTTGTATAAAATAAGCTAAACTCTTATCAAAAAAAGCATCAATTGTTAAAAAAAATACAAAATAATTGCATGTCTAACTTTGGTTTTGTTTGAGTTGACTTGATTAAATACTCTTGCTTCAGTAATTTCAATTCTTATTGAAAATTGAAAGCAAAAAAATTTCATTATCAGTAAAATACTGTAAAAAAATTTCATTTTCAGTAAAAATTTACTGGTTACTGCTTCTTTAGTATTCAGTAAAATTTTACTGAATACTGCAGATTTTTTCAGTTACCAGTAAAAACGAATGTTTTACTGCAGTAATTACCCTGCAGGAAATGGAACTGACACAAGACTAGTAACGTGATCGGTCTTTAAGTGGATAGGGACCAGTTACTTCTACATGGGGATGGTCTAGGATGGGGTTAATTGATACTTTGTATACGCCTTTTGACTTGTCACTGAACTATTCCACAGTGATATATTCGGTGTAGAATAATATAATTATTCAAAAATTTCATTCCGACACTTAACTGTAACAATGGAAAATTATAATTTTTGTTTTTATTGTTACAAATTCAATTATAATTTATTTTTGAGCAGAAATTTTTTGGGAATCAAACTGACAACCTCGTGCATGACAGGCTTGCACACTACAAACTCGACCACAGAGGCACTCATATTTCAAAAGTACAAACATATGTTAAGCTTAGGTTAATATCTAAGGATAGTTACGGGACTTGTTCCAGAGTAACTTGACGGTCTATTTATAGCGATTCATTGTCTTTCCCAGCCAAGTCTTTCTTATATATATACCAAACCAAAAAAAAAAAAAAATATTCGTAATACATAATACATGCCCCAGCGGAGTCCTTCTTATATAGACATACTAAACAAAAAAAAAATATTCGTAGTACATATAATATATAATATTCGTAATAGTGCCCTATTGAACTGTGGATGAACTAATGGAGAATAAAACCAACAAAAATGAGTTCAGGTAACATTTACCCTATGAAGAAAGAGATACTTGTTCCCAACTTGTTCCTCAACATACACCTAGATGCACGGCTTACATGGAAACACTACATCGAATCTAGCGAACACAAATGAAGCTTAAATTAACTCAGATACATTGGGTGATTAACTGGTAGAAATTCAATCCTCAGTCTAGATTGTAAGCCTTTAATATACATACATTTGAAATCTTTATGGTGCTACGGAATTCAGTAACCTGACCACGCATCCCGCTATTGAAATTTTCAATATCTTATTAGATTTTTATTAAAATGTAACTGATACAAATTCAATCCAAATATTTTTTTAAGTGCAGTTATTGCTTAACTATCCAAATCCCTGTGTGCTTCGTAGTTCAGCTAATTTGTAGAATACAATTCTCATTATTAACATGTCTTGAAGAGTTTTAAAATTATCACTGCGTTATTTTCTGTCGGAATCGGCGTAATTTCAAGTTTTTGCTTGTATAGATTTGTAAGCCTTGACACGAATCTTGTGCTTTAACAGAGCCTTATTAGTGTCTTAACAGAGCTCTGTTAAGCTATAATGCTTTTCTAAACGACTTTTCCAGTAAATGAGGGAACCCAGACGGAAAAGAGTAATGCTCCTCCTTTATTATTGCCCATGAAGCTGTTTCTGAAAAGCATGAATTTGATCTAGATACTCGAATTGCCAAGTTTTCAACTTGGCATTTTCTGAAAGATACGCACTTTTGGAAGTCAATACTGTCAAGTCAATAATTGCCAAGTGTTCCTCTAAAAACGTGCATACTCAGAATTTCTTGAAGTTCGAGTTTTTAGGAGTTCTTCAAAAAACTTTAAATTTGCCCTACCTGTACTAACATTTTCTAATGTTAGAAACTGTGCAAACTGTGTATTTTAAGTACATACGAAACTGTATATGTGCATATTACACATCCCGCTTTCTAAAAGATATTTATTTTCAAATTCCAGTTTTTGATGGATCATGTCCCGCTTTTAGCTTCCAATGTAGAGAAAATCCAAAGAAAAAAAAATATGTATTTATATTATTTGATAGGTCCTGGACTCAGCTACAATACTAGAACGAGTCCCAATAACTAGAAAGAATCTGTTGAAGCTTTTTAGCTTTTAAGATGTTTGGTAATTCTCAATTACTTTATGGTAGAATTTATATAATTGCAATTTTTTTTCAAGAATTTGGTTGGACATTTTCTGATAAATTTCCATTGGCATTAACGTAATGCAGCGTATAGAAAATATTAAACAACATAGTTACCTTAATATAGAAACCACCTAATTCATTATATATATATATTTTTTTGAAATCGATATTTTGGCATTTTTCAATATATACATACATATTAGATACATCATGAAAATGGTGAATATGTAACCATTTACACGATATATGTATCTTCTTTTCACCACACACTACGCCCTACTTTTTTTAACACTACCATTTTCTCGAATCCTACGACGAGTACGCTTGGTTCAATTGTCACCAAAATAAGAGAAAATGAAATAGCAAAAAAACTTTTGTAAAGCCTTAATAATTCTTATAAATAAGGCCAGGCCGTTAACAAATTATGTGTGCGAAGATAAATTTTAACTTAAATAGCAGAGGCAAGAACCAAAAAATTCAACAGGCCGAATTTTGCACTCAACAGTGCGCTGTTAACTTTATATGGCGGGAAAATTTAAAAATTTGGAGGTGAATTTTGTTTTTTAATGTTTTTTTTTTCTTTGGGCATAAACCTATTTTTATATACGGATTGCTTAAAAAAAATGTTGTTTGGAAAATACTTGAGAGGATTGGTGAACATTTTGGAATTGCATACATTAAATACGGCCCAAAGGCGCCAGCATATGACTCATTTTATTGCAAAAGCATGATGCTTAAACATTGATTTATGTATGTATGTATGTTACGTTTAACGAAGTCACTGTCAAGTATTCTGCATTGGAGTACCAACTAGAAAAAATCAAATTAAGCATTTTATTTATTTCTTGCGTTTTTATTTATAGCGCGATTTAATCTTAATAATAATTACAAGCAAATGCACTCGTTAAATTTTAAATGAGCAGGTTGTGGTAAATAAAATATTTCAAAATTAAAGCAAATAACTTTATAAGGTATAGATGTATGTAATGGGTGATTTTTTAAGAGCTTTCGGATTTTATTAAAAAAAACACATAAAATTAAGAGAAATTTATGAAATCTTTATTTAAGTCGGTAGAACGATTTATATAATTCAATGTTTAAAGATGATTTTATGCAAATGTTGACAGTGGATACGTCTGAAATGCTTCATACACTGAGTACAATTTTGGCATACTCTCTCCGACATATCGCCCGGTATCTCACGAATAAATTCTTCAATATTGTCTTCCAGTGTGTGAACCGTTGCGGGCTTGTCCCTATAGACATGAGCCTTAACACAGGCCCACAAAAATAGTCTAAAGGCGTTAAATCACACGATCTAGGCGGCCAATTGACCGGCACCAAACGTGAAATAAACTGTTCACCGAGTCGCCTCTCAATCGTGCAATTGTTTCGCATGGTGAGTGGCATGTGGCACCATATGCCAGCCAAGTCCAGCTCTTCGACTTTGGACAAAAAATAAAGTAACAGAGGTGCAATTGGTGCGAATTGCGTCGAATCGATAATTGACAGTCTTAAGCTGCGATATTTTCCTCTGTCCGCACTCTACGTATGCGTGTTGATGGTTTAATGTTCAATAGCACCCTCAGAAGCTCGCCCAAACTGACCCCGAAATGGAAGAAGTGCACAGATGCATGCACTTTCTTAACCGAGCATGAATTTTGAAAATAAAATTTAATAATCTGCAAGCGTTGTTCATTTGTAAGTCGATTCATGGTTAAATTATAGATCAAACTGAACATGTTTAACAGTTTTAACATGCAAGGCGAATTTACATCAAGTGATCTTAATTCACCAGCTGACGATCAGCTGAAAATTTCTCTGCTGTCAAATCAAAGCAAAACGGTCGAAAGTATTTTGACAGCAGGAAATTTTACAATAACAAATACACAAGGCGAATATGCAGAGTTGCAAATCGAGACTACCTGGTATCAATTCGCCTTGGTAACATGATAAAGGGTGTTTTTTATTGAGGTATAGAACTTTAAGTTGGCATCACTTTTTTAACTGGCGGCCATTTTGTCAGCTGTCAAGTGATTAATATTTAGTTTGGTTTGCCATTTCATCATGAACAGGTTGACAAAAGAACAACGCTTGCAAATCGTGCAAATTTATTTCGAAAATAATGGTTCAGTTCGCGAAGTTTACCGCAAGCTCCGTCCATTTTATGGTCGACATAATCGTCCATCAGAGCAATTAATTCGGTTAACCATGGATCGTTTTCGCACTACGTTTACTCTATGTGATAATACGCATCCGCAGAGACGTCGAACAGTGCGCACCGAAGAAACAATTGCCGCTGTAGAGCAAAGTGTTGAAGAGGACCCGAATGAATCGATTCGCCACCGTGCACAGCAATTGGAGCTTTGTCCATCAACTTTATGGAAGATTTTGAATGTGGATGAGTTGTGGTTCCAACAAGACGGCGCTACATGCCACACAGCGCACGTCACAATCGATTTATTGAAGGAAACATTCGATGAGCGCATAATTTCGCGGAATGGACCTGTCAATTGGCCACCAAGATCGTGTGATTTGACACCATTGGATTATTTTCTTTGGGGATATGTGAAGTCGCTCGTCTACGCCAACAAACCAGAAACGTTAGGGGACTTGGAAGCCAACATTCGTGGCGTTATTCCCAACATACGGCCCCATATGCTCGAAAAAGTGGTTGAAAATTGGACCTGTAGAATTGGCTTTATTCAAGCCAGCCGCGGCGGCCACATGCCCGAAATCATATTTAAACATTAATGGCATAAAATTATCCTTCCAATAAAGCCAAATTGATGGACATTAAAACGATTTTCTTGTGTTTTATTTCAATTCGAAGTACTATACCTCTAAAAAAAACACCCTCTATAAGAAAACAGCCAAGGCAAATTCATATAAGGTATACTCAGCTCAATTCGTCCAACGTATATTCAAATTATGAGCGGCGAAAATAGTCACCTGATCCATTGCAAACAGTGTTGCCAAAAGGAAAGTTGCTAAAAAAAAGCACCCTTTATATATGTACATACATACATACATACATTTTTATTTTATGTGTACACTTGAGATACTTTTTAGCCAGAATGACTGACGTTAAACACATGAGCCAAAACAAAAACAAAAACAAAAACGAAAAAGATACCTAAAACCAGTCAATAACTGTATGAATGAATGCATGAATCATCAGGCAAAAATAAATTAAAAAGCGAGAAATAAAAAAATATACATTTATATTTAATAGACCTTAAGAAGAAATAAAAAAGAGTCGAGTTGAGTTGAGTTGATATCAAATTTAGCTGCGAAAAAAAACCCAAGATGTATTATTACTATAGAAGGTCTGGGTTACTTGTTAATAGGAAAATCAACAATAACTAGATAGCAAAAAGCTGACAAACAGCAACCTGACTGCTATTGCAATAGTAATTTGGTAAAAGTAAAAGCTGGAATTTTTAAGAGAGAAAATTAGCTGTTTATTTCAGAAAAAATAGATTTTTAGTTTTTTAGTGCAGCCTATATTTGTTGGAATAGTTTCGGATGTAGCATGAAATTTTGGTTTTTCCGGTATTATGTTCATGAAACCATTAGGTTTCAGTATACTCTTTACACTATTATTTCTGCTTAAAGACTCAATTAGCAAATTAAGAGTTTCAGGTGTTGTGGCAAGGTCTGCTTTGAATCATGCAATCATGAAAAGTAGAAAAAAAACTTTTCTGTGAATTTAAGATGTTTGTCTGCTTTTGCGTAAGACTTTTAAACAGAAATTTAAACAGTACTTCGAGTTTGAAAACATTACGAATTTAGTTTAAAAAAAAGAAGTTCAAAATGCTGTTTGCACATAGGCTTGCCAGACGTACTGTTTTCAGCAGTACACGTACTTCTTTTAAATAATTGTACTGCTGTCTGCATAACTACTAAAGAAGTACGCAAAAGTACTGTTTTTTAGTTCTTGTACTTCTTTTGTACTTTTTTTTTCAAACAAATAAAAAAAATGTCTATGCATATGTATAGTACAAACAAGTAAGAGTGCTATATTTGGCGGTTGTGTCGAATCTTACATACGCTTTACCAAACAAACGCAAACGCAACTTTTTGAGGGCACCCTGTTGTGATATTTATACTTCTGCTTTATTAAACATCTGCAACTAGATTAATGTGGCGGGTTTTTGCATTTTTTCGAATTATCAATTCTAAAGCTATTTTTTTAAGAAAGTGATTTAATAATAAAAACTAATTTTGATTACACATGTAACGAGTTTTTTAATTTTTTAAAAACCGAAAGAGGTAAAAATGCCATTGTTAATGAAGTACAAAAAAATGATAAATATTTGTTATGATTTAGTAGAACTGTCTGGTTTTTAATTCAAAAATTTGTTTGACTATTCTTTAGTTTATATAATATTATGTATAAATAGTATTTATGATCTCTTATTTTGTGTTCCTTACTTTATAAATTGTTATTCTTATGCAGTGAATTTTATATTTTGAGTTTTTATTAAATAAATTGTTTATTTTATGTATTGAATTTGAACTTAATAAAATAAACACAGTGTACTTTTTTTTCTTTAAATGTACTGCCTTTTTTTTCTTAATGTACTTTTTTTGAGGATTTAATATCTGGCAAGCCTATTTGCACAACATGTGTATGAAATTTACAACAAAAGCAGTTCGTATTTTTTAGTGTTTATACAAATTTAATAACATTATACATACATACTACATGCTAGTGATGTGTCAAACTTTTTATATTCGCGAATACAAATACGAATATCTGAAACAATATGCGCCCATTCGGAAACGAATATTATGTGTGAAATGAAATATAACCGTTTTCATGATGTCGCACGTGACCGTCATATACATTTAAGGTGATAAAAAAGTCAACATTAAGCCAATAAGCGTAGCTTAAAGCTCTAAATTGGCAAAGTAAGACTTTGAGCAAATTTATTTTTCAAGTTATTTGCAACAAAACAATATATTTGCATGTGACAAAAGCATAAGTTAATTTTACTGCCAACGAAAGCTGAATTAATATTTTAATGTGACTAATTTTAGAATAAATGATATCATTTTAAAATGTTCTAATTTTACCCGAAATTAAAATTCAATTTTAATTCGAGTCGCATGTGACAAGTTTAATTTTGTGTGTGAAAAATGAAATATGGGCGTTTCTATGGTATCGCACGTGCCCGTCGAACACATTTAAAGTGAAAAAGTAAAAATTAAACGGATTTTTATTTTGCCAATAAGCATCATAGGCGTAGAAAGGCCATTATGGAGGCTGAAATTCCCCATTTGAATTGCTGTTGTCCCCCGCCCCTAGAATTATTATAAATTACATGTAACTATTTATATTATTATTACTCGTGAAAATCACCAGTCATAATTTTAGAATATCGTAAGCTGAAGTATTTTTAAAATGGTTTTGATTTTATAAAAAATATAAAATTAAAATTTTGTTTTAATTAAATATTAAACATAGTCGCATTTGATATGTCGCACGTGACAATTTTTTTTTTTAAATCATGATATTTATATTGTTTTTGCTATTTTTTTATTTTTTTTTGGCAAGACATTCTCCACTTTTTTTAAGGTGTCGCAAGCATATATGTACTTGCATTTGGAAGGCTTATTTTGTGATTATTCGGCATTTGGCATTTCGGCGAGTTTCTGGCGAGTTATCCTCTTATGTATGCGGTCAATTCGCCTTCTTTGTGCAAATCAATTAATTTCTTTCCTTGACCCAACATTTGCCAGTTTTTCCTAGTGTTCTTTTTTTTATTCAAGATTTTGTAATAATAATTCAACTTTCTTGGATTTTTCGCTCCAGCGTTTGCAAATCTCTGTTTTTACTTCGTTTGTGCTCGTGTAAATTTAAATAAAATAAAATTATGCAAAATTCTTTTGTGTAAATTTTTTTAATGTCGCACGTGACCAATTTTATATTATTACCACGATCACAAATATTTATACTTTTCGGAACAGTTTTATTTTATATGTCTTTATTTATATGTACTGTATATTTAATGAGCTATCTGCATATAATCTTGGCACACTGATAACAAAATCTGTTTTGAACATGGACGGTAATTTAAGCCCAAACACCAAGAATATTAATTTAGATAATTTGATTGAAAGCTTAAATGCTTTGGATTAGATCTTGCGATTAGGGCGAAGTTTTAAGCTATAAAATTCAAAACCAATGTCGTGTCATTTAAAGCATTTAAGTTATTTGCTGCTTATTGCTGTCAGAATCAGCATTGAAATCCGCAATAATTTAACGCTACAAACCGATAAGTTTATAATATTTAAATTTATCGAAAGCTCTACAAAATTCGTCACCAAAACGTGAGATTTAAGGATTTTAGATTATTTGCTGTTTCAGAGCTGGAATCTTATTTCTGGCAGAATCAGAATTGAAATCTGCAATAAATTGATGTTGTTATAGAAATCTATATAATCATTTTATTGTTCGAATCAGAATTGTTGTCAGAATTTTGTCAGAAACATTACGATCAGCTGGCAGTTGCCAAAATAATTCAATTCTGATAAATGACAATTCTGACTTGGATTCCATAATAGACTTGGTCAAGTGAATATTAAACAAAACAAACGTAATTACATATATGTTTTAAAAGTATGTATGTATGAATGGTATAGCTTTAAATATACATTAGCTTTACATAGCTTTAAATATACACATACATATGTATTTCAATACAACTCAGCGGAAGATTGATTGTACTTTTTTCTTTTCATTCCATAAACAGATAGATGCAAATTAATAAAAACCAATTTGCGAAACTATATGAAATTTAAAACTCAAGATTAAAAATTATGTTTATTTATTTATTTTTTATTTATTATGTACAGATTGACAAAATCACAAGAAGTCGAATCGAAGAAAAAAATTAATTTGCTGATGTCATAAAAAACACAATATGTTTACTTTAAAACGCCAATAGTACAGATCACATTATCTCTGCTGTTTAGGCTCTTTTCAAACTGACTTCAAATTCGTTTGGTCAATTTGAGGTTCTTTGGCTTTGTGTTTAATACAGTAAAGCATTGTTATAATGAAATTTTAAATGTACATAAATTTAGTTCATTGTAAGTGAAGTCACAAAAATAAAAGGCCTAACAATTATGTATTCCCATTTGTTCTTTCTGTTCTCGCCAAACAATATTATATATAAGGCCCTTGATTATTTATTTCCAAAAACAATTGAATAATAATTAGTTACTGTCTCTTAATATTCCTTAATGCTCGTTTGCAATAATTAAAAACTTATCTATGAAATTCTTCTCAAAACAAATAAAATTGTTCATTAAAGCATCAGTTGCCACAGATCGCCAAAGATCAATTGAAACCTACCTAATTTGTAATGAAAAATACATATTCGTTATAAACGAGTTCTACTGTATTTAATGACCGGAAGTTGTTCGTGCTTATAAAAGGGGCATCTTCATTAAATGCTTTTGTGTTATATCTTTCTTATATGTATGTATGTTGTATTATTACATTACATTACATTAACCAAGGCATTATGTATGTGCATGTATGTATGTATGTATGTAGTTGTAATATTAATATTTCTACATTCTCACTCACTCACCTTTCAAATTCACATGGAAATGCAAAGGCAGGTATATTCGCAATGGTTTTCTCATCACGAAAATTTTCTGGAAAAGTTTCCGTGATTATACCTTCTGGTGTTGATGAACTATTAAAACCAACACCATCATGACCATTTAAACGCGATAAAGAGCGGTCAATGCCATGCGTTCCAGATACTTCGCACCAATATTCAAATAACTTTTTAACATCGGTCCTGTAAATGAAAACAAAGGAAATAAATAATAATGATTATTTAAATTGCAATTTACTTAAGAATTGTTTAATATATACATAAGTATTTATATGAAAGTATGTATTAGAAAAATATATGTATGTACATATATAAAAAACATAAATTTGTTAAGAAAGAGCAGCAAAATATGTAGTATAAAGATAGAAAAACGCATAAGCATTAAAGCAGAACGCCCACATATGACTACAATTTCCACTGCAACATGGCAATTAGCAATGAGGACTATGTACGTGCTCCCAGGAAGAATTTGTAATTGATTGCATGAAATTACTCACTTGTTACGAGAGCTCATGGTAATTAAAAGAAACAACTTTTTATTACACACACACATACACACTTTAATTTTGATTTTTAAAACATTTTCTATATAATTTTATGAATTATCATTATATTTTTATGGAAATATATCAGCGATTTTATTTTTCACTTTATCTTAAATTTTTGTAACAATACACTTTATCCTATTTTTTTATTTTTGGATTTTTTGTTGCTTGAATGCAATTGCCTTGCAAAAAAATGTTCTTTCTTTCCCCTTTACACTTCTATAAAATTTTGCCTTTTTAAAGCAGAAGAATCACTTTCAAAACTTATTAAAAATATTTTATCACGTTTGGGCTGTAAATATGTTTCGTATTTTATCAAGTATATTTTAATTTTTTTGCTGAATTTCAACTGATTTAATTTTTACACAATTTATTATTTGTACTACGTCTATTAATCATAAAAAAACGTCTGCTTTTTAATCGCGAACAATGGGAAATAAATGAAACGATGACAAAATAAAAATAAGAAAAATGAGCACTTCTTACTGTGAACAGGGCTGCCAGAAGATTCTGCTGAAAAATCTGCACTTTTTTAAAAAGTCATCGGCATTTTCGGCATATTAATTTCGAAAATCGTCAAGAAAATGGCATGAGTTTTTCATAAAATAACAATCATATGTAATATCACGTATTTCATAAAATTATAATACATTATTATTATATTTATTATTATATGTCTTAATTTGTTATTTAACGTGTGTCACGTTTTAATTTATTATTTAGACTTCAACCACAATTTCCAAAAGCTTACGAAGCCCCAAAATCTTAATACATTGTTAAGAATTACAAAACTTCAATCATAGTTGGCTAAGAAACTTAAAAAAATATTAATAAATATATTGAATTGAAACAAATAAGATTTTAAGATAATATTTTCTATCTGATACTTTGATAAGCTAAATTATTAGAAGGGCTTTTAATGCCATGAGTTACCGCACCATAATTGGTTGCCGATTTCTGTTATTGACGTTTTACGCTAATCAGCTATTTTCACAGTTTGTGAACTGAAGTAAGAATTATTGATTATTAATTATGTTCATATAACAAGTTGAATATAGATATTGCTTCAGTGGCTATAAAAAATTCTAGGAATATACATATAAATTTTAATTATATATATACCTACTTTTGTTTCCATCACTGTAACAAAACATTTGACAGGTGTTCCATTTCATTCCCTTATTGACAGTTCACATTTTTTTAGAGATTTGTTTTGACTTGTAAATTCGTTTGTTGTCTGTTTTTTCTTCTACCGTCTCTTGCATGAAAAAAAAAATTTCTTTTAATTGTGTCGCGGAGAAAATAAATCAAATCTTACTGTGCTTAAATTTAAAAATTTGTAATTAAAAAAATGTTAAACAAATAGAAAATTAACGGGTGATGAAATATATATGTATGTATGTGTAGTAAAACAGTTTGAAAATAAAATCTTGGAGAAGTTTCGCAAAAAAGGTGTTGCATGCAAATTTATTGTGTTTTATAATTATAGATTATTAATTGAATCTATAATTGGTTTTTTAATAGTGTAACTAAAAGCAATTGCAATCCCTAGTTTAAATAAGTAAAAAATAAAACAAAAATAAATCATAAAGCAACAATATGGATCACATAAAATTAGCAAAGGTAAGTTTAAATGAAATCAAATCTCTAACTCCAATTGGACGACAACTGCTAAAGTTAAGCTCATCTGAGTCATAAATATACTTTCAATATATTAAAAAAATCCTAACTAAAAGTATTGTGAAGTTAATTTCATTTCGTACAAGGCCAGACAGAACTTCCATAATGTTCGGTTTGAGGTTTGGAGGTATGGGTAGATAATAATGCTGTTTTGTGTTTTCTTGTGTTTTAGCAGAATAATGCCATATGCTGTATCTACAGGTGTTGTTATAGCAAATTATTGATTTTACTAAAGTTTTCGAAACGACATACATCTAACTCCATCTCCACTTAGTAAATTTTAACTCAATCTAAATATACTGAAAGGAAGTTCCAATCCAAGTTTTGATTTTACAAATCGTCGACTTAAAGTGTAAACCTGCTAACTCACTTCCAGCAAAATTTTACAGGAGACACAGAATACTGTTAACGGTTTCTATACAAAGCTTAAGAAATTAGCCTAATACATTAAGTTTCTTCGACATATAGAGCTTCAAATTAAAATAAATATTTTAGCAAGTCGATTATGCGTCTCTTTCTCTTTCGAAAGCCATTAAAATGTCATATGTTATAAAAAAGGGATTTAGCAGGTTTACACTCTAAGCCGACGATATGCATTAGTATGTATATCTACACAATACGTAAGTATGTAAGATTAAGCATATTTAGTAAACTCTCAGCCCCGGTTTGGTCATTGCGCAGAATTACTTTTAACGGGAACATTTTTACTCTAAACAGCAAAGCAAAAATCCAAGATCCCAGCATACATAAAGGAATGATTTGAATTCCAGCTTGAGAATAATAGCTTCTGCATCGAGGAGGAAAAACTATTTTCCATTTAGTAAACGAATTTATTCTTCCTTTGTGTACTTTTTTTTACAACTAAATGATTTTTATTGTTTTTTTTTTAATTGAAATTGCTATCAATATACATAAGTCTTACACCATCTAAATGGGCTCAACATTACAGAATATTTCTCCAGCTTGTGTCAACGTATTTCCAATGCTGCAAATCTGAGTTCTGAATTGCTTACACACACCCACACTTCAAAGCGTCAAAATATGATGAAACCTCGGTTTTCGAAACTTAGAGTAAAATCAGTAACTCTATAGCGCTAAGTTAAAATTAGTGTTTTCCATACAGATTTTCACGGGATCCCGCACAATTTCCGAGAAAGAAATGCCGGGATATTTGCGCTGGAATTCTCAGTATTTTTTTGTGTAGTTACTCATTTTATAGTGCAATGATCCAAAAATAAAATGACAATAGTAATAGATTTTTGTAAGTCTTCGGTGAATTAATTTGCTAAAAGAAATGAAAATTTAATTTATGTGCAAACATTATTTTGTGTACATATATTATTTTCCCAAAGCACTCAAATTTGCTTTTGTTTTCGATACAAATAGAAAGCCGAGAATTTTTACTTGTCTTCTATGATCTGGCAGTTAGTTTTTAAACTAGTCTGTAAGGGCTATTACCAAAAGCACGATAATTTTTCAATCTCTGAGACTTTATTTGTCAAAATCGGAAAAACAAAATAAAAACAAAATTAATAAAATTATGTAAAAGGTAAACAATTTTCAAACTGCGAAACAATATTTAATGGCTTCGAAATATCGTTAAAGCAAATATTAGTACGTAAACGCTACATTGACAATATCGCCAAAAACTCACTAAAATAATCGACAAAAGTGGTGACTTGAAGGCAGTTAAGGTGCAATCAGAGGTGCCATAACCATAGCCATAGAAAACAGTCGTACGAAGCAAACTAATGGGCAACACTGTATTTGATTATAGGTGACTCGCCATAACGCCATAACTCTCACCATAGAAACCAATTGAATTTTGGTTTCCTTATAGCTGTGACATTATGGCTATGTCACGTCTAATTTAAGCTTTAACCCCAGGCTTCCTACAGGGTTGCTTGTTGGAAAATATACAAATACGCAAACGCATATGCCGATGCAGGCGTAAGACACAAACAAGAACATCTATAATGCTTGTTGATCTATTGTTAATGCAATTACACACAAACCAACAGAATGAACTGTAACTCGAACTTAAGTATAACTTGATCAAAAGCTAGCATTAAAAATGTGTTAAATGTGCTAAGATTTTCTGAATGTTACTAACATTTTTCTGGAAGCTTTATGTTAAGTATAAAAAGGGTGATGCATTTGCTCGAGTATCGTGTAAACCACAACGAATGTAACATCATGGTATTCCAGCAATGAGTTACTTAACATTGTGCTTTTCAAAAGCTCTTTATATTAGTGTGGAGTAAATAAAGTGTTTTGATTTGATAAGAATTTTATTTAATTATGATATAATAATAGACATATTTTGAAAAAAAAAAAAAAACACAAAGTTCATAACGAAAATAAGTTCAGATATAAACTTTTTAGTCTCCTCAGACCCAGTGGTTAGAAACTTGTTTGTTATTTTAGAAAAAGCTTGATTTTATTGTGCAGTGTAATTAATAACGATTGCTTAATATTGCCGGCTCGTTGACGGTAATGTTTATTCTTAAAAAAGTAAGTCCCAGCTTAGATGGTGAAAGTTTTATTGCATTTTCATTTTCCATTTTATTCTTTAAACTTGCATTATTTTGCAATTGCATTTTGTAATTTTCTTATTTATATTCCCCTTTCCATTTTCGCTATCGACATAAGACTTTCTGCTGAGAAAATTATAATCAGTTAAAATGAGACTGTAATGTGTCTTCAATGAATAGTAACGCGTAAATAAAATCAATCTTTTAAAGCAAATACAAGTTATTAAATTACATGCATATATACATATGTACATTTTAAAAACTTTTAATTTTCCATGCCTGATTCCTATGTACTTTCTCTCTCTCTCTCTCTCTTAGTTGTAAATAAGAGATTTTCTTAATACAATAATTTCCCTCTATCATGGCAATAAATTTCCCTGCCAATGTGAATGGTGGGAAAATGTTGATTGTATATTGAAATTAACAATGCTTATGCAAGTAAAAATAACGAGTTAATATTTGAACCTCGGGCGAGACGGTTTTATATTTTAAGAATTGTGCACGGAAGGTTTTGCATACTACAAAAAGAAAATAGTTGTTTGTGCTCCCTTTCCTAATGTTGCGACAACAGCAACAACAATCACGATAGGAAAAGGACAGCTACAACAACAACAGTAACGCAATTTTTTTATTAAATATACATTTAAACTTGTAAACGACGTCATAACCTAGAGACACACCGTTTGTTGTTGTCACCTTGTTTTTGCTCTTGTACAATTTCAATGTAAAGCAAAAAGTAAAGTTTGCTTGTGTTAAAATATTGGATGGAAGGAAGCGTTTTATGGGTCCAATTGAGGGGGAGTGCATTTTTCATGTTATCGATAAAAATTTAAGTGAAAGTGTATTTACATACACCCACACATACATACATACTTACATGCCTACATTCATACATACATATATTTATGTTGATAATTTTCGAATATTGAAAAGCCTGCGTGCGGTGCAATAATTACTATTGAAAACAGTTTAATTACAATTACATACATCAAATTCACGTGACCCTGTTTCCTATTGCCTTTATACATCTTTATACATTTTTTTTTTATTAATAAATTAAATCAATATTATAATACATACGTGGGGCGATAGTGGTGCTGTCCTAAATAATAACAGAACAACGCAAGAACACCAGAATATATTTCATTTTTGTGATATTGATAAAATGGATTTTACAAAATTTATGAATAAATTTAATGAAATCGAGCGACAATTGTCGCCAACTTCTGCTTTACGCTTAAGTTTCGACAATATTTCCCCAGAAACGGAAGAACCCGAAAATAAACGTCTCTGGGGTGTACCAGTACCACCGTTTGTATCCGAAAAAGTTGTTTCTTGGATTGAAGAGGAATTTACGGATCCACCTATATTTTTTAATGATATTTTGGTATTGAAAAAAGTAAGTAAAAAATACACGTAGTTAAAACTAAAAATTAAATGGCACAAATTTTGATGCCATTTATTTTAATATTTTGCTTAATAATCTGGGACATTTTTTTATATCGTGAGGTAATATTTAATTTTTTAATTTAAAATTAGAAATTAGTTCAAGCTGAAAAATTTAAAAGGTCCCCTTTAATATAGAAAAAATGGTCACAAATTAGTAGACATTTTGTGGGAATTATTCGTGAATTATTTTATTTATTCATTATTTTTCGCCCAAATTATTTGATATTTGGCATAACTTCTTAAGTTTGGCAGATTTTCAATTAATTTTTAAGCTTTACAATTCATCTTCCCGGTTTTTACATTCACTAAGCATTGATAGCGGGAACAAACGTTCCCATGAAATTCCCAATAGCAAATTTCCCTTCAGGGGGGGAATGCAAATTTCATGGGAACAAAAATTACACATTTTATTCACCATAGCGGTGAATAATTCTGGGGTCAATGCACCGTTGAGTAAAAATTTTAAATTGCGATTTTTCTAACTTTGTCAAAATTTTTATTAATTTTTTAATTCGGAATTAGTCTACGAGTATACCCATAATGTATTTGAACGTTTAAAAGATGCGTAAATATCTGGGCATGGTTGATGTACTGAGATACCGGAAATTACTATTTTAATAAAAAAATTCTCACTTAGCGCCAATGTTCTCCTTGTATTGTAAACTATTTATTTGAATCCATTATTTTAAAAGTTGTAAAAATGTACATACGAGCACGCACATATGTACATATCGGATGATAAAAATTTCATGACAATTCTGAGTTCAATTTACAACCTGTTCCACGATGTCGACAGAAAACGTTCGATCGATTACTTGTATTGAAAACAAAAACAGATTTTCTTATTTTATTGTTTTTTTTTTGGTTATTGTTGTTGATTTATTGTTTTTCCGTACATTATTATGACATCAAAAGTATAAATTTTTAAAAGCGAATTGAGCGGAGTACACCTATGAAGTTGTCTTGGGTACTACCTAATTTTTTTGACATACATATGAACATTTTATCCAAGCATAATTTTTTTAAATCGAATTATATGATGGATGTTAAAAACTGTGCCGTTTTTTCATCTGAGTGATATTCAAATTACAAACGGCGAACATTTTCTTTGAATGTCAGTAAAAGAATGTTTATGCATATAAATACATACATGTACTAATGTATGTATGTGTTTTTTATACATACAAATACATAAATATATACATATGTACACACTCGTACTGCAAGTTCATTAATTATATAACTGATTTCCTTCCTTCCTTTCACAGGTCGAAAATGTACGGATGATTGATCGTTATAATACGAAAAATCCAATTGTTGGCACTTTATATTTAACAGCAACACATTTAATATTTGTTGAACCGGACAGTAATAAAGAGACATGGGTAAGTACACGCAAATAAATTTGTAATACTGGTTTATGTTAATTTCATTACACGGAAGGCAAATCGATAACATTTTGTCTTTGCCACAAAAGTGTTACATTAAGTGGTTTTAAAAAGTTGAATACGAATACAATAGAGTTCATTTGCTTTTATTAAAAATTACATGTACAGGTTTTAGCTGAATATAAATTTGTTTATACATTTATATCAACATACATATATGTACATATGTACATATATGAATTTGCAAATGTATTTAAGCTTTTTTTCACTTAATCCATGCCAATTTGTGATAGCACTGAGTGGTAGAAAGTAGAATGTGCTCTAAAGAATTTGTTTGCCTCTTTAAATGCCAAATTCTACGAAAAATATGTTATGGAAACGCTTTCAATCATACTTCAAATTTCATATCGGAAGACGTAAACTTTTTCTGGTTGTTGCAGAAGCTTATATCTATACTTTTACTGCTTATATGTATGTATCTATATACATAAACTAATATGAAAGTACATAATTAGTGTTTTTTGGGAATTGTTACAATTTAAGTTTAACATTTGTTAACGCGCCAACTATTTGAGCCAGTGTGTGAGAGCTATCATTTTCGTTTCCTGTTGGAGAATAAAGGTTCAGTTAGCCGACTGTAGTGGAATGTAAATGCAACGGTAGGAAACAGCTGATCGATATTGATGGCATGTAAACGCAATGATAGGAAACAGCTGATCGATATTGTTATGTGAAAAGTAATGTAAAAATTCTTACATTCCGGTTACATCTCTATAACCATTTTCATTACTTTTCACATAACAATATCCATCAGCTGTTTCCTACCGTTGCAGTTACATTCCATTACAGTCGGCTAACTGAACCTTTATTCTCCAACAGGAAACGAAAATGATAGCTCTCACACACTGGCTAAAATAGGTGGTGCGTTAACAAATGTTAAACTTAAATTGTAACAATTCCCAAAAAACACTAATTATGTACTTTCATATTAGTTAGCGCAACTTCAGCTAATAATATTTTTCTCTACGTGCTTTGTATCCGACGAATGTCAAAAACTTGATTTTCAAATCACCTTGAAAATCTAGGATTTCATTAGTTTCTTTATATTGGCCATATATCGATCTGATCGGAATAATAAATATACTGAATGCTCAAAATACTCATTCAAACTTTCCTGAACTCGTATTTTCTGCAAATATTGGCTGACTTGATTGTATTGATTTGGAGCTTTGGTATATTCAGAGATATATTATGGAATTTAATCAAATACATCATACAATTCTTAAACTATGTTGAACAAGCGTTTATATTAAAATATGTATGTATACTGTAATGAAAGTATAAACAATTATTTATTATATAAAAGTTCCATATTTCCATACATTTGTCCACCACTACTGATTTCATGGGACAAGTACTCGTACCATAAATTTGCCATCGAATATTTTCAGATGCTAGTTTCCTTATTCAAACTGTGAAAAAAAAACTTTGAATTGCAATTTGTCTTATTCAAACTATAAAAAATTACATATTTATACGTTTTGAACACCCTTGCTATTTTTATTATCTCTACAATCTGAAAGTAGATTTAACTACCACAGTAGCAACTGTAGTAGAGGTCGTTATAGTTATTATAGTATTTGTTTCGACGCCACATACAATAACATTGTCTAAGGATAAAATCCAAAAAAAGTAGTAAAATAATAGATGAATCATGCAATTCACTAACTGGTACTCGTACGTGCATAAATAATCGTTTTTATATAATTGTAGCCTTCAGCTAATATATGTATACATACGCATACATACATACATACATATGTACTATGTACGTATATTTACATTCGAAGAAGAAGCAGATTGTTTATGTTCTTATACTCAACGTGTGTACGTGTAAGGTTTTCTTTCTACTCTTTACACCGTTAATACGTAACAATATTCCCTGTTTAGGGGATTAATATTACAATCGGGAATTATTTCCATGGTTGGGCGGAGGTTAAATATTTTTTGCTGGGAATTTTATTGCTTAAAATTATTCTTTTTAATCTCTAAGTGATTTCATAAAAATTTTATGTTTTTATGATCAGGATTAAAAATATACTAAGAGATAATGATTTTCCAAATTGGTTAATATATAAATTATTAAGCCAATATAGACTGAGAAACGGCAATACTAATAGTAATAATAATTCAAATGAACCAAGAATTTATAAATCAATAACTTATGTACCAGGAATTTCAGAACGTATAGGAAAATCGGAAATATGTGATTCCGAAAAATATACCTACAGTAGCTTACAGAACATATAATACATTAAACAAATTCTTCAGTAAGTGAAAGGATAGAGTAGAAAAAATAGATAGGTCGAATTTAGTTTATAAAATACCATGTAGTGGGAATGACAATGAAGGTTGTAATAAGGTATACATATGTAGGAACTACTAATAATAAACTTAAAACTAGGATTGCAGGACATAAGTCTGATCAAAGATATAGAGATATAAACTCACAAAAAACAGCATTAACTTCTCACTGTTCTAGATTAAATCACTATCCAAACTTTGAAAATGTATCAATTTTAAGCACAGAAAATAACTATAAACGTATATACATATTAGAAATGTTACATATAATCAATACACCAATTACAAAAAGAATTAATTTTAAAACGGATACAGCAAATGTAGCACACAATTACAGGCATTTAGTTAATAAGAGATAGCCCTAATTCACACGTTGATTTTTCAATGATTTTTTGAAACACGATTTTTGTAGTTTGTAGGCGAACTATATAGAAAAGCAAAGGGGGAAGAAAAAAAATCACATTTTCCGTTCTCCGAGTTTTTTTTTCAAATTTTCTTTACACATATTTTAATTTTTGGTATGTTGCTTTATTTTATTTTTTCATTCAATGTGACAACAGCTTTTTTTTAATAGAAAACAGTGTTACCTGTAGGTATTTTTGTCGCTAATATAGGAGTATAGGGAATATCGGACAAATATTTTATTTTGGCCAAAATGTAGGTATGTATTTTGTATTCTCATATTGCATTTTTTGTGCATAAATGTAAAAATAACTATACGCAAAATATATTTTTGCTCCGTTTAAAAATTTGTTTTTGCTCGTAATTACATAGACTTTTATCTAATTATTTTGGTGTCGCAGTGCCCGTATTTGGATAATATCTTCCCCCCATACTTCTAATGGCAAGCACCCCAGGAAATAGGAAATGAGCATCTATTAAACAATAATTTAATAATTAAGGATATTACTTACAACTATTTAACTTAAATCTTAATAAACTCCATGATTGGAGAAAACCCAAATATAGATATGTGTTATATTTGTATTATAAGATAATTTCTGAAAAACTGTAGAAAAGTATGCATTAATTTCGAAGGCAGAAGTAGTCACTTTGAATAATTTAATACAAAAGAATTACATATATACATACATATGTCAAGTTTTAAGTTACCTACTGTAGCTCCAAATATTCAGAAGAAATAATTTTGGTTTACAAAAGGTTTACAAAACAAATTTTTTTACATGTAGGGAAAAAACGAATTTTTTTTTTATATCTAATGGCAACACTGATACAATTTTGGGAAGAAAAAAAATCAAAACTAGAAACATGGAAAAAATCATCGTATGAATGTAAAATGTTTTTGGAAGCAACTTTTAAGGAGAATCAAAAATAAAACAAGATTTTTAAATCCTCGTATGAATTGGACCATAGAATATTTAATATGTGAATATATATGTATATATGTATGTATTAGTATTTTTTAAATAGATATCATAATAATTTTAGAAAAGCAACAATGAACAAGTTAATAAGAGATAGAAATAGAATTTATATTTATGTACATATGTATATGTATATGTTTGAATACTTAAAAAATTTTTACTTTATGTTTTTGTTTAAATGTATTTGTAATTTTTGAATTTTGTTGACAAATTATTTTTTATTATATTGTTGTTTCATAAGTTTTATATAAAAATAATCAAACCAAAACAATTTCCTGACGAAGCCACACAAAGGAGTGGCGAAATATCGAAAAATGCATAGAAAATTAAATTAAAAAATCCAAGAGACCTTAAGCTTAATAAAATCAGAAAAATTATAATAAAAAGAGGTCAAAATATTAGAAGAATTAAAAGTTAATTTGTATCGAAAATCGATATGACCAGAAATTACGGAGTAATAAAATGCATACATATGTATACTTTTTTTTCGAAATTTCAAAAACGATATGTCGTGAACCATTTTACAGATTTTGGTTAAATTTACGGCATCCGATACACTTTTAAATCTGTAAAAATCATTGTATATCTAAAGTATATTTAATGAAAAAGACAAAACCGATTTTTTAAAAATTTTTCGTCAAGAATATCTCTTGAACGAATCTTTCGATTTTACTCGAATTTTGCAGCAATCGACTACTTGTCTTTTTGTGGATAAGAGCTGACTACATTTTGAACTTGATCAGATTATTAGTTTACAATTTGTTAAAAAAAAAATCAAAAAAACATACACACACGCATACACACACGTATACAAAGCCACACACACATACGTAAATACATACATACATACATAGATACTAACATCATCGCGAAAATAGGCACAATCAGGACCTTACCGTCGGAATATGATGAAAACTCGATTTTCGAAAATTGGTATGAAATCGGTAACTTCCTGTAGCGGGAAGTTAAAAAATTTATGTTACTCGTTGTATCTGATAGATAAAATAAAAATAAATATTTTAGGTGCTATAAAAAATTTGTTTGCCCCTTAATGTTTCGTGCAAATAGTAACGGCTTAAAACATTAACGTTGGGAGGGTACTCATTCGGCCATTTTTTTTCTCCCCAAAGGCCTTGATGTACAATTTTTTAATGCAAAAATGTTGCTTCTGCAAACTGTTGCAATTTAAAGTTTTTATTTTATATGTATTATTATGATTATATTTATACATATGTATATGCAATATGCATATAAATTTATTCCTTCTACTCCTGCAAAGGGGCGTATGATTTTATATATAATGAAATAAATTATGTTTGTTTTTATTTTATTACTTTTATATGGAAAATTCTAGGTAATTTTCAGTGGTTGTCCCGTTTTTTCAAATTAGAAGATAACAATCCTAATTAGTGTTGTTGTGACAGAATGCAAAACAGAGGCATAACTCAAAAAGCTAGCTTTACAAAAAGAAAGTTTCATTATCATTATCAACTCCAAAAACGCATTTTGTGAGATATGTCTATGTCGCAATAAAGCAGGGATACATATGTATATCAAACTGTAGATTTAAAAATATTTTATTCAACTATTAATAAAAAATTTCAATAAATAAGTTAATTCTAATAAATAAAAATACGTAAAAAATGGTTTATTGCAATAATAGTAATTAAAAATACTTGTATTATTTTTTTTAACAAAAGTGAGCCCAACTCTTCTTCATTTCTCGGCGACCTGCAAACATAAGCTTACGTTAGCTCCACCTTAATAGTTTTATTGTTTCAAATTAACATTTTTTCTCCCTTTTGTTATAAATTTTTATGTATGCAAAGTAAAAAAAAAAAACAAAGAAGGCAAACAAATCATAAAAATGTACGAAAAGGAAACATACCAACCATATTTTATTTGCCCACTCCATCAGTTACGATATTACAAGAACTCTCTACATATTTAAAGAGGTTGCTAAAGTGCTTACGAATTTTTTGTATGCATTCGAGTAGATACAAATCTATGTACATAGTTATAGTAGTATTAAAATGCTAAAATATAGTCGAGCAAGATTATAAATAACAGCGCTTGAAAGAAAGCAATACAATCAATTCCCACTTCAAAGTTTATAACTTGCTGTTTTATAACGAATAAATCTTCCTTCTTTATAATTATGTTAACCACATTTATAACAAATAATCTTGAATAACATGTAGCTTGAATCCAATATAACCGAAGAATTTAACATAACATATGTATGCATAAATGTACAAAGGGAACCTTACCTTCCCTGATAAGAATCGCACTGCCGTGCATGCTATTGTCGGATCTGGCAACTCAATTATCATTTGAGTTCAGTTTGGTTTGCATTAATAGACCACTACCACACAGTGATACCAATACAAAATGTTTCTTAGACCTAGATTGGATGTGAAAAACAGGGGGCGAATCACGGCATTTTTTTTTTAAGAACAAACACAACCCGCAAAGCGATTAGCTTGTCTGCGGAAAACACCCAAGGTCCTTCGTGGGAATCGAACCCACGACCTCTGGACTGAAAGGCTAGCATCGGTGCCACTCAGCCACAGGGGCACCCTCGTAATTTAAAAATATTTCAATAAAGTTTATATAGAAATGTTTTTAAATTACGAGTCGTATCGAATGCCGTGATTTGCCCCCAGGTAGTTTCCAATAAACCTTACTTTGAAAAGAGGTAAATTTACCATTTTTATTTTTAGGATTAATTAATCGTTCGTATCGATAAGAAATATTTTATAAGAAAGCTTATGACAAATCTTAATTGCGGATCCTTAATACTCAAAATTTTAATATGAGAAACAACTGAAAAAAATGTAAGAATTCAATCATGCCATCGTTATTTAATTAATTTGAAATATTTTGTGTGTGCAGAAGAAACACATCAGAACTACTTATGTGGAATAAATTTTTATTATTCTCATAATAACGGCAAGTTTTGTATGAAGAACTTGCAATTAAATTTAACGTTAACTCTTAATCAGACAGGGTGAAAAGGGACATTATTAAAGGAATGAACTTGAGCACTTCCTCACGGAGAAAAATATTGATATAATGTTAGTATCTGAGACTCATTTGACTTCGAGAAGTCTTTTTAAAATTTATGGCTACACTATATATGATACAAAGGACCCTAGAGGAAGGGCTTGCGGTGGATCAGCAATTCTAATAAAGTCAAGACTCAAGCACTATGTTCTTGATAACATTTGTGAAGAATACCTACAAGCAACAAATATTGGCATTGAAAGTTTTTGTTCAAATTTCGTTATATCATCAATTTACTCCCCTCCCAGATTTTCAATCACTGAGAATCAATATGAGGATTTCTACAAATCTCTTGGACCTTGTTTTGTAGCAGCTGGAGACTACAATGCGAAACATACGTTCTGGGGTTCGCGCCTTGTTACACCCAGAGGTCGAGCATTGTTCAACACTATTTCAAAAATGGGCTTGGATGTCATTTCGAGTGGGGAGCCCACTTATTGGCCTACTGACATACAAAAAATTCCGGATGTTATAGATTTTGGCGTCATAAAAAATATCTCTAGGGATTTAATTCAAGTTCAAGCTTCTCTTGATCTCTCGTCCGATCACTCCCCGACGATCATTACAATTTGTAGCCCATTAAGAAGTAACTTACCTGACCCATATGTGAAGATGATCAATCGTGTTAATTGGCTGGGGTTCGAAAAATATCTCAGCAGTCATTGTACGGAAAACATTACGCTTAGAACACCCGATGATATTGAATCGAACATTGCCAATCTCAGCGAGAATATTAAACAGACTGCTGAACATGCCACTATCTCCCATCCGCAGATTGGGTTTAATAAAATTTATTCTACAGACATTGAACGTCTCGTACGTGAAAAAAGAAGGGCTAGAAGGGAATGGCAACAGCACAGATCACCACAAAATAAAATCAGATTTAAAGAGTACACTAAACGACTCCAAGAGTTGCCTGCATCTGAAAAAATTGCATCTCTTAAAAATTATCTGGAGGGTCTTGATGTCACACCGGCGTCTAATTACTCTTTGTGGCGCGCTGCCAGAAAGCTTAAAACACCCGTTGAGTATAAGCCACCTCTATGCACATCTACCGGAGGTTGGGCAAGAAGCGATACTGAAAAAGGTAAAATATTTGCTGAGCACTTAAAATCCGTTTTTACGCCAAATATATGTACTGGTGTTGCTGATTTGCCGAATATAGTCGCTCTACCCCCTCAACACATAAAGTTTAAGACGCGTGATTTACAAAAATTAATTGCCGAACTCAACCCGAAGAAAGCTCCGGGTATTGATGGAATTAGTAATCAGATGCTGATGAACCTGCCTCGTATTGCAATGAGAATCCTGTTATTCATATTTAATGCTATTTTACGACTGGAGTATTATCCACACAACTGGAAACTTGCCAAGGTTAAAATGATTCCAAAGCCGGGCAAAGATATAACCAAGGCTGAGTCATATAGGCCAATAAGTCTACTATCTACAATATCAAAGCTTTTCGAAAAACTGCTCAAAACAAAATTGTCCCCAATTCTAATTAGTAGTGGTTGCATACCAGACCATCAATTTGGTTTTAGAAGTCAGCATAGCACCATTGAACAAACTCACAGATTGGTTCAATTTATAAGAAGAACTTTTGAGGAAAAAAAGTATTGTTCTGCGCTGTTTATTGACGTTTCCCAGGCATTTGATAAAGTGTGGCATGAAGGCCTAATTTTAAAATTGAAGACTTACTTACCAATAAACATTTTAAATCTTTTGGAAAGTTACATTATTTCCCGTAAGTTCACTGTTGCGGAAGGAGACTTTACAAGTAGGCCTGAAACAATTTCATCTGGTGTGCCACAGGGGAGTATACTGGGACCAGCTTGTGAGCAGTAGTATCCATACTTCCACATTTGCCGGCGATACAGCCTGCCTTAGTATGCATGAAAACCCTGATGAGGCATCCCGCAAACTCCAGGAACACATTAGCCAGATGGAGAATCAAAGTAAATGAACAAAAGTGTGTTCAAGTAACATTTACTTTACGAAGAGATACTTGTTCCCCCATTCGGATTAACAATCAAGTTGTTTCTCAACATTCACATGTGAAATATCTTGGTATACACCTTGATCGACGACTTACATGGAAACACCACATTGACTCTAAGTTAACTCAAATGAAACTTAAATTAACTCAGGTACATTGGCTGATTGGTCGAAATTCTACACTTAGCCTAGACTGTAAACTTTTAATATACAAGTCGCTTTTAAAGCCAATATGGTGCTACGGAATTCAACTATGGGGCACTGCTTCAGCTTCAAATGTAGAGAAAATTCAACGCAGGCAAAACAAAATTTTACGCATGATAACATCGGCTCCATGGTACATCAAAAATTCAAATATACATCGTGATTTGAATATGCCACTAGTGACTGAAGAAATTGCAAAATACGCAGGTAAATATCTAACAAAACTCGAATCACATCCTAATCCGCTTGCTCGTAATATTTTGAACTTTACTGGACACATCCGATTAAAAAAGAGAGATACACGGGCCCTAATATTCAACATTCTAGATGATGAAGCTGCTTGAAAACACCTTTTTCTTTTTGTTACTAATCACTACTTATGTATTACATATTAATAACTACCACTAAACTTATGTCCGACATTGGTCGGGCATAATAAATTTTTTTTTATAGATTTAAGATTTGAACACTTATTGTTAGTTCATATTTGAAGATACAATAAATAAAAACATGCATTACAAAAAAAAAAAAAAAATTAAAGGAATAAATACATATTTTCATTAAATGATTTGTAATCCTCCTCTGTGTAGCACTCCTTCCAGAGTATCATTAAATTTTGTTTCTACAAACACTTTTCTAACAAGAAGAACGAGCAATTTTTTAACAAACTGTTCCAGTAAAGGAAATATATTGGCATGTAGCAGGTTTTAAATAGTGTAATCAATACAGCGTTGTTTACATGCATTGCTAAAAATATATGTATTTCCTGGATAAGATAGAAAAAACTCGGGTAACTATACTTTAGCATTATTATTGAAAAACTAAAAAAGTGATAGATTTGTCTCGGAAAGTGGCACTGTTGAGTGATATAACCAAAAGAGATTAGGTAGATCTACCACAAAAGCTTAAGATTTGGCACCGTTGGTGTCACACAATAAAATTATTTTTATTTTTTTTTATTTATTTTTTATTTTTATATATTGTGAATACCAACCGATTTTTAATTCAATTTGTTATGGCACAAAACTGTTACAAACTCAATCATTAGTTTTGAACGACAATACGAATGTGAAAGTTGGGTTAAATTTGAGACGATCTTTCTCCATCATTCATTGATAAAGAGTGATTGATCCACACGTCTTCACTGAAAACAATAGTTGCTTTGTTCAAATTGTATAATAAAAATAAGAACAAAACAGTTTACTGTACTGTACATATTTAAATTTGAGAAAACAAGTAATGAGCTCATTACGAGGGCGGTTCGGAAACTTCTTAGCCTAGCACAAAAAGCGCGGTATAAACAGAAAAAAGTTAAGTGTTTTGGAAACTTCCATCTCTGCTTTGAACACATGTTAAATTTTGTTTCGATCTGGCAACTCCTTCATATAGAAACAGGTTTTTTAACAATGGAAAAAATTAGAAATGCGTGGTGTCATTAAATATTTACATAAAATAGGTTTATCGGGACAAGAAATTAATAATGATATGGTGAATGTGTTAGGTGAAAGTGCTCCTTCATATGCAACAGTAAAAAATTGGGTTGCTGAATTTAAACGTGGTCGTACAAGCATTGAAGATGAACCACGTAGTGGACGTCCAAAAACAGCAACAACAACAGAAATTGTAGCCAAAGTGCATGATATGGTATTAAATGATGGACGAATAAAAGTGCGTGAAATAGCTAATATCATGGGCATCTCAAATGATCGAGTCCATTTAATTTTGCATGAAGAACTACAGATGAAAAAGCTTTCTGCAAGATGGGTGCCGCATTTGTTAACAGTCGACCAAAAACGCATAAGAATGAAAATTTCTCAAGCTTGTTTGGATCGTTTTAAGCGAAATAAAATGGATTTTAAGCGTCGTTTCATAACTGTTGATGAGACATGGATCCAGCACTATACTCCAGAGACAAAAGAACAATCCAAACAATGGACTGAAGCTGGAAGAAGTGCCCCAAAGAAGGCAAAAACAATTCAATCGGCTGATAAGGTTATGGCAACGGTTTTTTTGGACTTCAAAGGTATTTTATTGATTGACTATCTGCAAAAGGGTAAAACAATAAATTCAGAGTACTATTGCAACCTTTTGGATCAATTAAATGTACAAATTCGAGAAAAACGTCCTGGCTTACAACACAAAAAAATAATTTTTCATCAAGACAATGCACCAGCGCACAAGAGTGTTTTAACAATGGCTAAAATCAACGAATTAAAGTACGAGTTGCTTGACCACCCACCTTATTCTCCTGATTTGGCTCCCAGTGACTTTTACCTGTTCCCAAATCTAAAAAAATTCCTTGCTGGCAAGCGTTTTACCTCAAATGAAGATGCAATTACAGTTGTAAACCACTATTTTGAAGACCTTGAGGAAAACTATTTTAATCAAGAGATAGAATTGCTGGAAAAGCGTTGGACTAAGTGTATTGAAGTTTCAGGAGATTATCTTGAAAAATAAAAATATTTTTGAAAAACTAAGTATTCTCTTTCATTGATAGGCTAATAAGTTTCCGAACCGCCCTCGTATTTTGCACATCCGCTAATAACCCTGCAGGAGATCGAACTACTGTCCAACTGGTATTTTACTAGTACAGAAGCCACCACCACTAGTTCCCAACCGTAAACTTTCCTATAACATGTTAATGCTCAAATTAGCATTGAGTGTGTTTAGAAAATTACTAGTGCCATTGGTACTAGTTCAGGACTAGTTAATTACCAGTTCTTTTGCAAAGAAAAATTCTACAAAATTGGTGGTTTTATTCCTTTGTTACCCAGTGACAACTGCTAGTTAAAATTCCCAATTATTTATCAAAATTCAAAAATATAAAAGGTTAATTGTAATTATTTGATTATAATTACTTATAGGTGAACCTAAAACTTTAATAATTGTATAATACCAATTTTCGTACAGTGCAAGTGCTCTGTTAGACAGTCAAAATTTATTTTGCAATGTGGTGCCTTGGAACTACTTCATATTCTAGTACTCATCAGAACTAGTAATTTTATACAACAACTTTAACCCTTTTCGCACTAGTTCTTGCTGTTCTAGTAATTATACTAGTAGCTTTTAGACAATTGACACCTATTATCCTGCAGGGAATTATCCGTAACTACTATACTCACACATACATACATACAATTATAACAAAAAAATCCACACACAACCGGCATCATTTTAACTTTTCTTTTCTTTTTTGTGAAAATGTTGTAGAAATGCATACATACGTACCTAACGAGAGAGATTTACAACAACTTTGACATCCGCAATTAAGCCTCCCTTTTTTCTATTTCCATTGCTACTTTGTTTTATTTTTTATAAGAATTCTTATTGTTTTATTGTTCGGTTTAGGTCATTATTTATACCCGTACTGTTAGACAAATAATGGGAAAGTGCAAAACATCAAATGCATGCCATCATGACTGTGAGTCAGTCAATTTGTGTATATAATATAATATAAAATAATAATATAATATAATATAATAAATAATATTTCTTTAACAAAACTTCCAATGAGATGATGGATATCTCTTGTCTATTACATACTTGACAAATTGTTAACTACCGCTGAATTACCGATTATAATACATCTTTGTTCTTTAATACTTGTACTAAATAGTTTACGATCCTTATAGTGTGCGATAAAATATGACAAGAAAAATTTCATACATACATACATAGATGTGTGGTGCAAAATTATGCACATATGTACATATATAAGTATTGTATGAAATAAAAAATGTATATAACCATACATTTTCTCATGTTTTGCACGAATAGACTAATATCAATATATATTTATTGCTTGGAATGATTCATCAATAGGATAACCAGAAATATAAAAATAAAAAAAATGTCCTATATACAATTAAAGGCTTGAAAATATGTCAACAACAATTTTTAAAATATGCTCTAATGCATTAAACATATTCACCACGACAGACTACACGAACATACGACTTCAAATGCCGCTAGCAGCATTTGTCGCCTTGCAGCCATCTACTTAATTTTTTTTTTTTGGAGACGGCAACATCATCATCGCGACAATTAAACAAAATATCGTTTTAAGTACTGTGTTTTTAAGTATTAGCCGTCAAACAACTATAAATGTATAAATTTAAAAATAAAAACCATACTCATATAACTATAAACAATCAATCATGAAGATTCCTTAAATTAGAAAGCATACCACTATAACTATAAAATGTATACACTGTAGCAGCAACAATCATACGCATAAGTATAACAATACTCTGAGCATTTATTCGGCTACACATGAGTATATGCAGCATTATTTTATATGAACACGCTTCAAGCATCAGTGCCACCTTGAAAAGTGAATTGGGAAATCACTAAAATAACAACTGTGTTCAAATGAATGCATGCCAGGGGTAAAAAAATCCGATTTAATTATTCTCGAATTAATTTAAAATGTTTCTTTCTAACTGAATATTTACTAGGTATAAATTTATCACTTTATTACAAATTACAAAATATCAGTTCATGAACGATTTTTGTTTGCAAATTTTATGAAAAAAATGTAGGAATAATATCAGCTGTTTAAAGGTTATATTTATTATAAATTGTATCTCCTAATGTATCTGATAAATCTAAATTTTTTTAAGCTCAAGATTTTGCTGAGCATCAGTGAGTAAGTCTTAAAATAAGGATTTTTGCATCTCTATATCTCAGGAAACTTTCATTGTAATCTCGATGAGTTCTCATTATGTTTTAACTTTCATTATTTTTCGATTAAAGGAAGTAAAGTTATGAGGGCAGTAAAAACGAGGGACGAATGACTTTGTGTAAATATACACAATGTATGGCCGGCACTTGGCTACTTGCCAATTTGTCGTTATACATAAGGGCAATGATCTCATATAACACTCTAATGTTAAAATCATGCATGCTTAGTGTAAATTGAACCAGTTCTCGCCATCACTTGAACCAATGATTCAACCATATAATTTTTCGTAAAAGGAATATCGCAAAAAAATATAAACGTATGTATATTAAGCTAAAGGAATAATAAATAATTATTTGTGTAAATATTTCTTACTAGGTCGAGCAATTTTTTAATCACAAAGTACACACATAATAAGTTATTTATGCAAATGTTTCCTTTAAGCTGTCGTAGTCTTCGCAGGAAATTAGGTCGTTATAAATTGATGCGGAACTAAAAATAATCAACAAAGAACATCAAAGCAATTTTTGGTGAAGTAACAACATTATAAACTAAAACAAAACAAAATGTTTGAGCTTTTGAAGTGCTTTTTTGTTCTATTTTAATTTCCGTTTCCATATTTGCTGAACAGAAAATCTTAAGTTCTTTCTTTTTGTGCCTTACCAACACTGCTTAAAGTTATTTTTTATTAGTATTTAAATTAGTTGAAACTTATATACATATATACATACATACTTAGTTTAGCAAAAATTGTCAACAGAACTGAAAATATTTGCTTGTATATAAATAGTTAGTATTTACCCAGCGAACATTATTGCCGAATTCGGTCAGAATTCTGTTTAAAAAAATTGGCACAGTTTGCGAAAACGTTAAGCATTTAATACTCTGTGAAATATTTCAGGGGATTTTAGACAATCCGGTTGGTTGTGTGGTAAACTTTAAACATATTTCGACATGGCAAAAAATGTTCCATAAAAATGGCACCAAACTTAAAAATAAAAAAGAGGAGAGGTAGATGTCTTAGGACACCCGGTTAGAGCTATGCTTCTTATCTATATAAAACATGTGTTAAATAATAATGCAATAAAATTATTTGTATTTTTAAAACTATTTATTTAATATTCATACAATTAATTTATTTTATTATTATTTATAAAAAAAAATTAATTCGGCGCAAATATTGGCATGTGTGGACATTTCGCATATGTAAATGCAGACTCAGCATCCCTGCTTGTTTAAAGTTTATTTAAAAATTATTTAATCAAATATGCTTTGTTAAGTGTTTTTAGTTGCTCTCGTATCTGTGTTTAAATAATCTTTAAATACAACAACTTATTTTTATTTGTTTAAAGGATTACCAACAAAAAGCTTTTATTCTATTCCGTTTTATTGTTTGTTTAATGCTCACAATTGCACTAAAATACAAATAGCATTTCATTCAATTAAGAGATGCGACGAGCTTCTTCTGAAACAGAAAAATAAAGGTTGATTATTTATTTAACAACACAATGATGAACACACAACTACTAAAACACAAAACCTGTATTCATTTGCGTTCATTTACTTTTTATTACGTCTAGCAAGACCACGTTACGTATAAGTGATATATTTACATTTAATTAAATATTACTCATACAACCAGCTGGGTGGGTGCAGTACCGTTAATTTCTATCACTCAATTACTCAACACATTGTATTGTTACGGAAATGGCCGTCGGGTTAATATAAGTGTTACGCAAGAGTATTCGAACAGGGCCAATATAAAGAAACATCCAGAAGTATTTAAATAAATAACTAAACGTACACTCGTATTCACATACAAGCACTATAGCAAACAACTATATACACATGCGTAGCACATACATACATACGTGATTAAACGTAAACAACCAACAACAACTACAAGCTTCTGCTTGTTATGAAGATAGACATAGCTACATGCATACATACATACATGCCTGGCAATTCTAGCGAAAGGCAAAAATAAAGTAAACAACCACTTAATGATGTATGCATATACACACGTATGTACATAGTTACCACATGAACTTAATTACGCGCTTTGTAAACAACATTGAAGATAATGATCATTCGGTCTAGACTTTACATAAAAATTCTAGTGGTTGTTGTGCGAAGTATAAAAAGGGGTTGACGCATCCAACAGCAGTTCAGTCGCGATCAAAAGTTAGTTGGGAATAAGTCAGTTGCGAAGAAGCTCAGTTGCTAATAAGAATTCTGTTGTTAATCAAGTGAGTTGACAATTAAGTTGTGCGCAGTCCGTGATTTGTGATACAACAGTGAGTTGATATTTGAGTCTGTGCTTTACAATACGTGAGTTGGAAATTGAAGAGACTATAGTACAGTCTATAGTGACAGTTAGAGTCTGTCGTGATTTGAGATTATTGTGGAGTCCCTTGAGTAAAGAGTAAGGGAGCAGTGGAACCTGATAAACGTGTGTAAGTGAAGCCAGCGAGTCCTGATTAGTGTATCAACTGTGAGAGTCTGCCATAGAGTTGTTATTGGTGTATCAACTGGAAGTGTCGGCAGAGTGAGTCTTGTGTGTGACGAGCAACAGAGAAAGCAGAATTGTGTCAACACTAGCGCAGCCAGTGGTCTAAGACGAGCGTATACAACAGCGAGGAAGGAGTAGTGGTAACCAGTTGTGAATATTTGAGTAAACTTTGTGTTTTTATTTAAGCTCTTGAATTGAATTTAGATTAGTGTTATTTATAGTTAATAAAGATTGTATCATTCTTAACCCTAATTAGTACACTGGGGTCTTTTATTTATTGCAAATCTACGAATCTACGGAAAAGCGTTTTTAACAGAGAATAAAAACGTAACAGTATGTATGTTTATTTACAAATAAAAGTAGAAAATGTTGCCATATGCATTTTTTTTCAATTAACGCTCTACTTGAAAACAAGGTGTAAATGTTGCCAATTATTTGTTCATTACCGCTCATGTGGTTGATTTGAATAAAGTTGAGAAATAGGACTTGAAACTTCCGAAAGAAAAGTCAAATCAAATATGTATTCCAAAAAGAAAATAATGATGTATTGTAGCTACAAAACATTTTTGGCAAATTATGTGGTGAGAACAAAAACTAAATACTTCGTTATCAAAATATATACATATGTATATTAGTTAGACCATTTTCATAATTATGTGCCCCACATGTAATGTACTTTTGATACTACACTTTAGATTATTTTAAATATGGAATACTGAATGTTTATTAAAGTTTGTTTAAAAGTTTTTCCTTTTATAAATGTTTAAGCTGATTGCATTATTATGGCAAATTCATAACAAAAGCCCTTGACATAATTTTGGTCAATATTTTTTTAAGTTTTCAGCAAAATGTTTCTTTATTGCATAGCCAGAAAATCGAACGCAAAATTTGGAAACATTCCAGAAATTCAGGCAACAGTATACAAGAATAATTGATGATGAGTAGAAAAAATGCAATCAATAAATCATAAGAAGCAACATTTAATTGCACGGAGGAACAGCAAAAGGAAAAACTGTTGTCGAGAAAATAAATGTTCTACGAGGGCCGCAATTTATTTACATACATACATACATATGTACATTATGCATAAAACTTATAAAACAATTTTTTTACTATAAATTTTCACGATTAGCGTTAGATAATTTTTATTGATTATTATGCTAACTCATTGCAGCATTTAAGTGATAAAATTAAAGAAAAAGGGCTGAATTTAGCGAAAAGAGAAGTGCTGTTTCCTCAACACAATCCACCAATGAATTAAATTTAAAATTGCCTCATCACGCACTTTATTAGCCAGATTTAACTTTCTCGTTATATTTTCTATTTCCAAGCTTTAAAAAATGGCTCGATAATAAAATATTTGCCAACATTGACGAGATGAAGGAGTCTGCTTGATGGCTATTGTAAGGATCTAAAAAGTTCTTACTATAAACAGGCTATATTTGTGCCTGTGTCGTATTTCAACTTTGACTGCAACGATTTTGTGCTAAACTAAAAAACATTGCAGCATTTTTTCTTTAATCTAGTACAACATTGCCGAAATTGAAATACGACACTCATAATTAGACCCATTATGTTGAGAACTAAAGACAATTTTTTCCAAATTAGTTGTGTGTTGTTAGTTAGGTCGCAAAGTTCCCAATAAAATAATCCTTTTTTGTAGTCTTATTGCAAAAGTTACATAAATAATTTTTCGTAAAGAATATGTAAATTGAATAGTATTCAATTAAATGAATACCAAGGTTGTGTTGCAAAAACAATTTTTTTCTTATTAACAACTTGCCATTACTTTGGAAATAAATCAATAGTTTACGAAAGTAAAGTTAATTTTACCAACGTTTTATAATTATCTCTTAATCCTACAAATTGTATACGTAACGTTGCACATATTTGTTTGCTTCTTCCATCTTCTCATTCGCACTTTAAACATTTTAATTCCAACAAATAAATACTAAAGTACATACATATGTACATTTGGGGTATAACCAATTTTTTGGCATAGTACCATTTTTCTCAAAAAAGTTCACGCACCAATTGGTTTTTCTAAACATTATATCTGCCAATTGTTATTTCCTTGGTAGGCATTTTACTGAAATGATTTAGTCCAAAATCAATGTTTTGGATTTTACGCGGCATTACTAAACTGTTTTTGAATATATGTAGTTAACTGGTATTTCCAGATTGTGGAATTATTAATTTTTCTTAACCAAAAAGAAAATTAAAAGTTTTCTAAACTCCGCCACGGTTGGTGCGTGAACTTTTTTGACCTCAGCGAAAAAATAAATATACGTTCCCTTATAGTTTTTTATACTCTATTGGACTGTGCTATGCCAAATTCTGATATTTTAAAAAATTGTTAAAAAGTTATATCACTAATGTACATAAATAAATACAAATATATAAACATACATTTTTGAATTTTTTTGTTAGTTACCTGGTTTTGCATTTTAGTTGAAGAATTTTTTAGAGAAACCCATTGGTTAAATATAAAAATTAATTTTTAGAGAAATAAAAAAGCAAGGAAAATAATCTGCTTAAAGTTCGTATACTGAGGAATGTGCATATGATTTAAAAAAAACAAATTCAAAGTAAGAGGATTAAGTTTTGTGCTGCATCGAATTTTATGCAACAAAGTAAAGAAATATGTATGGTTTGAAAAATAAAAGAATTTCGCCTTTAAAATTCCACTCTAAAATAGAACAAGATGAAAGTGTTTTATTTATTTATTTTTTTAATACATATTCTATCTACAAAGTAAATTTTGCAGATTATCGTTAAGCAAAGATGGGCGCAGTAACTAGACAATTTTTAACGAAATACCACAAAAGAATAGCAAGACTATACAATAAAAAAAAATGAGGAAACATTTCGAACATAATTTTAGATGATCCTATAATTTTGAGTGTCGAAAGCTATTTGAAGTAGCGAATTGATTTAATTTGCTACGGAAATCCAAACTCCTTGGACTTGGAGGAAATATTTTCTACAATTCAAAGAAAGTAAAACAACATAAAAAGTAAAGCATTTTATATTAAAAAAAATGACTAAATTGTCCACAATTTTAGCTGATACTGGGTGCATCCCCGACCATCAATTTGGCTTTAGAAGTCAGCATAGCACTATTGAGCAAACGCATAGATTGGTTCAAATTATAAGGAGTACTTTTGAAGAAAAGAAGTATTGTTCTGCCCTTTTTATTGATGTTTCTCAGGCATTTGACAAAGTATGGCACAAAGGCCTAGTTTTAAAATTGAAGACATACCTACCAATAAATATACAAAAGCTTTTGGAAAGTTATATTGTTGATAGGACATTTACCGTTGTGGAAGGAGACTTCATGAGTTTACCCGAATCTATATCTTCTGGTGTGCCACAGGATAGTATTCTGGGGCCAGTCTTGTATCTAATATATACTTGTGATATGCCTGTGAGCAATAACATCCACACTTCTACATTTGCCGATGATACAGCCTGTTTGAGTATTCACAAAAATCCTGATGAGGCATCCCGCAATCTCCAAGCACACATTACCCAGCTTGAAATATGGTTGAACTTATGGAGAATTAAAGTCAATGAACAAAAGTGTGTTCATATAACGTTTACCCTAAGAAAAGATACCTGTTCCCCCATTCGAATCAACAATCAAAATATTCCTCAACATTCTCAAGTCAAATACCTTGGCATACACCTTGATCGAAGGCTTACATGGAAATATCATATTGACTCTAAGTTAACCCAAATGAAACTTAAATTGACTCAAATATATTGGTTAATTGGCAGAAATTCAACACTCAGCCTAGACTGCAAACTTTTGATATACAAGTCGCTTTTGAAGCCAATATGGTGCTATGGAATTCAGCTGTGGGGCACTGCTTCAGCTTCAAATGTCGAGAGAATCCAACGAAGGCAAAACAAAATTTTACGTTTGATAACATCTGCTCCATGGTACGTTAAAAATTCAAATATTCATCGTGATTTAAATATGCCACTAGTGAGTGAAGAAATTGCAAAATACGCAGGCAAATATTTAACAAAACTCGAGTCACATCCTAATCCGCTTGCCCGTAATATTTTGAGCTTTACTGGACACATCCGCTTAAAAAAAAGGGACACAAGGGCTCTTATACCCAACACTCCAGATGGGACTGCTTAAAAATACTTCTTTTTGATTATCACTACTTATGTATTATTTATAACTATCACTAAGCTTATGTCCGATATTGGTCGGGCCTAATAATTATATTTAGATTTAAGATTTGATTACTTATTGTTAGTTCATTTTTGAAGATACAATAAATAAATTTGTATATGAAAAAAAAAAAAAAAAAAAAAAAATTAAAAATTTATTAATAAATCAATTTAAAATTAACAAGCACTTACATATTTATTTTTGAGCTACATATTGTTCCGTTTTTATCTTTTAAAAACGATTTTCCGTGGACTCGAAGATTTGCAAATGAATAAAAGACCCCAGTGTTCTAATTATGGTTAATAATGACACTTTATTTACTTATAAATACACTTATACAAATCCAATTCAACATCTTAAATACACACACATAGATTACTTAAATATACCACAACTGGTTACACCACTACGTCTTCAACGTTGTTGTACATACATAGATGGTGTAATAAAATGTACACTTAGTAAAGCCAAATGGAAAAAACTGTATTACTGCATAAAGATGTGGCTGTCTGTGTTGCCGTTTACTATTCGTAGCCAGGTGATCAAACAGTCTTCTAACACAATCTGGAAAATTCATGTTTCTGTTTCCAGGGTTTTGTAGATAATTCGATCGGACGTTATTTTGAATTTCAGAGTTACTGTGTAACGACTTTTATGTTGGTAATACGGCGTGTCGTTGCTAATACAGAGTTGTTTCTACCATGCGTTTGCACTTTTATGTGTACGTGTGTATAGGTGTGTAGCTATACAATTATTGTTGTTGCTATAGTTGTTCTGTGTGCTTGTACGTGCATACGTGTGTACGTTTTTAGTTCTAGATAGTTCTTTTTATTTATAAAATCATTTACATTAACCCTGTTCGCGGCCATTTCCGTAACAATATTTTCCTGCAGTGCTGCATAACAAAAAGTGAAAATTCATTATCAACAGAGTTCGTTAGAAGCGTACTAATTTGTAAGAAATATTAGTGAAAAACTGTTGGGACCTTAGAACTTGTTCGTTATTCTATTATAACCAAACTCCACTGTACATCGCATAATAAATAAAAAACGGAAACAACTCAAAAATCCCAAATCTTCATGGAGAACTAAAAAACCGATTTATGCTGCACAATCAATGCGAGTAACATGTTATTTTTCAGTTAAAGAAAATTGCGATGAAAAACAAATTTGCTGTATGATAAATTTTAAAACATACTTTCATATATATGTACTATATGTGTATGTATGTATTTTCATGTTTTGTAAAACAAAGTGTTATTGCCTTTTCTCTTTTTGCAGATACCACAAATGCATATTGCAAACATTGAAAAGTTACCCTTAACTACCACTGGATCACCATTGCTGATACGTTGTAAAACATTTCTTTCAGTTACTTTTGTCATTCCCAAAGATTCGGAATGTCATGATGTGTACACTTCCTTATTGAAACTCTATCAACCAGGTAATTAATATACATACTACAAACATACATATGTATCTATGTATGTAAAGTGTGGGCAAATTTAAGGTTAGGAAGTAAATTGGCTTAAAAACACCCCCTTTTTGACAAATTTAGTTTTAGTAATACTAACTGTAAAGTAAAGATATGGGAATTAATAATGGAATATGATATCGGGCAAATGTCTATCTCTAGCACGTCGGGAGACGTTCGCTCTTTTCACAAAATTTTTAACCACATTTTGCAACAAAGCTTCATTTCATCTTTCAGAGAGTCAGTTGTTCAAATGGTCCCAGAGTAAATAATACAACGGCGTTAAATCACGAGGCGGCCAATTGACATTGCACAAATCGATAAATTACCCGACCGCGAAATTTCTCATGTAATAACTGAACTGTGTGTCCGGCTGTGTGGCTTGTGGCGCCGTCTTGCTGAAACCAAAGGTCACAGATGTCAACATTAGCCAATTGTGCCCACAAAAATTGGTTATCATGGTTTAATAGCGCAGAGAATTCATGGTGACGCCGCTTCTTTGCTCATTTTCAAAAAAAAAAAAAATACGGGCCGATAATGTCGCCTCTCCACAAACGGCGCCCTACGGGCACTTTCTTCGGATGTAATGGTTTTTCGAAGACTGATTGTGGATTTTAAATGGGTCTCATAACTAAAGATGATTTTGTTGAAAATGCGTTGTTTTCGTTCAGTTTTTGAAACAGCCAATTCTCAAACTTTCGACGAAAACAATGGTGTCAAGAATTTTGAACGAGTTGCACTTTATGCAAACACAACACAATCCACGAAGTGATTAGCTTGTCTGCGGAAAACACCCAGGGTCTATGGCGGGAATCGAACCCATGACCTCTGAACTGATAGGCTAATATCGCTACCACTCAGCCACAGGGTCTGTTGTGAACGTCGACGAGTTGATGTTCGAGACTCATTCTCAACAGTTTGATGTACAGCGGCTATGTTTGCATCACTAGGGCCGCTACGAGAGTATTGTTTCGGTTTATTGTCAGCAAAAATACTGTGATGCTGAAATTTAGCGATTAAATTGCGTACAGCGGTCTCAAAAGGAGCCTGATTACGAGAAAAAGCTGCTCGAATTTTATGAAGTGATGCCGTAAAATTCATTTTACCATTTTGATAATAAATTTTCATAATTAAACTTCTTTGTTCAAGAGTGTAGCGTTGCATGGTTAAAATTTCCCAACTTTTTACAAAATAAATCTCAAGAGATGAAAGCTCATTTCTTGACATTTCATCAATTGATAGCCAATTTACTTCCCACCTTTACATTATATCTTGGAATTTTGCTTAAAAACTTGTGTAATTATTTAAACTTCTTTCTTACAGTTTCTATTAATAAGTTGTATTGTTTCAACTACCAACCCGCCAAAGATAATTTTCCCAAAGATGCTGGATGGGAGTATTTTAAACTGGAAAATGAATTTAAACGTATGCGTGTTCCAAATGATACATGGACTTTGTGCAATTTGAATACAAATTATGAATTATGTGATACTTATCCCAGACAAATATATGTACCACAAGAGGCTAATACGGCTATGTTAATTGGTAGTTCACGTTTTCGTTCTAAGGGAAGATTGCCGGCATTAACATACTTACATTCCAATAAGGTTAGTAGATATTTAGGATTAGCATATTTATAGATTAGCTTAAAAGTTATTTCTATAAGAATCTGTAATAAGCTCAAAAATTTAAAACCTTCCTTCCTATGTGTAAAACGTTTATGTATGTTTTAAATTTTTATTCAGTTCACTTATCGGAACGCCTAGCATAACATTCATTAAAATTTGGTTGATAGTTTAAGTTAGGTTAGGTTAGGACACAATCTGTTTCGAATTGCACTTATGCATGAATGAATGAATTAAGTCAAACGGGAAACACATCTAGACCTACTCTCCTGATGAATCTCAGGATTGCCAGTGGGTCTACAGTTGGCAGTTTTCAATATTCCAATAGGTGCTTGTCCAATTGGCTATATCTTCTGTGGCATAACGCTTCCCAGTCCTTCAGAATATGCTCTGGAGTTCCATCTTCGTAATCACAGAATCTGCACAGACTGTTACTCTCAATGCCAAGTCTGTTGAGGTGTTTTCTCAGTCTACAATGGCTTATGAGGAAGCCAGTAAGCATTCTTAGATTGTTTTTACTCAGGGAAATGAAAGCTATGAAACGATTACACTTATGCTTTTATAGGATATTGTGCACTCTTAAGAAGACATATTGGGGAAAGTAACCAATAAAGAACCATAAAAGGCTATCAAATTTAGTCAGGTTAGGAACATAGTGTCCTTAATATATTTTCTTAAATTTTTCCATATATTCCACTTCTGCTATATTTTGCAGGTGAAAGATTTGTCTTTCAATTTTACTGATTGTCAACAACACCCATTCGAGCCAGAAGATGATTTTTTAACTCTATGCATGGCCTGTTATTATAGAAACCATATTCTGAAGTATTTTATTTTTTAAACTTAGAATCACTTTTTTCTTTTCACTATTTGGGTTTCCTCAAAGAATTTTGGTTACTCTTCCCACAGTAAAGTTCTGCCAATCTCTGGTGTGTTGTTCTTATAGCCCATTGTTTAAGTTCATTTTCGAATTCTTAAAAAGGTTTGGAGCGATGATTCCATCTCTGCAAACTTATCCGCCTCGTTGTTTCCAAAAGGCACTCTGATATCCTGGAATCCATATCTCGATTTCTCTAAAATACATGCATTAGTTTATCTCGTTTCTGCATTGAACTTTATGATTTCTTAAGGCTTCGATAACTTTTGCACTATCCGTAAAAATAAGAATTGGTAGTTCGTGGTCGATTTCCTTTATATATTAAATGCTTTGTATTATGGTTATACAAGCGAAAGAATTTACGTATGTCATGACTCATGTCGTAAAATCTGCTACCCGATTGGTTTCCAATTTTTGACACGACTATGTAAAGTATAGTTGCTCGGTTATTCCATATTATTGTTGCTCTCGCCCTCTCTCTCCCCACATGTTGTGGTAATGCAGTTACTTTGTACATACACATCTAATTGAGATTTTATCACACATGACGGTGGTGACGTCTCGCCTGGGTAAGATACATATGTATTACACTTTGATAACTTGTGGTATGTTCTCCAGGGCGTCATCTTGATATTTATAACCATTTGGACTCAATTGCTCTTCTGCAAAAGGTTCAAACTCTTTGAGCCTTCATTACTTAGTTTTCTATATGGTCTTTCGAGGATAATCTCCAATCCTAGATATTTGACGTTTTTGGTAATTTGTATTGTTTTGTTTTGAAATGCGGGCGATTCGAAAATTGGAATTTTCCGCTTTCCCGTGAACAAAAAAATTTCTGTTTTTTTTTTCGGATTAAAACCAAGACCTCGCTCTCTGGCCCAGTTGCAAGATAAGTTAAGAGCTTCTATAGCCCTTTCACATAATATTCTAGGGTGGTGTACCCTTACTAAAATTGTCACGTTGTCTGTATGATAGACGAGCTTGATTCCTTCTAGGATGGAAGTTTTATTAAGCTGTGCTGTATAGGTTGTTTTAGGAAATGTATAAATTGTCTATCGGCAACTGACTTGTGCTAGTGATGCGTATTGTAGTAGTTGTTGGGGGTCTTGCGGTAAAAGCTGTTGCACAATTTGAAGTTTGTATGGATACATCTTAAGATCCAACTTTGAAATTCTCTGTAATGTTGTTCTGGGTATACCCAATTGGCCGGAACGGCGACGAGTTGAGACACATGGATCATTGGCAACACTCTGCTGTACAGCTTCCACGTTGTCTACAGTACGAATATTTCGATGAGCACCTCTTCCTGGACGGTCGGCAACTGAACCCAGTTCCTCAAAACGGCGAACTAAACTTGTAATCATGGACGATGTGGGCGCTGATCTTACGTTAAAAAAACGGCGATAATTTCGCTGCGTCAGAACAATTGATCGTTGAGAAGAATAATAAAAATAAATAATAAATAATTTTAATGCGTTGTTGTGGACTGTACGTATTCATTTTAAATTTCCAAGAGTTCAGTTATAATCTGCAAAAAGAAAAAATTAATTATGTTAAAAAATAAAAAACTTATTTGTGTTTCACATCAGCTGGTCTTATTTGGGCCACCCTGTAGTTTTCAAAAATGCATAGAATATGAGCCCAACTAAATAGGGATCAGCAAGCAATAGCAAATGTTTACTACTTTCAACTCAACTTTCTTTTAGTGTCAACTAAAGAGAAGGCCATCATCACAACACCACTCACTGCCATTGCTCTCCACTTTACGTTTAATATTTACGTTAAATTGGGGACAAGATGCGTGATCTAGAGCATAAAATCAGTTTATTTTAATTGCCCTTTCCCTTTTTGCAGGCTTCCATTTGTCGCTGCAGTCAGCCATTGTCGGGCTTTAGTGCCCGTTGTTTGGAGGATGAACAGATGCTAGAAACTATACGCAAAACAAATCCAAACACCGACTACATGTGTGTTGTGGACACCAGACCCAGAGTGAGTAGAAGAAAAAATATCACATCAATACAAAATGAAATGAAAATATTTCACTTCAAAAATTTAAATGCTGGAAAATTAGTTTAGTATACTTGTACTTTTCCTTTTGTACTCACAAAGTATTCTTAACTTGTAATTAAATTAATGCAAAAGAAATTTTGTTATTTAAAATATTTACATACCGAGTATTTAAATTTTCAGATAAACGCTTTAGCTAATCGTGCTGCTGGCAAAGGTTATGAAAATGAGGCATTTTATGAGAATATTAAATTTCATTTTCTTGGCATTGAAAATATTCACACACAAAGAGCCAGCTTGCAAAAGTTAATCGAAGCTTGTGAGCAGAAGACACCAACTATGAGTGGATTTTTGAATGCTTTAGAATCATCGGGTTGGCTGAAGCATATACGTTCCATTTTGGATACATCAAGGTAATGATTTATTAGATAATGTGCAATAGAGCTTTTAGATTGATTTAAAAACTGAGTAATATTAACTATTAACAACCTTTTATAGTCGATATACGAGGGTGGATCATTCTCAACTCAGTGACTTGTTGAAGAAATACTTGGTTTTTATATAAAAAGTTATTTTATTTTTCAACTTAGTCTCATTTGAGTTCTATACACTTAGTCCAAGGTTTCTAATTTTTTTAGCCCTTCCGAAAATTATGATTTTTGGAGGTCATCAAAATATTTATTTGTTTGTGAGATGATTCGTCGTTGGAGTCAAATCTCTTTTCGCGGAGCCATTTCTTCAAGTTTAGGAACAAGAAATAGTCACTCGGGGCTAAATCTTAAGAATAGGGCGCATGAGGCAGTAGTTCGTAGCCCAATTCATGGATTTTTGCTTTGGAAACTGCACGCGGCACACATCTTGCGGAAAGCTTTCTCATACCCAAGTGATCATTGAAAATACTAGGCCATGTGAGATGTCTATGGCTTCCACAATCTCTCTCACTTTCAATCTCCGATCGGCTAAAACCATAACTTGGATTTTCCCAATTGTTACGGATGTGGAGACCTCAACTGGGCGTCCATAACGTTCGGCCTGTACGGCCATAACGAAATGCAGTAAACCACTATTTTACCATTGAAATTTATGGTGAAGAGTCCCCAAGCCTTAGCCTTGGTTTGTGTGATAGTTTTTTCCGCAAACCATAATGCTTAATTTGCACACGAAATTCACTTTTTTCCATTTTCTTCTAAAATCGGGCGGTAGTCCGATATAAGCGGCTGCCAAACACTAATTAAATTTAGACAGGAGTCAACTGATAGTTGCCTGCGGACAGGAGCAATATTGCCAATTCAATTAAGAGGCGAAAAATTCAAAAAGACACTGAGTTAATGACCCACCCTCGTACCGAATAATAAATAGTCTTATTCTATTAACCGACTTCAAAAAAGGAGGTGGTTATATGTTCGTCATGTATGTATTTTTTTTACAGCTTCATTTCAAAAGTTGTTGATGAAGGAGTATCGGTTGTAGTTCACTGTTCGGACGGTTGGGATCGTACTGCTCAAGTCTGCTCATTGGCTTCGCTAATGTTGGATCCGTACTATCGAACTATTAAAGGTTTTCAGGTATGTGCCAAACACTTGTCTTGTCAATATTCGTATGTTAATTAATTAATTTATTTATTTATTTGCAGGCTCTTATTGAAAAAGACTGGTTGGCTTTTGGTCACAAATTTAGTGATCGCTGTGGCCATGTACAAAATGATGCTCGAGAAGTTTCGCCGATTTTCACACAATTTCTCGATTGTACTTGGCAGTTGATGTCACAGCGTAGTGACGCTTTCGAATTCAATGAACGATTCCTTTTAATACTGCACGATCATGTGCATTCGTGTCAATATGGCACTTTTGTAGGCAACTGCGAAAAGGATCGTTTGGACTTGAAATTATCCGAAAGAACATATTCTTTGTGGGGTTATATGGCCAATCATATGAATGAGTATATAAATCCTTTGTACAAGCCAAATGTTGATGAAACGATTAAAGCCAATTTGGCACCCCAATGTATTAAGTAAGTTTTTTTTTGTAGTTGCGCAAGATTCGTTGTTCTTGTTAATGTTAATGCAAAATAATATTTCGTATTTAAGATTTTGGCGTGGCATGTATAGTCGTTTCGAAAGCGGTGTGCATCCGCGAGAACCTTTGGGTGATTTGCTATTGGCCAGCAAGGATCACACAACATCCTTAGAAGACCATGTACAGCATTTAACGAAGGTATGCAAACTTAACTTTCAATTGTATTTCTTGTGATTTCAAGTTCATAATTTCATAGCGCATTGCAAGCTTTAAAAATTATATCTCTAAATCGGCTAAGAAGCTACAAGATGCTACTTCAACTAAGACGAATACCAAAGAACTTTCCAATGCCACAGATACTAATGATAATAAGTGAGTTTGATATTTCTTTAGTCAATTATTATGTATATTTATTGTATTTGTTTGTTTTTTTTAATATTATTTGCAGATATAATTATGATAAAAAGATGAGTGAATTATCTTCAGCGGATGATGATCATCCTTTGAAACCTGCTGGTGGAGAAAGTGTCAGCACGAGCGGAAGCGGAGGCGGAAGTGGCATGTCGTTTGCTAGTTTATCGGTATGTAGCTAGTAATGTTTAGAGCAAACTAAGCTTTCAGAAACGGTCTCTTCTGGGCACCATGTTATAATACAAACTTTTATAGGTTGTGGAAACATTTTTTTTTATAAAGATAAGTAACACTCAGGCAATTATTGCGTACTGCTATTACTAGGTGTTACCTTCTTTAGGAATGTGATAGTGAAAGAGAAAACAGGTGGTGAAGTGAGAGATAGAGTAAAGCTTCATTCTTTTACACCTCTGCTTTTTTTGCACGTTTCTAATAATGGAGAATTGCAGCGCCTCTGGTGCCAATGAGGCGCATTAAATTTTTGAAGCTGTGTTTAGTAGGCATTTTATTGGTTGTTTTACTTCGCCGATGATTCTGCTCGTAACTACTACAAATGTCGATTTCCAAAATTCCTCATATTCATTCTAAACACATAAAAGATGCACTTGCTTGTATCGGGTGGGCCATTTAAAAATTTAAATTCAAAAATGCTTTAAAACAAAAATGGTTTGAAATTTTTCAAAATTTATTTTTTTGTTGTGAAGTACAATTGTTTCGGTTAGAGATGGAATATTATTTTATTAATAAGACTGTCGCGGCTGGCCTTACAGTACCCCCTTCGATTGAACCAATTTTCGAGTACTTTTTCTAGTGTCTGCGGTCGTATCTCGGCAATGGCAACACGATTGTTGGCCTTCAAATGGTCAATTGTCTCTGGTTTGTCGGCATAACAATTGTCTTTAACGGCGCCCCACAGAAAATAGTGCAGCGGTGTCAAATCGCCGCTTATTGGCGGCCAATTGACATCACCATTTTGGCTGCTTAAACGGCCATCAAACGTTTGACGCAATAAATAGATTGTGGGATGAGATGTGTGGCAAGTCGCACCATCCTGTTGAAAACAAACATCGTTCACATCAATACCATGAAGAGCGGGCACAAAAAATCGGTTATCATGGTGCGATAGGTGTCTTCATTGAGCGTAATGGTTGTGCCGTCCTCATTTTCAAAGAAATATGGTACAATGATACAAATGGGACAAATGGGACAATGATACCTCTGTTCCACAAGCCGCACCCAACAGTCACTCGTAATGGGTTCATTGGCTTTTTCTGTAAAACCATGTTTGGATTTTCTGAGCTCCAAATATGGTAATTTTGTTTATTAACGCACGAGCTTCGTCCGAAGAGATGATTTTTTTTTTTTTTGCAAAATGATTTTCGTGCAATTTCCGACCAATTGTCTTTGTTTTGCAAATAAATTTCTAATACATCCCAAAGTTGGTCAAGCGAAAATCGATTTATTTCGTTCAGCGGAGATAATCGGCCATGTCACAGAGTTCAATTCCGTTCGGAAACGGAATTCAATCCACCCCATTTTTGTAGGAGATGGTGTCTAAAAAGAAAACTAAAATGCAGAAATTTGGCAGGTGTGTCCAGACTGTTGGAGGTTCGAGAAGTATGCTGGGATATACTCCGGCTAGGGCTTGACATTTTGAGGTGATTTGAATTCCGTTTCCGAACGGAATTGAACTCTGTGACATGGTCGAATACTCTGAATTTTGTGACAGAATAGAATGACATAAGCATTGCCATATTCTAAATAACCGGTGGTTGAAATTTAAGCCGTAATTTGTCATAAATATTTGATATTAATATGATTATTTAAAATAAAAAAAACTTTGCTCATATTTTTATAGCTCTCCGATGAAGTTGATCCCAGTACCTTGAATGAGGAAATTAGTTCTGTGGCCATAGATTGGAAGTCCATGCGCAATGTCACCGCTTGCTCTTGCTCAACACCGTTCGATCAGTTCAGCAAGAAAACACATTGTTGGAGATGTGGCGATATATTCTGTGAACGCTGTATTGATAAGAATATTCCCTTGCCCGGCTTGGCCAGTGGCAAACCAGTGCCAGTCTGTCACACGTGTTTTCGTTTGGTACAAAAGATTAGCCCATAAATTCACTATGAAACAAAAATTATTCGGTAAAACGGAGTTTCTTTATCGCTTGTTTACTAAGCGCAAATCCGCTGTATTTAATTTATGGGATGGCTGACGACACTATAGAATTAATAATAATTACATGGCCTCGTTAAAGCTTAAAAAAACAAGAAACTAAATATTTAATTATGTAATTGATACAACAAAGGCGAAAGCGTGTCTGTCTGTACGCGTGTATGTATGTGTGTGAGTTAAAAGTGAAAAAAATTGTCAGCAAAAAAAAAAAATAAAAACTAAATGAAGTGTGAATGTAGCATGAATGTTTGTTCTATTTATTTATTTATCCCCCCTTAAATGTATAAAAGCGGGTAAAGTTTTAGCATCCAAATATTAAAATTTAAAAAGTCAAATAAAACAATTTATAAAATTATTGCATTTTGAAGTAAAATATGTATGCATTGTGCATGGAAAATTAAAATACATATGTATTAGAAAATTTATTTAAAATTTCAACAAACGTATGAGTTTATTTTAAGTCTGTCGTATTTATAAAAGAAAATAATTTTGATTTATAAAAGGATTACAAAACAAATTTTTTTTATGAATATTTTTTTGTTAAACGTTTTGTAAAGCAAAATTATATTTCTTTTTTTGTGAATAAGGCTTAAGAGTTCTGTGTTTTATTATAATATTTATCTATCTGAATTATAGCAACTTTAAAGAAGTTTATTATATGTATGTATTTAAATCTCATTAGTTTAAGAATAAAATTACACATATTTTAGCACAAATTATAATTTGAAAATGAATCATAATAAAATAAGAGAAAAATCAAATTTTGTCATTAAAAAATGTTTTGTGGCTACACCTTTAAATATTTGTTTCAATTTATTTTAACTCGAAACATTAAATAGTTTCAAATATTATTTTAAATTTTTAATTAAAAGCTTTTAAATTGCTCATATTCATACTTACAAATGTAAACCGTTAACTCGCTACCTTTACATGGGAACGCCCTGACCAGTGTTGCCATATAGTATGTACGTTTGAGGGAAAAAACTCCCATATCGAACAAAAAAAACTGATTTTCAGAAGAAGAAAAATCCAACAGTGGTATATTTCATCAGACATTTAAATACATTTTAGCATTATGCTGCGAAAAGTTGTGTGATAATTAAGAGGTTAACCGAAAAAAAATCCTCACCAATTGAAAATTATGTATATATGTATGTATGTATATAAAAAACAAAAAGAAGATTGTGCGTTTTTCGTACAAACTCTTCAAATAAGAACCGCATAGGAATTCACGCGTTATTTTGCCTTTCATGATTTTTGATACTTGTATAAACAAACTTTTTAATATATCGTCGGTTGGTTATTGGTTTGGGGCACAGTATATACAAAACACATTCTGCCTTATCGTGGTTGGTGTATTTCGAATACGACTACGACTGTTTCGTAATAGATTAAAGAAGACTTCAACAGCTTTTCTTTAATCTATTACCAAACAGTCGTAGTCGTATTTAAAATACGCCAACCACGATAAGACAGATTATGTCTGCAGCAAACCAATAACCAACCGGCGATATGTGGTTTTTTGTTTTCAATATAAATTGCACTGTGATGGGAACAGGAATGAGCGGGTGTATGGCTGGAAAAAATTAATTGCTGATGGTTTGAAATATTGGAATTGAAAAATTACTTAAAAGTGATAAAGGCGAATAACTGTAAAAACTGATCACTAAAAAAACTGATTCAAAAGAAACTGCACAGTTAAATAAATATCACAAATCTGCACATTTGGTAACGCTGGCCTTGACTCACATTTTTTAAAACGATTTTTTTGCATATGATCCCCTACTGCAACAACATTAATAATTTTAGTTTATCCTTTTTATACCAGCTATATTGGGCTCAATTCGGTTTGAGAAATTTACATTTTTAATGTCAAAGAATAAGTGTTGACATCGAACGTATATTTGTATTACAATCGGCGAAAACAGTCACCTGATCGGTTGCGGCCACCTAGTATGGATGCACCATGTATGTGTAGTAGTGTGTAGACATACAAATTGCAAGCGGCGAAAGTAACCACATAGGCTATAGAAACCACCTGGTATGAATAAGCCTTGAACAAATTTAAGCCTTAATGCCTATTACACTGTGCAACAAAATCACATTTTTTTTAATAAAGTCTCCAAGACTGATTTTGGCAGAGAAGAAAAAAATATTTTTAGGGTTTACGTTTGTATCTAAATCGACTGAGAAAATCATGTAAGCCTTAAATTTTAAGTATAGAACGAGTTCAACAGATTTATGTAAAATAATACTATTAGCATTATTCTGAATAATAATTCATCGGGAGTTTTTTCCTTATTATTTGTTCCAATATTTTAACAAATAATTTGCATACTTTCAAGCTGACTGTGAAAATTTTAAATTCTATCTCACTTTTTATCTCTCTTGCCATCTGTTTATAATAGGAGGATATTTTTTCGGAAAAAATTAATTCCGTAGTAATTGTTTCCTGGATAATATTTATAATTGGGCTGTGTCTCTGAATACACCAAAGGTGGAAAAATAACTTTTTAACGGAAACAAGTAAAAATTTTAAACCCGTTTTTAGAATTAATACAATAATTCTTCTCTGCAAGAGTCAGTCATTAAAGGTTATTTTTTGTACAGGTCTTAATTATCTACGCCCCTCCAAAAATATAATAAATCAGAATTATTTTAAAATAACAACTTATCGCTCATTTACTTCAACAATGTCATAACTCGAAAAAGTTCAAGCTTAAAGTTTTCAATGAAGATATCAACATTTTTGCAAAATAAATGTGTGCTTAAATTGTACGTTAAAAAAATGTCCATCGAAAACACGATTTTAACGTACACTTCAAGTACACGTTATCTTTTTTTTTTTTTGCACAAGGGATATATTCTTTATATTAATAGTAATGAGCATATTTACAAAAAATTATATATACATACATATAAGCAATACACTCTAAATCATAGATCAATCTCTATACAAATTAATATTTAGTCCTTAAAAAAAATCTCCACGCTATAAGTAATACTTTAATTAAGAGTAATTGATATTCAATTACACAGTAAAACATTTTTGGATTAATGTTAATATCAAGCCGGTATCACAGAATAGTATGCATTTTGGTTTTACATATAAACTACTAGTATTACGGAATTAATTTCAAATTGCAAAATATTCTCTATAATTAAAACCGACGAATATAAAAAAATTAAAGCACAACTTTTTACTGTGTACATTTAAGAGGCTATAAAAAAAAAGCACATTAAATAATACGAATATAAAATAATAAAAAATATACCACCATAATATACATTTAGAAATACAAAAGAAAAAAAAATATATATTTATGCTTTGAAAAAATTCTAAAAATGTAGTTTTATATTAACGTTTAGTACAATCAGGTTTGATCGTTGTCTTATAATCGCATCAATCGGAAATTTCACACACACACAAACGTACACATGCATTTACATTAGTTGTATGCGCTTGCTTTAAACACAAACATAATAGCATGCCATCTACATCTTGCACAAACACTCAAACGTACAATACGCAAAAAAAGGACGCACGGTGTCATGGGACAAAGGGTGGGAACGTAGTTCTTACGTTTCACTTGCCTTAGAAATCGCCCCTTACCCCTTAGTGGGCTTATTGTCGATAAAATATATAACGTTTGTGTCCTTGCAGACTCAGATCTATCCATGTTTTGAATTTCATCAAAATCGGTTAGATAGATTCTGAGAGGTAGAAATTTCCCCTAACTCCCCTCGTGATCCTAGTTTTTAAAAAGCATATATCCTATGTGTTCTTTTAGACTTAGATCTATCCATGTTCTAAATTTCATCAAATTCGGCTCCCTGGTTTAGCAGTTAAAATGCAAAAAACAAACAAATTTACTTTCGCAAACAAACCATATCGGAGATTCAAAAACCTAAGCTAAAAAGTCCGCCACTTCCCCCGGAAAGTAACGGCGACACTGAAAATCAAAAAAATCCGCAGTGGCAGCACCATCATGTTATGTAGTTGTTACCCATGAGTCAAGAAAACAAGATTGCGCATTGCGCAGGTCGGTTATTTTATTTTCTCCTTGTGTAGACGTAGAATGTTGTTGTAAACAAAGTACATGCATTTGTTTGTGGAATGCTCTCTCTCTCTCACACACTTTTTACAAAAAATGCACGTGTGTATTCTATATTGACGTAGATGGGCAGTAGAAAATTTTTTGTACGGTTGAGTGCGCAATCCTGTTTTCCTGGTTCATGCTTGTTACCATTATTTGTAACCATATGAAGACACTACGTCTTCTTGTGGTATTTGGAGTGGTTGTTACGAACAAGAAGTGTTAGCGAATTTAGTTGTAAACACTCATATACACGGACATCACTACATCCATGGTGCTTCGCTTATTATACGACAACATTTTAGTATAATACATGACATGGCAATACATTTAAAAAGCAAGACGTATTTACATTTCAAGAATGTTTACACTGTGATCTAATATACATCAAGTATGATAAGTCAAACTGGACTAATAATTATATGTATGTATGTACTATAATTAATTAGTGACAAGCACTAGATTTTGAATTATATTCTTTGACAGATATGGAATTCACTAGTTAGAGAAAAACACAAAAGGGTCTATGACATTTTTTAAAATTTATTTTACACTTTAGAAACCTTGTTCTATGCCGCACAGTGGTTTCCAAGCCAAGAAAGTGGTAATAAAAATATATATTCTGAACTAGTGGTGGAAGAGGACCTAAGCTTTTTGGTAGTGTATTTTTTGGACACCATGTTATAATATAATTTAAAATGCGGGTTATCGAGATTTTTCGAAGCTCATGAAGGAAGCGATTTTAAAATCGTTTGGTTGGTTGTTTGGTTTTCAAAAGCGAATTTGAATACGTATGAGTAATACTGATGAAGAAAAATATATTACTCATACGTAGTCATATGCAAAAGGATACGTGGTGAATAAATTTGACAATATAGTAGTTTTGATTTAACTGCCTTTTGTTTAAGCGCACATTGGACTTCATAAAATTATTAATTTTTGTCACTATTCTTTAAAATCCCATCCAATGCATTTCGTTGCTGCTAAAGCAACACATCTGTAGACTTTAACCACAATTCAGAAAAGCTTACAAAACCCCAATGCTTATAGAAAAATGCTCGGGCAATGACATATATAATGTGTTCCAATGTTTCTGTCTCCCCCCCCCCCCGCCCCATGTTTTCACAAGCTGCAAAAATCCGGAATGCCAGTTTCCCACATGTTTTCCATTTTTTAAGTTCCCTGCTACTTAACATTTGCCTATAAAGTTCGCGAACCCAGAAGCATTTTTAACCTTTCACAATTTAGTTTACCAAAGAAAAAACAATGAAGAATCTTACGCTGAAAAAAACTTTTATGTGATTTTAATTATTTCAATTGGATAATTATGTTGCTAATCTCTTTAAGCAAATAAGTCAAATGTAAAAAATTATATTAAAGAAATACAATTACTATATATAAAAAAAAATCATTTTTACTAACCAAAATCTTTGAGAAGAAAGTAATAGAACTGCTTGAAAGATTATAAAATATTTTCCTTTATACAGCAGAAGTCACTTATAAGAAATTTGTATGTAATTAATTAATAAGTCTTCTCCTAAACCAGCCAATCTGGTTTCATGCGCAATATAACAGGAACACTGGTGCAAGGTAGTACGGATACTTCTGTAACTACGGCCGTCACTAGTTCGGGAGGTGTTATATCATAATTCAAATTTAAAGGTGACATTTTATGTTTAGCCTGCCAATTGGAAAGGCAACATTTATCATCGACCACAATATCATCCGGATTGCCTAATTCATTATAAACTATGGCATCCGTTTGAAAACGTTCGCTGAACTTGTGCGTCTCACAGCAAACTAAGACTGGAACATTAAATGAACGCGCCACAAGTGCAACTTGGGCTGTACCAGTACGAGCCATTACATAACCATTGGCCAGCAGAGCATGAGCTCCCATTAGAACTTTTGTAACTTCTGGCATAACAAAACTAACAGCATTGATTAAAACATACGAACAGCGAATTTCTTTGGCGGTTAGACGTCGCAACAATTCTTTACCTTCGCAGAAAGGACGCGAATCTACCACTATGACGCGGAAATCGACTTTTCGTGCTTGGGCTTCTTCGCAGATATAGTTGATAAGAGAAGAGCTTAAATGTTAAATATTAACTGCTTTAAGAGCCCGTACGTACAAACTTTAAAATTTTTGTTAAAATCTTTCTTACCAGCCGAAAGTTAGTATTACATCGCCATTGTTAATTTTTTGTTGCATCATTGAGTTTATTGCCTGGGCAGCTTTACCAATTTGATTTTCAATGTACGTGTCAATAAACGTAAACAGCTTTCCCTTAAGCTAAAATTACCCAAATAGAAACTATGAATCTATGCATATATTTTTTATTTTTACTAGTTTACCTCCGATTCGGGCTCATCTTTGGGTAACTGCATTAAAACTTGTTTAAGACTTTTGTGAGCATTTATGACCGATACGGCCAATGTACGGCATTTTTGCAAATAGTCCACACAATTGGATATAAAAGATTCTAAACTACGACTGAACTCTTTTTTAGGTGGTGTCTCATAGTCTTGTATGACCTTTGCAAATGAAGAAGTATAAAGAAAATTAAATTCTACTTCTTTTTTCGTAAAAGAAACTTACAATTTTAATGACATTTAAAAAAGCCAAACATCTGGCGTTGGAGCCCACGATGGTGCGTTTGGCGTATTGTTCACCCAAACGTGCGATACTGGGATGTATGTGCATGTTATTGACAAATAGGTTGACATTTGTGTTGGGTTTCTCCAAGTGACTAAATAGCTTGACATTGCCATCGTTAAAGCGTACATTTTTAACTGGAGATTTACTTGTGGCTCTTTTTGCAGTCTTGGTGGGCGTAGAAGACGATGCTGTTTTTATTGGCAGTTTTACGGCCTGGTTAACTGCGATGTTTGTAGATGGTGGCGTTTTCGAAACTGCTGATTTGCCTGCTTTTAATGCTGTGGCTGCGGCTGCGCTTTGTGCTTGAGCTTTGGCAGCTCTTTGAGCTTCCTGTATCGCCCTTCTTTCAGCTTTAGTCAGTGCTGGCTTTTTCTATAACAATAAATATTTATTTACATATTTATTTTATAAGTTGAAAAAAAATATAAAACAAGTTATTGCGATATAACTTCTTTAAAAATGGCTTGCACATTTCTTTAATATTTGTGTAATTTGACTTGGCAAAGTAGTAATAAGATATGCAGACACATGTTTAAAAAAAAAAGTAGAGATTGCCTCCTTTTGGTATTCAAAAGGTGGAGCTGAAAATTAATTTTTGCACAGAACATAACATGTATAGTAAAATAATAGTATAGTTAAATATTTTGGGGTTAAACTCCTTTTGCACTGATTGCAATTTACCTTATCTCCATCTAAGGCATCAGCACTTTCAGTTAAGTTTGTTCGATCGATTTTGATTTTATTCAATTTATCTGTAACTGCTGCCACCGTACTGGTGTCAACTGAACCGCTACACTTTGCAGCTTTTGCAGTCTGCTTTGCCAATTTTTTGCCATCTCGTTCTGCATTAATTTGATCACGATTTTTATCGCATCTCTCTATGTTCACATTAGCTAAATTCGTTTGTATTGCATCAGCCGCAGCAGATTTAATTCTTTTAGCTTGTTTTGCCAACTTTTTGGCCTCACGTTCAGCTTTAATTTCTTCTCGAGTTTTTTCTTTGTCCAACGTTTGCGTGGAATTCATATCAATGGCTGATGCTGTTTTTAAGTCCGAATTTTCAATGCCCTTGGCGGGTTTCTTGCATTGTCCCTTTGTACTTTCAACTTTCACAATGGAAGCAGTTTCTAATTGAACTTCAACTTTAATTTCTGTATTAATTTCTGTTGTTATTATTTCGCCAGTATTCATTGCTGGTCGATTTAGAGATTTTCCTTTCCTTCTTGATTTCACAACACAGGGCTAAATAGCAAATAGAAGAATATTAATTCATACATTATAGATATAAAATTAATATGATTCAAATAATTTGGGGAATGTACCTTCATCTCTATATATCCTTGTATTAGCATTTATGTATAATGAATTACAAAATTAACAGAAAGAAATAAGTTTTAATTTTATTTGATATTTGCATTTTGAGCAAAGCTAAAACCCATTAAAATTAGCAACTTGTACAAAATATTTAATTGAAACTTCTTAATTACTTCACTAAATATTAGCACATAACACTATAAACTTACCTTTAATTCACAACTTAATTTTTTAAACAATTTTAAATACTTCTCTTTAATATTTGCACACGAAGACACATTTTTTCAATATTGTCAGAAAATATATTGTACTATGACAGAGATGGAAAGATCGATACTTATTTAATTTTCGCTAACAATATCATGCACAAGGTGTATTTAAACAGGTGGCAGCGTTACTTCAGCTGATAATTTTTTGCTCTATGTTCTTTGTAGCTAACGAATGTCAAAAACTTCGTTTTGTTTTGGTTTTGGTACAATTATTTTTGTGCTTTTGACATTCTTCGGTTCTTTACACAGCTATGGTTGCCGTATTTTTGTATAACAAATCCTTACGCAGTCACCTGTATAATTACACCATGATCATGCATTAAGCATTTTCTTCCAAGGATGGAACTAAAAAAAATTATTAAAATTAATTTAAATTTTAAGCGAAATAAAAGAAAATATGTGCACCTAAATAGCAAATATCAACTATAATATTATTATAGTATTTAAAGTCACTGCCCAAGATTTTATTATAGACGTCGGTCTTGCTGGTAGTTGCGGCCGTTTTCTGTTTTCACTTTAATAATCAAATAAATAATTCACAGTATAGTCATTACCATTAACAATAATTTACAGTACATCTGGCAGCATTTCTGTCAACAGAAGAAGTATTGAACTGTCAAAATCGTTTTCAGACAATTTGTCCATCATTACGAGGAGATATTTTCATTCAATCTCAGAAGGAAATTATTTAAAAACAAAATGTCTGCAATTCTTTCGCAAATTATACGCCGCAAGATTGCAACTTCTGCTCCAAGGTTAGGCACAGCCGCCACTGCCGGGGACCACTCAGGTAATGTGGGCAAAGGAAAATGATTTTTTCATAGGGTTAGGACATGAAGGTTATGTAATATAAAATTGGAAGAAATATATTGATCCAAAACAACATGATTCTCTTTATTGAATGCGTTATTAAAATGATATTATTTTTCTAGGTGGCTACAAGCTATGGAAGCGATTGTCTTTCTTTGTTGCCTTCCCATCTGTTGGCTTGTGTATGTTGAATGCCTATTTGGCACATCAAGAACACGCTCATCATCCTCGTCCTGAATTCATCAAATACGATTACTTGTGCAAGCGTGACAAGCGGTTTCCTTGGGGTGACGGCACTAAATCTTTGTTTCACAATCCACGCACCAACGCCTTACCCGATGGCTACGAGACCTAATAAGGTGATTTGAACATTCAATCCACTTCTATTTAATTAAAAAAATTCAAAAACATTAAAATAAAAACTGTTTAAATGCGTTATTGTAAAACAATAAAAACTGAATCTACCAAAACTAGTGTACAAATTTATGTATACTTGATTGTAAACTTCGTATTATCTTAGCTCAAACCTTTCTTTTTTTCTAGTTTTTTCTTTATCGATATCTTTTTTTAACTAAAGTTTTTTGAAGCAATAACCCTACAAGAATTGGCTATATCATTTGACTAGTTTTATGTGTAATACGATGGGTATTTTCATTTAATATAACGATATACAATCTCTCTAGTAGAGATGGGCTCGTGTCGAATTATTCCAACACGACACGAACACTATGATGTCCAACACGTACATGTATGAAGGAAGGAACAACTTGTAAGTTTTTGTTTGTAAAAAAGCATAAATTATAAGAATTCCAATCCATATAATTAGTAGTATGTGCCATATACTAGATACATCGTCGCCTGATTACTGGTTTGCCGCACAGAATATTAAAAATACACTATTACTGCGGCAAGCCAATAACCACCTGGCGATATATATACATACATAAATCGAAAAAAGAAGTTTGACAAAAAACGAGTTTACAACTTAATGGAACATTAAAATTGAATTTTGTTCTAAAGAGCTGATTATACAAGATATTTGTATGAAATCTTTACAAAATATGAATACCGACATGAAAATAAATCTGCATTATAAACTCTAAACTGACGTTGTTCGAGGAAATGAGCGATATGTTATTATGCTAGGCCCAAGGCCTATTTATCAGGTCAATGCACAGAATGATATTCTGTGTTTTCGTGTTTAAGCTGTCAAAAGTTATTTGCACCATATACTTTAGTTCATGTTTGTGTGTGTTTCTGACAACTTAAACATAAAGTTGTTTTTTGTATTGCTGTGTTCTTGTAGAGTTGCGTTGAACTGATAAATAGGCCTTGGTTAGGCCTATTTATAAGGTCAATGAAATCAATGAAATGATGATTTGTTGTGTTTTAATTTTTAAGCTGTCAAAAGTTTACATTTTCAGCATCATATACTTTAGTTCATGTTTGTGTGCCTATCTGACAGCTTTGAGACATAACAAACCTGATATATTTTTTATGAATATGGCAGTTAGTAATAATAAAATAATGGTTGTTGTAAAACTAGAGGTACCTGCATAACATCTTACAACAATAATCGATAGCTCGCTAAAAGTAAAACTATCGATGGTTTTACTGCTCTACTTCGAATTAAAACAAAACAAACAGAAAATAGTGGAATAATTAAAAAAAATAATGAATTGCCTTCTGTGTTTGGAAACGATTGGATGCTATCAAAAGTCGATCATTTTTAATTCTAGCGAATGGCAGGAACTAAACATACAATATATCATTGAAAAGCATCTTTGGAAAATGGTAAGTTGTGAATGTTTTTCATGTGCACTTGCGTATGTATGGCTGAATATGCAAAAGACTAATAACCAGACAAAAATTTTCCATTTTTACTTCTTTAAGAACTTTTTTGGTGCTTTGATATACATACTTTGTCAATCTGCAATGTTATATCCATAGAAGGTTGTTGCACATAGCGCTCGTTATTCGCCTTGTATGAATGTATGTACATATGTATGTAGTTCAAATAAGGAGTGTCAAAACGGAATAAAAGTGAAGACAGTAGTAGTTGCTTACGTTTTCCATAAGCGCCAATTGGACGATCATGGGCTCCAAGCTAGCATTGTATATCATGATGCCAATATGCTGCCTTGTGTGAAGATGACTTGGCAATAATATTAATATTATGTAGCTCTTAAAGCAGTTTATTTAGCAGGCCGACTAGACCGAGAGTTCTAATCACATTGTTGCTACTTGTTTAGATACTTATCAATGTTTAATTTAATTTCTACAAAAATTATGCATAAATTCTGCCTAATTACGGCTGTCGAATCGAAAAATTCCATAACCGTAATTAGTGCTTTATCGGAAGAAACGGTTTTAGATCTTTGACCCAAATAGGAAGTTTGAAAAATAAGATTTCAATGTATCTGCTAATTGGAAAGATGCAGATACAGAATCTGATCTTTTCCAAATATAATTTTTTTGTTTTCCCTATTATTTGCTGTTGTTTGAAATTGTTCCCTGGGAAAAACTTCTCGCGGAATTGAATTCATGTCTTATTAATGTTGTCGAATTTTTTGATTCATCCTCGATAGTTTGTAACAGACTACAGAAAATTTTACATATTCTTTAATTTTTTTACGAGTCGAAATCGGATTGAAAAATTCGACAATCGCTATACGTCCTATTATTAACTAGAATGATATTTTCAACAGGAAGTTTTAAATATTCAATCCTACGTGTGTCAAGCGTGTTGGCAAGAATTAAACACTTTCCACAAGTTTTACTCAAAAGTGGAAAAAGCTCATTCAATTTTAAATGCAACAGTGAACACAGAAGAAGTTTCCAAAACCGTTGAAAAAGAAAGCAAAAACGAAGTTCCAGAAATTTCTAATAATAATAATAAAAAGGAATTGAAACTTGAACCTGAAATTTTATTCTTAAAAGAGGAAAATGTGCTAGAAATTTTTGAAAAGGAAAATGAGGGAGAAGCAAATAGTCTCAAAAGAAGTACTAAGCGCAAATGTGCAAAAAAGAAAAGTGGACATGACAAAAAATATGTTGCAAAAACTAGTTCGAGGAAAAAATCCTACGAAGATAAAATTAATAATGAAATCAATGAACTAAAATCCGAAGAGAATCCCGTTGATATTGACAACAATGGAGATGGAATTGCATCAAAATTAATAACAATGGAAAACGACACGAAAGAAAATGATGTCGAAGAAAATCTTGATGATCAGAATCATAGCTTTGAAAGCGATGATGACCCTTCCACCCACGCGGTTGATTCATCCACATCGGATCAATTACCGGATGAAGATGACAAATTCATAGCCGAACATTTTCAAATTACCTGTACCATTTGCCAAACTCCATTGGCTACATATGCCATAATGCTCAAGCATTACAGAGACGAACACAAACAACGTGGATATGCTTCATGTTGTAGTAGAAAGTTTTATCCTCGCGTTGAATTAATCGATCATATTAAGCTTCACCAAAATCCCGAATATTTTAAATGTAAATACTGTGATAAAATATTAACCAGACGTGCGAACCTAAAGTACCATATAAAAAAAGTTCACGAACAAAATAACATTGAATGTGAAATTTGTGGTAAAATGTTAGTTAAATCAAGTCTAAAAAGGCATATGACATTACATGAAACTGATGATGATAAGAAGCTACCCTGCAAACAATGTGGTAAAAAGTAAGTTTGATGTAACTAATTGCAATTTTTAACATCATATTGTAATATGAAACACTATATAGTTTGTATAGCCATTGAACATTTTTTGCCGATAGTCGGATGCCAGAAAAATTGTGAAACTTTCGCGTATAATCGAGCGGGTTGTCTAAAATTCGCTGAGGCTTTAAACGCAATATTCGAAAAAGTGCAAAACAACGTCTCTGCACATTTTACGAAACAATATCCGATTTAGGAAATTTGCTTTTCTGCTCTCTCTCTCTCGTTCTCTTCATTATCTTTAAAAAACATCATTCTAATTACATGGGTTTGATTATAGGTTTTGTGTCTATAAAGAGCTACTGAAATAGTTCGATACAATACTACTTACCTGATCAAACACATTTAAATTACATTCATTCAGAATTCGTACAGAATTCCCGCAGACATATCGCAAAAGTTTTTCGAATTTCCTTAAACAATTACTCAAACAATTTAAGGTATCTGACTAAAATCGAATACGAATTCGGCATCTTATGCAGAGTATCTCTTTGAATTCGGCAAAAAATGTTCGCTATGTATGTACATATATACTCGTATCGTTCCATAACCCCCAAAAAAGCTTAAACGACATAATTCTCGAACTTAATTATTTGACCAAAATCGAATATTTGCGGTCGTAAATAATCGATTTTTGCCAAGTTAAAAAATTGTGACGGAAACTGCAAATGCGTAAATTGAACTAAGTATGTATGTACATATCGTTAGAAAAAATACAAAAAAGCGTAACTAACTAACAGTAATATAATTTTACAGAAGGAAAAAACTAAAAAAAAAATTAAATAAACTTGTTTTTTTTTTGTTAATGAAAGCGTCATTTTTGAGCGCAGAAGTGTAAAATTTTGTCAAGACATATAGTTTATGCCATTCATAATAATCGATCAAAAACTCGATTTAAAATTTTTTTGTTAGTTACGCCTTTTTGCATTTTTACATTTTAGCTAACGATATGTAGCATATAACATTTTAGAATATTCTAATTGTCTGCTCTAGCTTCTTCTCTAAACCCGCCTTACAAAAACACATACAAGTTGTTCACCAAAAAAGGAATTATCAAATTTGCGACTTATGTGGTAAATCTATACCGAAAAATAGCTTCAAACGTCATACGTTGGAGCACGAAGGAAAACCTCCACCAACTGTAAGTTGTGAAATTTGCGGTCGTCACTTATCCGATATGCCTTGTTTAAAGCGACACATCAGATTGAATCATCCACCGAAAGGAGTTACATCTGAATTTAAATGTACTGAATGCAAGAAAGTATATAAAAGTAATTACAGTCTTAAAAGTCACATAAGAACCGTACACGAAAGTAAATACGCAAGAAAGTGTACATTGTGTGGGAAAACTTTTAAAGGACCCGCCCCTCTAAAGGTATTTTAATTTTGAGTGTTTTCTATATCCTGAAGACATTTTATATGAATTTAATTTCAGGAGCATATGTCTAGGCATGTTGGTCAACCATTACGTGCTTGCAGCTTTTGTCCTAAAGTATTTTATTCAAATGGCAACATGTATGCACATCGCAAAAGGGAGCATCCAATAGAATGGGAGAAATCTATTAGAGAAAAATATTATGGAAATTTACCAGAAAAAGATGACACAAATACAACGAAAGATGAATAATTCATATACATACATACATACATACAAATTTATGTACATTCAGCGTTTTGGATGGCCAAAACTCATCTAATTTTGCAACCTTTTAAGTTTTTGGCGACACTTTCGTCTCTTTTTGCAAAGTTAACATTTCAGTAACAAAACTAAGTACATTCCATTCCTATAAAAATGTGTCACATATTAATATTTAAAAATACATTATACATACATATTTATATATTTCTTAGAATCATTGTCAATCGTATATGAAAAATTAACGGCCTGGCCCTCGATATCGACAGAAAACGTTCGATCGACAATTTGTATTGAAACAGCAATAAAATAAGAAAATTTATTTTTGTTTTCAATACAATTAACTGACCGAAGACTTTCTGTCGTCATCGTGGGCCAGGCTTCCCATCTAGCATTTGGGTGATCTTTATGCCGCTACACAGAAGCTACAACGTGATTTTCGTAAGACGAGGGGAAAAGAAACGAGTACTCAGCTTCATTTACTGTCAATACGTTTTGCTTTCTCATTCGTGTAATATAAAAAACCACGCATGCATACACAAAACTATGCATAAAAAATATGAGCTGAAAAATAAGACTTGCATTGTGTGAACGCCGATGAAAGTTCAAAAAAGAAAAAGTTATATAGGACTTAAGGAATGTATCTTTATTTGAAACTTACTTATACATGCATAATATACCTATTATGATTACGGGTGTAGTAATATCATGAAGTCCATATCAATTATTGATTTTCTGTTGTTTTTTGTGGCACATTTTCTCTAGATATTTTCTCCCATTCCACTGGATGTTCTCTTTTGCGATGCGAATGCATGTTCCCACTGGAATAAAATTGTCTAGGACAAAAGCTGCAAGTGTATAGAGGTTCACCCATATGCCTTGACATATGTTCCTAAAATTAAATTAAGATCAAATAGTTTATTAAAAAAAAAAAACATTTTTATGTAAATTAAAATACCGCTAGGGCGACGGGTCCTTTGAATGTTTTCTCACAAATCTTACACTTTCTGGCGTATTTATTCTCGTGCACACTTCTAATGTGTGTCTTAAGATTATATTTAACTGCAAACACTTTTGGGCACTCGGGACACTTAAATTCAGTTATCGCTCCTTCCGGTGGATGATGGGAACTCATGTGTCGAGATAAACAACTCATATCTGATAAAATGCGGCCGCAAATTTTACAATTTACCTTTGGTGGAGATTTTCCTTCATGCTGTAACATATGGCGCCTGAAGCCATGGGGCGTTGATATAGATTTACCACATAAATCGCAAATTCTATGCTTTTTGAAGTGAACTCGTATATGATTTTTTAAGGAGTATTGAGATAAGAAACTAGAGTAGAAAATTAAAACGTTACATACAAAATTTACATATCCACGTTCCAAAGTGATCTTCACGTGCTGTCACAAAATTAGAAAATAAATATATACTTATTTGTTGTATACATACATATATGTATACGTTACAAAGTTAACATCGTGGTATTGGAGCAGTATATTAATTTAACATTGCGTATTTAAAAGTTGTTAATATAACTACTGAATAATAAAGTATTCTGATTTGATAATAATTGGACACTTAAGGACTTCTTATTTAATTGGAAATATTCGAACTTACAAAAACAACGTATACACAACGTATAATTAAAATTTTTACAAGGTTTTTATTTTTGTAAGTTCGAATGTATCGAATTAAATAAGAAGTCCTTAAGTGCACAAGTATTATCAAATCAGAATATGTACTTTATTACTCAAGACTGATATTCACAATGTAAAATTAATTTACTGCTCAAATACCACGATGTTAACTTTGCTGTTCTTTGCACAATTCTTCCCAAAAATTAACGTATAAAACAAATTTGAAATATTTTTTTCGAATTTAAAATTGCTATAACTAAAAATATCAATATTATTATTTTTTAAGATACTTGAAGATAACTTCGGCACGACTATATATGTTTGAACTCTTCAAATTAGTTTTCGAATCATATGTAAAATAAATATCTTGGATTTCTTAAGTTCAGCAAGAACTTGTCTATTTTTTTTTTGTGTCTGATATAAACTGAAATGTGCACGCACAAAAATTTATTTTCAACTTAATTTTAAGATTTTACTAATTATTCGAAAACTAACTAACTATTTATTACTCTATAAAATATACCTAATTACGAGTGTCGTTTCTATTTCGACTATGAATTTTTTTCCTATATTAAAGCAAGACGTTAATATTTTTTTTCTTTTTTCAGAAAAATCAATGCTGTAGTCGGAGTCATAATACGATATTCGCAATTACGAGTGTCGTTTTTCGACTTCGACTACGTCGATTTTGCACTAAACTAACAAATGTTGCAAAATTTTCAGTCTTATCATGTGAAAATTCCCGAATAAAATTTTTCGTTTACATGGATTTTAATTTCGTATCATCAATTCCATTGAAATTTAAAACTTACGTATTTCTACTTTTTCCGACAGACAAATCTTTGTGAAGCAATTTTTTTTCACATTTTATTTGTGATACCAACTCTACATACAATCGTTCGGAAATTTACATGATGAATTTTATTTATGATAAGCCTGTTTATCATTAATCTAGAACAAAATCATCGTAATCGAAACCGAAATACGACACTTGTAATTAGTTAGATTATTTTATGCAATATGGTAGTATGTGATTTATAAATATGTATCAAACTTACGATTTACCACATTGTTTGCAAGTTAACATATCTTCAGTTTTGTGAATTAACTTGTGCCTTCTAAGACCCGTTTCATTTGTATAACTTTTGCCACAAATGTCACATTCAGCAACCTCTGCCTCATGAACTTTCTGTGTATGAGTCTTTAGCCCCGCACGTTTGGGGAATACTTTGTCACAGTGTTTGCATTTAAAATATTCAGGATTTTGGTGAAACTTGATATGATCCATTAATTGAACACGCAGGTAAAAGTTAAAATTACAACAAGAAACATGCCCTCGCTGATTGTGTTCGCGTTTGTAATGCTTGAGCATTGCGGCAAATGTAGGCAATGGGATTTCGCAAAGGTTACAGGTGATTTGAAAATTTTCGGCTACGAATTTGTCTTCATCCGATAATTTATCTAATTTTACCGAATCTGCCCCATCGGACGAAGGTTCATCATCATCATTTTTTAAACCATCATTGTGATCGTCTTCTTCCATGTTGTTTTGTTTAGCGTTATTTTCTTTTGTTTTTAATTCTAATTCTGCCGCATCGGAGGAAGGTTTATCATCATAATTTTTGAAACTACTATTTTGCTCGTCTTCTTCCATGTTGTTTTGCTTAGCGTCATTTTCCGTTATTTTTAATTCTAATTTTGTTTCAAGTTCATCTAAATTTGTATCGATTTTCATTTTGTTTTCTTTTGCATCGTTTTGTATTATTTCAATTTTACCTGGATTTTCAACGGATTGCAATTCTTTGACTCCAGTATCACTTTTATCTTTGTTGGTTCTTTGCTTCAAACTATTTCTTGCAATATTTTTGTTAACATTTTTACTTTTCTTGATACTGCAAATAGATTCTTCCTCATTTTCCATTTTGAGGTCTTTGGCATCATTTTCCATTGTTTTTAATTCTAATTTCGACTCAATATCAGCTTTATTTTGTTCGGACTTCTCGTTTTCTATTTCCGATTTTTTACCAATTTCACTTGGGTTTTCAACTGATTTCAATTCTTTGATTTCAATATTACTTATTTCATTATTCGATATATTCCTCAAGCTATTTCTGCTTGCAATATTTTTTCTATCATTTGTACTTTTCTTTCTAAAGCATTTACATCTAGTACTTCTTTGAAGACAAATTGGTACTTCCTCAACTTGCATTTTGTTGTCTTTATCATCATTTTCTATTGTTTTTATTTCTAGTTTTGAGCCAATATTGGTTTCACTTTCATCGGACTTGTTGCTTTCTATTATTTCTAGTTCCATTTTTGTGTCAATTTCATCTGGATTTGCATCGGATTTCACTTCGTTTATTTCAGTATTAGTTTGATCTTTGTTGCATCTTTTCCTCGAATTATGTGAAATAGTCTTTTTGGAGCGTTTTCGCTTCGTTTTTCGTTCCGTCTGATCTTTTATTTTTTCAGCGTCTTCTTCGTTTTTTGTGTCAACAGCTTTGGCAAGTTTTTCCGTGTTAACGGAATCATTTAAATTGGAACGGACATTTTTAAGTTTTGAGTAAAACTGATGGAAATTGTGTAATCCTTGCCAACACTCTTGGCATATATAAGATTGACTATTTAAAACTTCCTGTTCAAAATATTGGTTTTAGTTTAAAAAAATATATTAAAATATTAAACCTCAATATATATGTATATCGTCTAAATTCGCTCATTTACTCAAAGAATTTCTGAGTTAATGATGCAGAATTAATCCTCATATCGTTCTTCATATTCTGCAAAAATTTCATAAAAATATCTTGTTTATTCAACTCTTGAAAGTTAAATAAAATTTTCTTTTTCCATTAAGTTGTAAGTAAATTGAATGCTTTAAACACGTTTTCTGGCAAAGTAGTTTTTTCGAGTTATGACGTTATTTGAGTAAATGAGAGATATGAAATTTTAATGCCGGTCGAAAGCGAAAGAGACGCCGCATCGACTGGCTAAAATATTTTTTTAATTTGAAATTCTACATGTTGAAAAAAAGGGATGTATAGAAAATGTTAACAGTATTTTTTTCTGCTGTACAATTTGGTTGAGGATAGTTAGCAGGTTTATGCTCTAAGCCGAGGATATTATGTACATATGTACCTATGTATGTGCGGAATAAAAATATTTTAGAAATAAATCAGCCATTTCAAAACGGATAGTCCTGTCGAAATAGCAGAGAAGTATTACCGCTCATGTTTTACATACCATCTGTCGATCTTGCTCAGGTGCCGAGATATGATGTTTCAAAGTGGCGTACTTAAGCCATGACAAATTGTATACCGGTCGACATTTTTGTTTCTCATCCGATTTGAGAATTTTTTTTGCTACAATACATACACTATAGCTCTTGATAAGTATTATTCAAAACATGTTTAGTTGTACATTTATCTCTTAGCTAGTGAGTTATAGTCGCATAAAATAATGACCACTTTGGAAAATTCAAGAACAATTGTTGAAATCGGCTGATTTATTACCAAAATATTTTGATTCTGTCCCACTGTGCAGTATTTTCATACCCTGCCAAACGCTCAAGAGTTTTTGAAATATTTATAAATTTATAAATATTCTCTTATTGTGAATGGCGTCGTCGACGTCACACCAAGACGACAGTAAATATTGTCACTTGTCTACAATTGGCTCTTATTGACAATCTCTTACTAATCTCTTGGGCTTTGTAAATTTATGGAGCATGTTAATACTAGTCAATTGATGTTGACAAAGAGTAGACAAGTGACAATATTTACTGTCGTCTTGATGTGACGTCGACGACGCCATTCCCAATAAGGGGGATTGAAAAATTAAGTCATTCCAGTCCATATACATAGTTTATTTGCATATACATAAATATAAAAACATTCACAACTCACCAATTTCCAAAGATGCTTTTCAATGATATGCTGCATGTTTAGTTCCTGCCATTCGCTGGAGTTATAAAATATTAAATTTTGATAATTTGCGTTTACTTTGAAACACAAAAGGCAATTCATTATTATTATTTGGATATTCTTTGAAACAAAATGCACACTTCTTATTTTTGGTATACATATGTATATAAAATTTTGGCAATGTTTGCAAGCTTTGTAAGCATATCGCACACTAAATCATAAAGAGTCACAATTCAAAAAATTTCAGATGCTGAATAGTTGCAAACAACTGTTAATACTGTACAAATGACTCAAGTATGTAACATAAAAACCAGCATAACGGTATTTTATGTTCTTCAAGAAGACTGTATTGCAAAAGAAATTGTTGAGGTACCATTATAGATTTCTTCAATTAACTGGTTTATAAAAAAGCAAAAGCACTTTTATAATATTGAGTTGTGACTCTTTATGATTTAGTGTGCGATATGCTTGCAAGTCAGCTGATAGAGATGCCACTCTTATTTAGTTGAATATTGTCAGTGTTGGTAAATTATCTTCATAAGACGACGACTAATTTTCAGTTATAAGCCGTTGATAGTTATGTATATTTTTCTTTTTTTAAATTTTGGCAATGAACATTTATTACAATAATATTTTATTAATATCTAACGCGTATATTTATTTGTTTTTGGTATATCATGTCTAGATGCATTCCTTTGCAGCTAAGGAACACTTCAGTGGTGTTGAACTTCATCTAGACATACTACACAAAAGAAATTTTTTTTAAAGTTACTAAATCCCAGTTCACACTAGTCAAGTCTTATTGCTAAGCTTATCACTTTTTCTTCTTTGAACTTTCATCGGCGTCCACACAATTCAAGTCTTATTTTGCAGCTCATATTTTTTATGCATAGTTTTGTGTATGCACGTGTGCTTTTTTAACATTACGAATGGGAAAGCAAAACGTATTGACAATACATGAAGTTGAGTACTCGTTTCTTTTCCTCTCGTCTCTCTCTCTCTCTTTCTCGCTCTCTCTAACAAACTAATCGACTTAGCAATAAGACTTGCATTGCGTAAACTAGGACTAATGGCTTTGATATACAAAATGTTAATAGGTTAAAGATTATTAAGAGTTATTATATCACTGGAAAGATCACTGCACTCAACTCAAGAATTCCCTCTCAGCAGGAGCTAATATAATACGTTATTTATCAAGGAAAAGTTTACTTACCTAACCAAAACATTGGTATTGAGCAAAATAGACTATGGCTTGTTTCTTTATGGGAACAGCTGCAAATCCACATTAAACATTATAAAACCGACAAGGCCTCTGTTTACGCGTACAGAACAACCCCCATAATAAACATACTGAGTGAATCCGGTCTTCCGTCAACAGAAAATAGAACTTATGAATGAAAAGGAAGGTTATTACCAATGCTGCTAACCAGCACCAATTCTATAATCGATAAAGACATCTTGTCAAGCAATGCAGCCAGAAGACCTAAGCGTATCGAATCCGCGATAGCCAATGTCATCGATGTAGCCCTAGACATGTGCTCAACATAATCTCAATAGACCTCACGTTATCTAATCTTAAAAACAATGAAACCCCAAGAAATCAATTCTTAAGCCTCCTGGCTAAAAAGAAAAAGATGTTACAAAGCAAAGGCTGGCGCTTTACATACACAGACGGTACAAAATCACAGTCCTCTCTCCCAGCCTACGATGAAGTAGATGACGGTGGTAACCACTTGGTTCTCAACATTTTAAACCAACACTCGATTTTTACAGCTGAAGCACGTGCTACTCGTGTATAAGCGACATGTGCGTATTGCAATTAGCAGTAAAAAGAAAACTGTAATCTTCGCAGACAGTCTGTCCGTTCTTAAAGCTATATCGAACCCTTTTAACAACAACTGGAACAACAGTAATAAAAATCATATTGGCATTTTGGGCAACGACCAAATACTTGAAAAAATAGATATCTGTCGCCATACTACAATGTTAACCCTAACTTCGAAACCCCCATATACCCGGCTAGAATCGATAAAAGCAAAATAAGAATTTTTTCACGACTTCAGCTCGGTCATACTATATTCTGTCATGAGTGCATGATTAAGAAATCCAACACTCTTTAATTATACATTCTTTGTTTTAACTATCAATATGCTCCAATATCTTTAACTTGCACCCTAGTCTGCTTTATTCGAAATTCAGCACACCCTTTCAAAACGAATCTATGTATGTGAAATCTTTATTTAAAACTTACATTATCTTATCCATACATACATACATACGTACATGTATTAGGCATATTATGGCTACAGATGTATTAATAGCACGGAGTGTATATGAATTATTTCGTCTGTTCGTTTTCGGTTATTTCCGTTGCACATTTTTCTTTTCGAACTACAGAACATATTTTGCGATGTGTATGATAGTTTCCATTGGAATAAAATGTTTTAGAACAGCTGCAAAGGTATAAGGGTTCGCCCTTATGCCTTGAGATATGCTCCTAAAATTTAATTTATATAAAATAGTCTTCATCAACAAATTATGTATATATGTATGTATGTAAATAAAAATACCTTTAGGGCCATACGTCCTTTAAATGTTTTATCACACAATGTACATTTTCCTACATGTGGATTATAGTGCATTTTTTGCATGTGGCTCTTAAGATAAAAATCAGCAGCAAACACTTTTGGGCACTCAGGACATTTAAACTCATTTTTAACTCCATCTGGTGGATGATGCAAACGAACGTGTCGATTTAAACAACCCTTTTCTGAAAACTGGCGATCGCACATTTTACAGCTGACCTTTGGTGGAGTCTTTCCCTCATGCTGTAACATATGACGTCTGAAAGCATGTGCAGTCGCTATAGATGTACCACATAAATCGCAAATTTTGAGCTTTTTGTAGTGAATTCGTTTGTGATTCCTTAAGGAGTATTGAGATAAGAAACTAGAGCAGAAAATTAGTACGTTACATATATATGTATTTACACATCGTCGTGCTGAAGTTATCTCCGCGTATGTCACAAAAACAAAAATAATATGATGTATCCTTTTACCTTTTGAAAAAGTTAATTTTGTTGTGCTAAGTGTACAATTATTATGAAATAAGAATACTTTCTTACTACTGATATTAAGAGCTTATAAATACACAATGTTATATTAATGCTCGAATACCACGATGTGAAGTTTGCTGTTCTGTGCACAATACTGCCTTTTAAGCGGAGACATCGGCCTTTTCATACTTAATATAAGTTTAGATTAAAGTAGGAAGGGTGGTGTTGCCACACAACTCCACCCGGAGACCCATTGACTGAAAATTTAACCCCCCCCCATTGTACCCAGAAAAGTACCTATTATCTGTCATTGAGCCACTGAGTTCCCTATGGTCCTTGCTCTGACCGAGCAGTGACCAGTCAGTACGCCTATCAGGATCCGCATTACCTTCCTATTCATATCCAGTAGCAGTTTGGATCTTACTGAGTCAAGTTTTGACCACATAGCCCTCGACACTCTACAATCCACCATACTTCCCATTACCGCGTGGTTCTGCTTAACATGAAGCTTCCAGAAAGTCACAGCACTATCAACAGCCTCTCAATGATACTAGCTTTCGATCACGTCATTACTTTGTGTCAAGTACCAATACATAACCATTTCCTAGCGTAATTTTGTTAGACCTATCGATCTATGCAATTTTCAAGTCTTTATCTCTTATACTATCAGAGATAAGAGTCAAATTATTGCATATCAATATAATGTCGTATAAAACAATTTCGTATGTATATAAAATTATAAAACAAACAAAAATTCTTCTCAAAAAGTAATTAACGTGTGAAATTTTTTTTTTAAATTTAAAAGGACTGTCTGTAACTATAAAAATTTAAATTTAAAAGAAGTACCCCCATATGCTAAAAAAAATAACGTGTACCTTAAAACCGGTTTTTGTATCTAAATTTTGTTTTAACATACACTTCAAACACATTTTTTTTTGTATATGGGCGTTAGCATTTTTATTGAAATCGATGTAAGGTTCCAAGTCTAAAAAGTATTGCACATCTTTCAAACACCTTTTTAACATAATGGGCTTTGTCGTGGTTGGCGGCGTATTACGACGTCGACTACGACAGATTCGTCCTAGATTAAGGAAAAAAGTTTGCCAAGTTCTTTGATCTATTACAAAAACGTCGTAGTGGGAGTCGAAATACGCCAACTACGATAAGGGGGAAACTGTAGAGCCGAAAATATTCAATTTTCCACTATATACACATACATACATATATGTATGTATGAATATATACATGCATATATATTTTACTTTTGAGAGGTGAAGATAACTTCGGCACGACTATTGGCATTATGTATAATGAAAAAGTGGCATGAAGTTAGCATAAGTTTAAAATCACGATAGGATAACATTATGCGCTGATTTTTGGTGTCAAATTGTATGGAGGAACTCGTTAAAATTATGTTAAGTTTTACCACTTATGGTAACTTCATGCCAGTTTTTCACGCGTTGGTTTAAAATTTAATAAATATATGTAATTGAATTAAAATAAGTTTAAGTTTAAAATTTTTAAACGCACTAATAATCCCAAATTATTATTTTACTTATTAAATAAAATATTTTTTATTAAAAATACATTGAAATTGATTATTGAGGGGTTTAGCTGGATCCTATACGCATTTCACTGTTGCTAATGCAGATCATCAGGGAACCTTTACCCAAATTTCTTAGAACAACTAGAGTTATTATGTTATAAACTTTCATTTAAACAAATGAGAAGCCTAACAACACATAACAAAGTTGAAACAAGAACTCAATAGTCAAGTTAAATATTAATGTACACTCCGAAAACTCTTTTCATGTCTTCATTGAGTTGTATGCAAATTGAAAATTTAAAATGAGTTTTCTGCAAAACTGGTTTTTTTTTAGTTGTGACTCTATTGAAGGAAATGAACGATATATATTTTTTGCGCAGTCACAATTTCTGCATGGGTACCTTAATTAAAAAAAATATACATATATTCAACCAGGTAAACAAAGAAAAATTTTAAAAATTAAGATTTCCCAATTAATCGAAAGCCAACTTTCTATTGCACTATACAATCGACCTAATTACGAGTGTCATATTTCGATTTAGAAAATATCTTTTTGTCCAATATTAAGGTCACATTTTTTTCTTTATTCCAGAAAAACAACGTTGTAGTCGGAGCCGTTGTACAACATTCGCAATTAGTTCGATTATTATTTAATACAATAAGTTAACAGGTGCTTTATATATACAATATCAAACTTACGATTTACCACAATAGTTGCAAGATATTTCTTCAGTTTTATGCATTAATTTGTGCATTTTTAGAGACGCTTTATTTGCTAATCTTTTGCCACAAATGTCACACTCAGAAACCTCTGCCTGATGAACTCTCTTTAAATGATTCTTTAGAGTTGCGCGACTAGCCAACACTTTGTCACAGTGTTTGCATTTAAAATATTCAGGATTTCGGTGGAAGTTGATATGATCCATTAATTGTTTCCGCAGGTAAAAGGTAGCGTTACAACAAGAAACATGCCCCCGCTGATTGTGTTCGTCTTTGTAGTGTGTGATCATTGCGGAAAATGTATCCAGTGGGATTTGACAAATCTCACAAGTGATTTGAAAATTTTCGGCTATGAATTTGTCTTCATCGGATAACTTATCTAATTTGCCTGAATCAGCCGTATCGGAGGTAGTTTCATCGTCGTTTCTGGAACTATCAGTCTGGTCGTCTTCTTCCATTTCATTTTGTTGAGCGTCATTTTCCGATTTTAATTCTAATTTTGTTTTAAGTTCATCTATATTTTCATCGAAATGCATACTGATCTCTTTAGGGTTTTTTTCTATTCTTTCAACTTCTAACTTTTTGTCCATTTCATCTGGACTTTTATCGGATTTCAGTTTTTTTATTTCAATTTCAATTTTACTTTTGTCTTTGCTGGATCTTTGCCTCGAACTTTTTCTTGCAATAATTTTGTTATCATTTGTACTTTTCGTTCTAGAGCATTGACGTTTAGTTCGTCTTTTAAGGCAAATAGATTCTTCCTTATTTTCCATTTCGTTGTTTTCAGATTCATTTTCTATTTTTTTTAATTCTGAATCCACTTCAGATTCATTTTCATTGGACTGGTAGTTTTCTATTATTTCTACTTCAAATTTTATACCAACTTCATCAGGATTTTCATTGGATTTTAGTTCGCTTATTTCAGTATTACTTTGTTCTTTGTTGGATATTTTCCCCGAACTATTTTTTACAATATTTTTGTCATGTAAACTTTTCTTTTCAGAGCATTTACGCTTGCTATTTGTTTTAAAATAACTTGCTTCCTCATCTTCCTTTTCAAAGATATCTACAGGATATTCCTCTCTAAAAAATAAAATTTCAGGTTCAGGTTGTGATACTTTTGCTATATTAGAAATTTTCTCAGCTTCTTCTTCGTTTCCTGTTTCAACAGCTTCTTTGGTAACTTCTTCAGAGTTTACCAAGTCATTTAAATTTGAATGGGCTTTTTCAAGTTTTAAGTAAAACTTATGGAAATTGTATAATTCTTGCCAACACGCTTGGCATATATAGGATCGAATATTTAAAACTTCCTGTTGAAAATATTAGTTTTAATTGATTTATAATATAAATATGTGAGTATACAAGCTTTTATTTATTTATTAATACATACATATGTATTCTACAAAGTAAATTAGTAAAATATGGTTGCACAAAAATGGACGGGGTGACTAAGACCATACATACATATGTCCATGATGTTATTAAAAGTATTCTTAGAAATGTTTTTGTGACTGACTATACCCGACCTATACCTTCACATAGGAAGTAGCAACGTGGTTGTCAACGAAATTCCACAAAAGAACCGCATGACTACACGGTTATCCGTGGCAGAACAGTCAACCAGTGCGAGCGAGACGAAAAACTCTCAAAGGCCAAACAACACACAAAAGCCTGACCGCACTTAAGAAATAATTACGATGACGCGAGAGCTGTTCTTCAGCCCAGAGGTTCTTAACGACTTATATGCAAATTATAAACCGAAATAAAATTGATTGGCAAGGTCTGCTATAGCGTTTAAAAATTCAGCACACCGATTGACCATTTCATTCCCTGCCAAATTCTTACTGGGTTAATGAAATATTTATAAATTTATAAAAGAATGGGATCCATAAAGCTTAGCAACGTATAGTTGCATACATGTATGTATAAAATCATTCACAACTCACCAATTTCCAAAGATACTTTTCAATAATGTACTGCATGTTTAGTTCCTGCCATTCGCTGCAGTTAAAAACTATCAAATCCTTATAACTTTCAGTTACTTCTAAGCACAAAAGGCAACTCATTATTATTATTTGATACAGAATACCATACACTCTGCTTCTTTTTATTTATTTATTTCATAAATACTTTACAAAGCAAATTTGTAAATTATTGTTGCACAAATATGGGCGGAGTAACTAGACCACATGCCCAAGATGTTATTAACAGTGCTTTCAAAAAGTTCCTGCGACTGACTGTACACGACCTATGCCTTTACATAGGAAGTAGCAACGTGGTTGTTAAAGAAATTCCACAAAAAACCGCAAGATTATTGCTTCTTTTTATATAGTATGAATGAAATAAAAATAATTTTCTTTACCACGAACGAATTTTCAAATTATTTCAACAATTTGACAATGTTTACGTCTAGAGGGCGAAGCCGATATATATTGGAAGTCGGCGGCGGCTAGCTCAGAATGCACTAGGCGGCGGTAAGCAATATCCGTACAGGAAGACTACTAGTCAACTAACTAGTAGCGATAACCGACACTTCGGTCACAGGTCCCAGTTAGGGGGTTGGTGAAAAAAATTACTAAAACATTTCGTTGGGTGGTTAGTGGTTTGCCGTACAGTATATTAAAAATACATTATTAGCAGTTGTACAATATTTATTTACAAAAACAACATGATAGTGATAGATGTAGATGTGATAATTGATGTAGATCTTTTTAGTAGTATAAGTGAAACCGATTATGGCCATGAGGCTAGGTTTTTCTATTTTGGATGAATAAATGAAATGAAAATTTCCTGAGTTGATTTTGGGTGTTTTTGTGTTAACACCTCCAATAAATACCATTATTGCTGCCAATGTTTACTTTGAAATACGCCTATGACTGAGAAATTTCTCGCGGAATTTTATTCATGATTGCCCTCAACATGATACAATTATATAATTATAATTATATAATTGTATCATGGCCCTCAATATAAATATATTTTTCTTCATATTCTGCCGACGTTCCCTCTCATACAGGGCTATCATGAATAAAATTCCACGTGAAATTTTTCCCAGGGAATAATTCCAACTAATAGCAAATAATAGGGAAAACAAAAAATTCTAATTGGAAAAGGGAGAAATTTCACGCGGAATTTTATTCATGATTGCCCTGATATTATATCAAGAGTTAATATCCGGTATAGACGCTATGTAAGGTATGTAATGGAAATAATTTTTTTATGATGCTTTTTTGTATGAATTACGTCATTACATATCGAATAAAATTTTAAAATATCTATTCTAATACATTCTTTAAGTAAAAATATCTTTAAATTTAACATTTATTAACGCACTAGTAATTTTTTGTGACTGTTCAAATTGTGTTGGGAATTGTTACAGCAACAATGAAATGCATATAGACAGCGCTGAATAACCTTCGAATGGATTTAAAATTTTCAATAAAACTGCGTTAAACTTAAATAAATAATTAAAAAAAACAAACCAATATATTTAATTTGCACCCCAGTCTGCCTTTCGAAAGGTCATAATAGTTCACGAAATTATTCGAAATTCATAGCACAATTTTAAAACGAATTTCTTTGAAATCTTTATTTGAAACTTTCATGCTTATGTATATACATACATACATATGTATTAGTTATAAAACTGTATATGAATTATTCATCTTCTGTGCTTTTCGTTACACTTTTTTCTTTTCGATTTCCGGAACATGTTTTGCGATGTGCGTGCATGTTTCCATTGGCATAAAATTTTCTAGGACAAAAGCCGCAAACGTATAAGGGTTCACCTCTATGCCTTGCCATGTGCTCCTAAAATTGAATTTATATAAAATAGTCTTCATCAACAAAGTATATGAATATAAATACCCTTAGTGACTTATTCCTTTGAAATGTTTTATCACACAACGCACACTTTCTTGCATATGCTTTATCGTGTACCATTCTAATGTGTGTCTTGAGATTATAATCAGCTGAAAACACTTTTAGGCACTTATCACATTTAAATTCAGTTATAGCTCCCTCCGGTGGATGATGAGCCCGCACGTGGCGATGTAAACAACTCTTATCTGAAAAATGGCGATCGCACATTTTACAGCTTACCTTTGGTAAAGTTTTTCCTTCATGCTCTGCCATATGACGTGTGAAGTCGTATATTATAATGGATTTGCCACATAAATGGCAAATTATATTTGTAGAGTGAACCACTCGGATGTGATTGCGTAGGGAGTATTTAGATAAATAGCTAGAGTAAGAAATTAGAACATTTCATACATGAGGCTTGTATTGATTCTGTTTTGAATAAATAAATAAATAAATACATACATATATCGTCATGCCGAAGTTATCTTCACATACGTATGTATGTATGTAATACTACGTTCACACTTACATATCGACGGTCCCATTCCAAAACATGATAACTCGACATAGCATGCTATGCTGGGAATAAAATTTCTGAATTCATCGTTTATTAACTTAGATTCTGTAAAATTTTGATAGTAATCGGACCATTCTATCAAAAGTAATGAGCAAAAATGTACTTAGCATAGTTTGTCAAGTTTAAAAAACCTCCATTTTAAATTGTTTTAAGTACACTTAGCATGATTTAGTTTAAAATTAAGTAATAAAAAAACAATTAATTCAACATTTTCTCCCACCTAAAACATGCTATGTGTACTTAGATGACCACTGTAGGTGAGTAAGGACCACCAGATAGATGCTAAGGCTACGTAGAGGACAATCTTAAGTATTTTAAGTTACTTTTAACTATGATCTACAACAAATTTATAAAGTTCAAAGAAACTAAAAAAAATATATTACAATTATTATATGATTACAAAAAGTCTCAAGTTTATATCTCATAACGTTCCTGAGATATCATCAATAAACTTTCAAGGCGTTTATCTCAAAACTATCTTTTTTGACTTAGCATGTTTTAGAATGCAGCCTTCGATATGTGTTTAACGTCTCAATCGTGTTTAAGAGCTTGAACACGACGATTTTGAAATGTTTCACCATACATGGACTCTCAAATAAAAAATTTTGTATCAACATTTATTGTTTGAAAATTATAGAACGAATCAAAATTGTCTCCTCTATTTGTGTTTTTGCACTGTAATCAATGTAGGATTCCAACTTCAAATCAAACAAAACTATTAAATACTCGTACGTTATTTTGCACCACTTTTACTATATAATCTGTAAGGCCTGAAAATTAAATTTTTTCAAAATAAAAGTTTTTCGATTTACATAAATATGTAAAGCTAATTTCGGCACGACAACAGGATTGAAGTTTTCAAATTAGTAGTCGAATGGAAATTTCTTCCATTTCTGTTTTAATGAAACACCCAGTTCTTTATAATTGCATTAGTTAAAAAAAACTATTACCCCACAAATTTCCCTGAAAATTTAACAATTAGACCTAATTTACACTAAGCAAGTCTTATTGCTAAGCTGATTAGTTTGTAGGAGAGAGACACGAGGGGAACATAAACTTTTCTTTTCCCCTCGTCTCACTCTCCTAAAAAACTAATCAGCTTAGCAATAAGACTTGCTGAGTGTAAATTAGGACTTATATTTACTTTTTGTTATATTTTGTGTTTTTCATACAAACTGAGGAAATAAAATTATAAAAAAGTTAAAAATAACTAACAACCTTAAATTAACAAGTTCGAATTTCAAAACAAAATAGAATTGCAGAGCACATCACACTGTGTACCCCTCCAGCGCTCGCCAATAAGCTGCAACAAAAAATCTAAACAGGAACTAACATAGGATTGGGAAAATACTGAATTTTATTTACGGCCTGGCCCACGATGTCATCAGATATCGTTCGATCGACAACTTGCATTGCAAACAACAATAACTTTAGCAAATTTGTTGTTGTTTCCAATACAAGTTGTCGATCGAACGATTTCTCGTGACATCGTGGGCCAGGCCGTTAGTCTTTTTTTGGAAAATCTTTAAACTACTCTTGCAACTAAAGATTAATGTTGTTTTAGTTCTTTTTTTATTTCATTATAAAGTAATACAAATAATACAATATGTAGTATTATGGTGGCGAAATTTTAGCTGTCAACAAAATATTTAAAAATATATGTCCTAGTGAAGACCGTCGGTGTCGTAATACCACAATCATAATAATACCGAATATCATAAGATTACAAGAGATTAAAAAAAATCAAACTTACGATTTATCACAATGTGTGCAAGATACCCTTTTATCTTCCGTATTATGTGTAAGCATGTGCCTCTTTAAAGCTGGTTGAGTTGCTAAACTTCTGCCACAAATGTCACATTCCACCCTGTTTTCCTCATGAGCAAATCTTATGTGTTTCTTCAGGCTTGCACGTTTAGAAAATGTTCTAGTACAGTATTTGCATTTCAAATATTCGGGATTTTGGTGGACATTAAGATGGTCCACTAATTCTACACGAGTCGCAAACTTAGTACCGCAGCACTTAACATATCCACGCTGATTGTGTACATCTTTGTAATGTTTCACCACTGCGGAATATGTATCCTGTGGGATCTTACAAATGTCACAACAGATTTGAAAATTTTCTGCTATAAATTTGTCTTCATCCGATAATTTATTTAATTGACCTGAATCATCAGAGGAAGTATCATCGTCGTTTCTGGAACTATCATCCTGATCGTCTTCTTCCATTTCATTTTGTTTAGCGTTATTTTCTGTTTTTAATTCTAATTTTGTTTTCAATTCATCTATATTTTCATCGCATTGCATACTGTTTTCTTTGTCGTTATTTTCTATTCTTTCAAAATCTATCTTTTTGTCAATTTCATCTGGACTTTTATCGGATTTCAGTTTTTTTATTTCAGTTTCAATTTTACTTTTGTCTTTGCTGGGTCTTTTCCTCGAACTTTTTCTTGCAATAATTTTCTTATCATTTGTATTTTTCGTTCTAGAGCATTGACGTTTAGTTTGCCTTTTAAGACAAATAGATTCTTCCCCATTTTTCATTTTGTTGTCTTCAGCATCATTCTCAGTTCTTTTCAATTCTAAATCAATTTTAGCTACATTTTCATCGGAATTGTAGTTCTCTATTCTTTCTACTTCAAATTTTGAACCAACATTTTGAACATCTAGATTTTCATTGGATTCGTTTATTTCAGCATAACTTTGTTCTTTGTTCCTCGAACTATCTTTACCATTTTTTTTGTCATGGGAGCTTTTCTTTTCAGAGCATTTACGCTTGGTATTAGTTTTAAGAGAACTTGCTCCCTCTTCATCTTCCTTTTCAAAAATATCTAGAGGGCATTCCTCTCTGAAAAATAAAATTTCAGGTTCAGGTTTTGATACTTTTCCAATATTGGTTCCTGTTTCAACAGCTACCAAAGAAACTTCTTCAGTGGTCACTAAATCAATTAAATTTGAGCGGGCTTTTTCAAGTTTTGAGTAAAACTTATGGAAATTGTATAATTCTTGCCAACACGCTGTGCAAATATAGGATTGACTATTTAAAACTTCCTGTGGAAAATATTAGTTTAAATTGATTTATAATATAAACATATCGCTTATTTACTCAAACAATGTCTTAACTCAAAAAACGTATTTTTTGAGTTAATAACTCAGAATTAATCTTTATATCGTTATTCATATTGTGTAAAAATCTCATATCTTTTATACTGAACTCTTGGAAAAAAAATTATTTTTCCATTAAGTTGGTGTAAATTGAGACTTTAAATTCGTTTTTTGTCAAACTATTTTTTTTGAGTTATGACGTTGTTTTGTTAAATAAGCCATGTGTACATGGTTACTTTAAATAATAATAAAAAAACAATTTAATTAACAGAAAATACGAATATGTTTTATTTATTGCACAAATGCCAAGCTATTAGTGTGATTTTTTCAGTTGATTACGACAGTTAAGGTACAATTGTATACCTAGTAGTAATACGTTAATAATAAAATGGAGGAAACCAAATTTAGGGGCACCTCCCAAAAAAAAAAAAAAAAGATAATCGGATAGCAAATGATACCAATATTGTATAACATTCATTGGAAAATATGCCGTTTAATCACCATTAACTCGGGACTAGGTTAGGTGAGCAGGCTGCTGGTAAGGAAGGGTGAAATTAATACAAATGTAATTGGCCAATAGGCTATATGTTTTGCAATTGAATGAATAAAAATGAATGAATAAATTTACAGCTCACTTGGGTCCAATACAATGATCCCTTTGTGCTACCTTTTAATTGAAGAGAAGATAGTGAGAGAGGGTGATAGAGAAATTATAGTGATAGAGAAGACAGGTGGTGAAGGAAGACATAGAGGAACTCTGCTCTTTGCCTATTTTTTGATAATGCAGTGCCTCAGTTAATGAGGCGTATTAAATTTTGTAGCTGTGTTTAGCAGCCATTTTATTGGTTATTTTACTTCGCCAATGATTCTGCTACACAACGAAGGAGGGCGCTCTGATGTTACATTAGGATTAGTATCTGATGAAGTCGGTCTAGTTTTTAGTGACCAGTGCCTTATGCCTGCATCACTAGAACTTTTCCCACAACAATTGATACAAGGGATAGCAAGGGTGGCGCACTAGCCCTTGAAAAAGAAGAAATGGATGAAATCTGCTACAAAATACACGACTTAATAGAAGCAACACCAGCCCTCATTTCAATAGAGGTACACTACATTCCTTACCATTTTGGCATAGAGGAAAATGAAACGGTAGATAGAGCAGCGAAGGAGGCGACGCAAGACGGCAACTTGCTTCAGGTCAGATTCCCTAAAGCAGAGGCCATTAGAGAGATAGAGAAAAAGCTTTGGAAAGAGTGGGAAAGGGAATAGAGCTCCAGATGTGGGACGAAAGGCAAAGAATATGGCAAAATGTTTCCCGAAGTGAACCAAAGGCCTTGGTACCTGGGGGTCTACTGTGTAATTCGAAACGAAAGCATTTTCTTTCGAATCGAATTACAGAGTATACCCCCTGTATTTCGAAACGAAAGAAAATGCTTTCGAATTTGTATGTTATTAGCATTGCAATTCGAAAGCATTTGCATTCGTTTCGAATTACAGAGTAGACCCCCTGGATAGAAACGTAAAAATGTGTGCGATAGATATCAGACGTTTGAATAGAACATTGGCAGGACAGTCGTGCGGCCCATATACTATGAAGAGACTACATGTCATAGATGATGATCAGTGTGAGATATGCGGCGAAACAATGGATGACGCACACTTTTTGTTTAGATGCCCACAGTACAACATAATTCGATTAAACTTCCCGGTGCTGGAGAAATACAATAACACAACAGACTTTTTCAGAGGAGAAAGTGCGAGCGCATATCGTCAAAAAGCTGAATTCTTAAAGAAGGCAAAAATAAAACTATAAAAATTAAAAAAAGAATTAAAATTATTGATGGCTTCTTGACCCCCGAGGGTTCTGCCAAATAAGTCTCCCATCCCTTATCAGTAAGGGGGACGGAGTAAATTCAAACCACAAAAAAAAACCAATAAAAGCTGAAGGACTAATGCAATTTGTTTATTACAATACGGGACCCCAATGGAAATTATAAACCGAATAAAATTAATTTGTTAGGCCTGCTGTAGCGTTTAGAAATTTAGCACGCCTGCCAAATGCTTACTGGGTTAATGAAGTATATAAATTTATTAAAGTGATGGGATGTCTTACTTAATGTCCATAAAGTTTAAAAACATTCACAACTCACCAATTTCCAAAGATACTTTTCAATAATATACTGCATGTTTAGTTCCTGCCATTCGCTGCAGTTGAAAACTATCAACTCCTTATAACTTTCAGTTACTTCTAAGCACAAAAGGCAACTCATTATTATTATTTGATACAGAATAACAAACACTCCACTTCTTTTTATATATGAATGAAATAAAAATAATTTTCTTTACCACGAACGAACCAAGGCGAATTCATAACAGGTGACCCTAACAGTCCTGATGATTATCAGGTGTTCGAAGACTGCTTAAACCCCAACTGTCAAAATCTCTTCTTCTATCTAATGTTTGTTTACATTTAAAGTGAAAAAATTATATCGTTCTTTATGTTTAAAAAATATATTTTAAAGTAAAAAGAATTATATTGTATGAATACTTATCACAATGGAACCAATTGGATCTCCGAGTGGGGGTGCGGTATAGCACCACCCTTCTTAAGCTATGCATTCTCAATTAACTCTTGCAAAATGGTTAATTGCATTAGTTTATTGATGATTTTAAAAAAATTGTATATAATACAAAATATTTCTACCAATGTGTCTCGCCTATAACGCATGATAGTCTTTGGTACAGAATCTTGCACGGATTTTCGCACAATATAGAAATAAGATTTTGAATTCGCCTTGGAACGAACTTTCTAATTATTTCAACTTTTTGACAATGTAACGTCTAGAGGGCGAGGCCGATATATATTGGAAGTCGGCGGCGGCTAGCTCAGAATATACTGGGCGGCGGTAAGCAATATCCCTACAGGAAGACTACTAGTCAATTGACTAGTAGCGATAACCAACACTTCGGTCAGTCCCCAGTTGGTTTATTAGGGGTTGATAAAATAAATGACATTGGGTGCTTACTGGTTTGCCGCACGCTATATTAAAAATACATAATTACTGCGGCAAACCAATAACCAAGCGACGATTTGTGCACGTGTAATGCTGAATCTCTCTCTAATTCATTTAACACGCGCAATTTGTTGTGTCATAACACAAGCAATAACGCTGGCAGAGCGATGACGTCAAATTGCATGTGTTCAACAATGTAATTAGAGGTGGTGAACACGTACTATATTCAAATATATTTGGTTTTTATGCATATAAACACTTAAATTATCAATAAATATATATTTTTCTAATTGTAAATTGAACTTGTATTTGTTTTATGTAGTTAAAACATTTTTTTTTAAATATTTTGTTGAAAAAAAAAATTAATCACCCTTATCATGAACATTTTGTCCTTCGAAATATTTCCACTTTTCACCAAATTGTAATCGTGAATAATATTCCCCTTATCGTGAATAATATTTTCCATGTGAATTTTTTCACTTTATTTTTGCAGGCGAACTGAATTAATACATGGAATAGTTTCGATATTTTCCTTCGAATTATATATCAAAAGTTATAAATATTTATTTTTAGGACAAGATTAGTAAGTAACCTTTACGATTGTTAACAATAATTCCCTGCAACACATTTTTTAATGGAGTATGAATCTCTTTGGTTCACACACAGTAAATTGCATGGCAGTTCACCGCGGTGGTACATATACTAAAGAATTGTTTTTCCACTTGCATCTTTGCTATATATATATAAAAAAACAACCTTAAAGTTAAAAAAAAAATCATTTGGAACCTAAAATTTGTGTATTTCTTATAATTTAACTTAAATTTGTCTGATTTTAAATTAATTTGTAAGCTTTACAAATCTTTTTCCGTTTTTTACATTCACTGGGACTGATAGCAGAAATAAAAATTCCACTTGTTATTCACGATAGGAGTTAGTGTGTACGTAACTACTGGGCACAATTTACCATACTTTATGGATATAAAATAAAATATGAATTTTTGTATTTTAATATTAAGATTTATTGCTCATCATTTAAATGAGTTCTCAGAACCCATGCAAATTCCTGATTCGATGACGTTTTTTCACGTAAATATAAAACATAAAAAAATATTGTCGCAGCCAAACCATGCCCCATTCAGACTGTCAAGGCATACCCTCTACCACTGAGCTATTAAAGACAACGCTGAACCACCATCGAATGGACTTCAAATTTTCAATAAAAAATATTTTACTAAATAAATAATATAATAATTTGGGTTTAAATAAATTAAAAAAAAACCAAACCAATGTCGCGTAGTCATAGTCAAAACAAAGTACACTATAAGAAGTTAAAACCAGTATTACCATACAAAATACTGGTTTTAATTTCTTAAAGTGTACTTTGTTTTGAATATGACTACGCGTCATTTACATTTAATTTTCACCCCAGTCTGGCTTTCGAAAGTTCATAATAATACACGAAATTATTCGAAATTCATAGCACAATTTCAATTCGAATTTCTTTGAAATTATTATTTGAAACTTTCATGCTTATGTATATACATACATACATATGTATTAGTTATAAAACTGTATACATATGAATTATTCATCTTCTGTGCTTTTCGTTACACTTTTTTCTTTTCGATTTCCGGAACATGTTTTGCGATGTGCGTGCATGTTTCCATTGGCATAAAATTTTCTAGGACAAAAGCCGCAAACGTATAAGGGTTCACCTCTATGCCTTGCCATGTGCTCCTAAAATTGAATTTATATAAAATAGTCTTCATCAACAAAGTATATGAATATAAATACCCTTAGTGACTTATTCCTTTGAAATGTTTTATCACACAACGCACACTTTCTTGCATATGCTTTATCGTGTACCATTCTAATGTGTGTCTTAAGATTATAATCAGCTGAAAACACTTTTAGGCACTTATTACATTTAAATTCAGTTATAGCTCCTTCCGGTGGATGATGAGCCCGCACGTGGCGATGTAAACAACTCTTATCTGAAAACTGGCGATCGCACATTTTACAGCTTACCTTTGGTAAAGTTTTTCCTTCATGCTCTGCCATATGACGTGTGAAGTCGTATATTATAATGGATTTGCCACATAAATGGCAAATTATATTTGTAGAGTGAACCACTCGGATGTGATTGCGTAGGGAGTATTTAGATAAATAGCTAGAGTAAGAAATTAGAACATTTCATACATGAGGCTTGTATTGCATTCTGTTTGGAATAAATAAATAAATAAATACATATATATATATATATATATATATATATATATATATATATGTATATCGTCATGCCGAAGTTATCTTCACGTGCGTATGTTAGACTAGGTGTGTTTCTTTACTCTACATTGGGATCCCGCGGGATCCCAATTTGCACGAAAAGCGTTCCCGTACTCGAAAATTGGGTAAATGAGAGGTTTTGTGAGAGTAATCTTCTTCTTGTTCTTGCACGAAAGAGCCCGTACTTTTTCTTCGTGCTAGTTAGGGCAAACACAAAATCAATCAGCTGTTTGAAAAATAAACAATTGCAAAGAAAAATTACATTTGCCTAAAAACTAAACAAATGAACAAATGTATTTCAAAATGTTTAGAAACTAGTGGTGAACAATGTTTTATAAGTTTTTATATGAAATTAAGATAAAAAACCTATATAAGTACGCTGAATTATGTAAGTAAATACGTGCGTGTGTATGTACAAAAGTATGTGTTTAGTTATGTGCATACGTATGTATATGCATACATGCATTGACGTTTATTTTCGTGTTAAAATGTTGGTTTTTCGCGTTCCCGTACTTTTGTGCATTTTTGTGTATTATTGAGCGAAATTATAGTTTCCTCTCATTTTACCGAACTTTACCCAAAAAGTAAAGAAACAAACCTACTATGTTCACACTTACATATGTGTTTAGTGTCTCAATCGTGTTTAAGAGCTTGAACACGATTGAGTTTAAAAACTTTCCATGTGTGTATTTTCTTTTGCTTCTGCTCACACTCCTGCTTCTGAAAATTCAAGTGTCGTAGTTAAAGTTAACACTAGGGATGTAACGAATGTTCGCATTCGCAAATAATTCGTTTACTTTTGCTATTTGCATTTGCTAAAATGTATGCGAATATTTCAAGCGAATACTAAAGACAAAAAAAAAATTTTGTATTTCTATTACGAAAATAGTTTACGATTTTAAATTTAAAGAAGAAAATTATATTAAGCCAGCATGAAAAAGATACATGTAAAGCAATAATACTTTAGCGGAAAACTTTTCTATCAATAAGTTCTCATAAGTATCAAAATGAAACCCAAATCCAGCGGTTTTTGGAAATATTTTTTATTTATTTTTTGTTGTTTGGGATTACTCCATGCCCCAAGTATTGTTAGGATAGGAGGATTATTTGGCTGATCCTAGGATATAACGCCACCAATAATTTCTTGTTCTTTTTTCTCGAGTTTACAGTTTTATGTTGATTTCGTCTAGGAAATTTGTTATTATTTCATATTCTTCTGGATTCCGTTCGGCGAAAAATGTGTGGGTGTTGTTGTAGAGTTCCAATAGTGGGTAATTCGTTCTTTCGGTATTAAACAGGACGCGATGGAATATGATGTGCGAATCATTATTAATTTCATTGCAGGTATGGCATATCTCATCCTCTACGACTTTTAACTGAAAAGGGAGTGTGGGCTGAAGGAATGGCCTGCCATCAGTTTGTTAATTACTTTGATGTGAGTTGCTTTCATTTTTAGGTCGTTGTTATGAAACCAAGGATGTTTTGAACCAGAATTTTTCCTCAGACTCTCCCAAAACCTTGGAAATATTTTTCAGTTTTGAAAAAGAAAAAGACAGTGTTCGATTTGCGCGAAAATATTTTCTGCTTACGACTAGTCTGTTCAAACTTTTGAACGCCATTCATTACTTCGTACAACAAATTTCAAATCCAAACAATATTAACTAGTCCTTGTTTGTTGTAAATTCCACGCGAAACAAGTGCCACTCATATTATTTCTCATGAAAACTTAAAATGTTGAAGATATGTATATTTCATATGTTTTTCCCAAGATGAACAGAGTACTACTTCTGCAAGATTTTTTCAGGAAAAATTCATTCCAAGTTTTCTTAATCTGTATTTTGACAGCATTTCACATGAAATGTTGAACAGAGTACCAGGATTTAGGGCTAAAGTACGAATTGGTGGATTGCCTAACATTGTGTTTTTAATTATTATATATACTTACTCTTATATAAATTTATTTGCATGTGATATTTTAACGAATTGTAATACTTGCATTCGCTTTCGCATTCGATTTCGCAAAAATTAAAATGTATTATTCGCTTTCGCATTCGCATTCGCTAAACTGGTGTTCGTTACATCCCTAGTTAACACAATAAACGAATAGTTATACAAAACGAAGATCTTCAGCTTTCGACATGTTTGAAAAGTTTTCTGTTGGTCAGCGCGCTGTTTTAAATAAATTCTGAAGTTATCGTAGCAGAGATGTTGTGTGTCTTTTCTTTTCTTTTGATTTTGCAGTTTCAATTTCGTATTTAACTGCTTGCTGGAAGAAATGTTGTTGTTGTCTTACTATTATATTCCCTCTAGTCAGCTTAGAATCATACGAGTATGTCTCTATGTCGACACCCCTTTCTCTTTTATGCGCGAGTAGATATACGTTAGAGACAACAGTTCTAACGTATTTCTAGTGACATTGTCAATGAACGCGTCAATAGTTTGCTTTTCTTTCTTATTATGCTATGCAATAATGTTAAAAATTTACGTATATATGTATGTATTTAAGTTTGTTGCCCCAACCCTTATAAAAATGTAGACGAGGGTCACTAAAATGTACTAGTGAATCTTTAGTTCAAATGTCTCCATATGGTCGTAAAAGAATAGTGCTAAAGTCTACTGGTAGATTTTCAAAGACAACCCTATGCTATATGTCAATAGGCGATTACATTGGCTGGGGTACACCTAATCAGTTGTACTATTGACAGTATCACTATTAAATCACTACAATTTTACTATTGACATCGAGCGAGGAAATATCGATATTGTAGACTAGAGCCCCTAAAATTTACTAGTGAATCCAATGAATGCCAATATCTCCATGTGGTCCCAAAATAACTACAAATATTATTAGTCAGTATTGCTACAGTCTAGTGGTGAATTTTCAATGATAAGCTAATGTTAAATGTCAATAGATAATTACACTGGCTGGGGTACACCTGGTCAGTAGTACTACTGACAATGCCACTAGTAAATCACTACAATTTCACTATTCGCATTTTCTGCAGGGTTTGTACATGCAGGAAAAAAACACTCATACACACACAAAACACACATTCAAACAAATACACACAAACATTTCTGCTTCGTTAACTTCGTATTTATGTATTTAAAGCAGCCGTCAGTCAAACCGAAAACTTTTCGAACATGTCGAGAGTTAAAGCTCTTCGTTTTGTATAGTTATTCGTTTATTGTGTTAACTTTAACTACACTTTGAAATTCAGTTGAAGAACTATGAGCAACAGGTTGTATTTGGGCAGTCAAAAAATAAAAAGGTTGAAGAAAAAGCACAATTTTAAGACTTTTGCTATTTCGACTGCAGTTTTTTAAACACTGCTTAAAAATATTAAATTATTTATAAAAATATTTATTGTTTGAAAATGATACAACGAATCAAATCGAAAAATTGTGTCCTTTATTTGTGTATTTTTACTGTAATCAGTGTAGGATTCCAAGCTTCAAATATAAAAAAACTATTAAACACTAGTACGTAATTTTGCACCGCTTTTATAATATAGTACATAATCTGCAAAGCCTGCAAATTTAATTTTTCAAAATAAAAGTTTTTCGATGTATATACATATGTATGTACATAAATGTGTAAAGCTAATTTCGGCACGATAAGTTTTCAAATCAAGAAATATCAAGAAATAACAAAAACAAAAAAAAAAACCGCAAACAAAGTGCACTTGAGGAATACTCTATATGAGTACCTCAAAAACAAAAAATTGTGAAGTGAGCTCTAACGGCAGAAATGCTTATTTTACTGTGAGTTCTGGCTCTTAATGAAAAAATAAAATAAAAAATCAGATGATAGTCTTATTCTAACGTCAGCGATCAACTACGCTTTGTCCAATGTCAACTAGTGATTCGTCGACACTACCGTTGCATAGTACTTCTACATTTAACTAAGCGATATCATCCGCCAAGTTGTCACTATAGATAAGAGTAGCCTAAATCCCAAGGTCCAAGTCGGAATGGACAGATGTATAACTGTGGTAAAGCGCGGGCGAATCCCAGATTCTACTAAAATTGCATCTACTCCAAAGATATCTAGGGATATCAGCGCATCCTCTACTAATCGTCAAAACCGGTTTAAAATATTGCAAGATGACAACGACAAACCCGATTTATCCGCGAACAAAACCTCCAAGCCGCCACCAATCTATTTGAGAGAAAAAAAATTCAAACGCTATTATTAAAAAATTAATTTCGGTCATTGGTGAGAATAAATTTCACATTGTTCCAATAAAACGTGGTAACATTGATGAAACGAAAATTCAAATTTATGAAGAATAAGATTTCCGCAAAATAGTTTCTGAATTTGAAAAAAGTAAAACAAGTTTCTACACATACCAGCTTAAGAGTGCTAAAGGTCTGCAGATCGTATTGAAGGGTATAGATTCATATGTTGTTCCCGAAGAAATAAAAGATGCACTCGTCATCCAAGGATTTAAGGTAAAAAAATGTATCGAACATAATAAATAGGGAGAAGATCACCCAACCTCTATTTCGCGTTGAACTTGAGCCAAATTATATAAAATTGAGAAAAAAATGAAACCCATCCAATATATATGTAATTTAAAATATCTCTTATACTGAAAAATAACACAAAAACTTACTGCAATTTACCTACAGTTTGTGTTATCTGCGGTGAATTGCACGGTACTGCTAGTTGCTAACTACAGAGGATGCCCTGTATATTCTTTCGTTAAACAGGCTATAGGTCAAAAACTTAAATTAGCTTCAGCTCAATCACAAGCCATGAACACGTTAAAAATATGTTTCTGAAACGCAAACGGCATTCGCCAACATAAAAATGAACTTGAGCACTTCCTCAGGGAAAAAAATATTGATATAATGTTGGTTTCTGAAACTCATTTGACTTCAAGAAGTCTATTCAAAATCAATGGCTACACTTTATATGATTCAAATGACCCAAGAGGAAGAGCTTGCGGTGGATCAGCAATTCTAATAAAGCATTATATTATTGACAACATTTGTGAAGAACATTTACAAGCAACGAATATTTGTGTCGAAAATTTTTGCACAAATTTTGTGATATCATCCTTTTACTCACCTCGCAGATTCGCAATTACTGAGGATGAATACGATGATTTTTACAAATCTCTTGGCCATTGTTTCGTAGCAGCTGGCGACTATAATGCTAAACATACGTCCTGGGGTTCGCGTCTTATCACACCCAGAGGTCGAGCATTTTTCAACACAATTTCCAAAATGGCCTACTGACATACATACATAAAATTCCGGATCTTATAGATTTTGGCGTCATGAAAAATATTTCTAGGGAATTAATTCACGTTGAAGCTTCCCTAGATCTCTCGTGTGATCACTCTCCCACGATCGTTACGGTATGTAGCCTACTGAGAAGTTCTCTACCTCACTCATATGTGAAGATGGTCAGTAGTGTTAATTGGCTGCGATTCAAAAAATATCATTGCACTGAAAACATTACACTAAGAACACCCGATGATATTGAAGCTAACATTGCCAACCTTATTACTTATTAAAGAGTGCACTAAACGACTCCAAGAGTTGCTTGCATTTGAAAAAACTGCATCTTTTAAAAATTATCTGGAAGATCTTAATGTCATACCAGCATAATTACTCTTTGTGGCGTGCTGCTAGAAAGCTTAAAACACCCGTTGAGTTTAAACCACATCTGCGCACAGCTACCGGAGGTTGGGCAAGACGCGATACTGAAAAAGGTAAAATATTTCCTGAGCATTTGAAATCCGTATTTACCCCAAACACATATACTGGTGTTGTTGATTTGCCGAGTGTAGTTGCTCTACCCCCGCGACCCATAAAGTTTAAGACGCGTGATGTACAAAAACTAATTGCTGAACTTAATTCGAAGAAAGCTCCAGGTATTGATGAAATTAGTAACAAGATGCTGATGAACTTGCTTCATATTGCAATAAGAATCCTCCTATTTATTTTTAATGCCATTTCATGAATGCAGTATTTTTCACATAACTGGAAACTTGCCAAGATCAAAATGATTCCGAAGCCGGGCAAAGATCTTACCAAGACTGAGTCATATAGGCCTATAAGCTTACCATCAACAATCACAAAGCTTTTCGAAAAGCTGTTCATGACTAAATTGTACACAATTTTAGCTGATAATGGCTGCATCCCGGACCATCAATTTGGCTTTAGAAGTCAGCATAGCAATATTGAGCAAACGCATAGATTGGTTCAAGTTATAAGGAGGACATTTGAAGAAAAGAAGTATTGTTATGACCTTTTTATTGATGTTTCTCAGGCATTTGATAAAGTATGGCACGAAGGCCTATTTTTAAAATTAAAGACATATACAAAACTTTTGGAAAGTTATATTATTATATTATTGTTAATATATTATATTATTGATGGGAAGTTCACTCTTCTGGAAGCAGACTTTATGAGTGTGCCCGAATCTATATCTTCCGGTGTACCGCAGGGTAGTATTCTGGGGCCGGTCTTGTATTTATTATATACTTGTGATATGCCTGTGAGCAATAATATACACACCTCTACATTTGCCGATGATACAGCCTGTATGAGTATGCACGAAAGCCGTTATGAGGCATCCCGCAATCTCCAGGAACATATTACTCAGCTGGAAACATGTTTGAACTTATGGAGAATTAAAGTAAATGAACAAAAGTGTGTTCAAAAGAGAATCAAAAGTAATCAAAAAGTAATCCGAGTACTTTCAAAGAAAACTTTTGATTCTTAATAAATAATCAAAAATAATCAAAAGTCTTCCTTAGAAGTAATCGAATTATTTTTTGATTACTTTTGATTCTTTTTGATTATTTTTAGTAATTTTAACTAATTCAGATTATTTTTCCATTATTAGTAATCGTAATCAATTAGTAATCGTGCGAAACTGAATATAATCGTAATTGAATCATTACTTCACCTTTAAAAAAAAAGTAATCAAATTAGTAATCATTACGATTAGTAATCATTACGATTAGTAATCATTACTTAACAGCTATGTATAGACCTAAGATTTGATTACTTATTGTTAGTTCATTTATTTTTGAAGATAAATAAACAGTAAAAAAAATCTGTTTTAACAAGGCAGCAAGTAACTGATTTTAAAACTTTCGTTAGCACCGGAAGGAAATTTTAAAATTGTATTTGTTATACAAAAGAGATTCTGTTTAACATTATTATGTTGTTTACATTTAATATGGAACCTACACTCTAGATCATATGATTAGAAGCACTTGAATTTCTGTTGTGCAGTGGCCCGTATGTACATATCTATACACCTTGCTAACAACCTTAAATTAACAAGTACGAATTTCAAAATAAAAGAGAATTGCAGAGCACATGAAACTATGTACCCTCCTCCTCCTATAAGATTACAGGAGATTTAAAAGAATCAAACTTACGATTTATCACAATGTGTGCAAGATACCCTTTTATCTTCCGTATTATGTGTAAGCATGTGCCTCTTTAAAGCTGGTTGAGTTGCTAAACTTCTGCCACAAATGTCACATTCCACCCTGTTTTCCTCATGAACATATTTTAGATGTACCTTCAGGCTTGCACGTTTAGAAAATGTTGTAGTACAGTATTTGCATTTCAAATATTCGGGATTTTGGTGGACATTAAGATGATCCACTAATTCAACACGAGTCCCAAACTTATTACCGCAGCACTTAACATATCCACGCTGATTGTGTATATCTTTGTAATGTTTCATCACTGCGGTAAATGTATCCTGTGGGATATTACAAATGTCACAAGTGATTTGAAAATTTTCTGCTATGAATTTGTCTTCATCCGATAATTTATTTAATTGACCTGAATCAGCCTCATCGGAGGAAGTATCATCGTCGTTTCTGGAGCTATCATCGTGATCGTCTTCTTCCATTTTGATTTGTTTAGCGTCATTTTCAGTTTTTAATTCTAATTTTGTTTTCAATACATCTATATTTTCATCGAATTGCATACTGTTTTCTTTGTCGTTATTTTCTATTCTTCCAACTTCTATCTTTTTGTCAATTTCATCTTCACTTTTATCGGATTTAAGGTTTTTTATTTCATTTTCAATTTTACTTTTGTCTTTGCTGGATCTTTTCCTCGAACTATATTTTCTATTCTTTTTGTCATGAGAACTTTTCTTTTCAGAGCATTTACGCTTGCTATTAGTTTTAAGAAAACTTGCTTCCTCTTCATCTTCCTTTTCAAAAATATCTAGGGCGCATTTATCTCTAAAAAATAAGATTTCAGGTTCAGGTTTTGGTACTTCTCCAATATTGGCAAATTTCTCTTCTTTTTCTCCGGTTCCTGTTTCAACAGTTTCTTTGGTAACTTCTTCAGTGGTCAGTAAATCAATTAAATTTGAGCGGGCTTTTTCAAGTTTTAAGTAAAACTTATGGAAATTGTATAATTCTTGCCAACATGCTTGGCAAATATAGGATTGACTATTTAAAACTTCCTGTGGAAAATATTAGTTTAAATTGATTTATAATATAAATATATAAAAAAGTTAATAGTGCAGAATTAATCTTCATATCGTTATTCATATTTCACAAGACTGTTAACAAGTGAAAAGAATACGGGTTTTTTCTCAAAATCGAAAATGAAAAAATCTAAAAGTTTGAAATCGTCAATTTCAAAATTGTTTTCTTCTAAATTCGGATGCTAGAACACACACTATTATTCATTTGTATTTTCGAAATTTCAACTTAAACAAGCGTAAAATGTGTTTTAACATCCGAACTCACAAGAAAACATGTGAAAAAGATGTGGAAGCCAGAATATACACGATAGTGTAAAAATCTCTTGTATACTCAATCAACTCTTGAGAGAAAAAAAATTATTTTTCTATCAAGTTGTTGAAAATTTAAACTTTAAACTCGATTTTTGCCAAGCTATTTTTTTGAGTTATGACGTTGTTTGATTAAATAAGCGATATATACATGGTTAATTTAAATAAAATAACAATTTAACTAACAAAAAATATGAATATTTATTTATTTATTTATTAAACATACTATACAAAGTAAATTTGCATAGTATGGTGTTGCACGAATATGGGCGGAGTACCTAGACCATGTGCCCAAGATGTCATTAACAGTACCCCCAAAAAAGTTCCGTGACTGACTGTACGACCTATGCCTTCACATAGGGAGTAGCAACGTGGTTGTTACAGAAATTCCACAAAAAACCGCAAGATTATACGGTTATCCGTGGTAGATCAGTCAACCAGTGCGAGCGAGACGAAAAACTCTTGAAGGCCCAACAACAGAACTAAGCCTAACCGCACTTAAGAAATAATTACGATGACGCGAAATCATGTTTTTCGACCCAGAGCTGCTTAACGACTGATGAATATTTATTTTTTATTTATTCATCGGTACATATTCTACAAAGTTAATTTGCAGAATATGGTTGCACAAAGATGGACGGGGCGACTAAGACCATACATATGTCCATGGTGTTATTAACAGTTTTCTTAAAAATGTTTTTGTGACTGACTATACCCGTCCTATGCCTTCACATAGGAAGTAGCAACGTGGTTGTCAACGAAACTCCACAAAAGAACCGCAAGACTATACGGTTATCCATGTCAAATCAGTCAACCAGTGCGAAGGAGACGAAAAGCTTTCCAAGGCCAAACAACACCCGCAAACCTGGCCGCACTTAAGAAATAATTACGATGACGCGAGAGCTGTTCTTCAGCCCAGAGCAGCGATGCCAATTAAGCTATGCCAAATGCGCTTTTTTTCGTCTTAGCGCGTTTGATAAAAAAAAGCGCTAAGTTAGCGCGTTTTGATTAAAGTTAAAAATATCATTTCAGTTCAATATCTTTTTATTTCTTTTGTATAAATGTAACAATTTTCTACAATCCAAAATTTAACTTTTTGTTTAAATTCGTTAATGATTCAGATTTTAATATTATAAATGGCAAATATTTTGAAATTTCACAGCTAAAAATATTGTACATGGCAAATATTTTGAAATTTCAAAGTTAAAAACATGTACTCGTGACCCAAAAAATTTATATAACTTATTAAGCATCTATTATTTTTGTATGTACTTCAAAAAGCATTTGAATCGCAACACTATTCAACAATTTATATAATTTGTTACAAAGTTTGACAAATAAAATTAAAATAAAAACCATGATACAATAATATAAAGGTACAACCGTTCTCTCTTTTCGTCGCCATATTAACCTTCTGACGTTTGTGCCGACAATTTTTTACTCTCAAAATTAATGCTACCTTATTAATTTATGAAATCCGAGTTTTTGATTAATTTTTTGACGTTCTTTTTTATTTATTGAAAAATATTGAAGAATATGTATTTAAATTATAATTATAAAAAAAATTTACATCAGCATAAACAATTCAAGGGAAATTACCAACGGAAAAGCCTCTGAATCAAGGGTGGGACTTTCTCTTCATACTTCTCTGGCTTATTGATTTACATCAGGTGCGTCCAAGTGATATGCACAATGTGCAAACTTATTTAAAAGAGCGAGAGCACAATTGACAATCAGATCTCGGCGAGAACAATGCTTCCTCTTAATTTGAAAGGAAACAACAGCACACTTAACAGCTTTCAAAGCTGTTTGCCTCAAATACAATCATCAGAGTATGCCTGCTTAGAGCCTAAAATTATAAGCAAAAGGCCACCCGCGGGCACTTCGTTATGCTCTATTTTAAACATACATATGTATGTATATATAAACGAATAAACGTATCATGGGTTCTAAGCACTCATTGGAATGATGAGCAGTTTTGCTAAATGTTCGCCCATGCTCGTCAATGACACGCCTGTGTTAAAATCATGCGTTCTGCACCTAAATTGAACCAAGTCATTAGCAATAGAACCCATGCATTAACTATTTCTTTTGCATGTCTTTTTTTGTTCAGATTATTCAGATGTAGCCCATCAAAAAATCATTAATTCGTACTGTAAGCTGCAATAAATTTGCACACGAAGTGTATGTAAATGTGTATTATATGCATGAAACACGCTCATCCATTCTACATCATATTATACACATGCATATTTCGTTATCCACGTATCCAATTAATACAACATTTAAAAAAGTGTGTATTAAACCATAATTTCTAAACTTAAAATTACACATTTCCAAAAACATTCCTAAAAAAAAGTTCCCCGTAATTTCGTGTGGCAACGTTTTCCTCTCTCTTTACAAAAAAACAGTAATCAAACAATTTTGGTAAAAGTCAAAATTAATTTTATACGTCAAATGTGGTTGTACCTTTATATTATTGTATCATGATAAAAACTAAGAATTTCTAATATTTGGAAGGCGAGACTGATTCTGTATTAAATGATTTTAGTTATTTAGGATATAATTTCGAAAAAGCAATATTGAATAATCTGAAAAGAGTTACTAAAAAAATTAATTGTACTCGTATTTACTAATACATACATCGATCGCCCTTTATTAAAATTTAATTTAGCGCGTAGGAAAATATGGCGTTTTGACTATAAATTGTTGATAATGCTGTAATTTATTGCGTTCTAGCGCGATTTAAGAAGGGCTATAGCGCGTTTGGGTCATAAATAGTTGGCATCGTTGGCCCAGAGCCAACTATTTTTCGATCGTATCTTGTATATACAGATATGCACACCCAAATAGCGCACTGAAGAGTGATTGGATAGTATTATAATTCAATCATTTAACATTCGTTAAAAAATATACATGTATAATCATAATTTTGTACTATAATCTCAGAGGCCCATAGGCTAGGTTAGGTTAGGTTAGCAGGCAGCTAGTGAAGAATGAAAAATTTAGGAGTCTAGCTCACTTGGGTCCAATACAATGATCCCTTTGTGCTGCCTGTAAGTTGAAAGTATAAGAATAAGGCCCATAACTCGGAAACTAAGCCTCGCCGACAGTATTTTTAGTTCATTTTTTTTAATTTTCTATAGGATAGGGTACTTTTTTTATTTTCGAGATCTGCCCTAAACTTAATGTTAGCCATAAACTGTGAATAAAGTAAGCTCCAATTCGAATATTATGAGATAAAACCCAAGGGAATTTCGCATATCATTTTGTTTAGTACCACACGGGACCCAAATGCAATCCGAAATAAAATTAATTGGATACGCTTGATATATTGTTGAATTAAGCACACCGAATGAGTATGTCATTCCCTGACAAATGCTTACTGGGTTTAGTGAAAGACATATTTATAAAAGTAATGGGATGTCTTACTTAATGTCCTTCAAGTTCAGCAACGTATATTTGCATATATAAAAACATTCACAACTCACCAATTTCCAAAGATGCTTTTCAATAATATACTGCATGTTTAGTTCATGCCAATGGCTGGAGTTAAAAACTATCAAATCCTTATAACTTTCAGTTACTTCTAAGCACAAAAGGCAACTCATTATTCTTATTTGGATATTCTTTGATACAGAATATATAAACAACACTCTGCTTATTTTTATATATGAATGAAACAAAAATAATATATTTTTCTTCACAAAATAATCTCAACTTTTTGACAATGTTTACGTCTAGAGGGCGAGGCCGATAGATATTGGAAGTCGGCGGCGGATAAGCAAAATGTGCCGGCTGCCGACCGGCTAAGACTTTTTTTTTCAATTTAACATTTCGTCGGTTGGTTATCTGTGTGCGGCACAGTATATTCAAAATACATTAGCCCAATTCACAATCTTGTGCAAATAGTCTTGCATCGTAGCATGTGCAAAATTGTGTAGTATATTGATATTCACCACTAAGAATTGTTAAGTGGTGAGTATCAATATATTAACCATTTTGCAAATGCTACGATGCACAAGTTTGTGAATTGGGTTATTGGTTGCAGGAAACCAATAACCAACCGATGATTTTACATTACCGGCCCTTTTCGCAATGTCCGATTAAAAGTTATGTAGAACTTTAACTTCCAGTTAGCCAAAAACGTTTTTCACAATATACGATTAGTATTTAACTAGCGGTCTCCACTAGCTATGAACTTGGTATGGGCATCATGTCGGACATCGCAAATGGCTAATGGAGACCGCTCATGTCCAACTATCGTCCATTCTCTGACATGGATGCCCGAACATATGTCTGAGCAACAATGTTCGCCATGAGATTCTCAGTCCGCGATCATTTGCAATAGAAAGAAACGAGACAGAACAAAATTGGTAAATATTCCATTTTGAATGCACTAGCGCTAAATACTTTAGATATTTGCTCAAGTTTGAAGACTGCACAGTGAACTTGTGTAGTGTATGTTGCAAACGCTCAGTTGTTTCGTGATTTTTTGAGAGTTCATTCACAACAAGAAATGAGCGCAGAGGAAATATTCTGGACAGAGTTCCTAGACTTATACAAAGAATCACCAGCATTATGGCGAACTAAAAAATAAAAAATGCACAGTTTACTTGTATAGTGTGTGTCACAAGCTTAGTTTAAGCACTGCCAGACTTGAGCACTTAACTTGTGTAGTGTATGGCAGACATCATGGTGTAATTATACAGGTGACTGCGTAAGGATTTGTTATACAAAAATACGGCAGCCCTAGCTGTGTAAAGAGCCGAAGAATGTCAAAAGCACAAAAATAATTGTACCAAAACCAAAACAAAACGAAGTTTTTGACATTCGTTAGCTACAAAGTACATAGAGCAAAAAATTATCAGCTGAAGTAACGCTGCCACCTGTTTAAATACACCTTGGCAGACATTAGTTTGTTAGGGGCTTGGTGAACAAATTACCAAAACATTTATGTACGTGTGATTTTGTATCTGTCTCCAATTCATTTCACTTAACTCAAACACGTACATATGTATATCTGAACTGCTTACTTTTGCTTCTTTTTGACAATCACATTTGTCAACTATAACTAGTCAATATTTACATAGAAACTGGTCAACTGTAAACTATTAAATAAACAAACATAATTTTTATATTATTTTAATTGTTTTTATTATTCATATTCTGTGACCCAAGCATCTATAAAAAATGTTTGTAAAATTAATGCAATTATTGAATTATTGATCTTAATTGATATCGATACAAAACCCTTTGCTGCATGATGAAATAATAATATTTCATCATGCTTTGCTGTATGCACCTATTGTTTATAAATTGTTACAATTATCAATTCGCCTTGGTGCTAACCTGAATAAAAAATTAAAAAAACGGAAAAACAGGAAATGAACAGTGATACAAACAAGGCGAATTCACATGAATGTGTAAATTCGCCTTGGATACAAATGTACATATTTATCAAAGGTAAAAAAAGGTATTTCCCCCAACTAAAAAGTCTAGTTAATTTTTCTTCTCTTTAGAAAATCACATTATGTAATTAAAAAAAATATTTCATTCAATAAGAATTGAAAATACTGAACTTAATCCCGCTTAAGAAATTATTCCTGATTAAGATTCCAATATACATAGTTTAAATAACAATAGAGCATATTCACAACAAATTATATATACATACATACTTGTATTACCATACAAAATACTGGTTTTAAAGTCTAATGCCCTTATGCAAAAACGATTGTTAAAGTTAAACTATGCTTTAAACCCGGTTTTGCCATACAAAATTCGCTTGTTCAACCAACTTTAAGTTTAACAACCGTTTTTGCATAAGGGGGTTAAAGTATACTTTGTTTTGACTATGAATACGCACCAATAACTTTAATTTGCACTTGTCTGCCTTTTGAAAGTCCATAATAATTCACGAAATTTTTCGTTCATCACAAAAATTCAAAACCAATATCTTTGAAACGTTTATTTGATACTTACATCAGAGCTGGCCACCGAGAGAAATGTATTCGCGTATGTGTATTCATTTGTATAAAAAGGCGATTGATAATCGGCACTCTGGTGCTAATTTGGGCAGCTCAGACTTACTTACATACTTATACATGTATTAGTTATAGAAGTGTACATGATTTATTAATCTTCTTTTTTTTTCGTTACAGATTTTTCTTTTCGATTTGCACAACATATTTTGCGATGTGAATGATAGTTTCCATTGGAGTAAAATGGTCTAGAACAATAGCCGCATACGTATAAGGGTTCGCCCCTATGCCTAGACATATGTTCCTAAAATTAAATTTAAATAAAATAGTGTTCATTAACAACCCCCCAAACCAAATGTTTCGACTTTTTCTGAAGTCAGACTTGTCGTACCGAGTTCGTTAAGACATTTCAGTAGTTTGTCTGAACTCAGACTTTTCGTAGCGAATTCGTTAAGAAATTTCGCTAGTTTCTCTGAACAATTTTTTTTTAAACATTAATGCTATTATGCAAAAACGATTGTTAAAGTTAAAGCATGCTTTAAAACCGGGTTTGCCATACAAAATTCGTTTGTTAAACCAACTTTAAGTTTAGCAATCGTTTTTGCATAAGGGGGTAAAACTTTGATTTTTGAGTACATAAGTCTGTGAAAATTTGTTTAAATAAATATGTATATGTATGTTAATAAAAAAAGGATTGTAAGGATTGTAACAAATATTAAAAGATGTGAGTATGTGCAAATTATTTCGACAATATGTAGCAGAAACATAACTGTGAAGACGTACTCTGCTATAAAATCAAAAAGAAATCGTACCTACATGTCGTTACGAATTCGTACCGCCATATCGTATCGATTTCGTACCGACATATCGTTGCGAAGTCGTGTCAATCATTTCATATAAAATTTGTTTCGGTATATTTCGGTTCCGATATCGGAAGATTTTGTCGACTAGTCGTTACGAATTCTTTACGAATTCGGAGCATTTGGTTTAGGGGAAAGTATATAAATATAAATACCATTAGAGCCATTTTTCCTTTAAATGTTTTATCACACAGCGTACACTTTACATATGTGATATTGTGCACCTTTCTAATGTGATTCTTAAGATTGCAATCAGCTGAAAACACTTTTGGGCACTCAGAACATTTAAATTCAGTTATAGCTCCTTCCGGTGGATGATGCGATCGCACGTGACGATTTAAACCTCTATTATCTGCAAACTGGCGATCGCACATTTTACAGCTTACCTTTGGTAAAGGTTTTCCTTCATGCTCTGCCATATGACGTGTGAAGTCGTATATTATAATGGATTTGCCACATAAATGGCATATTATATTTGTAAAGTGAACCACTCGGATGTGAGTGCGTAGGGAGTATATAGATAAATAGCTAGAGTAAGAAATTAGAACATTTCATACATGAGGCTTGTATTGATTCTGTTTTGAATAAATAAATATATACATATATCGTCATGCCGAAGTTATCTTCACGTACGTATGTATGTAATACTATGTTCCAAAACATGCTAAGTCGACATAGCATGCTATGCTGGGAATAAAATTTCTGAATTCATCGTTTATTAACTTAGATTCTGTAAAATTTTGATAGTAATCGGACCATTCTATCAAAAGTAATGAGCAAAAATGTACTTAGCATAGTTTGTCAAGTTTAAAAAACCTCTCTTTTAAAATGTTTTAAGTACACTTAGCATGATTTAGTTTAAAATTAAGTAATAAAAAACAACTAATTCAAAATTTTCTCCCACCTATAACATGCTATGTGTACTTAGATGACCACTGTAGGTGAGTAAGGACCACCAGATAGATGCTAAGCCTACTTAGGGGACAATCTTAAGTATTTTAAGTCACTTTTAACTATGATCTACAACAAATTTATAAAGTTCAAATAAACTAATAAAATTCTATTGCAATTATTATATGATTACAAAAAGTCTCAAGTTTATATCTCATAACGTTCCTGAGATATCATCAATAAACTTTAAAGGCGCTTATCTCAAAACTAGCTTTTTTGACTTATCATGTTTTAGAATGGAGCCGTCGATGTGTGTTTAACGTCTCAATCGTGTTTAAGAGCTTGAACACGACGATTTTGAGATGTTTCGCCATACATGGACTCTCAAATAACAAGTTTTGGATCAACATTTATTGTTTGAAAATTATAGAACGAATCGAATCGAAAAGTTGTCTCCTCTATTTTTTTTTTTTTTTTAACACACAACACAACCCGCGAAGGGATTAGCTTGTCTGCGGAAAACACCCAGGGTCTATGGTGGGAATCGAACCCACGACCTCTGGACTGAGAAGCTAGCATCGCTACCACTCAGCCACAGGGGCTGAGTTTTTGTCTGTAATGAATGTAGGACTCCAACCTTCAAATCAAACAAAACTATTAAATATTCGTACGTTATTTTGCACCACTTTTAGTATATAATCTGTAAAGCCTGAAAATTCAATTTTTCAAAATAAAAGTTTTTAGATTTACATAAATATTGATGTAGATCTTTGTAGTAGTATAAGTGAAACCGATTATGGCCATTAGGCTAGGTTTTTCTATTTTGGATGAATAAATGAAAAAAATATGTAAAGCTAATTTCGGCACGATAACAGAATTGAAGTTTTCAAATTAGTATTCGAATGGAAATTTCTTATTTGTTATACAAAAGGGATAAAGAGATTCTGTTTAACAGTCTGTTGCTAACATTTAATATGGAACATACACTCTCGATCATATGATAAGAAGCACTTGAATTTCTCTTGTGCAGTGGGCCGTATCTATATTGCCGACAGCTAAAATTTCCTCGTCGAGACTTGCCATTTTTGTTACTGCAATTTTTTAAAATTCTTCTTTAAAATTGCATTAGTTAAAAAAACTATTACACCACAAATTTCTCTGAAAAATTAACCATTAGTCCTAATTTACTATTGCTAAGCTGATTAGTTTGTCGGAGAGAGAGACGAGGGGAACATAAACTTTTCTTTTCCCCTCGTCTCTCTCTCCTAAAAAACTAATCAGCCTAGCAATAAGACTTTCTGAGTGTAAATTAGGACTTATATTTAATTTTTGTTATATTTTGTGTTTTTCATACAACTGAAGAAATAAAATTATAAAAAAGTCAAACATAACTAACAACCTTAAATTAACAAGTACGAATTTCAAAACAAAAGAGAGTTGCAGAGCACATGAAACTGTGTACCCCTCCCACGCTCGCCAATAAGCTGCAACAAAAAGTCTGAACAGGGACTAACATAGGATTGGGAAAATACTGAATTTTATTTTGCCTTTTTTTGGAAAATCTTTAAACTACTCTTGCAACTAAAGTTTAGTGTTGTTTGTGTTCTTTTTTTTTATTTCATAATAAAGTAATACAAATAATACAATATGTAGTATTATGGTGGCGGAATTTTAGCTGTCGACAAAATATTTAAAAATATATGTCCTAGTGAAGACCGTCGGAGTCGTAATACCACATTCGTAATAATACCGAATATCATAAGATTACAGGAGATTAAAAAAAATCAAACTTACGATTTATCACAATGTGTGCAAGATACCCTTTTATCTTCCGTATTATGTGTAAGCATGTGCCTTTTTAAAGCTGGTTGAGTTGCTAAACTTCTGCCACAAATGTCGCATTCCACCCTGTTTTCCTCATGAGCAAATCTTATGTGTTTCTTCAGGTTTACACGTTTAGAAAATGTTCTAGTACAGTATTTGCATTTCAAATATTCGGGATTTTGGTGGACATTAAGATGGTCCACTAATTCTACACGAGTCGCAAACTTAGTACCGCAGCACTTAACATATCCACGCTGATTGTGTACATCTTTGTAATGTTTCACCACTGCGGAATATGTATCCTGTGGGATCTTACAAATGTCACAACAGATTTGAAAATTTTCTGCTATAAATTTGTCTTCATCCGATAATTTATTTAATTGACCTGAATCATCAGAGGAAGTATCATCGTCGTTTCTGGAACTATCATCCTGATCGTCTTCTTCCATTTCATTTTGTTTAGCGTTATTTTCTGTTTTTAATTCTAATTTTGTTTTCAATTCATCTATATTTTCATCGAATTGCATACTGTTTTCTTTGTCGTTATTTTCTATTCTTTCAACATCTATCTTTTTGTCAATTTCATCTGGACTTTTATTGGATTTCAGTTTTTTTATATCAGTTTCAATTTTACTTTTGTCTTTGCTGGATCTTTGCCTCGAACTTTTTCTTGCAATAATTTTGTTATCATTTGTACTTTTCTTTCTAGAGCATTGACGTTTAGTTCGTCTTTTAAGGCAAATAGATTCTTCCTCATTTTCCATTTTGTTGTCTGCAGATTCATTTTCTATTTTTTTTAATTCTGAATGCACTTCAGATTCATTTTCATTGGACTTGTAGTTTTCTATTATTTCTACTTCAAATTTTATACCAACTTCATACGGATTTTCATTGGATTTTAGTTCGCTTATTTCAGTATTACTTTGTTCTTTGTTGGATATTTTCCCCGAACTATTTTTTACAATATTTTTGTCATGTAAACTTTTCTTTTCAGAGCATTTACGCTTGCTATTTGTTTTAAAATAACTTGCTTCCTCATCTTCCTTTTCAAAGATATCTATAGGATATTCCTCTCTAAAAAATAAAATTTCAGGTTCAGGTTGTGATACTTTTGCTATATTAGAAATTTTCTCAGCTTCTTCTTCGTTTCCTGTTTCAACAGCTTCTTTGGTAACTTCTTCAGTGGTCACTAAATCAATTAAATTTGAGCGGGCTTTTTCAAGTTTTAAGTAAAACTTATGGAAATTGTATAATTCTTGCCAACACGCTTGGCATATATAGGATCGAATATTTAAAACTTCCTGTTGAAAATATTAGTTTTAATTGATTTATAATCTGCCTTATCGTGGTTGGCGTATTTCAAATACGACTACGACTATTTGGTAATATATTAATATTCTTTATATTATATTCTTTTATATTATATTCTTTATTATATTACCTTTGGTAATATAATAAAGAATAAAGAATATAAAGAATAAATCTATGAATATGCGCTTGCTTTGTAGACGATTTGGGTTAAGGTGCTGGCATAACTGTATGCCAACCCATGTTGACTTCTTCCATCAATCTGTGTCCTTAATTGACTTCTTTTTATTAAGGACAGTATGCTAGTCAATACATCCGCTCAGTTTCAAATTCCTTTGATTTCGCATCATTCACTTGTTTGTGCATCCTTCAATTTTTGTGTTAATACCACATTAAAACCTATTTTTTTCAGAGACTTTTCAAATACTGACCTAGCAGCCATTGAGAGACATTTAGCTCAAACCGACTTTTCAGAACTATATGTTTCAGGAAATACAGACGAACAACTCTCGTTTCTCAATAACCTCTTAAATGCTCTTTTAAATTATGTTCCTTTAAGAAAATTTTTGCGCAAAGATAGCCCACTCCGACCGAAATTTAACAATGACATAATGTATCATAGATCCCTAACTAACATAGCTTTGAAGACTTTTTATGCCGATAGATGTGGCAGAAATTGGACTATATATAGCAGGCTTCGCAATATTACTAAGTCAAAGATAAGGAAATTTAAAAGGAGGTATAGTGCCCGTATTTTTCGCTCTGGCGATACTAAAAAAATGTGGAAGACCTTGCATAATGCTGGTATTTCTGAAAACAATTATGTAGATTCTGATATTAATGTTGATGCAATTAATGATCATTTCATAAACAGCCAGTTATATTCCATTGATGATAATTTAGATTTCTCGTTATTTAATAATTCCACCGATGGTTTCTCTTTTTCGAACATATCGCTTTCGGATCTTGTTTTGGCCTTGTCTGGTATAAAGTCTGCTTCGATTGGTGTTGACGGTATTTCAATAAAGTTTCTTAAGATTATATTTCCATTTATGGACAGACACTTTCTCTATTTTATAAATTGTATACTCACTTCCTCAAAGTTTCCCAGTGCATGGAAAATTTCGCGAATTATACCTATTCCAAAGACTGGTCATAAACTCTCTGTTGATAATGTGAGACCGATTAGTATTTTACCTACGCTTTCAAAGGTTGTTGAAATTATTATAAAGGATCAAGTTACAAGATGGATAGAAAATAAGCGATTGCTAAATGAATGCCAATAAGGCTTTCGTAGTGGCAGTAATACAGGACTTCTTTTGACTGGACTTACCGATTACATTAGAGGAAATATCAATATGGGTAGACTGACTGTACTAATTTCTCTGGACTTATCCAAGGCATTTGATCAGGTTGATCATAATTTATTGATTAAGAAATTAAATACTAAATTTTGTTTCTCTACTTCGTCCTGTAGATTAATTTGGTCCTATTTGACATGTCGTGAGCAATTTGTTTCCATAAATGGTTTGAGTTCGGGAGTTAAACAGGTTAGGTCGGGGGTTCCACAGGGTTCAGTTATTGGTCCTCTTCTATTTACTTTGTTTTTAAATAATCTATTTGATGAATTTAGCTTTGGAAGATCATTTGCGTTTGCAGATGATATCCAATTATTATGGTCTGGAGAAAATCAATTCTCTGATGCTTTACAATCTACCATAAATTTTGAACTAGCTGTAGTGGAAAATTGGATGCAGGCAAATAGACTTAAAATAAATCCAGACAAAACCAAAGCTGTAATATTTGGATCAAACAGTTCGGGTAGCCTCTACTTGGATTTAAAAATATTAGATGTTTCTATTGAATTTGTTGACAATATTAAATGCCTTGGAGTGATACTGGACAGTAGATTATCGTTTGATCAACATATTGATAAAGTCTATTCCAAGACTTGTTTTACTTTGCAAAGATTGTATCACCTGAACTTGTTTCTTCCTTTACATGTAAAAAAGGTGGTAGGTCATGCCTTACTTATGTCTCAGATAAACTATTGTGTGGAAGTATACTCTGGATGTAACTTGGGTAATCTGAACAGAATAAGGCTTCTTATAAATAAGATTGTGAGATTTGTCTTTGGCCTTAGGATTAGGGCACATGTTTCGAATTACATACAAAACTTCTTTAACTTAAAATTTGATGACTATTTGAAATTTCGACTACTTATTTACCTTTTTAATATTATAAAAAATCAAAGGCCTACTTTTATTGTTGAATCAATTTCGTTTATTAGGTCGACAAGAAATGCTCAGATCTTCATACCTCGTATTTACAACTCTATTTATGAAAAATCATTCGTAGTACGTGCAGCTCGCCTATGGAATTGCCTACCTAGAAACTTACGTCACTTTGCTATGTCTAGGTTATTACTGCAGCGGCGATTAATAAATTATTTTAACACGAGAATTGTCTAGCTAATTTTATTGGGTCTACAGTTTTGTAAAACATTGCTAAACTGTTTAACTGTAAAAATTGTTCAACAAATTCTTATAAATATATAAGCGCTTAACAAACCTGAAATATTTTTAGTGAATTATGCAGTACATATTGTGTATATATCATGAATTTGTACAAAATTCTATCATTTCTTTGATCTCGTGCGTATTGTACATATCATAAATGTATGCATATTGTATTAATATAAATATAAATTAATTTAGTTATTTTTTTGATTTTTAAACTATTCATAGTACGTTACAGTTCTTATCAAAACCTTGTAATAAATTTAAATGGCCAATAGGCCACATGTATTACATTAATGGAATAAATGAAATGAAATGAATACTTCAACAGCTTTTCTTTAATCTATTACCAAACAGTCGTAGTCGTATTTGAAATACGCCAACCACGATAAGGCAGAATATAAATGTTTGAGTATACAAGATTTTATTTGTTTATTAATACATATTCTACAAAGTAAATTAGTAGAATATGGTTGCGCAAAAATGGACGGGGTGACTAAGACCATACATACATATGTCCATGATGTTATTAACAGTATTCTTAAAAATGTTTTTGTGACTGACTATACCCGACCTATACCTTCACATAGGAAGTAGCAACGTGTTTGTCAACGAAATTCCACAAAAGAACCGCATGACTACACGGTTATCCGTGGCAGACCAGTCAACCAGTGCTAGCGAGACGAAAAACTCTCGAAGGCCAAACAACACACAAAAGTCTGACCGCACTTAAGAAATAACTGCGATGACGCGAGACCTGTTCTTCAGCCCAGAAGTGCTTAACGACTTATATGCAAATTATAAACCGAAATAAAATTGATTGGCTAGGTCTGCTATAGCGTTTAAAAATTCAGCACGCCGATTGAAAATTTCATTCCCTGCCAAATTCTTACCGAGTTAATGAAATATTTATAAATTTATAAAAGAATGGGATCCATAAAGCTTAGCAACGTATAGTTGCATACATGTATGTATAAAAACATTCACAACTCACCAATTTCCAAAGATACTTTTCAATAATATACTGCATGTTTAGTTCCTGCCATTCGCTGCAGTTAAAAACTATCAAATCCTTATAACTTTCAGTTACTTCTAAGCACAAAAGGCAACTCATTATTATTATTATTTGATACAGAATAACAAACACTTTATATATGAATGAAATAAAAATAATTTTCTTTACCACGAACGAACCATGATATAAATATATATATCATGGAACGAACTATAAAATTATTTCAACTTTTTGACGAGGCCGATATATATTGGAAGTCGGCGGCGGTTAGCTCAGAATGCACTAGGCGACGGTAAGCAATATCCGGACAGGAAGACTACTAGTCAATTAACTAGTAGCGATAACCGACACTTCGGTCACAGTCGCCAGTTAGGGGGTTGGTGAAAAAATTACTAAAACATTTCTTTGGGTGGTTAGTGGTTTGCCGTACAGTATATTAAAAATACATTATTAGCAGTTGTACAATATTTATTTACAAAAACAACATGATAGTGATAGATGTAGATGTGATAATTGATGTAGATCTTTTTAGTAGTATAAGTGAAACCGATTATGGCCATGAGGCTAGGTTTTTCTATTTTGGATGAATAAATGAAATGAAAATTTAATGAGTTGATTTTGGGTGTTTTTGTGTTAACACCTCCAATAAATACCATTATTGCTGCCAATGTTTACCTTGAAATACGCCTTTTGTGTGATGAGGATATTTAAGTTTCTAAAATGGTTTAGAAAATAGACAATTACCGATATCCGTATTCTCTCCTACTCGATACATTTTGCGTTTACATGAAAGATTTTGTACATTCTACAGAATTTGTTGACGTCGTAATACATTGTATTACAGTGTAAGGACACCTTTACTATGTTTCTTTTTTTGCCAGTCACTGATTTCATAAGTATTGGTCAACTATGACTAGTCAATGTTTACTTAGAAACTGGTCAACTACTACTAGTCAATATTTTCATAGAAACTGAAAAACTATAACTAGTTAGTCAATGGTTACGTAAATATTGGTAAGCTGTAACTAGTCAATGTTTACGTAAATACTGGTCGCAGTTTAACAGACTTTATGGATATAAAATAAAATATGAAACAATTTCAAACAAAAGCAGGTAATAGGAAAAACATATTTTTCTTCATATTCTGCCGACGTTCCCTCTCATACAGGGCTATCATGAATAAAATTTCACGTGAAATTTTTTCCAGGGAATAATTCCAACTAATAGCAAATAATAGGGAAAACAAAAAATTCTAATTGGCAAAGGGAGAAATTTCACGCGGATTTTTATTCATGATTGCCCTGATATTATCAAGAGTTAATATCCGGTATAGACGCTATGTAAGGTATGTGATGGAAATAATTTTTTTATGATGCTTTTTTGTATGAATTACCTATCGAATAAAATTTTAAAATATCTATTCTAATACATTCTTTAAGTAAAAATATCTTTAAATTTAACATTTATTAACGCGGTAGTAATTTTTTTGTGACTGTTCAAAATGTGTTGGGAATTGTTACAGCAACAATGAAATGCATATAGACAGCGCTGAACAACCATCGAATGGATTTAAAATTTTCAATAAAACTGCGTCAAACTTAAGTAAATAATTAAAAAACAAACCAATATATTTAATTTGCACCCCAGTCTGCCTTTCGAAAGTTCATAATAATTCACGAAATTATTCGAAATTCATAACACAATTTCAAAAAGAATTTCTTTCAAATTATTATTTGAAACTTTCATACATATGTATTAGTTATAGAACTGTATATGAATTATTCATCTTCTGTGCTTTTCGTTACACTTTTTTCTTTTCGATTTCCGGAACATGTTTTGCGATGTGCGTGCATGTTTCCATTGGCATAAAATTTTCTAGGACAAAAGCCGCAAACGTATAAGGGTTCACCTCTATGCCTTGCCATGTGCTCCTAAAATTGAATTTATATAAAATAGTCTTCAACAACAAAGTATATGAATATAAATACCCTTAGGGCGCCGGGTCCCTTAAATGTTTTATCACACAACGCACACTTTCTTGCATATGCATTATCGTGTACTCTTCTAATGTGTGTCTTGAGATTATAATCAGCTGAAAACAGTTTTAGGCACTTATCACATTTAAATTCAGTTATAGCTCCTTCCGGTGGATGATGAGCCCGCACGTGGCGATGTAAACAACTCTTATCTGAAAACTGGAGATCGCACATTTTACAGCTTACCTTTGGTAAAGGTTTTCCTTCATGATCTGCCATATGACGTGTGAAGTCGTATATTATAATGGATTTGCCACATAAATGGCAAATTATATTTGTAGAGTGAACCACTCGGATGTGAGTGCGTAGGGAGTATATAGATAAATAGCTAGAGTAAGAAATTAGAACATTTCATACATGAGGCTTGTATTGATTCTGTTTTGAATAAATAAATAAATACATATATCGTCATGCCGAAGTTATCTTCACATACGTATGTATGTAATACTATGTTCCAAAACATGCTAAGTCGACATAGCATGCTATGCTGGGAATAAAATTTCTGAATTCATCGTTTAACTTGAGCACTTCCTCACCGAAAAAAATATTGATATAATGTTAGTATCTGAGACTCATTTGACTTCGAGAAGTCTTTTTAAAATTTATGGCTACACTATATATGATACAAAGGACCCTAGAGGAAGGGCTTGCGGTGGATCAGCAATTCTAATAAAGTCAAGACTCAAGCACTATGTTCTTGATAACATTTGTGAAGAATACCTACAAGCAGCAAAGATTGGCATTGAAAGTTTTTGTTCAAATTTCGTTATATCATCAATTTACTCCCCTCCCAGATTTTCAATCACTGAGAATCAATATGAGGATTTCTACAAATCTCTTGGACCTTGTTTTGTAGCAGCTGGAGACTACAATGCGAAACATACGTTCTGGGGTTCGCGCCTTGTTACACCCAGAGGTCGAGCATTGTTCAACACTATTTCAAAAATGGGCTTGGATGTCATTTCGAGTGGGGAGCCCACTTATTGGCCTACTGACATACAAAAAATTTCGAATGTTATAGATTTTGGCGTCATAAAAAATATCTCTAGGGATTTAATTCAAGTTCAAGCTTCTCTTGATCTCTCGTCCGATCACTCCCCGACGATCATTACAATTTGTAGCTCATTAAGAAGTAACTTACCTGACCCATATGTGAAGATGATTAATCGTGTTAATTGGCTGGGGTTAAAAAAATATCTCAGCAGTCATTGTACGGAAAACATTACGCTTAGAACACCCGATGATATTGAATCGAACATTGCCAATCTCAGCGAGAATATTAAACAGGCTGCTGAACATGCCACTATCTCCCATCCGCAGATTGGGTTTAATAAAATTTATTCCACAGACATTGAACGTCTCGTACGTGAAAAAAGAAGGGCTAGAAGGGAATGGCAACAGCACAGATCACCACAAAATAAAATCAGATTTAAAGAGTGCACTAAACGACTCCAAGAGTTGCTTGCATCTGAAAAAATTGCATCTCTTAAAAATTATCTGGAGGGTCTTGATGTCACACCGGCGTCTAAAGCTTAAAACACCCGTTGAGTATAAGCCACCTCTACGCACATCTACCGGAGGTTGGGCAAGAAGCGATACTGAAAAAGGTAAAATATTTGCTGAGCACTTAAAATCCGTTTTTACGCCAAATATATGTACTGGTGTTGCTGATTTGCCGAATATAGTCGCTCTACCCCCTCAACACATTAAGTTTAAGACGCGTGATTTACAAAAATTAATTGCCGAACTCAACCCGAAGAAAGCTCCGGGTATTGATGGAATTAGTAATCAGATGCTGATGAACCTGCCTCGTATTGCAATGAGAATCCTGTTATTCATATTTAATGCTATTTTACGACTGGAGTATTATCCACACAACTGGAAACTTGCCAAGGTTAAAATGATTCCAAAGCCGGGCAAAGATATAACCAAGGCTGAGTCATATAGGCCAATAAGTCTACTATCTACAATATCAAAGCTTTTCGAAAAACTGCTCAAAACAAAATTGTCCCCAATTCTAATTAGTAGTGGTTGCATACCAGACCATCAATTTGGTTTTAGAAGTCAGCATAGCACCATTGAACAAACTCACAGATTGGTTCAATTTATAAGAAGAACTTTTGAGGAAAAAAGTATTGTTCTGCGCTGTTTATTGACGTTTCCCAGGCATTTGATAAAGTGTGGCATGAAGGCCTAATTTTAAAATTGAAGACTTACTTACCAATAAACATTTTAAATCTTTTAGAAAGTTACATTATTTCCCGTAAGTTCACTGTTGCGGAAGGAGACTTTACAAGTAGGCCTGAAACAATTTCATCTGGTGTGCCACAGGGGAGTATACTGGGACCAGTTTTATATTTAATTTATACTTGTGATATGCCTGTGAGCAGTAGTATCCATACTTCCACATTTGCCGACGATACAGCCTGCCTTAGTATGCATGAAAACCCTGATGAGGCATCCCGCAAACTCCAGGAACACATTAGCCAGATGGAGCTTTGGTTAAACTTATGGAGAATCAAGGTAAATGAACAAAAGTGTGTTCAAGTAACATTTACTTTACGAAGAGGTACAGGATTAACAATCAAGTTGTTTCTCAACATTCACATGTGAAATATCTTGGTATACACCTTGACCGACGACTTACATGGAAACACCATATTGACTCTAAGTTAACTCAAATGAAACTTAAATTAACTCAGGTACATTGGCTGATTGGTCGAAATTCAACACTTAGCCTAGACTGTAAACTTTTAATATACAAGTCGCTATTAAAGCCAATATGGTGGTATGGAATTCAACTATGGGGCACTGCTTCAGCTTCAAATGTAGAGAAAATTCAACGCAGGCAAAACAACATTTTACGCTCCATGGTACATCAAAAATTCAAATATACATCGTGATTTGAATATGCCACTAGTGACTGAAGAAATTGCAAAATACGCAGGCAAATATCTAACAAAACTCGAGTCACATCCTAATCCGCTTGCCCGTAATATTTTGAACTTTACTGGACACATCCGCCTAAAAAAGAGGGACACAAGGACTCTTATTCACAGCACTCCAGATGGGTCTTCCTGAAAATACTTTTAGTTTTTATATTTTTTCCTTTTGATTATCACTACTTATGTATTATATATAACTATTACTAAGCTTATGTCCGACACTGGTCGGGCCTAATTATATTTTTATATTTAAGATTTGAATACTTATTGTTAGGTCATATATGAAGATACAATAAATAAATATCATGTAAAAAAAAAAAAAATCGTTTATTAACTTAGATTCTGTAAAATTTTGATAGTAATCGGACCATTCTATCAAAAGTAATGAGCAAAAATGTACTTAGCATAGTTTGTCAAGTTTAAAAACCTCTCTTTTAAAATGTTTTAAGTACACTTAGCATGATTTAGTTTAAAATTAAGTAATAAAAAAAACAATTAATTCAAAATTTTCTCCCACCTAAAACATGCTATGTGTACTTAGATGACCACTGTAGGTGAGTAAGAACCACCAGATAGATGCTAAGCCTACGTAGAGGACAATCTTAAGTATTTTAAGTCACTTTTAACTATGATCTACAACAAATTTATAAAGTTCAAATAAACTAATAAAATTCTATTGCAATTATTATATGATTACAAAAAGTCTCAAGTTTATATCTCATAACGTTCCTGAGATATCATCAATAAACTTTAAAGGCGTTTATCTCAAAACTAGCTTTTTTGTCTTAGCATGTTTTAGAATGGAGACGTCCATATGTGTTTAACGTCTCAATCGTGTTTAAGAGCTTGAACACGACGATTTTGAGATGTTTCGCCATACATGGACTCTCAAATAACAAGTTTTGGATCAACATTTATTGTTTGAAAATTATAGAACGAATCAAAATTGTCTCCTCTATTTGTGTTTTTGTAATGTAATCAATGTAGGATTCCAACTTCAAATCAAACAAAACTATTAAATACTCGTACGTTATTTTGCACCACTTTTAGTATATAATCTGTAAAGCCTGAAAATTCAATTTTTCAAAATAAAAGTTTTTAGATTTACATAAATATGTAAAGCAAATTTCGGGACGACAACAGGATTGAAGTTTTCAAATTAGTATTCGAATGGAAATTTCTTCCATTTCTGTTTTAATGAGACACCCAGTAACTGATTTTAAAACATTCGGTAGCACCGGAAGGTAATTTTAAAATTGTATTTGTTATACAAAAGGGATAAAGAGATTCTGTTTAACATTCTGTTGCTAACATTTAATATAGAACCTACACTCTCGATCATATGGTAAGAAGCACTTGAATTTCTGATGTGCAGTGGCCCGTATGTATCTATATTGCCGACAGCTAAAATTTCCTCGTCGAGACTTGCCATTTTTTAAAATTCTTCTTTATAATTGCATTAGTTAAAAAAAAACTATTACCCCACAAATTTCCCTGAAAAATTAACAATTAGTCCTAATTTACACTAAGCAAGTCTTATTGCTAAGCTGATTAGTTTGTAGGAGAGAGACACGAGGGGAACATAAACTTTTTTTTCCCTCGTCTCTCTCTCTCTCCTAAAAAACTAATCAGCTTAGCAATAAGACTTGCTGAGTGTAAATTAGGACTAAGTCCTTTTTGTTATATTTTGTGTTTTTCATACAAACTGAGGAAATAAAATTATAAAAAAGTTAAAAATAACTAACAACCTTAAATTAACAAGTGCGAATTTCAAAACAAAATAGAATTCCAGAGCACATCACACTGTGTACCCCTCCAGCGCTCGCCAATAAGCTGCAACAAAAAGTCTAAACAGGGACTAACATAGGATTGGGAAAATAATGAATTTTATTTTGTCTTTTTTTTTAATCTTTAAACTACTCTTGCAACTAAAGATTAATGTTGTTTTTGTTCTTTTTCATAATAATACCGAATATCATAAGATTACAGGAGATTAAAAAAAATCAAACTTACGATTTATCACAATGTGTGCAAGATACCCTTTTATCTTCCGTATTATGTGTAAGCATGTGCCTTTTTAAAGCTGGTTGAGTTGCTAAACTTCTGCCACAAATGTCGCATTCCACCCTGTTTTCCTCATGAGCAAATCTTATGTGTTTCTTCAGGTTTACACGTTTAGAAAATGTTCTAGTACAGTATTTGCATTTCAAATATTCGGGATTTTGGTGGACATTAAGATGGTCCACTAATTCTACACGAGTCGCAAACTTAGTACCGCAGCACTTAACATATCCACGCTGATTGTGTACATCTTTGTAATGTTTCACCACTGCGGAATATGTATCCTGTGGGATCTTACAAATGTCACAACAGATTTGAAAATTTTCTGCTATAAATTTGTCTTCATCCGATAATTTATTTAATTGACCTGAATCATCAGAGGAAGTATCATCGTCGTTTCTGGAACTATCATCCTGATCGTCTTCTTCCATTTCATTTTGTTTAGCGTTATTTTCTGTTTTTAATTCTAATTTTGTTTTCAATTCATCTATATTTTCATCGAATTGCATACTGTTTTCTTTGTCGTTATTTTCTATTCTTTCAACATCTATCTTTTTGTCAATTTCATCTGGACTTTTGTCGGATTTCAGTTTTTTTATTTCAGTTTCAATTTTACTTTTGTCTTTGCTGGGTCTTTTCCTCGAACTTTTTCTTGCAATAATTTTCTTATCATTTGTACTTTTCGTTCTAGAGCATTGACGTTTAGTTTGCCTTTTAAGGCAAATAGATTCTTCCCCATTTTTCATTTTGTTGTCTTCAGCATCATTCTCATTTCTTTTTAATTCTAAATCAATTTTAGTTACATTTTCATCGGAATTGTAGTTCTCTATTCTTTCTACTTCAAATTTTGAACCAACATTTTGAACATCTAGATTTTCATTGGATTTTACTTTGTTTATTTCAGCATTACTTTGTTCTTTGTTCCTCGAACTATCTTTTCCATTTTTTTTGTCATGGGAGCTTTTCTTTTCAGAGCATTTACGCTTGGTATTAGTTTTAAGAGAACTTGCTCCCTCTTCATCTTCCTTTTCAAAAATATCTAGAGGGCATTCCTCTCTGAAAAATAAAATTTCAGGTTCAGGTTTTGATACTTTTCCAATATAGGTTCCTGTTTCAACAGCTACCAAAGAAACTTCTTCAATGGTCACTAAATCAATTAAATTTGAGCGGGCTTTTTCAAGTTTTAAGTAAAACTTATGGAAATTGTATAATTCTTGCCAACACGCTGTGCAAATATACGATTGACTATTTAAAACTTCCTGTGGAAAATATTAGTTTAAATTGATTTATAATATAAACATATCGCTTATTTACTCAAACAACGTCATAACTCAAAAAACATAATTTTTGAGTTAATAATGCAGAATTAATATTTATATCGTTATTCATATTGTGTACAAATCTCATATCTTTTGTACTGAACTCTTGAAAAAAAATATTTTTCCATTAATTCGTTTTTTGTTAAACTATTTTTTTGAGTTATGACGTTGTTTTGTTACACAACTCCCAAGGAAGAGATATTTGTTTGGTACATACTCTAAAGTTACTATTTGATTTTTATTTTTTTGCTTAATTTTTAAAATGTAGAAAGCGTAATTTTTGCGTTAAAATTAATATTAACCGATTTAAATGGAATTTATCGCGTCTGTAAAAAAACTCTTATATGTTAAATTTAATTTATTTTATTTATTTATTTATTTATTTATTAATATCAATACAATGAAAGCCTTAATGGCCAATATAAGATGTATTGTAAGGAGAAAAAATGTAACTATGTAAGTATTTACAAGGATAAATTAGTATTATATACATAGATAAGTTTAGCATTTACAGATAAATAGATTTTTTTATATAAATTTGCTATGATTAGGTTTGGCTCCCCAGCCATATGAGCATTGAATGAAAAATATGGTTAAAAAGAATTGATAACAAAAAAGAGATTTCCTATAGCCAAGGATAACAACATATTTAATTAATTTTTTTTTTTCATTTAATAGTTATATCAGTACAAAGTAAAGTATGTCCTTCTGAGGCAAATAAAACTAGTACGCGTTGAATAATCAGCAGCTAAGACCGATTACCATTAAGATAAGTGAGCAGTTTCTTCCTGTAATTAGGATAAGAATAAGAGAAAAGTTTAAGCTCATTAGGAAGTGAACTCCATACATGGTGGATTCTTTTTACAAACGATCGATCAGAGATAGAAAGATGTCCAATAGGAACAGAGATTTGAGTATTTCGTGTTGAGTTAGTAAAGGAAAATTTATTAGCAAGTAATAAAGGTCGTCCGGATTTCATAATTTTGTAAAAATGAAGTAACAGTCGTAAACTTAAATAGTCGTTAAATTCGCATTTTAAGAATAGGGGTATGAGTTCATAAGTACGACCGTGTTCCTCGATTCTGATATTAAACACATAGCGAATTATCTTTTTTACAATACCATTAATAATATTTATGTTATATGTCCAAGTACCAGAAAGAACTTCAAGGCAATAGTTGATACGAGACATAATGAGGGAATTACCTAATCGAAATCTGATGTGCTTAGGTGTAAATGCTCTCAGTGCGTAAAGCCTCCTCAATAACTGGCAACTTTTGTTTGCTATAGAATTTATGTGGTCATTAAAATTTAGTTTACTATCGAATATAACGCCAAGACATTTGAGCTTATCGACGAAATCAATTGGCTGTCCATTTATAAAAACTCGCGGTTGAGGAGGTAGGTAGCGATTTGACAGAGAAAAGTTTAAAGCTTTTGTTTTTTGCGGATTTATCTCAAGGGAGTTTGTATGCATCCAATTGGATATGGAGTTTAAATGGTCGTTCAAACAAATCTCAAAATTCCTGAAATTACCATCATCGTAAACAATAAGAAAATATCATCGGCAAATACGAAAGATTGACAAAAATTGTGGAACAAATCTAGTTTAGGGGCACCTCCCCAAAATTAAAAAAAAGTATATCATCCTATAGTAAATTGAAAAATAAGAAAAAAAAAAATTAAATAAAAATATTGGCGGCGAGGCTTAGTTTCCGAGTTATGGGCCTCTGAAATTCTAGTACAATATTTTGATTATACGGTGTTTTTCAACGAATATGACCAATATTGGTATTTCAAAAATTAAAAAAAAATTGCTATCCTATAATGCAAAGCTTTCATGCCTAATAGCGTATTTCTGCGCTGCAGGCCTTCGGCCGGGCTTAAGGATTTTTACCACCATGGTGTTACCCGAGACGGCGTAGCCTAGTAATGATTTTCTGGATTGCAAAGTTTTCTTGCCAATAATGTTTTTTTTTAATTTTCTGTAGGATAGCATACCTTTTTTTAATTTTTGAAATACCAATATTGGTCATATTCGTTGAAAAACACCGTATAATCACAATATTGTAACAGAATTTCAGAGGCCTATAACTCGGAAACTAAGCCTCGCCGCCAATATTTTTATTTAATTTTTTTTTCTCATTTTTCAATTTACTATAGGATAGGATACATTTTTTTTGGGAGGTGCCCCTAAACTAGATTTAAGCCTGAAAATTAATTGGTTAGGCCTGCTTTAACGTTTAGAAATTCAGCACGCCGATTGAGCATGCCATTCCCTGCCAAATGCTTGCTGGGATGTCTTACTTAATGTCCTTCAAGTTTAGCAACGTATATTTGCATATATAAAAACATTCACAACTCACCAATTTCCAAAGATACTTTTCAATAATATACTGCATGTTTAGTTCATGCCAATGGCTGCAGTTAAAAACTATCAAATCCTTATAACTTTCAGTTACTTCTAAGCACAAAAGGCAACTCATTATTCTTATTTGGATATTCTTTGATACAGAATATATAAACAACACTCTGCTTATTTTTATATATGAATGAAACAAAAATAATATATTTTTCTTCACAAAATAATCTCAACTTTTTGACAATGTTTACGTTTAGAGGCCGATATATATTGGAAGTCGGCGGCGGCTAGCTCAGAATCTCGTCGGCGCCGTCTAGTAAAATGTGCCAGCTATTTTTTTATTTTGACATTTTACCAAGGCGAAGTTGATCTTAATTCACCAGTTGGCATAACTTCTCTGCTGTCAAATCAAACAAACCGCTAGAATATATTCTGACAGCAGGACATTTTACACTATCAAATATACATTTTACACTATCAATTCACCTTAAGGTGAATATGCAGAGTTGCACATCGAGACCATCTGGCATCAATTCGCCTTGCATTTTACATTGCCTAATAAAACATTATCTTCAAATCAAATAACAAGACGTCGGCGCAGCCGTTGTCAAATTTTTGTTAATGCACCCGTACATGCGAAGATTTTGTGGTTCTTTAATTATAATAAATTACAATTTCTTGTCGTCGTTTATCATAATTCCTGCAATATTTCACTTAATAATATGTATTGAATTGCTTTCATTTAATAAAACATTCTTATACATATTTCTTAATTTTTATATACATATTTTTTTCATCTAAAAATTTTAGCTTTTGCAAATAAATTAATATATCAAAAAGTTTGTTTAGGTTTTTTATCAAGACAAATTTGTCTTGATACTGATTTGACTTTTATCATGGTAGAAATTTATCAGGTATATACTCACTATTAATGGCGTTTTCTTTTCTAAAAGAAAAGTGTAACATATATGTTACATGTAATTTGGCAACATTTTTAAATGCTCACCTGATTTTTAAAAAGTGTTGCATATTTTGCGTTTACAAAAGAACCATTTTCCAACAAGTTTCGGCATAAAACAATGACGAACTATAAAATGATTAATTTTTTTTATAGACAATAACAAAAACAGCTGTTAATACAATGCTGCACTCATGCCTAAGAGTAAAACTGTAAAATCAGCTTGGACACGAGCTCATGGTACCCATATTCTTCAGCGGCGGCTAAGTAATTACGAAAATTGTCGGCAGCGGCTCTAAGCTGGCTGGGAGCAGATCGGCCTCGCTCTCTCTTCATGAGTCTGCTGATAGAGATGCCACTTTTATTTTGCTTAATATTCAGGGCAATCATGAATAAAATTGCGCGGGAAATTTCTCCCTTTTCCAATTAGATTTCTTTTGTTTTCCTTATTGTTTTTAGTGGTTTTGCTTTGTATTTTAAAACTAATTGAATTTGAGTATATGCAAACATAATACTCGACGAAAGGTTATACGATCATTTAACGGTATAAAAATAAATACAAATTTGTAAACGTGAATTCTGTTAGAACTCCGTACCGGTGCTTTAACAATGAAAAATCTCAATTCTGGCAATACCAAGCAACAGAATTATAGTTTTTACTTTCTGTCCTGTTACGAATCAGCCGACTCTTTTTTCTTTATAAGAACTCTAATACAAGTCGTTAGTTTTTATCATGATACAATAATATTATATTATTGTATCATGGTTTTTATGTTTCGGTTCAACCTGTGAAAAGCAAAAAAAAATTAAAGATATTTTGAAATAAATTGTGATTGTGCTTTTATAATTTAAAAAATTTAATTTTTAAAAGAAAAACATAAAATTATATTGAAACTTAACAATGGACGATGCAAAACTCGCCACTTCAGGGGAAAACTGGGATCCTTCTGATCAGAAGCAGCTGACAAGTTACTACAGAAAAAGTAAGTACTCAAATTTAGAAGCAGAACGGCACAGCACAGAACAGCAACGGCAACAGAGAGTAAAGGCAGAATTAGTCTTTACGTGCTGTTCTGTTCTGAATCAGCTGCTTTGTTTCTCTTCAATTGAAAGTCAGTATGTGTGGTTAGTTTTTCCTTTTTCGTTCTGTTCTGTTGCGGACAAATCTGTAGAAAATAGAATTCAACGTTAAGTAACAGCAAAAGTGTGTATGTGTTAGTGTGTTGTGATACTTTGTATAGGTTGCCAGCTGATTCTTTTCACAGAAAAAGTAATTGCAAAATAGTTGATACAGAAAAGAACGGCACAGAACAGCAACGAAAATGAGGCCTTAAACTTTACTTTATGTTGCTGTTACTTAGTATAGACTAATGAGGCCTTAAGTATTTGCATACGTAATGCAGACATATAATATATGTACATATCGTTAGCTAAAATGCAAAAGGGCGTAACCTAACAAAAATTATAATTTTACAGAAGCAAAAAACTAAAACAAAAAATAATCAAACTTGTAGTTACATACCCTTGTTTTTTTTTTTGTTAATAAAGCCTCACTTTTTGAATTTTTTGGTTTTTTGCTTGTTACGGGCTTTTGGATTTTAGGTGACGATATATTATATATCGTCACATAAATCATCATATTTACAAACTTTAAGGTATGTCATGAAAATATTTTTTTAGGATGCTTTATTGTATGAATTCGATATCGAATAAAATTTTAAAATATTCCAATATAGTTTAAATAAAAATATTCAGTTAAACCTCGATTAACCGGGCTTCTATTAATTGGTTACATCTTTTAACCGGCATGCGGTTCTTTTTATTTTTTCCCCTCTATTATCCGTACTTTACCTCCATTATCTGTGCTTTAGATTTATACTTCTATTAACCGTGCTTTACATCTATTATCCGTGCAGCATTCACATGTTTTTTATTATGTAAATCTAAGTCCAGTGTTTCCCCTTTTTAAGTTCATGCGCCCACACATAAGAATATATTTGATTTTGCATTCTTTATGACGATTTGTATGTTTTGAATAATCGAATGTTTAATAAAAATAAATAAATTTCTGTATATTTTAATATAACCTCTATTAACCGTGTATTTCGATTATCCGTGCTGGTGCTGGTGCCGGTCACACGAGAGCCGGATAATCGAGGTTTAACTGTATTTAATTTCCACACTAATCTGCATTTTGAAACTCAATAACAACTCACGAAATTGTTCGAAATTCATCGCACAATTTCAAACCAAATATCTTTGATATCTTTATTTGAAACTTAATAAGAATTATTCATCTTCTGTTCTTTTCGTTACACATTTTTCTTTTCGATTTCCGGGACATATTTTGCGATGCGTATGATAGTTTCCATTGGAATAAAATTGTCTAGAACAAAACCCGCAAACGTATAAGGGTTCACCCTTATGCCTTGACATATGTTCCTAAAATTAAATCTAGATAAAATAGTCTTCATCAACACAGTATATAAATAAAAATACCCTTAGGGCGCTGGGTCCTTTAAATGTTTTATCACACAATGTACACTTTCTTTCATATGCATTATCGTGTACTTTTCTCATATGCGACTTAAGACTGTCAGCAGCTGTAAACACCTTTAGGCACTCAGCACATTTAAATTCAGTTATAGCTCCTTCCGGTGGATGATGTGCCCGCACGTGTCGATTTAAACCTGTCGTATTTGAAAACTGGCGATCGCACATTTTACAGCTTAACTTTGGTAGAGGTGTTCCTTCATGCTGTGCCATATGATGTCTGAAGTGGTATATTATGATAGATTTGCCACATAAATGACAAATTATATTTCTAAGGTGAACAATTCGCATGTGACTTTTTAGGGAGTGTTTAGATAAATAGCTAGAGTAAACAATTAGAACATTTCATTCATGAGGCTTGTATTGCATTCTGTTTTGAATAAATAAATAAATACATATGTATGTATGTATGTACATACAGTATGCAAAGTTCGTATTCGTACACCCTCAATAAAAAAACCCACTGCCTTGTATAAATTAAATTACTTATTTCTTGCAATATTTTTAACCCCAGACCAAAAAAAAGGGGTGTTATAAGTTTGTAGTGTGTGTCTGTGTATCTGTGTGTCTGTCCGTGTCCACGTACAGCGCAAACGGCTGAACCGATTTTAATTTAGTTTTTTTTGTTTGAAAGGTGACTTGATCGAGAAGGTTCTTAACTATCTCTCAAGTCTCGGGCCAGCCGTTTAGAAGATATCACATCTTTTCTATATATGTCGGGAGTTTTTAAAATTTTTAATTTTTGTTATGTTTACAGAGGTTGTACTTAATATAACATTTTAATAAAAATATATTTTATTAAATTTTTTTTTTAAAGAAAATCATAAATTTCTAATTAAAAAAAAAAAAAATTCATACTCGTACACGTATTTTTTTAAAAGTCAGATTAGAAATTGCTACAATTACAAAAAAAAAAAAGATTTTTTTATACTAAAACTAGTTTTTAAAATAAATTTTTGGGACTATTTTAGTGTACGAACGTAAATTTTGATCCTTAGGGATAGTTAGTGAATGTCGCTATTTTCTATACAATTATTGAACAGAACATCTTTGAATAGAACATCTTTTTATAAATTCGTGCAAAAAAAATAAAAATTAAAAATAGTATAGTAATTTATTTAATTACAAGAGTTTTTCTTTTTTTTAAGTTGAGGGTGTACGAATATGAAGTTAGTGTACTGTATGTATATTAGGGAAGTAACGAATACCAGTTTAGCGAATGCGAATGCGAAAACGAATAATACATTTTAATTTTTGCGAAAGCGAATGCGAATGCAAATATTACAATACGTTAAAAAAATCACATGAAAATAAATTTATGTACGAACATGAAGTTGTGTTGTATACATAGATCTACTTGAGTCTTGAATTCAGCAAATATTTATTAATTTATTAGAAATAAGAATTGTTAAGATTAAAGATATATGAAATCATATATAAGTATAGATAATAATTAAAAATAAATTTATATAGGCAATCATCCATTCGTACTTTGGCCCTAAGACTTTGTACTAAGTTCAACATTTCCTGTAAAATGCTACACGAATAAATATTAAGAAAAATTGGAATGAATTGATCATGAAAATTTTTTTCAGAAGTAGTACTCTATTCATCTTGGGAAAAACGTGAAATATATCTTTAACACTTTAAGTTTTCATGCGAAATAATATGAGTGGTAGTTGTTTCGCAAAAAATTTACAACAAAGAAGGATTAGTTAATATTTTTGCATTTAAAATTTTTGTACGAAGTAATGAATGGGGCTTTCCATTTTTCAAAAGTTTTAACAGACTAGTCTTAAGTAGAAACTATTTTCGCGCAATTCAAACACCTTTTCTTTTTCAAAAACTGGAAAATATTTCCAATATTTTTGTCTTTAGTATTCGCTTTAAATATTCGCATACATTTTAACGAATGCAAAAGCGAATGCAAATAGCAAAAGTAAGCGAATTATTTGCGAATGCGAAAGCGAATGCGAACATTCGTTACATCCCTAATGTATATCGTCATGCCGAAGTTAACTTCGCGTATGTAATACTAGCTGTTTCTTTACTTTTTGGGTAAAATGAGAGCAAACTATAATTTCTCTCAATACTACAGAAAAATGCATAAAACATAAAAGGAAACGTCAATACATGTATGCACATTTTTCATCATATTGTGCATGTATTGGTGAACTGTCAATGTATTGAAGTTGCGAGCTACCCACCAAACACAAAGTCACACAGTTAAAATATTAGTTGAAAATAAAACATTTTCTAAGTAAACAGTCAATTGTAAGCAACCATATTTTTATTTTTTCCAAATAAATGTTTGTATTTTTATTTAAGGCCCCTATTATGATTTACAACTAAGTGGATAGATATGTAGTTGAGTTGTAGTTTCCAAATCTTTATTATGGATTACAACTTTTTTCACCATGAGACAACTACTTTTTATCAATTGTGGTTTGGTTTTTATTTCGACTATTGTATTAGTTTAGCTTCATTATTCCATATGCCAACCAATCCCATTTATCAACCAATATTATTGCCATGTTCATAAAACAAAATCTCAAGAAGAAATAGGCCAAAACTAAAAATATCTAAAATATTTTGTGATGGCTACTACTATGCATAGATATAAGAACATTTTCTTTTCGAGCATTGTTTTGAATACAACTAAAATTAGTTGTAATTCAGAATATCAAAAGAATAGTAAGTTGTTTTAAAGTTAAGTTGTTACAATTTAAACTAAACTTAGTTGAGTTGCAAATCGTAATAGGGGCATACAATTTGTTTCTTTCCCTACCATTAAACTTATGAATATCGCTATGAAAAGCATCATAATGTTTTTTAATGACATTTTCCCTTATTTCCTTAAATCTTTGATATGATGCGTTATTTATAATAAAATATTTTTCGCATACATATTATCAATTTGAAATGAATCACGTGTGTTTGCTAGATAAATACCCTTGAAAAAAAATAATATAAAAAAGTTGTAAGCATTCGTCGCTGTCTCCACAAAGTACACTCATCGACGACTAAATGAAAGAGCATAAAGGCTCAGTTAGCCATTTACATACGTTGCCGCAATTTTTTAGAATTCTGCTCTGAAATTGCATTACTGTCCACCAGATCGGGTCGATTTGTGTGGACAAAAATTAATCGATATTGTGCCATCGATTATTCTATAACTTTTGGCATGAGGAAAAAAAAGTTCCACTACGAAATATAAAAAAAATCATTTTCGATGCGCCAGAATTTCAATTTCTAGATGTTAGCAAGATTTGCTCGGTAAACTATTAGCTACATTATAGCTATGTATGTCTGTATTAGCTGTTGGCCGAAAACTTATGACACCTTTTTTTGAGAATGCACTGATTTTCGAAATCTTTGGAGGTCCATAAAAATAATCGGCCACCAAAATCGCCAAGCTGGGTATAGGGTTTTTTTATCGAACCTATACTGTCAGCACCGTGCGGATTTTTCACTGTTGCACTGTGTAATATAATCTGTAAAGCCTGGAAACTCAATTTTCCAAAATAAAAGTTTTTTGTCGTATATAAATAAGTAAAGATAACTTCGGCACGATAATAGGCTTGAAATTTTCAAATTAGTTTTCGAACCATATGCAAAGCAAATTTTTTCCATTTCTGTTTTACAGCAAGTAATAATTGGTTTTAAAACATACGGTAACACCGTTTAGTTACCGTTAGTTTTCGAACCATATGCAAAGCAAATTTTTTCCATTTCTGTTTTACAGCAAGTAATAATTGGTTTTAAAACATACGGTAACACCTGAAGGAAATTTTAAAATTGTAGTCAGTGTTGCCGAATCACGGGTAATTACCCGAATCAGGTGTAATTCTTATGTGCATGTGTAGCGCGTGGGTAATTGCTCTCAGGTGTAGTTCACGGGTAATTTGAAGTTCTTTTGTTGTATATAATAAATATATATATCGATGGCTTAATATAAAACGGGCGTATCTCAATTTTTTTGGAAATCGCGTTTTTAATGTTTTCTGGGAGACCACGTATAATTGCATCCTCCTTGAAGATCTTAGTACGTTAGAGTTCAGAATCAAGGACTTATGGCAACTTAAAAAACTGTTTCTCCATGTAAATGCTTAATTTTTCTTCACTTTTTTGCTTCTCCTATAAAATATAGAAAATTCGAGTTACGCCTTTTTTATATTAAGCCATCGATAATATAATAAAATATAATAAATTATCGTCAGATGCCGTTGCTGAAATTTTATTATTTAAAGAAATAATAATTTTAAATCTCTCCTAAGCAATAGTAATAAAAATTTAAGTTCCAGTGACCTTATTAGTTTCAGATTTTTATGTTGCTTTTTATTACGTAAATTTTTTTTGTATATTTCTCTTTAATTATGCAAAGCAACTCTGTTCCCATCAATATATTAATAGAGTTCTGTCAAATTTTGAACAAGTTCCGTCATTTACTTTGCGGTTAACTGCTGTTCAAAACATATAACCTCGTGTATTTTTCTAAAAATGGAAAAAAGTGAATTTCGAGTGCACATTAAACATTATTTTTTGCAAAAAAAAAACTTCAATCAAACCAAGGTAACGCTCGATAAATACTATGGGGATTCTGCACCATCGATTTCAATGGTAAAAAAGTGGTTTACTGACTTTCGTTGTGGTCGCACAAGTACAAATGACGCTGAACGTTTTGGACGGCCAATTGAGGTCAGTACACCCGAAAATCGAAGAGTAAAAGTGCGATCGAAGAGTAAAAGTGCGTGAGATTGTTGATGCCATAGGCATTTCATATGGCAGTGTGATTTCGATTTTAAATGATCAACTGGGTTTAAGAAAGTTGTCTGCAAGATGGGTGCCGCATTTGCTCACAATCAACCACAAACGCATATGCAGTTTCCATGGCAAAAATTCATGAATTGGGCTGCGAATTGCTCCCTCATCCGCTTTATTCTTCAGATTTAGCCCCGAGTTACTATTTCTTATTCCCAAACTTGAAGAAATTGGTGGTCGGAAAGAGATTTGACTCCAACAACGAATCATTCCACAAACCAACGCCTATTTGAAGGATCTCGAAAATTGCTATTTTTTGGAAAAAATACAAAAACTGGAGAAACATTGGACTAAAGCTTAAATTAGACGTGATATAGCCATAACCAAACCAAAATTCAATTGGTTTCTATGGTGAGAGTTATGGCGTTATGGCGAGTCACCTATAATCAAATACAGTGTTGCCCGTTAGTTTGGTTCGAACGGCTGTTTTCTATGGCTATGTTTATGTCACGTCTGATTGAGCCTTAAGTGTATTGAATTAAAAGGAGATTATGTTAAAAAATAAATTTTTGTATTGCAAAAAAAAACTGTGTTTCATTCATTCATGGACATATTGATGAACCCTCGTATATCTAGAGCCTATATTAAAAATACGTCAACTCAAAAAAGCTAACATTTCAGTAGAACGAAAAAACTAGTTAATTCGCTAATTATTGTAAAAATAATTGCATTTCATTGTAATCATTAATCATAAGTAGACCTTAAACGAGATTTTTGAAATGTGGAAAATATTTATTTTAATATTGGGTGTAATTCCGTTGAAATCGGGTAATTTTGGCTCCTACGAGGTGTAATTTTGAATATATATTTTGGTAACACTGATTGTAGTTGTTATCACTGTTGGGATTTGTGATACAATTGTACCAAATTTGGTACAATGCATATGCATTGATACACTGGTACACCTTATACTTCAGTGGTACAATTTGAAATTGGCGTAATCAGTTTTTCGATACCTCATACTGTTTTCGAGATATGATGTGTTGAGTTTGTCGTATGTGGCACTTGCTGATACAATTTTCCAACTTAAAACTCAATTTACTCGAAACTATAAAAATCCACATACTACAATTAAATTATCAATCGACGATATTTAAAAAGATATTTCGTACCGAAAACAGAAATTCAAGTGGTTCTAATCATCTGATCGAAAGTGTTTATTCAAGTTATAAAACTTAATATATAAATAAAATTAAGGGCCTGTTTCTCTAAATGCGAACGATAGATTCGATCGAACATTTATACTAAAAACAAAAACAAAAAACTGAAATTTGTTTTTGTTTCCAATATTAATATTCGATCGAATCTATCGTTCGCATTTAGAGAAACAGGGGTTACGTTTTAATTTGTAACATGCATATGGATAACAAAACAGAATAATAATTTTTAAGTTTTGTTTACCATTTTTAGTGTTTTATATACAGCATTTATCGCTTATTTTCACGTCGGTTATTTGCATTTAACGCGCATATACATCTCAACATCAGTAATTTTCTATTGGTTTTTAAAAATCCTTAGTTGTTTCTTGTATTTGTATTTCTCGCTCTTATGCACCATAAAGAATTGTAAAATTTTTTCTAACTCAAGAAAATCACACTCATATGTAATGTGATTTCCCAAAAATCACATTTTTATTTTTTGCGTTTTTTTACATCATTTTTTTTACTTGTATGCAAAAAATAAACCAACTAAATTCATTATTTTACATACTGAATTTAATTTTTCACTAGTACTTAGTGGTGACGTTTTTTTTGTGCAAATTTTTGCCAAGTGTGAACGTACCTTTACATATCTATAAGAGTTGTTTTTACATATACACCACTGAAGCATATAAGAGATCTTTTTTTATAAGCAGTGCAAATGCTTCTAAGCGAGTTTTTATCATTGCATTTCACGCTTATAAGCACAAAAAGTCATGCAAAATTTTGAATGCATATAAGCGATAAATAGTGTAAAGCACGTTCGCTTTAGTTGAACCTCGTAAACAGAAAAATAAAAGATCTAGATTTTTCCAATTGTTCGAAAATTAATTTCTATTGGAAATCTCGACTTCGACTATGTCATTTTTGTTCTGGATTAATTACCACAACTCCGACAACGTCGTAGTCGGAGTCTTATTCCCACATTAGTAATTAGTTCGAGTATCATTTTATACAATCCCCCTTATTGTGAAAGGCGTCGTAGACGTCACATCAAGACGATAGGAAATATTGTCACATATCTTGCTCTTTATCGGCAACAATTAGCTCTTATTGACAATCTCTTACTAATCTCTAAGACTTTGTAAATTAATTTAGCATGTTAATAGTAGTCAATTATTGTCGACAAAGAGTAGACAAGTGACAATTTTTATTGTCGTCTTGATGTGACGTCGATGACGCCATTCACAATAAGGGGTAATATGATTACAGGAGATTTAAAAAAAGTCAAACTTACGATTTACCACATTGATTGCAAGGTATTCTTTTATCTTCAGTATTATGTGTATCCATGTGCCTTTTTAAAGCAGATTTAGTTGCTAAACTTATGCCACAAATGTCACAATCCACCCTCTTTTCTTCATGGACATGTTTTGTATGTATCTTCAAGCATGTACGTTTAGAAAACGTTTTGGTGCAGTATTTGCATTTCAAATATTCGGGATTTTGGTGGACATTAAAATGATCCACTAATTCAACGCGATTCCTAAACTTAGTATTGCAGCATTTAACATATCCACGCTGATTGTGTATATCTTTGTAATGTTTCACTACTTCGGCAAATGTATCCAGTGGAATTTTACAAATGTCACAAGTAATTTGAACATTGTCGGCTATGCATTTGTCTTCATCCGATAATTTATTTAATTGTCCTGAATCAGCCTCATCGGAGGAAGTTTCATCGTCGTTTCGGGAAATATCATTCTGATCGTCTTCTTCTTCCATTTTGTTTTGTTTAGTGTCATTTTCTGTTATTTTTAATTCTAATTTTGTTTTCAGTTCATCTATATTTTCATCGAATTGCACACTGTTCTCTTTAGCGTTTTTTTCTATTCTTTCAACTTTCAACTTTTTGTCAATTTCATCTCGACTTTTATCGAATTTCAGTTTTTTTATTTCAATTTCACTTTTGTCATTGCTGGACCTTTTCCTCGAACTTTTTCTTGCAATAATTTTCTTATCATTTGTACTTTTCGTTCTAGAGCATTGACGCTTAGTTTGTCTTTTAATGCAAATAGATTCTTTCCCATTTTCCATTTTGTTGTCTTCATCATCGTTCTCAATTCTTTTTAATTCTAAATCAATTTTAGCTACATTTTCATTGGACTTGCCGTTTTCTACTCTTTCTACTTCAAATTTTATACCAATTTCATCTGAATTTTCATTGGATTTTAGTTCGCTTATTTCAATTTTACTTTGTTCTTTGTTGGATATTTTCCTCGAACTATCTTCTCCATTTTTTTTGTCATGTGAACTTTTCTTTTCAGAACATTTACGCTTGCTATTAGTTTTAAGAGAACTTGCTTCCTCCTCATCTTCCTTTTCAAATAAATCTAGAGGACATTCCTCTTTAAAAAATAAAATTTCAGGTTCAGGTTTTGATACTTTTCCAATATTGGCAATTTTTTCAGCTGTTTCTCCGGTTCCTGTTTCAACAGTTTCTTTGGTAACTTCTTCAGTGGTCACTATATCATTTAAATTTGAATGGGCTTTTTCAAGTTTTGAGTAAAACTTATGGAAATTGTATAATTCTTGCCAACACGCTTGGCATATATAGGATTGACTATTTAAAACTTCCTGTGAAAAATATTAGTTTAAATTGATTTATAATATAAATATATAAAAAAGTTAATAGTGCAGAATTAATCTTCATATCGTTATTCATATTTCACAAGACTGTTAACAAGTGAAAAGAATACGGGTTTTTTTCTCAAAATCGAAAATGAAAAAATCTAAAAGTTTGAAATCGTCAATTTCCAAATTGTGTTCTTCTAAATTCGGATGCTAGAGCACACACTATTATTCATTTGTATTTTCGAAATTTCAACTTAAACAAGCGTAAAATGTGTTTTAACATCCGAACTCACAAGAAAACATGTGAAAAAGATGTGGAAGCCAGAATATACACGATAGTGTAAAAATCTCTTGTATACTCAATCAACTCTTGAGAGAAAAAAAAATTATTTTTCTATCAAGTTGTTGAAAATTTAAACTTTAAACTCGATTTTTGCCAAGCTATTTTTTTGAGTTATGACGTTGTTTGATTAAATAAGAGATATATACACGGCTAATTTAAATAAAATAACAATTTAACTAACAGAAAATATGCATATTTATTTATTTATTTATTATTTATACAAAGTAAATTTGCATAGTATGGTGTTGCACGAATATGGGCGGAGTAACTAGACCATATGCCCAAGATGTCATTAACAGTACCTCCAAAAAAGTTCCGTGACTGACTGTACGACCTATGCCTTCACATAGGGAGTAGCAACGTGTTTGTTACAGAAACTCCACAAAAAACCGCAAGATTATACGGTTATCCGTGGTAGATCAGTCAACCAGTGCGAGCGAGACGAAAAATTCTCGAAGGCCCAACAACAGAACTAAGGCTGACCGCACTTAAGAAATAATTACAATGACGCGAAATGATGTTCTTCGACCCAGAGCTGCTTAACGACTGATGAATATTTATTTTTTATTTATTCATCGGTACATATTCTACAAAGTTAATTCGAAGAATATGGTTGCACAAAGATGGACGGGGCGACTAAGACCATACATATGTCCATGGTGTTATTAACAGTTTTCTTAAAAATGTTTTTGTGACTGACTATACCCGACCTATGCCTTCACATAGGAAGTAGCAACGTGGTTGTCAACGAAACTCCACAAAAGAACCGCAAGACTATACGGTTATCCATGTCAAATCAGTCAACCAGTGCGAAGGAGACGAAAAGCTTTCCAAGGCCAAACAACACCCGCAAACCTGGCCGCACTTAAGAAATAATTACGATGACGCGAGAGCTGTTCTTCAGCCCAGAGCAGCGATGCCAATTAAGCTATGCCAAATGCGCTTTTTTTCGTCTTAGCGCGTTTGATAAAAAAAGCGCTAAGTTAGCGCGTTTTGATTAAAGTCAAAAATATCATTTCAGTTCAATATCTTTTTATTTCTTTTGTATAAATGTAACAATTTTCTACAATCCAAAATTTAACTTTTAGTTTAAATTCGTTAATGATTCAGATTTTAATATTATAAATGGCAAATATTTTGAAATTTCACAGCTAAAAATATTGTACATGGCAAATATTTTGAAATTTCAAAGTTAAAAACATGTACTCGTGACCCAAAAAATTTATATAACTTATTAAGCATCTATTATTTTTGTATGTACTTCAAAAAGCATTTGAATCGCAACACTATTCAACAATTTATATAATTTGTTACCAAGTTTGACAAATAAAATTAAAATAAAAACTAAGAATTTCGAATATTTGGAAGGCGAGACTGATTCTGTATTAAATGATTTTAGTTATTTAGGATATAATTTCGAAAAAGCAATATTGAATAATCTGAAAAGAGTTACTAAAAAAAATTAATTGTACTCGTATTTACTAATGCACACATCGATCGACCTTTATTAAAATTTAATTTAGCGCGTAGGAAAATATCGCGTTTTGACTATAAATTGTTGATAATGCTGTAATTTAGTGCGTTCTAGCGCGATTTGAGAAGGGGTATAGCGCGTTTGGGTTATAAATAGATGGCATCGCTGGCCCAGAGCTGCTTTAACGACTGAGAAATACGAATATGTTTTTCGATCGTATCTTGTATATACAGATATGCACACCCAAATAGCGCACTGAAGAGTGATTGGATAGTATTATAATTCAATAATTTAACATTCGTTAAAAAATATACATGTATAATCATAATTTTGTACTACAGTATTTACCGCTTATATGCACGCCGGTTATAAGCATTTATCGTTTATATGCAGCCGAACTTGAACAATATTTCTTTTGTATATAAAATACACGCAATATTTTTTAATATATGCATTTCGCTTATATGCATTTCTCGCTTTTATGCACCAAAATTATATAGGATTTTGAGAAATTGCATGAAAAAAATTCTCATATATGCACTGTTTAAATTTTTCATCATAAATAAACAAAAATAACGAACTTTTTCGAAAAAAAAATTATTTTCAGCTAAGAGCATTTACAAAAAATTAAATGAATTGCATTCAAATCTTCAACTTTTAACTTTAAATTATATATTTTCTTAAATTATTAATTAAAAACCGACTGTATTTAAGGTGAAATATAATTTTAAAGTCAAAGCACTGATCTCAACAAAAATATAAGATGTATATGTATATATTCATACGCATTTATTTCAATGAAATTGAATTTACAAAACCTATACTGTGAACTCTTATTTTAAGTTATTTTTGTTTCAAATTGATTGATCTCAATAAAAATGTTTAAAAACACAAAACAAACTAGCAATGCGCATGCATATTCTGTTTTTACAATTACATTTCTGAAATTCTGGTGCAAGTACTACTAAATACATATATAACATCTTTTTTATATAAGCACCACCGATGCAACTAAACGAGTTTTTCTACATGCATTGCAAATGCATATAACCGAGTTTTGGTAAATGCATATCACGCTTATAAGCACTAAATGTCGAGCAAATTACGAAGTGCATATAAGCGGTAAATACTGTATAATCTCAGAGGCCCATAGGTTCGGTTAGGTTATGTTAGCTGGCTGCTAGTGAAGAATGAAAAATTTAGGAGTCTAGCTCACTTGGGTCAAATACGATGATCCCTTTGTGCTGCCTGTAAGTTGAAAGTATAAGAACAAGGCCCATAACTCGGAAACTAAGCCTCGCCGACAGTATTTTTAATTCATTTTTTTTAATTTTCTATAGGATAGGGTACTTTTTTTATTTTCGAGATCTGCCCTAAACTTAATGTAAGCCATAAACTGTGAACAAAATAAGCTCCAATTCGAATATTATGAGATAAAACCCAAGGGAATTTCGCATATCATTTTGTTTAGTACCACACGGGACCCAAATGCAATCCGAAATGAAATTAATTGGATACGCTTGATATATTGTTGAATTCAGCACACCGAATGAGTATGTCATTCCCTGACAAATGCTTACTGGGTTAATGAAAGACATATTTATAAAAGTAATGGGATGTCTTACTTAATGTCCTTCAAGTTCAGCAACGTATATTTGCATATATAAAAACATTCACAACTCACCAATTTCCAAAGATGCTTTTCAATAATATACTGCATGTTTAGTTCCTGCCAATGGCTGGAGTTAAAAACTATCAAATCCTTATAACTTTCAGTTACTTCTAAGCACAAAAGGCAACTCATTATTCTTATTTGGATATTCTTTGATACAGAATATATAAACAACACTCTGCTTATTTTTATATATGAATGAAACAAAAATAATATATTTTTCTTCACAAAATAATCTCAACTTTTTGACAATGTTTACGTCTAGAGGGCGAGGCCGATAGATATTGGAAGTCGGCGGCGGATAAGCAAAATGTGCCGGCTGCCGACCGGCTGACTTTTTTTTTAAATTTAACATTTCGTCGGTCGGTTATTTGTTTGCGGCACAGTATATTCAAAATACATGACAGAACAAAATTGGTAAATATTCCATTTTGAATGCACTAGCGCTAAATACTTTAGATATTTGCTCAAGTTTGAAGACTGTACAGTGAACTTGTGTAGTGTAGTATGTTGCAAACGCTCAGTTGTTTCGTGATTTTTTAAGAGTTCATTCACAACAAGAAATGAGCGCAGAGGAAATATTCTGGACAGAGTTCCTAGAATTATACAAAGAATCACCAGCATTATGGCGAACTAAAATAAAAAAATGCACAGTTTACTTGTATAGTGTGTGTCACAAGCTTAGTTTAAGCACTGCCAGACTTGAGTACTCAACTTGTGTAGTGTATGGCCACCATTAGTTTGTTAGGGGCTTGGTCAAAAAATTACCAAAACATTTATGTACGTGTGATTTTGTATCTCTCTCCAATTCATTTCACTTAACTCTTTTTGACAATCACTGATTAGGTAAACATTTATCAACTATAACTAGTCAATATTTACTTAGAAACTGGTCAGTGCTTACATAGAAACTGGTCAACTATAGCTAGTCAATGTTTATATAGAAAGTGGTCAACTATAACTAGTCAATGTTTATATAGAAAGTGGTCAACTGTAAACTATTAAATAAATAAACATAATTTTTATATTATTTTAATTTTTTTTATTATTCATATTCTGTGACCCAAGCATCTATAAAAAATATTTGTAAAATTAATGCAATTATTGATCTTAATTGATACCGATACAAAACCCTTTGCTGTATGCACCCATTGTTTATAAATTGCAAGCGAATTGAATTCGCCTTGATAAATTGTTACAATTATCAATTCGCCTTGGTGCTAACCTGAATAGAAAATGAAAAAAATGGAAAAACAGGAAATGAACAGTGATACAAACAAGGCGAATTCACATGCATGTGTAAATTCGCCTTGGATACAAATGTACATATTTATCAAAGGTAAAAAAAGGTATTTCCCCAACTAAAAAGTCTAGTTAATTTTTCTTCTCTTATAAAATCACATTATGTAATTAAAAAAAAATATTTCATTCAATAAGAATTGAAAATACTGAACTTAATCCCGCTTAAGAAATTATTCCTGATTAAGATTCCAATATACATAGTTTAAATAACAATAGAGCATATTCACAACAAATTATATATACATACATACTTGTATTACCATACAAAATACTGGTTTTAAAGTCTAATGCCCTTATGCAAAAACGATTGTTAAAGTTAAACTATGCTTTAAAACCGGGTTTGCCATACAAAATTCGCTTGTTAAACCAACTTTAAGTTTAACAATCATTTTAGCATAAGGGGGTTAAAGTATACTTTGTTTTGACTATGAATACGCGCCAATAACTTTAATTTGCACTTGTCTGCCTTTTGAAAGTCCATAATAATTCACGAAATTTTTCGTTCATCACAAAAATTCAAAACCGATATCTTTGAAACGTTTATTTGATACTTACATCAGAGCTGGCCACCGAGAGAAACACGAGAGATATGTATTCGCGTATGTGTATTCATTTGTATAAAAAGCCGATTGATAATCGGCACTCTGGTCCTAATTTGGGCAGCTCAGACTTACTTACATACTTATACATGTATTAGTTATAGAAGTGTACATGATTTATTAATCTTCTTTTTTTTTCGTTACAGATTTTTCTTTTCGATTTGCAGAACATATTTTGCGATGTGAATGATAGTTTCCATTGGAATAAAATGGTCTAGAACAAAAGTCGCATACGTATAAGGGTTCGCCCCTATGCCTAGACATATGTTCCTAAAATTAAATTTAAATAAAATAGTATTCATTAACAACCCTCAAACCAAATGTTTCGACTTTTTCTGAAGTCAGACTTGTCGTACCGAATTCGTTAAGACATTTCAGTAGTTTGTCTGAACTCAGACTTTTCGTAGCGAATTCGTTAAGAAATTTCGGTAGTTTCTCTGAACAATTTTTTTTAAACATTAATGCTCTTATTTTGAAATTTATTTGCTGGTGGTTCAGCGATGTCTATATGCATTTCATTGTTGCTGTAACAAATCGTCAGTAGACTTCAACCACACATTTTAAACAGATTTATTTTTTCCAAAACATTATAAAATAATATTATTATCTTAGGCTAAAACAAAATCAAATTTTCTTTACATACTATGGTATTTTTCAAAGAATATAAAATTAATAAAAATTGTACAAATCTACATACATCCATCTCAATATTATTATAAATAAAAAACAATTTAACAAAATAATTCCCAAAAAAAGGAAGCAAAAAGGGAAGCTACATTTTGAACAGTCACAAACCTCTTATCTTATGCACAGACTTTCAAAAACTATTCGAGAATTCGCAAATAATATTTTTGAAAATCACAAAAGAAAAATAAGCATAGTAGGCTTTGAAACTTATACAAAACCCAGCAAATAATTTATATTCGATATGAATCTATTCTATTTTTCTACACCTTTATACAATTAGAAATCCTTTGGATAACAATAAAAGTAATTATAAGGCAAAATGAAAAACAAAATCTAAATTTAACATTTAAGAAATTTATTATCGCTGAACCACCAGCAAATAAATTTCAAATTAAAATAAACTTATGACAATAAGTCGAATAATAACCGGTTTTGCCATACAAAATTCGTTTGTTAAACCAACTTTAAGTTTAACAACCGTTTTTGCATAAGGGGGTAAAACTTTGATTTTTGAGTACATAAGTCTGTGAAATTTTTTTTAAATAAATATGTACATATATGTTAATAAAAAAAAAGAATTGCAACAAATATTAAAAGATGTGAGTATGTGCAAATTATTTCGACAATATGCAGCAGCAGCAACATAACTGTGAAGAGGTACTCTGCTATAAAATCAAAAAGAAATCGTACCTACATGTCGTTACGAATTCGTACCGACATATCGTTGCGAAGTCGTGTCAATCATTTCATACAAAAATTGTTTCGGTATATTTCGGTTCCGATATCGGAAGATTTTGTCGACTAGTCGTTACGAATTCGGAGCATTTGGTTTGGGGGGAAGGTATATAAATATAAATACCATTAGGGACATTTTTCCTTTAAATGTTTTATCACACAACGTACACTTTACATATGTGATATTGTGCACGTTTCTAATGTGATTCTTAAGATTGCAATCAGCTGAAAAAACTTTTGGGCACTCAGAACATTTAAATTCAGTTATAGCTCCTTCCGGTGGATGATTCGATCGCACGTGACGGTTTAAACCTCTATTATCTGCAAACTGGCGATCGCACATTTTACAGCTTACCTTTGGTAAAGGTTTTCCTTCATGCTCTGCCATATGACGTGTGAAGTTGTATATTACGATAGGTTTGCCACATAAATGGCAAATTATATTTCTAAGGTGAACATTTTGCATGTGCTTGTGTAGTCGTTTAGATAAATAGCTAGAGTAAAAAATCAAAACATTTCACACATCAGGTTTTTATTGCATTCTGTTTTTAATAAATATATGTACATATATGTATGTAAATAGTATGTATGTATGTATGTCGTCATGCCGAAGTTATCTTCACGTATGTATGTATGTATGTCACAAAATAAAAAAAAACAATTAAAAATAAAAATTAAATAGAATCATTTTAAATGGTACTCCACCAGGGTATATTCTTTTTCAAAGTCAACTTCTGATTCAAACCTTTCTTTTATTATGAGTTTTAAATGGTGCTCCACCAGAGTGTATTCTTCCAATATCAATAACAAGTTTACTATTCCTTATAGTCCAATACTCCAATATTTAGTGTCAGTATCCAAAAATCCCATATATTTCTTATAGTGTCATACAAGCCATCAAAAAGTGTGGTTATAATAGTCCCAAATAAAAAGCGGTTGAACAAATTATCAAGTGCCCAAAATCACGAACAGTTATACATATATATATGTATATATACACTTATATATACATAACAAACAAAACGATTGCGTATGCCAATGAAAAATTCCAGAAAGAACCGCAATCAATTACGGTTAAACGAGGAAAAAACATTAACAATGCGACAGCCGCAAAATTCTCGAAGGCAAGACAACAACAAAATGCCTGACCGCATTTAAAAATAACTACGACGACGCGAAAAAGGTGTCCTCCCAGCCAGAGCTAAATTACGACTCGAGGGAAGAACTTCACGCTTAATTTTATTTATGATTGCCTCATAATGTTAGAGATTTTTTTGGATAGTTTTTTCTTCTCGAAAATAGTTTTTTATTCGATACAGACAGTTTTTTTTCTCAAACGTACATATGTATGTGACAACACAACACAAAATTATTTGTAATAAGTAATTACTTTAAAAATATTAAACTATTTACAAAAAACATTTGTTTAATATTAATAATAAAACGAATAAAAACAAAACGAATCTCTTTGAAATCTTTATTTTAAACTTCATAAGAATTATTCATCATCTATCTGTTCTTTCCGATACACATGTTTCTTTTCGATTTCCGGAACATGTTTTGCGATGTGTGTGCACGTTTCCACTGGAATAAAATTTTCTAGGACAAATGCCGCAAACGTATAAGGGTTCACCCTTATGCCTTGACATATGCTCCTAAAATTAAATTTAGATAAAATAGTCTTCATCAACAAAGTATATGAATATAAATACCCTTAGGGCGCCGGGTCCCTTAAATGTTTTATCACACAATGTACACTTTCTTACATACGCATTATCGTGCACTACTCTAATGTGCGTCTTAAGACTATGAACAGCTGCAAACACTTTTGGGCATTTATCACATTTAAATTCAGTTATAGCTCCTTCCGGTGGATGACGCGCCCGCACATGTCGATTTAAACAACCCTTATCTGAAAACTGGCGATCGCACATTTTACAGCTCACCTTTGGTAAAGGTTTTCCTTCATGCTGTGCCATATGACGTGTGAAGTCGTATGTTACGATAGATTTGCCACATAAATGGCAAATTATATTTCTAAGGTGAACATTTTGCATGTGCTTGTGTAGTCGTTTAGATAAATAGCTAGAGTAAAAAATTAAAACATTTCATACATCAGGCTTGTATTGCATTCTGTTTTTAATAAATATACATATATGTATGTAAATAGTATGTATGTATGTCGTCATGCCGAAGTTATCTTCACGTATGTATGTATGTCACAAAATAAAAAAAAATCAATTAAAAATAAAAATTAAATAGAATCATTTTAAATGGTACTCCACCACGGTATATTCTTTTTCAAAGTCAACTTCTGATTCAAACCTTTCTTTTATTATGAGTTTTAAATGGTGCTCCACCAGGGTATATTCTTTTTCAAAGTCAACTTCTGATTCAAACCTTTCTTTTATTATGAGTTTTAAATGGTGCTCCACCAGAGTGTATTCTTCCAATATCAATAACAAGTTTACTATTCCTTATAGTCCAATACTCCAATATTTAGTGTCAGTATTCAAAAATCCCATATATTTCTTATAGTGTCATACAAGCCATCAAAAAGTGTGGTTATAATAGTCCCAAATAAAAAGCGGTTGAACAAATTATCAAGTGCCCAAAATCACGAACAGTTATACATATATGTATGTATATATACACTTATATATACATAACAAACAAAACGATTGCGTATGCCAATGAAAAATTCCAGAAAGAACCGCAATCAATTACGGTTAAACGAGGAAAAAACATTAACAATGCGACAGCCGCAAAATTCTCGAAGGCAAGACAACAACAAAATGCCTGACCGCATTTAAAAATAACTACGACGACGCGAAAAAGGTGTCCTCCCAGCCAGAGCTAAATTACGACTCGAGGGAAGAACTTCACGCGTAATTAATTTTATTCATGATTGCCTCATAATGTTAGAGACTTTTTTGGACAGTTTTTTCTTCTCGAAAATAGTTTTTTATTCGATATAGGCAGTTTTTTTTCTCAAACGTATGTGACAACACAACACAAAATTATTTGTTGCGCAAGTAATTACTTTAAAAATATTAAACTATTTACAAAAAACATTTGTTTAATATTAATAATAAAACGAATAAAAACAAAACGAATCTCTTTGAAATCTTTATTTTAAACTTCATAAGAATTATTCATCATCTATCTGTTCTTTCCGATACACATGTTTCTTTTCGATTTCCGGAACATGTTTTGCGATGTGTGTGCACGTTTCCACTGGAATAAAATTTTCTAGGACAAATGCCGCAAACGTATAAGGGTTCACCCTTATGCCTTGACATATGCTCCTAAAATTAAATTTAGATAAAATAGTCTTCATCAACAAAGTATATGAATATAAATACCCTTAGGGCGCCGGGTCCCTTAAATGTTTTATCACACAATGTACACTTTCTTACATACGCATTATCGTGCACTACTCTAATGTGCGTCTTAAGACTATGAACAGCTGCAAACACTTTTGGGCATTTATCACATTTAAATTCAGTTATAGCTCCTTCCGGTGGATGACGCGCCCGCACATGTCGATTTAAACAACCCTTATCTGAAAACTGGCGATCGCACATTTTACAGCTCACCTTTGGTAAAGGTTTTCCTTCATGCTGTGCCATATGACGTGTGAAGTCGTATGTTACGATAGATTTGCCACATAAATGGCAAATTATATTTCTAAGGTGAACATTTTGCATGTGCTTGTGTAGTCGTTTAGATAAATAGCTAGAGTAAAAAATTAAAACATTTCATACATCAGGCTTGTATTGCATTCTGTTTTGAATAAATAAATACATATGTACATTAGTGTTGTAGTTTTAGACCGTTTTGAATAAAACACAATTACTCAATTCTAGTCTAAATCTATTTATTTTAAAGTACAATATTAAATTGGTTGGTACACTCGCGTATGCGTTCAAAGCTAATACATTTTCTGAAGTGAAAAATGGCGCCAAGCCTAGATATATGTATATATATAGTACATAAAGAGTACATAGAAATGCAGTTATATAAAAGTACATATGTAGACATACTCAAATATACAGAGTTATTAATTTGTGTAGTAAATTACGATACATATTTTGGTGATGCCAACAATTAGAGTGGCCGTTAGCTGTATGGATATATTTTTTTATTTCTTATATCCTATCCCTCCAAATCGATTCAGTTTTATGTAAAAAACGAAGGCCAACTTTGAGTTGCGGACGCACCCCCTAAAACACAACTTATCGCTATGCATTTTTTTTATTTTTTTACATATGTATAACTGAACCGCAGCGATGCCAACTATTTATAACCCAAACGCGCTATACCCCTTCTCAAAACGCGCTAAGTTACAGCATTATCAACAATTTATAGTCAAAACGCGCTATTTTCCTACGCGCTAAATTAAATTTTAATAAAGCCCGATGTATGTATGTATTGGTAAATACGAGTACAATTAGTTTGGTAGTAACTCATTTTCAGATTGTGCAATATTGCTTCTTCGAAATTATATCCTAAATAACTAAAATCATTTAATACAGAATCAGTCTCGCCTTTTATATATTCGAAATTCTTAGTTTTGATTTTATTTGTCAAACTTTGTAACAACTTATATAAATTGTCGAATAGTGTTGCAATTCAAATGCTTTCTGAAGTACAAAAAGAATAGATGATTAATAAGTTATATAAATTTGTTGGGTCACGAGTACGAGTACATATTTTTAACTGTGAAATTTCAAAATATTTGCCATTTACAATATTAAAATGCGTTTTTAATTCTAACCACATTTAAAGGAATTTTATTTGCAACATCTCATTTATTAACGAATTTAAACAAAAAGTTAAATTTTGGATATTAGACAAATGTTATTTATTTATTTATTTATTTAAAAGTATTTAGTAAATAAATTTACAAAAAATACACTGACAAATGGTGTGGGCTACTGGGCCATGACACCATATATGATTGGTTCAAATTTCTTTTAATACATTTGCCGATTTAAGAATGTTTTTTAATTTTTTAATTGAGTTTTTATTGTTGCAGTTAAGTATGTCTTCAAGCGGTTCAGTTGTGGAACTTCTAGGGCAGATTTTTAAAATGTGATTAATACTGAGGGTTTCTGAGCAAGTTAAGCATTCCCTGGGCGATGTTTCTTCGTAGTAATGTTGTGTACTGAATTTCGTTGTGCCAACTCTTGTTCTGGCTAATATGATGCAGTCTTCTCTTGATAGGTGTTTATGGTAGGGAGGGCGCGACGTACTGATGTTATGAGATCTTAAACGCGCTAAAACGAAAAAAAGCGCGTTTGGCATAGTTAAAACGCGCTAAAACTAGCGCGAAAGGCGCTAAATTGGCATCGCTGCTGAACCGTTTTAGGGGGGGGGGGGGGGGGTGTGAGAATATTAGAAATCAAAAAAATTAACGGCAACTCTAATGTATATAGCCAGGGCTATCATGAATAAAATTCCGCGTGAAATGTCTCTCTTTTCCAATTAGAGTTTTTTGTTGGAATTTTTCCCTGGGAAAAATTTCACATGGAACTTTATTCATGATAGCCCTGATTATGTATGTCGTCATGCCGAAGTTATCTTCACGTATGTATGTATGTATGTATGTCACAAAATAAAAAAAAAATTAAAAATAAAAATTAAATAGAAACATTTCCTAGCTTAATTTTGTCAGAACTATCGATCTGTAATCTATTATGCAGAGTGTAGACGTTACGAAAAATCGTACAAGTAAAAAATTAGTAGCGTGTATCATGCTGTCGTACTATTGAATTGCATTTGAATCAAAAAATTTTGGGGCAGTTTCGATAAGTACGATAATAATTATTGCGTATCATGCACCTGATGAATTGATATCATGATGAATGTCAAATTGATATCATGATGAAATTAACACCGGAAGGAAATTGTAAAATTGTATTTGTTATACAAAAGAGATAAAGAGATTCTGTTTAACCCTACGTCTATACCTGATATATTTTTATCATGACAAAAGTCAAACTTTATATTGAAAAATATCTTTTTTTATGTTAGCTGCTTTTGCTATATGGAATTTGACATTTGTCATGATAAAATTATATCAGGTATAGACGTAGGGTAACATTCTGTTGCTAACATTTAATATAGAATCTACACTCTCCATCATATGATTAGAACAGTGATGTGCACTAACACATAAACACACTTGCGTTTGTGTGTGGAGCAGTGCAAAACCTCTGCTTACTTTTAACAGAGGTGGAAATGTTTTTTTTTTTTTTTTTTTTTTTAATGCATGATTTTTATTTATTGTATCTTCATATATGAACTAACAATAAGTATTCAAATCTTAAATCTAAAAAATATAATTAGGCCCGACCAATGTCGGACATAAGCTTAGTAGTAGTTATATATAATACATATGTAAGTAGTGATAATCAAAAGGAAAAAAATAAAAGTATTTTCAAGAAGTCCCATCTGGAGTGCTGTGAATAAGAGTTATGTCCCTCTTTTTTAGGCGGATGTGTCCAGTAAAGTTCAAAATATTACGGGCAAGCGGATTACGATGTGACTCGAGTTTTGTTAAATATTTGCCAGCGTATTTTGCAATTTCTTCAGTCACTAGTGGCATATTCAAATCACGATGTATATTTGAATTTTTGATGTACCATGGAGCCGATGTTATCATGCGTTGAATTTTCTCTACATTTGAAGCTGAAGCAGTGCCCCATAGTTGAATTCCATACCACCATATTGGCTTTAAAAGCGACTTGTATATTAAAAGTTTACAGTCTAGGCTAAGTGTTGAATTTCGACCAATCAGCCAATGTACCTGAGTTAATTTAAGTTTCATTTGAGTTAACTTAGAGTCAATATGGTGTTTCCATGTAAGTCGTCGGTCAAGGTGTATACCAAGATATTTCACATGTGAATGTTGAGAAACAACTTGATTGTTAATCCGAATGGGGGAACAAGTACCTCTTCGTAAAGTAAATGTTACTTGAACACACTTTTGTTCATTTACCTTGATTCTCCATAAGTTTAACCAAAGCTCCATCTGGCTAATGTGTTCCTGGAGTTTGCGGGATGCCTCATCAGGGTTTTCATGCATACTAAGGCAGGCTGTATCGTCGGCAAATGTGGAAGTATGGATACTACTGCTCACAGGCATATCACAAGTATAAATTAAATATAAAACTGGTCCCAGTATACTCCCCTGTGGCACACCAGATGAAATTGTTTCAGGCCTACTTGTAAAGTCTCCTTCCGCAACAGTGAACTTACGGGAAATAATGTAACTTTCCAAAAGATTTAAAATGTTTATTGGTAAGTAAGTCTTCAATTTTAAAATTAGGCCTTCATGCCACACTTTATCAAATGCCTGGGAAACGTCAATAAACAGCGCAGAACAATATTTTTTTTCCTCAAAAGTTCTTCTTATAAATTGAACCAATCTGTGAGTTTGTTCAATGGTGCTATGCTGACTTCTAAAACCAAATTGATGGTCTGGTATGCAACCACTACTAATTAGAATTGGGGACAATTTTGTTTTGAGCAGTTTTTCGAAAAGCTTTGATATTGTAGATAGTAGACTTATTGGCCTATATGACTCAGCCTTGGTTATATCTTTGCCCGGCTTTGGAATCATTTTAACCTTGGCAAGTTTCCAGTTGTGTGGATAATACTCCAGTCGTAAAATAGCATTAAATATGAATAACAGGATTCTCATTGCAATACGAGGCAGGTTCATCAGCATCTGATTACTAATTCCATCAATACCCGGAGCTTTCTTCGGGTTGAGTTCGGCAATTAATTTTTGTAAATCACGCGTCTTAAACTTTATGTGTTGAGGGGGTAGAGCGACTATATTCGGCAAATCAGCAACACCAGTACATATATTTGGCGTAAAAACGGATTTTAAGTGCTCAGCAAATATTTTACCTTTTTCGGTATCGCTTCTTGCCCAACCTCCGGTAGATGTGCGTAGAGGTGGCTTATACTCAACGGGTGTTTTAAGCTTTCTGGCAGCGCGCCACAAAGAGTAATTAGACGCCGGTGTGACATCAAGACCCTCCAGATAATTTTTAAGAGATGCAATTTTTTCAGATGCAAGCAACTCTTGGAGTCGTTTAGTGCACTCTTTAAATCTGATTTTATTTTGTGGTGATCTGTGCTGTTGCCATTCCCTTCTAGCCCTTCTTTTTTCACGTACGAGACGTTCAATGTCTGTAGAATAAATTTTATTAAACCCAATCTGCGGATGGGAGATAGTGGCATGTTCAGCAGCCTGTTTAATATTCTCGCTGAGATTGGCAATGTTCCATTCAATATCATCGGGTGTTCTAAGCGTAATGTTTTCCGTACAATGACTGCTGAGATATTTTTTGAACCCCAGCCAATTTACACGATTGATTATCTTCACATATGGGTCAGGTAAGTTACTTCTTAATGGGCTACAAATTGTGATGATCGTCGGGGAGTGATCGGACGAGAGATCAAGAGAAGCTTGAACTTGAATTAAATCCCTAGAGATATTTTTTATGACGCCAAAATCTATAACATCCGGAATTTTTTGTATGTCAGTAGGCCAATAAGTGGGCTCCCCACTCGAAATGACATCCAAGCCCATTTTTGAAATAGTGTTGAACAATGCTCGACCTCTGGGTGTAACAAGGCGCGAACCCCAGAACGTATGTTTCGCATTGTAGTCTCCAGCTGCTACAAAACAAGGTCCAAGAGATTTGTAGAAATCCTCATATTGATTCTCAGTGATTGAAAATCTGGGAGGGGAGTAAATTGATGATATAACGAAATTTGAACAAAAACTTTCAATGCCAATATGTTGCTTGTAGGTATTCTTCACAAATGTTATCAAGAACATAGTGCTTGAGTCTTGACTTTATTAGAATTGCTGATCCACCGCAAGCCCTTCCTCTAGGGTGTTTTGTGAATCACATTCTGTTTATTACTTGTTGAGACAACAACACACGCGTAAAATGTTTAAGGAAAATTACGAAAGCGAATTCTTCTTTAGTGAAAATGTTGATGATAATGCACAATTCGTTATATTTTATTGTGTTTTTCATTTACCAAGCCATTTTTTTTAATAAAAAGACATCAAAATATAGATAACACTTAAAAATACTTGTTATCCATCCCTGCTTTATGCTAAAGAGAAGCCAAAACCTAAAGAGAGCCACATTTCTTTTTCGTGTACGTATTTGTTTGCTGCGTAAGCAGAATTTGTTTTTTTCTTACTTTCCTATAACGCGTTATAGGGAAAGAGATGCTTGAACATCTATGGATTAGAAGCACTTGAATATATGTTTTTAATAGGTCTCCGACAACATATTTAATAATATATGGCCTACTGAAAACAGAAATTCGAATAGTTCTAATCATGTGATCGAGAGTGTCTATTCAAATTTGAAAATTTAATAAATATGTACATAAATAAAATGAAGTTGTAAGTTTTCCTTATGTACGTCTTCTTAAAATAAAAGATTATTGATTAATTTTTAAATCCTATAGGATTATTATACATATCGCACCTTATCAACAAGAGGGTATTAACTCAAAATTTTTGAAATTTCACTTTTTGCAAGAAATCAACTAACAACATCTACTGTAAAAATTTCAACGTATTCCGATTACTCTTTCACCTCGAAAACCACATTTGAGACCATTTTTGTGATAGTGTAGTGAATACCTTTATATAATCAAAAAGGTATTATTTTGAGTTAGTACAAAAGTGGACACAGAAATGTATCTTATATTTTCATAAAAAAGGTATTATTTTGATTTGAGCCTTTATTCAAGTTAAAAATAATCCAATTGTTTTATTTAAATTCTGTTGTATTTTGAGTTGATACTGTTTTGTTGAAAAATATATTTTGAAACTTTATTTAAATTTCAACTAAAGCGTCATAACTCAAAATAATACAAAAAAGAATTTCGAGAAAATTCAGAAAAATGGTATTAACTCAAAACATAGAGTTTTTTCCCAAGAATTCCAACATTTTGAAATAAAAACAATGCAAATATATTTTCAAATGAAATTTAATTACTACTATAGATTCGGATTTTCAAATTCTCTTGTAATCTAACCACAAACAGTTTTTCGTCTCTACTGAACATTTTAAAATTTTGAGTTAATACCCTCTTGTTGATAAGGTGCGATATATGAATAAGCTTTTCATAAAATAATTTTTAAATGGCCTTGAAAGGCCAAAAATTATATAGAATAAGGAAACATTAGAAATTTATATTAATAAAGAAGGTCGATTTATTAATAAAATTGTATAAATAAAATATTGTTTCTTTCGTTAAAATATTAATGTAGTTTTCGTCGATTTTTTTGGACGAGAAAACGAAAAACGAAACACAACAATGATTGTTAAATTTTGAGAATCTTATATAAAGCAAAATGCGCACAAAAATTTGGGGACCGTATGCAAAACGTTAGCCAACACACATTTCAAGGCTGACAAACCGTTGTTAAAAAAACATATGGGTGATTCCAGAAAAAGGTCAACAAAAAAAATTTTAGCTCAAATCATTTTTAATTTTCAAAATTTGTTTACCGAAATACATATACAACTTAAAAATTTTTTTGCTCAAATTTTTTCGACTATTTAATATATTATTTTTTATTTTTCTTTTTTGTAATTTGCAAGTTTTCTATTAACAATTACTCATTAACACATACAAGGAGAGCGGAGTTCTAATATCTTATGTTTTTTTTAGTTTACTTTTACTTATGTCTTAAGGTCGCGTCCGTCGCCCAAAACCACTTTTAATTGTTTTCAACGCTAAATAAGCATTTGCTATAGTTTTATTTAATTCAATAGTTATTACTCGTATTAGGGAAAGTTTGTTTGTTTTGTTCTCTTTATCGAATTTAAAAATATTAAAACAAAATTTGCACATTTCATAAATATACAAATAGAAGATGAATTTTCATCTTAATTTGCATTTCATAAAAAAAAATTTCTTACAAATTTCACTGAATTATCTTCATTTCTATAAGTCCAAAAAAAGAGCTTCTATTTTTGCCGCACATCGTTTCTGTATGTTTTCAATTAACACAAACGCATAAAAACATATGGTACGCTCATAAAACTAAAGTAGTATTTAATTACAAAAGGTTGGGTATTTAATATGAACTCAAAAACACAATTTCGTATTTAATTAGAACTTAAAAATAATTACAATTTGATTACCAATTCAAAAAATGGGAGTAAGGAAACAGCTGACTCCAACTCCACATAGTGTTGAAAATATATAAACTTTTGAGTATTCAACTCTTCATATTTCAAAAAAAAAATTAAGATTAAAGTTGTGATTCTTTTTAGGTAATATTTGCAAATTAATTTCCTTTTGATTTCTGTGATTTGTTGTTTGTTAAATTTTATAAAAATTGCATGACTATTTTTATTTTTACTGATTACCTTCAAAATAATCCGCCAACCAAAAGGATTAATAAATTACATATATTTGCAAACACAAACCTACTATTCAACTTTAAAATATTTCAAGTGAACAAATGTTTACCAAATGTTTGCTAAGCTAATAACCGTTTTTGCATACAACTTTAAGAAATTTTCCTCAACAATCGTTTACAAAGCTTTTTTAAGTTTTTTCCATACGGCCCGGTCCTAGTTCTTGTAAACAAACGTGTTCAACCAAGTAAACAGAAAAATAAGAGATTTAGATTTTTATAATTAATCGAAAACCAATTTCTATTGAAAATTTCGACTTTTTGCCATTTTTGTTCTTAATTAAGGAACAATTTAGCACAACTGCGACAACTTTGTAGTTGGAGTCGTAGTCGTAATACCACATTCGTAATTAGTTCGAGTATCATTTTATACAATAAGATTACAAGAGATTAAAATAAAATCAAACTTACGATTTGCCGCAATGTTTGCAAGATACCATTTTCTCTTTCTCTTCAGTATTATGTGTAAGAATGTGCCTTTTTAAACTAAATTCATTTACGAGACTTTTGCCACAAACGTCACAATCCACCCTCTTGTCCTCATGGACATGTTTTGTATGTAGCTTCAAGCATGTACGTTTAGCAAACGTTTTTGTGCAGTATTTGCATTTCAAATATTCGGGGTTTTCGTGTATATTAATATGATCGATTAATTCAACACGATTTATAAACTTAATACCGCAGCACTGAACATACCCACGCTGATTGTGTATCTCTCTATAATGTTTGACTATTTCGGAAAATGTATCCATTGAGATATTACAAATGTCACAAGTGAGTTGAAAATTTTCGGCTACGAGTTTGTCCTCATTAGATAATTTATCTAACCTTGTGGAACTATCATTCTGATCGTCTTCCTCCATTTTGTTTTGCTTAGCGTCATTTTCAGTTGTTTTTAATTCTAATTTTGTTTTAATTTTATCTGGATTTTCAACAAATTTAAATTCTTTGATTTCAGTATCACTTTTGTCGTTGTTGGATTTTTGCCTCGCACTTTTTCTTGCAATAATTTTGTTATCATTTGCACTTTCCTTTCTAGAGCATTTACGCTTAGTACTGCTTTTAAGACAAATAGATTCTATCTCATCTTCCATTTTGTTGACTTCAGCATCATTTTCTACTGTTTTTAATTCTAAATCAATTTCAGTTCCATTTTCATCGGTCTGGTCGTTTTCTATTATTTCTACTTCAAATTTTCTACCAATTTCATCTGGATTTCCGTTGGATTTTAGTTCGTTTATGTTATCGTTCGAGGATTTTTTCATCGAACTATTTTTTTCAACGTTTTTTGCTTGTGAACTTTTATTCCTAGAGCATTTACGCTTGCTATTAGTTTTTACAGAATTTGATTCCTCTTCATCTTCCTTTTCAAAAATATCTAGCGGATATTCATCTTTAAAAAATAAAATTTCAGGTTCAGGTAGTGATACTTTTGTAATATTAAACATTTTAACAGCTTCTTTGGTAACTTCTTCAGTGTTCACTAACTCATTGAAATTTGAGTGGGCTTTTTCAAGTTTTGAGTAAAACTTATGGAATTTGTATAATTCTTCCCAACACGCTTGGCATATATACGATTGACTATTTAAAACTTCCTGTTGAAAATATTAAGTTGAATTATAATATAAATATTTCGTTATTTACTCAAACAAAAAAAAAAACGAATTTTTAAGTTAATAAGGCAGAATTATGTGTTGTTTCCACAAAAAAAAAAACAAAAGAAAAAATATATGAAAAGCACTAAGATTTTGTAGTGATTGTTATACAAATTTTCGAGACAATTCGCTTGCTTGCATTGTGGAAACTACACGTTAATCTTTATATCGTTATTCATATTGTGTAAAAATCTGATACAAACATATTGCAAACTCAAATTCAAGAGAAAATATCAAAAATTAAAAATATGATTGTATATCTAGAGATGTGATATATTATAAACGGCTGAACCGATTTTTTTAAAACATAGGTAATAACACTCTCGATCAATTCGCCTTTTAAACAGAAAAAAAACTAAATCAAAGTGGGTCCATCCGTTTAATCTGTACGTGAACTCGGACAGACACACAGATACACACTAAAAACTTATAACACCCCATTTTTTGGTTATGACGTTGAGTAAATTAGTAATATGTAGATGGTTAGTTTAAATAAAAAAACCAAGAAATTAGAACAACTAACTAACAAGAAATTATGTTTTATATTTTCCAACGAATGTTATCCAATATTGGTATCTTTTGTTTTTAGCTTATAACTATAAACTAGGAATGTAACGAATACCAGTTTTGCAAATGCGAAAGCGAATAATACATTTTAATTTTTGCGAAAGCGAATGCGAATGCAAATATTACAATTCGTTAAAATATCACATGCAAATAAATTTATATAAGAGTAAGTATATATAATAATTAAAAATAAGTTTACACAATGTTAGGCAATCCACCCATTCGCACTTAAGCCCTAAATCCTGGTACTCTGTTCAACATTTCATGTGAAATGCTGTCAAATACATATGAATGAATTTTTCCTGAAAAAATCTTGAAGAAGTAGTACTCTGTTCATCTTGGGAAAAACATATGAAATATATCAACATTTTAAGTTTTCATGAGAAATAATATGAGTGGCACTTGTTTCGCGTAGAATTTACAACAAATAAGGGCTAGTTAATATTGTTTGGATTTGAAATTTGTTGTACGAAGTAATGAATGGCGTTCAAAAGTTTGAACATACTAGTCCTAAGCAGAAAATCGTTTCGCGCAAATCAAAAACTGTCTTTTCTTTTTCAAAACTGAAAAATATTTCCAAACACCGCTGGATTTGGGTTTCATTTTGATACTTATGAGAACTTATTGATAGGTTTCCCGCTAAAATATTAATGTTTTACATGTATCTTTTTCGTGCTGGCTTAAAATAATTTTCGTCTTTAAATTTAAAATCGTAAACTATTTTCGTAAAAGAAATAATTTTTTTTTGTCTTTAGTATTCGCTTGAAATATTCGAATACATTTAGGCGAATGCAAATAGCAAAAGTAAGCGAATTATTTGCGAAAGCGAATGCGAACATTCGTTACTTCCCTACTATAAACCACAAACTATAAACTCTAAACCATACGGGACCCAAATGCAAATTATAAACCGAAATAAAATTGATTGGCTAGGTATGTTATAGCGTTTAATCCAGCACACCGATTGATAATGTCATTCCCCAAATGCTTCTGGGTTAATAAAATATTTATACATTTATAAACGACATCCCAGTCCATAAAGGTAAGCAACGTATTATTGCATATAAATATGTATGTGTAAAAACATTCACAACTCACCAATTTCCAAAGATGTTTTTCAATAATATACTGCATGTTTAGTTCCTGCCATAAGCTGGAGTTAAAAACTATTAAATCTTTATAACTTTCAGTTACTTCTAAGCACAAAAGGCAACTCATTATTATTATTTAGATATTATTTGATACAGATTAGGCAAACACTCTTATTTTTATATAAAATTAAATGATTTTATATTTATTTTGCTTTAAGACAAATTAGCAAAAAAAATTTCCTTAATTTTCTGCAATGTTTACGTCTAGAGGGAGAGGCCGATATGTATTGGCAATCGCCGGCGGTTAGCTCTGAATATACACGGCGGCATTGTCCTCTGTGACAATGTTCACGACAAGAGAGCGAGGTCGATGTATATTGGCAGTCGGCGGCGGCTAACTCAGAATATACACGGCGGCGGCTACGCAAATGAGTATTGCCTTTCTCAAATTGTAAGTGGTTTGTAGTGGCTTCGTGCATTGTTAATTAAAAAATAAATGCATTTGTGTGTATATAAAGATAATCCTCTACTAAGGAATATACAATTTGTTTCCGGTGTAAAACTAAATGCAAATTTGAAAACCAGATAAATCCGTTTGAACTCCGTACCGGGACTTTAAAAATGAAAAAAATCTCCGTTCTGGCAATAGTGGGCGTGTGTGAAATATTTGTTGTGGCAATATTGAAAGCTGAAATGTGGTGGCAAAAATAGTTTTTTATTCGATATAGGCAGTTTTTTTTTCTCAAACGTATGTGACAACACAACACAAAATTATTTGTTGCGCAAGTAATTACTTTAAAAATATTAAATTATTTACAAAAAACATTTGTTTAATATTAATAATAAAACGAATAAAAACAAAATGAATCTCTTTGAAATCTTTATTTTAAACTTCATAAGAATTATTCATCATCTGTTCTTTTCGTTGCACATGTTTCTTTTCGATTTCCGGAACATGTTTTGCGATGCGTGTGCGCGTTTCCACTGTAATAAAATTTTCTAGGACAAATGCCGCAAACGTATAAGGGTTCACCCTTATGCCTTGACATATGCTCCTAAAATTAAATTTAGATAAAATAGTCTTCATCGACAAAGTATATGAATATAAATACCCTTAGGGCGCCGGGTCCCTTAAATGTTTTATCACACAATGTACACTTTCTTACATATGCATTATCGTGCACTACTCTAATGTGCGTCTCAAGACTATAATCAGCTGCAAACACTTTTGGGCATTTATCACATTTAAATTCAGTTATAGCTCCTTCCGGTGGATGACGCGCCCGCACATGTCGATTTAAACCACCCTTATCTGAAAACTGGCGATCGCACATTTTACAGCTCACTTTAGGTGGACGTTTTCCTTCATGCTGTGCCATATGACGTCTGAATTGGTATGTTAAGATAGATTTGCCACATAAATGACAAATTATAATTCTAAGGTCAACATTTTGCATGTGCTTGTGTAGTCGTTTAGATAAATAGCTAGAGTAAAAATTAAAACATTTCATATAGAGCGTCTCGCCCAACAGGCAACAAAAAAAAGTTCTCCGTACACCAGCAAATAAAAAGTATTATTCCAAGGAGATTTCAAAAAAAATTTTTTTATTTTTTTTTTGCCGAACGTAGGGGTCGCCTTTTTAGTTTTTTCGTTATATCTTCCATATTTACAGTCCGATCTTAAAGTTTGATATAGCGAATATTTTTGTCTCAGGGAGGCCAATTATTTTGCTCTTGGGTCCATTGACCTCAAGTGTACCGTTCTAGTACTTACCCCCCAAATCTCATTTCCTACCACCCTAATGTGACACCCTAATGTTAGAAATTTATAGCTCGCAAAAAATCATAAAACTTTTGCTAAGAAAGTATTTCGATAATTACAGCACAACTATTTAAAAAATGCTTTTATAAATTCATTGTTGCAGACCGTAGGGGTCACCTTTTTAAATTTGTCATAGCTTCAGTATTTACATACAGATATGAAAGTATAATATATCGATGAGTTTGTCTGTGGCACACGAATTTTTTGTTAATTCAAAAGTCTTTGACCTCAAAAGTCTTTGACCTCAAGTAACCTTTACATCATACCTCAAATTATACAACAAGGAATAAGCAACAAAAAGCAAAGTAAAATAATAGAAATTTTAGTCGATCATATCTCGACGTGATTCAAGTTGGCTATATTTTTGACGGCTCTCGAGTTTAGAAAAAATGTGGCCCATGCGTTGTACTACATGAACAAAACGCTCGGTGTTTTGAGAATGAGATGGATAAGCTGTGAAAATAATTAGGTTTAGCAAAGAAAACTATGAAATGAAGATATTTTTCTTGCGCTTACCTGGTAATTCGATTACATTTTGCGAACCTTGTAATGCTTCCAGATGCTCTTGGGTATAGTTAAAACTGCAAGCATTGCGGCTCTGTCAATTCGAATTTATTCCAATTGATCATATCGAAGTATGAGTCACTTTCGAAGTTTACAAAATTAACAACTTGTATGCTGAACATTTGACGATATTAAAGTATAATATATCTATGAGTTTGTCTGTGGCAGGCCAATTTTTTTTAAATAAAAAGTCTTTGACCTCAATTACGTCTATAGTATCAACCCATCATATCTCAACTTAAACAAAAAGAATTAAAAGTGTATGCGCTTTTCTGGTTCCTTTTGAAAAGCAAACCACTGGCAATTCACGGAAGCCGAAACGTTCAACAGACCCTCCGGAAGACGTTCAACAGACCCTCCGTCCTGTTATCTAAAATAACTTGTACTTTTTCCACCATGAGAATGGTTTGTTATCGATGATAACAGACGAAGATGCTATAGTGAGTTCAGGTGGCTATACTAAAATTTTATTAGCCCGTAATGATGCAACTGGATGCATTCGTCAAATGTTCGGTCCACAAGTTGTTAATTTTATAAACTTTGAAAGTGACTCATACTTCGATATGATCAATTGGAATAAATTCGAATTAACAGAGCCGCAATGCTTGCAGTTTTAACTATACCCAAGAGCACCTGGAAGCATTACAATGTTCGCAAAATGTAATCGAATTACCAGGTAAGCGCAAGAAAAATATCTTCATTTCATAGTTTTCTTTGCTAAACCTAATTATTTTCATAGCTTATCCATCTCATTCTCACAACACCGAGCGTTTTATTCCTGTAGTACATGAATCTGCCATGGCGGCAACCGACGAGCAACGCATGGGCCACATTTTTTTCTAAACTCGAGAGCAGTCAAAAATATAGCCAACTTGAATCACGTCGAGATATGATCGACTAAAATTTCTATTATTTTACTTTGCTTTTTGTTGCTTATTCCTTGTTGTATAATTTGAGGTATGATGTAAAGGTTACTTGAGGTCAAAGACTTTTGAGGTCAAAGACTTTTGAATTAACAAAAAATTCGTCTGCCACAGACAAACTCATCGATATATCATACTTTCATATCTGTATGTTAATACTGAAGCTATGACAAATTTAAAAAGGTGACCCCTACGGTCTGCAACAATGAATTTATAAAAGCATTTTTTAAATAGTTGTGCTGTAATTATCGAAATACTTTCTTAGCAAAAGTTTTATGATTTTTTGCGAGCTATAAATTTCTAACATTAGGGTGGTAGGAAATGAGATTTGGGGGGTAAGTACTAGAACGGTACACTTGAGGTCAATGGACCCAAGAGCAAAAATATTGGCCTCCCTGAGACAAAAATATTCGCTATATTAAACTTTAAGATCCGACTGTAAATATGGAAGATATAACGAAAAAACTAAAAAGGCGACCCCTACGTTCGGCAAAAAAAAATAAAATTTTTTTTTTGAAATCTCCTTGGAAAAATAATTTATATTCGCTGGTGTACGGAGAACTTTTTTTTTGTGATACGGTCTAATGTATATGTATGAAATAATTTAATAGATACAAAGTATATTTATATAAAGTATATGCAGGTCTACAACAACTAAGAAAATACAAAAACAACATAAGCTTTTTTTGTGTAAAAATAATGGATGAATGTCAAAAACAGATGATTACAACCAGACCTGGGCAACTTGCATTACTTTTCATAAGCACTGATTGAAAAACAAAAATGTTTGTGAAAATTTAAATTGTATAATTATAGTGCACTATTTTTTGCACTAAAATAAAATCTCTTTAAAGTAATGGATTAATATTGCATTATCAGCTAATCGTATGGCGTAAAATGCACTAATTTTGTATTGCCACTAAGCACATCATGAAGTAATGCAATATTATTGCAATATCACATATTGTACACAGTAAAATTATATAAAACGTAATCATATTTTTATCAGATAGCACAAATAAAAAAATACAGTAAAGGAACATTGAAGGCACCTGTATAAGTACGTGCATACAATGAAATATCAGAACTTAGGATTTCGTTTATTTTATTGTAAAGTTATATCTTAAAAAATAGTGATTTTATAAACGGAATATACTACCGCTTGGAACAATTTAATAAAGTTTTGTTTTTCTCTTGAAAAATTATATTATATTATATTCTATTTACATATCGCCTTAAGTGGCGATATGTAAATAGAAAAAGTTTACAAATTTATGTATGTATGTACACATTTACGTTCTATTTTTCGCCATATGATTTGGTGCTAGCGCAATATTAATGTATTACTTAGGAGAGATTTTAGTTTAATGCCAAAAAATTGCACTATAATTAGTTAGTTAGTTAGTTAGTTAATTCTAATGTAATAAATTTGCATTTCTATTGATTTGGTTTAGTGCGGGAAAATGGTCAATGCATTTGCTAATTTAATAGATAGACAAAATCAAAGTAAATTTATTAATTGATAAACCTTTATTACGTGAAGTATAATAAAAGCTACATACATATTTATTTTAATAATTAAATATAATTATTTTTAAATGTCTTGTAACACCTTTTTGAAGTAAAAATTTATTTCAACATTTGCACTACACACAATTGTGTATAACAAAGCAAAGCAAAACAAAATGGCGTACGAAAATTGTAAACAACTTTTGACATTCATGCATTGACACTACACGAGAAAAAAATTAATCACCTGAGTACTTGCATATACTTTATATAAATTTACTTTGAATAGATATAAGCTCTTGTTGTACATGCTTTATATAAAAGAATATTAGAATATTAGAAATCAAAAAAATTAACGGCAACTCCAATGTATATAGCCAGGGCTATCATGAATAAAATTCCGCGTGAAATGTCTCTCTTTTCCAATTAGAGTTTTTTGTTGGAATTTTTCCCTAGGAAAAATTTCACATGGAACTTTATTCATGATAGCCCTGATTATGTATGTCGTCATGCCGAAGTCATCTTCACGTATGTATGTATGTATGTCACAAAATAAAAAAAAAAACAATTAAAAATAAAAATTAAATAGAAACATTTCCTAGCTTAATTTTGTCAGAACTATCGATCTGTAATTTTTTATGCAGAGTGTAGACGTTACGAAAAATCGTACAAGTAAAAAATTAGTAGCGTGTATCATGCTGTCGTACTATTGAATTGAATTTGAATCAAACAATTTTGGGGCAGTTTCGATAAGTACGATAATAATTATTGCGAATCATGCACCTGATGAATTGATATCATGATGAATGTCAAATTGATATCATGATGAAATTAACACCGGAAGGAAATTGTAAAATTGCATTTGTTATACAAAAGAGATAAGGAGATTCTGTTTAACATTCTGTTGTTAACATTTAATATAGAATCTACACTCTCCATCATATGATTAGAAGCACTTGAATTTCTGTTTTTAATAGCTCTCCGACAACATATTTAAAAAGATATGGCCTACTGAAAACCGAAATTCGAGTAGTTCTAATCATGTGATCGGGAGTGTCTATTAAAGTTTGAAAATTTAATAAATATATACATTACATATGTACATAAATAAAATGAAGTTGTACATTTTCCATATGTACATACATCTTCTTCCATGGTAAAATAAAAGATTATTGATAAATTTTTAAATCCTATAGGATATTAATATATTTTGTAGTAGTATAAGTGAAACCGATTATGGCCATTAGGCTAGGGTTTTCTATTTTGGATGAATAAAATGAAAATGAAAAATGAATAGGCTTTTCATAAAACAATTTTACATTTACATTTTATAAATTAAAAAATGTAAAATTACAAACTAAAATATCACATGGAAGAATACGTAAATGGCCTTGAAAGGCCAAAACTTATATAGAATAAGGAAACATTAGAAATTTATATAAATAAAGAAGGTCGATTTATTAATAAAATTGTATAAATAAAATATTGTTTCTTTCGTTAAAATATTAATGTAGTATTCGTCGATTTTTTTTTTTTTGATGAGAAAACGAAAAAGAAAACACAACAATGATTGTTAAACTTTGAGAGTCTTATATAAAGCAAAATGCGCACAAAAATTTGGGGACCGTATGCAAATCGTTAGCCAACACACATTTCAAGGCTGACAAACCGTTTTTAAAAAAACATATGGGTGATTCCAGAAAAAGGTCAACAAAAATATTTTTTAGCTCAAATCATTTTTATTTTTCAAAATTTGTTTACCGAAATATACAACTTAAAAATTTTTTTGCTCAAATTTTTCCGACTATTTAAAATATTATTTTTTTATTTTTCTTTTTTGTAATTTGTAAGTTTTTTTAGTAACATTTACTCATTAACACATACAAGGAGAGCGGAGTTCTAATATCTTATGTTTTTTTTAGTTTACTTTTACTTACATATGTCTTAATGTCGCGTCCGTCGCCCAAAACCACTTTTAATTGTTTTCAACGCTAAATAAGCATTTGTTATCGTTTTATTTAATTCAATCATTATTACTCGTATTAGGGAAAGTTAGTGTGTTTTGTTCTCTTTATCGAATTTAAAAATATTAAAACAAAATTTGCACATTTCATAAATATACAAATAGAAGATGAATTTTCATCTTAATTTGCACATTCATAAAAAAAATTTCTTACAAATTTCGCTGAATTATCTACATTTCTATAAGTGCACAAAAAGAGCTTCTATTTTTGCCGCACAACGATTCCGTATGTTTTCAATTAACACACACGCATAAAAACATATGGTATGCTCATAAAACTAAAGTAGTATTTAATTACAAAAGGTTGGGTATTTAATATGAACTCAAAAACACAATTTCGTATTTAATTAGAACTTAAAAATAATTACAATTTGATTACCAATTCAAAAAATGGGAGTAAGGAAACAGCTGACTCCAACTCCACATAGTGTTGAAAATATATAAACTTTTGAGTATTCAACTCTTCATATTTCAAAAAACAAAAATTCTAAGATTAAAGTTGTGATTCATTTAAGGTAATATTTGCAAATTAATTTCCTTTTGATTTCTGTGATTTGTTGTTTGTTAAATTTTATAAACATTGCATGACTATTTTTATTTTTACTGATTACCTTCCAAATTATCCGCCAACCAAAAGGATTAATAAATTACATATATTAGCAAACACAAACCTACTATTCAACTTTAAAACATTTCAAGTGAACAAATGTTTACCAAAGGTTTGCTAAGCTAATAACCGTTTTTGCATACAACTTTAAGAAATTTTCCTCAACAATCGTTTACAAAGCTTTTTTAAGTTTTTTGCATACGGCCCGGTCCTAGTTCTATTAAACAAACGTGTTCAACCAAGTAAACAGAAAAATAAGAGATTTAGATTTTTATAATTAATCGAAACCCAATTTCTATTGAAAATTTAGACTTTCTGCAATTTTTGTTCTTAATTAAGGAACAATTTAGCACAACTGCGACAACGTTGTAGTTGGAGTCGTAGTCGTAATACCACATTCGTAATTAGTTCGAGTATCATTTTATACAATAAGATTACAAGAGATTAAAATAAAATCAAACTTACGATTTGTCGCAATGTTTGCAAGTTACCATTTTCTCTTTCTCTTCAGTATTATGTGTAAGCATGTGCCTTTTTAAACTAAATTTATTTACGAGACTTTTGCCACAAACGTCACAATCAACCCTCTTTTCCTCATGGACATGTTTTGTATGTAGCTTCAACCATGTACGTTTAGCAAACGTTTTGGTGCAGTATTTGCATTTCAAATATTCGGGGTTTTCGTGTATATTAATATGATCGATTAATTCAACACGATTTATAAACTTAATACCGCAGCACTGAACATACCCACGCTGATTGTGTATCTCTCTATAATGTTTGACTATTTCGTAAAATGTATCCATTGAGATTTTACAAATGTCACAAGTGAGTTGAAAATTTTCGGCTACGAGTTTGTCCTCATTAGATAATTTATCTAACCTTGTGGAACTATCATTCTGATCGTCTTCCTCCATTTTGTTTTGCTTAGCGTCATTTTCAGTTGTTTTTAATTCTAATTTTGTTTTAATTTCATCTGGATTTTCAACAAATTTAAATTCTTTGATTTCAGTATCACTTTTGTCGTTGTTGGATCTTTGCCTCGCACTTTTTCCTGCAATAATTTTGTTATCATTTGTACTTTCCTTTCTAGAGCATTTACGCTTAGTACTGCTTTTAAGACAAATAGATTCTATCTCATCTTCCATTTTGTTGACTTCAGCATCATTTTCTACTGTTTTTAATTCTAAATCAATTTCAGTTCCATTTTCATCGGTCTGGTCGTTTTCTATTATTTCTACTTCAAATTTTCTACCAATTTCATCTGGATTTCCGTTGGATTTTAGTTCGTTTATGTTATCGTTCGAGGATTTTTTCATCGAACTATTTTTTTCAACGTTTTTTGCTTGTGAACTTTTATTCCTAGAGCATTTACGCTTGCTATTAGTTTTTACAGAATTTGATTCCTCTTCATCTTCCTTTTCAAAAATATCTAGCGGATATTCATCTTTAAAAAATAAAATTTCAGGTTCAGGTAGTGATACTTTTTTAATATTAAACATTTTAACAGCTTCTTTGGTAACTTCTTCAGTGTTCACTAACTCATTGAAATTTGAGTGGGCTTTTTCAAGTTTTGAGTAAAACTTATGGAAGTTGTATAATTCTTCCCAACACGCTTGGCATATATACGATTGACTATTTAAAACTTCCTGTTGAAAATATTAAGTTGAATTATAATACAAATATTTCGTTATTTACTCAAACAAAAAAAAACGAATTTTTAAGTTAATAAGCCAGAATTATGTGTTGTTTCCACAAAAAAAAAACAAAAGAAAAAATATATGAAAAGCACTAAGATTTTTTAGTGATTCCTATACAAATTTTCGAGACAATTCGCTTGCTTGCATTGTGGAAACTACACATTAATCTTTATATCGTTATTCATATTGTGTAAAAATTTCATACAAACATCTTGCAAACTCAAATTCAAGAGAAAATATCAAAAATTAAAAATATGTACATATATCTAGAGATGTGATATGTTATAAACGGCAGAACCGATTTTCTTAAAACATAGGTAATAACACTCTCGATCAATTCGCCTTTTAAACAGAAAAAAAAACTAAATCAAAGTGGGTCCATCCGTTTAATCTGTACGTGAACTCGGACAGACACACAGATACACACTAAAAACTTATAACACCCCATTTTTTGGTTATGACGTTGAGTAAATTAGTAATATGTAGATGGTTAGTTTAAATAAAAAAAACCAAGAAATTAGAACAACTAACTAACAAGAAATTATGTTTTATATTTTCCAACGAATGTTATCCAATATTGGTATCTTTTGTTTTTAGCTTATAACTATAAACTAGGAATGTAACGAATACCAGTTTTGCAAATGCGAAAGCGAATAATACATTTTAATTTTTGCGAAAGCGAATGCGAATGCAAATATTACAATTCGTTAAAATATCACATGCAAATAAATTTATATAAGAGTAAGTATATATAATAATTAAAAATAAGTTTACACAATGTTAGGCAATCCACCCATTCGCACTTAAGCCCTAAATCCTGGTACTCTGTTCAACATTTCATGTGAAATGCTGTCAAATACATATGAATGAATTTTTCCTGAAAAAATCTTGCAGAAGTAGTACTCTGTTCATCTTGGGAAAAACATATGAAATATATCTTCAACATTTTAAGTTTTCATGAGAAATAATATGAGTGGCACTTGTTTCGCGTAGAATTTACAACAAATAAGGGCTAGTTAATATTGTTTGGATTTGAAATTTGTTGTACGAAGTAATGAATGGCGTTCAAAAGTTTGAACATACTAGTCCTAAGCAGAAAACATTTTCGCGCAAATCAAAAATTGTCTTCTTTTTCAAAACTGAAAAATATTTCCAAACACCGCTGGATTTGGGTTTCATTTTGATACTTATGAGAACTTATTGATAGAAGTTTCCCGCTAAAATATTAATGTTTTACATGTATCTTTTTCGTGCTGGCTTAAAATAATTTTCGTCTTTAAATTTAAAATCGTAAACTATTTTCGTAAAAGAAATAATTTTTTTTTGTCTTTAGTATTCGCTTGAAATATTCGCATACATTTAGGCGAATGCAAATAGCAAAAGTAAGCGAATGCGAACATTCGTTACTTCCCTACTATAAACCACAAACTATAAACTCTAAACCATACGGGACCCAAATGCAAATTATAAACCGAAATAAAATTGATTGGCTAGGTATGTTATAGCGTTTAATCCAGCACACCGATTGATAATGTCATTCCCCAACTGCTTCTGGGTTAATAAAATATTTATACATTTATAAACGACATCCCAGTCCATAAAGGTAAGCAACGTATTATTGCATATAAATATGTACGTATAAAAACATTCACAACTCACCAATTTCCAAAGATGTTTTTCAATAATATACTGCATGTTTAGTTCCTGCCATAAGCTGGAGTTAAAAATTATTAAATCTTTATAACTTTCAGTTACTTCTAAGCACAAAAGGCAACTCATTATTATTATTTAGATATTATTTGATACAGATTAGGCAAACCACAGAAGGCAAACACTCTTATTTTTATATAAAATTAAATTATTTTTGCTTTAAGACAAATTAGCAAAAAAATTTCCTCTGCAATGTTTACGTCTAGAGGGAGAGGCCGATATGTATTGGCAATCGCCGGCGGTTAGCTCTGAATATACACGGCGGCATTGTCCTCTGTGACAATGTTCACGACAAGAGAGCGAGGTCGATGTATATTGGCAGTCGGCGGCGGCTAACTCAGAATATACACGGCGGCGGCTACGCAATTGAGTATTGCCTTTCTCAAATTGTAAGTGGTTTTTAGTGGCTTCGTGCATTGTTAATTAAAAAATAAATGCATTTGTGTGTATATAAAGATAATCCTCTACTAAGGGATATACAATTATTTTCCGGTGTACATTTATGAATTATTCATCTTCTGTGGTTTTAGCTACACTTTTTGCTTTTTGTTTTCTAGAACATGTCTTGCGATGCGAGTGCAAATTTCCACTTGCATAAAATTTTCTAGGACACAAGCCGCAAACGTATAAAGGTTCACCCTTATGCCTTGACATGTGCTCCTAAAATTTAATTTAGATAAAATAGTATTTTTCAACAAAGTATATTAATATAAATACCCTTAGGGCGACGGATCCTTTGACTGTTTTACCACACAATACACACTTTCTTTCATATCCATTTTCGTGCACTTTTCTTATGTGCGTCTTAAGACTATAAGTAGCTGCAAACACTTTTGGGCACTCAGCACATTTAAATTCAGTTTTAGCTCCTTTCGGTGGATGTTGCGCACGCATGTGTCGATACAAACAACTCCTATGTGAAAACTGGCGATCGCAAATTTTACAGCTTACTTTTGGTGGTGGTTTCTCTTCATGTCCTGCCATATGACGTTTTAAGTCGGGTACTATAACAGATTTGCCACATAAATGGCAAATTATATTTGTAATGTGAACAACTCGCATGTGATTGTCTAGGGAGAATTTGGATGAATAGCTAGAGTAAAAAAATTAGACCATTTCAGCTCAGTCGAAGTATATAAAACAAAAGGTTAGAATTTTAAGACGTTTACATGCCCACTTTTTAGAACGCAAAATTAAAGACTTGCGTAAGTGCAATGTGCATGAAAAGTTTAAAAAGAAAAATTAAAACATTGGTAACTCACCAAAGCCTATTTTTTACAACATTTCAGCACTCTATGTATAATATTACGTTAAATTTTTATGGGCGTGGTTCGGTCTCCATGTCTTAACAGTCGGTGCTTTCACCCAGGCCTAATTGTGTATAAAGTTTTATATCTCTGGCGCAAAATGTAATTTAAATTTTCTATCCGGATTATGCTATGGCCATGAGATATACATATATTAGACTTGGGTCGAACTCGTTCACTAGTTCATTTTTGCCACAAACCAATGATCAAACCCATGTAATATAAATGGGTTTGATCATTGGTTTGTGGCAAAAATGAACTAGTGAACGAGTTCGACCCAAGTCTAACATATATCGATGGCTTAATATAAAAAGGGCCTAACTCAATTTTTTTCGAAATCACGTTTTTAATGTTTTCTGGGCGACAACGTATAATTGCATCAAGGACTTATGGCAACTTGAAAAACTCTTTCTGCATGTAAATTAGACTTGGGTCGAACTCGTTCACTAGTACATTTTTGCCACAAACCAATGATCAAACCCATTTAAATTACATGGGTGTGATCATTGGTTTGTGGCAAAAATGAACTAGTGAATAGACTTGTATCGAACTCTTTCAGTAGCTCGTTTTTGACACAAACCAATCATCAAACCCATGTAATTTAAATGGGTTTGATCATTGGTTTGTGTCAAAAACGAGCTACTGAAAGAGTTCGATACAAGTCTACTAGTGAACGAGTTCGACCCAAGTCGTATCTAGTAAATATAAAAATTTAGAGTTCAACAGGGTGATTCAGGTAAATATTTTGTAACAAATTATGTGTCAACTTTTACCAGAAGATGTCGCACTAATAAGTATCAGGAGCGTTTTACTTTTTCAAATGGATGCTAACCAAAATAGCAAAAATATGCACAAAAAACATGAATTTATTGAAAAATATGCGCAAAATTATGCAAAAACGAGTATTTTTAGCAAAATATGCAAAAACGATTAAATGCCATTTCAAAGGAAATTTCACGATTCGCAAAGATAACTTAACCGTTTCCGTTGTATGATGCCCAGTGAAAACATGCATTTGCATGAGATTCCTAGCCCTATAAATAAGTAATAGATTAAAATATACTAAGCCGAAATACATGAAAGAGACAGATAGAGTTTTATGCGTGTAGTCACGGTCACTTTTGAAAAGAGGAGTTTTTGTCGTGAAAAGTTTTACAGCCTGGCCCACGATGTCACTAGAAATCGATCGATTATTTATTAATTTTAAGTTTAAGTGGCGTGTCCCCACCGCATAATTGAAATTTCCGTGTTTTTAGATTTTCTATGTGATCTCTGATTTATTTGTGTCTCAAATTTCAGCACTCTAGCTCGATTTATAGTTTTAAGGGCGTGTCCCCGCCCTCTGAATAAATATTCTAGGATTTGAATTTTTTCAGGTTCTCATTCATCTAGACCTACTTGTGTATCAAATTTCAGCTCTCTAGCGCGAACTCTATTTAGCTTTAAGTTTTATGGGCCGTCTATTTTAAACTCAATACTTTTTTGGCGCCAATGTTTGTTTATCATTCGTGTAAAGTTTCGAAGGATACGGATAATAAGAAACACATAAATCATAAATTTAAATATACAAGGCCAACATGAAAAATAAAAGATCTAGATTTTTCTAATTAGTATTCGCAAATCAATTTCTGTTGCAAATTTCGACTTAAACTATGTCATTTTTGTTCTGGATTAAAGAACAATTTATCACAACTCCAACAACGTTGTAGTCGTAATACCAGATTCGTTATTAGTTCGAGTATCTATCATTTTATACAATAAAATTTAAAAAAAATCTAACTTACGATTTACCACATTTTTCACAAGTTATATCTTCAGTTTGGTGTAGTTTCATGTGCCTTTTTAGACCCCTTTCATTTGTATAACTTTTGCCACAAATGTCACATTTAGCAACCTCTGCCTCATGAATTTTCTGTATATGGATCTTTAGCCCTGCGCGTTTAGGAAATACTTTGGCACAGTGTTTGCATTTTAAATATTCAGGATTTTGGTGAAACTTGATATGATCTATTAATTCAACACGCCGAGAAAAGGTAGCGTTACAACAAGAAACATGCCCACGCTGATTGTGTTCGTATTTGCAATGCTTGAGCATTGACGAAAATGTATCCAGTGGGATTTTACAAATGTCACAATTGATTTGAAAATTTTCAGCTATGAATTTGTCTTCATCTGATAATTTATTTAATTGATCTGAATCAGCCTCATCGGATGAAGTATCATCGTCATTTGTGGAACTATCACTTTGATCGTCTTCTTCCATTTTGATTTGTTTAACGTCATTTTCTGTTGTTTTAAATTCTACTTCTGTTTTAATTACGATATTTTCATCGAATTCCATTTTGTTTTCTTTAGCGTTTTGTTCTATTCCTTCATCTTCTAACTTTATTTCAACTTCATCTGGATTTTCAACGGATTTTAGTTCATGTATTTCAGTATTACTTTGTTCTTTGTTGGATCTTCTCCTCGGCCTTTTTCTTGCATTGTTGTCATTTGTACTTTTTTTTCTAGAACATTTACGCTTGCTATTAGTTTTAAGACAACTTGCTGCTTCCTCTTCATCTTCTTCTTCAGGTACATCTATAGAATATTCCTCTTTAAAAAATAATATTTCAAGTTCAGGTTCTTCGTGTCCTGTTTCAACAGTTTCTTTGGTAACTTCTTCAGTGGTCAATAAATCATTTAATTTTGAATGAGCTTTTTCAAGTTTTGAATAAAACTTATGGAAGTTGTATAATTCTTGCCAACACGATTGACATATATAGGATTGACTATTTAAAACTTCCTGTTGAAAATATTAAATTTAATTATATATAGTATAAATATATCGCTTATTTACTCAAACAACGTCATAACTCCAAAAAAAGGAAGTTTTTAGTTAATAAGGCAGAATTATATGTAGTTTCCAAAAAAAAAAAACAAAAGAAAAAATATATGAAAAGCACTAAAGGTAGAAATACATAACACGTGTTTGTTCGTCGACGAATATCGTGCGCTTGAAAACTTTACCGCATGAAAAATGGCAAGTTACACAACACGCGTTACAAACGCATTTTCTTTCAGGTTTTTTATTTATTTTTGAAATTGAAAAATGATCTTGGAACATTTTCAAATTCCTTTTTTGTGCAATACTATACAGTTTTCAAACTCTTTATTAAGATTTTCCTGCATGATTCTAATTTGTTTAAATTTTTTTTTGTTGTTTTCTGATTAGTTGTCAAAACAACACAACGCGTTAAAAAGTTGAAAGTTAAGAGAGTTTGGTATGTAACTTGTCGTATGCACTATTTCAACTTTTTTTTGACAGATGCCTACAGTTCGCACGCGCACTAACGCGTGTTATGTAACTTCACCTTAAGGGCCTGTTCATCTAAATGCGAACGATATGTTCGATCGAATATTTATATTGAAAACAAAAACAAATTTCTGTTTTTTGTTTTTGTTTCTAATGTAAATTTTCGATCGAATCTATCGTTCGCATTTAGACGAACAGGCCTTAAGATTTTTTAGTGATTCCTATACAAATTTTCTAGACAAGTCGCTTGCTTGCATTGTGGAAACTACACATTAATCTCTATTTCGTTATTCATATTGTGTAAAAATTTCATACAAATATCTTACATACTCAAACTAAAGACAAAATATCAAAAATTAAAAACATAGCTAAGAACCTTCTCGACCAATTCGCCTTTTAAACAGAAAAAACTAAATCAAATTCGGTCCAGACGTTTAATCTGTACGTGGACTCGGACAGACACACAGATACACACTAAAAACTTATAACACCCCATTTTTTGGTTATGACGTTGAGTAAATTAGTAATATGTAGATGATTAGTTTAAATAAAAAAAAACCAAGAAATTAGAACAACTAACTAACAAGAAATTATGTTTTATATTTTCCAACGAATGTTATCCAATATTGGTATCTTTTGTTTTTAGCTTATAACTATAAACTAGCTGCCTTATGTATAATCAAAAATTGGCATGAAGTTAGCATAAGTAGAAAAATTGAAAAATTGGTCTTAACGTGTTTTGCCATACAATTTTACATTAAAAATCTGCTAGGATGTAATCGTGTGTTAAAACTACATTATGCCGCGATTTTTAATGTCAAATTGTATGGCAAAACACGTTAAGACCATGTTAAATTTTGCCACTTATGCTAACTTCATGCCAATTTTTGGATTATACATAGGGCCGTAGGAATGTAACGAATACCAGTTTTGCAAATGCGAAAGCGAATAATACATTTTAATTTTTGCGAAAGCGAATGCGAATGCAAATATTACAATTCGTTAAAATATCACATGCAAATAAATTTATATAAGAGTAAGTATATATAATAATTAAAAATAAGTTTACACAATGTTAGGCAATCCACCCATTCGCAGTTAACCCCTAAATCCTGGTACTCTGTTCAACATTTCATGTGAAATGCTGTCAAATACATATGAAGAAAACTTGGAATGAATTTTTCCTGAAAAAATCTTGCAGAAGTAGTACTCTGTTCATCTTGGGAAAAACATATGAAATATACATATCTTCAACATTTTAAGTTTTCATGAGAAATAATATGAGTGGCACTTGTTTCGCGTAGAATTTACAACAAATAAGGGCTAGTTAATATTGTTTGGATTTGAAATTTGTTGTACGAAGTAATGAATGGCGTTCAAAAGTTTGAACATACTAGTCCTAAGCAGAAAACATTTTCGCGCAAATCAAAAATTGTCTTCTTTTTCAAAACTGAAAAATATTTCCAAACACCGCTGGATTTGGGTTTCATTTTGATACTTATGAGAACTTATTGATAGAAGTTTCCCGCTAAAATATTAATGTTTTACATGTATCTTTTTCGTGCTGGCTTAAAATAATTTTCGTCTTTAAATTTAAAATCGTAAACTATTTTCGTAAAAGAAATAATTTTTTTTTGTCTTTAGTATTCGCTTGAAATATTCGCATACATTTAGGCGAATGCAAATAGCAAAAGTAAGCGAATGCGAACATTCGTTACTTCCCTACTATAAACCACAAACTATAAACTCTAAACCATACGGGACCCAAATGCAAATTATAAACCGAAATAAAATTGATTGGCTAGGTATGTTATAGCGTTTAATCCAGCACACCGATTGATAATGTCATTCCCCAACTGCTTCTGGGTTAATAAAATATTTATACATTTATAAACGACATCCCAGTCCATAAAGGTAAGCAACGTATTATTGCATATAAATATGTACGTATAAAAACATTCACAACTCACCAATTTCCAAAGATGTTTTTCAATAATATACTGCATGTTTAGTTCCTGCCATAAGCTGGAGTTAAAAACTATTAAATCTTTATAACTTTCAGTTACTTCTAAGCACAAAAGGCAACTCATTATTATTATTTAGATATTATTTGATACAGATTAGGCAAACCACAGAAGGCAAACACTCTTATTTTTATATAAAATTAAATTATTTTTGCTTTAAGACAAATTAGCAAAAAAATTTCCTCTGCAATGTTTACGTCTAGAGGGAGAGGCCGATATGTATTGGCAATCGCCGGCGGTTAGCTCTGAATATACACGGCGGCATTGTCCTCTGTGACAATGTTCACGACAAGAGAGCGAGGTCGATGTATATTGGCAGTCGGCGGCGGCTAACTCAGAATATACACGGCGGCGGCTACGCAATTGAGTATTGCCTTTCTCAAATTGTAAGTGGTTTTAGTGGCTTCGTGCATTGTTAATTAAAAAATAAATGCATTTGTGTGTATATAAAGATAATCCTCTACTAAGGGATATACAATTATTTTCCGGTGTACATTTATGAATTATTCATCTTCTGTGGTTTTAGCTACACTTTTTGCTTTTTGTTTTCTAGAACATGTCTTGCGATGCGAGTGCAAATTTCCACTTGCATAAAATTTTCTAGGACACAAGCCGCAAACGTATAAAGGTTCACCCTTATGCCTTGACATGTGCTCCTAAAATTTAATTTAGATAAAATAGTATTTTTCAACAAAGTATATTAATATAAATACCCTTAGGGCGACGGATCCTTTGACTGTTTTACCACACAATACACACTTTCTTTCATATCCATTTTCGTGCACTTTTCTTATGTGCGTCTTAAGACTATAAGTAGCTGCAAACACTTTTGGGCACTCAGCACATTTAAATTCAGTTTTAGCTCCTTTCGGTGGATGTTGCGCACGCATGTGTCGATACAAACAACTCCTATGTGAAAACTGGCGATCGCAAATTTTACAGCTTACTTTTGGTGGTGGTTTCTCTTCATGTCCTGCCATATGACGTTTTAAGTCGGGTACTATAACAGATTTGCCACATAAATGGCAAATTATATTTGTAATGTGAACAACTCGCATGTGATTGTCTAGGGAGAATTTGGATGAATAGCTAGAGTAAAAAAATTAGACCATTTCAGCTCAGTCGAAGTATATAAAACAAAAGGTTAGAATTTTAAGACGTTTACATGCCCACTTTTTAGAACGCAAAATTAAAGACTTGCGTAAGTGCAATGTGCATGAAAAGTTTAAAAAGAAAAATTAAAACATTGGTAACTCACCAAAGCCTATTTTTTACAACATTTCAGCACTCTATGTATAATATTACGTTAAATTTTTATGGGCGTGGTTCGGTCTCCATGTCTTAACAGTCGGTGCTTTCACCCAGGCCTAATTGTGTATAAAGTTTTATATCTCTGGCGCAAAATGTAATTTAAATTTTCTATCCGGATTATGCTATGGCCATGAGATATACATATATCGATGGCTTAATATAAAAAGGGCCTAACTCAATTTTTTTCGAAATCACGTTTTTAATGTTTTCTGGGCGACAACGTATAATTGCATCAAGGACTTATGGCAACTTGAAAAACTCTTTCTGCATGTAAATTAGACTTGGGTCGAACTCGTTCACTAGTACATTTTTGCCACAAACCAATGATCAAACCCATTTAAATTACATGGGTTTGATCATTGGTTTGTGGCAAAAATGAACTAGTGAATAGACTTGTATCGAACTCTTTCAGTAGCTCGTTTTTGACACAAACCAATCATCAAACCCATGTAATTTAAATGGGTTTGATCATTGGTTTGTGTCAAAAACGAGCTACTGAAAGAGTTCGATACAAGTCTACTAGTGAACGAGTTCGACCCAAGTCGTATCTAGTAAATATAAAAATTTATAGTTCAACAGGGTGATTCAGGTAAATATTTTGTAACAAATTATGTGTCAACTTTTACCAGAAGATGTCGCACTAATAAGTATCAGGAGCGTTTTACTTTTTCAAATGGATGCTAACCAAAATAGCAAAAATATGCACAAAAAACATGAATTTATTGAAAAATATGCGCAAAATTATGCAAAAACGAGTATTTTTAGCAAAATATGCAAAAACGATTAAATGCCATTTCAAAGGAAATTTCACGATTCGCAAAGATAACTTAACCGTTTCCGTTGTATGATGCCCAGTGAAAACATGCATTTGCATGAGATTCCTAGCCCTATAAATAAGTAATAGATTAAAATATACTAAGCCGAAATACATGAAAGAGACAGATAGAGTTTTATGCGTGTAGTCACGGTCACTTTTGAAAAGAGGAGTTTTTGTCGTGAAAAGTTTTACAGCCTGGCCCACGATGTCACTAGAAATCGATCGATTATTTATTAATTTTAAGTTTAAGTGGCGTGTCCCCACCGCATAATTGAAATTTCCGTGTTTTTAGATTTTCTATGTGATCTCTGATTTATTTGTGTCTCAAATTTCAGCACTCTAGCTCGATTTATAGTTTTAAGGGCGTGTCCCCGCCCTCTGAATAAATATTCTAGGATTTGAATTTTTTCAGGTTCTCATTCATCTAGACCTACTTGTGTATCAAATTTCAGTTCTCTAGCGCGAACTCTATTTAGCTTTAAGTTTTATGGGCCGTCTATTTTAAACTCAATACTTTTTTGGCGCCAATGTTTGTTTATCATTCGTGTAAAGTTTCGAAGGATACGGATAATAAGAAACACATAAATCATAAATTTAAATATACAAGGCCAACATGAAAAATAAAAGATCTAGATTTTTCTAATTAGTATTCGCAAATCAATTTCTGTTGCAAATTTCGACTTAAACTATGTCATTTTTGTTCTGGATTAAAGAACAATTTATCACAACTCCAACAACGTTGTAGTCGTAATACCAGATTCGTTATTAGTTCAAGTATTATTTTATACAATAAAATTAAAAAAATCTAACTTACGATTTACTACATTTTTCACAAGTTATATCTTCAGTTTGGTGTAGTTTCATGTGCCTTTTTAGACCCCTTTCATTTGTATAACTTTTGCCACAAATGTCACATTTAGCAACCTCTGCCTCATGAATTTTCTTTATATGGATCTTTAGCCCTGCGCGTTTAGGAAATACTTTGTCACAGTGTTTGCATTTTAAATATTCAGGATTTTGGTGAAACTTGATATGATCTATTAATTCAACACGCCGAGAAAAGGTTGTGTTACAACAAGAAACATGCCCACGCTGATTGTGTTCGTCTTTGCAATGCTTGAGCATTGACGAAAATGTATCCAGTGGGATTTTACAAATGTCACAATTGATTTGAAAATTTTCAGCTATGAATTTGTCTTCATCTGATAATTTATTTAATTGATCTGAATCAGCCTCATCGGATGAAGTATCATCGTCATTTGTGGAACTATCACTTTGATCGTCTTCTTCCATTTTGATTTGTTTAACGTCATTTTCTGTTGTTTTAAATTCTACTTCTGTTTTAATTACGATATTTTCATCGAATTCCATTTTGTTTTCTTTAGCGTTTTGTTCTATTCCTTCATCTTCTAACTTTATTTCAACTTCATCTGGATTTTCAACGGATTTTAGTTCATGTATTTCAGTATTACTTTGTTCTTTGTTGGATCTTCTCCTCGGCCTTTTTCTTGCATTGTTGTCATTTGTACTTTTTTTCTAGAACATTTACGCTTGCTATTAGTTTTAAGACAACTTGCTGCTTCCTCTTCATCTTCTTCTTCAGGTACATCTATAGAATATTCCTCTTTAAAAAATAATATTTCAAGTTCAGGTTCTTCGTGTCCTGTTTCAACAGTTTCTTTGGTAACTTCTTCAGTGGTCAATAAATCATTTAATTTTGAATGAGCTTTTTCAAGTTTTGAATAAAACTTATGGAAGTTGTATAATTCTTGCCAACACGATTGACATATATAGGATTGACTATTTAAAACTTCCTGTTGAAAATATTAAATTTAATTATATATAGTATAAATATATCGCTTATTTACTCAAACAACGTCATAACTCCAAAAAAAGGAAGTTTTTAGTTAATAAGGCAGAATTATATGTAGTTTCCAAAAAAAAAAAACAAAAGAAAAAATATATGAAAAGCACTAAAGGTAGAAATACATAACACGTGTTTGTTCGTCGACGAATATCGTGCGCTTGAAAACTTTACCGCATGAAAAATGGCAAGTTACACAACACGCGTTACAAACGCATTTTCTTTCAGGTTTTTTATTTATTTTTGAAATTGAAAAATGATCTTGGAACATTTTCAAATTCCTTTTTTGTGCAATACTATACAGTTTTCAAACTCTTTATTAAGATTTTCCTGCATGATTCTAATTTGTTTAAATTTTTTTTTGTTGTTTTCTGATTAGTTGTCAAAACAACACAACGCGTTAAAAAGTTGAAAGTTAAGAGAGTTTGGTATGTAACTTGTCGTATGCACTATTTCAACTTTTTTTTGACAGATGCCTACAGTTCGCACGCGCACTAACGCGTGTTATGTAACTTCACCTTAAGGGCCTGTTCATCTAAATGCGAACGATATGTTCGATCGAATATTTATATTGAAAACAAAAACAAATTTCTGTTTTTTGTTTTTGTTTCTAATGTAAATTTTCGATCGAATCTATCGTTCGCATTTAGACGAACAGGCCTTAAGATTTTTTAGTGATTCCTATACAAATTTTCTAGACAAGTCGCTTGCTTGCATTGTGGAAACTACACATTAATCTCTATTTCGTTATTCATATTGTGTAAAAATTTCATACAAATATCTTACATACTCAAACTAAAGACAAAATATCAAAAATTAAAAACATAGCTAAGAACCTTCTCGACCAATTCGCCTTTTAAACAGAAAAAACTAAATCAAATTCGGTCCAGACGTTTAATCTGTACGTGGACTCGGACAGACACACAGAAACACACTAAAAACTTATAACACCCCATTTTTTGGTTATGACGTTGAGTAAATTAGTAATATGTAGATGATTAGTTTAAATAAAAAAAAACCAAGAAATTAGAACAACTAACTAACAAGAAATTATGTTTTATATTTTCCAACGAATGTTATCCAATATTGGTATCTTTTGTTTTTAGCTTATAACTATAAACTAGCTGCCTTATGTATAATCAAAAATTGGCATGAAGTTAGCATAAGTAGAAAAATTGAAAAATTGGTCTTAACGTGTTTTGCCATACAATTTTACATTAAAAATCTGCTGGATGTAATCGTGTGTTAAAACTACATTATGCCGCGATTTTTAATGTCAAATTGTATGGCAAAACACGTTAAGACCATGTTAAATTTTGCCACTTATGCTAACTTCATGCCAATTTTTGGATTATACATAGGGCCGTAGGAATGTAACGAATACCAGTTTTGCAAATGCGAAAGCGAATAATACATTTTAATTTTTGCGAAAGCGAATGCGAATGCAAATATTACAATTCGTTAAAATATCACATGCAAATAAATTTATATAAGAGTAAGTATATATAATAATTAAAAATAAGTTTACACAATGTTAGGCAATCCACCCATTCGCAGTTAACCCCTAAATCCTGGTACTCTGTTCAACATTTCATGTGAAATGCTGTCAAATACATATGAAGAAAACTTGGAATGAATTTTTCCTGAAAAAATCTTGCAGAAGTAGTACTCTGTTCATCTTGGGAAAAACATATGAAATATACATATCTTCAACATTTTAAGTTTTCATGAGAAATAATATGAGTGGCACTTGTTTCGCGTAGAATTTACAACAAACAAGGGCTAGTTAATATTGTTTGGATTTGAAATTTGTTGTACGAAGTAATGAAAAATATTTCCAAACACCGCTGGATTTGGGTTTCATTTTGATACTTATGAGAACTTATTGATAGAAGTTTCCCGCTAAAATATTAATGTTTTACATGTATCTTTTTCGTGCTGGCTTAAAATAATTTTCGTCTTTAAATTTAAAATCGTAAACTATTTTCGTAAAAGAAATACATTTTTTTTGTCTTTAGTATTCGCTTGAAATATTCGCATACATTTTAGCGAATGCAAATAGCAAAAGTAAGCGAATTATTTTCGAATGCGAAAGCGAATGCGAACATTCGTTACTTCCCTACTATAAACCACAAACTATAAACTCTAAACAAATATAAACTCCACTTTTGTTTAACAGACCATAATATGTATATACATTATGAGCTGAAAGTCCAAGGAAAATACTGGCATTGTGTTTCGTACCATACGGGACCCAAATGTAAATTATAAACCGAAATAAAATTGATTGGCTAGGTATGTTGTAGGGTTTAATCCAGCACACCGATTGATCATGTCATTCCCCAAATGCTTCTGTGTTAATAAAATATTTATATATTTAAGAAATTTATTATTCGACATATTGTCAAGTTTATTTTAATTTGAAATTTATTTGCTGGTGGTTCAGCGATGTCTATATGCATTTCATTGTTGCTGTAACAAATCGTCAGTAGACTTCAACCACACATTTTGAACAGTCACAAACCTCTTATCTTATGTACAGACTTTCAAAAACTATTTGAGAATTCACAAATAATAATATTTTTGAAAATCACAAAAGAAAAATAAGCATAGTAGGCTTAGTATAAAGGTGTAGAAAAATAGAATGGATTCATATCGAATATAGATTAAAATATTTATACATTTATAAACGACATCCCAGTCCATAAAGCTAGGCAACGTATTATTGCATATGGGCACTTCCAAAAAAAAGTCCACCATGACGGAAAAATTTAATGTTCACCAACATATTTGTTTTCTTGTATTATAAATGAGAAATATTTAATATTAATTAAATTTAAGAGTTCGAGGCTTTCCTTAGTTCTGATGGCGAAATAACGGGGTACAAAGTTAGGATTCTTGTTTTGGTGATTTTTACTTAATTTCAGGAGCATTTTCTCTTTACTTTTTATACTTCTAGGAGCAATTGCACAGTAATAATTTTATTACAAAGCTATTGCTACAACAACAACTAATCATAGACAAATGAAAAGAAAACCATTATATATCAATTAACGGTAAAATTTAGTTTTTCTTAAAATGATATTTCAATGTAACGTAACGCCAGGAAAAGTAGCATTTATTTTCATTATCTCTACGTTGACGATCGCAAGTGCGTGAAATTTTGCATGTTAACAAAGTGTTATTAGCTTATGCGATAACAATAAAAAAATCCTTTATAAAACAAATATTTAATGCAATATTAATTTTCAAAAGTGTGTAACGTAACGCCAGATTGTGAGTATTTTTTTTGCATAGTACAATATTTATTTGAAAATTTTTGAAATTGGAAAAAAAAATTTGAGTAAAGCTAATAAGTATATATATATATAGCAAATATAGTTTTCTTACACTTTTGTATACCGTTTTATTAATTCTTAACCAAAAAAAATTATCAACTGGAAATTTAGGTGACGCCACGCCAGATACTAAGGCTAACAGAAAAAAAAGGGAAAACGATTTTTTAATCTAGAAGCTTGGATAATAAATGTATATCAGTCCAAGTCCTAACAAAAAAGTTTTGTCTAAAAATACTTGGCCAATTCGCAGAGTTAAGCAAGTTTGTTAGTCAAGTCAAACCCCACTTCTGTTTTTTGTAACGTAACGCCAGGTCATATTTTGCGAATATCTTGAAATCCTTAGGTTTGATTGTTAGCATTTTTTCACTGAATATAGACCTATTAATTCACTTCTCAAATGAGAGAAAAAAACTTTTTTCATACACAATTTTAAAACTTTTTTTCAACCTTTTGTCGTGCAAATGGCATGTAACGCCAGAATGGAATCACCCATATACATATGTATGTATAAAAACATTCACAACTCACCAATTTCCAAAGATGTTTTTCAATAATATACTGCATGTTTAGTTCCTGCCATAAGCTGGAGTTAAAAACTATTAAATCTTTATAACTTTCAGTTACTTCTAAGCACAAAAGGCAACTCATTATTATTATTTAGATATTATTTGATACAGATTAGGCAAACACTCTTATTTTTATATAAAATTAAATGATTTTATATTTATTTTGCTTTAAGACAAATTAGCAAAAAAAATTTCCTTAACTTTCTGCAATGTTTACGTCTAGAGGGAGAGGCCGATATGTATTGGCAATCGCCGGCGGTTAGCTCTGAATATACACGGCGGCATTGTCCTCTGTGACAATGTTCACGACAAGAGAGCGAGGTCGATGTATATTGGCAGTCGGTGGCGGCTAACTCAGAATATACACGGCGGCGGCTACGCAAATGAGTATTGCCTTTCTCAAATTGTAAGTGGTTTTTAGTGGCTTCGTGCTTTGTTAATTAAAAAATAAATGCATTTGTGTGTATATAAAGATAATCCTCTACTAAGGGATATACAATTATTTTCCGGTGTAAAACTAAATGCAAATTTGAAAACGAGATAAATCCGTTTGAACTCCGTACCGGGACTTTAACAATGAAAAAATCTCCGTTCTGCCAATAGTGGGCGTGTGTGAAATATTTCTTGTGGCAATATTGAAAGCTGAAATGTGGTGGCAATCACAGAGAACTATAAATTGTGGTGGCAGTATTATTACAAAAATTGCAATGGTGACATCTCAGGAACAAGTTTTTCCTATTTTCAGATACGTTTTATGTCAAACTCAATATGCAATATCTTTCAGCGCAAATCGACTAAGCACATGCATATGCAGCAAATGCCACCATATTTTTTAAGTGTGCGTAATCCCGTTATAATTAAAGTTTGTCATTTTATTGCATTTTAAAGTGAAAATGCATGTTGCAAAATAAAATATAAAACTATTTTGTTAAAAATATAAGTAAAAATAGTGAAAGTATTATACTATCTGTGGTGAAAGCGAGAGTTCCAGTGACAAACGTTTTTCCTCGCGGGTTAAATATTATGAATGCGTTAAACAGGAAAAAGCAGATCTTAAAGATTCGGCTAAAGTCGTGCGTTTGTTTAATGGAATACCTGAATGTTCAAATTAATTTGGAGCTCTTCATATAAAAAAAGATTTATTTTTAATTAGTTTAAATTTGACAAATTATGATTTAAAGCCGAAGAACTGAAATTTAAACGGTAAGTACGTACATATGTATTTATTTTCATACGTAATGTGCACATATGAATTTATCGGCCATGTCACAGAGTTCAATTCTGTTCGGAAACGGAATTGAATCCACATCAATATGTCGAGCCCTAGCCGCAGTATAACTGGATTGAATTCCGTTTCCGTACGGAATTGAACTCAGTGATATGGGCGTATATATAGATCCATTTTGAAAAGCTTTTCGGTTGAGAACTTTTGTCATTGGACATAGGGATGTGCGCGTAATAAAAACTAAAAAAACTGATAGAAAACTTTCTATCGATTTCTTATATTGAAAATAAAAATAAATTTTCTTATTTTATTGTTAATTTCAATACAAATTTTCGATGGAATATTTTTCCGACATCGTGGGAAAGGCCGTAATTATATATAGCTTTCAGTATTCTTTGACTTTCTGCAATAAATTCCCCATTTTTTGGCATATTCGCTAAACATTTCATAAAGACGATTTTGAATTTTTTGTAAATTACACCTTTTTTTATTTTATATGACGATACATACGTACACATATCGTCACCTTAAATGCAAACGAACGTAACTACACAAGAATTGGAAATCGAGTTTTTGATTGATTATGGTTAATTTTATCAAACTATGTACATGTTCACGCAAATATTTAAAACTCTGCGATCAAAAATGACGATTTTATTAAAGAAATTCAAACGAATGCATATAGTTTTTATTGCAAATAACGTAACTAACAAAAGCATAGGTATATATGTATATATAAAAAGGAAATAAATGGTGAAAAACATATTCCATACCATGATATAAATTTCGAAGAAAATATTCAAGAACACTTTTTATTATTAGGTAGGTATGTTTAATTAAACAATTTTTTTGAGCTTTAGGGCTATTTGTATTATGCTTTATTATTTTTCAATTGAAAAAAAAGGAAAAAGAAAAAACAGAAAAATCAAAAACAATATACTATATCCTGAAGAAGTTAACCGAAGGTTAACGAAATATTGAAATAATAAAGCATAATACAAATAGACCCAAAGCTCAAAAAAATAGTTTAATTAAATATATAAAAAAAGGTCGAAAAATTAGATAAAAGAATTAGGTAGGTATGTTTTATTCGAACTTAATATAAATATTCAGAACAAATTCAATTGTGTATAAACTTATTAAGTAGCTATAGCTATAGCTGCTTAAAAATTAAGTAGGTATATGTTTCGAATAAAACATACCTTTGATTGATTTTGAAACTTTTTTGTTTCTCCTGTAAAAAATATACATAAGTGTAGTTACGTCCGATTGCATTTAACGTGACGATATATGTATGTATGTATACATAGGCCCTTATTATGAGCAACTTTCGATTTTTTTTAATAAGTTTTACCCCATGTTTGTGTAAGACGTTTGAGTTAGAAATCTTGGCGTTTTTGTAATAGATTAAAGGAAACTTTTACAAATTTTCCTTATTCTATTACAGAAACGCCAAGATTTTTAACTCGAACGTCTTACACAAACAGGGGGTTAGTATTGAAATGCTTTATCGAAAGCTATGTAGATTCTGTTCGCAAGAAAATTCGTTACTCACCGAAATTTTTTATGCTCATATGAATTTAACATTCGATGTTCGATCGCCAGTAAATACCGAAAATCGAATGCAACTTATAAAAAGTACAATATAAATGCATGTATGTATATAATAAAATCAAACTTAATTATTTTAACCTTGAATACATATGTATATCATATGTATTTACATACATACATACATATGTATGCATGTGATGGAAATATTTTTTAGGATGATTTTTTCTACGACTTACATCATTTGATATCGAATAAAATTGTAAAATATTCCAATATGGCTTCAATACAAATATATCTTTAATTTGCACCCTAGTCTGCCTTTTGGGAGTCCATAATAATTCAGGAAGTTGTCCGAAGTTTATCACACAATTTCAAAACGAATTTCGGAACAAATCAAGTTACTAAAACTAAAAAAAGTATCCTATCGTATGTATTTTCTAACGAATGCGACTTGTTTTTCATTTATTCACAAGACAACACAATTGCCGAACAGAATTAGGCCATAAGAATTTTCTCCACCATGGCATTTCCCGACACGGCGCAGTCCAATAAAGATTTGCTGCCAAATAAATTTTTCTGGCCTATTAAAGATTTGCTGCATGACCGACGAAGACTGCATTTTACAATTTCATGAAAGGTATACTCAACAGCTTAAGGGTGGTACTAATATCTGTCATATTCGTTGGAAAGCACTGAATAGCCACAGTATTGTACTAGAATTTTTGAGTCCCATAACTCGAAAATTAAGCCTGACCCCCAATTTTATTTGTTTAATTTTTTTTTTCAATTTTCTATAGGATAGGATACTTTTTTTTTTAATATTTGAGAGGTGCCCCTGAATTTGATTTAAGCTCAAATTTCTTTGAAATCTTTATTTAAAACTTTCATACTTATATACATATGTATGTATGTATTAGTTATAGAAGTGCACATTTATGAATTATTCATCTTCTGTGGTTTTAGTTACACTTTTTTCTTTTTGTTTTCTAGAACATGTTTTGCGATGCGAGTGCAAGTTTCCACTTGCATAAAATTTTCTAGGACACCATCCGCAAACGTATAAAGGTTCACCCTTATGCCTTGACATGTGCTCCTAAAATTTAATTTAGATAAAAAATAATTGTTAACAAAGTATATTAATATAAATACCCTTAGGGCGACGGATCCTTTGACTGTTTTACCACACAATACACACTTTCTTTCGTATGCATTTTCGTGCACTTGTCTTATGTGCGTCTTAAGACTATAAGTAGCTGCAAACACTTTTGGGCACTCAGCACATTTAAATTCAGTTTTAGCTCCTTTCGGTGGATGTTGCTTACGCATGTGTCGAATTAAACAACTCCTAAATGAAAACTCGCGATCGCAAATTTTACAGTTTACCTTTGGTGGAGCTGTTCCTTCATGCGCTGCCATATGACGTTTTAAGTCGGGTACTATAACAGATTTGCCACATAAATGGCAAATTATATTTGTAATGTGAACAACTCGCATGTGATTGTCTAGGGAGAACTTGGATGAATAGCTAGAGTAAAAGAAAATTAGACCATTTCAGCTCAGTCGAAGTATATAAAACAAAAGGTTAAATTTTTTTAGACGTTTACATACATGCCCACTTTTTAGAACGCAAAATTAAAGACTTGCGTAAGTGCATGAAAAGTTTAAAAAGAAAAATTAAAACATTGGTAACTCACCTAAGCCTATTTTTTTTTTACAAAATTCTATGTATAATATTACGTTAAATTTTTATGGGCGTGGTTCGGTCTCCATGTCTTAACAGTAGGTGCTTTCACCCAGGCCTAATTGTGTATAAAAGTTTTATATCTCTGGCGCAAAATGTAATTTAAATTTTTTTTGGGTGTGACACCGCCCACATTTCTATCTCCGGATTATGCTATGGCCATGAGATATACATACATATGTATATCGATGGCTTAATAGAAAGACGGCCTAACTCAATTTTTTTCGAAATCGCGTTTTTAATGTTTACTGGGCGACAACGTATAATTGCATCCTCCTTGAAGATCTTAGTACGTTGCAGTTCAAAATCAAGGACTTATGGCTACTTAAAAAACTATTTTTGCATGTAAATGGTTTGATTTTTCTTCAGTTTTTTGCTTCTCCTGTAAAATATCGAAAATTCGAGTTAGGCCTTTTTTATATTAAGCCATCGATATACAGATTAAAATATACTAAGCCGAAGTACATGAAAGAGACAGTTAGAGTTTTATGCGTGTAGTCACGGTCACTTTTGAAAAGAGGACGTTTTTGTCTTGGATAAGTGCAATATGTGTGAAAAGTTTCAATAAAATCGATCGATTATTAATTTTAAGTTTAAAGGGCGTGTCCCTACCCCATAATTGAACTTTCCGTGTTTTTTTGCATGTAAATGGTTTGATTTTTCTTCAGTTTTTTGCTTCTCCTGTAAAATATCGAAAATTCGAGTTAGGCCTTTTTTATATTAAGCCATCGATATACATAAGTAACAGATTAAAATATACTAAGCCGAAGTACATGAAAGAGACAGTTAGAGTTTTATGCGTGTAGTCACGGTCACTTTTGAAAAGAGGACGTTTTTGTCTTGGATAAGTGCAATATGTGTGAAAAGTTTCAATAAAATCGATCGATTATTAATTTTAAGTTTAAAGGGCGTGTCCCTACCCCATAATTGAATTTTCCGTGTTTTTTTTGCATGTAAATGGTTTGATTTTTCTTCAGTTTTTTGCTTCTCCTGTAAAATATCGAAAATTCGAGTTAGGCCTTTTTTATATTAAGCCATCGATATACATAAGTAACAGATTAAAATATACTAAGCCGAAGTACATGAAAGAGACAGTTAGAGTTTTATGCGTGTAGTCACGGTCACTTTTGAAAAGAGGACGTTTTTGTCTTGGATAAGTGCAATATGCGTGAAAAGTTTCAATAAAATCGATCGATTATTAATTTTAAGTTTAAAGGGCGTGTCCCTACCCCATAATTGAAATTTCCGTGTTTTTAGATTTTCTATGTGATCTCTGATCTATACTTATTTGTGTCTCAAATTTCAGCACTCTAGCGCGATTTATAGTTTTAAGGGCGTGTCCCCGCCCTCTGAATAAATATTCTAGGATATGAATTTTTTCAGGTTCTCATTCATCTAATTTCAAATTTCAGCTCTCTAGCGCGAACTCTATCTAGCTTAAATTTTATGGGCCCTCTATTTTAAACTCAATACTTTCTTGGCGCCAATGTTCGTTTATCATTCGTGTAAAGTTTCGAAGGATACGGATAATAAGAAACACATAAATCATAAATTCAAATATACAAGGCCAACATGAAAAATAATAGATCTAGATTTTTCTAATTAGTATTCGCAAACCAATTTCTGTTGCAAATTTCGACTTAAACTATGTAATTTTTTGGTCTGGATTAAAGAACAATTTATCACAACTCCAACAACGTTGTAGTCGTAATACCAGATTCGTTATTAGTTCGAGTATCTATCATTTTATACAATAAAATTTAAAAAAAATCTAACTTACGATTTACCACATTTTTCACAAGTTATATCTTCAGTTTGGTGTAGTTTCATGTGCCTTTTTAGACCCCTTTCATTTGTATAACTTTTGCCACAAATGTCACATTTAGCAACCTCTGCCTCATGAATTTTCTTTATATGGATCTTTAGCCCTGCGCGTTTAGGAAATACTTTGGCACAGTGTTTGCATTTTAAATATTCAGGATTTTGGTGAAACTTGATATGATCTATTAATTCAACACGCCGAGAAAAGGTAGTGTTACAACAAGAAACATGCCCACGCTGATTGTGTTCGTCTTTGCAATGCTTGAGCATTGACGAAAATGTATCCAGTGGGATTTTACAAATGTCACAATTGATTTGAAAATTTTCAGCTATGAATTTGTCTTCATCCGATAATTTATTTAATTGATCTGAATCAGCCTCATCGGATGAAGTATCATCGTCATTTGTGGAACTATCACTTTGATCGTCTTCTTCCATTTTGATTTGTTTAACGTCATTTTCTGTTGTTATAAATTCTACTTCTGTTTTAATTACGATATTTTCATCGAATTCCATTTTGTTTTCTTTAGCGTTTTGTTCTATTCCTTCATCTTCTAACTTTATTTCAACTTCATCTGGATTTTCAACGGATTTTAGTTCATGTATTTCAGTATTACTTTGTTCTTTGTTGGATATTTTCCTCGGCCTTTTTCTTGCATTGTTGTCATTTGTACTTTTCTTTCTAGAACATTTACGCTTGCTATTAGTTTTAAGATAACTTGCTGCTTCCTTCTCATCTTCTTCTTCAAGTACATCTATAGAATATTCCTCTTTAAAAAATAATATTTCAAGTTCAGGTTCTTCGTTTCCTTTTTCAATAGCTTCTGTGGTAACCTCTTCCGTGGCCAATAAATCATTTAAATTTGAACGGGCTTTTTCAAGTTTTGAATAAAACTTATGGAAGTTGTATAATTCTTGCCAACACGATTGACATATATAGGATTGACTATTTAAAACTTCCTGTTGAAAATATTAAATTGAATTATAGTATAAATATATCGCTTATTTACTCAAACAACGTCGTAACTCCAAAAAAAAGGAATTTTTTAGTTAATAAGGCAGAATTATGTGTAGTTTCCACAAAAAAAAAAACAAAAACAAAAGAAAAAATATATGAAAAGCACTAAGACTCTTATACAAATTTTCTAGACAAGTCGCTTGCTTGCATTGTGGAAACTAGACATTAATCTCTATTTCGTTATTTATATTGTGTAAAAATTTCATACAAATATCTTGCATACTCAAACTCAAGAGAAAATATCAAAAATTAAAAATATATCTATAGACGATGTGATATCTTCTAAACGGCTGGACCGGTTTTCTTAAAACATAGCTAAGAACCCTTTCGATCAATTCGCCTTTAAACAGAAAAAACTAAATCAAAGTGGGTCCATCCGTTTAATCTCTACGTGGACTCGGACAGACACAGATACACACTAAAAAGTTATAACACCCTATTTTTTGGTTATGACGTAAATTAGTAAATTAGTAATATGTAGATGGTTAGTTTAAATAAAAAAACAAGAAATTAGAACAACTAACTAACAAGAAATTATGTTTTATATTTTCCAACGAATGTTATCCAATATTGGTATCATTTGTTTTAAGCTTATAGCTATAAACTCTAAACAAATATAAACTCCACTTTTGTTTAACAGACCATAATAATATATACATCGTATATATTATTATGGTCTGTTACCATACGGGACCCAAATGCAAATTATAAACCGAAATAAAATGATTGGCTGGGTATGTTATAGCGATTAACTCAGCACAAAGATTGAGCATGTCATTCCCCAAATATTTATACATTTATAAAAGACATCCCAGTCCATAAAGCTAAGCAACGCATTATTGCATATACATATGTATGTATAAAAACATCCACAACTCACCAACTTCCAAAGATGCTTTTCTATAATATACTGCATGTTTAGTTCCTGCCATAAGCTGGAGTTAAAAACTATTAAATCTTTATAACTTTCAGTTACTTTTAAGCACAAAAGGCAGCTCATTATTATTATTTCGATATTCTTTGATACAGAATAAGCACACACTCTTATTTTTATATAAAATTAAATTGTTTTATATCTATTTTGCTTTAAGACAAAGTAGCAAAAAATTTCCTTAACTTTCTGCAATCAGTGATGCCAACTATTTACAACCCAAACGCGCTATTCGCCTTCTCAAAACGCGCTGAGTTACAGCATTGTCAACTATTTATAGCCAAAACGCGCTATTTTTCTGCGCGCTAAATTAAATTTTAATAAAAGTCGATGTACCTATGTAAGAGTTAATATTCTTTTTTAAGCAACTCTTTTTCAGATTTTGCAATATTGCTTCTTCGAAATTATATCCTAAGGGCCTAATTCATAAAAAATATTTAGATTTTATAAAAGGTTTATTAATCAAATTTACATACGGCCGTTAGACTGAACGCAATAGGCATATGGAACTATAGACCATGGGGTCACGCTAGCATCCTAAATACAGCAAACAATTTACCTGAAATCATTGACTACTCCACTCCCAAACCCTACTTCAATAGGAATTTCAATATTTCTTTGACAGAAGGGCTCTCCCCAGTGGACAGAGCCGTGCAGGTTTTCTCGGACGGATCTATACGGTGGGAAAGAGTTGGAGGGGATATATATTCCAGATTTTGGAATTGAAATATCCTTCAGACTCCCGGACGAATGTAGCATATTACAGGCAGAAATATCCGCCATAAAAAGAGCAACACACTGGTTGAGTTATTATCGGATACACAATAGTAATATCCAGATAATAACGGACAGCCAACCCGCGATTACACTATACTGGGTGCGTGGACACGGGACCAATTCAGGCAATATAGTTGCGGATAAACTGGCAAAGAGGAACCCTACTCGGGGAAGTCGATATTGACAATCTCTGTGGGCTCCCTCGGTCGTCTTGCTGGAGACGCTTCGATACTGCCTTTCTTAATTTAGCTCAGGAAAGATGGCGCAATGAGCCTACCTGCGTTATATCGAGAACCCTTTGGCCTCGTCTAGATACTAACAGAATCAGAAACCTCATTAGCTTCACCAGAAAGCATCTGAGGAGTCTCCTGGCCAGACTTACAGACCACTGCACTTTCGGAACCCACGCTAAACGTATGGGTCTCCCGTTTAATGATTACTGTTACAGCTGCAATGATGAGGAAGAGGAGGAAAGCGTTTCGCATCTTTGCTTCTGCCCTGCTTTGGAGGATCTCGACTGCACTTCCTTGGCAGAATATCCTTCAATAGCTTGTCCGAGCTATCGGACCCAAGTGAGCTAGACTCCTAAATGTTCATTCTTCACTAGCAGCCTGCTAACCTAACCTAACCTAATTCAAGCCTTGAATGGTACTACAATTAAGACTTGTGCTACAATTGAATTCAAGTGTATTTTAAGCTTCGAAAACAATGCTTGGCTTAAATGCAGTTTAGCGAAGCAGGTCTAAACAAAATAAAAAGTAGCCTGTGTGATAGAAAATTGATAAATAAGAAGAAAATCTTAAATAAAAAAGTTGGCGGCGACGCCTATTTTCGGAGTTATCGGGCTCTGAAATTTTTCATAGGAAACTGCGAAAAATCATAAAAAAAAAATTTAAATAGCTTATCAGATAGGAAATTAAACATATAAGGAAAAGAATTAAGTAAAAATAATTAACTGCGACCCTTATTTCTTGAGTTATTGTGATTTCTTTGCATTTCTGAATGTGGTGGGTCAATATTTGAACCAATCAATTTAGAGCTGTGCAGAAATTCATTAGTAGTGTCGTTTTGGGAAATACAATATGTGCCGGCAGTCCATGAAAACTTTGCAATGCAGAAAATCTTTAAGCTGCGGCGTGTCGGGAAACACAATGGTGAAGAAAATCCTTAAGCCCGGCCAAAGGCCGGCAGTCCACAAAAACTTTATTAGGCAAGAAAATTTTGTAATGCAGAAAATCTTTATTAAGCTGCGCCGTCTCGGGAAATACCATGGTGGAGGAAATCCTTAAGCCCGGCCGAAGGCCGGCAGTCCACGAAAACTTTATTAGACAAGAAAACTTTGCAATGCAGAAAATCTTTACTAAGCTGTGCCGTGTCGGGAAATACCATGGTGGAGAAAATCCTTAAGCCCGGCCGAAGGCCGGCAGTCCACGAAAACTTTATTAGACAAGAAAACTTTGCAATGCAGAAAATCTTTATTAAGCTGCGCCGTGTCGAGAAATACCATGGTGGAGAAAATCCTTAAGCCCGGCCGAAGGCCGGCAGTCCACGAAAACTTTATTAGACAAGAAAACTTTGCAATGCAGAAAATCTTTACTAAACTGCGCCGTGTCGGGAAATACCATGGTGGAGAAAATCCTTAAGCCCGGCAGTCCACGAAAACTTTATTAGGCAAGAAAACTTTGCAATGCAGAAAATCGTTACTAAACTGCGCCGTGTCGGGAAATACCATGGTGGAGAAAATCCTTAAGCCCGGCCGAAGGCCGGCAGTCTACGAAAACTTTATTAGACAAGAAAACTTTGCAATGCAGAAAATCTTTACTAAGCTGCGCCGTGTCGGGAAATACCATGGTGGAGAAAATACTTAACCCCGGCAGTCCACGAAAACTTTATTAGGCAAGAAAACTTTGCAATGCAGAAAATCTTTACTAAGCTGCGCCTTGTCGGGAAACACCATGGTGGAGAAAATTCTTGAGCCCGGCCGAAGGCCGGCAGTCCACGAAAACTTTATTAGACAAGAAAACTTTGCAATGCCGAAAATCTTTATTAAGCTGCGCCGTGTCGGGAAACACCATGGTGAAAACTTCAGAGGCCAATAACTCGAGAAATAAGGGTCGGAGCTAATTTTTCTACTTAATTTTTTTTCTTATATTTCAAATTTCCTATGAGATAACCTATTTAAAAAAATTTTTGGAAATTTTTCGCTGTTTCCTATGGAAAAGTTCAGAGTCCCATAACTCGGAAAATAGGCGTCGCCGCCAACTTTTTTATTTAATATTTTCTTCTTATTTTTCAATTTTCTATCACATAGGCTACTTTTTATTTTGTTTGGAGCTGCTTCGCTAAACTGCATTTGTTCCCAATGCTTTTTAAAATAGAAAGCAAAATTCAATTCTATTGTTTTCTAATAATAATTTTCTGCACATCTGCCTTCGCTATTGTTTTCACGATTTTACACACCTTTGTTTTCCAAATTCAATTTTTAATTTATTGATTTTTGATATTTTCCCCACAATTTCAGTTTTAATATTAAATAAATTCGTATTTGACATGTTTTGAACATATGTATCAAGGCACATTCACAAGGTAGTAGCGGAAATTCAGCTGAGCTATTTTTTTTTTCAAATTAAAGTTCATCGGAAACTTCAAAAATTTTTTACGAAAGAGAAATTAAAAGAAAATGTTAAAAAAATTCAATATGAAAAATATTTTATTAAAAAAAATTCTGTGAAAACAAATTTATAAATATGAAAAAACTATTAAAAAATTGTGAGAAGTGCTAAACGTTGCAAATGTTGTTAGTGATAGCTGCCACGGAGAAATATTTTCAAAGTTATGTGAATAATTTTTATTATTGTTATGTTAAACAAATTCTATTTTTGAAGTTTTTGATGAACTACAACCCATGTTGTTTTTTTCATTGTTGTATTTTTTCATTGTTTTTGTAATCCTGATACTACCTGGAAATGAATCTGCCTTGATATGTATATTATTTAATTTGTTATTTCAAAATATTTTCAAACTTGAAAATTACTTGGAAAAAATGCTTGAATTCAAATATGTTTTTTTTTTTTTTTTTTTTCGTTTCTATTCTGTTACTCCAACTGTTTTTCACAATCGGAGAATAATTTGGCCAGTTCGAAGAACTATTACGCCATCACCAATTCACACGATATGTCGTGCCACAATTTAAGAGATTCCTCCAAGAATCACGCGTCGATCTTCACCGTTGTGCAGAAAGCCGGAATCCTCAAAGTCCTCTCCCGTTTCAATGAGTTTTATTTGGTACTCCACCACGATTTCAAAGTATGCTTTCTTAAAAAGCTAGGTTATTTTTTTTTTGCATGCGGTCAGCAACCGACGCCACGAAACAGTAACTCGGTACCGTTAACTGACGCCAACTACTAATCACATGCGGGGGTTGAGACGTAAAACCCTCGAAGACCAGTAAACGAACAGTGGCCTGGTTGCATTTACACAGTAATTGCCAACGACGCTTGATGTTAACTCGCCCAGAGTCGCTTTACGAATGATTCAAATATGTTTATACAAAAATACCGCAACCATAGCTGTGTAAAGAACCGAAGAATGTCAAAAGCTATAAAAAAATTGTACCGAAACCAAAACAAAATCCAAGATTTTGACATTCTTCAGCAAAAAATTATTAGCTGAAGTAGCGCTGCCACCTGGTTATATACAACTTGTTGAAAACTAATTGAAAAAATGCTTGAATTCAACTTTGTTTCCATTTAAATTTCAAGTGCTTGAATTTTAATTTTTTGAGCGCTTATTGGGATATAGAAGTCAAAAATGCCAATATGTATAATTAATAAAGGATAATTATTTTAATATGTTTTTCATGATACAAAACAAAATTTTTACCAAATTTTGACTTTTGTCAGAAAATCTGCGCTTATGTCCCCATTATGAAAAGGCTCTCTAAAATTTTAATTGAACATGTTTTTAAAACTATCTACATAATAAAATGTTAATAGTGGAAACTTTCAAAATCTACCGTCACTGCTTTTTATATGCGATTTTCGGACACTGCTGAATGTAGGGTACATGTCCAAAATACAAATTAATTGGCTCTTAGCACATTCTGAATAGATTGTCTTTAGCGCCATGTGGTTTAAAAGTGCATTTTTTAAACAAAGTTTTTCAGGAAATTGAAAATAATGAAGATACGTTTTCTTAAAAACATGCCTTTTTTAGGAACATTTTAAAATTTTGAATTCTTAGCCTTTTCTCTAAGTTATGAGAGATACGAAAACACATCTGAGGACATTATTTCTTAAAAATTTGGAGCTTTGCTCAAAACGATTTATTACTTTAAAATAAAGCTACAAGCCTCAGAAGTTTGTTTTGAGTCCCATGTGGTCAACTTAGGCCCACTGTAACTCCTGTCCAGCTTAAGCCAGAAGGCTGTTATAAAGCTTAAGTCCTCCTCTACGGATGTTCGAAGTTTCATATAAATCCAATCAGTAGTTTAGAAGTTCCAGATTTTTTACCATTTATTTTGCAATAGTCCCCACTGTGCCAAGTTTTATTGGAATAATGTGAAATGCGTTCTCACCAATGGCCGATACTAATTTTTTAATAAGGGCGTTAGAATTTTTTTCTCTCAGATATATTGGTGGTGCGGCATCGTTATCCCTGAATGCCTTGTGAACCGATGAGATTTTTGATGAATTTGGGCTTCGCCCACGCTTTACAGCTGTGATATATCTGTCCATTCCGACTTGAACTTTTGATTTCTGACTGCGGTTATCTATAGTGATAACTTAGTTAAGTGATGAACACGAGCACGACGCGGATGATGTCGCCGACTTAAATGACGAAGTACTAGACAACTGTAATGTTATCGAATCACTAGTTGGCATTGGACGAAGCGAAGTTGATCGCTGACGAAAAAGTGGCTTTGCCGTTAGAAAAACACTATCATCAGATTTTTTATTTTTATTGTTTTCATTAACAGCTTCAGAATTCACAGTAAAATAGGCATTTCTGCCGTTGGAACTCACAACTACATTGAACTACAGGTCGTGACAAAATTTTACACCACCGCGATCAATAATGACGCTTTTATTAAAATACAACAAGGCAACTTAACTACAAGTTTGTTTAGTTTTATTTTCGCATTTTGCTTCTCCTGTAAAATTATATTTCTGTTAGTTTCGCCTTTTTGCATTTTATTGCGAAATTTTTTTTAAATTTCCAAAATCGCAAAAACTGTAAACCAACAAACTCAGTAGATTTTAAGATTCAAAAATAATCTCATGTGCAAAAAATTGAGAAAATTCGAGAATAATTTTTTAATTTAGCAAAAAAAAATCCTTAAAATTTATTAAAAATAAAACTTGGAAAAATTCGCAAAAACTTGATAACATCGAAAAGATATCAATGTCTGATACTAATTAAAAATTGTTAAAACGACAAAAAAAAAACAAAGAATTTGGAACAATAACTTTTATTGCAAAAATTCGCAATAAAGTTCAAAATTGCAAACAAGCCCTAAAATTACTTTCAAATACCGAAAGATATAAGAAATTCCAAAAAATCTGAAAAATTCGCGAAAATTAAAATTTGCAAAATCTAGCTAATACACGAGTATTTTGATACGAATCAAAAAGATCGCAGTGTGATACCGGCAGAACTGTAAAAAGGGCAAAATCACCCCTAATTTGGTACTTTTTTTAGGATGATTTTTTGTACGACTACAGCACTCGATATCGAATAAAATTTAAAAATATTCCAATTTATTTTAAATAAAAATACCTTTAATTTGCAGCCTAGTCTGCTTTTTTAGAGTCCATAATAACTCACGAAATTGTTCGAAATTCATCATACAAATTCAAAACGAATCTCTTTGAAATCTTTATTTGAAACTTACATACATATACATGTATTAGTTATAGAAGTGTATATGAATTATTCATCTTGCGTTCTTTTTGTTACACATTTTTCTTTTTGTTTTCTAGAACATGTTTTGCGATGCGAGTGCAAGTTTCCACTTGCATAAAATTTTCTAGGACACAAGCCGCAAACGTATAAAGGTTCACCCTTATGCCTTGACATGTGCTCCTAAAATTTAATTTAGATAAAAAATAATTTTTAACAAAGTATATTAATATAAATACCCTTAGGGCGACGGATCCTTTGACTGTTTTACCACACAATACACACTTTCTTTCATATGCATTTTCGTGCACTTGTCTTATGTGCGTCTTAAGATTATAAGCAGCTGCAAACACTTTTGGGCACTCAGCACATTTAAATTCAGTTTTAGCTCCTTTCGGTGGATGTTGCGTACGCATGTGTCGAATTAAACAACTCCTAAATGAAAACTCCCGATCGCAAATTTTACAGTTTACCTTTGGTGGTGGTTTCTCTTCATGTCCTGCCATATGACGTTTTAAGTCGGGTACTATAACAGATTTGCCACATAAATGGCAAATTATATTTGTAATGTGAACAACTCTCATGTGATTGTCTAGGGAGAATTTAGATGAATAGCTAGAGTAAAAAAAATTAGAGAATTTCATTCATGAGGCTTGTATTGCATTCTGTTTTGAATAAATAAATACACAGAAAGGCCCTAACTCATATTTTCTTGAAAACGAAATTTTTGCATTTTTCGAACACTAGATGTTCTTTTATCGAAATATACAGAAAAACACGATTTCTAAAAAATAATGAGTTTTCTATATTAGGGTAACGATATTTATGTACATACATATCACACATTAAATCATAACCAGCCACAACTCAAATTGGTCAAAGTGTTTTTGTTTTTTTATAGAGCAGTTAATTGAACAAATCTATAGCGACCGAAACAATTTCTTTTGAAATGCATAGAGTCCTTCTTGAAGAATAAAGAATATAAAATACCGTTACGCTTGTTTTTATGTTACTAAGTCCTGGTTCAGACACGTCAACTTTTCTTGATCAACTTCCAAGTCAGCTGGTAGAAAAAAAGAGATGTTTGTATATCCGTCTCCGTCTTTCTTACAGCTGAATTACGAGTAGATCAACAAAACTTGACGTGTGTGAACTAAGTCGCGGTTCACACGTTTCAACTTTTGTTGCTCAACTCGTAATTCAGCTGTAAGAAAAAAAGGGATATTAATATTTCCGTCTCTGTCTTTCTTACAGCTGAATTATGAGTTACAGCTGAACAAAAGTGTGAACCGGCACATACTTGCGTCATTTGTACAGTATCCAAAACACATTTCTATGACCAGTAATTATGGTTCATGTAACGTTTCGTATAGAAAGTGCTCTTGAGATATACATATCGTCACCTTAAATGCAAACGGACGTAACAACATTATATTTTTTACAGGAGAAACGAAAAACGTTTCAAATCAATAATAATAAAGTGTTCTTGAAAATTTTCGCGTTTTTAGATATTCTATGTGATCTCTGATCTATATTTATTTGTGTCTCAACTTTCAGCACTCAAGCGCGATTTATATTTTTAAGGGCGTGTCCCCTCTCTCTGACTAAATATTCTGGGATTAGAATTTTTCAGTTGCTCATTCATCTAGACCATAGATGCCCGTTTCATTCAACAATTGGTAATTGGCCACATTCATCACTTTGTTATGCCCATTTAATTTAGTTGTCTGCCAAAAGGCAAGAAGTACACATGCTAATGGGATGCTTATCGGGTGATTTGTTTTTTTCTTCCAGATTATTGTTTGTTGTTAAGAGATAGTGAGTAGAAAAAATGGTCGTAATAATTGATAAAAAAAATCTCGTGCGTAGTTAGTCTAGGTCAGTAACCCGCAAGCCATAGTACAATTGTGCAGATGAAAATCACATACATGCTTATGCTCTTTCATTTAGTCGCCACTGAGCAAGCGACGAATTAAGTTGTGCACGCATGTATTAATTTTTTCCGGTTTTTTGTTTAGTTTTTTTGATCACACGGAACGAAATTAAAGTTCAAATTTAATAAATTTGTACAGAAAAAAAACTAAAAATAATTATGGAAGCTAAGAAATATTTTGTGTTAAAAAATGCCTTTGGCAATACACATTGTATTTTATGCAATGAAACATTGAAAAATAATAGGATAGTTTAAAAATGCATTTTAATCATTTTCTCAGTGCTGCGAATAAATTTAATTTTATACACTACATTATTGAATGGATTATTAGATTTTTTACTTTTTACTTAAATTTTTATTAAACTGCTTATTTGCAAAAAAATATTCAAACAATTAATAACCATAGCATGTACTTCAAATTACAAAACTTTTCTTTATTTTGCGGGACACTGATCTAGGTATTGTGAAGCATTCTGTCTCTATTTCCTTAAAATCATAAGGTAAATAATTGGTATATGCAACAAGGGAGAAATATATTGGTAGTTTTTAATGAAATTTGGTAATCAGAAAAGTAAGTCATTATATGGCAAGTAGTTCTGATAATGTAATGTGTAATTTTTTGCCGGGAAGTTAAAATTTATTTTGTTCCCATTGAACTATTAAACGTAAGGCTAAATAACACAAAATATTTACTGTATAGAATATGTGTAAGATTATTATGAAGCAAGTCAGTAGTTTAGTCAAAAGACTCCTCAATAATCAGGCTTATCATAAATAAAATTTCACATGGAAATTTCCGAACGTGTGAACAATTGGTATCAAATATCTTCATAAGATTGCGAAATATTTTAGCAATTTATGAAGAAAATCATTCATAAAGATATGTCTCTTGAAAAAATTGGAAATTTGTTAGCTTTTAATTTTATTCGAATTGATAATACGAAATTAAAATCCATGTGAACGAAAAATTTGATTCGGAAAATTTCACATGTGGAATTCATGATAAGGCTGAATATATTAAAAGTCCCAAAAGTCACATTTTTCAAAATCTTATTTTTATCTAAGAAATTTTTTTGTCGTTTTTTCATGTCTAAAAATTTCAAAAATAAGATAAATCTTCAGATATGGTAACACTGCTTGTGTATCAAATTTCAGCTCTCTAGCGCGAACTCTATCTAGTTTTAAATTTTATGGGCCATCTATTTTAAACTCAAAATTTTTTTGTGGCCAATATTTATCATTCGTGTTAATTTTCGATGGATACGGATAATAAGAAACACATAAATCATAAATTTAAATATATATATAAATAAAAGTTCTAGATTTTTCTAATTAGTATTCGAAAAACAATTTCTGTTGCAGATTTCGAATTAAACTATGTCATTTTTGTTCTGGATTAAAGAACAATTTACCACAACTCGGCAAGGTTGTAGTCGCAGTCGTAATACCACATTCGTTATTAGTTCGAGTATTATTTTATACAATAAGATTACAGGAAAGCAAAAAAATCTAACTTACGATTTACCACATTTTTCACAAGTTATATCTTCAGTTTTGTGTAGTTTCATGTGTGTTTTTAGCCCCCTTTCATTTTTATAACTTTTGCCACAAATATTACATTCAGCAGCCGGTGCCTCATGAACTTGCTTTATATGGATCTTTAGCCGTCGGCATTTAAGGAATACTTTGTCACAGTGTTTACATTTTAAATATTCAGGATTTTGGTGAAACTTGATATGATCCATTAGTTCCACACGCCGGGAAAAGGTAGCGTTACAACAAGAAACATGTCCACGCTGGTTGTGTTCGTCTTTGTAATGCTTGAGCATTGCGGAAAATGTATCCAGTGGGATTTTACAAATGTCACAATTGATTTGAAAATTTTCAGCTATGAATTTGTCTTCATCCGATAATTTATTTAATTGATCTGAATCAGACTCATCGGATGAAGTATTATCGTCATTTGCGGAACTATCACTTTGATCGTCTTCTTCCATTTTGATTTGTTTAACGTCATTTTCTATTGTTATAAATTCTACTTCTGTTTTAATTACTATATTTTCATTGAATTCCATTTTGTTTTCTTTAGCGTTTTGTTCTATTCCTTCATCTTCTAACTTTATTTCAACTTCATCTGGATTTTCAACGGATTTTAGTTCATGTATTTCAGTATTACTTTGTTCTTTGTTGGATCTTTTCCTCGGCCTTTTTCTTGCATTGTTGTCATTTGTACTTTTCTTTCTAGAACATTTACGCTTGCTATTAGTTTTAAGATAACTTGCTGCTTCCTCCTCATCTTCTTCTTCAAATACATCTATAGAATATTCCTCTTTAAAACATAACATTTCAAGTTCAGGTTCTTCGTTTCCTTTTTCAATAGCTTCTGTGGTAACCTCTTCCGTGGCCAATAAATCATTTAAATTTGAACGGGCTTTTTCAAGTTTTGAATAAAACTTATGGAAGTTGTATAATTCTTGCCAACACGATTGACATATATAGGATTGACTATTTAAAACTTCCTGTTGAAAATATTAAATTGAATTATAATATAAATATATCGCTTATTTACTCAAACAACGTCATAACTAAAAAAAAGGAATTTTTTAGTTAATAAGGCAGAATTATGTGTAGTTTCCACAAAAAAAAAAACAAAAGAAAAAATATATGAAAAGCACTAAGATTTTTTAGTGATTCCTATACAAATTTTCTAGACAAGTCGCTTGCTTGCATTGTGGAAACTACACATTAATCTCTATTTCGTTATTCATATTGTGTAAAAATTTCATACAAATATCTTGCATGCTCAAACTCAAGAGAAAATATCAAAAATTAAAAATATATCTATATACGATGTGATATCTTCTAAACGGCTGGACCGGTTTTCTTAAAACATAGCTAAGAACCCTCTCGATCAATTCGCCTTTTAAACAGAAAAAACTAAATCAAATTCGGTCCAGCCGTTTAATCTGTACCTGGACTCGGACAGACACACACTAAATACTTATAATACCCCTTTTTTTGTTCAGGGGTTAAAAAATAATTTGTCCATTCAGTTGTTGTAAATCATGATATAATAATATACTTATGTATATGTGTATTATCCTTATTATATCTTTTAACTCTCCAACTGCCTTAAACGTTCTTTCTCTTCATCGGCTCTTAACCTTTGATATGTATTTTTTATTTTTCACATTAAAATATATAACAAGGAATATATTCTTTCTAATTTCTTATTTTGAGTTTTAACGTAAACAACTTTTGAAGTTTCGGATGAACTTAATTAAAAAAAATAGCTCAGCGGTGTTTCCGCTATCACCTGTAAGTGGAATCGCCTTGTATATTATTGCATCGTGGTGTAAATTGAAAACTTTAAATTTTATAGGCAGATTTTGTAAAAAATTTCGTTTCTAAACGTTTCAAATTTGTATGAAAATAACGAAAATTCGTTTCAAAAAATATTTTTTTCATACAAATTTCAAAACGAAAAAAACGTTTCTATTTACAAAATTTGCCTTTTAAACTATTTATTGCCAATCTATTTTTTTCGAGTTATGACGTTGAGTAAATGAGCGATATGTACATGGTTAGTTTAAATAAAAAAGCAAGAAATTAGAACTACTAACTAACAAGAAATTAGAATATGTTTTATATTTTCCAACAAATGTTATCCAATATTGGTATTATTTGTTTTTAGAAGGGCTCCTAATCTTGCTTTATGAGCTGAAAACCTAAGGAAAATACGGGCAGTGCGTTTCGTACCATACGGGACCCAAATGCAAACTATAAAGCGAAATAAAATTGATTGATAGGTCTGTTATAGCGTTTAACTCAGCACACCGATTGAGCATGTCATTCCCCAAATGATTACTGGGTTAATAAAATATTTATAGATGTATAAATGACATCCCAGTCCATAAAGCTAAGCAACGTATTATTGCATATACATATGTATGTATAAAAACATCCACAACTCACCAACTTCCAAAGATGCTTTTCTATAATATACTGCATGTTTAGTTCCTGCCAATGGCTGGAGTTAAAAACTATCAAATCCTTATAACTTTCAGTTACTTTTAAGCATAAAAGGCAGCTCATTATTCTTATTTGGATATTCTTTGATACAGAATAATCAAACACTCTTATTTTTATATAAAATTAAATTATTTTATATTTATTTTGCTTTAAGACAAATTAGCAAAAAATTTCCTTAGCTTTCTGTAATGTTTACGTCTAGAGGGAGAGGCCGATATGTATTGGCAATCGCCGGCGGTTAGCTCTGAATATACACGGCGGCGGCTAAGCATAATATGTATGCAGCGCTGCCAGTTTTTTTTAGAGTTTATCCCCAATTTTTGATTTGTTATCCCCAAAAATCCCCAAATTGAGCTTTTTGATTCAAATTTTTTTTTTGTGAAAAAAATTAGTTGTGTTATGTTATGATAATGTAACATATGGACGTGGTGGTTGCTAGATGATTGGTCCTGATGGCATGCTGGCGTATTCTCGGCTAGGGCTCGCCGTCTTGGGGTGGTTCTTGCCAACCCATCTGGAGGTACAGCAACTACAACAAACAAACAAAATCATGCCAGGTGGACTAAAAAAAAGTTTGGAGCCCGAAGCAAATCCCAGGTTACGCACGCAGGCTGCGATGTCCCTTTTTTCTTTCACTTCACTAACATGGCTCCTGCCCGCCAAAAACTTGTGTTTCTACCATCTTTTTTTTTCTCTAACTTTTTGTTTGTGCTCCTTTAAATCCTCGCAATCCCTTTCCAAAATATAAAAAAAAATGTTTTCTTCTATAATTCCTTCCAACGCAACTAAAATAAACACGGTCAGCTGATAGGCCGTTTTACCAACTCTCACGGTATTACCATCTGCCAGTGTGACCATGACACCCTAGTCTGCCTTTTGAAAGTCCATAACTCACGAAATTGTTCGAAATTCATCATACAAATTCAAAACGAATATTTTTGAAATCTTTATTTGAAACTTACATACTTATACATTTATTAGTTATAAAAGTGTGTATGAATTATTCATCTTCCGTTTTTTTTGTTACACATTTTTCTTTTCGTTTTCCAGAACATCTTTTGCGATGCGAGTGCAAGTTTCCTTTGGCATAAAATTTTCTAGGACAAAAGCCGCAAACGTATAAGGGTTCGCCCTTATGCCTTGACATGTGCTCCTAAAATTAAAGTTATATAGATAAAATAGTATTTTTCAACAAATTATATGAATATATATATATATATATATATATATATATGTATATACCCTTAGAGCGACGGATCCTTTGAGTCTTTTATCACACAAAACACACTTTTTTTCATATGCATTTTCGTGCACTTGTCTTATGTGCGTCTTAAGATTATAAGCAGCTGCAAACACTTTTGGGCACTCAGCACATTTAAATTCAGTCTTAGCTCCTTTCGGTGGATGTTGCGCACGCATGTGTCGAATTAAACAACTCCTAAATGAAAACTCCCGATCGCAAATTTTACAGTTTACCTTTGGTGGAGCTGTTCCTTCATGCCCTGCCATATGACGTTTTAAGTCGGGTATTATAACAGATTTGCCACATAAATGGCAAATTATATTTTTTAGGTGAAAAACTCTCATGTGATTGTCTAGGGATAATTTAGATGAATAGCTAGAGTAAAAAAAAAATTGGAGAATTTCATTCATGAGGCTTGTATTGCATTCTGTTTTGAATAAATAAATACATATGTATGTATGTACATATCGTTACCTTAATACATAAAGGCCCTAACTCATAATTTTGTTTACATATAATTATTTATTGTATCTTCAAAAATTAACTAACAATAAGTATTCAAATCTTAAATATAATTATTATCCCCGACCAGTATCGGACATAATCTTAGTTATAGTAATTAATAATACATAAATGTCGTACTAAGCACAAAAATTATTTTCAAGAAGTTTCATTTGGAGTGTTAAGTATCAGAGCCATGTGTCCCTCTTTTTTACGCGGATGTGTGCAGTAAAATTCAAGATACTACGAGAAAGCGGATTAGGATGATTTGATTTGAATGGGGGAACAAGTATATTTTCTTATGGTAGAATTAGTAGATTCGTATCGTGAGTTGACGGAGCAGTTGACAGAATATGTAGCATAAATATAACATGTTGCTGTTTGTTTAATATGTATCGTAACGTATGTGAGGTAGAAATCTACAGAAAATAGATTTCTACGTCAACTTCTCTCTTACATACATGCACACACATGTATAAAGCAAAGAGAAATACAATAACAGCTGACACGTTTGCTGGAACTCTCACGTTTTTACTAACTAACATCCAGAATTAAACGATGCCACCACTTCAAAAGTGACACGATACGCATCGACTAATTCTACCATTAGGGTAAATTTAAACACACTTTTGTTCATTTACTTTAATTCTCCATAAGTTCAACCATGTTTCAAGCTGAGTAATATGTTCCTAGAGATTGCGGGATGCCTCATAAGGGATTTCGTGCATACTTGTACAGGCTGTATCATCGGCAAATGTAGAAGTGTGGATATTATTGCTCACAGGCATATCACAAGTATATATTAAATACAAAACTGGCCCCAGAATACTACCCTGTGGCACACCGGAAAAATATTACATATCGCACATTAAATCATAACCAGTCACAATTCAAATTGATTTAGTGTGCGATATGATATAGGGTTGTTATCGCGTAATTTATAAAAAGAGGACATTAGAGGAAAAAACCCGAACATTTGCTTTAAAAAGTAATAATAATAATAATATTGCTTCTAATAAAAACTTAAAGATATATCGATGGTATTGCGTAAAAAGAGTGTCAATCTCGCAACATTTTACATAGAATATTGAATATTTTTACCAAATACTATAAATATCTTTACATTAAATTGTACCTACAGACATAAGTTTTTATACATTTGAGAATATTTGCATACATAAACTTCAAATATAATTTAAAATGTTGGAAACATTTTTTAAACTTATTGTTTTGTCGTTTATACTTATCAACACAGGTTATAGCACAAGAATTCCTTAAAAACAACGTTTTATTACTCTTGTGTAGTTCATGAACGAACTAGTTCAAATGAACGATTCAGTACTTTAAACTAAGTGAACTAGTTACATTTTTTTACAATCCACTAGTTCAATTTGTGAACTAGTTCAATTTTTGAACTAAGAAATAAGACACAAAATGAACTAACACAGATAATGATATGACATCATGTCGTTGCGCAGACTATAGAGATAAGTATTGTGACAAACAAAAACTTGGCCAACATTTTTATCTCACTACTTCTAATGACCGAAATTTTGGATAGGAACTTGGACTTCAATAGAACTTTTTAAACTTAAAATTTCTGGTCTGCTATACATACATATTTCTTTCACCCAGCTATGCCAGTGGCACACCCCCTGGAACCACCCCCGGGGGTTCCTAATACAAATATTTCAAAAAATCACAAATGTTTGTACGGGGTGGTATAGTATCTGGGTAATATATTTTGACTCGATTGAGGAACTCTAAATGGGTCAAAGTGAGATTTTTAAAAATTTGACCCTTCAAGAAAATTTGACCTTTCGGATCAAAAGTCGGGACATCAAAATACATTTTAGAGGTATGGTTCCTTCGGCAAAGTTTCTTATTTTGATCCCTAGAATACGATTTTCCTTGTAATTTGAGCAATTTTTTTTTGCCTCCATACAAATCGACCCGCCCTAGGAAGTATGTATTTGAATTGGACAAATGCAATGTAAAAGTTTCAATAAAATCGATTGATTATTAATTTTAAGTTTTAAGGGTGTGTCCCCACCCCATGATTGAAATATCCATGTTTTTAGATTTTCTATGTGATCTCTGATAGATTTATTTGTGGCTCAACTTTCAGCACTCAAGCGCGATTTATAGTTTCAAGGGCGTGTCCCCTCTCTCTGACTAAATCACCCTTATTCCATTTGTCGACATCGACGTCACTTTAACACAATACCAAAAAACTGGGGCTTGTTTAGTCGCTCTCGATAACAATTTTGTGCTAATGACAATATATTTCCGTTCCCTTAATTCTAGAAAATGACATTAGCCTGCCAACAGTAGTCAGTTGTTTTCGAGAACGGGTATACAAGCCCCAATTTTTTAGTATTGTGTTAAAGTGACGTCGACGTCGACAAATGGAATAAAGGTGAATATTCTGGGTTTTGATTTTTTTCAGTTGTTCATTCATCTAGACCTACTTGTGTATCAAATTTCAGCTGTCTAGCACGAACTCTATCTAGCTTTAATCTCAATACGGATACGGATAATAAGAAACATATAAATCATAAATTTAAATATACAAGACCAAGTAAACAGAAAAATAAAAGATCTAGATTTTTCTAATTAAAATTCGACTATGCCATTTTTGTTCTGGATTAAAGAACAATTTACCACAATTCGGCAATTTTGTAGTCGGAGTCGTAATTACAGATTCGTTATTAGTTCGAGTATCATTTTATACAATAAAATGACAGGAAATTTAAAAAAAATCAAACTTACGATTTACCACATTTTTCACAAGTTATATCTTCAGTTTTGTGTAGTTTCATGTGTGTTTTTAGACCCCTTTCATTTTTATAAATTTTGCCACAAATGTCACATTTAGCAACCTCTGCCTCATGAACTTCCTTTATATGCATATTTAGCCGTCGGCATTTAAGGAATACTTTGTCACAGTGTTTACATTTTAAATATTCAGGATTTTGGTGAAACTTGATATGATCCATTAGTTCCACACGCCGGGAAAAGGTAGCGTTACAACAAGAAACATGCCCGCGCTGATTGTGTTCGTCTTTGTAATGCTTGAGCATTGCGGAAAATGTATCCAGTGGGAGTTTACAAATGTCACAAGTGATTTGAAAATTTTCGGCTATGAATTTGTCTTCATTCGATAATTTATCTAATTGATCAGAATCAGTCTCATCCGAGGAAGTATCATCGCCATTTGTGGAACTATCACTCTGATCGTCTTCTTCCATTTTGATTTGTTTAACGTCATTTTCTGTTGTTTTAAATTCTAATTCTGTTTTAATTATTATATTTTCATCGAATTGCATTCTGTTTTCTTTAGCGTTTTGTTCTATTCTTTCATCTTCTAACTTTATTTCACCTTCATCTGAATTTTCAACGGATTTTAGTTCATTTATTTCAGTATTATTAGTATATATATTAGTTGTAAGATAACTTGCTGCTTCCTCCTCATCTTCTTCTTCATATACATCTATAGAATATTCCTCTTTAAAACATAACATTTCAAGTTCAGGTTCTTCGTTTCCTTTTTCAATAGCTTCTTTGGTAACCTCTTCCGTGGCCAATAAATCATTTAAATTTGAATGGGCTTTTTCAAGTTTTGAATAAAACTTATGGAAGTTGTATAATTCTTGCCAACACGCTTGACATATATAGGATTGACTATTTAAAACTTCCTGTTGGAAATATTAAATTAAATTATAATATAAATATATCGCTTATTTACTCAAACAACGTCATAAAAGAAAGGAATTTTTAAGTTAATAAAGCAGAATTATGTGTAGTTTCCACAAAAAAAAAAAAAAAAAAAAAAAAAAATATATAGCCAAATAATCCTCCAAACGTATTCTTTTTGGCGAATGGAGTAACTGAATAATGGGCCTTATTACGAGTGTCGTATTACGACTTCGGCTACGATGATTTTGTAATAGACTAAAGAACATTGCATTTTTTCTTTAATCTAGCGCAAAATCGTCATAGGCGTAGTCAAAATACGACACTCGTAATTAAGCCCAATAAAAAACATATATATAATATTTTTTTAGTGATTCCTATAAAAATTTTCTAGACAAGTCGCTTGATTGCATTGTGGAAACGACACATTAATCTTTATATCGTTATTCATACAAATATCTTGTATACTCAAACTCAAGAGAAAATATAAATTAAAAATTTTAAAAACCCCCCCGACATATCTAGAAAAGATGTGATATCTTCTCAACGGCTAGACCGATTTTCTTCAAACATAGTTAATAACATTCTCGATCAAGTCACCTTTCAAACAGACAAAACTAAATCAAAATCGGTCCAGGCCGCTTGGGCTGTACGTGGACACGGACAGACACACACTACAAACTTATAACATCCCTTTTTTTGTTCGGGGGTTAATAAAAAACAATTTATATTTTTTTTTGATATTCAGTTACTCCATTCGCCAAAAAAAATACGTTTGGGGGATTATTTGGCCAGTTCGATGAACTATTTCGCCATGACCAATTCACACGTCATTCGTGTTAAAGCTTAATTTCAATTTCTTTTAGAAAGTTTAGCAGGACACTGTAATTGATATAATTTTCTTGTTTGAAAAAATCAGTTAAATTTGAATATTTGAGTAATAACGGATATTTGGATCTGATGTTATTATAAACAATACATCCTTCTGAATCAACAATCTTAATTTTAAACAGAGTAGTCTTTCCAATAGAATGGCCACTTGATAATCTATTAATCTGTTTTATATCATTGGGCTCTAAGTTAGTAATACTATTAAACCATGGTTTCGATCTCTTTACAAGATAGAATATATCAAAGTAATAACGTCCTTTTACTGTACCAAGGGTTTCATAATTCTGGATGCATTTTATCCAAATTTTTTCTTCAATATTAATAAAAGCATCTTTAATTGATAATTTCGTAATAAAACACCATCGGAAAGGGCTTCTTTTGCCCCCCTATCGGCCATCTCGTTACCAAAAATATTAGCATGACCCGGTATATAATGAATTGAAATTTCCTCAAATTGAGAGTTGTTTATAATCTTACTACAACTTTTGGACAATGCAAGACAACCAGATCTACTATCCGTAAGGATAGCCAGTTTCTTTATAACTTTATTATTTGCAAAAAACAATTTAGCTAGCAAGAAATTAGAACGTTTTATATTTTCCAACGAATGTTATCCAATATTGGTATAATTTGTTTTTAAAACCATTCACAACTCACCAATTTCCAAAGATGCTTTTCAATAATATACTGCATGTTTAGTTCCTGCCATAAGCTGGAGTTAAAAACTATTAAATCTTTATAACTTTCAATTACTTCTAAGCACAAAAGGCAATGCATTGCTATTTTATTTGGATATTCTTCGATACAGAATATACGAACACTTCGCTTATTTTTATATATAAATGAAATAAACTAATTTATTTTTCTTCAAAACAAATTATCAAATTATTTCCTAACTTTTTGACAATGTGTACGACTAGAGGTCGAGGCCGATATATATTCGGATTCGGCTGCGGCTAGCTCAGATATACTCGGCGGCGGCTAAGCAAAATGTGTCGATTACCGGTCAGGTAACACATTTTAAATAATTTGTTAATCACCCTTAATTCCAGTTGTCGACATCGACGTCACTTTAACACAATACAAAAAAATTGCCACTTGTGTACCCGTTGTCGAAAAAAACTGGGGGGTTACTCTCTATTGCGATGCGAAAGCAATTACGATGCGAAAGCTAAATGCGTTGATATGCAAATTTGGTACTCTCTATTACTTTCGCAAAACCTTTCGCAAAATTGCTTGAAAAAGTGGCAACACGGACATTGCAAAAGAAAATATGGCAAAGGTTGGCAGTACTGAAATGTCAAAATATGCATAAAAAACGACGGTTAAAATCAAAATTTAAGAGAAACTGAGTTGTAACAGCTTTTAATTGATAATAAACTGATGGATTCTTTAGCGTTATGGTTTTATGAAGAAAACGTTCATGTATAACGAGTTGCAAAACGAGTCTTAAAGGTTCAATTAGACGTGACATAACCATAGCCATAGAAAACAACCTTAACGCCATAACTCTCACCATAGAAACCAATTGAATTTTGGTTTGGTTATGGCTATGGCATTGTCATTTTATTTAAGCTTAAGAGATAGTTCCGGTATATTTTCCTTAAATGACCGCAGGTAAGATAAAATCTGTAGCGGTATGTTATTAAATACATATTGCTTTATTTTAACTTTGTACAAAATTTGCGTTTCTGTATGTTCTAAAAGCTGTTCAACACTAGCTAAAAGTTTATAAAACTAGCCGCTGCCTTAAAATTACTTGGCCAAGGTGGATACCAACATCAAATTGGCCAGGACCATACCTTAGGAATATAACAGCAGTCAATGTCCCGTCGCTTAAAAGAGCTCTACGTAGCGAACTGAGAGGGACCATCACCTGTGCTGGAAATGCTTAATTTATTTTTACGCATTTTCACTTGGTGTGATTTTTTAAATCAAATATGAATACATACATACAAACATACATGTGTAATATTATAAGTACTATTAGTGTCACATTTCATTATAAACAACCAGCTATATCCCTTACAGGACGTCCATCAGAATTTAAGCCGTCTGTCAATTTTGTCCACAAATTATTTGCGGCTTATTTGCAATTTGCTCACATGCAATCCACTAAAATTTCAAACTGCCATTGTTTTGTTTTTAATTTTTTTGGCATTTACGATTTAAATATAAATATTTTGGTTTTATAAAAGGTGTATTAATCAAATTTCCATAGAAAATTAGTTTAATAAACCTCTTATAAAACAAAAATATTTTTTATGAATAAGACAGTCATTATATAAATATTTTTTTCAACGTATTTACATGTTTTTCTCACTTTGCGTTTGGTATTTAGCTAAGGCAAGATATTTGCGCTTATCGAGCGATTTTGACAGGCGCTTTCGCATTGTAGAGTACGGTGATACCAGACTTGCGAAACGGAAAATAAAAGATGCGAAAGGTAAATGCGCAAACGCATTAGAGAGTACCAATCGTGCGATTTCGTACCATTTTTCTTTCGCATCGTAATAGAGAGTAACCCCCCTGACTTGTTTATACTATTTTCTAGAGTTTAGGGAATGGAAATAGATTGTCAGTAGCACAAAACTGTTCTCGAGAGCGAGTAAACAAGCCTCAATTTTTTTGGTATTGTGCTAAAGTGACGTCGATGTCGACAACTGGAATAAGGGTGAATATTTTACATTAATGAAGAAATAAATATGCAATAATAAACTTGATAAAACTGTGAAGTCGGCTTGCTACGAGCCGAATGTGGTTACACTACGGCGGCGGCTGTAAGCTAGTTGTGAGGCGATCGGCCTCGCTCTCAATTCACGAGATGCCACTTTTACTTTGTTTAATATTGTCAGTGATGGTAACTTTTTAACAGACCGAGAAAAATTTTCAGCGATTTTATATTTAACAATATTTTTTTTTAAATTTTGGGATTGAACCGTTACACACATAAAAAAAGAAGAATAAATAAATCAATAACAATAATAATAATTTAATATTTTGTGATGTTAACGACTAGAGAGCGAAGCCGATAGATGAACATTTAAAGCTATAAAGTCTAGTTTAATTTTTCTTCTCTTCTTTAGAAACTCACATTGGGCCTTATCACGAGCGTTGTATCACGACTTCGACGATTTTGTATTAGACTAAAGAACATTGCAACATGTTTTCTTTAATCTAGTACAAAATCGTTGTAGTCGTAGTCGAAATACGACACTCGTGATAAGGCCCATTAATTAATAAAAATATTACATCTCTTTGAAATATTTATTTGTAACTTTCATATCTATGTATATACTATATATTTGTTATAGAAGTGTATATGACTTATTAATTTTCCGTTCTTTTTGTTACACGTTCTCCTTTTCGCTTTCCAGAACATGTTTTGCGATGCACGTGCAAGTTGGAATTGGAATAAAATGGTCTAGAACAAACACCGCAACTGTATAAGGGTTCACCGTTATGCCTTGACATATGCTCCTAAAATTAAATTTAGATAAAATAGTTTTCATCAACAAAATATTCATGTATATGAATATAAATACTCTTAGGGCGACGGATCCTTTGACTGTTTTATCACACAATACACACTTTCTTACTAATGTTGATTCGTGCACTTGTCTTATATGCGTCTTAAGACTAGAAGCAGCTGGAAACATTTTTGGGCACTCGGCACATTTAAATTCACTTTTAACTTCTTTCTTTGGATGTTTGTCTTGCACGTGCCGATTTAAACCACTCTTATGTGCAAACTGGCGATCGCAAATTTTACAGCTTAACCTCGGTGGCTTTTTTCCTTCATGCCGTGCCATATGACGTTTTAATTCGGGCAATATAACAGATCGGCCACATAAATGGCAAATTATATTTTTAACGTGAACAAGTCGCATGTGATTGTGCAGGGAGTATTTAGATGAATAGCTAGAGTAAAAAAATTAGAACATTTCATTCATGAGGCTTGTATTGCTATCTGTTTTGAATAAATAAATACATATCGAGCCTTTTTTTCGATTCTATCGTAAGCGACATGTAATCGGAAATATACTTTTTTAATTGAAATTAAAATTTTATGGGCCTACCGATAGTTTAGAATTATCAAAATGCCAACATTTCATCGTAATAAAATAAAATATTATAAAAAAAACCTCCTGAAAAATTTAATTTTTGTCGCTTACGATTAAATCGAAAATAAGGCTCGCTATGTAATACAATGTTCACACTTAAGCGCTTGAACACGTCAATTTGAGATGTTTTATCATACATTTACCCGTATTGCTTATGTTATTATTCGTCCACGAGAATTTTGTCCTAAATTGAAGAAAACTTGTAGACGTTTCCTTTAATCTATTACAAAATTCACGTAGACGAATATTCGACTTGACATATCCAATACGGGTGATTGACTTGTTTTGTTAAACATCTCAAATAACAAGTTTTAGATTTAAACACTTCGTTAAACACGTAAATGGAGTATCTTCAGTGCGTTTTTGATAACTCTGGCACTTTTGTGTTGTTACCATGGACCGTAACAGTTATAATTTTTATTTTAAAAATTACTTTTTAATCATTATTTCTTGATTTTTATTTGTTACTCACGACGAAAAAATTTTTAAATTTTTTTTCTTAATTTTTGAATGCAGAGAGCGTAATTTTTGCGTTAAAATTAATATTAACCGCTTTAAAATTTTATGATATATTCATTTAAAAAAATAAAAATCAAAATTAAAGACGGTGTAACAAAAAAAAAAATACCTGTGATATGTTACTATTTTTCTGGCAGGTATTGTCGAGTATGTGGTTCTCAAGAAAAAAAAAGTTTGGCGACCACTGTTGTACCAATTTTATACTTTGTGTTGATATACGTCTATTAAATTGTACTTTCATCATCCTGGATGATGAAATACACAGAAAGATAAATAGAGCGGAAATACATCATGCAGGTAGTTTTTTTTTTAACAAAAAGTCCTAATAAAATATTTAATAATTCAGTCAATTTCTAAGGATTTTTTTTTAAACCAAGCCTGCGAATTACTCTCAATCAATTATGTTTTATAAGTAAAATCATAAACAGCATACAAAAATGCCGCCTAGGAACGAATCCAAAGTAGAAAAGTGACGAATAAACCGAAAAATGATATATGGTTAAAAAATACACACATATGTAGGTACATACATACATATTTTTGAAATTTATTTAAACAAAATATACATGGTTCGAAAGGTCTAATCATTATTTCTTGATTTTTATTTGTTACTCACGACGAAAAAATTTTAAAATTTTTTTTTTTAATTTTTGAATGCAGAGAGCGTAATTTTTGCGTTAAAATTAATATTAACCGCTTTAAAATTTTATGATATATTCATTTAAAAAAATAAAAATCAAAATTAAAGACGGTGTAACAAAAAAAAAAAATACCTGTGATATGTTACTATTTTTCTGGCAGGTATTGTCGAGTATGTGGTTCTCAAGAAAAAAAAAGTTTGGCGACCACTGTTGTACCAATTTTATACTTTGTGTTGATATACGTCTATTAAATTGTACTTTCATCATCCTGGATGATGAAATACACAGAAAGATAAATAGAGCGGAAATACATCATGCAGGTAGTTTTTTTTTTAACAAAAAGTCCTAATAAAATATTTAATAATTCAGTCAATTTCTAAGGATTTTTTTTTTAAACCAAGCCTGCGAATTACTCTCAATCAATTATGTTTTATAAGTAAAATCATAAACAGCATACAAAAATGCCGCCTAGGAACGAATCCAAAGTAGAAAAGTGACGAATAAACCGAAAAATGATATATGGTTAAAAAATACACACATATGTAGGTACATACATACATATTTTTGAAATTTATTTAAACAAAATATACATGGTTCGAAAGGTCTAAGTGTCTCTTTTTATAAATTAAAAATTGGTTGTTATTCAAGTTAGTTAGAGATTGATTAGTGCCTACGGGTAGAAAAAAAACCTGTTTTTTACCCGTAACTCAAGATATTGGGGGTTGTTTGGAAAATTTCAAATACAGATTGTTGTTATACTCGACCTACCAGAAAACTAGATACACCTTCCAGGTATTTCGATTTCATTAAAAATTTTGTCACACAGTGTAATCGGTAAAGTTGAGTTTTTTAATAAAAATCAAAAAAGTAAATAAAAAAAAAGTGAGATGAAAATGTTGACCAAGTTGTTATTTGGCACAATACCTATTTCTACAATCTGCTACGCATTACATAGATTTATCAGCGTTATGGTGTCATATCATTTCTACGCAACCTGTTGACTTGACAAAATTTTTCCCATATAATGAAGTGAACAAATATCCATTATTCTCTCTTTTATTAGAAGGGTAAAAATATTGCAAAGCCTATACATGATATGACATCATGACGTTGCTAAATTTATATAATGCATAGCAGATTATAGAGATAGGCGTTGAGCCAAAGAAGAACTTGGCCAACGTTTTTATCTCACTACTTCTAATGGCCGAAGTTTTGAATAGGAACTTGGACTTTTTTCACATTTAAGCTTTTGTGAAGATCTGTTTCTTCAATAGAACTTTTTAAACTTAAAATTTCTGGTCAGCTAATACATATATGTATATCTCTTTCATGATTAATGCGCTAGTTGAAAAGGGTTTCACGCCTTTTCCACACGCAAAGTTTACTTTGCGAAGTCTTAATTCAGCTGGGAGAAAGACAGAAAGAGACTGGGGTCGTAACGCCCACTTTCTAAACGAAAATTTATAGCATTGTATTATTGCAACGTATGCACGGTTTCAATTAAATCGCTTAAGTTAAAGCTAATCTTTAAATTAACCTTTTAATTTTGAGCTTTATCATGTTAAACACCAAAATACCATATAAAAGAAGCAAAATGCGCAAACTAGTTCTTTTAAACAAACGTGTTCAAACAAGTAAACGGAAAAATAAAAGATCTAGATTTTTTTAATTATTCGAAAACCAATTTCCTTTGCAAAATTTCGACTTTTCGATTTTTCGATTTTTCGACAACGTTGTAGTCGGAGTCGTAATACCACATTCCTTGCACTTGATGCGATAAGATGACGGGAAATTAAAAAAAAAAAATCAAACTTACGATTTACCACATTTTTCACAAGATATATCTTCAGTTTCGTGGTGTTTTTTGTGTTTTTTTAGACCCTTTTCATTTGTATAACTTTTGCCACAAATGTCACATTCAGCAACCTCTGCTTCATGAATTTCCTGTATATGAGTCTTTAGCGCTGCGATTTTATGGAATACTTTGCCACAGTGTTTGCATTTAAAATCTTCAGGATTTTTGTGGAAGTTGATATGATCCGTTAATTCAAAACGATTCGCAAACTTATTACGGCAGCACTTAACATATCCACGCTGGTTGTGTATCTCTTTGAAATGTTTAATTACTGCGGAAAATGTATCCTGTGGGATTTTACAAATGTCACAAATGAGTTGAACATTTTCGGCTATGAATTTGTCTTTAACCGATAATTTATGTAACTTGCCTGAATCAGCCGCATCGAAGGAAGTTACATCGTGGTTTCTGGAACTATCATCATTCTGATCGTCATGTTCCATTTTGTTTTCTTTAGCATCATTTTCTGTTGTTTTTAATTCTAATTTGTTTTTAAATCCATCTATATTTTCGTCGAATTGCATACTGTTTTCTTTGTCGTTATTTTCTATTCTTTCAACTTCTAACATTTTGTCAATTTTATCTGGACTTTTATCGGATTTTACACTTTTTATTGCAATTTCAATTTTGCTTTTGTCTTTGCTGGATCTTTGCCTCAAACTTTTTCTTGCAATAATTTTGTTATCATTTGTACTTTTTTTTCTTCTAGAGCATTTACGCTCAGTTCGTCTGTTAAGGCAAACAGATTCTTCCCCATTTTTCATTTTATTGTCTTCAGCATTATTCTCAATTATTTTTAATTCTGAATCAATTTCAGCTCCATTTTCATGGTACTTGTCGTTTACTATTCTTTCTTCTTCAAATTTTGAACCAATTTCGTCTAAATTTTCATTGGATTTTAGTTCGTTTACTTCAGTATTACTTTGTTCTTTGTTGGATATTTGCCCCGAACCATTTTTAAAAATTTTTTTGTCATGTAAACTTTTCTTTTCAGAGCAATTACTCTGGCTATTAGTGTTAAGACAACTTACTTCCTCTTCATCTTCCGTTTCAAAAATATCTGTAGGATATTCATCTCTAAAAAATAAAATTTCAGGTTCAGGTTGTGATTCTTTTGCAATATTAGAAATTTTCTCAGCTTCTTCTTTTTCGTTTCCTTTTTCAATAGCTTCTTTGGTAACTTCTTCAGTGTTCAATAAATCATTTAAATTTGAACGGGCTTTTTCAAGTTTTGAATAAAACTTATGGAAGTTGTATAATTCTTTCCAACACGGTTGACATATATAGGATTGACTATTTAAATCTTCCTGTTGAAAATATCAAATTGATTTGTAATATAAATATGTATGTATGTATATTAGAGTGGGTCAATTTGTATTAAGTATTTAATATTCAATACAATTTAGGCAAATTAAAAAAAAATTCATATACGGAAACAAAAGTTTCTCGTTAAAAATGGGAAGCTCGATTTTGATTTTAGACCCATGTTTTCTTGGGCAAGCCTTCTTAGAATTTGATGTAGATTACGATTTTGACCTACCGCGCGGTCGAGAAAAAAATTTACCCACTCTAATGTATATCGCTTATTTACTCAAACAACGTCATAACTCAAAAAACCAAATTTTTTAACTAATAATGCAGAATTAATCTTTATATCGTTATTCATACTGTGTAAAAATTTCATACAAATATCTTGTATATTTCCCTCTTGAGAGAGAGAAAAAAATTATTTTGGCATTAATGTCCGTAATTTCTACAAGTAGATATCTATTGGTGCCTAGATATCTATCGTGTAAGTTGAATTTTATAAGGCAAAGTCGTGGGTAAAAACCTTAGGTAAATTACCTTTGTGTAGAAATTACGGGCATAAGTTGTCGAACTATTATATATGTATATTATAGTTATGACCAGGGAAACCAGAAATATGCTCTAAAAAAGTGTTTTAAAGCGTATTCAATATGCACAAAAAAATTTGAGAATATCTCAAAAACTCAAAAAATATGCTCTTAAAAATAAAATAAATTGGTTTATTTATAATTAAAAAATTCAACATCATTTGCATATAAAATAAGACAAAATAACCAAAAAAAGGAAACAATATTAAAAATAATTTGGGTTTGATGTGCACGTTAAAACAAAATTGCCATACAAATTATGACTAAAGCAAACAATACAAATTTTTATTTTGTGATTACTCTCGTAAAAATTTAACTTCAATTTCAAAAGAGATCATGATATCAGAATTAAAAGTTTGGAATTGTATTTGGGCTTAATAAGACAAGATTGTTTCTTAAAATTTTTATTTTTATAAACAACAAAATATTGACCTAGATTTTCAAATAAAAATTGTTGCCTGTCACATCTAAATAAACTTTTATACATTGAAAATGTTCCATCAGCGGCTAGAATCGGCTCAAAATTGCTGCCGGATAATTGTTTTTTGTAGTTGAAAATTTGCTGTGATTTGTACTACATCTTATGGAAGACATCAGGGGGTCGATTCTGGTTCTGTAATAATGTGAAATGACAAAAAAAAACTTTTCATATTAATTTTCACAACCATTTTTCATAATACTTTTCACAATTACATAAAATGCGATTCTCATTGCTATTATGAAAACATTGAAGGCAAGACAATTTGCATCAAACACCGAATACCGCCATTGTTTTATTCCGTTGTGCCTATGAAGCTTTTGTTTTTATGCTATTGAAATATGTCATGTAAATAATTAAAAGCATTAATTCTGTGGCAATAAAGAAAAAGTGCTTAAGTCATATTTTACTGTTTTGCAGGAGAGCACTTTTAAGCGTTCGTCGATTTTCAGAAATTTATTTCTTTTACAGTTAAATTGGGAAATTCTCTGTTAACCTTTATTTTTTTAAGCAAACACACTCTAAATAATACATTTAAGTTGAAACATACCAAAGTATAACCTTAATTAAGATATTATTCCAATCGAGATTAGAAGTTTAAAAAAGATAAGTGACAAGTAATTTTTCTATAACTTCCTGAAAAATCAGGAGTACTTTCGAATATGCAGATTACAGAGGTACCATTAGCTCAAAATCAGCTTATCTCGACTTAAGCACTTTTTCCGTTTTGCCACAGAATTATAATGGGAACTTATCGTTACATAATTACACTTAATATTTTTCTCTTCTTATTATAAATTGGGTAATATTTACGCTTCAAATTGCAAGGTTCGTTGTTTTGTTCCGAGACATCGTCATCAGAATTTAGGACAAACTTTACTTCACCCCTAGCAAGGCGAATTCAGTATCAGGTGACCTTATCAGCCCGGCTGATTATTAGCTGGCCAAATTGAGCATTTTGAACCAAAATTTGCTTAGAAATCTTCTGACAGATTGGTTTTGTAGCATAGCAAACTACGTGTTGTTTTTAGTGTTATAAAATTGTTGTAGGGAAGAGTTCACCTGATACTGAATGCGCCTTGACCCGTAGGAGTTATTATTCGGCCGCCGCCTAGTTTCCTAGGCGGTCAAATCACGGTGATTTGTAAAAATTAATAAAAGCTAAATCATTGCTTTTGTATATTTTACGCTTTATAGTTTTGGAAGTTGGAAGAAAATATGCTATTATAAATGAAAAATACTTAAAACGCAATAAAATCTCATTACCAAGTCAGCTATTAGGTGCGTTTGAGTACTTTTCCAGTAAAATCCAGTAACTGAGTAAATACTGAGTAATTTAAAGAAACTACTCTCAATAAAAAAGTTTGCATATAAAAGTACGCGAACGCAAAAATTAGTTGTGTTCATTTACTAAAAATTTTTACGAATTTGTAACAATTGTTACTGGAAAGTGTTCATTAACCCAAAAAATTTGCAACAAGAGAGCGTCGAAAGAGCGTAAAAAATTGAGAGACAGAAAAATTCTTGCAAGTTTTTACAAGTAAAATTTTTACTTGTAATAATTTTTCAAACTGCTGTTTTATGATTGTGTTTGCAAAACAATTTTCTAAATTAAGTTGAAAATAAAAATATTTTGGAAATTGTAAGTAAATGTAAACTTTTAAGACGATAAAAAGTATTAAAAAGATAAAAAATTTATTTTTGTGTAACTAGCAACAACAGAAGCAAAATAATATGTCTAATGAAATTGAACTAATACAATATATATGCATTAATATTTTTCTACAGCCTCTGAAATGTTTTTGTTTTTCTTTAATTTTCACAAACCAGCTGTTATTTTTAGTGTTGTAAATATTATGAGTACCTAGCTACTCGATAATTTACACTAAGACGATATTTACACTGGGCATTTTCTGGTTATCTTTGCAGGCAGGCGTTTTAAGTTTGTTGGTGAGAGGTGTTGAGAAGCATGCGGAGTAAAACAAAAGGCACGAAATGAAAACTCGAGGGGATTTTTGACATTTATCTTTGTTTTTTCGTACTCTCAGCATTAAGCATGAATATTAACGTCAAAAAGTCTTGAAGAAAAAAGTCTTAATGTAAATGTAAAAGAAAATTGTCGAAGCAAGGCAGGCTAAAAAGGCATAATTTGAATAGGCATTAAGCAGGCAAAGAATTCAATTAGTTCAGATATATGCAAATAAATTTGAATTAACACATAATTTATTAGTCACGACAATGGTGAATATAAATGACCATAATCATATCATTTTTAATCAATATCACAATTACAATCATTTTATAATAATATACATATACATATGTATAATATGTTCAGAAAACATAGGGGTAGTTATTGAGTACTCATATATATCTATACATTACAACACTACTTTAACTTGCAAATTTTAGCTAGTAAAGTGTTCATTTACTTTTTCACATTTTTGAGAGTAGTTTTGAAAAATTTCTTGTTACTCTCTCGTTACTAATTTTTACTAGTAAAGTAAATGAACACACCTATTGTAAAATCCAGTAAAATTTATACAACAGCTGATTGACAATTTTGGCGCTAAAAAAATTATACATATGTATGTATGTATATGCAAAAAAAACGCTGCATATATTGGAATACGTGGTGCAATCTGGATGAAACAGACTAGTTACATCATGGTCCCATGTAATGCAGTCATGGGTCATATTGTTTTCACACAAGCGTTCAATGCTGCACGATAAGTGTTAGTGTTTAAACGATTATGATCGTAGTCTATAACTTTTCTATATGGAGCAGTTTTGGGGTTAGTCCGATGTAATGCAAAGTTGGATCATTTAGTCCAGCCCTAGGACATCAACCTCCTTTTTTCATATATTTGGAGTAGTTTTGGAGTATTTACATACATGTATGGGACTAGTCACATTATCTGCAGGGAATATACCAAACTATACATACATATGCACATATATACATATCGTCGGGTACCCAGCTAAAATTACTGCTTCCTAGAAGCGTTTTCGTAAGGGAAACAATGTTAGAGAATCACTTGCTGTTGCGCATGAATAAGGAGTTTTTTTTTTGTGCGAGATGAGTCAGCTAGAAGCAATACATTCAACTTCCAAAAAGCCATCATTTTGCCTTACCAAAGTGCTTCACAGAAGCAATAATATTGTATAGCTTTTGTGTACTCAGATGCAAAAGTTACTGGATTGGAAATTTTTCTTGTCGACATCGCGGGTCAGGCCGTTAAAGTTTCTATGCTTTTTACGCTCAAAGTGAAAAGTGATTAGGATGTACAGAATAAGACAAAAATGTTTGTTGCCGCTTAAAGCAATCACGACAACAATATTGTTCACTTTCTTTCAAGTAGGTCCAATGAGTGCATTTATTAAGAGAAATATAAAATGGGAAAATAACTTTATATATCCTGATATATTTTTTTATTTATTAAACATGCATGAATATGGGCGGAGTAACTAGACCATATGCCCAAGATGTTATTAACAGAATTTCCAAAGAAGTTCCGTGACTGACTATACGACCTATGCCTTCACATAGGAAGTAGCAACGTGGTTTTTAAAGAAATTCCACAAAAAACCGCAATATTATACGGTTATCCGTGGCAGATCAGTCAACCAGTGGGAGCGAGACGAAAACTCTCGAAGGCCTAACAACAGAACTAAGCCTGACCGCATTTAAGAAATAATTACGATGACGCGAAATGCTGTTCTTCGCCCTAGAGCTGCTTAAATAAATAATATATATCCTGATATATTCAAGATATCGAAAAACTGAAAACAACTTTAAGAAAACTACACATTAATCATATGTACATATAATCGATCAATAAGTAAATTTTTTTAAATGTTCCATGCGGGGAACCAGTAACCGTCCGACGTCATGTATAAACAAAAATTTAACTATAAAAATCTATTAACTTTATTCACGTTTAAAAACATCTTTCGGAAATTGTTGTTATGAATACATACATACATATTTCCAAAAATTGTATGAAAATTCCGCACGTTTTAATTTCGCGTAGAATACATAACATCCCCTAATACTTTTCTGGCATCAAACTTAAATAAACGTAACATTGTTTATAACTTAATACACTTGTTTTTTGTTATTTTTAAAATTTCATCAATAAACAAAAAATTTTGTTTCCTTTTGCTTTTGTTTGTTTATATTTAAAAACATATGGTTTCATTTTACTGGATTTTACTGGCAAAAATTTGTCCAGTAAAAATTTGCATTTACTCAGTAAATTAAATGTAATTTTTCGCTCTCAATTCGCCTCTCATTTAGTGGATTTTGTGTACGCGAACGCAATCCAGTAAAAAATAGTACAAATTTGTACAAATTTTTGAGTTCTCGAACGCACTTATTAATAGTTTACTTTTGAAATCACGTGATTTGAAATCACCGTGATTTTCAGAACAAGGGGGTATATATACAGTTACTCACAGAAATATTTTGAATATGTAAATCTCAACAAATTTGCAAAAAGCATGATATATAAAAACGTCTTCTTTGTAAAATTCATGTTTATTTTTTTACATATTAAATAAAAGAAGTCTTAACTACAAATATTTTAATTAAAATTTAAAAAAAAAAATAATTTATTTCATGGTTTCATTTTACTGGATTTTACTGGCAAAAATTTGTCCAGTAAAAATTTGCATTTACTCAGTAAATTAAATGTAATTTTTCGCTCTCAATTCGCCTCTCATTTAGTGGATTTTGTGTACGCGAACGCAATCCAGTAAAAAATAGTACAAATTTGTACAAATTTTTGAGTTCTCGAACGCACTTATTAATAGTTTACTTTTGAAATCACGTGATTTGAAATCACCGTGATTTTCAGAACAAGGGGGTATATATACAGTTACTCACAGAAATATTTTGAATATGTAAATCTCAACAAATTTGCAAAAAGCATGATATATAAAAACGTCTTCTTTGAAAAATTCATGTTTATTTTTTTACATATTAAATAAAAGAAGTCTTAACTACAAATATTTTAATTAAAATTAAAAAAAAAATAATTTATTTTATGAAATTAAAAAAAAAATAATGAAAAAATCGCTTATTTATCAGGTCACAAAAGTATTTTGCTTTTTGAATTTTTTACACAGATTTTTCATTATTACAGCAGCGTATTATGTTTTAATGTTTTGTGTGATATTCATTGTTAGATATGACCACTTGCCGACGTCCTAGCATAGATTCCACTAAATTTTGAAAATTTTTATGTACTTTTTTTTATACCATTCTTCTTCCAATACTCGTCCTAAGCATACTTTTGGTAAAATGCTATTTTCCCGGATTTTTTTTTCAAATAAGCCCAAAGATTTTCAACAGGACTCATGTCGAGACTTTGTGGTTTTATTGGCAGATGTTTGGTATTATAAAATAGCCATAATTTAATGTCCAGGGATATATGTTTTGGGTCGTTGTCTTGTTGGAAGTAATACCCACTGATATATTGATCCATTTGTTCAGCACTGGCATGTAGGTTTTTTCTAATAATGGGCAACTATAGATGTTTATCCATTAAGCTTTATATAAACACCAACTTTCCTACTCCTAGTGCCGGCGTACACCCCCACACCATGATAGAACCACCACCATGTTTTACTGTTGGCCTTATATTCTTAATAGTTAGTGATTTATTTGGCTTGCGCCGCACATTAAGCCGTCTATGTGACCCAAAAATTATAACTTTACTTGCGTCGCTAAATATTATCATGTTCCTGAAATTAGAAGTCTGAAATTTATATAGTTCAGCATATAACTAACGCTTCTGTCTATTAACTTCCGAAATCAAAGTTTTTTCCTAGCTACGCTGCCGTTAGTATTGTTGGCTTTTAGAACTTTACGGATGGACTTGCCACTTAGGTGTGACCGTAGTATGCCCGTAGGGTCCCCGTTAGCATTTCTTTAAGACTTGGAACATATAAATGGTGGTTTTGCCTATTTTTTTTTAATAGTTTTTCTTGCGTTTCTCACCGTTAACAACTTTCCTCGACTTTTTCGTGCAATATTTTCAATCCCAGTAAAAAAAGACACTCCAAAAAAGTCATGAAAATGTAGAGTTTGCGATCTGGAAGTAGTGCAAATTTCGATCCGATCTAATGATTTTTACATAGGGTTGTCATTGCAAGAAGTTCTCTTTTTCGATGCCTGGTCACCGAATTGGAAGCGATTTTAAGAAAAATGTCCTTTTTTGTGTTCTATGATAATATTTTCATCTAGTAAAAATGGTTAATAGTTACCTATTTTAACAATTAGTTTCTTTTTATATGAACTTAAACGCGAAACAGTATTTTCATGTAAATTTAAGCAAATAACTTAAAAATTTTAAACCAAAATTAGTTCATAAATTTCTTCAAAATAATCGATTTTTTTTAAATTCTGGTGAGTAATTTCTAAAACTATAGACGAATTACAAGGTTTTGTATGACTAAAATAAACTTCTACTTGGTTTTCTGCTAACTATCGGCAAATTAAAATATCGTTTTTTTTTGGAAGCAATGAAAATGTAGTTCCTTTAGAATGACTTCCAATTTTTTTTACTGGGATATATCTTGTTTGTCTACATCGACTAAACATATCACAAATATATTGGGTTGATTTGTTCTATTATACAGATATAGAATGATCTTATTCGCAGATCAATTTAATTCCTTTACTTTAGGCATTTTTTTAAACAAAAACTTCACGTGTTGCACTCAATAAAAAAATATTGGAACCAATTATGACAAAAAAAGCATAACAATTAATATTACAAACGAATAGCAAAAAAAAAAAAATGTAACAACACAAATATTTAAAAAATAACGGGAACGCTAAAAGAAGCAACATACTTTTGTGAAGTTGAAATTGCGTAGTTGATACAAGAAAAAGCAAAAAAAGTATAACAATTAAATTCAAAGTTGTTGTTTTTTTGTATTTTCCATTCTATAGGCAGGGCTGCCAGAAGTTTTGCGAAGAAAATCATCATTTGTCGGAAAGAAAATCAAATTTTGAAGAAAAAAATCATCACAAGTCCAATTTTTTTTCAAAAAAGTAACAATTGACATATTTACAGTGGACAAACAAAACTATTCGACGTACACCAATTTTCAAATTTTTTAAAGTATTTTTTATTAAATTAAAGTAAATACATATTTTATATGTATGTACGAGTATGTTGCCTTAAAAACTAAATTTTAATTAAAAAACATTATTTATGTAATTCTAATTTTATTAAACATAATATCTAAATTCTTAGACCAATAGTTCCTCCATTTAGTTCCTCCTCCCATGTTTAAAAGCACTTTTTTGTGTTAAGTTTTAAAATATCTTCATCATAACAATTATTAGAACTAGATTTCATTAATTTTTTTTAATTGTGTTAAATATGACACAGCATTTTTTACATGACGACGATTTCTTCTATTATGGCCTGTTTCACAACATCGAAAGAAAACTCTCGATTGAAATTTATATTGAAAACAAAAGCGAATTTTCAAATTTTATTCTTGATTTCAATACAAATTTGCAGTCCTGCTGAGGATTGATGAATAGAAAGAGTTCCTTGAATAATTCTGTATATATTTGTATACAAAAGTTTACATAAACGATTTTTAATGGTAGAAATCCTTTTGCAAAATTTACTTCTACTTAAATCTTTGAGCTTTTTAAATTCTGGAACTTGCGATAGTGCCTATTTACTTGTTATGTATCCTTTTGAAAAAGTTTAATAGCAAGTGGTATCATACTATTGGTTTCCCCACTCAAAACATGATCTGCCGCAGATTTCGGAAACCAGTTTAAATAAAAATCTTCAAAAATAAAAGTAGTTTTTAAAACGAAGAAAACTCAATTAAAAAGTGTACTCAAAGGTTCCAAGGAATTAGTTGAATTTTGAGCTGAAAGGGCCAAAATATCCTAGAGAGTACCAAACATCCAAAAGTGCCACAAATGGCCCAATAGTGCCACATTTTGCATCACTGATGTACAGTTGTTTTCTACTCTAAAATTTAGAGGCAAATTGCTTTTCCTTGGCGACGAATGACTTCTTTTAAACGATTTCGTATACATTTGTGCAAGATTTTTTTTGTAAAGTGACGTTTTCTTCTTAAATTTTTTTTTTGCAAATGACCCTAGAAGAGGAGGGAGAGTTGTGCTCTCTGCCCCTTACCAACCTGTTTCCATGAAGACGAATATTTTCGCTGGAACAAAAATGTTTTCTTTATAGGTGTAGCTATTGAAATTGTATTTACATACACTCAAAATACTCCATTCTTAAATATACGAAATATTTTTTCGTAATTTATGCCCCTATCACGGTTTTCAACTTTTAAAATAGTTTGGTTGTGATTGATAAATTTGCATTACCATTCTCCACTAAATTAACAGTTGAGTTTTCAGTTGTGTTTTGGTACTATCATTTACAACTATGAGTAAGTTTGGTTGAGAAAAACGTTGAGTATACACAACTGTTTTCAAGTAGTTGAGTCGGTGGTTGGGTTTTTCTAGTTACATGTAAAAAGTAGAAAATATGGAAAAATCGTAACTGGAAATATTGATTATGCTTCATAACAAAATTTTCTTAACATTCCAAAATTATTTTTTGAAGAATTCGTTCCCTATTTTGATTATTCCTTACCTTGCATTGGGTAGTTCATGATGGTTAGAATCATCACGAATTTCTTTCTTTCCTTCGATACGTAGTACATCTATATTTGCGACTTCATTTTCGTCGTCATAAAATAAATCTACATATATTTGTATCCATTTAGTATGATTTCTTTGAACTAAATCATACAAAACAATATTTTTTTCTAAAATTAATTGCTTTCTGTCAAACTTGATATTTTAAGTTGGCAACGCGATGACAATTTCAACTAACACAGGATTTAGACGATGAAATTTATGACGTCTATTTTTCTTGATTCCCTTTTGAAGTTGCTACCAAAAATTATTTGCGTTCATACGATGATTATTTTTACATGTCTAATTTTTTTTTATTGATTTTGATTTTTATTGCTTATACATACATTTACATACCCTGTCGGAGAATGTGTGCTTGACTACAAAAATAATTAATTTAATATTATTATCTTTGACTAAAATCTAACTGCAATGTCATCCAGAACAAACCCAAAACTAATTCTTAAGTTGAGTACGTAATAAAATTTGATGAGAGCCAACAAATTTATTCTCAGCTACCTTGAAACTCATTTCAGTTTTATATTAACATTTTGCTGTTGTTATTTTAGATGGTACCTTAGCCAAGTGATGGCGCGTTGAGTAACGTGTGATGATACATGTTCGAACCCCGGAAAAATTTTTTTAATTTACAGACTACCAGGTGATTTAAAAAAGTCAACTTTAAGTTAGTTGAAAGTAGTGCAGAGTGAGACAATTGACTAATTGACTACCGCCTAGGACATCGCAATGTTAAAATAGTCAGTTGATTACATTGAAAGTAATCCAAGTGTCAGTCAGTACTATTTGTGAAATAGTTTGTTTCAAGTTAACCGAATTTCCGACAGGGTACTTTATTAATAAAATTTTCCTTCGAAGAACACACCAATATGAGAATATTAATAATAAAACGTAACAACAGGAACACAAATTTGTGTACAGAAAAATATGAAAAAAACCATAGAAAACAGAAATCGAGTCGTTTTTTCTACCCCTCTTTCTTCTCTACCCCGTTCGCTATCAAACCAAAAATGACGTCGAAAAATAGACTTCATAAAAGTCTTCGTGTGAATCCTGTGTAAGAAACAGTTGTGGTTCATAATACTAAAAAACAGTTTGGTCGTGTGTAAGTTTGGTCTACTCTTAGGCGACCAAACTGAGTTTAGTTGAAAACCGTGATAGGGGCATTAATTTTTGGGCAATAAACGAAAATTTTGTACATTTTACGAAAATATTTGTGGCTTTTGCAGGAAAACAGATTTTGTAATTTTACGAATTTCGTTAAGTTACAAAAATTATTTCGTACAATTATTTTCGTATATAGTACCATATCTTTCGTTTATTTTATGGAATTTAGTATAAAATAAAACATTTTTATACAATTGGAAATTTCGTAGAATAAACAAATTTTGTTTTGTTATCATTTTGTTTGCAGTACAAAATTATTCTTAAATTTACAAAGTTTCGTAAATTTTACGAAAAAAGAATTTTGAAAAACTGTTGTTTTGTTTTATTTTTTAATGTTTTTCCCATTTATTTTCTTGTCATTGTATACAAATATAAAAAAATTTTAAACAAATTTCAATTAAAATAAAAATTGTTGTAATAAAAAATTACTTTTTGGCTTACGATAGGAATACAACTGGGAAGAACGATAAATCTCGTCCACGGAACACCAACAACGAATAAGTAACAGATCTTATAAGTGATAATTGGTTGTTGTTTGTGCAAAGAAAGAGAAAATCCATCTAAATGAATCTATCGCAGAGTTCGTCAAGCAGGACGAATTTCTTTTGACAGGGGTGTTGTGATAATCTTCATATGAACAAATAAATGTCTTTTATTTTCTATGTCGAAAGTCCGCAACGAAAAATTCGTTGTTCGTCCCAGTTGTGTTCCCAGTTTGATTCGTGAGATTCAGTGCAAAATATGTACATATGTATGTATGAGGAATACACAGGCTGTAAGAATTCCCCTCAAATTATATTTTTATTTTCATAATTATTGCATCCTTTAATTCCATGAATTAAAGATTATTCTACACAATTATCTTTCAAATGTAAAATATATTTTTTTGCAGATTTTTATATTCTAAAGATTTTAATTTTACACAAAATTTCGTATATAACACAAAATTGATTTTCATTATTGACGAATTTATTTTGTAATATAAACATTGTGTTTCGTAAAGTATTTCGTAAAATAAACAAATACTATTTCCACTATTTACGAAGCATTTCGTATCGTAAAAGCAACGAATATATTCGTAAAATGAACCACATTTTTCGTTTATTTTACCTATGAAATATTTTGAGTGTACGTATGTATTGAAAGCAAAAATCATAATTTGCAAAATTAAAAATCATCATTCGAGAACAAAAATCTTAAAATCATATTTTGGTCCAAAAATCATCAAAAATATGATAAAATCATCATTCTGGCAGCACTGTCTATAGGGTTTGCTTTCTCAGTTACAAAAGAAATAAATTTAACAAACGAATAGCAAAAAAAAAACATGTAACAACACAAATATTTAAAAAATAACGGGAACGCTAAAAGAAGCAAAATACTTTTGTGAAGTTGAAATTGCGTAGTTGATACAAGAAAAAGCAAAAAAAGTATAACAATTAAATTCAAAGTTGTTGTTTTTTTGTATTTTCCATTCTATAGGGTTTGCTTTCTCAGTTACAAAATTAAATTTCTTATTTTTAATAAATTTATTTAAATTTTTTGCTTAAAGAATGTAGGCAAAATATTTCTGAGAGTAACTGTATGTCATTCCCATCTAAATGCTTCTGGCTTAATGAGATATTTGTAAATGACATCCCAGTCCATAAAGTTTAGCAACGTATACTTGCATATATAAAAACATTCACAACTCACCAATTTCCAAAGATGCTTTTCAATAATATACTGCACGTTTAGTTCCTGCCATTCGCTGGAATTAAAAACTATCAAATTTTTATAACTTTCAGTTCCTTCTAAGCACAAAAGGCAATTCATTGTTATTATTTGGATATTCTTTAATACAGAATATACAAACACTGCTTGTTTTATTTTATATATGAATGAAATAAACTAATTTACTTTTCTTTAAAACAAATCAAGTTATTTCCACAAAGGATATCCTTCTGGTTATTTCCCCAACTTTTTGCCAATGTTTACGCGACCAGAGAGCGATGCCGATATATATTGGCGGTCGGCTGCGGCTAGTTCAGAATATACTCGGCGGCGAGTAAACAAAATTTACCAAAAAAGTTAACATTATTTTTTATTAATGAAATACCGAAGTATATTTTAAGAAACTACGTATGTTTATAGTAAGACTCTTAATAATATATTGAGAATCATAATATACAAACATAATAAGTTTGAAAGCCGGAAACATAAATTTTTACAAAAGAAAAATCTTTATTTAATTATGCATCTATTTTATTTTTTCTAAAGATTTTTGTTTGCGGCTTTCAAACTTATTATGTTTTCATATTGTGATTGTTGACCAAGGAAATAGCTTCGTTCCAATTAATGACCAAACGTTTTGTACTAGGATACATAAAGGGCAGCTTTAAATTTATTATCTTTCATAACAGTCAACCCTATAAAATGATTTGCTCTGTACCTAATACATACTATTTAATTCACAAAGTGAGAGCACAGGTGCTATGAGCCTATTAACTAATCACTAATGTCGCGATAAATAAAAAAATAGAGCTACCTGATTCGATTCTCATTACGTGCGGATTCTACTACCCCGCAAGCTTCACTACACTTACAACACATAACCACGAATCGCAGAATCATCTAAACAGGCTCTTCCATACGAATTATAAATAAGAGCTATACTCATGTTAAGAAGTCACAAGATATAATAAATAAGAAAGTGTATAAATAAAAGTAGATAAAAATCGGCCGAGCCGAGCGGTTCGGCGGCGGCTTGGCTTCTTTAAAAAAAAATCGGTTGAGAGGCTAGCCGCGCAGTTGCGGCTTGAGCTCTGACCCCGAGCCGATCGTAGCTTTACTCTTCGGCGGAGGCTGTGAGGCATCGCTCTCTGTTCGCGAGAGTGCTGATAGAGATGACACTAAAGCAGTGTCCCGCAAAATAAAATATGTTTGTATTGGTGAGAAAAATGAGAGTAAAATACAGTTCCACTTGAAGAAAAGTTTTGTAATTTGAAGTACATGCTATGGTTATGAATTGTTTGAATATTTTTTGTAAATAAGCAGTTTAATAGAAATTTAAGTAAAAAGTGAAAAAATCTAATAATCCATTCAATAATGTAGTGTATAAATTCCAAATTAAATTTATTCGCAGCGCTGCGAAAATTATTAAAATGCCTTTTTAAACTATCTTTCCTATTATTTTTCAATGTTTCATAGCATAAAATACATTGCATATTGCCAAAGGCAGTTTTTAACACAAAATATTTCTTAGTTTCCATAATTATTTTTAGTTTTTTAGAAATTTATTAAATTTGAACTTTAATTTCGTTCCGTGTGCTCAAAAAAACTAAACAAAAAACTAGGAAAAAATTAATACATGCGTGCACAACTTAATTCGTCGCTTGCTCAGTGAAGACTCAATGAAAGAGCATAAGCATGTATGTGATTTTTATCTGCACAATTGTGCTATGGCTTGCGGGTTACTGCACTAAAGGTAGAAATACATAAGACGCGTTTGTTCGTCGACGAATATCGTGCGCTAGAAAACTTTACCGCATGAAAAATGGCAAGTTACACAACACGCGTTACAAACGCCTTTTCTTTCAGCTTTTTTATTTATTTTTACATTGAAAAATAATCTTGGAACATTTTCAATTCCTGTTTTGTGCAATACTGTATAGTTTTCAAACTATTTATTAAGATTTTTCCTCATGGTTCTAATTTTTTTTATTTTTTTCTTTTTTATTGTCGGCTGATTAGTTGTCAAAACAACACAACGCGCTAAAAAGTTGAAAGTTAACCAACTTTCTGCTGCAAACGCGTCAAAGAGTTTGGTATGTAACTTCTCGTATGCAAAAACACTATTTCAACTTTTTTTGACAGATGCCTACAGTTCGCACGCGCACTAACTTCACCTTATGTAACTTCACCTTAAGTCATAATAACTTTTCATGTTGGATGTATTATTAAACAAAAAATTCTATCGTGCATTTTTATAAAACTAAAGAACTAAACATTCTTCATCGATTTTCTCGAAAACACATTTTTGTTCCATACATCAAAGCAGAAACACCGACGATTTTTATTTTGTTTAATAGTTATATTATACTTTTTTCGTCAGACGGAGACACATTTTCAGCGTTCTGAAAATCACAATTTTCAAATCGCAAGTGATTTTAAAAGTAATAATGATCATGCAGATATTAAAAAAATTCTTTTTTAATATTTCCATTGTATAGAGCACCAAAATATAATTTCTGAAAGAAGTTTATAGTATATGATTTTAAAAATGTCTGCAGGACCATAATTACTTTTAAAATCACACGCGATTTGAAAAATGTAATTTTCATAACATGCCTCCTGTATATTTATATGAAGTTCATAAGTTTAAATAAAAATGGCGCATATTCGTAGTCAAAACAATTTAAAACAATTACTACCATACAAAATACTGGTTTTAAACTCTTAAATTATACTTGTTGTGACTATGAATACGCGTCAATATTTTTAATTTGCACCCTAGTCTGCATTTTCAGAGTCTATAATAATTCACGAAATTGTTCGAAATTCATTACACAATTTAAAAACGAATGAATCTCTTTGATATATTTATTTGAAACTTACATACTAATATGTACATGTATAAGGTCATCTATGTGTCATGTGCCCAAAAAAGCGTAACCACTAATTACTAATGGAAAACTGTTTGATTCAGACATGTATTTATTGATTTAAACAGTTTCCAATCATGTTGTATTCTATGAAATTGTCTATTAGTTATGTATGAAACAGTTTAACTTAATAAATACGTGTCTGATCAAACAGTTTTTCATTATTAATTAGTAGTTACGCTTTTTTGGGCACATTGCACTCATGAAATGCCAGATGTAATCTCAGCCTTAGTTATAGAAGTGTACATACATACATATATCATTTATTCATTTTCTGTGCTTTTCGTTACAATTATTTCTTTACGATTTTCAGAACATATTTTGCGATGTGTATAATAGTTCCCATTGGAATAAAATTTTCTAGAACAAAAGCCGCAATTGTATAAGGGTTCACCTTTATGCCTTGACATATGCTCCTAAAAAAAATTTAGATAAAATAGTCTTCATCAACAAATTATTTTAGTATAAATACCCTTAGGCGGACGGGATCTTTAAATGTTTTATCGCACAATGTACACTTTCTTACATATGCATTATCGTGTACTTTTCTCATATGAGCCTTAAGACTATAAATAGCTGCAAACACTTTTGGGCATTTATCACATTTAAATTCAGTTGTAGCTCCTTCCGGTGGATGATGCGCTCGCACGTGTCGATACAAACATCTATTATATGAAAACTGGCGATCGCACATTTTACAGCTTACCTTCGGTGGAGCTTTTCCTGCGTGCTCTAACATATGACGTCTGAAATCTTGGGCCTTTGATATAGATTTACCACATAAATCGCAAATCCTAATCATTTTGTAGTGAGATCGTTTGTGATTCTTTAAGGAGTATTGAGATAAGAAACTAGAGCAAAAAGTTAGTAAATTTCATACATGAGGTTTGAATTGCATTCTGTTTTGAACAAATAAATAAATAAATACATATTCCACGTGAAATTTTTCCCAGGATACAATTCCAACTAATAGCAAATAGTAGGGAAAAGAAAAAATTCTAATTGGAAAAGGGAGAAATTTCACGCGGAATTTTATTCATGATAGCCCTGACTACATACATACATACATACATACATAGTATATCGTCATGCCGAAGTTATCTTCACGTACGTGTGCAATACTATGTTCACACTTGTGTGTTTAACGTCTCGTTCGTGTTTATGAGCTTAGAAATCTCATATATAATGTTCAGTTTTTAAATAATTCTTTCTGCAAAAAAAAACCGACTTCAATGCAAAGATCTGATAGAAGAAAATAAGAAGAAGTACTTGAAATATAAAATAAATATTTAATTGGCGTGCCTCCGCTTAGCTTTGATAAGTTTTGTATGTATGTATTTGTCAACGCTTGGCGTTGCGTTTTACACAATTTAGCCCCATTGTGTTTGTGAGATATTCCCAACAATTCTGGTTTTCATTAGAGTATTAACTCAAAATTTTTAAAATTTCACTTTTTGCAAGAGATCAACTAACAACATCAATATATATATATATATATATATCTACTGTAAAAATTTCAATTTATTCCGATTACTCTTTCATATCGAAAACCACATTTGAGACCATTTTTGTGAGTATAGTGAGTTAATACAAAAGTGGATTCATATGTAAATGTATCGTATATTTTCATAAAAAATGTTTTATTTTAATTTGATCCTATATTCAAGTTAAGAATAATCAAATTGTTATTGTAACCACAAACAGGATTGTCATCTCTAGTGAAATTAACAAAACAGGTCAATGTATGGCAAAAGATCTCAAAATCGAATGAGATGTTTAGTGTGAGCAACTTTGTTAGAACTATCAATGTGTAATCGCTTATGCAGAGTGTAGACGTTACTACAAATCGTACAAGTAAAAAATTAGTAGCTTATATCATGCTGTCGTGCGAATGAATTGTATTTGAATAAAAAAAATTGATTTTCGTAGTTCGATACTTCAATAATTACGGATAATAAGTATTGCGTCTCATGCTGTTGTACAGCAAAATTTATTTTGTGACCAACTGATTTAAAATACGCAATTTTTGTGTTACTTTTGTATTGGATATTTTAATTTGGAAGAAAAAAAATCATTTTAACATTATTTTAATCATTCTCTACATGTCGTTTTTTTATTTATTTTTTTTTATTCTTTTCATCCGCACTTCTCTTAGTATTAATAAATCTCTAAAATTATTAAATTTGCCTGCATAGAAAATCAAAAAGAAACTTAATAACTGACTATTGTATTTTAAGTTTTTGTCATGTATAAGAGAATAATTTATTTCAACTTCCAACGTTATAAATCGTGCAGTTTACAAATGCAATGATTTTATTATTTTTTTGGTATGTCGTGATTTGCAAAACAACCTGAATATGCTTTTTGTTTTGATTCGATTGATTTTGATTTTCATGTGCATCTAGAGATGCTAAATGGGATTTTCTGAAACCCGTTTTTCACTGCCATCTTCTATATTAAAAATTATTATTAGTGTTATAAAACATAAAATAAAACTTTTGATATCACGCTCGCTCAAGCTTATAGTACATGGCATCTAAAATAGCACATGCACATGGTTTTAAACTCTTAAAAAGTATACTTCGTTTTGACTATAAATACGGGCAAATATCATTAATTTGCATTTTTGAAAGTAAATAATAATTCACCGAGTTGTTCGAAATTCATCACACAATTTCAAAATGAATCTCTTTGAAATATTTATTTGAAACTTTAATACTAATACATGTATTAGTTATAGAAGTGTACATACATATGCACATGATTTATTCATTTTCTGTGCTTTTCGTTACATTTTTTGCTTTTCGATTTATAGAACATATTTTGCGATGTGTATAATAGTTTCCATTGGAATAAAATTTTCTAGAACAAAAGCCGCAATTGTATAAGGGCTCACCCTTATGCCTTGCCATATGCTCCTAAAATAAAATTTATATAAAATAGTCTTCATCAACAAATTATATATTAATATAAATACCCTTAGGCGACCGGGTTCTTTAAATGATCTATCACACAATGTACACTTTCTTACATATGCATTATCGTGTACTTTTCTCATATGAGCCTTAAGACTGTGAATAGCTGCAAACACTTTTGGGCACTTAGCACATTTAAATTCAGTTATAGCTCCTTCCGGTGGATGATGCACTCGCACGTGGCGCTGTAAGCCACCTTTATCTGAAAACTGCCGATCGCACATTTTACAGCTTACTTTCGGTGGAGCTTTTCCTTCGTGCTCTAACATATGACGTCTGAAAGCATGGGCCTTTGATATAGATTTACCACATAAATCGCAAATCTTAAGCTTGTTGTAGTGAGATTGTTTGTGATTCTCTAAGGAGCATTCAGATAAGAAACTAGAGAAGAAAATTAGAACATTTCATACGAGGCTTGTATTGCATTCTGTATCGAATAAATAAATAAATAAATACGTATGTATGTTTGTATTTCGTCATTCCGAAGTTATCTTCACCTATAAAATTAGTAGCGTGTATCATGCGGTCGTATCAGAATCATCGGCGAAGTAAAATAACCAATAAAAGGGCTACTAAGCACTAAGCTTCGAAAATTTAATACGGCGCTGCAAGACTGCATTATTATTTAAAACATGCAAAAAAGCAGACTTGTAAGAGAATGAAGCTTTCCTCTATCTCTTCCTTCACCAACTGTCTTTATATATATATATATATAGCTTTTCTTTTTCCTAAAAATTTTTGATTTTCGTGGCCGGAGCTTCGAAAAGTATGTACGATAATAAGTGTGTATTGTCTATCATGATTGCAGAATTATTTCCATATTTTTAACAAAATCCCCCACTGTGAGTCGTAATACCATATTCTTAATTAGTTCGACTAATAGTTTATACAATAAGATTACAAGAGATTAAAATAAAATCAAACTTACGATTTGCCGCAATGTTTGCAAGATACCATTTTCTCTTCAGTATTATGTGTAAGCATGTGCCTTTTTAAACTTGATTCATTTACTAAACTTTTGCCACAAATGCCACAATCCACCCTGTTTTCATCATGAATATTTTTTAGATGTATCCTTAGGCATGCACGTTTAGAAAACGTTTTGTTACAGTATTTGCATTTAAAATATTCGGGATTCTTGTGGATATTTATATGATCGATTAATTCAGCACGAGCCGAAAACTTTCTACCGCAGCACTCAAGATGACCACGCTGATTGTGTTCGTACTTGTAATGCTTGAGCATTGCGAAAAATGTATTCAGTGGAATTTTACAAATGTCACAAGTGATTTGAAAATATTCGGCTATGAATTTGTCTTCATTCGATAATTTATCTAACTTTGTGGTACTATCATTCTGATCGTCTTCTTCCATTTTGTCTTGTTTAGCGTCATTTTCTGTTGTTTTTAATTCTAATTTAGTTTTAAGTTCATCTATAGCGTTTTTTTCTATACTTTCAGCTTCTAACTTTTTGTCAATTTCATCTGGACTTTTATGGGATTTCAGTTTTTTCATTTCAATTTCAGTTTTACTTTTGTCTTTGCTCGATCTTTGCCTCAAACTTTTTCTTGCAATAATTTTGTTATCATTTGTACATTTCTCCCTAGAGCATTTACCCTTAGTACTGCTTTTAAGACAAGTAAATTCTTTCTCATCTTCCATTTTGTTGTCTTCAGCATCATTTTCTATTGTTATTAATTCTGTATCAATTTCAGCTCCATTTTCATTGCACTTGTCGTTTTCTATTCTTTCTGTTTTTAATTTGCTATGAATTTCATCTGGATTTTCATTGGATTTTAGTTCGTTTATTTGATCGTTCGAAGATATTTTCCTGGAACTATTTTTCACAATGTTTTTGTTTTGTGAACTTTTCTTTTCATAGCTATTACGCTTGGTATTTATTTTAAGATGATTTACTTCCTCTTCATCTTCCATTTCAAAAATATCTGTAGGATATTCCTCGCTAAAAAATAAAATTTCAGGTTCAGCTTGCGATACTTTTGCAGTAATATTAAAAATTTTCTCAGCTTCTTCTCCGTTTCCTGTTTCAACTTCTTCTTTGGTAACTTCTTCGGTGTTCAATAAATCATTAAAATTTGAGTGGGCTTTTTCAAGTTTTAAGTAAAACTTATGGAAATTGTATAATTCTTGCCAACACGCTTGGCATATATACGATTGACTATTTGAAAGTTCCTGTTGAAAATATTAGTTTTAATTGATTTATAATAACCCGATTCACAATCTTGTGCAAATGGTCATAGCATGTGCAAAATGGCATTGTACATATGTATGTACATTGATACTCGCCACTTAACTATTATTAGTGGTAGTTATCAATATAATATACCATTTTGGACATGTTATGATGCAAGACCATTCGCACGAGATTGTGAATGGGGTTAATATAAATATATCGTTCATTTACTTAAACGTCATAACTCAAAAAAAGGAAATTTTCTCTCAACTCTTAAGAGAGAAAATAAATTCTACTACATTACACTAAGCTGGCGTAAATTGATAATTTTAAAATCGTTTTTAGTCAACCCAATGCAAACAACTTTTTTTTCGAGTTATCACGTTGTTTGAGTAAATGAGCGATATGTGCAACAAAAATGATTTTGACAGTTAAGGTAACGTGGTAGACCTAGTAGTAATACGTTAATTAAAAAAATCGAACAAATCAAGTTTAAATCAAAAAACAAACAACAAACGCATAAGAAATGATACCAATATTGGATAACATTCGTTACAAAATAATCACTATTTTGTACTAGACAGTATTTTTAATTAATGTTTTTAATATTTTTTAAATTTTCTATAGGATAGGGTACTATTTTATTTTTGAGAGCTGCCCTAAATTTAATGTAAGCCATAAACTGTAAACAAAATAAACTCTAATTAGAATTAAAAGACTACTATATTATGAGTTGTGGTCTGATTAATCCTTTTTAAAACGGTTGGTCACCTCCCATTAATTGTGACAAAATATACTTTGATATAAACTACCATCATATATACTAAGATATTGCTTCCAGAAAACCACAAACAAATGAAAGTCTAAGGCATTTTGCAAAATATTTTGTTTAGTGCCATACGGTACCCAATTGCAAATTATATTATCCTTACCTTATTATAATATAAATGTGAAAGTGTGTTTGTTTGTTTGCTACGCTTTCTCACGTCCAAACCGCTAAATTGATTTTAAAAATTCTTTACCCATAGAAAGCTATGTATATTACCAGCGTCAAATATAGGATATTTTTTAACTGTTTCGGATCCGGTTTTTTATATTTGCTACGGATTTATTCCGAAAAATAAATTTTTGGGCTGGTTAGGATATGGTTGTTTAAATTTTAAATAGTTTTAAACAGGTTTTTATGTATTTTTTAAACAGATAAACGCGAGCGAAGCCGCGGGTAAAAGATAGTAAACGAAATATATTCATTGGTTTCGCCTGCTCTGCTATAGCGTTTAAAAATTCAGCACGCCAATTGAGCATATCATTCCCTGCCAAATGCTTACTGGAGACATAGTTGGGTCCATTGTGATTTCCCTTTTTACTGAATTAATAATAATTTTAAATTTATAAAAGTAAGACATCCCAGTCCATAAAGTTTATCAACGTATTTTTGCATATATCATAAAAACAAAAATGAAATTTATTTACTGCTGGTTAAGCATGTCTATATATGCATTTCATTAGCGCTTCAACCACAAATTTTGAAAAGTCACAAACCTCTTACTTTATGCAGAGACTTTCAAAAACCATTTGAGAATACACAAATAATAATATTTTTTAAAATCACATTCACAGCTCACCAATTTCCAAAGATACTTTTCAATAATATACTGCATGTTTAGTTCCTGCCATTCGCTGGAGTTAAAAACTATCAAATCTTTATAACTTTGAGTTACTTCTAAGCACAAAAGGCAATTCATTATTATGATTTGGATATTCTTTGATACAAAATGTACAAACACTGCTTATTTTTATACATATATGAACGTAATAAACTAATTTATTTTTCAACACAAATTATAAAATTATTTCCATAACTTTTGACAATGTTTATGACTAGAGGGCGAGGCCGATATATATTCGAATTCGGCTGCGGCTAGCTCAGATATACTCGGCGGCGGCTATGCAAAATATGTCGACTACCGGTCGGTTAACACATTTTAAAAAATTTAATAATATTTTACCACATTAATGAAGAAATAAGTACGCAATCAAAGTATATTTATATAAAGTATATGCAGGTCTACAACAACTAAGAAAATACAAAAACAACATACGCTTTGTTTGTGTAAAAATAATGGATGAATGTCAAAAACAGATGATTACAACCAGACCTGGGCAACTTACATTACTTTTCATAAGCACTGATTGAAAAACAAAAATTTTAGTGAAAATTTAAATTTGATGTTTGTAATGCACTATTTTTTGCACGAAAATAAAATCTCTTAAAAGAAATGGATTAATATTGCATTAGCAGCTAATCGTATGGCGAAAAATGCACTAATTTTGTATTGCCACTAAGCACATCATGAAGTAATGCAATATTATTGCAATTACACATATTTTACACAGTAAAATTATATAAAACGTAATCATATTTTTATCAGATAGCACAAATAAAAATATACAATAAAGGAACATTGAAGGCACCTGTATAAGTACGTGCATACAAATGAAAGATCAGAACTTAGGTTTTCGTTTATGTTATTGTAAAGTTATATCTTAAAAAATTGTGATTTTATAAACGGAATATACTACCGCTTGAAACAATTTAATCAAGTTTTGTCTTTCTCTTGAAAAATTATAAAAATGGTAGTGATATGATTTTTGCCTTAAGTGGCACACATTTACGTTCTATTTTTCGCCATGTGATTTGGTGCTAGCGCAATATTAATGTATTTGAAGAGATTTTAATTTAATGCCAAAAAATTGCACTATAATTATCAAAGTTAGTTCTAATGTAATAAATTTGCATTTGTATTGATTTGGTTTAGTGTGGGAAAATGGTCAATGCATTTGCTTGTTTAATGCAAGTCCCAGATCTGCATACAACAAAAAGGAAATGTATGGATAGACAAAACCAAAGTAAATTTATTAATTTATAAACCTTTATTACGTGAAATAAGTAAAATAAAAGCTTCATATTTATTTTAATAATTAAATATAACTATTTTTAAATGTTTTGCAACACCCTTTTTAAGTAAACATTTATTTAAACTTTTTCACTACACACAATTGTGTATAACAAAGCAAAGCAAAACAAAATGGCGTACGAAAATTGTAAACAACTTTTGACATTCATGCATTGACACTACACGAGAAAAAAATTAATCACCTGAGTACTTGCATATACTTTATATAAATTTACTTTGTACGCAATAAACTTGATAAAACGGTGAAATCGGTTTGGCCACGAGCCGAATGCGGCTACACATCGACGGCGGCTGTGAAGCGATCGGCCTCGCGTTCTGCTCACGAGATGCCACTGTCATTTTGTTTAATATTGTCAGTGATGATAGCTTTTTGTCAGACCTAGAAAAATTTTTAGCGATTTTATTTTTAACTGTAATTTTATTTTAATTTTTGGAATGAACCGATACAATCACAAAAAAACAAGAATAAACAAAGGATCAAACGCACTACAACAGCAAGCATGCGCAATCAAGTGTTTGTGCCAGCGGTTTGATCGTGTCTGATATAGTATATGGCAAAATTAGCTTAATTAATAATTAATTAATATACAAAATTTGAAATATAATTTGTTTCATGGAAAAATGGAATTTGAGCATTTTGAGTTATACATAGCACCATTATTATCTTTGAAATATGCATACTTATATATGCATATGTACATGTATTATTAGTCTACAGAAATGTATGTGAATTATTCATCTTCCGTTCTTTTTGTTACACATTTTCTATTTGATTTCCAGAACACCTTTTGCGATGTGAATGCACGTTTCCATTTGAATAAAATTTTCTGGGACAAAAGCCGCAAATGTATAAGGGTTCGCCCTTATGCCTTGATATGTGCTCCTAAAATTGAATTTAGATAAAATAGTCTTCATCAAAAAAGTATGTATATAAAAATAGTACCGCTAGGGCGACGGGTCCTTTAAATGTTTTACCACATAATGTGCACTTTCTTACATATGCATTATCGTGCACTTTTCTCGTGTGCGTTTTAAGATTATAAGCAGCGGTAAACACTTTTGGGCACTCAGTACATTTAAATTCAGTTATAGCTCCTTCCGGTGGGTGATGTGCCCGCACGTGTCGATTTAAACAACTCATATCCGAAAACTCACGATCGCACATCTGACAGCTTACCTTTGGTGGAGTTTTTCCTTCATGCTCTGCCATATGACGTCTGAAGTCGTATAATATAGATTTGCCACATAAATGGCAAATTGTATTTCTAAAGTGAACAACTCGCATATGATTGTATAGGGAGTATTTGGATAAATAGCTAGAATAAAAAATAGAATATTTCTTACATGAGGTTTGTATTGCGTATATTGCATCCTATTTAGAATCAATAAATAAATAAATATATCGTCATGAGATGTAAATTCTGTAATCGTTAAAATATTATTGCAACCTTTCTCTACACCATCCCGTTATTTATTTATTTATTTTTTATTCTTTTCAACTGCACTAAAATAAATAAATAAATCGTGTAAGTTAAATTTTATAAGGCAAATTCGTAGGTATTTACCCTAGGTAAATTGTCACTATGTGGAAATTACGGTCATAAATCCACCAAATCATTCAATTTGCCGCTTATGTATTGTAATGTATAGTAAGTCATGTTTTACACTTGGCAGTTTTTCTTGAAGCAGTTCTCTTCAATTCTCTTTTAAAACTGCCCATTTGTTTACACTCAGACGGTTTCTTGTTCAATTTTCGTATTGTTTTAATGCAGCGAATGAAATAACAAAATAGAATTGAAGTAACTTTTCTGTACAGGCAAGTCAGTACCCCTCTTCTTTCCTTTCTCTTCTATAAACTCAGACTTGCTTCAAGTAAAACTGCCGAGTGTAAAACATGAATAATTGATTTTAAAACATTCGGTAACACCAGGACATTTTATAATTATATTTCGTCGGGTGGTTACTGGTTTGCCGCACGGTATATTAAAAATTCATTATTATTGCGGCAAACCAATAACAAATTTGCTTAACATTCTGTTGTTAACATTTAATATATACACTCTCCATCATATGATTAGAAGCAATTGAATTTCTGTTTTTAGTAGGCAAAATCTTTTTAAATATTTGCCGACAGCTAAACTTTCACTAACACAGGATTGGGAAAAAATTTGATATTATTTTGTATTTTTTTTGTTTTTTGAAAAATCTTGAAAATGCTGTTGCTTTAAACATTAATGTTGTTTTGTTCTTTTTTTAATCTTATAACGGTAGTGAAATTTTACCTGTCGCCAAAATATTTAAAAAGATATGGCCTACTGAAAACAGTGGGAGTCCTAATACCATATTCGTAATTATACCGAGTATCATAAAATTGGAAGAGATTAAAAAAAAAAATAAACTTACGATTTTCCACATTGTTTGCAAGAATCCATTTTGTCTTTAGTATTATGTGTAAGCATGTGCCTTTTTAAACCAGATTCAGTTACTAAGCTTTTGCCACAAATTTCACAATCCACCCTGTCTTCCTCATGAACATTTTTTATATGTATCCTCAAGCATGTACGTTTGGCAAACGTTTTGGTGCAGTATTTGCATTTTAAATATTCCGGATTTTGGTGGATATTAATATGATCTATTAATTCAACACGAGCCGAAAACTTACTACCGCAGCACTCAACATACCCACGTTGATTGTGTATCTCTCGGTAATGTTTGACCATTGCGGAAAATGTATCCAGTGGGATTTTGCAAATTTCACAAGTGATTTGAAAATTTTCTGCTATGAATTTGTCTTCATTCGATAATTTATCTAATTTATTTGCATGATGATTATTTTTGAAACTATTAATATGATCGCCTTCTTCCATTTTGTTTTGCTTAGCGTCGTTTTCTATGATTTTTAATTCTAATTTTGTGTTAATTTTATCTACTTTTTTATGGCATTTCATTCTGTTTTCTTCAGCGTTGTTTTCTGTTCCTTCTATTTCTAATTTTTGGTCTATATCATGTGTATTTTTATTAGATATAATTTTCGTTATTTCACCATCATTTGTTTCTTTATTACATATTTTCCTCGATCTATTTTTCGTAATATTATTTTTGTCATTTGTACTTTTCTTTCTAGAACATTTACGCTTAGTAATTCTTTTAGGACAAATAGGTTCGTCTTCATCTTCCTTTTCAAAAACTTCTATCGCATTTTCCTCCAGGATGAATAAAATTTCAGGTTCAGGTTTTGATACTTTTTTATTATTATTAGACATTTTACTAGTTTCGTTCTGGCTTTCGCTTTCAACGTCTTTGGGAACTTTCACTGAATTTACTGACTCTTTAAAATTTGAACGAGTTTTTTCAAGTTTCAGGTATAACTCATGGAAATTGTATAATTCTTGCCAACATGCCTGGCATATAAAGGATTTACTATTTACAGCTTCCTGTTGAAAATATCAATTTTAATTAATTGTAATATAAATATTAATATAAATATAAAGATATATTTACCTTAATATAGAAAGACCCTAACTCATTCCCCCTTATTTGATTGGCGTATTTCGACTACGAATACGACGATTTTGTAATAGATTAAAGAAGACTTCAACAGTTTTTCTTTAATCTATTACCAAACTATTATTTATTATTATTACTATTTTTTATTATTTTTTTGAATTCGAGATTTTTGTATACATATTACGATAGAATAACATATAATAATACTCGTAATTCGAAAATATGCAAAAATTCGATTTCGAAAAATAATATGTTAAGGTAATAATATAAAATATATATCGCCGCGTGGTTACTGGTTTGCCGCACACTATACTAAAAATACATTATGCCCTGACATGTCCACATTAAATGAAGTTAATGATAAATTTAGTCATTTTATGTCAGGTGGAGACCGCAAACTACAAGCTCTTAAGAGCGCTGAAAAAATTCATAACTCTATAATTAAAGTACATATTTTAGACTTCAAACTGCCAATGTACATACTTCATTTGGCGTTTGATAATATTAACTTAACAATTTAAAAATGAGATGAGACTTATGTATTTTAACTTAACAATTGAAAAATGAGAAAAGAGAAAAATGCATTTTGCATTTGGTTTGGCACGTATTCAATACTATTTAGAATATTCCAAAAACGCAGCGGTATGTTGTAGTCTGCGAAATGCTCACTGGGTTAATGAAACTTTTATGAATTAAGAGCCTTATTTGTAAAAATTATTAAAGTTTTATAAAAACTTATTAATAAGAAACATTTTGTGTGGAAGGCTGCTTTTTAAACCATTTAATAATTTTTATAAACAAGATTTCTAATGCACTTTTCATTAAATCGTTCGTTTCCTCATACAATATTGGAATTATTTTCATTTGATGGGATTGGAACAGAATTAGAACTTATTGAACAAGGTCTATTTATTTAGACCTTGTTATTAAAGTTATTCAATGCTTTGTTAGACCAACTATCACACAACAACTATGTATGTAGCATTTAGGTAAGTTTTTTTGCAACTCCTTTGTGTAATGCGATCCGGCGTATACATAAAAATTTCTTTCAACTTATAATATGCTTCAGTCAAATCAGCAACTTTATTCACTTTTATTATTTGTTTTTAATACTACTACCACAGGGAGCATAGAAGTGAATAGTGCATCTTGGGATATAACATTGCGGATGGAGATGCATATGTCCGTTAAAAGAGATTCCAGAGCAGAGCTTCGTCGCGGTCATTTAAATACCGAATATAACATTCATAACTTACCAATTTCCAAAGATGCTTTTCAATGATATACTGTATATTTTGTTCTCTCCATTCGCTAGAATTAAAAATTATGGAATTTTTACAATTTTCCTTTGTTTTAAAACACAAAAGACAATTCATTATTATTATTTGCATATTTGTGCAGAAATAAACTCAGTTGATTTTGGTAAAAAAAAAACTCATCAGCGCCGGCTATGGGCCGATGATTTTTGGCGGCGCCGCATAAAAAGTGTTGGCATACGACCGGCTAAGATAAGCCGGTACGTCGTTTTGTCTAAATTTTAGTTTTAAAATCTTTCCTTACAGCTTTTGTCACTCAGCCGTTATCGCATGACCGTCATGTTAAATTCAATAAATCATGTTAAATTCCACGTATGTTGGTCTGCTTCACGCAGTAATAGAACATTACTCTAAAAAAGAAAGAAGAAAAATTATATTTTGTTTATCCATAATAATTAGTATGCATCAGTATTGGGAAGTGCTTATAGGACTTTATACAAACAACATGTCAAGTGAGATTGCAAATGAAAACTTTCGATATTGTTTTCAGACCGAAAATGTGAAAATGGTTTGAAATCATAGAAAGGGAGTTCAGTGCACATTTCAAATTGGTCAGCTAAGCTAGAATCGATATAAAATGTGTTGGTTTTTTTGAAGTCACGTTATTTTTTAAGAAATGCGAGTAACTTATGGTAGAATTAGTCGATTCGTATCGTGTTACTTTGAAGTGGTAGTATCGTTTAATTCTGGATGTTAGTAAAAACGTGAGAGTTCCACCAAACGTTTCAGCTGTTGTTGTATTTCTCTTTGCTTTATACATGTGTGTGCATGTATGTAAGAGAGAAGTTGACGTAGAAATCTATTTTCTGTAGATTTCTACCTCACATACACTTACGATACATATTAAATAAACAGCAACATGTTATATTTATGCTACAGATTTTCTCAGCTGCTCCGTCAACTCACGATACGAATCTACTAATTCTACCATTATAGTCTTGCCCACGATGTTGACAGGTAACGTTCTTTCGATTACTTATATTGATAACAAAAAAAAAAGTTTACTGGTTTTCAATACAATTTTGGATCGAACGTTTGCTGTCGACATCGTGGGCCAGGTCGTTAGTGTACTTATTTTTTTATATCTATATTAAATATTTAAACAGATGACTTAGTTATTTAAAAAAAGGTTTCGTATTTGCACTGCATAGAACAATATACATATATATATAGGCTCGACATATCGTCGGTTGGTTTCTGGTTTGCTGCAAACTTAATGTATTTTGAATATTCTTTGCCGCAAACCAGAAACCAACCGACGATATTGTAAAATAACAAATGGCATGGTAGCTAATAGCCGCCTAAGATAGAAATATTTTCAGCGGCGGCCGTGGTCAATACCACCAGCTATGAACTCAGCTTGTCCAGCTATCAGTCTATACTGAATGTTTACTATACCATATGATCCATTAAAAATACAACGAGGTGAGTGCATTAGTGTCTGCGTGCGCGTGCTGACTGTCAAAGAACAAATATAAACTGCCTTACAGAATCGGTTTTTGGTTTTTAAGTATGGAGTTTGGCAATTGACATGATAACATTTTGTTGTGTATTAAAGTTGGCAATAATAAAAATATTGCACTAATTCAGTTGTGCTTTTCTTCAATGCAATTATAACCACAGATTATAACGTTCAAAACATTCGGTATAAAATAGTGCAAGTTATTTAAAGGGTTTCTTCAGATATAGTTACAAAGAAATGTGTGTGTATATTAATATGTAAGTATAACTATAATATGTATACATATGTAACTTATGACTGTGACGCGGTGAGTTTCAAATTTTCAGCATTCATTTACCCCTTTTAGACACGGAAAGTTTACTTTGCGAAGTGTGTAATAAGGGGTAATTCTAGGACGCACCTGAATCTCACTTAGAGACATGCATACATATGTACATACATATAGACATCGCTGAACCACCAGCAAATAAATTTCAAATTATAATAAACTTATGACAATATGTCGAATAATAAATTTCTTAAATGTACATACATACATATATACATAAATACATACACATATGTATTTATCCGATCGAACTTAAAAGCTATGTATGTAATTACATTTTGTTAAAATCATGGATAGTATTGCTCCCTATGTCTTTCACACAGCTGAATTAAGACTTTGCAAAGTAAACTTTCCGTGTCTAAAGTCCTAATTTACACTCAGGAAGTCTTATGATTAGTTTTTTAGGGGATGGCGACGAGGAGAAAAGAAACGTTTATGTGCCCCTCGTCTCTTCTTTCCTACAAACTAATCAGCTTAGCAATAAGACTTGCTTAGTGCAAATTAGGATTTTGTAAGATATAAAGAGATAGTTAACATCGCCGCCTGGCCAACAAAAAAAAAATTTTCGTTATATTGTTTTTTTACATATCGCAAAAATACAAAATGATCAAAGTAGTTTGTTTTGTTTTTTATAAACCAGTTAATAAATTGAACAAATCTCTAAAGACTGCATTAATTTCTTTTACAATATAGTCTTATTGAAGAATATAAAATACACTTATGATTATTTTTATGTTATACTCCTTTTAGACACGCAAAGTTTACTTTGCAAAGTCTTAATTCAGCTGTGTGAAAGACAGAGGGTGCCATACTATCTCTTTCTGCCTTTCTCCCAGCTGAATTAAGACTTTGCAAAGTAAACTTTCAGTGTCTAAAAGGGGTATTACATACTTTCATTATTTGTACACGCAAATTTTACTTTTCAAAGTCTTAATTCAGCTGTGTGAAAGACAGAAGGAGGGATGTTATCTCTTTCTGTCTTTCTCCCAGCTGGATTAAGACTTTGCAAAGTAAACTTTCCGTGTCAAAAATGGGTATATCAACAATTGTTTGCAACTGCTCAGGCCGGTTTTACATCTGTGTGCCATGTGACAAAAAAAAATGCGTAACCACTAATTACTAATGAAAAAGTGTTTGATTCAGATATGAGCCTTAAAGTTGGCCCTCAAGCCCATTTCTTCTTTGTTAAATTTTTGTTTTTATTTAATGTTTATTGTACAAAAAGTTTGTTTTGTTTGTTTTTAAGTTGGGGTGCAAGAATTGAGTTGAAACACATATTTTGTTTAATTATTTATTACAAACTAATATTTTTAGCCATTTATTTAAATTTCCTTTAGGATTTATGCGTTTATTTGTTTAATTTTTTGGAAAATATTGGTATTCGTATTCGCCTGAATTTAATAATAGTAATATTAAAAGTTTTAAAATGTTTTCGTAAACAATTCCGTAAATGTTAAAGTGTACAGTATACAAAAATTCATATTCGTGTACCCTCAACTCTTAAAAAAGAAAAACTCTTGTAATTAATCAAATAACTATAATAATATTTTTATTTTTCTTGTACGAATTTATAACAAGAGGCTCTATTTAAGAAATCGAATACATAATTCAAATCACATTTCGATCAATAATTTTATAGAAAATTTTGGAACAAATTTTGCATACGTACACTAAAATAATCCTTAAAATTTATTTGAAAAACCAGTTTTAGTATAAAAAAATGCTTAATTTTTCTTTTGTAATTGCATCAATTTATAATCTGAGTTTTAAAAAAATTTTATGTTTACGAATATGAATTTTGTTTTTTTTTAATTAATAAATATGTACTGCATTTCTTAAAAAAATTCTTTTTAATAAAATATAGGTATTTTTATTTAAATGTTTTATTAAATACAACCTTTATAAATAAAATCTTTTAAGAAATAAGTAATTTATGCCATTTAACTTATTAGAAAAGCAATGGGGTTTTTGTTTTGTGAATGAGGCTGTACGAATACGAACTTTTGCATACTGTATAGAGATCGACCGAAGGCGTTTTTTTGGCCGAAGCCGAAGCCGAACTTCGGCTAGAATCCTAAACTTCGGCCAAAACCGAAGCCGAAGCCGAATGTTTTAAATTTTAAAAATGATACTTGTTTTATATGAATTAAGAAAAAAGTTTGCTTTTTTGAGATCACTGAAATAGCTGTAATATCTATTGGATAAATAACAAGAAAAATAAAACTATTTTGCAATTTCTAGATTGCTTTTTCATATGATCACTCACAAGAACGTCCAAGTAAAAGAAAATAGAAAGCAACAGGGTTGTATTTCAAAGTAACCCTTTCAAAACGTTAAACACAGTAGAAACTGTCGGCGAGCAACGACCAAAAATAATGTTATTTTGCAAGCTTGGAATGAAAAATATTCGGCTTCGGCTAATCGGCCGATTTTTGCCGTAGGCCGAATGGTGGCCGATTACTAATTTTTGGCCGAAGGCCGAAGCCGAAGTCGATTAATCGGTCGAACTCTAATACTGTATGTACTACATATATTTTCTAATGGGACCATAAACAATTTAAACTTGGGAAATATATTTTATTCTTACATTTGCCTTTAAACAAAATTTGTCAAGATGATCTTTTAATTTCAAATAGGTACCATGAATGCATAAATGCATTAAAAAATTGTACTGTCTCAACAAAATGACATTTTACTGAAAGCTCCAAGGAAAACACAAGCTAAGCATAAACAAAATACAAGATGATACCAAACTTAACTTGGATAAAAGTTGTTTAACTCAAAAGAAAAATAAATTGGAACAAAAGAAGCAGTCAACTTTGTGAGAAATATAAACGTTCAAAAGTATGTACATACATATGTACATATGTAGTTTCAACGAAGAATAGAAAGAAAGTTTGGATTTTTTGTTTGTGTTTGCTTGTTGATGCTCTAAAATATTTGAATATCATCCTAGTCGCTCGTGATATTTGAATTTTACAGGCAACATAATCAATTTGTTTGAGTTTCATTACTTTTTTAACAAACTTTTGTGTAATTGTCAGTGCTTAGCTGTTGACAAACAAGGAACGGTGTGCATAAGCAAAACAATGGAAAAATTAGCAAAAAGAATAATTTTGAGATTATATATAGGTACTTTGGAAGGGACATCCTTTGTCTTGTGCGCCTCTCTAGTGCATTAGTTCCGTCCCATTTTGTTAACCTAGAAGTAGCCGAGACTGCCGTGGCTAACCATCAATATTGTTTCAGGAATGTGACTGCCTGCTTAGTGCTAGTCCTCGAAGAATGAAAGAGTAGTATAGCGACTCGATATGAAAGAAAAAAAAACAACTAAATCGGCTGTGACAGACAGACGGACAGAGTAGCGAAAACAAGAGGGTTCCTTTTCACCTTTGGTGTACGGAACCCTAAAAAGCAGATATCGGCAAAATAAGCACAAAAGCAGTAAAAAATGCAGCTGATCTTATTTGTTTTTTTTTATTTTATTTTTAGGGTTCCGTACACCAAAGGTGAAAAAGGAACCCTATTGTTTTCGCTACGCTGTCCGTCTGACCGTCACAGGGTATTTTCTCAAGAACCGTAAGAGCTACGGACCTGAAATTTAGACAGAGTGTGTAGACCCTTGGCCGCTACAACAACAAATACATGAGAGTTGGAAATTAAAGGGTGTGCAAAACGAGCAACGAAAAATGTTAAAATCCCATGTAATATACATACAATTGTATGTATATGCACTTGAAATTTGTAAGGTTAGTGTATTTTTATACAGACTACAACAATTAACACTAAAATTTAAAAAATTTTAATTAGAGGGTGTACCATCAGTTAATGTAATTTTGACTATGTAATTTTGATAACTTGCTGTATCTTGGAAACCGTAAGAGCAAACTTCTTGAAATTTTCAAAAACGGTAAAACAAAAAAAGCTCAAAATTATAAAATCGCCAAACCGAAAAAAAATCGCCAAAATAAAAAAAAATCGCCAAAACGAAAAAAAAGCACCAAATTAAAAAAAATTTCTAAATCGAAAATAAATCGCGGAAAACCGGAAAAATCGCCAAAATGAAAAAATCGTCAAAATGAAAAAAAGATCGCCAAAATGAAAAAATCGCCAAAATTAAAAAAATCGCCAAAATTAAAAAAATTGTCAAAATGAAAAAAAAAATCGCCAAAATGAAAAAAAATCGCAAAAAAAATAACCAAAATGAAAAAAATCGCCAAAATTAAAAAAAAATCGCCAAAATTTAAAAAATCGCCAAAACGAGAAAAAAGCGAAAAACAATAAAAAAAAATTTAACGTTTATTAACGCACTAATTGTCCCAAATTATTATTTTACTTAATTAGTAAAATAACTTTTTTTATTAAAAATACATTTAAATTGATTATTGAGGGGTTTAGCTGGATCCTATGCGCATTTCACTGTTGCTAATGCAGATCATCAGGGAACCTTTACCCAAAAATCTTAGAACAACTAGAGTTATTATGTTATAAACTTTCATTTAAACAAATGAGAAGTTCAACAAATAACTAAGTTGAAACAAGAACTCAATAATCAACATGTTTTTTATTTTCTTACTTTACTACATTGGCTGACTTTTTTTCAGCTCTAGTTGTAGTTGTAAAAAGTATGTAAAGAAAATAAATGTAAATAACAACAACAGCTATATAAGAATAGAGTGTTGCCACACAAGTATTTTTGACCTGGTGCAGTCAAGTTAATAATTAGTATTTTATTTTTGGGAATTGCTACAATTTAAGTTTAACGTTTATTAACGCACTAATAGTCCCAAATTATAACTTATACTTATAACTTATTTATAACATAATAACTCTAGTTGTTCTAAGATTTTTGGGTAAAGGTTCCCTGATGATCTGCATTAGCAACAGTGAAATGCGCATAGGATCCAGCTAAACCCCTCAATAATCAATTTAAATGTATTTTTAATAAAAAAAGTTATTTTACTAATTAAGTAAAATAATAATTTGGGACTATTAGTGCGTTAATAAACGTTAAACTTAAATTGTAGCAATTCCCAAAAATAAAATACTAATTAATAAAAAAAATTATTTCAGCTGAAAAAACGTAACAAACACTATTAAAAAAGAATGCTCAAAGCCCAACGTACGGAACCCTTCGTGCGCGAGTCAAAGTCGCACTCATGATACAATTATACAGGTAACAGCAAATCGACAACAAATTTACAGCAAATAAAACAACAGGGCTTTTTGTTGCTAGTTTCTGGTGCCAACTGTCATAGAGCAATGAAAGATACACAGCGTGTGTGTGTGTTTGTAAAACATAAACAATATTTGGCAGAGTGCACCACGAAACAAGCAAAACAGCTGGCGCTTCGCGGTTACCTGTATAATTGTATCATGGTCGCACTTTACTGAATTTATTTTAAACTTTTGTTGCTTTGCTGTGCTGCGCACATGTCTGCAGTTAAGTCACAGCACAGCTACATTCATTGCGCGTTGCTGATGACTGTTGTTGTTGTTGTTTTAACTTCGAAATTTCAAACAGTTCAAACGTTTTTTGTACTTTTTATGCTATAACTGAATCATTGTTGTTGTACTTAATGGTTTAAGAAGTTTAGCCTAGCTAAAACAAGGCGACAGCAAAGCCAACAGTCGACTTTTGTGTGCTGTTGCTTTGGCTTTAGCTGCGGATATCTTCACAGCACAGCCACAGTTAAGTTACATTTTTTTTTTTCGTTTAACAGCACATTAGACAGTCGTTCGTTAGTTTTTGTTTTGTTTTATGCTTTCGCTTTGCTGACGGCTTTCAAACTTTTGACAGTTACAAATGAAGTGAAAAAAAAACGCTGCGGGTTGTTTTTGCCACTCGAAGTTCATTGCTGGCTTAAGCTTTAATTAGACGTGCTGCTCGAAGCAAACTAAAGTGGGGTACACACTATCGAACATGAGTGACAGTTTTGCTCAAATTTTACATTGATCGATAGTGTGAATACGAATTTCGTCAGTCAACAGTCAACCACAGAATTTTTTGTGGTTGAGTGACAGTCAGCGGCCATATTGGTTTTTGACTAATAGTGTGTACCAAAAAGCGTCAGTCAAGAGCTATTTTTGTAGCAGAAAGAACACAAGATGGACGCTGAAAATTATTTTTTTAAGGAATTTACATAATTTTATTAAATGCAAGGCTGTGTATGATGTTAAAGATAAAGTATTAAGACAACATCTTACGAGGAGTTGTTAAAGATAAGAAAACATTAAAATAATTCATTATAAAAAAATTTTGTTAGCAACAATGCGCATCCAATTTGTGTTTTTGTGTCTAATTTTTTTCTTGAATGAAGGTTTGAGTGTCGAACATGATCGATAGTCTGAACAGCCAACACTATCATTCAAAACTGATGAATTTTTGACTGTAACTCATGTTCGATAATGTGGCAACACTGTATTTGATTATAGGCGACTCGCCATAACGCCATAGCCAAGGCCTATTTATCAGGTCAACGCAACTCTACAAAAACACAGCAATACAAAAAACAACTTTATGTTTAAGTTGTCAGAAACACACACAAACATGAACTAAAGTATATGGTGCAAATAACTTTTGACAGCTCAAACAAGAAAACAAACCATAAAAACAAAAATCATCGTGAGAGTTGCGTTGACCTGATAAATAGGCCTTGACCATAGCCATAACCATATAAACCAATTTAATTTTGGTTTTGGTTATGGCTATGGCATTGTGGCTAAGGCGTGTCTCATTTAAGCTTTAGGCGCCACTATGTACAGATTCTTGACCATTACAATAGACTTAATTTTAATTTTTAATTTAAATTCTAATTTTTTACCTTTACAATATGAGCAAATATGTACTTAAGTATGTACTTTTATATATGTATCAATTCCATGTGACTTCATTTTGCTCCTTTTGGTTCCTGCCTTTTGTCAATGAAAATGTTTGTAGTGATGATAACAATTTTGCGAAAATAAGGCAAACGCTTAAACTTATCTACTACGTATGATACATACATACATACATACATACATATGTACATACATACTAATTTTTACATAAATATACTTGGAACGGTAAAAGAGTTATTTAATTTATACTGAAATCTATAATACGACACACATACTTACATATATACATATCAGCCATGATGTCAAAAGTCAAATGGCATCACTTTAGAAACGAGCATAAAAGTTCAGAAGAGGCAACTGTCTGTTGCTATTACAGCTTGTTGAATTTGAAAAGGACTTTTTTCATTGTAACAGGTACAATGATAATGTGCGTGAGCATCTACTTACATAAACATCAGTGATCGGCAATGAATAGTTTTCTTCGCTATTCATACTGACTCATGACATTTTAAATACATATAGGAAGGACATAAGTGAGCAGACATCATTTAAACTCAACTACTCTGATTAACGCATACTCACGATTACATTGATTTATAAGTATAGATTGACATAAATATGAATGCGACGACGCTTAGATGAGTATTTGATATGTAAACATCTATACGCAAGGGGTAAAAATCTTTTTCACAATACAATCACAAATTTTGAGTAAGATGTGCGATGTAATCGTTAACCAATCGTAAAGCGTTATCAAATCGGTGTGAGCTATGTATGAGTGTATTAGTGTATTCATACGGACTACAAGAAATGCAGAGAAACTTAACAGCTGCATAGAAATACACTCAACCGAATTTTAAAGCATACTTTCAGGAGCAATGTTAATTTTAATAGAAATTGCTTGCGAAGTGTAATAATATAATAATTTGGTCAAAAAGTTCAAAAATATAATATAAATATGTATAAACTTTTAAATAAAATAGCGTTTTAAATGTCAAATATTTGTTTAAAAGATATGTAGTATATAGCAGTCTTTATAAATAATTTATAATATTATATTATAGCATATCTTCATTGCGTACTGTTGCTTTACACTGAAGCTGGTGCACGACAATTGGGTAACAATCGCCATCTCATGCCAATTATTATGGGTGGAGATTTTAATATAAACTTTGCAAATCCACAGTCGCAAGCTTTATCAAAATTTTTATTTGACGTTTTCCACTTGCATATGAGCAATTAATTCTCCACAAACCCCCACAACTAATAATGCCACTACTATAGATGCAATTTTCTGTAGATTTTTAAATACAGTTGAGTAAAAATTTATATATCTCATTTTAGTTACCATAAGCCAATGTTAAAAAAAAAATTTCATTACTAGATGTTTACACATCTCCCCTGTGATCGGACTCACATTGCATTTTTTTTTCTTAAAATTTTTCATACTTTTGTTTAGCGAATGCAACTTTTAACATCAGCGAAAGTTCAAAACCCTAAACTTGGGCCCACGAGACCGTAAGATGCCATTTTCATTCGCGCTTCTTCCTGTGGTCGGTGCCAAGAATTTTATTTGCAAAAATAATGTAAATATACATACTCGTAAAAAAATGTACTACTTATGCCTTAATATCATAAAAATTAAACTTGTGAGCTTTTATGTGGAGGGGGAGAGTATCTCTCCCCTCAAAGCAAAACATTTCATGACAGACAAAAAGGTTTCTTATTCATATTTATCCATGCAAGAACAGAAAAAAGTGAAATTTTCAAAAAATCGCCAAAAAAAAGTGGCGCAAACTTGCGCAAACTCTTTTTCTTGCGTCTAAAATTAGCAATTTTAGATTTTATTGTGGTATAAAACATACTTCTAAATGTAACTACCTTCACTTTTAAAAACCTTCTTCTTGTTTTTTATTTGCAAAGAAAGTGTATATTTTTGTTTTTAATTTTATAAACGAATTTTTTCAACATTAATATTCGAGATAATTTTTTTATTTTAATACTAAAAAAAGCGTTTGGTCAAATCTTTCAGCAAAAAAAAAAAAAATTATTGTATATGTATTCAGCAAAATACTTATACTACTCACATTGATTCAGCTCACTCAACTCTTGCATGTATGTTTATTTAAAAGTTTAGTCATTAAAGTTAGTTTGCTAGTAGTGAAAGAAAAAATAAATAAAAAGCAACAGAGAAACATTTAATCTCATAATGAGAACTTTAATGTTCGTATGCGAAATTCGCATTGTGAATCATACTTATTTTGCATCGTCCACAGGCATTGAGTTAAGGAGAGTCGAAATCAATAACGTCATAAATGTTGCTAAGCATGAGTTCGATGCTCAGTTCAAAATTTCGAGTGAATATTATTCATAGACAACATTGCAATAAGTATGAGTGCGCATAAGTACAAGAAATTATGATTCAACTCTACTCACTTTTTCTTCACTATTCATTGCTGTTCCCTGGTTTGTATGTAAGAGTGTTTTGGCTTGTGCAGGTGCATGCACATGTTTGATTTCTCTTGTATTATTTTGCATATTTTTTATAGGAAAAATTGTTGTTTTTTTTTGGTAATATGGGTATGCATATACATAAGTATGTATGTATGTATGTATGTACACACATATGTAACTCGTTTGTTTGGCAAACATATACATACTTACGAGGGCGGTTCGGAAACTTCTTAGCCTAGCACAAAAAGCGCTGTATAAACAGAAAAAAGTTAAGTGTTTTGGAAACTTCCATCTCTGCTATGAACACATGTTAAATTTTGTTTTGATCTGGCAACTCCTTCATATAGAAACGGGTGTTCACAAAAGACGCATCCGCGATTTTTTAACAATGGAAAAATTAGAAATGCGTGGTGTCATTAAATATTTAAATAAAAAAGTTTTATCGGGACAAGAAATTCATAATGATATGGTGAATGTGTTAGGTGAAAGTGCTCCTTCATATTGAACAGTAAAAAATTGAGTTGCTGAATTTAAACGTGGTCGTACAAGCATTGAAGATGAACCACGTAGTGGACGTCCAAAAACAGCAACAACAACAGAAATTGTAGCCAAAGTGCATGATATGGTATTAAATGATCGACGAATAAAAGTGCGTGAAATAGCTAATATCATGGGGATCTCAAATGATCGAGTCCATTTAATTTTGCATGAAGAACTACAGATGAAAAAGCTTTCTGCAAGATGGGTGCCGCATTTGTTAACAGTCGACCAAAAACGCATAAGAATGAAAATTTCTCAAGCTTGTTTGAATCGTTTTAAGCGAAATAAAATGGATTTTAAGCGTCGTTTCATAACTGTTGATGAGACATGGATCCACCACTATACTCCAGAGACAAAAGAACAATCCAAACAATGGACTGAAGCTGGAGGAAGTGCCCCAAAGAAGGCAAAAACAATTCAATCGGCTGGTAAGGTTATGGCAACGGTTTTTTGGAACTTCAAAGGTATTTTATTGATTGACTATCTGCAAAAGGGTAAAACAATAAATTCTGAGTACTATTGCAACCTTTTGGATCAATTAAATGTACAAATTCGAGAAAAACGTCCTGGCTTACAACACAAAAAAATAGTTTTTCATCAAGACAACGCACCAGCGCACAAGGGTGTTTTAACAATGGCTAAAATCAACGAATTAAAGTACGAGTTGCTTGACCACCCACCTTATTCTCCTGATTTGGCTCCCAGTGACTTTTACCTGTTCCCAAATCTAAAAAAAAATCCTTGCTGACAAGCCTTTTACCTCAAATGAAGATGCAATTACAGTTGTAAACCACTATTTTGAAGACCTTGAGGAAAACTATTTTAATCAAGGGACAGAATTGCTAGAAAAGCGTTGAACTAAGTGTATTGAAGTTTAAGGAGATTATATTGAAAAATAAAAATATTTTTAAAAAACTAACTATTCTCTTTCATTGATAGGCTAAGAAGTTTCCGAACCGCCCTTGTATGTAGCAAAATATTATGTTTCTAACATAATAAAAGAGAAAATTAAATCCTTGGTCTCATGTCATATGGTTTTTGCTTTACTACATATTAAACAAAATTTGCCTACATACTAGAGTTCGACCGATTAATCGGCTTCGGCTTCGGCCTTCGGCCAAAAATTGGTAATCGGCCAACATTCGGCCTACGGCAAAAATCGGCCGATTAGCCGAAGCCGAATATTTTTCATTCCAAGCTTGAAAAATAACATTATTTTTGGTCGTTGCTCGCCGACAGTTTCTACTGTGTTTAACGTTTTGAAAGGGTTACTTTGAAATACAACCCTGTTGCTTTCTATTTTCTTTTACTTGGACGTTCTTGTGAGTGATCATATGAAAAAGCAATCTAGAAATTGCAAAATAGTTTTATTTTTCTTGTTATGTATCCAATAGATATTACAGCTATTTCAGTGATCTCAAAAAAGCAAACTTTTTTCTTAATTCATATAAAATAAGTATCATTTTTAAAATTTAAAACATTCGGCTTCGGCTTCGGTTTTGGCCGAAGTTTAGGATTTTAGCCGAAGTTCGGCCTCGGCTTCGGCTTCGGCCAAAAAAACGCCTTCGGTCGATCTCTACTACATACATACGAATACATTATGTGCATAGTTTATATGGGAATTCTTAGTAAGGAGATTTTGACTTGCAAGAACCCCTCATTTTGTGAGGTTCGGAAAAAAATATTCGAGCCAAAAAATGGTGGCGGCCAGATGGGGCAAAGGGCTCCGCATCGTTGTCAAAGTTGAGGGTAAAAGCAAAAAAAAAAAAATACAAAAAATTATATAACTTTCCCGGGGTCACCGCTACCAGGGTCAAATGTATGACGAGCACCCATTAATTTTCTCCGCCCAACATATTTTTTAAACACACCGACCGCCTAACTCTTCTCCTTAAGGGGGCTCCCATACAAAGGGGAAATTTTTATAAAATTTACTCGCAGGGCTCTAACTGCCCCTAGCGCGTTCCTATCGAAGTCAAATGTATGACCGACCTCCAATATTTTTTCAATACAAAGATTTCTCTGAACATACTTATCGTCTATCTTCAACCAGTTGTTTCAGCGTCTGAAATTTTTTGAGTTGTGACTATGATTTAGTGTGCGATATGTTCTAAAGTCGATGTAATTCACTAGTTACAGAAAGATACTAAATCACACGTAAACAAAAGTTTCCATAACATTTTTTTCATTTTGCCCTTAATAATGTGATAGCAAATTTCTTCTACGCAATGACTGATATACATACATACATATGTATACTGCAGCACTACCGATCAAATGATCATTCAATTGATTGACACTGTTCTTGTAGGGTAGAAAATCAAAGTGAGTTGAGATTTGAATATGACAATAGAGGCTTTAATTTACATTTTTGTGAAGAAAACAATAGTATTATTCAGACTCGCGACTCCCCAAATACTCGTATTTGCAAACGTAAGCCAATATTTTACAATAAATCTTGTGAAAAGCAAACAATAATAAAACTTCATCTCAAGAAAAGTGACATTGAAGAGTTTTTAAGAGATATAATATTTTTGGAATTTGGGCAGGTTTTTCTCTTCGAAAATAGCGTTCATTTGTACCCTGTAGGCAGTTTTTTTTCCTCAAACATATATGGCAACACTGGCTGTGTGTGTGCACACATTTCCTTTGTTCTCTCCTGCTTGTTGTTACTCGTATACAGCGTGACCGTTTGACCGACTAAAGTTGCAAATTGCCACTTTTTCAACTGCCTTGCCACTATTTTGGCTGCCTTGCCACTTTTTTTCTCCCTTTTTTTAGAGTGAATTATATAAAAATACGTTAAAAATAAAAATTTTATTGTAGTTTTCTCGTTTTTTTTTTAATTTTGCCCCTTTTTTTTGATAAATCCTCTTTTGGGTCCACTTTTTGAAAAATGTCATCGGTCACCCTGCTCGTATACTTCAGATTAGAGAAAAAAAAAACTTTTTAAATTTTGACACTGAAAGACTTGGCTATAAGAGGAGGCACATGTGTGTCGTTGTAATTAAAATTGGTATGAATGTGTTTGCTAATATCCTGCCTTATCTGTCTTTTTTAAATGCTCTGGCACTATTGTTTGTGTTAAATACTTGTGTGCATTTTTTCATTATAACACTTTACTTGAGAGTTTAGTTTTCTTCTCGCTTAAGTCAAGGTGTCTGGTGTCCTTGATGGAAGCTCATATATTTTTTTTAACAATTTTTTAATTACTGTACGCCATTTCTTGTGCCATCTTCTAATGTGTAAGAAAGTTGAGAATGAATGAATAAAGCTGCAAAGAAATTTATAAATTTTTAATTATGTGTTTAAAATGAAATCTCCCCACGCAATGTATAGCGCATTCTTTCAAGTACCTGCTCGCACTTCAGCGACAATTGAGGGGGTTTTGTGACTTTGCCTAGCATTTTCTTTTATTTAACTTTTTTAACTTGTTTATTGTGGCTTTTCACTTGTATGAACGAAACTAATTTAAAAAAATAAAATTGACACAAAAAACCCCAAGTGTTTGTATGAATGAATTCAATGAAATATACCACATCACTTAAGATACAATTTAAGCATTTTATCAACTGGATTATTTTCTTATTTGATTTGATTTTATTTTTTGGTTCTATATCACCAATTTTTGTGTTGCTGCAACAAAAGTAACGAAACATTTCGTATTCAAAAATAAATTACATTAGAAACTATAAAGCTAACGAGTTCATTTTTTAGGTTATTCTTTTTTTTTTGGCAACAAAATAAGATTTCAATCAAACTGATGATGGTGCTCAAAAAAAAAAAAAAAATAAAAAAATAAAAAGTCTATGAAGTTATTTATAATGTCTTGGGTATGAGTGAGCATCATGTGTTCGAATATGTGAACAAGAAACGTGTAAAACTGGGTTATCAAGTAAAAGCAAATCCCTGCGCAACAAAATGCGATAAAGAATGAGCCAAAATAAAAGGGAAATAAAATCATGTTTTTCATTTTCACAGATGAACAACAGACATTCATATGGTGGGGCTTAACAACACACTTATTGTCCTATTAGGCTGTTGTAATATGTATGTATGTGTGTTCACATGTCTGTGTGTGTGTGTATGTATGGCTGTATACGTTTTGCTGCTTTTGAAAGCAATTCACGAATTTCCATTTTTCGTGTTAGTTTAGCAACTTGTGTTGATTTGAATTCAATCTTTAGCGGCAAAAAAATAAAAAATAAAACATTTCATGTGAAATTTAATCAAATGCTTTTTTGTAGAAAAATAGCTTTGCAATGTCTTGCTAACAGGGTAGTGGGAGGGTGGGGGAGCGGTGGCAAGCGGCGTCTAACGTTGCACCTTGAATTGTGAATTTTTTAGTTTGATTATGGAAATGAAATTCCGTAGCAAAATGAACAACATAAAGCAATTCTTGCAGCAAATTAAATTGAACACCACAACTAATCCACTTGAGCAAAATTAATTAACACACAAACATAAAAAACGGGGGGTTTTCAGTCAAAAGAAAGAATTTTAGAAAAAACTTTTTTTTGCTCAATAGAGATAGCCAAGCAGATCAATCATGTACAACTATAAAATAAGAACAACAACCATATGCATTTTTTCATATAAAATAGAAATTTAAATAAGTACTTTATAAAGATAAATACCAGAGTTGTCAGATTTTTGTTGACCTATTTCGCCAAATTGATTTTAAACATCGACCAAAGTCGCCAAAATCAATTTTATAAGAGTTTTTCTTAATATATATTTGATAATAAATTTGTTTTTATATAACACTGTTTTTGATATAAGTTTTAATAAAAAAAATCGTATACAAATTTTGCAGAAAATCACCAAAAGTAGAAATAAAATCGTCAAAAATTTACCCCTATCGCGAATCTCAAGGAAATAAATTCTTGGGAATAATTTTTTATCCCCATGAGTAACAAATTGGCATCCCCAATTGTTAGGGAATAAAAAAAAAACATCTGTTGCTAGTCGAACATGCTATTGTGATTGACCTTTCACACACGAGAACAATTGTTCTGGCATAACATGCCAGTTTGTAGGTGAGACAGGCAAAGACAGTGGTTTTGTCGTTGGCATAATTTTTCAACCAGGCACAACTCGGCATCACCAGCACAAAATCAATACACACATAACACTCGTGTGTTCTTAAAAGAACAAAAATTGTGCGGCATAAAAATTAGTCCCGAGTGTGAAAGGTCAATTGATGTAATTTTATTTTATACTTTTTACCAGTAACAGCACTAAAAACATCTGCTTCTTCTGTGCTGCGAAGAAGAAGTTAAGTCACTGCACGTTGCTGGTGACTGTTCTGTTGCCTTAACTTCAAAATGTCAAACAGTTCAGTCAAAGCACAGTTTCAAAAGTTCGTGGTACTTTTTATGCTACGAGTATAACTGCTAAGGTATGAATTATCGTTTGTTTGTTTGTTTGTTGTTGTTGTTGTTGTTGTTGTTGTACTAAAGGTTTTAGAAGTTTAGCAGGGTGACCGATGACATTTTTCAAAAAGTGGCACCAAAAGGGGATTTATCACAAAAAAGGGACAAAATTAAAAAAAAAAACAAGAAAACTACATCAAACTTTTTATTTTTAATGTATTTTTATATAATTCACTCTAAAAAAAGGGAGTAAAAAAGTGGCAAGGCACTCAAAAAAGTGGCAAGGCAGTCGAAAAAGTGGCAATTTGCCACTTTAGTCGGTCAAATGGTCACAGTCGAATTTTGTGTGGTGTGCTGATGCTTTGGCTTTAGCTGGGAAGATCTTCACAGCACAGCAACAGTTAAGTTAATTTTTTTTTCATTTAACAACACAGTCGACAGTCGTTCGTTCGTTTTTTGTTTTGTGCTTTCGCTTTGATGTCGGCTTTTAAACTTTTGACAATCACAGCAAATGAAATAAAAAAATGGAAGCACTTTCAAACTCTGCTTTTTACGCGTATTTTTTGTTTATCATTTTCTTAATAAATTGTTATTATTCAGCGAAATTAAAAGCATTTTGCTCCGATTTATGGTATTTTTATTGGAAAAAAGAAAGAGGCGAAATTTAAGAAATTCATCTTCTTTTTTTTATTCCCAAACAAAACATTTGTGGAAAAATACACATATTTTTGGGGGAGTAAAAACTCACGGGAATAAAAATCGGCGATGCCATATTTTTTCGAACATGCGATTTTTTTCACGTTGAAATAATTCACAATTGCAACTTTAGGGAAAAGGGAAATATTTCAAGGGAATAAATATTCACGGTATTCTAGCAGACGAGTTTTGGTAGGATTTGTTGTTGAAACTACTTCTTCAAAAAACAAATTTTGCTTAATTATAAAAATTTTGAACTTAAATTTTAAAAATGGGCATAAAAATCGATATCATATTTATATATCGCCACAAAAATCGTCATGCCTCGTCACGCTGTACAGAACTTCCACATCACAGTTTTTCCTATTTAATTTTATTTGTCATGAACTTTCTTGACGTTCTGCCAGTGTCAATGAACTCTCGCCAAAGTAATCGAAAATACCCAAGAGAAAAATCAAATGAAAATGAGCTCAATTTAGTTCTTTCACAATCAAGTACTTGTAGAATACTAATTAATTGGACTTTCTCAATTTCTTTCTTGTTTGCCTCTTTTTTTTCTTTTTGTTTTTTGCTGTATTTTTATTTACGTTCATTTCTCAAGCCGTAAGGAAGAGAAACGTAATGAAATGATAAAGTGAATGTGAGTGAGTGAGGACTAAGAGTGGAATTCAAACAGCGCTGCTTCGAATTATTAATAACTTCTCTTGTGCCATCTTTAAAGTTTAGTAATTTATTGCGTTGCAAATAATAAATATAGAAAATCAGTTTTATTTTGGAGCATTAAAAACTTTTGTGTTTTACTCTTAATAACACTGGACAACAAATTTAAACTTTTCTTTTGTCACCTATAATCAAATACAGTGTTGCTTATAAGTTTGGTTCGAACAGCTGGTTTCTATGGTTATGGTTATGGCACGTCTGATTGAACCTTTGCGCTGTTAAACTTATTTTTTTTTTTCAAAGTAACATTTCCAAATTGTTCTAATAGTTGAAAACTTCCGCTGTGTGTTGGAAAAAAACACAGACATGGTGGCTTATTTGCACAGTAGATATACACAGATATTCATGTGTACATTTTAGAAAAAAAAAAGAAAGTATAAATATAAATACCCTCTAGTCAGCCTAGAACCATATGTCTCTATGTCAACACTCTTTTCTCTAGCGACAATTTCACTAGTTAAAATGTCGACAACTTTCCTTTATGCGCGAGTATAGATACGTTAGAGACAACAGTTCTAGTGTATTTCTGGTGACATTGTCAACGGACGCATCAATAGTTTGTTTTTTTTTATATTATGCTGTGCAGACTTGCAAGCCGATCGTCGGCTAGCCGCTGCCACTTTTCATTGGCTGTATCAATTTTAAACCAATGTTTTTAGTTGAATAATATAATTTTGTTTAGACAAGGGTCACTTTGAATCTTTGGTTCAAATGTCTCTATATTTCCCTAACAGAACTACGCCGTCAATAGTGCTAAAGTATACGGGTAGATTTTCAATGACAACCTTATGTTATATGTCAATAGGCGATTACATTGGCTGGGGTACACCTGGTCAGTAGTACTATTGACAATATCACTATTAAATCTCTACAATTTTGCTATTGACATCGAGCGAGGAAATATCGATATTGTAGATTAGAGCCCCTAAAATTTACTAGTGAATCTTTGGTAACAATGTCGCCATGTGGTCCCAAAAGAATTAATTAGCCAGTAGTGCTACAGTCTGCTGGTGGATTTTCAATGACAAGCTAATGTTAAATGTCAATAGATAATTACATTGGCTTGGGTACACCTGGTCAGTAGTACTACTGACAATGTCACTAGTGTATCAGTACAATTTCACTATTCGCATTTCCTGCAGGGTATGTACATGCCACTACCAAACTCACACACAAAAACACACATACGCAAATACAAATACATATACAGTGAAACATATTTGCAACATACATACATATATTTGTTTTAAAGGGAATATAGTAATAAAAGTGAAAATAAAACAAAAAAAATCATAGATAAAACCAGGAAATAAAGCGGACAATTAAAAATGACAACACAATACCTGAATTGTTATCGTTGGCAGTGTTGTTTGTGGGCTCTTGGTTTTTATTTTTCATTTTATTATTTTTCCAGTGCAAATGAGGAAAAATGTAAAATGCTACTCGTAAGTAGATAAAAAATAAAATATGTAGGTATGCAATAATTTTTCTTATCCGTTTTAAAAATACATACATATGTACTTATGAGGGCATTTTTGGTTCATTTGCATTTAATATTTATTTACAATTTCATGTCCATAAACTTTAAGGAAATAAATGCTCTTCCAATAGGGACTTCCGAACTTTGACAGTTAATAGCGGCCATATTGTCAAATTTACTCGTTATTTATTCAGTCTGTTTTGCCAAATCAGCGGATATAGCGTTCAACAACCGGGCTGTTCGCAAATCTATTACATAGTGTCCACACTTGATGATTTTATATTATAACTCGTAATATTTATAACGCCGGCAGCGCAACTGTCTCTTGTTCATTAATATCAGAACAAAGGGGTGGGGTAGACGTTGATGATTTTATATCATGATGAATCATACAATTATTTGAAAAATACTTTCCAAAAATATAAAATTTTTGTTTTTTTTTAATTTTTTCAGGGATCGCAAATAACGATTATTTTCCAAATTTAAAGTAAAAAAATCATAATAATAGAGAAGTGCTACGTGAACAAGGAATATACCAAGATACTCCATGTTACATGGACTACCGATAGATGCAATGATTTTTATTTTTTTGATTTTTATTTATTCCTCACAAAATAACTCTTATTTTGTGACTTTTATTTATTCCTCAGAAAATAACAGTTATTTCTTGATTTTTATTTATCCCTCACAAAATAAGAGTTATTTTGTGACTTTTATTTATTCCTCACAAAATAACAGTTAATTTTTGATTTTTATTTTTTTGCTCAAAAAAATTTTAACTTTTAAAATTAATAAATAATAAAAAAGTAAATTTAATTTAACATATAAGAGTTTTTTTTAAAGACTCTGGCGATAAATTCAATTTTAAATCGGTTAATATTCATTTTAACGCAAAAATTACGCTTTCTACATTTTAAAAGTTAAGCAAAAAAAATAAAAATCAAACAGTAACTGTTATTTTGTGAGGGATAAATAAAAGTCACAAAATAACTCTTATTTTGTGAGGGATAAATAAAAATCAAGAAATAACTGTTATTTTCTGAGGAATAAATAAAAGTCACAAAATAAGAGTTATTTTGTGAGGGATAAAGAAAAATCAAGAAATAATGATTAAAAAGTGATTTTTAAAATAAAAATTATAACCGTTACGGTCCCTGAATTTTTTGGTCACAAATAATTGTTGTACGGTCTTTTTTAAACGAAAATTGTTTAATAAATAAACGTTAAATGCACAGTAACACGTAAAATGACATTCGATATCAAGATGAATCTATCAGGCCTTGAGTTCTGATGATTATATCATAACGCTGCTATAATATTAATAAATTGAGTCTATATGTACGTGATGAATTTTCATCATTATATCAATTTGACACTCATCATGATAAAAATGCATCAGGTGTGTTACTGCTCTGCATTTGATGAGAATGTGTGCTTGGTTTGCTCAGCTGATATTAATCACATTTTCATAAGTTGCCATACTTTCTAAATTGATGTTTATTTATTTGAACGAAATATAACACAAAACAAACAAAATAATTACATAAAACACAAAGCACATAATTGTAAAAAAAAAAAAACAAAACAATAAAAACGAAATGGTTTTAATGTGCTTGTAATTGAGCAAATACACAAAGCAATTCATTGCCAGAGCTGCCAGATTTTTTTCGGCCTGTTTCGCCAAATTGATTTTAAAAATCGCCAAAAAAAAACAATTCGATGTAGTGTTTCTTAATCTATATTTGATAATAAATTTGTTTTTATATAACACTTATTTTAAAATACATAAATTTTAATAAAATAATCGTATAAAAATTTTGCAAATAATCGCCAAAAATTATTTCTTTTAAATTATTCTCATCAAAATTCCAAACGCATTAAGAATTACTATAATTAATATGAGAAAAAGCATCAAGATCAAATTGATTTAATTTATTTTAGACGAGTTTTGGTAGGATTTATTTTTGAAACTTCTTCTTCGACCAACTAATTTATCTGAATTACAAAAATTGTGAAGTTCAATTTTTTAAAACAAAAAAATAGTCATAAAAATCACCAACAAATTTATTGCCAGAAAAATCGCCATGTTGCCAAATCAAAAGTTTTAGACGCCAAACAAGTTGAAAAACGAGAAATCGCTATATCTGACAACCCTGTAGCTGGATTCAGTAACCTTTATTACGATAATTGTATCGCTATAATAAATATATAACGAAAATTTATCAACTTTGCTATTCAGTAACATATTTTAACGATATTCGCAGTCGGTTGGAGAAAAAAAAATTAAATCACAAGATCAAATTCATTGAGTTTTTCTTTATTACTCCTTGTGCCTTCCGCTTATTTTCACATTTTCTATACAGAGATGCCAAAAGGGAAATTATGGAATCACATTATACGTTACCGAAAGCGAATAAATATGTCAATGAATATTAAGATTTTCGGTTCGCAAAAAGGTACAGCCCACTTGACCTGAAATTCGATAAAACAGAATGTTCACTAAAGCGAAGAAATTTCGAAACAAAATTGTTCGATATTTGTTTGCAAATGTAAAAAAATTCGAATTTTCGCTAAAGCTCCGAACTTTGCACTTCTCTCTAGTTTTTCGAATGTGTGACGGTAGCTGCATGGAATTATGTCAGCCTAGTCTAAAGATACGAAGTTCGAGGCATGACAGCACTGTAAGTTAAAAAAAAGATAAGAACACACACTTACATATGTGCAATAATTGAATGAAAAAAATTTGCCACGATAGCCCAGTGGATGTGTGTTAGTTAGTCTGTTACAATGGAGGTACCATGTTCAAAGCCTGTAGCGTAAGTTACGGAATTAAACAAATAAACAAAATAAGTAAGCTATTATCGAAATTAATTCGATAATATCTCACTTTTGATATTGCTAACGAAATCCGAGATCGAATGTTTTTTGGGACAAAAGTGAGCGACAGATGAACATTTTTCGATTCATTTTTGAGTGTCACTCTCGATAGTATTACACGATAAATATTCGAGATATATCCGAAATCGATATCATTAACGAAAGCCGTGGTCAACTGGGAGAATCCAGGTACTTTTCGTTGCCACTAAGTATTTTTAATAATAAAAAGTAGTCGGTATCCGCAGCAATGTTGCCACTATACAAAAATTTTATTATTTCTTTGATCAGACAGTGGTAATAATGGAAACATTTTAAAGGCCACTTTATAGTTCAGTTTTGCTAAACTTAGAATTAACTATGAGAAACTTGATCGGCAAGTTAAAATAAAGGCCCTTAAGAATCTTTAATGGGGTTACAATTTAAATTATAATTGAATTACTTTAGACCACTGTTCATTTGCTTCTCAGTTTAATGTGCGTAGAAATCTTCTGCGCCTCAAAAAATACTTTCTAAAGTCATCCATTCTAATTTTTTATTAAGTCGAGCTTAAAAGATAAACTTAAATGCGCCAGGGAAATCAAACTGAAAGTCTTGCACAAGTACATCAAAGTAAAAACAAACAAAAAAGAGAACTTAAATCCACAACACGTCAGTTTTGGCTTTAGCTGAGTTTTTGTGGGGAATCCTTGCTCACATTTTTCTTAACAACACAATAACAAATGAAACGGAACCTGCTTGACATCGTTGCATTAACACATCCTTTACACGCCAAAGTACTTTAAACATCAACTTTTACGCGACTGCACTGACTTTGCGGAAACTTGGAGAGCAACATACATACGAGTACATATAATAATATAAAGTAAACATTAGACATTAACAGAAAGATGCTTTAGAAATACTACAAAACATCATTTTATTTTTTAAAAGAAATTGATGTTGCTTGTAATATTTTCGCATCAAGTATTTGCACTACAATTATGTGGAGTGTTTTGCCCGAATCACGAAGCCAACTTAAAAAATAATGTTGACATGAAAGAAACCATAGAAACAGCTCAAACAAAACAAATCAATACAGGAAAAACTGCGGCTTAATATTTATGATAATTTTAGCTAAAATAAATTTTTTACATCAAGGATATAAGCGAGATATGTTAATCCTTGCACGAATCGAAGTTTAAAATACCTGGGAAGAGTAATGGCATAGTTCTATAGGTTCTTAAGCGTTTGCGCTGCATGCTGATTGTAATTGCAGCTGCTATTCGATTTTCACTATAAAGGATATATGGTAGGTGAGCATGTCCTTGCTCTAATTAAAGTAAATTTATCTAATTTTATAAATTATTAAACGTTTTCTCTGCATGCTGATACAAATTGTAGCTGAAATTAGATTTTTAATAGAAAGGATATATGCAAAACAGGCATGTCCTTGTATTGATTTAACTGAAATTCGTGAGAAAACTATGCCGTGTAGTCTAATACTTTATTTCAATTATAGTTGTAGCTGAAACTCGATTGTTAACAAAAAGGATATATGGGAGGTAGGCGTGTCCTTGCTTGGATTTAAATGATATTTAACAGACATTTTTCCTGCACACTTTTTTTTAAATAGGTACCAGCTTTTATTCCACTTTGATGAGAATTGTAAGCGAAATTTTGATTTTTAGATGGTAGGTATATAGATACTACATATCCATTTAATTGCATTTGTAGTTTTGTAAATATTTAAAATTTGTTCCTTCATATTTATCCTAATTTTAGCTAAAATAAAATTTTTCCATATTAAGGATATAAGCGAGATATGCTAATACTTGCACGAATCGAAATTTCAACTACCTGCGAAGAGTAATGGCATAATTCTATAAGTTGTTAAGAGTTTGGGCTACAGACTGATTGTCATAGAAGCTGAAATCAGATTTTCAATAAAAGGATATGTGGTAGGTAGGCATGTCCTTGCTGTGATTAAATTAAATTTATCTAATTTCATAAGTTATTAAACGTTTTCTCTGCATGCTGATTCGAATTGTAACTGAAATTAGATTTTTAATATAAAGGATATATGGATGGTGGTAATTTCCTTGCATTGATTTAACTGTAATTCGTCAGAAAACTTTACCCTATAGTCTTATAGTTTTTTAAGTCATATTTAAAGAAGAAATTCGATTTTTAACAAAAATTATATATTATTATAATATAATTATATATCCTTGCTTGGATTGAAGTGATATCTAACAGACAACTTTCTTGTACACTCTTATAAATAGTAACAAGCTTTTATTCTACTTTGATGACAATTGTAGCATAAATGTTTAAAATACAGGAGAGTAGGCAGGAGTGTCCTTGTATTGATTATAATTAAATTTACCAGATATTCCATTTAATTATAAAGTTTTGTAAATATTTATCGTAATTGTAGCTAATAGCAAATTTTTTACATTAAGGATATGTGACATATCCTTCAACTGATCAAAATTTTTGCTGCATTCAGATTACAATTGCAGCTGCAATTCGGTTTTCAATAAAAAGGATATATGGTGGGTAGGCGTATCCTTGCTCCGATTAAAGTGAAATTTAGCAGAAAGCTTAGCTGTATAATTCTATAAATTGTTAGCTGCATTTGAATCGTACTTGCAGTCGATTTTTAAAATAAAGGATATACGAGTACTAAAATTGAACTTTTCATATAATGATATATGTGATTGAAATGAATATTACCAAAGAGCTTTACTGTATATGCATTTGCCAAAAAGAGATTAATTTTGCTGTTTTCTGAGCTTAATTGCAGTAGAAATTGAATTTTCCATTTAAGGATTTATGAGAGCAAGACATGTTCTTTTATCAATTTTCCTCAAATTTAAAATTTTGCTCAATTTTGGTAATCAATCTCATTCTACAATTTTGGAAAGAATAAAGCTGCTGCTTCCTTGTTTCTTTTAAAACTCCAGGCTTGTTGAAACTTAGAATCGGAAGGACAATTATGAGCGATATTCTTTCCCATCTGCTTTATTGCTTTAGTTTTCCTTAAAATAATAATTATCATGTCTACTTTCCTCCATACTTTCACTTATTTTAATAAGCTCTGCATTTTTTAACGTTGTAAAATAAAAAAATAATTGTACAGTTTTAGTTTGAGGTTTCATGTCTAGACGAAAGACATTAACTTCCTGCAAGTTGGCTTAATATGTTGTTAGAAAATTTGACAGCCAAAAAATTTTCATTGTCTACCTTAAACAAATTAATAGCAAATAAACACGCGATTCGTATTTGTGTACATGTGTTTAGAAAAAAACAAACACTTTACCTGGTGTAAGTACGTATTAGTTTAAAGCCTTAAAGGCTTTGGCCCCAAATCATGGCACCCCACATAAAGTCTGCTTTAAGAATTCTAAACTACACTCACCGATGTAGTGTCCTTCATTAATACCCTTTGAGGCTGGTACTCACTCTTCTACATAATCGTTCGACTTGTGAGAGAATGCAACCCTGATGTGCCAGACGATTTTATGGAACATGGGGTGCTTCTGTGACTGAGTAGTAGAAATGCTAGCCTTTCAGTCCAAAGATCGACAAGCTAAACGCTTCGCGGGGTTGTTTGTTTTTTTGCAATTTCCCTTTCCTTTAAAAAGAAGTGTGTGCAGTGTTGCCAATAGAAAAAAAAATTCTTTAATTATCTATGCCATGATGCAATAAAATGTCTGACAAACATCTGACAATAATTTGACAATGGCAACGAAATGTGTTCAGACGATTGCCACATGTCTGACAATTTGTTTTCAGTGTTGCAATAGACTGCCAAAATTTTTATTTTCTGGCAACATTGTCAGACAAAAATTGTCATTTTTAGCACATTTTACTGACAGTATTTATGCGGTTTGACAATTGTCTTTACGTAGATTTAGTTTGTCATATATACGAAAAAAAAAATAATTAAATTTTCCATCCCTGGAATTGTCTTTTTGATTTTGATTTTCAATACCAGTCCATATCTTTTTAAATTTTTAAATAAATTTAATTAAAAAAAGAGAAAACAATTTCTTTAGTTGGTTAGTTTTATATAACAACAAAAAAAAAAATTAAAATTTTCCATCCCTGGAACAGTCTCTTTTGATATTGCTAGTTTTCATTACCAGTCTATTTCTTAAAAAAAAATAAAATATGTTTAATTAAAAAAGAAAAAATAACAATTTTTTAGCTAGTTAGTTTTATATGCCACCATTAAAAGTTTAAAAAAGTGTAAATTTTCCAGCCCTGGAACTGTTTTGTTTTGGCTTTACACTGATTTTCAAAACCAATCTATTTAGAACAAAGTCTGATACATCAATCAGTCTAAAACCAAAGTGTGGAGTATTTTAAGGGCTTCGGAAAATCGATTTCACAAAAAATTTTAAGTGTAAATTTAGTCATTGAACAAAAGTAAAATTGTCTGATGGTTGCCAAAAAAAAAAAAGAAAGGATTTCCACATAACTTTCCTGATTAATACTTTTGTATTAAAATATTAAAATGTGCATAAAATTTAATTTATTGCCTTTTTAATATACACACACACGGAAGAAACTCGTTTAATTTTTTTTTTTAACGAAATGAATTAAATTTCTTAATTAAAAACGCTGCCAATCAGATACGAATGAACCGCAAACAAACGATGGAGCTGATGTGGTCTGAAATATTCTCAGATAGTATGTATAGCAAAAATTGCAGTCGCATGCACACATACACTCGCATACATACAGGCACACACAGTCACATAACACACACACACACACTCCCACGCCACGCATACATATACGCACATTAATGCAAACTTATTAAGACAAATGACGTACAGGCCCAAGAAGAGAAAGTAAAGCAAGAAAATTAAAAAGAAATAACGTTGGAAAATGTGTTCGCAATAAGAGAAAAAATAACCACAAATAACACTTGTACATTTTTGTACTTACATAAATAAATATTTGCATAAATGTTCATTATACCAAAATTAAAAGACTGTTTTTAAAACAATTAGGCAATTCACAATGAGTATATTAAAATTTTAATGTGGCTACATTGCGCCATCGTAAAATTTTCATCATGAGCAGGCAATTATATATATAAACAACAGTATGTTGATGTATTAAAATAAAAGTTTTTAAATTATAAATTATTGTTGGATAAATTTATTAAAATAACTTTTTTTCTGCAAAATTCCTAAAGACAGCGAAAAATACATATGTATATTTTTTAACTTGTTTACCTTATTGCCATATTGAAAATGACATGCTTTTTATATTTTTAAAATTGCCACCTGATGTGGCAAGAAAATGCTTTCGAATTTGTATGCTATTAACATTGCATTTCGAAAGCATTTACTTTCGTTTCGAAATACAGAGTAGACCCCCTGGTAATAAATTTGATTTACACACAAACAAAAACAACAAACTTGCCAACCCATATTAAATTTAAACGTTGCCATATGAAGACATATTTTAAAACGCTATTGTGAATTCCCTAAATGTATTTTTTTGTGTAAAAAACAATAATCTCTATCGTGAATAAAATGTGAAATTTTTGTTCCCATTAAATTTTCATTCCCCATGAAGGGAAATTTGCTATCGTGAATTTCATGGAAACGTTTGTTCCCGCTATCAATGCGTAGTGAGTGTAAAAAATGGGAAGAAGACTTGTAAAGCTTAAAAATTAATTGAAAATCAAATAAATTTAAGTTCAATAATAAGAAATACACATGTTTTGCAATTTGCGGAAAAGGGAACATATTTTGAGGGAAAAAATGTTCACGATAGGGGTGAATTATAATGAGTTTGCTTAAGCGATGCTACTTTCCCATGTGAGTTTTCACATGTAATTTAAAAAATGTGATTTTTAGAACATGTACTCACTCTAAATAATCATCAGGCGATTCGATTAGGAGTTGTATATTAAACACCATCGCCTATTAAACAGTTCTTGGCCACCTCGGAAGAATATTTTTATAAAGTCTTCATTGAGTTGTAAATAAATTGAAAACTTTAAATGCGTTTTCTACAAATGTGGAATTTTTTGAGTTATGACACTATTGACATAACAATAGGAAAAAGGTAACAATTAGAAATGGATCATTGCGATGAAAAATATGATCAGTCAAACTTGACTATCTTTTGTGCCATCATTGATTAGTAAAAAGCAGTAGAGTGAGCAGTGCGACTATATGTTTTATAGTCGTTAGAGTGAGATGCAACATCACACGTACACAAAGGTTTCCATCACATTTTTCATTTTGTCCTTAATAAAGTGATAGAAACTTTGTTCTACGCAATGATGAATATATACTGCATGACAAGGCGCATTTATTAGGTGACAGCACTACACCAGGTGACTAATGTCATTATACCAAGTCAAATGTCAAATTTGGATTGTGCAGATATAAGCATAAAAACATGCTTTTATTTGGGTATCCATAAACACCTAAAGAATATTAAATTTTGTATGGTGTTTGACATTTCCTGTAAGAAACATACAATCTGACGATGCTACGCTGTTTTGAAAATTAAGATGGTAATCTATACCAACAAAGTACATGTTGTTATTGCTATTGTAATATTTGTTGTAGTAATGAGGGTACCTGATTGATGTGCCTTGCTGCATGACTTCCGATCAAATGATACTATTCTTGTAGGGTATTTTCTTATGCCATTGTCTTTATTTTTTTTTTACGAAACAACTTTTAAAGTTTTGGGCCAATTTTAAATGGAAAATAAATAGCTGAGGACCAGCAAGTGTATATTAAAAATTTTATTTTTCTAAAATAATTGTAATTATTGGCTTGCATAATTTTATAATTTATATTTTTACGGAATAATTTTCATATCCATATAATATTTCCTTTCAGATTTGGGCCTCTAGGTCAAGTGATTCAATGTTGTTTAATTATTTACTATGGAGTTACTTCAAGCGCAAATTTTTGTTTTCATCAATTGCAAATGGAGATTTCACTCTGTGACCAACGCAACAGGGTCATGGAAAATGTCCAATTTCCAATCACAAATGTACCAGCCAGGCCGTGGAAGTAATTTTGCAGGTGAGTTATTCCATTTGATAAGTAATTTATTTGTAAATAAGACAATACAATTTAAATCGAATGTCGAAATTCCTCTTTTGAGCTGGTAACACTGGTGGAATGTTCTTTGCATGTCATAAATGTGACACCTATTCCACACGCAAAGTTTACTTTGCCAAAGTTTTGATTCAGCTGGGAGAAAGACAGAAAGAAAAATTATTTTTCCCTTTGAGACAGATAAAGTACAAATTTTTTTGGGACTGCCCTCGTATATATACATATATATCTATGTGTAATATAGAAGTTATCAGTTAACTGAAATTCAGCTGCAGCTTTTTCCTTGGCAAACAAATAAAACAATTTATTTTCAACAACTGCATAAATTAAATCCTTCTTAATCCGCAATCAAAAATACTTCATAATCTTAATGGATTGTAAATATAGAACTTCAAAATTTATTCATTTACGTTTAGTTCACATGTAAGGTTTACTTTTCGTTTTATTTTATTTGACTCATATGATATGCTACAAAAAAGTTGGTCTTAAAACAAATAAAATCTAAAGTGATTTTAGCGTATGCATTCCACTATCCTTCAATTTATATCAATTATTGAGTGCATACGGTCCAACACTTATTTAAGTTGAAATTGAAAACATCAATTGGGTATTCCCAAAAAAATCATTTTGAATCACAGATTTTCACATACACACTTAAAAGAAGCGTATGTGGCTAAAGTGGGCTGAGATGTGATTCAAAATATGCCAAATAATATATTTTACCTTTGTAACTGACTGTCGAATTAAGTTTGACGCATTTTATTTAACACCAAAATCCACCCACAGAACTGAACATTGTTCAGTGTAAAATGTGTGTTCAGTATAAAATAAGGATGCGTCATAAAACCATGGAAACAAGTAATTTGTATGCCCTACATGGGCAGAACATTTAAACGATTTATTCCTTAAAGATTATTTTTGATTCTTTAATAAGTAAAGTTAATTTTTAATTAAAAAAAAAAAAAATACAGGAGATTTCTTCATAAACAAGAGATGTTTGCACAAATTCGGAATTTTTTGCACAAATAGTAACTTTTTGCACAAATAGAAGTTTCTCTACAAGAAGTTTACACAAACATAAATAGAATAGAACAGAAAGGAATAGCGGTTAAACAAGAAAATTTTTGAGAAATTTAAAATTTTGCACAAAAAGTAAGTTTTTGCACAAAAAATATTTTCCAAAAAATTATTTTTTTTCGGGTATAATATTCTCACATTCAAGCAATTTTAACAGAGGAAGTAACCTTTTTTTGGAAATACGATATTTTTGTACAAATAAGATGTTTTTGTGGGAACTTTTTACAAAAAAAAGTTTCCCTGAAAACAAGAAATTTGTGAGCAAAATTGCTTACACAAACAGGAAAATTTTTGAAAAATTTAAAATTTTTGCAAAAATTAAGTTTTTGCACAAAAAGTAAGTATTTGCACAAAAAACATTTTCCACAAAAAATTTTCTTTTTATATAATATTCTCGCATTTAAGAATTAAGTAACAGTTTTTACAAATACAATTTTGTACAAATAAGAGGTTTTTGTATAAATGGGAACTTTTTGCACAAACAGAAAATTTTCATGCAAACAGGATATTTATGAGCAAAGTTGCACCTTTTGCACAAACAGGAAATTTTGGAATAAAGAAAGAAGGAAAGAAAAAGTTTTTACACTAAGGGTGACTTTTGGCACAAACTCAAACTTTTTGCACAAATATATTTTTTTTAAATTTTCTTTCAAACATCAACTGTTTGCGCAAACATCATCCTTTTTGTACATAAAGAAAGGACGTGTATTTACAAAACCAATTTTTTTTGCGCAAATTTAAAGTTTTTCCACAAATTTGAAATTGTGGCACAAATTTAAAAATTTGCAAAAAAGGGTAACGTTTTGCTCAAACACAAACTTTATGCATACTGATAATTTTCTGATATCAATCGCAATTTCGTTTACAAATAGACGCTTTTTATACTTTTGTACAGAAAGCGGAAATTTCTTTGCATATAAGAAAATAGTTTTTGCACAAATAACGATTTCTGTACAAAGAAGAAATTTTTGTACGACCAAACCTTTTAATAAAGTCTTGAACCTCACTTATAAAATTAACTTTTCGAGCAAATATTAAAATTTTGTACAGACAGAAGGGACTTTTTTGCATAAACAAGATATTTTTGCACAAATTTTTAAATTTTGCCCAAACATAAAATGTTTATGGTGTTCAAAAAATTATTTTTCTTTCACACGATCAGGAACTATAAAACAAATTAAATTTATTTTAATGATTTAATACCTTTAGACATATGGAATGGTTACTTTAACAAATAAGTTAATGCAAAATTCTCGTTGATGACGGTTCGGTTTGGCTTAACCAGGAAGTACACTTTTTTTTTGCACAAATAATATCGATTTCTATGAATACGGTTTAGAATTTAGTTTTCATGTTGGTCTCTTGTTTAAATGTGTGCAATATAAAATTCTATGCATGTCATACACGCGAAAGTGTAAAAGTTAAACTCACCCACACAGACGCAACTCTTTGATTCTCAGTGTTAAAAGTGCATTTGTTTTGAAAAATCATGCCTCAGATACTCGTATCAATGAAACCCAAGTAATTATTCATTTTGAATTTGATAAGATAAATTAGAAATGTGTATGTATTCGTATATATTGTATTGATAGTCACTTAAAACTACTTGGGAGGTTTTCAATTGCAATGAAAATTTAAGATTTAATGGAAATCTTCGTAACATTGGTGGATTAGTTCGTTCACTTGGCTGTTTGTTACCTTATATATATACCAATCTATGCTTCCGAGTCCTGAAAAAGTATGGATCCAATGCTAGATCCAGTAATAAGATGTACTAGATCCAACTCTTTGCCTTAAAGTATTGCATGAAGTCACCTTTACCTGTTATATGTTTTCAATGCCTGGCACTCGCAGAACAGCTGAGAAACTTTCTCTTCCTTCTTGACAGCTACGACAGAATGTGTGAATAGCGCTATCAATCGCAATGCAGTTCCATCTATCTTCTAAAAATATATGGGATTTAAATGGAATTACATTTTTTCTTAATTAATTTCAATTATCTAGCACCATTCCTTACAGTTTTTGTGCAAAAATGTATGTAGCCATCCCACTGTGCAATGCGGCAGATCATTCTTGAGACGTCAGAGTAGATCCTGGTATCATAATCATTTACTATTTGGCACCTTTTCCACTGGCTTCAGGATGGGAGAAAAACTTTGAAGTTTTTTTTAGTTCGTTTTGTTTGGAAGTAGACGACTTAAGGTTTTTACGTGTGCGTATATTCTTGACTTCCACCAATCAGGTGCCAGACGCCATTTAAAAATCTATTGCCTTTGCACTTTGAGATTTAATAATGGGCGGGGACACGCCCACAATTTTTTATTTGATTTTATGATATTTTAGTTATTCGATTGCTCAGAAACTTACACAGCACACTGGGCTCTCGAAGCGACACAATTTCGAAGTTGAAAAGATGGGCGGAGTCACGCCCAATGAAACAGTATTATATTGCACATACTTTTATTTGACTAACTTTTCGAAACTTCGCACACATGGAGCTAAAGAAAGACACAAATGCTGCATTCCAAAAGTGGGCGGAGCCACGCCTATTACATTTAAGTATTGTATTTCACATGCTTGTACTTAACCAATTTTTACGAAACTTGGCATAAACCTTGAGACTTTGTAAAGACCCACTCTTACAAAACTTGGCACACACCCTGAGCTCATAAAAAAGTTACAATCTTACATGCAAAAAAGTGGGTGGGGCCACGCCTATGATATTTTAATATTATATTTTTCGTGCTTGTACTTAAATTTTTGTTTACAAAACTTGGCGCACATCTTGAGCTCTTAAAAAGGCACACATCTTGCATTCCAAAAAGTGGGCTTAGCCACGCCTATGCAATTTAAATAATATCCCTGCAGGAAATGGAACTGACACAAGACTAGTCACGTGATCGGTCTTTAAGTGATGGGGACCAGTCCGAGTTCTAACACTTCCTATGAAGCGGACCAGTCACTTTTACATTGGGATGACCTAGGATGGGGTTAATTGATATTTTGTATACGCCTTTTGACTTGTCACTGAACTATCCCACAGCGACCTATTCGGTGTAGAATAATATAAATTCCGACTCTTAACTGTAGCAATGAAAACTTATAATTTTTTTTTTATTGTTACAAATACAATTATAATTTATTTTTGAGCAGATATTTTTTGGGACTCGAACTGACAACCTCTTGCATGACACGCTTGCACACTACCCACTCGACCACAGAGGCACTCATATTTCAAAAGTATAAACACCTGTTAAACTTAGATTAATATCTAAGTATACATAGTTACGAGACTTGTTCCAGAGTGACTTGGCCGTATCATTGGAGGGAACAATTAATCCAACCAAATCGAAGCTGATCAGTGTCGTTTGCTATACTACTAGAACAAGTCCCAATTAAATTGACAAAGGATCAAGACGATACATCACGATTATGGTGAATATGTAACAATTTACAGGATATGTACTTTTTTCACTATGCACAACTTCCTACTTTTCGTAACACTATCATTTTCTCAAGTCATTGTTACCAAACTTTCTGCAGGGTATATATAAATGTCATTCCGACATTTATGTATGTATGTATGTACTCGTAACTGTAACAACGAAAACTTGCACTTTTTTATTATTTTTATTTTTAATGTTCCACATTACCCACTCGACCATAGGGGCACTCATATTTCAAAAGTATAAATATGTACAAGTTAAGCTTAGCTTCACATCTAAGTATAGTTACAGTACTTGTTCCAGAGTTACTTGACGGTCCATTTATATCGATTCATTGTCTTTCCTAGCCAAGTCTTTCTTATATATGTATATGCTAAACGAAAAAAAAAAAAAATTCGTAATACATAATACATGCCCTAGCGGAGTCTTTCTTATATAGACATACTAAGCAAAAAAAAAATATTCGTAGTACATATAATATATAATATTCGTAATAGTGCCCTATTGAACTATGGATGAACTAATGGAGAATAAAAGTAAACGAACAAAAATGTGTTCAGGTAACATTTACCCCATGAAGAAAGAGATACTTGTTCCCAACTTGTTCCCAACTTGTTCCTCAACAACATTTCAACATTTCAAGAATTTGGTTGGACATTTTCTGATAAATTGGCATTAGCATTATTAACCTAATGCAACGTATAGAAAATATTAAACAACATAGTTAACTTAATATAGAAACCGCCTAACTCATTATTTTTTTTTTTGAAATCGAGATTTTTTTAACACTACCATTTTCTCAAGTTCTACGGCGAGTACGCTCGGTTCAATTATCAGCAAATTTTCTGCAGGGATATTTCACATGCTTGTTTGTACTTAACCAATATTTACAAAACTTGGCGCATATCTTGAGCTTGGAAGGCACAAATCTTGCATTCCAAAAAGTGGGCGGGGCCAGGCACATTAAATCTTAGTATTATATTTCACGTGATTGTACTTAATAAATTTTTACGAAACTTGGCATACACCTTGAGCTCTTAAAAATACACAATATTGCATGCATAAAAGTGGGCGGGGCCACTCCTATTAAATTTTAATATTTTATTTGACATGCTTCTGCCTGACTAATTTTTTCGAAACTTTGCACACACCTTCTTGAGCTCTGAAAGTAACCAAATTATTATTTTACTTATTGAGTAAAATATTTTTTTTATTAAAAATACATTGAAATTTGGGATTATTAGTGCTTTAACAAATGTTAAACTTAAATTGGAACAATTTCCAAAAAAAGGCACAAATTATTAACTTGAGTGCACGCGGTCAAAAATATTTGTGTGGCAACACTCTACTCTTGCTAAAGAAATGAGCAGATGTTGTTGTTGTTTTTTACAGTTATTTTCTTTACATACATTTTACAACTACAACTCAGACAATGTAGCAAGGGTAAATTAATGCCGAGTACACATCTGGCATTTATTGTGTTGTCATTTTGTGGAGTCATTTTCAAAATGTGTTCAACGCCGTGCACATTATGTTTTTTTTTATATGGAAATCAATGTCACACAACGAAAAATATCGGAAATGATAATTTGGGATTATTAATGCCTTAACAAATGTTAAACTTAAATTGTAATAATTCCCAAAATAAAACACTAGTTTTTTTTTTAATAAATGTCAATGTACAACATAATCGTCGCATGATAATTAAAACATATTTTTAACATAATTTCTACAATTTAAGAATTTATGTATGTTGAAAATGGTAATAGAATTGAAATTAATTGAGAGAATCTAATTAAGAGTTCAGTGAAATGTTAAACTCTCTAAAATATTATTAAATAAAATGATAAAGTTGTTTTTAATTTAATCAGCACAATATGTTAAGCTTTAAAAAACATATACGAGGGTTGGCTCTGATCTGAGTGTTTGATCTCAGAGTAAACAAAATTAAAAAGAGAAATTGAAGCATTAACTGAGAAAAAACTGTGCTTATGTGCTTATTATTATACTCGTTCACACCGCAAAACATTGGCTGCGAAACATTTTTAATTTCTCTCTTAAAATTGCATTCGTGTGCACGCTATGAAGTTTTTGATATGCAGTTTAAAGGCTCAATTAGACGTGACATAACCATAGCCATAGAAAACAGCCGTTCGAACCAAACTAATGGGCAACACTGTATTTGATTATATGTGACTCGCCATAACGCCATAACTCTCACCATAGAAACCAATTGAGTTTTGGTTTGCTTATGGCTATGGCATTATGGCTATGTCACGTCTAATTTAAGCTTTATATAGTTTCTCATATTTTCTCATCAGAATGAGATACTCAACATGAACTGCATATGCATGAAACAAAGTACACTTTTCCATTCCTCTTTCCCCTCTCATGAACAAACTCAACATTTTTACAGCAAATGTTTCCTAGTGTCGATAACGTCCAGGAAAACGTATTTACTCTCCATATGTAATTACTTATGAGAAGTTCAAAAAGTTTAGGGTACCCATTACAAATCTACTTTCAAAAAAGTTATATGACTAAAAATAATCTATAATTTATTGACTACAAATATTCAAATTTAATGGATTGATTTTTACTCTTTTTTTCTAACAAAAACTATAGTTAGTTTAATTAGTTTAAATAAAATTAGAGTAAGAATCTTCTGTGTTTTCAAAGTTCCTTTTCACGATCAATAAATTTTTGTCAATACACGTTTTATTAATAACTGGAAAGTACAAAAAAAAAAAAAAAAGAGGAGAGGTGTCTTAGGACACCCGGTTAGAGCTATGCTGCTTAGCTATATAAAACAAATTTCATGTGTTAAATAACTTTGCAATAAAATTATTTGTATTTTTAAAACTATTTATTAAATTTCATAGAATTTATTTAATTTCTTATTATAAAACAAAATAAATTCGCCGCAAGTTTTTGCATGTGTGGACATTTCGCATATGTAAACGCAGACTTAGCACCCCTGTTTAATTTAAAGTTCTTATAAGTAGGTCATAATAGCATAAATAAAGAAAACGAAAACGAAAAAATCTAAACAAAGAAATCGAAACAAAAATAAATTTATATCTCTAAAGTGTACTATCCATTATACAATATTATTGCATATGTTGCTGTACATATTATTGTGCTTTTGACGTATATTATGCAATAAATGACACAATATTAAAAAAAATATTGCCCAATTTTTCTAAAAGTAAAAATGTAAACAACATTGAACAATGTTGCCACCACATTACACAATTGTCTTCATTGTACAATAAAAATCAAAAGTCTTTTGATATTTGCCAATGTATTGCGCCACCTTCGAATATGACATACACATTGGCGATATTATTGTACAATACGAAAAATTTTACAATTATATTGCAAGTGGGCCGCTTAATATATAGTGTCGATTATTTTTGTTACGAAAATCACGTCCCAGCTGCTGTGTCTGACATAAAGAGCATAGCTCTGATAAGTAGTTTCGCATAATGATATAAATAAATAAAACAGATAATATTGTAGCAGATGGAGCAAAATTAATTTTATTTGTTTTTGCACGTAAAAATAAATTTTTCATAAAATAAAATTAAAAAAAAAAATGCTTTGCTCACAAAATGCAACGTTTGATTGGTTAGTAGCCCTATTCTTTTGCACCACCCTCGTACATATGTTTGCAGCTTAAATAAATTGATTGTGAAATGTGAACTCATACTTATTTGAATTAACAAACATGTAACATACTTGAGTTCACTACATTAATTAATTAATTAATTTTACCAGTGAGTGATTCAAAGCATTTGTAAATGAATTCGTTTCGCTGTTACTGAATATAGAATTTAATTGCATATTCCATATTTGTTAAAAAAAAAAAATTATTTAATGCTCATTTATTATTGATTCGATGTCGCTAAGTTTCTTTTTCGTTTTTAAATGAAGTGCACAAAATTTATGGCAGACAGATATTATTTTATTCGTGCTACTATTTACAGTCTTTTAAAATTATAAGCACTTAGTGCTAAAATAATTTAAAATTAACCCACATTAAAAAAAAGATACTCTGATGCCACTGACATTGGACTGTAGTCCACTCACTGCTGTGACAAGTTGTATGCAACATTATATACAATTTTTCTTGCAAGCAAAAAAAAAAAAAAACAAAGCAAACATAAACATATAAACAAGGGTAGACCAGACATACATATGTAGATATGAAAGAAACCGAATGGTTTCAAATAAATAAGAAGTCTAATAAAGAAGAATACATATGTATGTCGGAATCTCATAGTTCGCCAATATTTGTAAGCAAAACTCAGCCTACACTTTAAATATTTTTATTTTCTGCAGATCCCCATACTCGAACTTCAACCCATAAAAAAGTAGAATCCATGGGACTATTCCATCTTATAATATTGATATGTTTAAGCTGTCTCTAATCAAAAACAAATTATTCAGAAAAAGTTATTGTTTGGAGAGATTTTATTAGAAATTATCTTTTCCTTACACTCACTGATCCAATCACTCAGTTTTCGGTTTGCTTTCCACTTGTCTAAAGATTTGTTTACTATTTTTTTTTAATACTAAAAGAAAGATTAAATTGGTTTGTAAAATAACTTAGTTTTGAATTAAATTTTATCTATTTTTTGTTAGATTCAGAAAAACGCTAAAAACCTGTCAAATAAGAAATTTTTCCGCTCAAAAGCCCGCTGGCAACACTGATCTACATATATAGACAAGACATAGATAAGATACACACATAGCAACGACATGACATAAACAAAGCAAATACAAACAATATGTATTGTCATTGACATAGCCATAGACATAAGCCTATATACAGATACAGACATGGATATATAGAGACAAAGACATGGATATAGTGACAAAGACATGGATATAATGACAAAGACATAGATATGGACATCGTCATCGGCATCGACATATATATAGACATAGACATAGACATCGACATCGACATAGATATAGGTCTAGACAAAGACATAGACATAGACATATACATAGAAATAGACATAGAATTAGACATAGACATAGACATATACATATACATATGGGCATTTCTCCGAAAAATTACAATTTTTTGTCACGTTCGACCGCAAGTAAATAACGTTGTATTTCTGAACAATGTGACTAAAGTTTTCATAAAATTTTACCTAACGTAGAGCTGCTGACGCAACACACAAATGTATAAAGAAGTAAAAAAAAGTTTCGTTTTCTTTGAAAAAAAAAACAAAAACTTTTCTGGAAAAATACCCATATACATACACATAGACATAGACATAGGCATAGATACAGATATAGACATGGACATATACATAGACATAAACATACACTTGGACATACACTTAGACCTACACTTAAGGTTAACTTAGACGTGACATAGCCATAACGCCATAGCCATAACCAAACCAAAATTCAATTGATTTCTATGGTGAGAGTGAGAGTGAGAGAGACTCGCCATAACTCTCACCAACCAAACCAATTGAATTTTGGTTTGGTTATGGCAGTGATGTGCACTAACACATAAACAGACTTGCGCTTGTGTGTGGAGCAGAGGAAAACCTCTGCTTACTTTTAACAGAGGTGGAAATGTTTTGTGAATCACATTCTGTTTATTACTTGTTGAGACAACAACACACGCGTAAAAGGTTTAAAGAAAATTACGAAAGCGAATTCTTCTTTAAAGAAAATGTTGATGGTAATGCACAATGCGTTATATGTTATTGTGTTTTACATTTACCAAGCAATTTGTTTTAATAAAAAGACATCAAAATATACATAAAATTTAAAAATACTTGTTATCCATCCCTGCTCTATGCTAAAGAGAAACCAAAACCTAAAGAGAGCAACATTTTTTTTTCGTGTACGTATTTGTTTGCTGCGTAAGCAGAATTTGTTTTTTTTCTTGCTTTCCTATAACGCGTTATAGGGAAAGAGATGCTTGAACATCTATGGGTTATGGCTATGGCGTTATGGCTATGTCACGTCTAATTTAAGCTTTAGACATAGACAACTCAAGGAACATATTTTGTAGAATATTTTTTCCGTAAGGAAAAAATACCCTTATGGAGAAGAGCAATAGGCTCAAAATTTCCCACATAAATAAGTGCTGAAAAAACATAATTTTCTTTCTGTCTTGCCACTCCTGCACACCCAAAATTAATTTTATAACACTAGTTGTGTTATAAAACTAGTATATATTTACAAGCATCAAATAACAAATGGTAGAGAAGTGATTATTTAGTTTTTATTCTAAAACTACTACAAGATAAAAGAAAATAAATTGTTTTAGGCGAATTTTTTGTATGAATTTTTATTCCTCGTTGCAGTCTTTCTTTGACAAAACGCAAATAAACGTTGACAAATTGCATTTCATGTATATTAAATTTTTTTTGCCCGCTTTCTTTTTACAATTAGTTTTTCTAACAATTTTTCTACGATTAGCTTGGCGACTCTGTGTGTGTCAGTCAAGCGTGACTGACAGACTTCCTTTACACACAGAGAGATTTCATTGCTGACGTATGCAGATACGAGAAAGGTTCCAGAATCACACGATATAACTTGCATAAAGCATAACTTCGTTCGCCAACAAAACAAAAATAAAGTTCTTGAAACACTCATATTTTTATAGAGAAACAATGAAATTTAACTAATGTAAAAAAATTTAACAAATCTCATTTCGAGATATTCGAATACAAAGTAGCAAAAGCGCAAAGTTTTTCAATTGGATATTTATTTTGCACGTTTTGTTTTAATAAACGTTCTTTAAGCGAGGCCTTAGCCATTGATTTTTCCCTTTAAATTTTTTTTGAGGGTGCAAAGGGTCGGAAAAGAATGCACAAGAAATTATGCAAATGGTTTGTAAAATTTGCATATTTCTATGTAACGTGCGACATTGAAAAACAAAAAAGCAGACAGCTCATTAAATATTCAGAACAAACAAGATATTTAATACAATTCAAAATACAAAAAAAAACCTAAATATTTGTAATCGTGGTACCTAAATTAAAGTTGGTCACGTGCGCCATCGTAAGTGTAAAATTAAAAGAAATATTGTACTTTTAAATTATTTAAATTTAAATAAGTAAACACGGCAAAAAAAGTTAATAGAGAGTTGTAAAAGTCGGATAGAAAAATTATTACAAACCGTAAATGAAAAACACATATTTTTGTGAAGTTTGTTGTTATTTTGTTAAAATAAATACGTTGAATACTTCTGTTAATTTGAAAATAATTCTTACAAAGCTTGTTTATTTAAAATTTCATAAAAAACCTTTATAAATAATATAAATAGCATGATGGGAAAAATGTCACGTGCGATATGTCATTAAAATTTAATTGAAAAAAAATTACATAATTTTTTAGGCAAAATTAAATCATTTTAGAGAGTCAGTCAGTAAACAACATTCTAAAATTAGTTGGTCACAAAAACATAAATTTAAAAAACTTTTAAGAGAATAATTTTCATTTCAAGTGCTTTAGAAATTCCAACTCTACTTATGGCAAAGACATTATATTAAAAGAAAAATTAAAAAAAAGTTATGGGTGTTATTTCTACTTAAAATTTTGATTAATTTTCGGACTGCTGTCGTTTATAGATTCATGTTACTCTAGTATCTAACATTTCTACTATACAATACTTTATATTTCATATAACAAGCAGTAGTAAAGGACTATAAATTAAAGTAAATAAAAAAGATAAAAAAGCCAAGAAAAAGAGAGAATATGACAAGTAAAAAAAGGGGGGGGGAGAAAATGCAAGCCAATTTAATTTTTTCTACGAAATCAAGGCAGGCAGTTGTATGAACAAAAAAAAAAAAAAAAGAGAACAAATAATGAATCACTAAACTTTTTGAAAAAGGAATATATTTTATTTGATTATATTTGAAAAATTTTTTTTAACAAGCTTCAAGATTTGGTATAAAGGGTGTTTTTTTTAAGTTTTCTAAAATTTTTTAAATGGCGGCCATTTTGTCAGCTGTCAAATGATTTATGTTTAGTTTGGTTTGGCATTTCATCCTGAATAGACTGTCGCCTGAACAACGCATCCAAATTGTGCAAATTTATTTTGAAAATCATAGTTTTGTTCGAAATACGTATCGCGTACTACGTCCATTTTACGATCAACATAATCCTCCATCAGAACAATTAATTCGTTTAAATAAGGAACTTTTTTACACTACGTTTACTCTAAATGATAATAGGCATCCACATGGACATCGTACAGTGCGTATAGAAGAAGTCATTGCTGCTGTATATGTGCAGGAGCTGTGATTTCATCAAGACGGCGCAACATGCCACACAGCTCCTACCGCAAATTATTTATTGAAGGAAGCGTTTGGTAACCGCATAGTTTCACGTTTTCGACCCTTGAATTGGCCTACAAGATCGTGCGATTTAACGCCGCTAGACTATTTTCTGTAGGGATATGTGAAGTCGCTAGTCTACGCCGACAAGCCCGAAACGATTTACTTTGAGGACAACATTTGCCGCGTTATTGCCAATATATGGCCACAAATGTTGGAAAAAGTCATCTAAACTTGGACCTCCAGATTAGACTAAGTCCGAGCCAGCAATGGCGGTCATATGCCAAAAGTTATATTTAAATTATAATTATAATTCCATTTCAAAGTTATATAGATACCTCCATAAAAAACACCCTTTGGTTTATAAAACGACTTTCCATACAAAATTTCTTTTTTAAAGCTTTTATAAATGAAACATAATTTTTAACTAGTCCTGGCAACATTGATAACATTTTCAAGACCATACATTGTGCTTCTTTTTTTATTCCCAAATAAAACGTTTGTAAGAAATATACACATATTTTTTTGGGGAAAAACTCATGGGAATAAAAATCGGCGATGCCATATTTTTTTCGAACATGCGAGTTTTTTCACATGCAAATAATTCACGATTGCAACTTTAGGGTAAAATAAAATTTTTCGAGGGAATAAATATTCACGATAGGGGTGATTATTCACAATAAGGGAAATCATAAAAAAGGAACACATTTCTAGGGAAAAATTATTGACGATTGCAATTTGAGGAAATGGGAAAATATTTCGAGGGAAAAACTATTCACAATAGGGTGAATATGAACGGCGTTGCACACATTTTGAAATTGACATGACAAAACTACAACACAAGAAATGCCAGATGTGTACTCAGCGTAAGTAACAGCAAATATCGTCGCTGTTTTAACTAACTGACCTAACTGACATCATTTAGAAAAATGAATTAAGTCAACTATTAGACTTTATGAGTCATAATAGACCTTGTCCACAATTTGTATGACTGTAAACATTACTGTCAACCCTATAACAGTAAAAATATTTCAGACGTTTCCATAAGAATACATGTAGAAAACAATCATAAAAGCTCCTCTCCTGTAAAATTTACAAAATGTCAGTTAGGTGAGTTAGTTAAAACAGCGACGATATATTCGACCAAATGTATTTTAGCCCTTTTTGTAATGCAGTCCATTTGCTTTTCCTTACCATCTTTTCCTCCCCTTACGAAGAAAAAAAGATGCAAATTACGAGAGTGAAACAAAACCGATTGCTTATGCTTTTTAGGCTTTTAGCAGGTTTTTCCCTTTTTTTTTCTAGTCTCCGAGCGAAATGATGAAAGGATTATTTTGCTTGTTAGCAAACTTCACTTTTGGCATTTTGCTTTTTTGTTCTCGAAACTGAATATTACTTTTCATGCACATAAAATGTTTGCATTTGTGCAACATTGCTGCACAAGCAGCAGGTATTTTTAACGAAAATTTTTGTGATCAAAATACCGAAGTTCAATAATAATTGTTTTTGAAGTGATTGCAGGCACAAAACGACATTTTGTTACCATGAAGCTTACGTTGATTGATAAATGAAGAACTTGAAGGGTAAAATTTTAGGATAAAGTGCTACTTACCTGGTGTGGCTGCAATACTGAATACAATTTAGCCGGAGGGCGTAATATTTGCTGCTTTACGTAGTCGGTAACACACTTTTAGTTATTTTCTCATCTAACGAAAAAATAGTAAAGAAATATTTCATACATACATACAAACATAGAGTATAGTATATGTACGGCCTTGTGATATATAACATGAAGTTAACATGAGTGACTAGGTGCTAACGAGTTCCTCCATACAATGTGACATTAAAAATCGATGCATAATGTAGTTTTAATCCAGTAATTTTTAATGTAAACTTGTATGGCAAAACTCGTTAAGATCATATTCAATTTTGCCATTTGTGCTAACTTCTTGCTAGTTTTTTTTTCTACTACATAAGGCTGCTAGTTTATAATTTAATAATTTATTACAAGTTATTAAAATGCCCAGATGATATTTTTTCTATACTTCTTTGGGTTCCCAATTTACAAAAAAAAAAAAATCACACAATAGTTTAACACTTGCCAAAGTATAACTGAGTTTGCAGCCTTGTTTTGCAAGTTTGCAAGTTTGCTGTTGCAAGCACGTATTCTGTTAATGCCGAACTTGTGTACATACAAATATTAGCCGCAAATATTTTGTCTACAAATAAAGGGCCAACAAGTAAAGTAATTTTAATACATACACATGTTCTGTTGCAACTAGTTGGTCTACTTAATTTGTAACAACACGTTACCAAAATTAAATGGGAATAAGGGAACGTGTTGCTAGAGAGAGAAAGTTGTTCAACAGTTTAAAAATACTGTTTGGCAATAAATTTAGTCGATTAACAGAACAGTGGTGTCCCAACTTAGATAAAAACATAAAAAAACATAACTTGTAATGTAGGAACGACGTCTTGAGCTTTCAGAAATAATTAAAACTTTGCAGAACAGTAGAAGTAATTATTAGTTTTTAAAGCGATATTATTTCCATTTCATGAATATTTGCCATGGAAACTGCACATGTTTGCGTGCATCCTTGCATTATCCTGGTGAAAAAATTTCGATTTGCTTTTTCAAATTCTCATTAAGTCGCCCCAAAAAGTTGGCATATACAACGTCCCACAATACTGACTGCGCTGGTATTGCAGCAATACTCCTTCTCCCCTGTTCGTCACACACAAGACACACACTGCCGACGCTCAGTGTTTGTACAACAATAATGACACACTGGATTTACTTTTACACGACTATCAGCTGCGCTCTTCACTTTACGCTTCACTTAAGACAACAATACTTCAATTGTATTCACAATAATTAACTTTATGATCGAGTTCAAGGCGAATTCAGTATCAGGTGACCTTATCGCTACAACAATTTTACAACAGAAAAAACAACACCTAGTTTGGTATGCTACAAAACCAATCTGTCAGAAGATTTCTGCAAATTTTGACGTTTTGGTTCAAAATGCTCAATTTGGTAGCAACAGCTGATAATCAGCTGGGCTGATAAGGTCACCTGATACTGAATTCGCCTTGATCGAGTTGACAACTGAACTTCAGGCTGACTTGATGATAGACTGAACTGCCAGCAGATGCGTCGCCTTTTTTATACTTCGCACCAGGCTTCCAGAATGTGAAAGCAACATATAGACAATCTCAGCAGCATTTTCAATGCTTGTTTCAAAAAGCGCAATTTGTTCGTGGGTTAACTATGTATGTATGTGCGTTTATACATCATTAAAGAGGAAATTTATGGTGGTAGTTTACTTTATTTTTGTCTGCACTACCATGTGTGTATGTGTATGTATCTTCTTAACAAGCAGAAGCTATTTCGTTATTGTTGTTGCTATAGTTTGTGTTTATTTCAATATTTATGTGCTTACGCATGTGTATTTAGTTCTTTAGCTGAACTATTTTGAATAATTCTTTTTGTTTACCAATTGGTTTCTTTATAAAAACATTTACGTTAGCCCTGTTCCAATATTTTTGCGTAAGAATATACATAATTGTCTGTATATTACATTAGGATTCCAACCTATTTCGTTTTCGTTGATCGCTTTAGCACACACTTTAGTTTTTAACTGTCAAAGTTTTACACATTCTGTGAAAATTTCAGGTCCGTAGATCTTACGGCTCTCGAGAAAACTGCATGTGAGATACAGACGGAAATCATAGCGAAAACAATAGCATTCCTTTTCCTATTTTGGTGTACGGAAAACGTTTGCCCTGACTTTGTTTTCTGACAAAGCCAACTTGGTATCCTTTGGTTTTGACTGCTCTTTGATCTCTGGTGTGTTGTGATGGCTCCAATTTTTGTACACAGTTCAAAAACGACGAAAAAACTCGTCTGGGTTCGAATCGTCACATCCGTGAACCTACAACTCGTCACGTAAAATCACCATTTTCGGATTATGACATACATACGTAAACGTACTGAAATATCATTCAGTATCACTTAATTTGTTTTCGTACGATTGTTAATACGATCACGGATTTGACGATTTGAGCCCTGGTTGAACAACGCCGAACACTACTGTGAAAATATCACACGATTGCATTTGTGGGTCGGGTGTGAGCAAACGCGAAAATCTTTCTCATACGCAAGTGATTAATTAAACTTGAAACAATTGATCCACATGGAATGCCTATGGCTTCCAATATCTCTACAACTTTCATCATAAAATTTTCAATCGTTTCGGGGGTAGAGACCTCAACTAGGCGTCCAGGACTTTCGACATTTTTCGTGCTTTTACGGCCACGATGACATTGAAATTGAGATTGGTGGTGAAGAGTGCTTAAAGTATTTATCAAGTTTGATTTGAGTGATAGTTTTTTTTTTCATGAGCACACGGAATTATTATTTTTTCCATTTTATTCTAAAATCACGCGGGTAGTCTGTTCTAAAACAAATCCTGCCAGCTTGTTCGAATTTCAACAGGAGTCAACTGACAGTTGTCAGATGACACGAGCAGTGTTTGCCTTCCAGTTAGTAGTAATATAGAGGCGGTTTGAGGTCATAAATTTCGGAATTTTTGTAGAATGAAATGTTAATTATTTTTTTTTAATTTTGTTACTTTCTTCTTCATTTTCTTTTTCTTATTTCAAGGGACAATGTAATTTTGTTATTTAAACACTTTTTTGTTTCAAGAATAAAACACTTTAAAACTTTCTTCTGTTAACACTTTTCTGCTGCTCAGTTGTATATGACTATTATTAAAAGCCTGAGGATATTTCTTCACAACACTTTGTTACCTTTTCCAATCAAAAACAAAAGCAAGAAAAAACAAAAAAAAATCCTTTTGAATAACTCTTGCAAACAATACAAACAGCTTCAGGTATATTTTATTTCTTTAGAAACCACATTAAAAATACAAATTGAATAAAACAAAAAAATTTAAACGACAATCTATTTCATGAAGAAACAAAAAGAAAACTTTAAGCAAACTTGAGGCTTAATAATGTTGATTTGAAATTTAACATATTTCTAGAGCAAACATTTATATCTATGCCACAATTTCCTTAGACTCTATGGCTGCTCATTTATGTCTGTTTAAATAGTTTCTGGATATTTATTTTTTGCACAACATCATTTTAAATACATCTTGGGTATTTCTTAGATAAATAAGTATGTATGTACATATGTATATCTACAATATGCTGAATAGAATTTTAGCTGGCTCTTAAGTAAATAACTTAAGGTTATAATAAATACACTTGCTTATAATAATATGTACACATTGTACATGGATACACGCAGAGAAAAAGAAGAACAAAATGGCAAAGGCCAAAATACAAGTGTATGCCATGTGTAGAAGCTTCCTTAGCGGAGTGTAAACGAGTGATACGAAGGTATAGGAATATATAAAAACAATAAAGTTCCGGATCGAATGGTTTATCGTGGGTAAAAATTGCTACACATCATTACAAATTCAGAGAAAAACAGTTTTTCAAATCGGACAATATCTTTCGTAGGCGCACTGCTCTCGAAATTGACAAACTTGATCAGAAATTTCACACATATACGAAGAGAAGAACATGAAAAATAATTCAGGTATGGCTAAGTCTGCTTTAGTGTCGAATTTACGCATAAATGTACAAGATGTGAGTGTTACTCTTATAAAAATATCGTGTGTATAGGCCCTTGAATCCCTAGTTTAATGCAGCGCTCAACCGCCTTAGTCAAACATGTCGCACAGTGAGAAACAATTGTTTTTTAATTATGGTATAATACTTATACAAAAATGTTATTGCACTGAACCAGTGAAAAATTTCCAATTATGGGAGATTGTACATGTCTATGGCAATTAAAGTTATTTATTTTTTTTTTATGATATAACCATTAACTTTATATAATTAAAAAAAACATAATTAAAAAAAATTATGCCCTAATTTATGTAAATTTTTCCTTATTTTACCTTCATGTAATGTTTAATTTAATTTAATAAAACTTTTACATAATTTAATTGCGAAACACCAAACACTTCACTTGCAATTCTACAAGGTGGCGCAAAAATAATGTTATAGTTTGAAGTGGCTGTTTTGTTATATAAATGGAAAAAACAGCCCTATTTTCATAACAAGTTATAGTGTTGCCTGCTCACAATGAAAATTATATAAATAGCACAATGTTGCCACATTAAAATTTTAATATACTCATTGTGAATTCCCTAACTGTGTTTTATATCGTTGCCAGCTAACAATGAAAATTTTAAGATGGCACAATATTGCCACATTAAAATTTATAAGGTACTCATTGTGAATTCCCTGTTTATCAATTTCACATCATAAATCTGAAATGTCACAGTAACATTTATAACATTACACTTTTAAGCCACCTTGTAATAATAACATCAACTGATGATAATGATGATGATGATGATGACGATGGCATAAGTGATGATGATTATTTATGTTGCTGGTATAACTTTCAGAGCTTAAGGAGTTATTTAAATTGTAATGAAGAGCTGAGTTTTTGTTTTGTTTTGTAACACAGTTCAGTTTTTACTGCTTGTATTGAAAATTAAATTTTTTATATTTTATATAAACTTTATTCTCTGTAACCGTTCAAGTGAAATATAATAATATTAAATTAACGAAGCATACAATTTTGTACAATAAACATTTAAAATGTAAAGATATTTGCTAACAAGTATTTAAGTTTGTTGATTGTTGTAATTTACGTACAAACAGAGAATTTAAGTTGTAAAATTGCAAACTAAAGGAAGAAAAAAGTCTGGATAGTAAACAATATTTTTATAATATCTTTTATGGTAAATAATAAACATTTTTATTTTGTTAAACGTTAAGAACTTAGAAAACACTTCGGCCCTTATTGTGAGAAAATTTCGATCTTCGACTGTAGTCGAAAGTAGTGATCGAACGAATTATGACGAGCAATCGACAAAGAATGTCCTTATAGTGAATATCGCTCAAAGTGATTTTTAAGATTTGAAACAACTTATCTAAAAATAAAAAACAATCGTTTATAATAATTTTTTATACTAAACTATTTCATCGAAAGCTAAATTCTGTTCGATAGAAAATACGTTGCTCAACGAAATTTTCCATGCTCATAATATGAATTGAACATTCGATTTTCGATGTTCGGTAGCCCGTAAAGATTGAATGCAACTCATAATAAGGGCCTTAAAAATATATTTAAATTTTCTTTTTCATAAATTCTTATTTTATTCTATATTTGTCTGTGTTCGCACAATATGAGCCTTATTGATAAGATTCTTACTTATTATTCTTTGATCCTTATGTTGAATATATATTTAAAGTGATTAGACCGAGATTCTTCATACCATTTATCAGGCCTTTCATTTTGTTCAGGGATGGGTTTTAGACACGAAATTTACAATTTCGAATTTTCTTGTAAGACATCGGTTTCCTGCTGCCTAAAGTAGTTAGTGTGTTGAATGTTAAGCAAGTGACGATCTTTGAGAGCCCGATTTAAACTCCTGATATATATAAGTGTCTATTCTAATTAATTTCATAGCGCTCTTCTTTTTCGTCGAAATTTGAAGCAATGATTCGTCGGCAAAGTAAATCACTAGCACTTAAAAAGTAATGTGCCTAGTTAATACCAGAGGCGCTGCTAAGATGCTTTAAAAATTGACAAAATTCACAATGGCAGAGTTGTAAAAATGGAAAATAAAAACTAATTAATCTTTTCCTTTCTCTATCTATGTATCCTCTCACTTCACCAGCTGTACTTATACTTTCTCTCCCGCTCTCTCTTTCTCTCTTTGACGTGGAACTTCAAAACGTCAGGGAATTATCACACTGTCCTCTCATTTCAAAAGCTGATCCAATTATAAAAATAAGTGATTCGATTTGCTTGACATTTACCCGCTCCTTGGTAACGACGAAAATCGGTTGTAAAGTTTTTGTTTGAGGCACTTGAACTTAATATGCTTTTGACGACGTAATTCTCAATAACATTTTGAAAGTTTTGCTATCAGCGTATACGTATAATGTTTTGGTTGAAGTCTTCCGATGAGTTGCGTAAGCAGAAACGAAGAGAGGTGTCTTAGGACACCCGGCCAGAGCTATGCTGCTTAGCTATATAAAACAAATGTAAAGTGTTAAATAACAAGGCAATACAATTATTTGTATTTTGAAAACTATTTATTTAATATTCATAAAATCTATGAAACAAAATAAATTCGCCGCGAATACATATTTGCATGTTTTGACATTTCGCATTTGTAAATGCAGAGTTAGCACTCCTGTTTTTGTAAAGTTCTTATTAGTAAATCATCTGGCATCTCCATCTTTACGAACAGAGAAAAATAAAGAAAACGAAAACTTAAAAATGTAAACCAAGAAATCAAAACAAAAATAATTTTATTAACTGTAAAAGTGTCGATTCTCTTTGTTACGAAAATAACGTCCCAGCTGCTGTGTGTGAGATAAAGAGCATAGCTCTAATAATTATTAATACATTAAAGACTTAACGTCAGATAAATATAATTCGGTATTTTTAAATGCCCGTAGAAATATATTTTATTTGAGTAATTTAAGCTCTATGGCGTTTTTTTGTATAGAATTATAATTAATTTAATTTATTTTCAAAAAGTTCAATTAAAATATCATATCAAAAATATTTTACTTCATGCATTAACACATTTAAAACTAAAATTTTATTGTCTGTCTGTCTGATGCGACCTCTTAGTTTATTTGCTTTAACAGTTTCACTTGCCTTTCAGTTAATAGCCTGTATTTATTTTCAAAATTAATGTTTATAAATTACAAAATGTTAAAATTTAAAGCATTTGCATTTTATAATTTTACAAACATAAGTTTGCCAAATAAATTAAAAAATTTGCAAGGCTAATGCAGCACATCACATAAAGATAAAACCACAATTCAATGAATAATTTTAGTCACGTTTAAATTTCATTTGTTGAATTTTCCATTACGAATGGAAAATTTTCGAATTCAATGCGACTATTTGTAAAGCAAAGATAGACAGTGAGTGGCCTCTAAAGCCACAAAATAATGTAAAAGTAATAAATCTGTATCTTTTAAAACAATGAGAAAGAGAGAGGAGAGAAGAGAAGACGTATGAGTGAAGAGGAGTTGGAGGAGAGAAGAGAAGAGGATTTAAGGACTTGGTTACCCTGTTACAGTACCAATTAAAGTACATAAGACGAAAACAGCACTCAGAAAAATTTCATATTAAAATCTACGTAGGCTAGCTTAATTAAAATTTTTTTTTTGGAATGATTTTGCTTTATATGTGTTTCGTGTTGATTCAACATGATTTACAGTAGTCTTCAAAGAAAATTTTTCCTTTTGAAATAACTTTATTACATATTGATTTAACATTCCAGCAATAATAACATTCCAGGGAATAAAATAAACATCTGTTGCGAGTCGAACATGCTATTGTGAATTGTATTTTTTACTTTTTGCGTGTATTTTTTTATAATTTTCTTAATAAATTGTTATTATTCAGCAAAGTGAATAGCATTTTGCTCCAATTTATTGTGCTTCTTTTTTTTATTGCCAAACAAAAAACATTTGTGAAAAAATACACATATTTTTTGGGGAAAAACTCAGAGGAATAAAAAACGGGTGATGCCATATTTTTTTTCGAACATGCGAGTTTTTTCACGTGGAAATAATTCACGATTGCAACTTTAGGGAAAAGGGAAATATTTCGAAGGAATATATATTCACGATAGGGGTGATTATTTATAATAAATTTAATATGAATTCCAATCAACATTTTTCCATTTTAATTTTACATTGGTATATATTTACTTTTCTGTGTGAGTGCAGTTTTTTTTATCATATAAGGGGTTTTCAAATTTATGTTCTTTTCTGAACCTTTTAATTTAATTGCATAGAAATTATACCACAAGTCATTTTTTGTACACTTTTACCAATGAATTATTTTCAAAATAAACAGCTTCCAAAAAAAAAAATTGGAAAATTGCCAAATATTTTTTAAATGCTTTTTGATGGCAGCCCGCTTGAAAAAATTTTTTTTTTTGCAATTTCGCTGATTGGACACATCTTAAGCACATTGCTATAAAACCATATATCTCACTTATAATTCTACTATTGTGATATTTAACCAGACCACAAGATGTTCTAGTTTTTGAAAAGAAACTATTAAATATAGCTTCATCTCATTCGCTTTTTAGCCACCATTTGGCTATTTTCACACCATCTTAAAATAGCACAGCTGGCGTTAAAACCAAAAAAGTTTCACTTTAGCTGCTAAAGCATTTTAATTAGAATCCTGTTGCAGTATTCCATAAAAAACACAACCAAAAAAATAAATAAATCTAAAAGCACAGAAAAATATAAAAACTGCAAGTAAACAAATTTTTTTGCTGAAAGTATAGGCAGCGAAATAAAAAAAAAAAATAAATAAAAAATAAAGAAATGTTTTAACGAGAGCAACATAAAACTTCCACAAGAATAATTCCCAACACAACAAGCTACAGTGCAAGAAAAAAATTTATTACATTCTAGGCCTACATACCCATCTATGTACACATGTACATACGTATTGGGCCATCGTGTTGTGACTAAACAAACACCGGCACTTTCAAAGGAAACCAATGAATTCGTTTGCCGCAAATGGCAACAAATTTCTAACTATACAGATTAGCTGAGAAAAAAAATTGGGTTAAGATTATTTTTAAAACTAATCTGTTAACGCTTGAATACTCGAGGCACTCTTGTTTTTATTATAGCTATGCTCTTTATGTTACGACACAGGAGCTAGGACGCGATTTTCGTAACAAAAATAATCGTTACTACTAGAGTTATAAAAAAATGTATTTTGTTTTGATTTCTTTGTACTTAAAACCAGAGTACGAAAATAAACGAACCAATTTGTTTGATTTTGTGTTGTTTCGTTCTTTAAAGTGTGTGAAACAAAAACAAAACAAAAAAAAAATGAGAAGGATTGCCCAATTTGTTTTGGTATTGTTTTTGCACATGAGCACAAACCAGAGAACACAGCCGAACGGCTGTAAGCCGGCTAATAGCCGCCGCCAGCCACGAACAATACATTAATTTTATCGTACGCCGATAATTAATTTTATCGTACGTAATCAATATATAATACAATTTTATTGCATTGTTATTTAATACATTAAATTTGTTTTATATAGCTAAGCAGCATAGCTATAAACGGGTGTCCTAAGGCACCTCTCATCCTTTTTTTTTATTTTTTATGCAAAGATGCCAGCAAAAACTGCAGCAGTCTGCAGGCTTCAAAAAAGGCCTCCATAAGACGTGCTTTTTGTTCCACATGTCTCACTTGGAACTTCTCTATTTTCCAACGTAAAACCAAGCTTCTTTCGAAGTAGTAAAGATGCATGCATTGTAAAGGACAGCAATGTAGCTGAAGTGCGCTTGCTAATCCATAATTGACCAAAAATTCTGCTTGCGTGAATTAAAAATAAATTAAAAATGTCTAATTTTATACAAAATAAAACCATACTTTTATATCACCAACCAAGTGACCTAACTCTTTCATTTTATTTTCTTAATATTGTTTTGGCACTTTATTTTTAATTTATGTCCATTTTTTAATATTTTTCATTGTTTTTCTCATTTTGCAAACATCGCTCAGATTGTATTTTTCAATTTATTTAATAGTTTTTTTTTTTCATTTCGCTTGAAGGAATATATATAATTTAAGTTAAAGGCAACATCGACCATACCTTTAACTGAAACTAAATGAAGTGGAATGAAAACAAAAACGAAAAGTCAAATGGAATGTTTTGCGGTATGTGGCAAGCGAGCTAAGCTAAAGAAGAGTGTGCTATGTGTTTTATTTTTTTTTTAAATTATGGGCCAGAATATTTTATTAGTTTTCTTTTGTTAAAATATTTTTCAATTCAATTGAAAGACCAGAAGAAAATTTATTATGATTGGTCGAGTGTTTTGGATGTTTTTTGGTGATGTAAATTACAAATTACCTTGTGAAAGGCTGAAGTTTTCTAATAAGGACAGTGTGCTGGGACGCAGTGGCGCTGTCAGCCCTCTTTTATTAAAAAAAAATGTGCTGTGATACAGATAGCCGTCTTTTCCAAAAGAAAAGTGTGTTGCAACACAGTCAGCCATCTTTTCTATTAAAAATGTTTGCTGTGACACGTTGACTTTTCTATAAAAAAAGTGTGCTGTAATGAATTCAGCCATTTTTTCTATAAGAAAAGTGTGCTGTGACACAGTAAGCCATCTTTCCATAAGAAAAGTTTGTTGTGACACAACAAGCCATCTTTTCCATAAGAAAAGTTTGCTGTGACATATTCCGCAATCTTTTCTTTAAGAAAATTTTACTGTGGGAATGTCTATAACAAAAAGTGTGCTGTAACACAGCCAACTAGCTTTTGTATCAGAAATGCGTGATGAATGCACAGTCAGCCTTTTCTTTCTTTACTATTAAAAACGTGTGCTGTAACACATGCAGCCATCTTTTTTATAAGAAAAGTGTGCCGTGACAAAGTCAGATCTTTTTTTTGTATAATAAAAGTGTGCTGTGACAGGATTAGCCATCTTTTTTATATGTACATTCATATATACATACATATTGTTGATTGTATTAAAACAAGTAGAGTTCGGTTATAACAAACAGCATGCATAACTTTCTTGGTCTATAGCTGATAAAAATTTATCATCACAAAAAACAAAACTTCGGCAGAGCCGTTGTCAAAATTTTGTTAATGCCAGCATACATGCGAATACGTTGCGGTTTTTTTTATTATAATAAATAAATCAGAATTTATTTGTCATCGTGAAGATACTTTGTCACAATTCATGCAATATTTCACGGAAATTTATTAAACTGCTTTTATTTGATAAAAACGTTCATATATTTTTTTTATTTATTATTTGTTTTCTAAAAATTATATAAAAATTTTAGTTTTTGCAAACAAATTAATACTTTAAACGGTTTTTTTAATGCAGGCAAATTTGCCTGAGCTTGAGCTCTGGAAAAATTATCTTGACACTGCTATAAAAAACCGTCTATACCTGATACATTTTTATCTTGATAATGATTTGACTTTAATCATGATAGAAATTCGTTATAACCGAACTCAACTTTATCAACAAAAGTTTTCCATGTGAAAACTTTCAATGCCAATATTAAAACAAATGAACTAACAAAAAGAAGAATAAGAGAAAGAAAAATACGGGAAATTTGTTTCAAACGACACTCACAGGTGCACTGACAACTTCAAATGAGTGGAAAAAGAAGAAGAATACTACTACATGCGGTGCGGTGGTGCGTAAATGTTTGTTTTTTTTGTCTTTGTTTGGCAATTTCGTAATGTAAAGTTCTCGCTGCACATTTGATTGGAATTATTTAGTATAATTTCAAATTAAAGGTGTGTATAAAAGAAAATAATGTTTAAGAAATTTGAGCTGTTACAAAACACAATTTAAATTAAGTTTGTGTACATACATACATACATGAGGACTTATTCATAAGAAATATTTTTGATTTATTAATAAAAAATTTTATCAAACAATTTGCCATAAAAAATTTGTTTAATAAAAAATCGATCTTATGAATTAAATGGATATACATATTATAGATAAAAAATTTAACAAACAGAAACTTTAAACGATTGCAAAAAAATACAATAAAATTTTGCTAGTTACACAGTGTAACAGAATCGGAAAAAAATTGGAGAAGAGAAGAGACGCAAGAAATTGATCGATCAAAGTTGAACTTTGGTGATGAAAATATATTAAATTAAAAAAATGTTCGCACTAATTCGAGTATGGCGGATAACAATTTGAACAGGTTTTTTTAAGTTTCCACAAACATAGTCCCATAATTGTAAAATCGACTTATTCAGTCAGGTTCATTATGAACATCAACGTGCGGTTGATAATAGAAATTTTTGCAACAAAGTTGAGAAATCAGTATTACGCAATGCCAGCAGTTGAAGAGAAGTGGCAACCCTAACTTTTTAACGGTTAGCTACAAAATCACTATTGTGAATAGCTATTAAGTGAATTTTAGTTCTCTCTTTTGCAACTACAATAGCGTAGCAAAAATAAATAAATAAATAGAAATGTATAAATAAATATCGTTAAAAATAAAGAAAATTATTAATTTTATGCAGAAGGCACGTATTATGAGTAACAAAAAGCAAATTGTAAGGGTTGTAAGCTCATTTTGTGCATATTATTTTGGTCATTTGACAAACGCTTATTCACAATAGCTAATATCTACTCAAGCATTCACAAATTTATAATAATAACACAGTGGGAAAAGATAGTGAATAGTAAAGGAGAAGGTAATGCACAGCATGTATGTATAATTTTTCATTCCAGAATTCATTACTGTTAACACCGAACATGTCCTAGGAAAATAATGAGTTGTTTTAATACGTCCGAGGAATGAATTCTATAATTCATAACACTCGTCACAAGCAAAAACTAAACATTATTTTTCTGCAGATGTGGTAATGCACGTGGTAATCAATCACCCTTATTCCAGTTGACGACATCGACGTCACTTTAACACAATAACAAAAAATTGTGGCTTGTGTACCCGTTATCGAAAACAACTGACTCCTGTTGGTAGCTTTACGCTATTTTCTAGACCTAAGGGAACAGAAATATGTAGATTGTCAGTAGCACAAAATTGTTCCCGAGAGCGAGTAAAAAAGTGCCAATTTTTTGGTATTGTTTGGAAGTGACGTCGATGTCGCCAACTGGAATAAGGGTGATTGTGTAATTATTGTGTTTGATAAAAATACCCTCTCGTTTCTAATGTAATGCATTGTCTTGCATTGGAAAATAATACATTATTTCTCCCATTATTTATGTAACTAATGCCTAATTTTACAGCTGGGACAATGCGTTCGTAAATGCATCACTGCTCTGCATCATACGTGCAAACTGTTTAATTTAAAATGCAATACAAGTTCGCTGATAATTTCTTTTAGTAGTAATCATATTTAACATTTATGCGTTCATTATCTACCTCAGTGAAATAGTTTAGAACATTCAAATTTATATTTGCAGCGCAGTGATGCATTTACGAACATACCCACTATTTCAATTTTAGTTGACAAATTTGTGCACTTTTCATAATACTCGAATAGGACAACCGAAGTTAGGCTGATTAATTCTCTAAAATATAATTTTTTTTTATAACTTATAGGGCCATTATTACAACTTAAAGTTAGTTAAAAGTAAGATCGGACGTATAAAACGCTATCCATTATTATAAATGTAATTCAACTTGCCTTTAACTTAGCGCTCACTTTAGTTTTAACTAAATTTGTACTGATGAACAACTTTTTATACGTCGGATAAAATCCTACTTTTAGCTAACTTTAAGTTATAATAATGGCCCATAATGTTTTAGAGAAATATAAAATATTAAATTGGAAAATTAACACAAATCGAAAATATTCATAAACGATTGCATACTATCAAAGTATTTTTTTATTTTATTTTTTCAAGCGAAATTCCTCAAACTTGCATACTTTAACTCAAATAATCATTTTGATTACTTTACGTTAAACATGAATCATATCCCTAATTAAAAAACTTGCAGAACTTTTAAAAATTTAAGTTCCATTAACCATCATTAATTTTGAAATCAGTCAGTCGTCTTTTAGCTATCGTTTTAGTTTTTTGGGCTTTTAAAATGTTAAGTGCTCTCAAATGTGCCAACTATACAGAAAATTTAATGCTTGGAGTTATTTTCCGTTTTTTTCTTCTTTTCTTAAGTGTTTATTATGAGCACACTAATTTTATTGCCTTTCCATGGGCAAAATGTCAGACAGCCAGCAAGGCAAAATGCCTAAAAGCAAAATTCCATTGGCTGTTGTCATATTTTATTTTGCTTAGCAAATCCTCTACGAAATATTAGAGAAAACAACATAATTTTTCAAGTACTGGCGGCTTTGATAATAAAAAAAAAATTATATAATTTTTTTATTGCATTTCCTTTATGTTGCAAATATCTTATTTTCATACTTTGCTATAAATGTTTATCAACTATTTGCTGCATCAACAAAATATGTAATATGCGGCATTAAGTCTACAAAGGCAATGTGTGGAGTGAAGTGCTAGAAAATTATGAAATTTTTAGTTTGTCTTAAAATGTGTATGTGAATCAGGTTTATTATGAACAGCAACGTGTGGTTGCTAAGAGAAATTTTTGTAACAGTATTGGGAAATGCCAGTAGTTAAAGAGAAGAGGTAGCAACCCTAACTTTTCAACGAGCAACTACAAAATCACTATTGTGAATAGCTATTAACAGAAATTTAGTTCTCTTCTTTGCAACTAAAATTTCGTAGGAGAAATAAATAAATAGAAATATATAAACAAATATCGTTAAAAATAAACAAAATAATTAATTTTATGCACAGGGCGGGTGCTATGAGCAACAAAATGCCAATTGCAAGGCTTATTCACTGCATCTTATTTTTGTCATTTGTCAGCTGTTATTTTTTTTTCCTTCAAACTCATATTCACAATAGCGAATACCTACTTAAGCATTTACAAATTTATCAACTGGTTTTCGTAATAACTATTTCAACCTTAGTTGACAATTTTTTGCACTTTGCAATCTGATTATGAACAGCAACTAGCGGTTGATAAAATACATTTTTACAACAAATTTGATAAATCACTATAACGAAATCCCAGCGGTTGACATGAGGTAGCCACCTTAACTTTTCAACAAACAACTACAAAATCACTATTGTGAATAGCTATTAACGGAAATTTAGTTTATTCACTCGAAATGTAAGTAGGGCCTGTGCCAAACGGTAGCAAAGTACTAGTGTAAGCAAATTTTTGACACAACATAGAAATTTTTGACAAGCAGCAAATAAGAAGCATGGTATCATGAAAGCTAAAACCACCGCCGTCGCGGTATATATATTATATAATATACATATAATTTTTGCTACAAATATATTGTTTTATGTAAAAATATCGTTCTAAAAAATTGTTGGTAGCCGGCGGCTTGTAGTCAAATTTTTTGTTTCGCCGCCGCAGCGATTTTTTAATCAGCTTCTTTCTATGCTAAGGCGAATTTGTCGAAATTTTACATTGTCAAAAAATATATCATTTGGGACAGCAGAAAAATGAAATTTTTCCCCACAGGCAAATATTATTTTACCATAGTATTTTTCTACCGTTTGGCACACGCCCGTAGTAAATAAATAGAAATACATATATAAATAAATATCGTTAAAAATAAGTAAAATAATTGATTTTATGCACACTGCGCGTGTTATGGGCAACAAAAAGCAAATTGCAAGGCTTATGAGCTCGATGGAAGCAAAGCCGGACATCGCAAAGGCACTGTGCTCAAAAGTGGTTGGTGGAAAAAATGGGAGGAATATACCACGGAGTTTAATAATTTAGGTCTACTTAAATGAAAATGTCTACTAATTTTTAAATTCATTCTGCACATTCACTGCATTTTATTTTTGTCATTTGTCAGCTGTTATTTTTCCTTCAAATGCATATTCACAATAGCCAATACCTTACTTAATCATTCACGAGCCTTAAAGGCTCAGGTACCCGACTATAATGTAAAGTAACTGCAACAGTAGGAAACAGCTGATAGATATTGTTATGTGAAAAGTAATGCAACTGGTTATAGAGATGTAATGTAACGTAACCTACTCTTAATATAAAAGTATCGATCAGCTGTTTCCTACGTTGCAGTTACTTTACATTACAGTCGGGTAACTGATCCTTTAAGGATTTCATATATTTTGAATGCAAACTTGGGGAGAGAGAGAGAGAGAGAGAAAGAGTACAGTGGTGATATATTTTAAATTATTTATTTTATTTGGGCTATTGTTCTGTTACAAATTTTTTCGATTATGTAATTTTTGTTAAAGTTTTCTGTTTGTAAAAGGTTTTCTGCTATATTTTAATTTTTTCCCTTAAATTAGCAGCAGTCCAAGTTTGCCTTGCAATCATTATGATGTTTACAAATGCATTCAGTTTCCTTTTGGTACATTTTCTTGTTCTGTCTTATTTTATACTTTCTTCTCAACTCTGTGTATAACGTTTTCCTCTTCCTACTAAGGAAAAATAAAACAACGCAATTAAACAAGTCATACTTAAAACTATAACTCAACTGTATATAACTTTATACGAGTATACTATTCATATTAAGTACAAAATAGTTGACTTCAGATGAATGCGTGCGTGGTAAATTTATCCTGTACCCTTTGTTTATGTCTTCCTTTCATGCATCCAAATATTTTCTATAGCATTTTTTCTTGGGCTCTTTTTCATTTCCTCCAGCATCTTTAGCCCTTTTGTTATGTGCGGGAATCATTTAGTTTTTGTAGTCTTACCTGCTTTTGTCTATTGAAGTTAGTTTGAGTTGCTGATGTGCAGTAATTTCGAAAATATTTCCCTTCACTTTTATACTTACATATGTATGTATGTATGTGCCCTTAGTTATGAAAGTGCTCTAAGTCATATATTTCTTTGGTCGGGATATTTAGTAGATTAGATTTGAACAAATCAAAATATATATTTATATTATACAACATTTTAATTTAGAGTTGTTGTTATTAAAGCTTTTTCAATGTTTATTTAGACTTAGCCCACTTTCAGAATTAAGGGCACATACATATGTATGTATGTATATACATACATACATAGTTCGTTTGTTGGTTGTTTGGGCCTGGCTTTTCTCCATCATTGTTACAGTAATTGAGTCTTTTGAGTATTTTTTGACTTTTTATGCTTATCATTTTTGATTTTGAAGAGAAATTTAAGGAAACATAAAACCAAGCTTTTCATATACCTATGGAAATTAAAATTAGAGAAAACTTTTTTCTAATTTCTGATTATATTACTTTACAAATAAAATAAGATTAACATACATATGTAAGTTGTATGATGACCGAATTAAGTATTAAATGTATTTAGGATTTATTATTTAACAGTCTTGGGTTAGATGATTCACAACTGGTTGCCACGACGTCTACTCCGCTACTGTATATACACGTCTTAAGGCTCAGTTACCCGACTGTAATGTAAAGTAACTGCAACAGTAGGAAACAGCTGACCGATATTGTTATGTGAAAAGTATGCAACTGGTTATAGAGATGTAATGTAACGTAACCTACTTTTAATATAAAAGTATCGATCAGCTGTTTCCTACGTTGCAGTTACTTTACATTACAGTCGGGTAACTGGGCCTTTACTCTTACAATACTGATTGTGCTGGTCTTGAACCAATACTCTTTCTCTGCTCTACACAAAACTTACTCTGCCGACGTTCACAGTTTGTACAACAATAATGACACACTAGCCCAATTCACAATTTTGTGCAAATGGTATTGCATCGTAGCATGTGCAAAATGGTAGAGTATATTGATACTCACCACTAAGAATTGTTAAGTGGTGAGTATCAATATACTACACCATTTTGCATATACAACGATGCAATACCATTTGCACAAGATTGTGAATTGGGCTAATGACTTTACTTTTACACACTTTTGCACGACTATCAACTGCTTTCACCTGAGATTTTTTCTTTCTCCTCAATAATGAACTGAACTCGTAATAGACAATTCTTCACAATAAACAACCGAACTTCTGAATGACTTTATGTTAGACCGAACTGCCAGCAGATGCGTCACCCTTTTTATACTTAAAAAAAGGCTTCCAGAATATAACAGCAACGTCTAGACAATCTCAGCATCTTGATAAGTAAGACAGACCATCTTATAGGATGTGCCTTAGAGAAGAGAGGAATTTTCCTCTTACAGGTATTTTTACATCATTAGCATAAGCAACAAGTCTTGCACCCACTCGATTCAGGAGATAACAGCACGGGACTTTGAGTCAGCTTTCGCAAAAGTGGCAAAAGAACTTCTCCCGCGAGTGATTCTAAAACCAAAACCAAAACCTAGAAGTGATATTATCCTTCTGTGAAGTACTTGCATATTCCTACCTTTAACCTCCTAAATTTGCTAAGACACCAACAACTATTCCAACTGGAGAAATGTATTGTATTGTATTGACTGTTATTTTAATAAAATTCTTGTTTGTTGCATGTTATGTTGCTACAATTGCATTTTATGTTCATATAAACTTTCTTAATATACCAAAAACTGTCAGCCGCAATTAATTAAAGCCAAACACTAACTTTATTCATTAAATATTTAACAACCAAATTTATTAAATACCTAAAACTGAGTATATTTGCATTTGAAAGCCATTTTATTATCTTTTAGAAATAAAGGAGTACTTATGTCAATTCAATATTTTAATTAAACTTTTACTCTGAGCCATCTTAAGCAGTTCATTCTCTAAGTGCTTAAAATTTTGCAACACATTTACTTGTTTTTAAATGCATAATATTAAATTAATTTCAAAAGAGATGTCATTTCCTTTTTCTTTTGCATTAGTGATACATAACCTTTCAAACTCTTTTCATAAAGTTGCTGAAATATATAAATGTGCATTTGTGTACTATCATATATGTAAATGTATTGAAGTTGGTTTCAAGTTTTTTTTTATTCTTATTGTCGTACAGCTTATAAATATTCAAAATAAAACTAGCTTTTCTATTGGACAGTAGTGGTATAAAGTTGAAATAATTGTTGGGTTAGTAAATAAATAGAAATTGTATAAATCAATATCTTTAAAAATTAACAAAATAATTGATTTTATGCACAGGCATGGTGGAAGTAAACCCGGTCAGCGCAAAGGGACTCTGCTCAAAAGCGGTTGGTGAACAAAAAAATTCGAGGACTATACGAAAGAGCTAAATAGTTAAGATTCACCTAAATGCAATTTTCAGCACGTTTACTGCATCTTATTTTTGTCATTTGTCAGCAGCGTGACCTTTTGACCGATTAATGTTGCACATTTTCACTTTTTCTACTGCCTTGCCACTTTTAGCCTCCCTTTTTTTAGAGTGAATTAAATAATAATACATTAAAAATACAAAGTTTAGTGTAGTTTTCTCGTTTTTTTAATTTTGCCCCTATTATTTTATAAATCCCTATTTGGTGCCACACTTTTTGAAAAATGTCATCGGTCACCCTGTTCGTCAGCTGTTATTTTTTCCCTTCAAAGCATATTCACAATAGCGAATAACTATTTACTAAAAGTGAGCGCAAGCCATGAACAGTATTGTATTCAAGAGCGAATATTGTTTGTAGTGGTGATCGTAATTGAGTGTAAAGCAAAAATAGAGAACAAGGAAACAAAAAACACACAAAACCATTCTACAACAGTTGAATAGACAGTTGTGTCAATATTTTTGTTGCACACTTCATAGTGCACCATACTCCATTTCACATACTCAAAATTTTACAAAAATATTAAGTGATAATAAATCTTTTTACAATTACATACATACATATATCCATAGTGAAAGATATTAAGGGGTTTTCATTAGAACTCTTAAAATTGCCATTTGTGCAATTGGGTAAACTTGCGAGACTTGTTTCACGAAGCCCCCTTTGAACTTTTGGGCAAACAGTTTATGTAAAATTGAAACAAACGTTAAAAAAATTAATTTAATAAAAATATAATAATAAAATTTAAAGCAATTTTTAATTTAAAAACATATTTATATATTTCTACAAAAATAAAAGAGTGTGTGTTTGTGTCTAAAAGGTTTGTGTAAATAAAGTCCCATACAATTGTTGACATTTTATTTACGAGAGTGTAAAAATGCACAATTGCAAGACTTTTGAACATTCTCATGAAAACCCTTACTATTTTTATTGGTTATTTTTTTAGAGTCTTAACCCTACGTCTCCAATAGCCATCGACTTGGACATGACATGAACATGGCGCCGGCAGAGCAACTGTGAAAAAATCATTAACTTCTTTGTTGTGGTGAATACGTGTGATGTCCATGTTCAGCCATATCAAAGTATTTTGCGCTAGTGCAATAAAGATGGAATATTTACCAATTTTGTTCTGTCTCTTTTCTTTCTATTGAAAATGATTGCAGACTGAGAATCTCATGGCGAACATTGTTGCTCAGACATACATATGTTCAGGCATCCATGTCAGAGCATGGACGAAAGTTAGACATGAGCGGTTCCCACTAGCCATTTGCTATGTCCGACATGATGCCCATACCAAGTTTATGGCTTGTGGAGACCTCTAGTAAATTAAATAAATTATTAAACAGAACAGTATAGCATGCGAACGCTCAAATAATATACATACGTTGTTTGTTTTTTCCTTTTACACATACAAATACTTTTACACATGTGTGCTCATTTTACAATTGTCAATCGTTGTGCAATAGTGAAATATGCTTCGACACTATAATAACTAATGCCCTTGCTTGGCAGATAAACAAATGCTGTTGCATGCTTTTGTTAAAATTGAATTATAAGAACACTATAAAATCAAGAGCACTAAAAAGTGAGAACAATTCAATAATGTACATCATGAAGATTAAGCAAGCAAACAGTTTGTGCTCAGCTCTACTACTTACTCATTCACAATTTTCCCAACTGGTTATCCTAATCAGGTTTATTATGAACAGCAACCATCAGCTGATTGAAAAGTGCAAAAATTAGTCAACTAATGCCGAGTACACTCTATGGCATTTTTTGACATCGCATATACTGGTGGCAAGGTTTGTCAGTTCTGGGGGTCTACTCTGTAATTCGAAACGAAAGACAATACTTTCGAATTTACAGCATACAAATTCGAAAGCATTTTCTTCCGTTTCCAATTACAGAGTAGACACCCTGATATTTTTCGTTGTGTGGCATTGCTTTCCATATAAGAAACATAATGGGAACGGCGTTGCACATATTTTGAAAATGACACCATAAGAAATGCCAGATGTGTACTCGGTATAAGGTTAAAATAGTTATTACGAAAACCAGTTCATAAATTTTGTGATTGAGTAAGTAGGTATTCGCTATTGTGAATATCCCTTTGATGGGAAAAAGAACAGCTGACAAATCACAAAAATAAAATGCAGTGAATGAGCATACAAGCCTTACAAATTGCTTTTTGTTACTCATAATACGCGCCCTGTGCATAAATTCAATTATTTTGTTTATTTTTAAGCCTATTTATTTCTATATTTCTATTTATTTATTTATTTTTCCTACGATATTTTAGTTGCAAAAAAGGGAACTAAATTTCCCTTAATAGCTATTCACAATAGTGGTTTTGTAGTTGCTCGTTGAAAAGTTAAGGTTGCCACCTCCTTTCAATTGCTGGCATTTCGCAATACACGAGGGAAAAAGAAAATTGTATGTTCCCCTCGTCTCTCTCTCCGACAAACTAATCAGCTTAGCAATAAGACTTGCTTAGTGTAAATTAGGACTAGTCAGATGTAAGATCAACATTCCAAGTTCGAAAGCTCCCATTGAAAGAACTCTTCTCTTAAGTTATAGTTTCAGTAGAAGTAGTTGTGTATTAAAATATTATGGAATTTGGGGTTGTTCCTTTACAGCATCTTGTTAACTTCTTGGTTACCATACAAATTTGTTACTTCATCAATACAGAACATTTGTGTGTGTATTGGACACAAAATCTGCAATATTTGTAACATTAAAATTTTTTTAGAAGGCACCTGCAAAATTATTAAGCTAAGATATGTATGTATTTGCATTACTAATGCCTTCGGCTTACTCAAGAGTCTCATAAAGTAAATGATTATACTTTCAATAAATACTAGAGAAGCATATAAATGATTGATAAGTAATTGGAAAATCATTGGAGAATGAAATCGACTCCAACAGTAAAATTTGTGTTGTTACAAGTTAAGGAAATTGCAACAACCGCTCAGTAAAGGGATGAAATGTTTGAAGTAGATCAATAGTTTATTGAAACATCATCAAGACTCTTATGGAAAATTATGTACATATATAATTAGGACAAGTGGTAGTCAAGTGTAACGAATGTAATCCTAATAAATTTAAATCTTTAAATTGTTTAGTTATTCAGGTATTTCATAATGAGATATTTCTCATTAGGGTTTTTGTTTCAAAATTTATTTTGAAACAATGTATTTCTAAATTAATATTTTTTAAATTATTCTCGCAATAATTTATTTCCGTTATTTCTTGTGGCTTAAAGTCAAAATTAATTAAATGTAACAGCTAAGGCATATCAAACAGGTGCTCTTACTAGCGAAACTAATCCTTAACAGCTGATTTTTAGGGTTCCGCACACCAAAGGTGAAAAGGAACCCTATTATGTTACGCTATGATGACCGTCAGTATGACAGTAAAAAAATTAAAGGGGGTTCCAAAGCAAGCAACGGAAAATATTGAAATTCTTATATAATATACAGACAATTATATATAAACACTTGAAATTTTCAAAGTTAGTGTACTTTTATGCAAAAGGGTATTCTATCAGTTAATGTAACTTTGTCCACTTGTGGTATGTTGGAAACCGTAAGAAGCAAACTCTTGAAATTTTCAAAAACCCTTAAAATAAAAAATCTCAAGACTAAGAAATTTAGAAACAAAAAATCGCGCAAATGAAAAATAGCACAAAAAATAAAATAAATTACCAAAATGCAAAAAATCACAAAACAAAAAAAAATCGCCAAAAAGCTAGAAAAAAAAATCGCCAAATCGAAAAAACCGCTTAAATGAAAAATAGCACTAAAAATAAAATAAATGACCAAAATGCAAAAAAATTACAAAATTAACAACATCGCCAAAAGCCGAAGAAATCGCCAAAACGAAAAAAGCGCCAAATGAAAAAGATCACAAAAATAAAAAATTGTGGAAAAAATAACAACAAAAAATCGTCAAAAACCGAATCACCAAAAAAAAAGAAAAAACAGTAAGGTGTCTATACTAAAAAATCGCCCGAAACCGAAACAATCGCAAAAACGAAAAAAAACCTCAAAACAAAAAAAAAAAAAAAATCGCCAAAACTAAAATAAATTGCCAAAAACCGAAAAAATCACCAAAACGAAAAACAAACGCCAAAATTAAAAAAAGCAAAAAAAAAAAAAACTGGAAAAAATCGCAGAGACGGATAAAATTTAAGAAAAAGCTTAAAAACTAAAAAATCCCCAAAAACGAAAATAATTGCCAAAACCGAATAAATTCAGTAAAGTGCGACTTTGACTCGCGCACGAAGGGTTCCGTACGTTGGGCTTTGAGCATTTTTTTTAATACAGTGTTTGTTACGTTTTTTTCAGCTGAAATAATTTTTTTTATTGTTTTTCGCTTTTTTCTCGTTTTGGCGATTTTTTTTTAATTTTGGCGATTTTTTTCATTTTGGTTATTTTTTTTTGCGATTTTTTTCATTTTGGCGATTTTTTTTCATTTTGGCAATTTTTTTAATTTTGGCGTTTTTTTTAATTTTGGCGATTTTTTCATTTTGGCGATTTTTTTTCATTTTGACGATTTTTTCATTTTGGCGATTTTTCCGGTTTTCCGCGATTTATTTTCGATTTAGAATTTTTTTTTTAATTTGGTGCTTTTTTTTCGTTTTGGCGATTTTTTTTTTGATTTTGGGGATTTTTTTTCGGTTTGGCGATTTTATAATTTTGAGATTTTTTTGTTTTACCGTTTTTGAAAATTTCAAGAAGTTTGCTCTTACGGTTTCCAAGATACAGCAAGTTATCAAAATTACATAGTCAAAATTACATTAACTGATGGTACACCCTCTAATTAAAATTTTTTAAATTTTAGTGTTAATTGTTGTAGTCTGTATAAAAATACACCAACTTTACAAATTTCAAGTGCATATACATACAATTGTATGTATATTACATGGGATTTTAACATTTTTCGTTGCTCGTTTTGGCACACCCTTTAATTTCCAACTCTCATGTATTTGTTGTTGTAGCGGCCAAGGGTCTACACACTGTGTCCAAATTTCAGGTACGTAGCTCTTACGGTTCTCGAGAAAATACCCTGTGACGGACAGACGGACGGACAGACGGACAGCGTAGCGAAAACAATAGGGTTCCTTTTTCACCTTTGGTGTACGGAACCCTAAAAAAGAGCCAAAACTAAAACCATCGCTAAAACAAAAAATTTGTATTGAAAAAAATTCACAAAAAAAATTGACAAAAACCGATAAAATCGCCAAAACGAAGAAAAGCTCTAAAGCTAAAAAATCGCAAAAAATAAATTAAATCGCCCAAAACCGAAAGAACGAACCACCAAACGAAAACCAAACGCCAAGAGCAGGTAAAAATCGCAGAATAAAGCTCAAAATTTAGAAAAAGCGTAAAAAATAAAAAAAACCCAAAAACGAAAATAATCACCAAAACCGAAAAAAAGAGACAAAACTAAAAACAACGCTAAACCAAAAAAAAAATTTATTGGAAAAAAACAAAACAAAAATCGCCCAAAACCGAAAAAATCGCAAAAAAACCGAAGAAATCGCCAAAACTAAAATAAATTCCCAAAAAACGAAAAAATCCTCAAAATTAAAAAAATAGCCAAAAACAAGAAAAAAGCGTTTAATTTTAAGAAAAAGCGTCAAAAGTAAGAAATCGCCAAAACTAAAAGAATAATCGCCAAACTGAAAAAGAGCCAAAACTAAAAACAACGCTAAACCAAAAAAAAAATTTATTGGAAAAAAACCAAAAAAAAAATCGCCCAAAACCGAAAAAATCGCCAAAACGAAGAAAAACTCCAAAACTAAAAAAAAATCGCCAAAACTAAAATAAATTGCCAAAAACCGAAAAATTCGCCAAACGAAAAACAAACGCGAATAGCCAGAAAAAATCGCAGAAACACAATAAATCGCTAAAATTTAAGAAAAAGCGCTAAAACTAAAAAAATTGCCAAAAACCGGAATTTTTTCCGAAAAAAAAGAGCCAAAACTAAAAACATTGCTAAAACAAAAACATCTTGTAAAAAAAAACTGAAAAAAAGAATCACCAAAACGAAGAAAAAACGCCAAAACTACAAAAAAGACTACAAAATCGCCAAAAAGAAACAAGCGTCAAAACTACAAAGTTCGTGTAGTATTACATAGTACGAGTATATATGTATGTCACATAATGTATGTTGGAAAGCTTTGTGTGAGAGTCAAAGTCGCACTTTATTAAACTTATTTAAATATAAATTCCTAAGCTTATGTCCGATATTGGTCGGGCCTAATAATTATATTTAGATTTAAGATTTGATTACTTATTGTTAGTTCATTTTTGAAGATACAATAAATAAATTAAAAAAAAAAAAAAAAAATAAAAAAAAAAAAAATATAAATTCCGGGTCATGAAAATTTCACATGCAATTCGAAAAATAATAAAATAATGCTAATCTTACTCTTTACCTTTGATAATACTGCTGGTGAGAGTGCATGCTTTAACATGCTGTTGCAAGAACTTTCGCTCAAAGTTCCCTGATATAAAACTACAGTTTAAGCACATTTCTAATCTTATCTTGCTCACCTATAATGCAGTTAGATATCCTTATTTCCTTTTGCCAAGCATTTAAATATTTTCGATTGAATTAAAATCACATTAGCCTAGTTTTCCATAAAAGATTCATCAGCACAAGTACAAATCTATGGCAGGCAGCAGCTCAAAGCCATAAATACTGCCACAAAGTCATTTTGATGAGATAATGAAATGACGGCTACAATTAATTTATTCGCTGACTGTGGAATGGGGTGCAGCACAGCACAGCACATCAGAGTGTAGTGGAGTTTAGTTGCGTTGAGTTTCCTAAGAGGATTATGGTGGTTATGACAATTGAGCAGAACTAAGCTGAATACAAATTCAATTATCGTTTCCTTTTTATATTCATGCTTTTTATTTTATTTTTAGCATCAGCATCATTCTTTTAACTAAGTTATTGTGTTTTATATATTCTATGCACAGTTTTTTCTTTCCATTTCATTCAATTTTATTTTCAGTTATCCTGTGGGTATAGTTTAACTTCCTTTTTCTTGTCACTATTTCTATTTTTGTTTGTTTTTTATTTTGAAATTTCTCATTTACTCGTAACTAAATTTTAATTGTCAAACAAATCAAATTTGGTTAGTATAACAATTGTTAGGGAATAGAAATTAACAATTCCAAAGAAGAGCTTATTTGGCTTCATTTCACAAGAAGATGTTGCAAATGCAACAAACGATGCATTTCATATGCATTCATTTTGCATTCCATTTTCTAATGGCGCCCTTAAGAAAAGTGTTTTAAGCGCAATCACGCACATCACGTTTGCCAAAGAAATGCACAAACAAACAAACAAACAAACAAACATCAGCCACAAGTTTATGGCAACAACAGTAAAAACATTTACGGCAAAGGATATGAAAGGCAGCCTTAAGGAAGGCGGCGGCGTTATCATAAAATAAATAGCGCAAAGCAGCAAAAGCACTTAAGAATATTAACTTGCCATGGGTTTAGTGTGCGATGTGTGTGTGTGTGTGTGTGTTTGTGTGTGTGTGTGTGTGTGTGTGTGTGTGGGATAGTGTTAAGAATTTCCGTATGGGTCACTTGAAGTGTTTATGCTAAAAGTGTTAAAGCCACAAAGTACTTGCCACATTAAGTAAACAGCAAGCTAAACCTAAAGCAGTGGCAACATAATCAGTCTTTGCTTAACTGACCTGCCATTATTAAATCATTTCAAGCCGTTAAACGTGTGACCCACTTTCTTATATTTATCTCGTACATACAAATATATATTTTTCTTTCGGTTCAATCAGGCACCACAAGTTGTACAACAAACTTACAACACTAGAAAAACAACAAGCATTTTGTTGGTAACAGTAGAACAGACCCAGCGGTAAATAGAAGGAATAAATAGGCCTTCTTTAAGGCCTTAGTTAGCAGACGCAAGGCCTGTTAGACCCATAGTTTCTTTTTTATACGCGGTGTGCATGGCGACCAAGGCCTGAGTGAAGGCCTACTTAAGTAGGCGTACTTTACGGTTTTAACGCAGCTTAGCATTTGTTAATATGATCATAAATTATAAAAGAAATTACTTCTGTGGCCCTTCCAAAAAAAGGGAATGGATAATGTGTAGCGGATTTTTTAGAAGGGAGTATGGTGGCCTTAAAGAAGGCCTTACTTAAAAGCCAAGGAAGAATGAGTATCGAATCTAAAAGAAGGTCTAAGAACCCCTTCAGAAAGACCTATTTGGTGCAGGCCTCGTGAATTTCATCGCTGAGGAACAATGTCAAAATTTCTATTAGTGTGTGTGTGTGCTTTTAACCACACATACATACTGACCCAACAACTTATGCAAAATCACACACACTGAAGCAAGATTAATGCAAAATTTGACATTTATCTGTGTTGTAAACATTAGCCAGCTGGTCTTGTGATGACACCTGATTGACATGTCTTCTTAAGCAATGAGTTTTTATATTATTATTTATTATTGTTTATTGTTTAGTTAGCTAAATTTATATATCTTACTTCCCTTTTCACAATGTGTTGTTAAGAGTTAACGTGAGCTTTAACTGACAGTTCTTCATACAAAACTTGCAGTTAAAATCTCTGTTATCTTTTAACCATACATTGTGAAAAGGTACGTTAAAGTTATATTTCCTGAAATAATGGAACATGATAGAATTTGTAATTCCACCACCAGGAACTTTTAATTTTTAGGGAGTTCAGAATAGCGTTTTAAAATGTGTCTTAATATTGCCACATTTCAATTTTAATACTTCAATATGGGCAATATGGCAAGCTTGTTGTTTTTGTTTGTGTGTAAATCAAATTTATTGCCAGGTGGCAATTTTAAAAGTATAAGAAGCATGTCATTTTCAATATGGCAACATGGTTAATATTAAACTTAACAAATTAAAACTATCAGCGCAGCTGTAGTTGATGAAAAAATATTTGTATTTTTTGCTGTTTTTAGGCATTTTGCAGAACAAAAGTTATTTTGATGAATTTATCCAACAATAATTTCTAACTAAACATTTTTTTTTTGTTATTCATTGAAAATTTGAAGATGCCACAATGTTGCCACATTAAAGTTTTAATATGCTCATTGTGAATTCCCTAATTGTGTTTTATATCGTTGCCTGCTCACAATGATAAGTTTAAGATGGCACAATATTGCCACATAAAAATTTTAAGATACTCATTGTGAATTCCCTAATTGTTTTAATTTTCACTAGAATTTCGCAGTCCTAAATTCAACTGAATCTGGGTTAAATTAAAAATCGGGGAATAGCGCATCATACTCGCGGTTCTTGAAATAAACTGAAATTCAGGACTTCGATACTCCTTCCGATTCCAGCGAAATTTTAAAAGTTTTTATGGTGAATTTTAATATTTTCAGTACGTTGTAGATTTGTATATCAGTGGCAAAACTTTTAACTTGCTATCTGTCAACTAGTTTCAGATTGAGTCACGACAACTGTCAAAAGTGGCGAGATAGTGAAAAGAAAAACAAACGTCTTATTGGAACATCCGTTATATTTCTCAGATGTTGCATCAGTCGTGGTACAACGAAGGCAAAAACGTGACCAAAATTTCCATTAGATTATATGTCCATTTTCAATTTTCCCGCTAAAATTTCAAATTATGTAATTTTAAAGCATATTTTTTTTCTTAAACTGCGTTGCCAACTAAAACAGGTTTCTGGGATTTATATTGCCTTAGTGTTAAAAACTAAACTGCAAAGAAAAATAATCAAAAAGCGAAAGTTGAAAGTTGATTTTCTGAATTTAGTAATTGAATACTAATAGGGACATTTACATTGTCTCGAAATCTAGTACTTACGAGATTTTGAGTCAAATCTTGCTGCTTTTTACTACAAGTAGATTTCCCATAAGAACAATATCTGTTTTGTCAGTAGATTTGTAGGAAATCTAACCAAAATCTATTATTTTTATTTATTTTATACCACCCTGTGCAACATATTTATAAAAAAAATTTAGTGTATTAGCTACGGTCTCTTTAAAAAGGTGTGTGAATTGGCTACATTTCAGCTTGGTTGTAGTTTTGGTAATTTTTCACTTAATGTATTTTGTTTTGGATAAAAAAAATCATGATAAATGTCAAAAAGAGTTGGTATAAACGGTATAGATTTTCATAAAGATTTTAATTGAAATCTGTTAGATTTTGTGCATGTGTAAATGCCTTATAAATAAAGTTTTCTTCTGTGAATAGTTCCTCTGTGTTAACGATTCGGTTAGGCTAAAATTTGTATTGTTCTGTAAGCCAAATTACATACGATAATTTTTCAGGAACAAATAACACCAAAGTTTATTGTAAATATTCTGACAAACACCAGCAGAACGGAACAATGTGCTGTTTTCGAAGGCATCATCAGCGTTCTTGTGTTTGGTTCACTGTGTATGGTGTCATTTGGTGTAAACTTCAGCTCTACATATATATTTTTCAATGCTTTTGAAAGCTTTTTTGTAATAAAAGCTCAATTTTACCATTACTAAATTTAGAACAGTGTTGCCATTGATGCTTGTTCTTTAAGAATCATGCATGTGTGTTAATTTGCTTATTTTTGTTTTATTTAAGGGAAACTTTTTTCTTCTCGTTTTTTAACTTCTTTTTTTATATTTTAATTTTATTTTTTAATATTTTTAACACCCGACCATAAAAGGGGTGTTATAAGTTTGTAGTGTTTGTCTGTGTATCTGTGTGTCTGTCCGTGTCCACGAACAGACCAGACTGCTGGACCGATTTTGATTTAGTTTTTTTTTTTGCTTGAAAGGTGACTTGATCGAGAACTATGTTTGAAGAAAATCGGTCCAGTCGCTAAGAAGGTATGTATATCGGAGGTTTTTATAATTTTTAATTTTTGTTATTATTATTAATATTAAATAAATTTACAAATTAATATTCCGGTTGTAACTGGCTGTAATTTTTTTAAAATTATTTTTAAACTACAATAATCTTTAATAATAAGGTCTCTGGTTTTCGTATAATAATATTGTAGTATAAAAAATATGAATGATTATTTAAATAATAATCTTGAGATTATTTTTGTAACCCACTCAGCGCCAAATCCCTTAAAGAACTATCAAATCAAAGAAAATATTTAAAGCTTCCTCCAACCTGTTTTCTATTGAATATCAACTGATATTTCTTCGTATTAGCCATTGCTGCTATAAGCTCTTGAAATACGACGAGTATGTACTTCTATTTTTTATCCACATTTCATGTAAAATTATTTTAATTTTGCTTATAATCTCTTTTTCTTTTTGTTCACTTGAGATGCAGTTTTGTTACAAAAAAAAAACTATTTCATTTTGCATATACAAATGCTTAAACTTCCTTTAGGCAAACTCTTGTATAATCGTAGTATGTAGTATATGTATCTTAAAATATGCAATAGGATTACAACTAACTTTCAAAAGTTTTTACATGCAGCATTATATAAATTATAGCTTTAGGAGAACAAAAACGAAAGGAAACAATATTTTTTTGTTAGTTTGTTGATGCTCCCCAGGAATACTTTTGATATGATAGAAACAAAAAGACAACAAATTTAAAACATATGTATACAGGTATTGTTTAAAATTCATGAACATATTCAAAGAGATGTGTTTCCAAAAGTTGCTTTAAAGCCATAAAATGTATGACTCTATGAAAGTAATTTTTATGATTTGCAAAAATTTACTTTAAGTATGAAAGAGAACCGCCCGCACACACACACACATTTCTACGAGTATGCATTTACACAGTGCACAAAAAATTAAAATACAAAAAGGATTAAAATAAAAATATTATCTTATTTTCTTTGATAAAATTTAAAGATAGATTTTTATTTTATTTTATTTTAACAGTGTTGACCATACATAAAGAAATTTAAAGAAATTGTTTTGTTTGATGATGAGTATTAAAATTAAAAGAATTGAAAACTGATTAAAAAGCAAGCTCAAGATTATATCCTTTTGGCGCTACAGCGCGCTGGATACCATCAAATAAACTCATCAAATTTTAATAGATATTTCCATCAAATCTATTGCTCAAATTTCCTATCTTGAACCAAAACTTTTCTGCATTAGTTATCTTACGTAAATCTTCATACGTTTTGCTGTTTGCTTTCTAGCAATTTAATATCATGGACAAATAATTTCTGGTTCGACAATTATGTCTTTGAACTCAGAAACCATTTCAAAATAATTTATGTCTTGTTTGGAATTTATAAAAACCGGGTCAAGCTTTTGATATTAAGTTGATCATCATCAGTTCATTTTACACAATTGTCAAGCTTGCAATTTTTATATGTACGTTCACAAAATTCATGTATGGAAATATGTATACAACACACATGCATAGAAGTGTGCTGAAACTCACTTTCAAAAAGTGGCATATTTTTTTTTTAAATTATACTAAGGGATAAATTAAAAAGAGGGTCATAAAAGTGTCATTGGCACGAAAAATTGTAAAAACTGATAATTTAGTGTCACAACGGCAACGCTGGCTGTTAGGCAACTCCCAGTTGATCAGATTTGTTCAGTGCTTGCCAAACCTTGCTGAACAAAAAAGTCAGCAACAGTTTGACATTCTAACTTGAAAAAAGGGTCAAAAGCAGGGACCGTAACGGTTATAATTTTTATTTTAATAATCACATTTTAATTATAATTTCTGGATTTTTATTTATCCCTCACAAAATAAGAGTTATTTTGTAATTTTTATTTATTCCTCGCAAAATAACAGTTACTGTTTGGTTTTTATTTTTTTTGCTTAATTTTTAAAATGTAGAAAGCGTAATTTTTGCGTTAAAATGAATATTAACCGATTTAAAATTGAATTTATCGCCAGAGTCTGTAAAAAAAAACTCTTATATATTAAATAAAATTTACTTTTTTATTATTTATTCATTTTAAAAATTAAAATTTTTTTGAGCAAAAAAATAAAAATCAAAAAGTAACTGTTATTTTGTGAGGAATAAATAAAAGTCACAAAATAACTCTTATTTTGTGAGGGATAAATAAAAATCAAAAAGTGACTGTTATTTTGTGAGGAATAAATAAAAATCAATAAATAATTGTTATTTTGTGAGGAATAAATAAAAATCAAAAAAATAAAAATCATTGCATCTGCAGGTAGTCCATGTAACATGGAGTATCGTGGTATATTCCTTGTGCTCGTAGCACTTCTCTATTATTGTGATTTTTTCAGTTTAAATTTGGAAAATAATCGTTATTTGCGATCGCTGGTCAAAAGTGATGCTTGATACTTAAGTGTCACAACGGCAACGCTGGCTGTTAGGCAACTCCCAGCCGATCTGATTTGTTCAGTGCTTGCCAAACCTTGCTGAACAAAAAAGTTAGCAACAGTTTGACATTCTAAGATGTCAAGCTACAGTTAGCGATATCGATATTTCTTTTGCATATTTTGAAAATATTCACATTTTATCATCCATTCTTACAGATGTGTTGCCATTAAGTGTCTATAAAAAATATCAATTAAATGTAATTATTAATTTTATTTCAACTCAATAACTTTGGTCAATATCTTGTTTGAAACTGTGAAATTCATACTTAATAAAAATTTTATCTGCTACAGTAAGCCTACGCTTTTATTTGATCAATGTTGCCGTAGTACAATTTTTGTAAAAGTTATTATGCACCAGTTTTAATTCATTACATTTGTTGTGAATTTTCAAGTCAATTATTGTTTTTATTGCTAAAATATTGTGAGTGAAATTATTTTTAATTTGAAGTTCTTATCGTTATATTTAATGCTCTTCACATGTCCTTCTTCATCCATTTACACCACAAAAAAAATATTTAAAAAAATCCTACGAACTCTTAAAATTTTTGAAATAAAATTAGTCATAAAGAGTTAACTTAACTTATGTATGGCAACCGAACCAGTTAAACTAAGCAACTGATTTTACAATTGGTATTAGGTATGACAACTTTCTAAAAATTGGTATTGCATGGGCGGTTAGCGTTGGGCGTGGCATAATTTGATTAAGTTCAATTTCTGTCTTAATTTAGTCAATGTTAGATATAATAACTTTCAAATATATATGATTACTCATTATAGTTTTTGCAGTGCTGCCCACTGTGCTGTACTGTGAACTGTGTATCAGTATAATTGGAGTGGACAGAAGATTATGCTTTCTTCATATTTAATTTACACTTTATATACATACATATTTGTCGTCACTTTCATTTTGTCCCATATACGAGTACTGCAACTATTGTTAACGTACGTTTATTCTTGTTTAAGAAGAGATAAAATTAAATATATAATTTTTGCAACTTGTTATTGTTTTTTCGTAATAAGTACAATTTATAAGAAGAAAAAAGTTAAAAAAGAGAAAACTATATTAAAGTTTATTTTTTATGCTTTTTCGCACATTTAAAATACCATTTTGCTCATAACGATGATGATGATAATGATGGAAATGAACAAAGCGAGACGCACATAACGGCAAAGGCGGAAAAAAATTGCAACAAAACGAAAAAATAAATGGAAAAATCACAAAAATGAATAAAAAATCGGCAAAATTAATAAAAAATCGCCAAAATAAAAAAAACGCCAAAATAAAAAATCGCCTGAATAAAAAAATGCCACAACGAAAAAACCGCCAAACAGAAAAAAACGCAAAAAAAACTCCATATTAAAAAAATGCTCAAAACCGAAATGATCCCAAAAAACGAAATAAATGCCAAAACTATGAGGGCAATTATGAATAAAATTCCTCGAGAAATTTTTCCCGGGGAACAAATTCAACTAATGGCAAGTCATAGGGAAAACAAAAAATTCTAATTGGAAAAGGCAGAAATTTCTCGCGGAATTTTTTTCATAATTGCCCTGTATATAGTATATAGGCTAAAGTTCGTATAGTATTGTATATCTAGTGACCGTACGGAAACCTTCGAGCTCGAGTCAAAGTCGCACTTTATGGAATTTATTTTGTAATGACGCATTAAAATAGAAAACTGGAAAAATAAGCACAAAAAAAGATAAAAACATTGAGTAATCAAATCTTATTTAATTTAAGTAATTTTGAAACCGCAATAAATCTAATTTCTTAATTTTGCTACCGATATTATTTGTGAAATTAATTTTGTTTTCAATGTTTATATTTTCTCCAGTTTAGGTGAACATAAAGTTATAAATTTGGACTCAATTAGGTATGACATTTTGACTTTGTTTTAAACATTAAACGAAAAAAAATTTTAGAAAAAAAATTATGCTGCGCATCGGTGCTCCTTAAAAGTTATACACACGAATTAGTAATACCCTCACGCGTTGAGCTTACCAAAAATAAGCTCTCAGTCACTTCTGCTAACACTTTTATTGTTTTGTCATTGTGTTGTTGTCATTGTTTAATGTATTTTTATTAGAGATGTGTAAATGCCGTGATTTGCTATGCGTGAGTCACGCATGAGTCACGCTTGATCGTGGTTGTATTTATATATAATAATGATTAAAAAAAATAACGTGTGTGACATTACCTAACTTTCCTAGGTTTGTAAAATAATCTATTTTTGTATAATTCGTATTCGAATTCAGGAGCGTGCGTGAATAAAAAATTACGTGTTTTTGTTTGGTTTGTTGGTAAAGCACCGTTTATATGCATTTCGTTGCTGCTTTGGTATTTCTTAAATAAAAACCAATCGCTAACAATAATTAATAATCACTTTATATGGGGGGGGGGGGTACCCTTTTACACCCGCCAAGATTGTGTTGCAATATGTAGTTTGTTCTAAGAGTTATTTACATCAAATTTAGTGCGTCTCACTTGTGGTTCGGCAGATATAGGAAAAATAATAATTACTTTAAGGGGGGTGGGGGCACCTCTTTCACCCCTCCTATTTTTTGTCGAAACATATATTTTGTTCTAAGAGTTAGCCACATCAAATTTAGTGACCCTGACTATTATAGTTAACAATAACTAATTAATAATCACTTTGTATGGGGGCTACCCGACTCCCTAATCCTATACCGCCAAAATTGTGAAGGAACATGTAGTTTGTTCTAAGAGCTATCCACATCAAATTTAGTGCGTCTCACTCTTGTGGTTTGGCAGTTATAGGAAAAATAATAATTACTTTAAAGGGGGGGGGGTAGGGGGTACTTCTTTCGCCTCTCCTATACCGCCAAGATTTTGTCGAAAAATGTACTTTGTTCTAAGAGTTATCGAAATCAAATTTAGTGACATTACTATTATAGTTGGGAGATATAAATTAATCCTCAAAAAAAAGATGTTTTGGTCCCACTGTGCGACATAAAGGCAGTTAGGACACCAGTGAAAAGCATCAGGCTTCGATATATTAATGTGTAATGTAATGGTGCCAAGTGGCTTCGTTTCATTTGTTAAATGTCATGAAAGTAATAAAAGAAGGGAGAAAAAAAAATCTAAAGAAACTCGCAGCATTTATTTGTGTTACAAATACGAGTAAAGAAAAAAAAGGAACAATTTCACTTGTAGTTAAATTGAAGTTCTAATAGATGCATGTATTACTTGCACACTTAGTATTTGAGTTGTAATGCAAACGTGGCTAAATGACAAAGCTGATTTGAGGGTTTGCATATGCCAGGCCCAGCCTCAAGAAGGCTTAAAATTATACAAATGTTTTAGTTGCCAAGAGTGTAAAGGCTGAGTCACTTAGCCGACTGTAATGGAATATAGCTGCACCAGTAGGAAACAGCTGATCGATATTGTTATATAATGATCAGCTGTTTCCTACTGTTGCAGTTACATTTCATTACAGTCGGCTAACTGAAACTTAAATTTTAAAGAAGTTGATAGTCTCTAAATTTAGAAGATCAAACAATGCCAATGTATTGGTTCTTGTATTTAGCTCTTGACATAAAATGTATCTTCAATGTATGAACACATATCTGCCTGAGCCTGTGACAGTGTGAGCTTTCCATGTTCCAGTGCATAAAGCACTTTTCTCGACTCCTACACTTTTGCAAGACATCAAACATTTAATAGTGTTTGTAATTCAAGTACACATACATACATACACATGCATACATACATACATATATTAAGTGGGCGAATGCACAATTCGAACGTATGTATGTGTTTGACACGATGAATAAGTGCGGGCAAATGTAGCGTGGCTAAAAACAAACGATGAGCACGAATAAAACGGATGCGACGGAGACGGAAATGGCAAAATGACAAGATGAGTGCACATTTACTTTATTGCTATAAATCGTTTAGAAGGCTCAAAGAAAAGAAGAAAGAAAAAAAAAAGAATCACCATAACTGAATAAAATAAAAGAGAAATACTTAAGAATGACTACTGCACGAGTTTTGCTTAAGAAGTTGTAAACTTAACACTTAGAATTTATATAAAAAAAAGTCAACTACAGAAATATTGAACTGCAATGTTCTAGAAATAATATTGTTAAAAAAAAACTGCATAAAAAATTTTATATTAAATGAAAAAAAAAAATAATAACATAAAGCAAACTTAGATAAATGCACTCGTAAGTACGAGTATATGAAATTTAATAATCAACTTTATAGTCGCCATGGTGACTTTGGCTTTAAGAGTTATTATTTGTTTCGCTGCAATATTCCTTCTTTGCCATTACAGCAGCACTTTTTATTTGCTGAAACTATAAAATGCTAAAGTATATAGTTTTTTGCCCTCTCCCTTCCTCTTTAACATCCTTTTTTTATTTTTATTGCCGTGTGTTTTAAATTGTTTTTTTTTTATTCTAGGTTAGTTTCCTTTTTAGTTGGAAACACCAGCAGTGACTGACCGCTAACCACAATTTATATATTTCGTTCAGGTGAATTTCTATTTTAGCCTTTTTTTTTGCTCTCTCTCTCTCTCTTTCCGAACAATATGGCTAAAAAGCCAACCAAAAGTTATTGCATTCATTGTTAATTGTTGAAGTTGTTGGGCAAATATTAAAATTTGTATAAACAAAATTTTTATGGGCATTTTTGGCTTTCTTTTCTTTTTTTTTCTTTTTTTTTTGAGGTTTTTCTTTTAGGTCTCTAATTTATTTAAAGAAACACAATTTAATGCAAAGCAAAGCCGCAAACAATTAAGCACAATTTTTATATATTAAAATGTTTATATAGGCATTTCCACAGGAACGTTCACTTTTTGTCGCGTGCGACAACCAAACAAATATGTTTGTTTTTTTATTTAAATAGAACGAACAGTTTTTTACTAGTTTATCTACTTGTGTATCCATCAGCAGCTTTAAATTAGCTAATTTTTTTTTAGAAAAATCGAGTCCCATTGTTCTGTAATACAAGCTTAATTGCTTGCTGTCGCACGTGACAAAAAAGCGGAATTTCCCGTGCAAATGCCCATATATGTATTTTTTTCAACTACAACATGACTAACGAAAGAAGATCGCATTAAATGGTTGTAAGTTTGAAGGAATAACATTTTCATTGATTCCATGGCAATACTTAGGGCCAATCCAATGAAGTTGACAACATTCGATTTGTGCCACACACTTACATTTGAAATAACAACAAAACATTAAAGGCCTGTACCACGATGTCACCAGTAAACTTTCGATCGGCAACTTGTTTTCAATATAAAAATTCGATTGAACGATTTCTGGTGACATCGTGGGTCAGGCCGTAAATTTGTTTTGTTTTGAATATAAGTGTGCGACAAGTCGAACGTTGTCGACATCGTAGGATTGGCCCTTAGACACGCAAAGTTTAGTTTGCCAAACTTTCACTATACGACGAACTAGAAAATAAAGAAAAGAAAGGAAAAATAAACTAATTTTAATAATAAACAAATAAAATAAAAAAATAATAAAAATAAAAAAGAAATAAAAAATAGAAAAAATAATAAAAATAAAAAAATAAAAAAAAATATAAAAAAAAATTAAAATAAATACAAATAGAAATAAATAAGAAATTAAAATAAAAAAATCGGAAAAAAGAAAAATAAAAAAAGAAAACAGAAAAAATAAAAAAAAGAAGAAAAGAAAAACATAAAAAAATAAAAAATAAATAGTAAAAAAAATGAAAAGAAAAAATAAACAAAATTTAAATCGCTTGAAAGAATAATTCTGCCAAAAAAAAAACCGTCCGGTAGAACATTTTCGAAAAAAATGTATGGGCTATAAAATTAAATTTTAATGGGCGTGCCTCCGCCTCATTTTTTAAATGCAATATCTTGTATTTTTCTCAGGGTGTGTGTTAAGCTTTGTAAAAATCGGTACAGTAGAACAACTTGAAATGAAATATGAAATTTTAAAGGGCGTGAATCCGCCCATTTTTTCAAATGGAAGATTGTTTCTATTTTTGAGCTCAAGGTGCAAAAATGAGTTGAGTAGAATCACGTGAAATATAATAATAGATTTTAATGGGCGGATCTAGGCCCATTAAATTAAATCTATTATTTTTTCAACTTTAAAATTGTGCAATTGCAAGATCCAAAGGTTTCGCAGCAATCAAATAAGCAGAATACTATAAAATCCAATAAAAAATTGTGGGAGTATCCCCACCCACTTTTTACAATGGGAGTAATGGTAAGCTATACCCTCTCAGACAAAAAAAAAATAATTTTGCAATTGCTCTAAAATGTACCGAGTTATGTAAAACTCTCATGGAGACGCATGAATAACCTCCTCCTTGTTTTGAAGTCAGTTAATAAAGAGTTAAACCTAAAAAAAAATTGTCCAAACCGGAAAACGTCAAAACTTAAAAAAAAACATTAAAATGAAGAACAAAATCGTTTTAACGAAAAAAAAAATATTTCGAAAAATTTAAGTTGCTAAGCTTGAAAAATATTAAAATGCCACTGACAATGAAAGAAAGCATCGCGAAAATGCAGAAGGCGCCCAAAAAAATATTACAAACGAAAATAATCGATAAGGATCAAAATAAAAAAACCAAAAAAAAATATATTTTTTTCCAAAATCAGATAAAATCTCGTAAAAAAATATCGCAAAAACAAAAAAAAAAATATAACAAAAATCGCCAGAATGCCAAAAATCAGTAAAACGAACATATATCACGATTTAAAAAACAAAATTGTGTTCAAATATGTTTCGAGTGAAAAAAAGTTGCAAAATTAAATAAAATCGCCCAAAAAGCCCAAATCGGAAACGAAAATCGTAAAAGAGCATCATCACTAGCATGATCAAAATCGCTAAAACTAAAAAATTTCATAAAAATCAGCAAAACGTAAACAACTTTTGGAAATAGTGAAGGATCCCCTAGAAAATTTAAAAATCGTAACTGCGGATAAATGGCAGGCATGAAAGAAATCGCCTTAACGTAAAAATCGCTGAAACCGAAATATATCACCATCATAAAAATATACCCGCTAAAACAGTAAAGGGTGAAAACATATAATTTGGCGATGCGAAGTGTTATAAAATAAAAATAATTTACAGGCATATGTCATAAATTTAAAAACAAATATGAAATAATAAATTCACAAATAATGAAGCATTTTTTTTTCACTGGTCAACCATTTCAAATGACGCACATGTCGCGCGAACTCTACGATAGTCTTAAAGAGTCAAGTACTTTCTTTCCCTCCAAGTATATGTATTATAACGTTCAATGTTCTTAACGATAAAGATTATTAAACATTCCAAAAACGTTTGTTGTTGAACTATAAACACACATTCCTTTAGTATATTTCAAGTACAGGCATATAATATGTCTGGGTCTTTATGTTTCTTTTTATTAATTTTCTGAGAACATTTTAAAGAGCCATTTGCTGTGATGATGTTCAACAACTTCCGCGTGTTGTGATAAATCCTGTTGCAAAGTCGTTATAATCTTGGTCTTCATATCTCCACGAATTATCAAACACGACAGGCTCTGATAAAAATTTACATATTTAAACAAGTTTTTTTTCTATTTTTTTTTGCGAGAACAATTGTCTGATTGTTACTTGTACGCTTAACATTTATACGAGTATATGCTAATGGCAGTAAAAGCAATTTAAACTTTGAAAATTTCCTGCATATAATCTGGTATTTGTTTTCTGCAAAATTGGTCAAGTCATAAGGTTGTCCGTCTTCTTGGCCGGGTTAGAGTACTCGTATAAGAAAAGGATCCTTGCCACCAATTTAAGAGTTTAGTTTGCAGACAAGTCCAGTTTGTCCTTTACTTGCCCTGCTGTCTTGCCTTTCATTTGCATCCCATCCTTTGAAGGCATTGTGTAGGAAAGTTATTTAAATTAAAGTGTCTCAATAACATGATGCTTATACCGAAAAGGCTGTAACAATACAAAACTAAAGGAATAAGAAAAAAGTATTAAAATAAGACTAGAAAAGTATTTGTCATGCCTTTTTAAACCAGTTAAAAATTAACAACAGTTTTGAAGGAAAAAAAAATATAATAATTCAAAGATCTGATAGAAAAACCAAAGGTTTCGTAGCAATAAAATAAGTAGAATATCATAAAAGCAAATAAAAAAATTGTGGGCGTGTCCCCGCCCTATTTTTTTACAATAGGACCAATTGGAAGCTATACTCTCCCAGTAAAATGTCCAATGAAGAAATTATTCCCGACAAAAAAATAGTTTTGACAATCGCTCTAAAATGTATCGAGTTATGAAGTAACAAAAAAAAAACGGACGAATTCATAACGTCCTCCTTTTTTCGACATCGGTTAAAAGCAGAAAATAAATAAAAGTAAACATATCAGTTTAGATTCTCGTTGCCACAAAAGAGAGCAAATCCAAAAGAAAAAGCCTTTTTTTTCTATTAAAAGCTCGTCTGCAAGTTGTTTGTCATTCGTGACTTTTTTAATATTGAAATTTATTATAAAATAAATCGGATATGTCGAGTTTTCCTGTGGCTGAGTGGTAGAGATGCTACACTGTCAGTAGTCCAGAGGTCGTGGGTTCGATTTCCGCCATAGACTCTGGGTGTTTTCCGCATAGAGTCAAATCTAATCGCTTCGTGGGTTGTGTTTGTTAAAAAAAGTCAATTTGCATAAATTTCGTCATTCGTTACTTTGAGTCTTATGCCAACAATTCAGGCGAAGGTTGCATAAAAGCAAAAATATATATGTTAAAAAAAGGCAATTTGCTTAAATTTCTTCATTCGTTACTTGGATTTTTATGCCAAAAATTCAGGCGAATGTTACATAAAAGCAAAAATATTAAAAAAAACGCATATAATGTTTCAACTGCAATTATGATGCTTATAGTTAATTCAATTGTATTAAAATTTTTATTGTGAAGAAAATGCAACATAAAAATTGTAATTCGTGACTTCCCAAAAATATTTTGGAAAAACGCAAATTATGTTTCAACTGCAACAGGTTAAAAAAGTTGTAATTCGTGACTCGCTTAAATTTCGTCATTCGTTACTTGGATTTTATGCCAAAAATTCAGGCAAATGTTACATAAAAGCAAAAATTAAAAAAAAAAAACACAAATTATGTTTCGTTTGCAATAATTATGCTTGTAATTTATTCAATTGCATTGAAATTTGATTGTGAAGATAAAGAAACATGTTCAAAAATTTGTAATTCGTGACTTGCCAAAAATATTTCGAAAAACGCAAACCATGTTCCAACTGTAACAATTTGATTTGTAAATAATTCAATTGCATTAAAATTTTATTGTGAAGAAGAAGAAGAAACATGTTAACAAAATTGTAATTCGTGACTTGCCAAAAAATATTTTGAAAAAACGCAAATTATGTTTCAACTGTAACAATTTGATTTGTAAATAATTCAATTGCATTAAAATTTTATTGTGAAGAAGAAGAAGAAACATGTTAACAAAATTGTAATTCGTGACTTGCCAAAAATATTTCGAAAAACGCAAGTTATGTTTCAACTGCAATAATTGGACTTGCAAATAATTGAATTGTATTAAAATTTTGTTGTGAAGAAAAAGAAACATGTTAAAAAAATTGTAATTCGTGACTTGCTTATTTGTATGGGTATTGTTGTTGTGGTAGTTTCTAATATCTGATTTCGATGTATTTGTTATTGTTTTGGATTTTAAAGGAGAAGAAAACTAAATTAATGAGAACAGAGATCAAAAAAAGTCACAGAGAAAAATTAAAAGGATATGAAAAACGATATGCAGAATGTAACCAAGAGGCAAAGAAACGGTAAAGGGATTTATTTTTAAAGTAACTTATTTAATTTATTTATTTAAAATCTTTGATTTAAAGGAGTTGTAATTAATTCAAACGAGGTGAAATCTTAGCTTCCTAAAGTGAGGTAACGAATGACAAAAACTATTCGGCGGTGATATAATAAATAAAAAACAAACACATAAAAGCATGTATGTGTTTTTAAGAGCCAGACCATTCCTCATTCATTAGATATTTTAAAATTTTAAAATAATAAAATAATTTGAATTTAACACGCATAACACTATAATTATATTGTTGTTGTATTTATTAAAATTTATTTTTAATTAAATTGATATATAAAAATGGTTTAAATAAAAGTGAAAAAAATAGATACATATTCTTCTTTTAAATAACTCCTTAAAAAAAATTAATATATAAAAACAAATTTCCTTTTTAAATAACTCCTCTCTTTATTGCTTTTGTAATTGACGTCATTTGTGTCATAAAACAAATTTCTTTCAGCAACTCTACTTTCACGCCATGAATGCTGTAGGAACAACATAAATATTCTATTCGGTGTTTGTATTTTCCTCCCAACTGCAAGTGAATGTAAAAAAGAAAAATAAAGTGGAAAAAACTTTGTCGTTGACAATTTAAAATTTCCAACAGGCATAACAATTTTGCCATAAACTTTATCAATTTGTACAGTGATAGTTAGTGTGAAAAATTTATTTATATATATTTTTTCTAACTAGATAAAATATTATTTTATCTTTTAGTTGTAATTAAAAATTGATAAGAAAAAAAAAGAAATATTTTAGCAATTGTTGTCTTGATTATAAACATTTTTTAAAGTCTTAATTATGTATGTACTTTTATTTTACAATCGTCACTGTTTATTATCAATTGTGATTCCTTGTTTACATTTTTATGCGAAATTAAGACACTTAGTGAAAAAATTCTATTATAACAAATTGTGGTAATATATTATAACGTTTTTAACCTTTGAAAACGCTTTTTCTGTGGACTCGGCAGATTTGCAAATGAATTAAAGACCCCATTGTGCTAATTAGGGTTAAGAATTAAACTTTTTTTTTACTAATTACACTTATTTAATAATATCAAATTAAATACACACACAACTTAACTTACTTAAATGATACACAACTGGTTGCCACGACGTCTACTCCGCTGTTGTGTATACAAGTCTCAATTACTCAATTTTTTTTTATATATTTTTTTAACACATAACACAACCCGAGAAACGATTAGCTTATCTCCTTTAACACCCAGGGTCTATGGCGGGAATTGAACCCATGACCTGTGGACTGAGAAGCCAGCATCGCTACCACTCAGCCACAGGGGCACCCTTCGCTGGTCTTGAAGCAATACTCGTTCTCTGATGTTCTCTATACAAGACTCACTCTGCCGACGTTCACAGTTTGTACAACAATAACGACTCAATGACTTTACTTTTACACAATTTGCACAACTGTCATCTGCTTTCAACTGAGATTTACTCGTTATTCTCAATAATAAACTGAACTTCGGAATGACTTTATGATAGACTGAACTGCCAGCAGATGCGTCGCCCTTTTTACACTTCTCAAAAGTTTTCCAGAATATGACAGCAACGTCTAGACAATCTCAGCAGCATCTCCAATGCTCTGCCTTCGATCGCGTCATTAGTTTATATACTAACTATGTGTGTGTGCGTATTTACATCATTATAAAACTGATCTGGTCACAGAGAGAAATGTATGTGCGTGTATGTATGTATTCATTTGTATAAGAAACCGATTGACGTTCGGCATTCTGTTGGTATTTTGGGCAGATATGTTATAGAAGCAATTTATGTTGGTTGTATGTGTGTGTTTGTATGTGTATCTTCTTAACAAGCAGCAGCTGTTTCGTTATTGTTGTTGCTATTGTTTAACTAAAGAATTCTGAATAATTCTTATTGTTTACCAAACATTTGCTTTTATGAAAACATTTGCATTTAGTAGGTTTGTTCGAGTATTTTTGCGTAACAATATGTTGTAGTATGTGTTACATACACTGCGTACTACTACGCCAAAATATTTTGTTTGTCATTTACTTAAAAACTTGCCAAGAATCGCTATTGCAGTTAGAAAGCTGTGAAAGCTTTGTTGGCGGCAGAACTTCTTAGAGTTGCACAAAATGGCCAAAGCAAAATTGGTAAAAAAAATAGAAATTCCTTAGGAAAAAATCGCAGAAAAAATTCGAGAAAGTGAAAATCGCTAAAACGAAAAAATATCTTTATGAAAAAATCATCAAAAATAAAAAAAAACGCAAAAACGTAAAAATCTCGATGAAAGGAAATGGCCCATGATGTTAAAAAATGGCCAACATGAAAAGTAAGTCTATAGAGGGACAACTTACCGAATTTTTTTTTGCATTGAATACAATTCAATGAAATTCATTTAACTAAATTTCCTTAAATGAAAATTCTTTTACAATTTCTATTTAAATTTTGCACAAGTTTTTCCTTATTTTTCTTAACAAGCTGAAATTGTTTGAATTTCTAAAAGCTTTCTAATCTAAACTTTTGAGCATATTTTTAACCTTTAATTCAAGTACGAGTATACTTGATATGTCCAGCTGGAAATCTTTTTGAACTTTTTTTTATATATTTTATATTTTGATTTAATTAAAAATGTGCAGCAAAAATGTGTTTTCTGTAGTTAAGCTAAAAACTTATTTCTGAAGAAAAAAACATGATTGCCTTGTGTTAGTTATTATTACTACATTTAAAATCTTTACCCATATTTATTTGTATATCTGTTAACAATTTCCTGTGTGAACTTCATTTTGGAATACGAGTACTTCGTTCTCTACTTAAGAACTTAAATAAGTCAGCAAATTATGCAACAATGCAAACTCCAAAGTACTTCATCTTCTCTTGATGTAGTATTTTACTTTATTATTTTCCTCTACGAATATTGATATGAAAATGCTTATAACTACGAGTAATATTAAAAAAAAGATATTATTCATAGGAGCATATAATCGGAAAAGTAGGTGGGCGGGTTGCTCAGTTTATGTTCAATCAGTAAATTAAAAGTTTTTGATTTTTTTTGTTTAAACATCCTGTTAATAGAATAATTTGCTATAGGGAGTCCTGGAGAGCTTAAAATTAGTTAAGAGTAGAATTTGAAAAATAATTTGAAATGAATTCTCTTGACTACCCTCGTTATAATATATGTGCTTGTATGTATTTCCTGGATGTGATGAATTTTTGTATGCATGTGTAAAAATATATTTTATGTGTGATGGATATTTCTAGTTGATATGTATATAAGTGTATGTATGTTTGTGCGTGTGCTTGTGCGTGTATGTGAGTGTTTGTGCTTGCTTGCTTGTTGCTTTAAGCTACTTGCAATTTTTCAAAAAAAAAAAAAAAAATAATTTCCTTCTACATAAATTTTCTTCTAGTTTTTTATTTTTTAAAAACAAAACTCACTTTAAATGTAAATGGATCTGCTTGAAAGCGTACAGACTAAACTTGTTTTCATGTGTAAATACTGTAATCTGTGGTTTTCAGAAATTACTAGACAAGTCGATTTTAGCCGATTTTTTAGTGGTGCCAAATTACTGTATTGTAAAAGGTTTTTAGATAGTTTAATCCCATTAGAAATATTTTAAAATGAAAAACTGCATAACTTCTATATTTATTCATCTAAAATCCAAGAGTCCATAACAACCAAAAAGTTCAAAGTATACTTTTTGATTGATTATTATATGAGTAACCAAAATACATCTTTCCTTAAAATTTTACTCACATAATTTTAAAAATATCGATTTTATGCATTATTCAGTTTGGCATCTAACATTTAAATAGTTTTAAATTTATGAGGTTTTCTGCTTCCCTTGTAAAAAAGAAAAAAGTGTACCTACGGCCTTTTGGATTTTAGCTGGCGATATGTACATATCTCCAAATAGGTTTGAGTATTAAAGAGCTATGTCGACATACACTGCGAATCACTGAACGAATATTAGAAAACGTTTTTTTCTTCAAATGTTTGCGATTTACAAAATTTGACGTTATTCTGCTCAATCAAACAATCAACCAGATGCAAATAATTAAATAGGGTTTCAATATAGAAAAAAATAGAAAATTGGACGTCTTTCTGCTCAAGTATGGGTTTTGTGAACTATATTCGACAATGAGATTTTTTTAATTTCAGATTGTTCGACATAATTGAATAAGTGTTTTATTTTTGGAAATTGCTACAATTTAAGTTTAACGTTTATTAACGCACTAATAATCCCAAATTATTATTTTACTTAATTCGTAAAATAACTTTTTTTATTTTACTTAATAATAAAATAATAAATTTTTTGGACGTCTTTCTGCCCAAGTATGGTTTTTAAATAGGTTTTCAATAATGAAAAAATAGAAAATTGGACGTCTTTCTGCTCAAGTATGGTTTTCAAATAGGGTTTCAATAAAGAAAAAATAGAAAATTGGACGTCTTTCTGATCAAGTTTTTGTAAACTAATCGACTAGACGATTTCTTCATCTTGAATTATTCGACAAAATACAATTTTTGGATTTTTTCGAATAATTCGAAATAAAAAAACCGACTTGTCAAAGAGTTCAAAGATCACACCTAAGCGGTAGTACGTATAATTTTTTAGTTCCTCAATTCTAAATATGGAATATATACAAAAATCAATTTTCGAATAATTCGAAAAAGCTATTTTAAATCAGTTTTTCAATTCGGTTTTTCAATATAGAATAGTTCGGTATGATAAACTCAGTTTGTCGAAAAGTTCAAAAAACATACTCTTGATTTTTGGAGTTATTCGGAACCCGGTTTTTGTGCTAAAAAATATTTATAGTTGCAGAACTACAAAATGTTACGTATGTACGCGCAAGTATGCAGGCACCATAAAAACTATATCCTCGAGTTATGCAACCGTTGGGGACTACATATATTGTATTGGGCATACATGAAATTTAAAGGAAACGAATGTCCTTCGATCGTTTTATATGATAATAATTTTTTTATTTTTGGCAGTGTATATTTTGAACTTAATATTCCCTTAGCAAAAATAATTGCAAATTATGCAGTGTTTCTTTTCCTATAAGACTAGTTAGCTCTTAGGTTTTTATTTTATTTAAAGTATGAAAGCATAACTTATTGAAAGTCCTGTGCAGCTCTCTTATCTCTACCATACAAATACTCGTACTTGCTTGAAAATATGTTTTATATATTTAATTGTGAAAGTGCGAACAATTTCCATTGTTTCATTATCCTTACCACATTGCCTTGTCTTGCCAACAGTTAAACTATTTTAGAGCAAAAGTATTTTTAAACACTTTCTCATTTAAATAATGAGAAAAGTAGTACTCGTATGTACTGCTTGTTAGAATTTTTTTAGCTTGTGTGTGTTTGTTAAAATACACATGGATGAGATTTATTGGTATGTACCTAGCCAAAATTTTTTTGACATTTTTAATCCAACTCAAGTCTTCTTCGACTCCTCTGAGCGCTTAAAATAATTATTTATGCGCTCTCATTTGAGTGAAAGAAGACTGTTTTGTCAGGGAAAAATTGTACATTAGCCTCAGTTTTGTGAGTCTGTATTCTGCTCACAATATGACTGCCAAATAATTCTTGAAACAATCGTGTTACGAACATCTGCACGATAGTCTTATGATTCCTCACATTTTGCAAATTTTGTTTTTTTTTTATTCTTTTTTTGTTGATATTTTTCTTAGGACACAACTGATTAATAAGTTTTTCGTCCTCTCAGGTAGTCTTAAAATACTAATTTTCTTGATATCCAATTGCAATTGCTGACTGGGTAAATAAAGTTGCCTTAAGATGCCTGCAAACGTGCGTGTTCGTGTGCTGGAAATGTTTATTAAAAAGTTTATCTGGTGCATAAATTATAAAACACACGATATGTTGTGAGTTAAGAGTGATATTTTCTCATTCTAAAACTCTCAATAGCTCTTGGTGTTGGCAAAGTAATTTCACTTCATTTACATTTTTTATTTTGAATTGTTGAAATTACTTTGTGTTTGGGAAAATTTTAATAATTTTCTAACAATTATTAGTGTCTGTTGTTAAGTTTTATGTTTGTTGCAAAAGATATTTTTGAAATTTCTGAAAAAATTTATTATAATATTTTTTTCGTTTTAGAAGAAAATGTATTCCTATTTAAATAAATTTTCAAACCTGCAAAGAAATTCTTTAAAGTTTCAAATATTTTTTAATAAAGCTAAATTTACGAGCACACTAGGAAAACATTTGCCTACATAAGCGTAACCACTAAATACTAATGAAAAACCTTTTGAATCAGACATTAGGACTGAAAGGCTTTTTGTCTTTGCAGGAAGCGTTTGCGAAAGGTTTTGCTTAATTTTCATAAACTGCTAACCAACGATTCTATCAAAGGACACAAAAATTATACGCGCATTGGCATTTTAAAATTCCTCTTCAAGATTTGATTCAACATGGTTTTTAGTGTGGATTTAGTATCGAATTTACGTTGTTTCAACTTGAAACAACTTTGATTCAACATCATTCTGCATTTTGATTTAATATTGAATGAATGAGTAGATCTATTGTGTCCCTTGCCATGTGCTAGAGCACCTCATCTCGACCTACTCTCCTGATGAATCTCAATCTGGCAATCTTGCCAGTGGATATATTGTTGGCAGTTCCCAATCCTCCAATAGGTGTTTGCCCAATTGGCTATATCTTCTTTGGTATAACGCTTCATAATAGTCCTTCAGAATATGCTCTGGAGTTTCATCGTCGTAATCACAGAATCTGCACAGGCCGTCACTCTCAATGCCAAGTCTGTTGAGGTGTTTTCTAAGCCTGCAATGGCCTGTGAATATGCTTGCCAGACCCAAAAAGTGAAACATCTTGACATTCAAGGAAAAATTCTTGGTTTGCAAAAAAAAAGCTTGACAATAATTTAAAATATTTTTAAAAAAATAATAACTCAATGGTTTTTAACAAAAATTATGTTAAAAAAAAACAGTTAACGCCATATATATTTTTAAAGTATGTGTGTAAATACAATATAATTTCATCAGCTGGTCGCTTATAATGTCAAGTTACCAGTGTTGCCAAATAGGGATGTTGTGTAAAGGTGGAAAATACTTCTCGACACTTATTAATGTTGCAAATATTGCAGCATATCGAAATAAACCTAAGGTATACTTAAATTAATTTTTAGCTTGACAAATAGCTTTTAAGCTTGAATCTTGATCAGCCTTGAAAAAGCTTGACAGCTTGATAATTTAGCCAAATCAAGCCCGTCTGGCAAGCTTAGCTGTGAAGAGTGTGCTTTCAGTAGCGCATTTATGTTGTTCCCACTTGAAATAACTTTGATTCAACATGATTCTTCACTTTGCTTTAATATTACTCGTACCTTAAATTAACATGAAATATAGTTGTTTTAAAAGGAAAAAATTTCTCTGAGGATTGCTGTGTAAATCATGTTGAATTAACAAAATCGTTGACGAAAAATTTTAAATTATCCTTGTTTACGTTGAAGATACTGGAGTTAAGCCCGATTTAGAAATGATGTCTGATTAAAAGTCATTTAAGTTCATTTAAGTTTTAAAACGCATCACGGAAAGTTATAAAGAAAAGAAAGAAGAAAGAAAGTAAATTCAGAACTTTTTTAGTTTTTTTGTGTTGTACAGTGTAATTTGTATATCGATGGCTTAATATAAAAAGGGCGTATCTTAAATTTTTTCGAAATCTCGTTCTTAATGTTTTCTGGCAGACAACGTATAATTGCATCATCCTTGAAGATCTTAGTACATTACAGTTCAAAATTAAGGACTTATGGCAACTTAAAAAGCTATTTCTGTATGTACATAAATGCTTTATTTTTTCTTCAGTTTTTTGCTTCTCCTATAAAATATCGAAAATTCGAGTTACGCAAAGATCTGATAGAACCTTTTCTAAAAAAAATGTATGGAACCAAACTGGAAGCAAACTCTTAAAAAAAAAGTTCGAAAATCTGTTGGTTAAGAAGAAGTACGTGAAATATAAAATTAAATGGGCGTGATTCCGCCCATTTTTTTAAATGGTGAATTGTGTATATTTTAGAGCTCAAGGTTTGCGGTAAGTTTCGTGAAAATCGTTTAAGTAAAACCATTTAAAATAAAATATAAAATTTTAATGGGCATGACTACGCCCATTTTTTTTAAATGGAAGATTGTGTCCATTTTAGAGCTCAAGATGAGCGGTAAGTTAGGTTGAAATCGCTTAAGCAGAATCACGTAAAATATAGTAATAAATTTTAATGGGCGTAGCCCCTCCCATTTTTTCAACTTTAAACTTGTGTAATTACAAGAACCATAGATGTTTTCTAGGTTTGACAGCAATCAAATAGGTAGAATATCAAAAAATCAAATAAAAAAATTTATGGGCGTATTTCCGCCCACAATGGAAAGCTATACCCTCCCTGACAAAAATATAATTTTTACAATTGGTCTAAACGGTACCGAATTATGAAGTATCAATGTAAAAAAAAATTCAGACGAATTGATATGCTCATCCTTTTTTTCAAGTCGGCTAAAAATAATAAAAATGTAATGATTGCTAAAATAAATTTACACGAGGCTTACTTTCATTAGAAAAGTCCGTCAAAAGTGACGAATTTTCATTTTCCTTTTTTTTTTCCTGTAATATAAACTTCATTAAATGTTATTTGACATACAAAAATATTTAATCAATCAACTTTTTTTTACTTGCAAATGTTGCTTAACTCATATATTCGTAGCGATGCCACAGAAAACTCCATTAACGTGTGATTTCCTTTCACATATGGAGCATAAGCCCGTCTTTTATGTACTCGTATGAGTAGTAAAATGCTAAAAGAAATCAATTGAAATGCTTGATTCTGAAATATATACAAGCAATTAAAATAAAACTAGGTAACGTGATGTGACATAAGGAAGCATCATTCCTGCGAAATTACCCATTTACATATTTAGAAGTAAAATATTGTTTGAATTGTAAATGTAGAGATACATATTTTACATACATACAAACTACCATTAGCACAGAGAAAAATAGTTCAAGAAAAAAAAAAAACAAGTGTAAAAACCATAAAAGAGTATTTTGTTTTTCAATTTTATTTTCATTCCTTTAATTTAACCACAATTGTGTCAATTTCACAATTACTTTTAACGAGTGTGTGTTACTGATTCACAAAAGCATACATACACCCTCGCAAATACACATACACACACACACACACACACACACACACCAAAATACTTATGTATATACGTAGCAGCCACATCCGTATAAAACTATTTTATATCTACTCGTGCATTTGAGTGAAACCATTTTATATCATAAAATTGCTCGATACATTTCCTTTGCAACTTTCAACGATAAGCAAACTGCATTCATTTCTTTCTATTTTAATATTCTGTGTTACTCTAGATGAAGTATGGCAATTTATACGTTTGCTTCTCCAACGACGCTACGACTGACTGAACGACTAAATATAGAGAAGATGTGCTGTAAAATATAAAAAAATAGAGTTTATAAGACACGCAGAAAAATTTCATATTAAAATCTACGAATTTAAGGTTACTTGTAACATTTTTCGTTATATGTGTATTTCATGTTAATTCAACATGATTTACAATGAAATTCAAAGATAATATTTTCCATATTCTTATGAATAGAACAGGCTAATGTTCGTAACGCTTTTTAAGCCAAATTACATGTGATAATTATTAATGAACAAATAACATCAAAGTTAGTTGTAAATATTCTGACAACAATACACAGTTGAACGGAACATCCAGCCGTTTTCGAAGAACACTAAACCTTCCTCATCAGCGTTCTTCTGTGTTTTGGTCCACTGTGTGTGGTGTCAGTTGATGTAGATTTCTGCCTTATATACGAAATTAGATAATATTTTCCTTTTGAAATAACTTTATTTCATGTTGATTTAACATTGCAGTAGATACTGTTAAATCAAAATGAAGAATCAAGTTGAAACTACGTGAATTTGATACTGAAATAACACAAAGAATTATGTTGACTCAAAGTTATTTCAAGTTGAAACAACATGAATTTATTATAGTATAGTAATTTTCTTTTATTAATTATGTAGTCAACGCGCCTACCGCTGCTGCCACAATAACCTTAAATATTCCTTAGATACGATTTAATTCATCATTCAACTTAATATTTATTTGAAACTAAAGTCTTCTAAAAAAAAACGACTTCAATGCAAAGATCTGATAGAACATTTTTGAAATAAATTTATGGGTTGCCTTGGCTGAAGTAGTTAGCACGTTGACTACAAAACCGAAGCTTCTGGGCTAGAGCCCGGTCTACGATTGCGTCAAAACGCATTTTTCTGATGTGCATTAGTCTCCCTTTTCAGCAGTTGTTATAGGAAAGTTCAAGTGATGAAAATATAGTCACTGGTCACTGAACTGCATCGGCTTCAGCGGATACACTAATCCTAATGTAACATCAGAGCGCCCTCCTTCGTCGGTATTGTGTAGCAGAATCATCGGCGAAGTAAAATAAAAACTAAAGTGGCTACTAAGCACAGCTTCAAAGATTTAATGCACCTCATTGACACCAGAGGCGCTGCAAAGGCATTCATTGCCTGAGTGTTTCTTCTCCTTAAAAAATTTTTTTGGGACCAAACTACAAGTAAACTTGTAATAAACAAATTAAATTTTAATGGGTATGCCTCCGCCTATTTTTTAAATGCAAGTTGGTGTGGTTTTCAAAGCTCAAGGTGTGTGTTAAGTTTTGTAAAAATTGGCAAAGTAGAACCATTAAAAATAAAATATTAAATTTTAATAGGCTTGACTCTGCCCATTTTTTTTTAATGGAGGATTATGTCTATTTGAGAGCTCAAGGTGTGTGTTAAATTTCATAAAATTCGGTTAAGTGGTCCCACGTGGAATGTACTACTAAATTTTAAGTGTCGTAGCCCCGCCGATTTTTTTTTATTTAAAATTATGTAATTACAAGAACTAAAGGTGTTTGTTAGGTTTCGCAGCAATCAAGTAGGTAGAATATCATAAAATCTAATTTTAAAAAAATGGTGGGCGTATCTCTGCCCACTTTTTTACAATGGGACCAATTGGAAGCTATACCCTCTACGACAAAAAAAATATTTTGCAATCGGTTATGAAGTAACAATGTCAAAAAAAAAAAATACAATTGATTACCTCCTCCTTTTTTGGAAGACTGTTAAAAAAACTACAAACTGCGAAACTTCTGCAGGATTCGAACCTGGCAGCCTCCGACTACAAGACTATTTACGAACATAAAAACCAACAACAACAAAACAAGTCACACAACTGAACAGAACATTACATTCTAGTTGTGAATAAAGCAAATCAGCACCAACATAAGATAGTGAGCCAGAACCGCCAAAAAAAGCTAAAGCGATATACATTTTGAACTTCGTTTTTTGACGAAAATCGATCATCTATGATCGTAAATAATAAATTTTCGTCAAAAAAAAAAAAAAAAAAACAAGATCGGAAATAATATCGCTTAGGCGTTTTTGGCGGTTATGGCACGATATTCAGGGCAAATATCTGCCTCTTTCAAATATATTTGTTTTATTTTCCCTATTACTTGCTATTTTTGGAAATTATTCCCTGGGAAAAATTTCTCACGGAATTTTATTCATGATTGCCCTCATTATCTGTGATAAGTTTAACATTATTTCCAATTAAAATTTTTCCATGTTGATTTAACATTGGTATTTTTTTTTCAGTGTGTACATGCATCCATACATACATAATAACGTTAATAATGCCTGCTATAAAATTTGTTTTACTAGAACACAATATTTATTTATTCCTAAGCTTCCTATATAAGCTTTGCATAACAAAATTGTTGCTATTCAAACATTTTGATTTTTCTTCAATTATTATATTATTATTTTTTTCAATTAATATTTTGCAGGACGTGAATCCTTTCAGTTTTCCTGCATGAGTTATGTTCGTTGTCCGGTGTAGGAAAATCAATGCTATACAAAATGCTGTATGAATAAATCATGATAATACATTTTGCCTGTCTATTGTATAAATCAAAAATCCTGTTCATGCATTTAAACTGACTAATGCGCTTTCTTAGAGTTTAGAGCTGCTATGGACATGTCCAATGGCGAATCGGTAGCAATGGTTTTCGTTTGGTATTATTACAAACTTCATCTTCACGCATTATCTCCATAAAGCTGAATACAGATGGCGCTCGCAATGTAGACACGTGAAAGGTTGAATCTCGTCGCAGTCGTGATGGGACACCGAAAGCTTGGCGGACTTGCTGGTATGATACGCCTAGGCCTAAAGCTAAAAGTTTACATTGATAAAAAGTTCTATATGTAAACCAATGGAAATGTGTGGCGAAAAAATTCAAAACATTTTGCCGACTGATTTTACCTCCAGCGGGTTCATCTTAGATACAAGTAAGTTTTAAAATTTTTTAATTCGTAAAAGGTTTACCTGACCATAAATTTCCTTTAAAATCATTTTGACTATCATAATTTTTATAATTACCCTTATTGCAGTTGCCAACATCAACGTCATGTCAATACAATACCCATAAATTCAGTGTAATCTGCTCGCTCTCGAGAATAATTTTGAGCTATGGACAGTCTATTTCTGTTCCCCAAGGTCTAGCAAATATCAAGCCTGTCAATAACAGCCAGTTGTTTTCAACAACGGATAGACAAGACCCAATTTATTGGTATTGTATTGACGAGATATCGAGGTTAGCGACGACAAAGGGTGCGATAACACAAGTTAAAAAACAAAATGTTCAATAGATAAATTTACCATAACTTTTATTATGAAAGAAAATTCTTCCATAATAAATAGACAGGACAACAATTATAAATATTTTTTAAGAAAATACTTACGATAACAGAATTTTCCTATTGAAAAATATACGATAACATAATTTTTACGATTATATATTCACACTTCATAAAAAAATCTTAAATACCATGAAAAAATTGGCCACAACATAATCTTCCTTAAGAAAAATTTACGATAACATAATTTTCACTTAAAACATTTTACGTTAAAACTATTTTTATTTCAATTATTTTCGATAGTAATTTTTTTTAACAAAAATATAAAATCTTTTTTCTTTAGAATAATTTACTAAAACCTAATTTTAATAGAGAAAAATTTACGATATGATTTTCTTAAAGAAAAACTCTTGATATAAGATCGTTATAGATAAATTTACAATTACCCAGTTTTTTAATACAAAATTATACCTTAAAATTTAACAATTTACGATATCATTCATTTTCTTTATAAAATTCTACTCAAACTTTTACGCACAAAAATCAGAATTTTTTATGTAAAAGAACATGCCGTTAGAACATTTTTTTACGACGAAGTTATATTACTAATGATAAAATTACGATAACAAAATTTTTTTTACCGGAATTTACGATAACCTAATTCTTCTATAATGAAATTTACGATCGTATTATTCTTCTTTACAAAATTTTGTAATAACACATTAAGTTTAAGAGAAAAATAACTACCATGCTACAAATTTTCCAAAGTGAATCTTACGTTAACAGAATTTAAGAGTTACTTTAAAAAAATTTACGATAACATATTTTTTACGAAGAAAAATCAGAATTTTTATGCAAAAGTTCTACGGTATGAACTTAATAATATTTCACGACCACGTTATATTAACAAAGATAAAATTACGATAACAGCATTTTTCTCTAAAGGAACTTACGATAATATAATTTTGCTATACATATTTATATATGTATTTTTAATATTTAACGATTTATTGAATGTAGAACAACATGAGGAGCATTTGTATAAACTTACGATAGCATGAGTTTTCGGTAGAAAAGTTTACGATAGCAAAATTCTGCTATAGAAAAATTTACGATATAAGATAATTTTTACACAGAAAAAATAGACGATTTTTTGTGTATAAAACAACATTCGAAGCATGCGTATAAATTTACGATATGATAATTTTTAGTGGAAAAACTTACGATAAAATAATTTTGCTATAGAAAAATTAACGATTTGGATTACCTTAAAGAAATTAATAACAACACAATTTTCAATAAAAAAATTAAGATACTTACATATATAGTATAGAAAAATAGTTTACGATAACTAAAAATTTTGTGATAATATATATGATATAAAAAATTTACGATATAAGATATTCTTTACACAGAAAAATTATAAGTTTAATTGTGTATTAAACAACATAAAGAAGTTTCATATGAACTTACGATAGCATGATTTTTCGGTAGAAAAATTTACGATAGCAAAATTTTGCTATTGAAAAATTTACGATACATTATATTTTCTACACAAGAAAATCAAAAGCTTAATTATATAAAAAACAACATAAAAAGCATTCGTATAAACTTGCCACAGCATGATTTTTCTGTAGAAAAATTTACGATAAAAATGTTTGCTCTAGAAAAGTTTACGATATAACATAATTTTTACACAGGAAAATTAGAATTATTTCTGCATATAACAAAAATAGGAGAAGCATACGTTTAAACTTACGATATGATAATTTGTGATGAAAAAATTTACGATAAACAGATTTTGCTATAGGACAGTCGGTTAATTTACATAATTTTTAGTAGAAAAAATTTACACGAAATTTTAACGAAAAGCATTAATATAAGGGTGGGTCTGATATGTTACTTTTCAAGAAAATTTTAATTATTTGACTTAATTATAATTTACATTAAAATGGTAATGTGTTTTTTTTCAACCCCCGACCAAAACAAGGGATGTTATAAGTTTGTAGAGTGTGTCTGTTTGTCTGTGTATCTGTGTATCTGTGTGTCTGTACGAGTCCACGTACAGACCAAACGGCTGGACCGATTTTGATTTAATTTTTTCTGTTTGAAAGGTAACTTGATCGAGAAGGTTCTTTGCTATGTTTTAAGAGAAATGGTCAGCCGCTTAGAAGATATGATATCTTTTCTAGCTGAACTCGGGGGGGGGGGGGGGTGGTTTAAAATTTTTAATTTTTGTTATTATGAAAAAGATTTAGAATTGATTTAAAATTTGTATAAAGAAACTTTAACGAAACGAAAAAAATTCACGATAAACTAAAAAAAAAAACGATATAGAATTTTTTTGCAGACGATTAATATTTTTGATTAATTAATATACTTGATCAAAATCCTTGGACGGCTGAGAGCCAATTCTCAAATTTCAGTAAAATTTACTGGGGCAAAGTTTAGTTTTTAGTTGTAAAACTCTATTATTAACTTATTTGACAATTGAACTACTACTACACGGGCAAATGTAAACGCATATGTATGGGAGAAAGTTTCGTTATGCAAGCGTACACACACACACACATACACACACACACACACACATACACACACACACATAAATTTATACAGATATGATATAATGGTTGGCTTAACTTCTGCATCAGTTACAAACTGTCATAAAAATAAACTAAAGTTTATTTGAATATCAAGTTCATCTTTCTATTTCTCTTGTAATATGTGTACTCGTAAATGCTTATGGGCATTTGCGCACTAGAGAGTCCACTTCTGTCAGAAGACGTCTTATACGAAATAATAGTTTATGTGATTTTAGGGAAATAGTACTCGTAATTTCTATGGAAATGCCCATATGCTTGCTCTATGCATACATACATACATACATACATACGTACTCGTACATATTTATTAGATTTTCTTTTCTATTTTTCTACATAAAAATATAACTTTCTGCAACATTTTTTTATTCACTACTGCTGCATATTACAACTTTTACTTATTGAAACTACTCGTATTACCCCATAAGACACACAACAATCATGTTCTCTGCTCCATTTGGTAGAATTTACATCCATACACTTTTGCTTTTGGCTTTAATGTTTCGAGGCTTTTAAGGCGCTCGTAAAATACTTTTTAATGTTTATTTGCTGCAAACAAAGCGGAAGGATTTTTAATTTCTGTTTCGTCAGCAGGTGTGTTGGAAGCAAACTTAAGTACTTTTTTTAAGAAAAAAAATTATGCCCAGAGCTTAAAAGGGACAACAAACCACTTAAACTTGATTTACAGAAAAAAAATTAAATTATTTTAAATAATTTTTCTAATGCAATTTTTAATAATAAAATATTTATTGCATCAAGTAATGCCTTAAATAAATTTAGCTAGAACTGATAAATATTTCCTTAAAAAAAATTCAAATGATTCCTGGGGCCCGTTTCTCAAAAATACAAATTACAAATCTACAAGTAAAATACACACAAAACAACAACACTTTTACAAAATTTTATTGTTGTTTTGTGTGTATTTTACTTGTAGATTTGTAATTTATAGTTTTGAGAAACGGGCCCCTGGTAATGGCTAATTCCCTTGTGACCGGTGTGACCATGATACTTCAAATTTTTTATTGTAATTCAAATTTATAAAATTAATATGTAAATAAAAAAAGATGGGGTTTAAAAGGATATTTAAAACATTTGATTTTACGCAGACAAGAGTATGGTTTCTGCTCAGAATGATCATAAAAAGTCTGTGACAGGTGTGACCTTACAAATATCAGTTTTTTTAGAGAATTATAACTTAAAGAATGTGTGCAGTATGCACAAAGTCCATATTCGTGCAGCCTCAACATTTAAAAAGAAAAACTCTTGTAATTAACTAAACAAGTCAAACATATGTACATATGTATATTCCTAAGGCTTTATAAAGCTTTGATAATTTTAATAATAAAGGATATTAATATTTAAGAAATTTATTATTCGACATATTGTCATAGACATCGCTGAACCACCAGCAAATAAATTTCAAATTAAGGCCATTCATTTATTATAAGGCAATGAATTTTTAGGGTTTCGTACACCAAAGGTGAAAATAACCCCTATTGTTTTCGCTACGCTGTCAGTCTGTCCGTCTGTCCGTCCGTCTGTCACAGAGTATTTTCTCGAGAACCGTAAGAGCTACCATCCTGAAATTTGGACACAGTGTGTAGACCTTTGGCCGCTACAACAACAAATACATGATAGTTGGAAATTAAAGGGTGTTCCAAAACGAGCAACGAAAAATGTTAAAATCCCATGTAATATATATACAATTGTATGTACATATATATACTTGAATTTTGTAAGGTTGGTGTATTTTTATACAGACATCAACAATTAACACTAAAATTAAAAAAAAAATTTAATTAAAGGGTGTACCATCAGTTAATGTAATATTGTTGACAACTTGCTGTATCTTGGAAACCGTAAGAGCAAATTTCTTGAAATTTTCAAAAATGATAAAACAAAAAATCCCAAAATTATAAAATCGCCAAACCGAAGAAAAATCACAAAAAAATAAAAATCGCCAAAACGAAAAAAGCACCAAATTAAAAAAAAAATTATAAAACGAAAATAAATCGCGAAAAACCGGAAAAATCGCCAAAATTTAAAAATCGCCCAAAATTAAAAAATCGCCAAAATTAAAAAAAAAAATCGCCAAAATTAAAACATCGCCAAAATGAACAAAAAATCGCCAAAACGAGAAAAAAGCGAAAAATAAACAAAAAATTATTTCAGCTGAAAAACCGTCAAAAACTTAAAAAAATGCTCAAAGCCCAACGTACAGAAGAACCCTTCTTTCGCGAGTCAAAGTCGCTGTTTACTGAATTTATTTTTTATTTGAGGGTGTATGAATATGAACATGTATTTTGAAAAATTACTGAAAAAAATTTTTTTTCTTAAACATTTTTTTTTAATATATGACCCTGCTATGCGATGGGTGTGATACTGTTATGTGCCGGGTGTGACTCTTGTTGACTGCACTCATATAATCAATATGTATTATTGCATTAACCAGAAAGGAACCTCCTTGCAGAGTTGCTTAATGACAGCAATTCTTTTTGATGGGCTACCAGGAAAATTACGTTTAACGTTTAGTGTTCACCTTTTTTTAAATGATGAATTAAAACATTTACAGTTTGATTTTCATACTTTTTACGCTGTCTGCTCTTGTATTGACTTTCTTTGTTAATTTGTTTCTTTTTTCTTCCGATAATTCTTTCTTTAACCATCATAATTTTCTTAGCATTTATTCTTTTGGTGTCTTTTCCTCACTAAATGCAGTTTATATGATTCTTTATTTTCTTTTAAGTTTCTTCCTTTGTTTCCTTTTTCTATTTTTGGCATTCAATGAAACAATAGGACTTGAATGTTAGTGTGACGGGTGTGACTGAATATTTTTTACAACCAATTACTTGAATATTAAAATGCAGGTTCACCAAACTAAATTTAAAATTTAAAATTAAATTGCACTTACATTTTATTTATTGTTGAAAACATTTTATTAAAGTTTTTCATTTTTACAAGTGACGGTTGTGACTGAAAATTTTAATATTTCAATTAATTCACAAAATTTGCATTTTGAGACATACGAAAACGAAACTTCAACAAAAAGCACACAAGAGATAATGCTTTTTTTTTATTAAAAATGAGAAAAGGAATAAAAGAAAATTTAAAATAAAGACTATAATACAAAATGTTACTGAAGTTTTTAAATTTTTACTGTGACGGGTGTGACTTAATTAATGCACAAAATTCGGATTTTGAAACATATAAAAACGAAACTTGAACCAAAAGCAAACAAGAGATAACGCTTTTTAGTAATGATGAGAAAAGGAATAGAAAAATTAAAATAAAGACCAAATATACAAAATGTTAGTAAAGTTTTTCTGTTTTACTGTGACGGGTGTGACTGAAAATTTCAATATATTAATTAATGCACAAAACTCGGATTTTGAGACATATAAAAATGAAAGTTGAACCAAAGGCAAACAAGATAAAAGCAATAAAAGCGAATTTCAAATAAAGACTAAATATACAAGGAAGGAGAGCGAGAGCGGAGTGTTCCAATTTTATAAAAGTAAAAAAAAATTATATTTATTTTGATTTGTTCATATTTCACATTATTGTCTATTGTGGCCATAAGTTGAAGGATTTTTGTTATAAATAAGTAATTCTCTTTTTCAAATAGAGTGTCTTTCATTAATTTTTTTTGAATTTTTTTTTTCTACATTTTGAAGCCTTTTCCATATTTCTGGCTTATAAATCAGGCTGAATTTGAACTCTATCTTGGCTTTTGGGGCCGCTGTGATTTGTGGTTTATTCGCAGACTTGACACCTGCGTTAAGAAAATTCTAACCAGGTCAAGTCAAGATGAATTTAGCCTAACTCCTGATGCGAAATACGCCAAATTGTGCTCTACAAAAGGCAGAGTTACTATCAGCGACGCGACCTCCATTGAGTAGGATTGTCCTGCACACTCAAGGACAGCGGTGGGTTTTTGCGGCAGATCTTGTGTTTTGTTTTTCCTGAGTACGAGAGCATTGGCTGCTTGTTTACTTAGCCATTGGACTCAAATTTATTCACCATATTGCCAATAGTACTCCAGTTAAGACGATTATGACGATGGTAAAATGGGAAAAGCACGCGGATCGTTGTACCAACAAAACTCAAATTGTGATAAAACAATTTAATTATTTGCAAATGTTGTTGAACGCTAAATCTCTCTATTGTAATTTAGCAAAATATTTTGAATAAATGACTGACAATTCGACAGATGTAGCTTCCACAAAATGGCCGCTATCACTTGTCAAAGTTCGGAAGTCCTTATTTGAAGATCTTGTACGTGTATATGTCCTGCCTCTCCTTGTCCTTTAAGTATATTATTTAACTCACAACTTGTGGGAGCTGCTGCTGCTACGAAAAGTTTTTATTATCATACAAAACTAAAAACATAAAAAATTTATTACTAATCGAAGTTTCTCTCTCAGAATGGCAAATACACATACTTAAATTTTTTCCCAAGGTTTTTATGCAACTGCATGCATAAGTGCATATCAAATGGCAAAAGATGTTGAATTTTTTTTTTATTAAAATCTAAAATTTGTAACACATCAAACATGATGTCAAGAGTCCAATGGAATCAATTTCAATAAGAAAATATAAAAAAAAGTTTAGATTTGAGTGCTGCTTGCTGCTGCTCACTGCATTTATCAAGAGGATATTACGTAGTATTGGCAGGAAATAAAAAGGACGTGCGTCATTATCAAGCATGTGTGTAAGTAATATTGAAGGAAATATAAGTGTATGTATGTATAACTAACAATTGATAATAATATTTCTTTATTTGGGTGTATGTGTGTGTGTGTGAATGCTTCTTGTATGTATATGCAAATGGTTTGTTTGGCAAACAATCAAAATGATTGGCTTGTGGTGAAATGATACTTTACTAATGGTAAATGAAAAAAAAAAGTTGTGAATTTTGTTAGTTTTGATTTAATTACAAAATTTGTTTGTGTAATTTCTTTTTAGATTGTTTGCGGTTTTTTGTTTGAGGTAAAGAATTATTACTTTAATAACTTGGCTCTATGAAATAAAGTCTATGGAGATAACTTTAAAAAAATGTCTAACACTTATAAGTCATTCATACAAGTTTTAAGGATTTATTTAAGTATTTTTTTTCAATAATTTAATTTACTTTTTGAATTATGTACATCTTGTTTTTAATCCATTTTTGGACATTGTTACTTCATAACTCGGTACATTTTAGACCGATTGTAAATAAACTCTTTTTGTTTGTCTGAGAGGGTATAGCTGTCAATTGGGAGCATTGAAAAAAAGTGGGCGGGGAGACGCCCACACATTTTTAATTTGATTTTATGATTGCTGCCAAACCTAGCAAAAATCGTTGGTTCTTGTAATTACACAATTAAAAAAAATGGGCGGGGCTACGCCCATAAAAATTTATTATTATATTTCACGTGATTCTACTTAATCGATTTTAACGAAACTTACCACACACGTTGAAATAGACATAATCCTGCATTTAAAAAAATGGGCGGGGCTACGCCCATTAAAATTTATTATTATGGCCCTTATTATTAGCAACTTTCGATCTTCGACTGTAGTCGATAGTACTGATCGAACGAATTTTCATTTGGTATTATGACGAGCATTCGACAAAGAATGTCCTTATTGTGAATGTCACTCAAAGTGATTTTAAAAATTTTGCAACAGCTTTACCTAAAAGTAAAAAAAAAATCGTTTATAATAATTTTTTATATTAAAATACTTCATCGAAATCTAAATTCGGTTCGATAGAAAATTCGTTGCTCAACGAAATTTTCGATGTTCATAATACGAATTGAACATTCGATTTTCGATGTTCGGTAACCAGCGAAGATCGAAAATCGAATGCAAATCATAATAAGGGCCTATATTTCACTTGTTTTTACTTACGACATTTACCACACACCTTGAGCTCTAAAATAAATACAATCTTCCATTTAAAAAAAGGGGCGGAGTTACGCACATTAAAATTTAATATATTATTTGAAGTGGTTCCACTTTACCGATTTTTACTAAACTTAACACACAACTTGAGCTCTAAAATAGACACAATCTTCCATTAAAAAAAATGGGCGGAGACACGCCACAGATTTTCAAATTTTTTTTTATTTGAAAGAATTTACTTCCAGTTTGGTGCCATCAATTTCTTTCGAAAATGTTCTATCAGATATTTTCATTGAAGTCGGTTTTTTTTGGCATAATTATTTTGTTAAAAATTTAAAAACAAACCTCCTCCTGTTCGCACAAAAAAATTTCATATTAAAATCTTCAAAAATAAGGTTAATTTTAACAGTTTTCAGCAATAATTTTGTTTCATTTGTATATTTCATGTTAATTCAACATGTTTTAGAGTAATCTTCCAAGGAAATATTTTCCTTTTCATATAACTTTACTTCATGTTGATTTAACATTCTCGTGCTACTTAATTAAAATCAAGAACCATATTAAATCAAAGTTATTTGAAGTTGAAACAACATGATTTGAATTTAATATTGTCATCTTATTTACTTTATTAATTATATAACTTAAGTGATTTTGTGTATTAGACAAGAGTATCAAGAAAATTGTGTGTTGTGTTGTATGTATTAGCGATTTTGGCTTCCGCGGCCTAGATTTGGATTCAAAGTCATAGCGTGACAGTCACGCGCTTACCCACTGCAGCCACAATAACCTTAAATATTCTTTAGTGAGTGCAAAATCGTTGCTTACGCTGATGGGTGCGAGAATAATTGTTAGAGGACATTCTCTCTAGGGGACATTCAGCCTACAGGATGGTCACTCTTACCTATCAAGATGTGTGAAGAAGCGACAACTGGCCGTTAATTCCTAATTTACACTATGCAAGTTTTATTGCTAAGCTGATTAGTTTGTGGGAGAGAGAGACGAGGGGAACGGAAACGTTTCTTTTCCCCTCGTCTCTCTTTCTTAAAAAATTAATCAGCTTAGCAATAAGACTTGCATAGTGTAAATTAGGACTAACTTTAACATAATAGGATTGGTTATCTTCTCCAGGAAGTATAAGGTAACGTGGTTTACAATTCATTACCCTTAGCAACATGGAGTGGCATTCTTGACTATAAGTTGAGTTTTAAGATATATATTGTAGAGAGGGTGAGTTAAAAAAACAACTCAATGTACTAAATTTTTCGCTCAGTGTGCTCTCTCTCTCACACTCTCTCTTTATTCTCACCAATGCTGAGGGAATTCATTTTACGGACAGCAATAATTTAAATTTTTTAGTTCAATATCTTATTGGAGTAAAACCAATTATTTTAGAAATGATTTTGAAAATACCTGAAGCGTTTCCTTGAAATCACTGAAACACAAACTCTCTTTATATTTCAATTAAATTCGTCCTCCACCAGCAACAGCAAATCATGATCCTCAAAAAAAAAAATAAATTACTTTTAAAACCATGAAGCTAACAAGGTTCATCTTTAAGCTTTTCTGTTCTATCTTTCATTTTCATTGTTATCAAATAAAACTTCCATCAAACTGAAAGCATGTGTGAGTGGTTCTAAAGACTGGCAAAAAGTATTGCAAATGTGTGGACTTGTATAAGAGAGGAAGCGAGGCAGGGAGAGAGATAGAAAAAAAACTGGTTAAATAAAATCATGTATTTCATATTCACACATGAATAACTGACATACGAGTACATCAAGGATTTTGCAAGTTTACTTTTTATTGAAAAGTTCGTTTGGTTTAGAGGAATTTAAAAGCCCATTTTAGCACAAAAACCCAATTTGTGTTTTTTTTTCGTTTTCTTTTCGTGTGGCCAAATAAAGTTGCCTTTTTGTGTACATATTTCATTTTACATTTAGGATTTGCTAATGTTTCTCAAGCGAACAGAAAATACAAATTCATTATATACGAATATTGTATTGCAAATCTAAACTAGAGTGAGTATTTTAAATAAGAAATTTGTGTATGTTAAAGTTAAGTAAATTTGTTTATACAACTTTGCAAATACCTACTTTTCGTAATTCAACATTGCGTCACTTTCAAGGCTCAATGTGTGTGCCAAGTTTCATAAAAATCGGTCAAATAGTAGCAAGAGCAATATAATATTAAGCTTTAGTGGGCGTGACTCTGCCCACTTCTTGAAGTAAAAAATTATGGCATTCTAGGTGCCTAAAATGTTTGCCAAGTGGCAATCGGATAAGTAAATAGAAGTACTTATCATGTAATACTTAGCTGTAATGGGCGTGGTTCCGCCCACTTTTTTTAAATTTTAGGTATTTTAGAGCTGAAGGCTGCTGCCAAGTTTCGTTAAAATCGGTTCAGTAAAAGCTCGTGAAATATAGCATTAAATATTAATAGGTGTGGTGCCGCCCACTTTTTTAAATGCAGGATTGAGTCCTTTTTAAGGCTTAAGTTGAGTGCCAAGTTTCTAAAAAATGTATTAAGTAGAAGCCCGTAAATTAGAATATTAAATTTGAATGGATGTTTTCCTCGCCCACTTTTTTATAAGCAAGATTTTATTCTTCTCAAAGTTATGCCAAGTTTCGTACAAATCGGTTAAGTAGGAGGCGTGTCCCGCCCACTTTTTTTAAAACCAAGATTTGGTTCTTCTCAAAGTTTAGGATGTATGCCAAGTTTCCTACAAATCGTTTATGTAGAAGCAGGATTAGGTATTTTTCAGATCTTAAGGTGGGTGCCCAGTTTCGTTAAAATCGGTTTAGTAGAAGCTCGTCAAAAATATAACATTAAATATTTATGGGCGCGGCTCCGTCCACTTTTTTTAAATGCAGGATTAGTTATTTTTTGGAGTTTAAGGTGGGTGCAAAGTTTGGTTAAAATAGAATTAATAGAAGCTCGTACAATATAACATTAAATATTAATAGGCCTGTTCCCGCCCACTCTTTTTAATGCAGGATTATGTTTATTTTAAAGCTTAAGGTGGGTGTCTAGTTTCGTTAAAATCGGTTAAATAGAAGCTCGTGATATATAACATTAAATAGGCGTGTTCCCGCCCACTTTTTAAAATTTAATATTGAATCCTTTTCAGAGCTTAGGGTGGGTGCCCCGTTTCATTAAAATCGGTTTAGTAGAAGTTCATGAAATACATATAACATATATATAATATTTATGGGCGCGGCTTCGCCCACTTTTTTTAAATGCAGGATTAGGTATTTTTTGGAGTTTAAGGTGGGTGCCAAGTGGGGTTAAAATCGAATTAATAGAAGCACGTAAAATATAACATTAAATAGTAATAGGCCTGTTCCCGCCCACCTTTTTAAAAGCAGGATTAAGTACTTTTAAAAGCTTAAGGTGGGTGTCCAGTTTCGATAAAATCGGTTAAATAGAAGCTCGTGATATATAACATTAAATATTAATAGACGTGCTCCCGCCCACTTTTTAAAATTTAATATTGAATCCTTTTCAGAGCTTAGGTTGGGTGCCCAGTTTCGTTAAAATCGGTTAAGTACAAGCTCATGAAATATACAATAAATATTAATAGGCATGTTCCCGCCGCCCACTTTTTAAAATGCAATATTGAATCCTTTTCAAAGCTTAGGGCGTGTGCGAAGTTTCGTTAAAATCGGTTTAGTAGAAGCTCATGATATATAAATATGAAATATAATAAATGTTAATAGGCGTGTTTACGCCTACTTTTTGAAATGTAATATGTATTTAATCCTTTTCAGAGCTTAGGGTGTTTGCGAAGTTTCATTAAAATCGGTTTAGTAAAAGTTCGTAAAATATAATCGGCCCTGTTCTGTAAACCGAATCGATTTGAAATCGCACGATTTTCGAAAACTAACACTGATAATAGAAATATTTTTGCAGACTTTTTTTAATTTTTCTATTATATAGATTCTCAAATATCATATCGGAAAGAAAATGATCGTATATGATTTTAAACACGTCCGCAGGACCATTATTAATTTTTTGAAAACGAAAAATTTACTGAAATAGAATGGGCGTGGTTCCGCCCACTTTTTCAAATACAAGATTGTGTATTTTTTTAAAGCATAGGGCGTGTGCTTAGTTTCCTAAGAATTGGTTGAGTAGAATCACGTGAAATATAATATTAAATTATAATGGGCGTGGCCCCGCCCACTTTTTAAAAAGAAATATTGAGTATTTTTTAGAGCTTAGGTATGCGCCAAGTTGCGTAAAAGCGGTTTAGTTGAAGCTCGCGAAATAAAATATAAAATTTTAGTGGGCATGGCACCGCCCATTTTTTCAACTTCGAAACTGTGTGATTATAAAAACCCAAAACGTGTGCTACAATTCGCAGTAATTCGATTAGTAAAATATCATCAAATCAATTAACAAAATTAGTGGGCGTCTTCCCGCCCATTTCTTTGACAGCAAGACCAAATGGATAAAAGGAATTTTTGAAATCGGTTTAAAAGGTACTGAGTTACGAAGTAACAAACAAAAAAATACAGACGAATTGATAACTTCCTCCTTTTTTGAAGACGGCACGACATTTACCCCTGAAAGATATTTTAAATCTTACTCCATTTCTGTTGTTTATTTTCAATTACATTTTAAAAGAATTTAATGGCAAATATTTTTATAGACAATTTTAGCATAGTTATATACGAATTTTTAGTTTAAATTACCTGCATCAATTGCTTAAGGTTTATTGCAAGTGCCAAGCAATTGGCCAACCCCAACACGAAACACTTCATTCCTTAACATTTCGTTTCAATTGCACTTTCTTGTCGTTTGTAAATGTCGAAAAACTTGGTATAACTAAACACAATTACCCTGGGAGTAGCAATTGAAAATGAACTAGATTTTGTGTTTTGTGGAATACAAATTAATTGACTCTTTTTCCAATTGTACTTTTTTGTTCGCGTTCATTTCTAAAGTCACTTAAGTAGGAAAATAAATCATTATGAAAGTTGTAATGAGCTGAAAGAAAAGTAAATGCAATTGCTACTGAAGGGCTTCGAGAGAGCAAGAAAGATATAGAGAGAGAGGAAGGGAGAGCTTATAAGTAGCAGTCAGTGCTTTGTGGGTTTGATTGGAAGAAAATATAATATATTTTTAATTAAGTAAAATCATTGACTAGAACAATTTAGTGCGAAAGTTTTTTTTAAATACAATTTTACTAATTTATTGTATGAATTCTTTTAAAGTTATATTGAAAGTTTAAATTTGCTAATAAATATATTTATTAATTACTTAACTTCTATTCGGAATGTAGTGAAAGCATTAATTTCTTAGTCAAACTTTAGTTTATATTTTAAGTAAAAATGTTAAAAGTTTCAATTGTTTGAAAAAAGGATTTAAGAATTGGTTGAATTTGTGTTTGAATAATAACTTTCGAATTTTATTCCATACTAAACTTGGAATTTTATTCAATTTAACATTTCGCTTATTGAAAATACCAGCTCGTATTAAGATATAAATATTGTCTGAATCAAAATGTTTTTCATTAATATTTAGTAGTCACACTTGCAATTTCACCAGTGTACTTCCAAATTCTTTTTTTTTTTCTTTCCAATAATTTTTTATTGTAAACTACGTATGCAGTGTAATAAAACAAAAATAATCAAATAATTAGTAAAAAACATACAAACAATGGCAAAACTGTTGTGAATTCAAACATTCTTCCCACAAATTGTGATATGATGAATCGAAACAATTCACGTATTCCTTTTGTTTTAAAATTTTTTTTTTTTTGCATAAATCCCTCCAAGAAGTTATTAGGATATATAAACATGCTTAATTCAACTGAATTTTAATTATTTTTAGCTAAATTCTTATAATTTTTGTACCCGTTTTTAAACGATTTCAAAAACTGAAAAGGTTATCATAATGCATCTGTATTTTTTGTCATGTTTGTTACTACACAGTTCACATGTAACTTTCAGATCGATTGAAAAATTCTTGATTTTTTACTGGAAGCTTCCCATAGCTTCCCATTTTGGCCTAATTGTCAAAAAAGTGGCCGGGAATGCGGCCACTAATTTTTTGTTTACTGATTGTAACATCTTTTTCTGATCCGATTGCTGCGAAACTTGGCACACTCCTTGGGCCCTTGTAAAGACACAATTTCGAAGTTGAAAAAAATGGGCGGAGCCACACCCATTAAAACTTATTATTATTTTTTACATGCTTCTACTTTATCGAATTCTACAAATACAGCCTAAGCTCTAACAGGGACACAATAGTGATTTTAGACAAAAAGTGGGCTGGGCCACGCCCATTAAAATTTAATATATATTACTTGTTTCTACTCGACCGAATTCTACAAAACTTTCAACACAGATTTAGTCCTAAGAAAGACGCAATAACGATTTTAGAAAAAAGTGGGTGGAGCCACGCCCATTTAAATTAACATTTTATTTCACATGCTTCTATTTAAGTGTTTTTAGCAAAACTTTTCATACACTCTGTGATCTTAAATATGCCCACAATTGCACTTAGAAAAGTGGGCGGGGCTACGCCTTTTGAAATTTAAAATTTCACGTGGTTGTACTTAGCTGATTTTTCCGAAACTTGGCATACACTCTGTGGTCGTAAAAACGCCAAATCTTGCAAATAGTACAGTGGGTAGGGCCACGCCCATTCAAATTTTATATTATATTTAATGTGCTTCTACTAAAGTTATTTTAACAAAATTTGGCATACACAGATCTTAAAAAGAACCAATCTTGCATTTAGAAAAGTGGGCGGGGCCACGCCAATTAAAATTCAATAATATATTTCACGAGCTTGTGCTTAGCTGATTTTTTCGAAACCTGGCAAACACCCTGTGCTCTAAGAAATACGCAATATCATTAAAAAAAAGTGGGCGGAGCTACGCCCCTTAAAATTTAATATTATATTTCATGTGGTTCTACTTAGCTGATTTTTACGAAACTTTGCTCACACCCTGAGCTCTGCAAAAGATTCCATATTGTTAAAAAAGAGGGGCGGGTCCACGCCCTTGAAATATTAGATATTAAATTATATAAAGTTTTACTTAACTGATTTCGGCTCTTAGCATGAAATAATTTTGCATTTAAAAAAGTGGGCGGGGCCACCATGCCCATTAAAGTTATATATGTATTATATTTCACATGGTTTTACTTAGCCGATTTTTCCAAAACTAGGAACCCAACCTGAGCTCTAAGAAAGACGCAGTAACGATTTTAGAAAAAAAGTGGGCGGAACCAAGCCTAATAAAAATTAATATTTTATTTCACGTGCTTCTACTTAAGTGATTTTAGCAAAATTTGGCATACATGCTGCTGTGATCATAAAAAGACCCAGGCTTGCATTTAGAAAAGTGGGCGGGGCCATGCTCATTGAAATTTAATATTATATTATACGTACTTCTACTAAGCTGATTTTTACTAAACGTGGCACAAAGCCTAAGATCTAAGAAATATACAATATTGATTAAAAAAAGTGGGCAGGGTCGCACCCCTTAAAATGTAATATTTTTTTAATGTGCTTCTGCTTAGCTGATGTGTATAAAACTTTGCACACACCCTGAGCTCTGCAAAAGATTCCATATTGTTAAAAAAGAGGGGCGGGTCCACGCCCTTGAAATATTAGTAGATATTAAATTACATATATGTATATTATATAAGTTTTACTTAACTGATTCCGGCTCTTAGAATGAAATAATTTTGTGTTAAAAAAAGTGGGCGGGGCCACCATGCCTATTAAAGTTATATACATAAATATGTATTATATTTCACGTGGTTTTACTTGACCGATATTTGCTCTAAGAAAGACACAATATCGTTTTCAAGAAAATTAAATAATACAAATAAAGAAATACAAATACAAAAAAGTGGTCGGAGCCACGCCCAATAAAAATTTAATATTTTATTTCACGTGTTTTAACTTAATTCATCGTTATGAAACTTGGCACACACTTAAAGCTCTGAGAAAAAACTATAAATCTTGCGTTACAAAAAAGGGGGCGGGGTACGCCCATGAAAGATAAGTAGATAATAAATTATGTATACTTCTACTTTTACGATTCCCACAAAACTTGGCAAATAGTTACGACTCTTATAATGAAATACTTAAAAAAGTGGGCGGGGCTATCATTCCAATTAAAGCTTAATATTATATTTCTCTTGCTGCTACTTGAGCGATTTTTTACCAAACCAGGCAGAGACCCTGAGCTCTGAAAATGACACAATGTTGAGTTTATAAAAAGTGGGCGAACACTTGTGTTTGCAAAGTTGGGCGTGACTACGCTCCTGAAAACATAGAATTGGAATTAAAAATTAAAATATTTTTTTTTATAATTAATTGGATCTAAATTATTTTTAATTACCTGCCTGTTTGCTTAAGACGTTGCATATTTATACATTAAAAAATAGTATTTTTAAGCTAAATCTTCAGGTTATTTAAGTAGTAGAGCTGTGCTGAGTTAGATTTTTAAAAATTTCCGATAGATGGCGCTGCCAACATTCTAAGAATATCTGCATGAAATCTAATGCATACGATTGAAATATCGAGGAAATAGCGAAATGTTTTGCAAGAGAACATTTTCAGGATTGATTTTGCAAATAGAATTTAAATTAAATTAAATTAAATTTTTACGATATTTTTGCTTCTTTCGAATTAGCTATTATTTTAATTCTTAAACTCTTTTAATATGTGTGAAAATTGCACCAGCAATTTCTAACTAGAATTGTTGGCCGGAAGCAAAAATAGTTGTGGCTTATCTCACATTCAACGATAACAATGGCTGTATTTATATATAAAAATAAAGTTTAGTAGCACAGCAGCACACAGACTCAGCCATAGCGAGAGATATCCATACATGAAGTACACTTTTTGTTTCATACATTTATATTTGTGACATATTTAACACACAACTTCAGTGGCAGCAAAAAAAAAAAAAGTGAAAAATAAAATAAAAATTTTATAGCAGTGCCATGGTACATGAAAATTTGAAAAAAAAAAAATTATGAGTGATGGCTAAAACGAATATCAAATACTCTTCATCTTGGTTTTAAATATTAATCAAAAATTATTGTGCAAACACAATTAAAAATTGTTTATTAAAGAAATTAACCAGGGTACTTTAAACAGAAACTTTTATAAATCTGTGCTATAAACTTTAGTTGAAAAAATTTAATCTATAACCTTCAGCTAATTAGCAACGTCTGCTTTATAATTTTTTTTTTCAACAAAACATTTCTGACACTTCTCTCTCTCTCTCTCTGTCTTTAGTAAACATATTTGCAAAACTAACGCATCGCTTTAGCGAACACAGTTTTATTGTTCAAATTAAATATTTATCCACTGCTGCAACTTTCATTTGTTCAAACAGCCAAAGCCTTTCACTGTAACACAAAACATTGTTGTTTATTTGTCATAGTAAAACATTCATTTGTGTATGATTAAGAAGAAGAAAAAAAAGCACATATACACACACACATACACACACACACATACATACATGCAGACAAGCAGACAAGCTTACCACAAATACACAGAAAAACAAATGCTGTACATTTATAAAGGAAGCAAATGAAGTCGGTTACAAAATAAAAAATAGAGAAAAAAGAGGAAACATAAAAATAAACTACCGAATCGTAGATAAAACCAGGAAATAAAAGCGCACAGTTTTAGTAGAATTATCATACAATTAAAAATGATAGAAAACCTGAAATTGTTATTATTGTTAACGGTGGCTGTTCGTGCACTTTTGTCATTTTTATTGCTGTCGATTGTTATAAAAAAAAAGAAAAAAAAACCTTTAAACCTTATGCACTTGTCCGTTTTAAAAATATTTGTTCAGGCATTTGGTTGAATTGCATTAAAAAATTATATTTAAGCCTTGGAAATTTAAATTTTGTTTAGAGAGTTTTTCAATGCATTAAATACTTTAGGCATTATTTATAAAAATTATTAAGGCTTTATAACGGCTTAATAAGAAAAATTTTGTATAAAAATCTATTAAGGGTTTCTAAAGCCTGAATAATTTTTATATATAAAATTGTTTAATTTTAATATTATGGCCTTTATATTGTAAAACGCAAAGCTAAGCAATTGGAAATGTAGAAATCTTTAGAATAAATGAAATAAATAAAATGCCTTTGGTAGACTTTCAGCTCAAAACAAACTGGCACATTTAACAACGTATGAGCAATATTTTTTTAAATTAATAATTAAATATTGCTCATACGTAATAATATAAAATAGAGGCGAACTTCCCTACACAGAGAAAAAACTGCGTCATAGAATCAAGAAGATTTTCTCTATGAACCGTTTTTAGGCTAAGGCACGGATGGAAATCATTGTACAATTGTACTTTTTATGGTACATTTTTGACCTCGTTGGTACTGTGGTACTACCGCGAGTTACTTGGTACAATTTAAAAATGCCAATGTTTCACTATATGGTAACATTAATTTTGACTATGTTGTCTTTAATTTGTTTGTGTGTTCTATTTTAGACGGTGCATAACTTAGATTGTATAGTGCATGAAAATAACAGGCCTGTTAATAAACGAAATTTGTAAAATAACCGATCTCTAACAAGTTTAATCTACGAATGTACCCTTATGAATGCAATATTTAATATTTTCTTATGTTATTTTTTATACTGAATTTTTATACACATTTTTGTTAAGTGTCTGCTTTTTATTATTTACTTTTGCATTTTTACACATTTTTTACGTTTCCGTTCTTATTAATAAATATTTAAAAAAAATAGTACCGTCATGGTCCAAAAAGTACATTTTGTTTTCACAGTTGGTACAAAATCCAATAAGTCATTTTCCTTCCCTGCGCTAAGGGCTATCCCAGCAGAAAGAAGCGAAGATTTTTTCATAGAGATTCCTTATTGTTTTTATGTGGTAAATCTTATTAAAATAAAACTTAAAAAAAAAAATTAAACCGACTTCAAAAATAAGCACTAAAAAGCAACAAATAATATAGATCTAGTTAAATAAAAGATTTTTATGTGTGTTACCTACAGTGCCGTTTGAAGTTGGTGCCAGCAACATTGGTAACTAAGCACATACATATGTACATAAAAATTACTTGCAGTTTTTTTACCGGGCATGTTCCTATGTGCTTAGTACCAGTATTACTGGCACCAACTTCAAACGGCACTGTAGGTAACACACATAAAAATCTTTTATTTAACTAGATCTATATTATTTGTTGCTTTTTAGTGCTTATTTTTGAAGTCGGTTTAATTTTTTTTTAAAAAGTTTTATTTTTACCTTTTTAGTGAATACTTTTAAACTCTGGTCAATTCAAAAAAAATTTATTTGTAAGTATCTTTCTTTATTTGGAAATATGGTCCAGTTTCGTAAAAATCGATGAAGTAAAAGCACGTGAAATTAAGTGTTAAATTTTATGGGGCGTGGCTACGCCCCTTTTTTTAAAACAAGATTGTGTATTTTTAAGAGTTCAAGGTGTGTGCTAAGTTTCGTAAAAATCGGTTAAGTAGAACCACGTGTAATGTTATAATACATTTTAATGGGCGTAGCCCCACCCATTTTTTTAACTTAAAAATTTTGTAATTACAAAAACCAAAGATGTTTGCTAGGTTTCCCAGCAATCAAATGAGTAGAAGATTACAAAATCAAATTTAAAAAATTGTAGGCGTGACCCCGCCCACTTTTTTAACGCAATTTTTTGGCTTTATTAAAGCTTAGGGTGTGTGCCAAGTTTCGTCAATATTGGTTAAATACAAGCACATGAAATATTATACTAAAGTTTAATAGGCGTGCCCCGCCCACTTTTTTAACGCAATTTTGTGCGTTGATTAAAGTTTAGGGTGTGTGCCAAGTTTCGTAAAAATCGGTGAAATAGAACCCTGTGAAATATAATATAAAATTTTAATGGGCGTAACCCCGCCCATTTTTTTAAACGAAAATTTTGTTTATTTTAGAGTTCAAGGTGTGTGCTAAGTTTTGTAAAAATCGGTTAAGTAGAACCACGTGTAATGTTATAATACATTTGAATGGGCGTAGCCCCGCCCATTTTTTGAACTTAAGAATTTTCTAATTACAAGGACCAAAGATGTTTGCTAGGTTTCGCAGCAATCAAATAAGTAGAAGATCAATAAATCAAATTTAAAAAATTGTGGGCGTGACCCCGCCCACTTTTTTCAAATGGGACCAATGGGAAGCAATACCCTCTCAGACAACAAAAAAATTTTTACAATCGGTCTAAAATGCACCGAGTTATGGACCTACACACCTAAAAAAAAAAAAAAAAAAAATAGTGACGAATTGTTAACCTCCTTCTTTTTTTGAAGTCGGTTAAAAAACCACATAAAATCAAGAGGAAATCTTATTATTGACAACTTTTTTTACTCAATTTCCGTTATTTTTGGCACCAAAAAAAAAAAACAATCCATAGAGAAAAACTTCTTGATTCTATTAGGTTTTCTTATAAATTGTAAACTATAGGGATTTCTTATTGATTTTATTAGGTTGCCTTATTTATTTTTTTAAAAAGGGTTTCTTCTTGATTTTATTAGGCTATCTTATTGATTTTTTCAATAAGGTTTTCTGCTTGATTTTAGTAGCTTTCTATATGATTATGTGTAAAACATCTTATTGATTTTTTTAATAAGGAAATCTTCTTGATTATAGGAGGTGTCTTGTTATTTCATATCTATAAATAGACATAGATATAATTTTTTTCATGATCTTTTTAATTTTTATATAAGAATGTTTGCACAACAATTTCAATGTTTATTCAGGCTGCTCGTTAGCTTATTGGTTAGAGTGCTTGTCTATCAGGTAGAAGTTTGCTGGTTCAATACTTGGTGAGTAAGTTAGTTAAGAATATATATCATAATGTGTATGTATGTATGTATAAATAAATAACATGTACAATATATACTACATACATTTGTATATGGTATAGAATTTAAATGAAAATACATAATAAAGATGCAATTTTTTTTTAATTTATTTTTATTTTTTTATTGACAAAATCAATAAGATAACCTCATAAAAACTACAAGATTTCTTATTGATTTTTTCAAAAATTTTTTCTCTATGAAATTAATAAGATTTCCTTATTTCTTATTGCAAAAAAAAAAACCATAGAGATTTCTTATAAATTTTGTTCTATTTTATGAGGTATTTAGTAGGCACTGTTTTCTCTGTGTATAATGAATTCGCCTGGTAACAGGAAATCACTTCAGTATACAGCCATTGTATTTTTTGACCGACTGAGCGACTTAAGCAAGGGTATTGTGCAAGGTATTTTGCGCTTATTTTCAATTTCGCAATATTTTTAGTTTTAGCGTTTTTTGTAGTTTAGTTTTTTAGGACCTTTTTATTTTGGTGATTTTTTACATTTTAGCGATTTATTTTATTTTTGGTGATATTTTTCATTTGAGCGGTTTTTTCATTTTGGCGATTTTTTGTTTTAGCATTTTATTAATTTTGGGATTTTTTAGATTTAGCATTTTTGAAAATTTTAAGTGCGCTTGCCTGTTGCGGTTTTCAAGCAACAGCAAGTTGTCAAAATTACACTAACTAATAAAATACCCTTTAATTTTGATTTTTTAAATTTCAGTGTTAATTGGTGTGGTCTGCATAAAAATACACTAACTTGGAAAATTTCAGGTGTATGTAGTATATTAACATTGGGATTTCAACACATTTCGTTGCTCGCCTTAGAACACCCTATAGTTTTTAACTTTCGTATATTTGTTGTTGCAGCGGCAAAGTTTTACATACTCTGTTAAAATTTCCCGACCGTAGCTTTTACGGTTTTAGCGAAAACAGCCTATGTGAGATATACATACAGATAGATAGACAGGCGGACGGACGGATGGACGGACGGAAGGACATCGTAGCGAAAACAATAGGGTTGCCTTTCACCCTAAAAATTTACGTTACCTAAAACTGAAGCATTTTTGGCAACTTTTTTGCTCTGATTGGCTTCTCCAGGCCTCCTATTGACAAACGAAAAAAAATTAATGCTTAATGTAAATTAGGTATAAGTCCCTTTTCATGTTATTTTGAAGCCAATGTAGTAAAAAAAAAATATCATATGAAATGCAAGCTTTACTGAGACAAATTAAGTCTACAGCTTCCTCCTTACTAGTGAAAGAAAAGAAAAAAACAAGGCAATGTACTTTCACACATACATATGGCCCATTTACTTCAATAATGTCCTAAGTCCAAAAAATTAATTTCTTGAGTTAATAATGCAGAATGAATTGTCCTGTGATTGTTCATATTGTGTAAACATTTTAATAAAAATATCTTGTTTTCTTTACTCTTGAGAGAAAAATTAAATTTTCTGTTTCCCTTAAGTTGTGTTTAAATTGAAAATTTTAAACACATTTTCTTTAAAACTAGTTCTATTTTGAGTTAACTAATTATTTATTTTTCGCAGCAATTTTTTTTTATTTCGCTAGATAAGCCTGTAATAATTCTATCGAAATATGCAAAAACTTTGATTTGCAAAACAGAAAAAGCAAATGAGTTAGGCCTTTTTTATATTAACGGTAGGTATCTAGTCCTTCATACAAATACTTCGGTAATGTGAACTGCTTGTTCATTTATTTATTTGTTTGTTGCTTTGTTTGTTTTTTTTTTGTTGTACTTGTTCGTGCAACAACAACTAAAACGGAACCTACTTGACATCGTTACTTTAACACATCCTTTTTACACGTCAAAGTGCTTCCTTCATGCCCACATTTTCACGCTTTCACTTATCGAAAGAGGAGCAAGACAGAGACAGAGACAATTTCACACACACTTAAATAGAAAAACAAAAAACACTTAGGAAATTGTAGAATCCATTTCTTCTTATTTCTAATGATATTTTCGCATCAAGTGTTTACCCTACAATTATTTAGAAGTGAGATTGTCGAAACATAAAATCAACTGAAAAAAAAACACTTCAATTTAAGGAAGAGATGAAAGGGCAAAAAAGCACAAGATTTCAAGTTATTAAAGAAAGATTTTTAAACGTACTCGTACGTGTATTTATCGTTAACATAAAATACGCGTGGCAATGAAAAACTTAATTTTCCCAAGTAACAATAAAAGTTGGTGGTTATTTCTTTTTTCTTAGAAATTTCATTAAGATTAAACGTATGTACTTTTAAATTGAAACTCTTAAATTAGTTTAAGTAGAGATAATTTGCCAGCTTAATGGTGTATATGAAAATATATCGTTGGTCTCAAGTAGAAAGGTCCTTCAACTCAAATAATTAAAATTTTACAGGAGAATAATAGCAACTGTATACACAAAAAAGTAATATGAATGATTTTGTAATATTAATTAAAATATTTGTAATATCAATTAAAAAATTAATTGAATTTTCACCTATAAACAATTTGATAATATTAATTAAGTTTTTCCACTGAAATTAATAAATACAATTGAATCAATTAAATTCTTAATTAAAAAAAATATTGATTGGTGAATACTTTTTTCTGTGTAATATTCAAAATGTAACTTGAAGTTTTTTTTTTAGCTACCTATTTTAATATTTTTTTTTTATTTGAACTGTTCTTAGCCAGTTTCGTGGGAGACAAGAACCCCACCCCATAGCCCTGAGCACAGTCGGAACGAAGGTAGCACCAGTCTCCTGAGAGATAGGACCATGTATAGTGCGGATCGTTACAGAAATTAAATGTAATGTATAACTTTTTTTTTGTAAAAGAGCTATTTTTGACACTATTGCAATAAATTTTTGTGACGAGGTGTATTTCTGTGAATATACATATATTGGAATCACTGAAAAACTCAATTCCGTAAAAAGTACGAGTTAGGGCCTTTCTACTTGAGACCATCGATATGTATCTTTAACTCTTGAAAACAACTTCGTTTAACAGCAAGTTTATACTTTGTTTCATTAACCCCCGACCAAAAAAAAAAAAAAAGGGGTGTTATAAGTTTGTAGTGTGTGTCTGTCCGTGTCCACGTACAGCCCAAACGGGTGGACCGATTTTGATTTAGTTTTTTCTGTTTGAAAGGTGACTTAATCGAGAAGGTTCTTAACTTAATCGCTCCAGCCAATTAGAAGATATCACATCTTTTCTAGATTTATCGGGGGTTCTTAAAATTTTTAATTTTTGTTATTTAAATAAAATGTTTGTTTTAAATATGAAAAAACTTAATATGTCAAAAACTTAAGTTCACTCACTGCTTTGTGATATTTATGTTCCGTAAGATGTTTTTTTTTAGTTTTGGCGCTTTTGTTTATGCGATTTTTGGCGGTTTTTGACCATTTATTTTAGTTTTATCGATTTGCTTATTTTTAACGGGTTTTTTCGTTTTGGCGATTTTTTTTTAGTTTTGATACTCTTTTTAATTTTGACGATTTTTTTTACATGTGTTAATATTTTTCGTTGCGGTTTTTTTTAACTAAAAAAATTTCAAAACTTGAAAAAATCCCAAATGCGAGAAAAAGCGCCAAAAATAAAAAAAAACCGCCAAAACTAGAAAAATCGCCAAAAACCGAAAAAGTTTACCGAGTACTTATTTTTTTTTTATGTCTGAATCAGATAAGATATTTGATTACTTAGGCTAGAGTTCGCATAGTATATATTATATATGTAGTGTCCGTGCGGAACGCTTCGTGTGCGAGTCGCAGTCGCACTTTACTGAGCTTAACCTGGTGTGCTTCGCTATCCCTTCCCTTCCCGCAAAAAAAAAAAAATAAATATATATGTATGGCATTGGTGGTGCAATATGAAAATTGGATTTTCCCACGCCCCTACGCCCGCAGACCGAAAATGAAAAATCAGACTTCACAGTGTCACCCTGAATATTCTGAAGATTTCTGAAAATTTCATCAAAATCGTCCCACCCGTTTGGAGTTCATACGTTACATACATACATACACACATCCTGTATAGAAGATAACATAACATAACAAACTAAAACAAAACGATCTTGACCATCGCACAGTGGGGCCAAACCCATCTCTTTCGCCGATTAATTCATATTTCCACAACTATGATAGTAAGGGTCACTAAGTTTCACCCTTAGAATAAAATATATGATCCAAAAAAATCTGGGATGGTATAGGAAGGTTTGGGGGGGGGGGGGGGTGATGATTATTTAATTATTGTTAATGACTGTTTTTTTTAAGAAATACCAAAGTAGCAAAGAAATACATAAAAAAACAAGTACAAATTGATGATTTTTTTTATTCACGCACGCTCGCCTACCATTGACTGACTTCGAATACGAATTATACAAAAGTAGATTATTTAACAAGCCTAAGAAAGTTGGCTAATGTCGCACACGTTAGTTTTTATCATTATAATATATAAATACAACCACGATCACGCGTGACTCATGCGTTACTAATGCATGACTCACGCATAAAAATAAATAAAACAATGACAACAACAACAACAACAACAACAACAACAATACAAGTGTTAGCAGAAGTCGGTCGTTAAGACTTTAATTTTGGTAAACTCATTGCGAGAGGCTATTACTAATTCGTGCATATCTTCTAGGGGGCACCGATGCGCAGCATACATTTTTCTAAAAAATCGCAGATTCGATCAATCTGTAAAACAAAGTTAAAGTCTCTACCTAATTGAGTACAGTTTATATTTTGTATGGCCATCTAAACTGAGAAAATCCATTTATTTTATTGCACTTCCCATATAAACATTGAAAACAGAAGCACTTCCACAAATAATAAATGTTGAAGAAATACCTAAACTTGATGGTTGCATTGTTAAATTTATTATTTTTCCAAAATTACGGGCTCCTTTCCATGTGAGGTTGTAAAAAAAGGCCATTCTACTGAGAAACACCTAAATTTAATTAATTTAAAAGTAGGTTATATATTTTTTAAATTTTACACTAACGATGTCGCACGCGACCAACTCTAAATAGTCAACACGGTTTCAAATCATGAATAAATGGTCTTAATTACGAGTATCGTATTTCGACTACGCCTACGACGATTTTGTGCTAGATTAAAGAAAAAATTTTGCAATGTTTTTTATTCTATTACAAAATTGTCGTAGTCCAAGTCGTAATAAGGCCCAATATTTTTCTGCAATTTTTTTTTTTTTAATAATATATTTCTGTTTTTACTGAACATTTTATGAGCTTTATGCATGTACTTTCGACACACTGATAACAAATGTTGTTTTTCAATGTCGCACGTGACATCAAAATATGCGATTCTTAAACGCAAAAAGTTATTGTTATATGCAATCGCATAGTTTCTTATGTATTATTTTTTGATTCTTTGTATCACCGAAAAGGTCCTTTTTCGCTGGCTTTCATATCGAGCCATAACCGCTAAAATAGCTTAACGAACATATTTTTTGAACTTCGTTTTCTTTTTAACGAAAATCGACTATTTACGATCGCAAATATTTGATTTTGGTCATAAAATTAAGTTCGAAAATTATGTCGCTTAAGCTTTTCTCGTGGTTATGGCACGATAAATTGGCATAGACAGCAATTTAAATTAGAAAAGTTTGTAATGTTTATGACGGCTCTTAAAAATAAAAACAAAATTTTTATTAAAAACAAGAAGAAAAAAACTTTTGTTAAATTCTGAAACTAAAATGTTAAACTTTTACATCATCAACTTAGAAATCACTTATTGTGATAAAACATGCTTAAGTGGTTTTTGCTTTGGATGGATTCCACGCATCTTCCTTGTCTTTATTTTTCTATCTCTCTTTTGCTAAGGTAAAGCAGAGTAATTAGTATGATGGCATTTGCCATCTTATACAGCAGCTTACAAAAATAGCTTAAGTCTTATTTATGCTGTGGCGGCGAACAACAACAACAACAACAACAACAACAACAACAACAACAAAAAGATGCATGTTAATGACCAGATAGTTGCGGAAAGCTTACGCGGATGAAATATGTTCTACTTTGTGCATAGCATTTGAAATACAAGGAAGGACAAAAGTTAACTGATGACTGATGGATTTTCTCAGTTTAAAAATAGTCTGTTTTTTGCCTAAAAAAGAAGTCAAAGGAACTTTTGAGAGGCTTGCTTATTACTTGGAACATTTTAAGGCTGCTTGAGCAAGCAATGTGTGTGTTTTTTATTCTAATGTGTGTGTGTGTGTGTGTGTGTGTGTTTGTGAATTAAGGAAATGCAAAGTTTCTGCTTTCGTTATTTATTCCTTGCAACTCGTAGAGTATAGAACATTTTTAAACAAATTGTGTAAGTTTGCCGTAATGAATACTAATGGCGTACAAGAGTTTGTGTTAAATGCAAACTCACGATTTATATTTCTTATGCTGATTAATTTTTGAGTTTCTAAGCAACTATTTGCTGTAGATAATATTTATGAGGACTAAGAGCTTTGGATTAGTTATTTTGCAATAAAATTGCACAACAAGACGAAATCTGGCAGAGGAAAACAAAAAAATTATACATACATAAATGGTATTTTGAAAGTTTACATCTGAACTGGTTGTTGCAAAAATGGTTTAAAGTTGGAATCCTGACAAAAAAAAATCCAAGTACTTGTAACGAATGCTGGTATAGCTTAAAAGGGACACAAAACTAAAAAGTGTGCGTTCTTGTAAATAATATGATATGTATCAACTTTTTAAAAACATTACATCTAGGCATTTCCATGATGTCGAACGTGACCATTTTTATTTTTCCAATAAGCACAGCTTATAGCTCTAAATTAGCCCTACAAACGGTGCTAAGTTTGATTTAGAACACTTTTTGATTTTAAAGACAATTCCATAAAATAACAAAGTCATTCGCATGTGACAAAAACAGAAGCAAATTATGCGGCAATATTTTATTGTGACTAATTTTAGAATGTTGTGCACTCATGTTTCTTTAACTTGGTTTTGATTTTATTTATTTAAATAAAATTTTAAACACAGTCGCATGTGACATTTTTTTCCATCACTAGAATTGGCTGTAGTAACTAGTGTTGTATTTTGACTTCGACTACGATGCTTTTGTATTAGACTAATGAACATTGCAAAAAATTTTCTTTAATGTAGTACAAAATCGCCGAAGTCGAAATACCATACTTCTCGTAATTAGGTCCATTGTTTTGTTGCTCTTTGTACGAAATTATAAGCAAACAAGCTTAGTAAAAATGTTTTCAAATTCATAGAAGTATTTAAGGTATTTATTTATTTATTTATTTATTTATTTTAAAATAAGAATGAACTATAACAAATCAACTATCAAATATAGTTAATTTTTCGAGAATAGGCAGCAGAGAAACAAGCCGATCGGCTCACAGCCGGCTCAAGAGCCGCCGCCGACTTTCAACGTAACTTCAAGCCGGCTAGCCTCGGCTCAATATGGCAGTTGGCTTATTGTATTTGTAGTGGCAAATTTTGACCAAATCTTACAAATTATGAATTTTTTTTTATGGAAATATGTTTAAAAATCTTATCAAAATCAAAACCAGCGGCTGTCAATGTCAGCCGGCTCAAGCCGCCGCCGACTATTTTGTACTTAGCCGCCGCCGCCGACTTTTTAAGTCGGCTTGTTTCTCTGATAGGCAGTTCCAGCTGCCTTTAATTTTTTGAATATAGCAATAAAAGTGCAAAGTGCAACTGCGCTATACCTGGAAAGCTTCTTACTTCTTCCCATTTTTCATCTAACTTAAATACCACGGAATGATTTTCAATCAGACCAGATGGCATAGACTACATTTTAACCGGATTCATAAAACTGAAATTCATCCAGCTTAACATTTAGATTTCGTTATATGTCAGACTTTCCTTTTCATAGCTGTTTCGAGTCCATTGACGGCTCCCTTTCCATGTGAGCTTTAAAAAAAATTCCATTCTACTGTCAAACATCTAGATTTAAATAATTTAAAAGTATGTACTTTTTTAATTTTACACGTACGTTGTCGCACGTGACCAACTTTATATAAGTACCACACGATCTCAAATCCTTATATGTTTCATCAAGATTCTTTTTATTTTACTTATAGTGAATATTTCTGTTTGTACTGAATATTTTATGATGATGTCGCACGTGACACCGAAATATCCTATTTTGAAAAGCAAAAATTTTTAGTTATTGGCCATCGCATGGTTTGTTATTTTAGAAAGCTAAAGTCAAAGGAAATAACTATTTAAGACAAAAAAAAATCCAAAACACTTGCGCTCTTATGACTCTGTGTTTGAATGTCTTCAAATATTACACAAGTAAAGTTTTTTTTTACAATAGTTAAATTTGATTATTTCTCTATGAGAATATTAAAAATACAAAGTGTTTTCAAGAACTTTATAATTTTTTATACTTGTGGAAATACCCATATGTGTACAGTAGTGGCAATAAATCATTTAAAAGCTTATGATGATCAGTGAAGTGTGTGTAGTGCAGAAAGCAGGAAACAAAATAAGATGTTTTCTTAAAACATTTTTCAATTATTTTTTATAATTTTCTAATTTCTGACATACTATTTGTGCATTATATATGTATGTACGTTGGAGAAAAGGAAACATAAAAATGTAAAAATATCACACACTGACACAGATTAAAAAAAAAAGAAAAACTTTAACTTGCAACTGCTGGTACTTGTCATTTGGTTAATCTGTGTTACATACTTTTTATCTTCTCGTGTTGTTGTTTAAAAGGAAAGGGAATCAGTGAAATGAGCGCGCGTTTTTAAGACTCTGCTTGTGTAAGTTAATCCACTTGAGCATTTCTGTTCATAAAAATGATGATGATTTTGATTTTACGATGACTGCATATGCATCATACATATTGTCTATTGCGAATGTTGCCGCGAGTGTCTACGGAAATTAAAAAAAAAAATAAAACTTATATAACAATGAGTTTGTTCATTTGTATTTATGATTTAGGGTATGAAAAATATATATAATTTTTTGCCAGCAATTTGTAAATTGTGGAAAAAAATTATTAAATATGCTTTCGCTTTCCTGGCGATGAATGAAATTCTTCTAAAAATTTTGTTTTAATTCATTAAATTTCTTTTATTAAACGAAAACTTTTTCCATTTTGCACCTTTTTCAAAAAAAGAATTGCAAAATCAAAAAAAAATAATCTTTTCCAATTGATGGATTTGTTTTGTTAGTCCTGTTTCATACACATCAAGTTTTCATTTGATACTGAAGAAAGTTATCTGTAAACATACTACTTTCTCATCTCTCCCTTTAAAACTTGAGCAAGAAAACTTATTAAACAAAATATTAAAAATATTGTTACGTAAATATTCATGAACAAACCTAATACAATAATAAAAATTACCCAGATATTATTAGCTAAATAACATAATACACTAGCACACACACACACACACAGACACACACACACACACACACACACACACGCAAAACGATGTTAAAGTAAACATTCACAGCACAACAGCAACGATTGTGCTATACCTTCGGCTTAGCAAGAAATATACAAGCACACAAACACATAAGCCAACACAGATGCCCACAGACAAACAATAGCAACTATAGAGCTTGCACACTCATGCTATTGTTAACGTACATACGCACAAACCAACTGAAACTGAATTTCTAACACGAAAAAACCGAATGAATGTACCGCGCAGCCACTTAAACCAACCCATACGAACTAATGGAGCCATCGAAGGCTAGTATGAGAAGCTTTTGTATATGCTGAGACTTTCTGGATGTTGCTAACACACTTCTAAAGTCTTTCTGTTAAGTATAAACATGGCGATACGTCTGCAAACCGAGCAGTATTGTTTAAAGAACAGCGTAATTAACATCGTGGTACTCCAGCAGTGAATTACTTAACATTGTTTGCTTAAAAGCTCTTAATATCAGTGTTGAGCAAATAAAATATAAATATGTGTGCTACAAAAGCTCACAAGAGATATGCTACAAAGCATAAATACAATCCCCAATGGACTTGGTCAGTTTTTTTTTGCCCCAACTTAAACTAAATAAATTGTTTCGATTCTGGTGACTGTTTAATTTGATTTTCGAAAATTCGAACTTACAAAAAAAGTTTTTAAAAGGTAAAAACGTAACAATATGACATCTATTTGAGGGTACCGTTGTCTGAAGTACTAACATATTGACTACAAAACCGCAGGTCCTGGGTTCGACCCCGGCATTCAACAGTCATTAAAATAACAACATCTGTGTCCCTTTGTATCAGTTGTTGCAGGAAAGTTCAAGTGATGAAAGCATAGTCACTCGTCACTGAACTAGTTATACCGACTTTAGCAGATACTAATCCTAATATAACATCAGAGCGCACTCCTTCGTAGGTGTTGTGTAGCAAAATCATCGGCGAAGTAAAATATTGAATAAAATGGCTACTAAACTCAGCTTCAAAAATGTAATGCGCCTCATTGACACCAGAGGCGCTACAACACTGCATTATTAAAAAGATGAAAAAAGCAGAGCTGCAAAAGAATGAAGTAGAGTCTCGCAGGCAATATGGCCAAAACTTGAAGATCCAAACTGCGGATTGTGATAGGCGAGTTGACAGGTCACTGCTCGGTCAGAGCAAGAACTAGCATTTGGGAGACTGGCACTCCAGATTTTTGTAGGATATGCGCGGATGAAGAGGAATCAGCAAACATTGAACATATTATCTGCCACTGCCCGAAGCTGCAACCTCAGGCTTAGATGACTGAGCAGACGTTTCCATAAGAGTATTACTGATATCGGGAAGTGTAAACTAGAGGACATCAGGGGCTTCATCATGGGAATTCGGTGGCTCAACGACTTATAGTAGAGTCACTTCTGGCTACAAATAGAGGGATAAATATGATTTTTTTTTAATGGAAAATAGAAGGGAATCACAAAGGCCCCAATTGGGTCTCCGAGTGGAGGTGCGGTATAGCACCACCCTTCCTAACCTAACCTAACCTAAAAGAATGAAGCTTTTCTCTATCTCCTACTTCATCACATGCTTTCTCTATTACTATCCCTTTCCTAAAGAAGGCGACACCTAGCAATAGTAGTAGGCATTCATAGCTTGAGCGTTACTTCTCTTAAAAAATAAAACAAGAGATAACATTTAAAAAGAAAAGTAGTAAAAATTATATTGAGTTCAAAGCAGACTACGTTGAAAAATTAAATAAAGTTTTATCCCAAATTAAAAAAAAAAAAATCGCGGACTTATTGAACCGCATATCATAAGTCTATGAATGAACTAAAGCCGAAAATTAAATCTATTTTAAAATACTTCTATATGTAGATGATACTTTGATACCTCAATATTCATAATAATGATTTTTAATTTAGTGAAAGTAAAGGAGTGTTAAAAAATTCTACTCACAATAATTTTAACTTTTGCTGCCTGTAAAATAAAATTGTAATACTCGTATGATAGATACACTGTTGCCAATTCAGCTATTTTCTCGTCAAATCTAGCGATTTTTAAGTACATTTTGCGGGAAAAAATATGATTTAGCTATTAGCGGGAAATCTAGCGATTTTTTGTGCATCATAATTCACTTTAAAATGTGCTTGATTAGAAAAGTGAACGTATATAAAGCAAGCTATGTGAAAAAGGTGATTGATTAGAGCAAACACATACACATCAGGGAAGGAAAATGACTTCTTGGATTTTGTACCAACTGTGAAAACAAAATGTACTTTTTGGACCATGACGGTACAATTTTTTTAAATTAATAAGAACAAAAACGTACAAAAATTTGTACAAATTCAGAAGTAAACAATAAAAACAGAAACTTAACAAAAATGTGTATAAAAATTGAGTATATTCAGCAGACTTGACACCACCTGGTACATGAATTTGCCTTCACAACAGCATTGCAACAAAAACAGAGAAGCTAACCATCTAAAATAAAACGCACACAAAAAAATTAAAGACAACATAGGCAAAATTAATGTTACCATATAGTGAAACATTGGCATTTTTAAATTGTATCAATAACTCGCGGTACTACCACGGTACCATCGAGGTCAAAAATGTACCATAAAAAGTGCAATTGTACCATGATTTCCATCCGTGATACACATGTAATGTAAAAGAGAGCAAATTGCATGCTTGTACGAATGTACGTGTAAAAAAGAGCATAACAAAGTGCCCATGGGCGGCCTTTTGATGATCAATGGATTAGACTCTAATCATTAGAGTCACAACAATTTAAAAAAGGCATTTTGTGAGCAAAAATGTAGTACTCCAAACAGTGAACTCGTCATACAAAAATCAGCAGGCTTGTGAGCGCTACTTTTACTCTATAATAGCAGAAGCCTGCTTTATTTGAAGCAATTTTTTACTATGGTAGTACCGAATTCAGTAATTAGGAAATTTGGTACCAATTATACCTACGAAAATATTAATGTTGAAGATTCGCTTAAAATTTTTAGTTAAAAATAATACCGCGTATAATTTTGTATGTATATCAGAGCTGGCCACCGAGAGAAATGTATTCGCCTATGTGTATTCATTTGTTTAACTCTTTGTTGTTCGGCACCCTGGTGCTAATTTGGGCAGGCTGGATGTACCTATATGTTTTTAATAAAAGAAGCCTTTTATATATATTGCTCTTATTTGATATTTTATAAAAAGAAAGAAGTTAACAAGTTACAGTAGAATTTCTGAAACATCCTAACAATAAATTTGTTTTTTAGCTATTTATCGCTAAGTTTTCAAATATTTTTGAAGTTTAGATATTTTCTAGCTATTTTCATGTCAACTTTAGCGATATTTGTTGGAAAAAAGTTGGCAACAGTGGATAGATATCCTGCTGTACTTATTCTACTGGCCACTCAAGACAACTTTAACGGCAAACAAAACACAACATGTTGGCTGCCATATTTGTATACAAAAACAAAATCTTCACGTGTTTCCTAAGCAATCATATCCAACATCCACAAATTAATGTTAGCAACATGTTTTATTTACAGACTCATACATATATCACCAGCAACATTGTTTTTATTCCACAATAGTTTATGCTCAACATGTTGATGGTGGTTGTTTTATGTTGTTGTCGTTGACAAACATTTTAGTTTCGTTGAACTCTTCGTGCGGTTAAGACGTGTTGTAACGGATCCAGTGGCGTGACAAAGCAAAGACAACGTTTAGTGAATGAAATGAAAATAAAAAAAACATAAACTAAATAAAATATTTTAATGCAAAAGCTCGTTTGATTACAATTGGATAAAAGAATAACCGGTATTGTTTATTATTATGCATTTGTGTTGTTGTGTGGTTGGTGTTGGCTTGTGAAATTTTTGTGATGGTGTAAAAATAAAAAGAGAATAACAAAACATATGCTTTTATATATAAAATAAAAAAAAAAAAACAAGATAACAAGCCTAAAATAAAAACACAAAGAGGAATTGAAAAAGTGGTTACACGCACACAGTTACACACTTACTTTTATGTTTTTGTTAGCGTCTGTGTGTGTGTGCGTGTGTGTATCTCTTCTATGTTGCAATAAGTTTTGCAGACCTATAGACAGACAAAAAAAAATATATACTTGTATAAACGGCGTCAGACCAAAGTGGCAAATTCAGTTACCGGTTTTTTTATTTTGGCCACATTTTCTTGGGGAGCCATTTTTTTCTGCCTTAAAATTTTTATTTGTTATTTAGCTGAAATGTCGTTGGTTTGTTTTAGGATTGTGTTGCTGTATTCATTATTTTTTTTTAATTTTTGTATGGATATATTTATATGCCTGGTTTTTATTTTCAAAGTTAGAAAATGTGCAAATGCAAGCAAGGCATGCATTAGTTTGTTGATCTTAAGCGAACAATTATAACTACAATTTAATTTTTTTTTAACATAAAAATTAAACTCTAGCTGGCGTATATCCGGGATTATATTCATGTGCGTGCAAATGTGTGTAAATAATGGCAAATCAGTTATTTTGAATATGTTTAAAATTTTTTTTGCAAAATTTTTATCTAGAGCAATTTTAAAGGTTTCAAAAGAGAAAGTGTTTCCATTTCAGAAATATGATGAGGAGAAAAACATGATATGTTGTATTTACTGAAATAATCGTTTGATGTTATTCAGAGTGGCATTGATCGAACATTCGAATTGACAAATTTTGGCATGCCAAGTAAACCATTTCCTCTTTTATGAGTTTTTTTTTAAATTAAAGTGCTAAAACTAAATCATCGAATGAGCTGTGTTTTCAAACCGGTTCTTTAAATATTTATGCACTTTTATATATTGGTTGAATATTTTGAATTTTAAAGCCGAATTCGGTTTCTTTCAAAACCGGTTTTAAGAATCGGTTTCTAAAAACCAATTTAAACGGTTTATAAAAACCAGTTTTTAGAATATATCGATTATGCATACATATGTATATGTATGTATGTATGTGTTTTTCATATTTTAATTGAATGTCCTGAAGTCTAAAAACCAAACTCGGGGTCCACAAAGCCGCGCTTGAGAACCGGTTATTGAAAAATATCCAATATTTCAGCATTTTCCTATTTTAATTGCATAACTTTAGCCTCAAAAATCTAAGCCGATTTGTTTTGAAACCGGTTTTTAAAAATTCCAATTGAATGTGCAACTTTTCAAATCGTATCCGGGTTTTTTCAGCTTCGCCTTAAAAACTGAGACTTAAAAAATGTTGAATATATGAGTATATTTATATATTGGTTGAATATCTTTAACTTTAAAAACCGAATACGTTTTCTTTTCAAACCGGCTTCTCTCTAAACCGGATTCTAAAAACCCGAGTTCTAGGATATATCAATTATGCATGCATATGTATGTGGTTTTCACAATTCAATTGAATGTTCTTTACTTTAAACCACGAATCCGGTTTCTTTCAAAACCGGGTTTGAGAACCGGTTCTTGAAAATTTTAAAATATTTGTGCATTTTCATATTTTGCTTGCATACATGTAGCCTCAAGAAATGAATTCGGTTTGTGTTGAAAACGGTTTTTAAAAACTCCGATTACCTACTTGTATCCGGTTTGTTTTAAGCGCCACTTAGAAAATGTTCAATATTTGAGTATATTTATATTTTGGCTGTATATGTTTAACTTTAAAAAATCAATCCGGTTTCCTTCCAAACCGGTTCATTCCAAACCGGGGTTTTTCCAAACCAGTTCATTCCAAACCGGTTTTTAGTAACCCGATTTATAGGATAAATCGATTAAACACATATGCGTATATATGTATGTGTTTTTCAAATTTTAATTGAATATTATTAAGTTTATAAACCAAATCCGGCGTCCTTAAAAACGGGCTTGAGAACCGGTTCTTGAAAAATTTCAAATGTTTGTGCAATTTCATATTTCGTTTGTATTCATTTAGCCTCAAGAAATAAATTAGGTTCGTTTTGAAACCGGTTTTTAAAAATTCCGACTGCATACTTGTATTTGGTTGAATGTGCGTGTATCTTTCAAAACCGTATCCGGTTTGTTTTAAGCTCTGCTTTAAAAATTGAGATCTAGAAAATTTTGAATACTTATGAATTTTTATATTTTGGCTGAATATCTTTAACTTTTCATTTCAAACCAGTTTGTGAAAACCGATCTCTACAATATATCGAATACATACATTATACAGTAGAATCAGTCTTGAGCGGACACCGAAGGGACCATTGAAATGTGTCCGTACAAGGGGACTGTCACATTTAAATGGAGCGCTGCCGGGACCTGTCAAAAGAGTCCGTCTAAAGGGGGTGTCCGCCTATAGGAAGTGTCCGGTAAGGGAGATTCCACTGTATGTGTTTTTGATATTTTTATTGAATGTCCTTAACTTTGTAAACTACAGCAGGGAGTCTACTTTGTAGTTGGAAACGAAAGCTACGAATTATCATGAAATTAATATTTAAATACGAAAGTATGTATATTCTTTTGTTTTGTATTATCCAGTTTATAGTATTCAGTTTGATTTAAGAACCGGTTTTTACAAAATTTTTACCATATAAATATTTTAACATATTTGGTTGTATATTTTCAACTTTAAAAACCCAAATTTAGTGTGCTTATGAACCGGTTTGTAAAACCCGGTTTTTGGAAAAATTTTAATATATCATTATCATATACATATGTATATCCAAATTGATTTAAAACTTGATCCTTAGAAAATTTTCGTTCTTTAAGTAAATATTTTCACATTTTGCTTTGGTTGAATATCTTAAACTTTAACAACCAAATACTATTTCTTTTAGATCCGGTTTTTGAAAAAGTTTAATATATCAAAACCTTATACAATTTGATTTAAAAACCGATTTTCAGAAAGGTAAATATTTTCATGGTTTGGTTTTTAAAATCTGGTTTTCGGAAAATTTTTAATATATAAGCATTTTCATATCTTGGTGTTTTTATCCGGTTTTTTTTAAACGGATTTCGATAATCGATTTTTACAAAATTTTTATTATTTGTGTATGTTCATATTTCAGCGGAATGGGTAACTTTAACAAGTAAAACCGGGTTGCTTTGAAATCGGTTTCTTAAAACTGTTTAGGTTTGAAACCGGTTTCTTAAAACCGGTTTTTTTTTGGAAATATCAAAAGTGTGTGTATTTTCATATTTTGCTTGAATAATTTAATTCGGTTTGTTTTGAAACCCGGTTTTAAACCCGGTTTTTGGAAAATATCGAATATTGTCATATATGGAAAAAAATTTAAACTTAACAGTTTCTTTACTTTTGAAATTGCAACTGCTTTCGACTTTATTTGTACACAATTCGCTAATTTTGCAATCCACACATACGCAAATTCAACCTGAGAGATACGATTCAAAATGTTCTTTTACTAAGTTCACAAATGTCATGTGAGGACAAATGTCAGCTAGATTTTTTTTTTGCATAACAACTAGAGTTTGATTCATCTTTATTTTTTTTTGTAAAAACGTTTGATGTTTTCTTAAAATCTTAAAAAGAAAACAAATTCCAACTGGAATCTCTTCTTTTGTTTTGATGAATCTCGATTTGCCTTTCAACATTATTTTCTTTGGTTACAGCTTGTGCTGTAAAAGCAATGATGAATGCCACAGTTACAACTAGACACTTATCATTGTTATTTGTGGCATCAAGTGCCAGTCTGTCGTTATGTATGCGAGTGTATGCATTTTGTAAGCTTCTTCAATTTCTCGAATTTTTTATTCATTGAAACTACATGTGGTTGCTGTTCATAGAATTACCGATTGGTAGTATATTTGTAACCAGTTTTTTCTCTTACTTTAACTCTTTTTACTTTATTTTTAATTTGTGCTTTAATCTTAAATGTTACTGCCTCAATATGCTGCAACAACCAGTCACGTTTGTATAGCAAAAAAAAAAAAAGACTAGATACAGAAATAAAATATAATAAACAAGATTATCTCTTTTTTTGTTGGTATTTTTAAAGCCTCAACAGCTTATGCTCCTCAATAGATTTCCAGTTAAATAAGCGAAAAAATAATGATAAAATAAATAAAAAAATATTTGTGAAAGGAATTAATATTGAAAAATTTAATTGCCAAGCCAAAAAGCAAAAACACAGGCCTATTTTCATATAAAATATTTCTACAGCAAATATTTATATAAAATATTGCAATGAAAATTTAAATAAGATTTAAAATCATTATAAATATTCTATCTTTTTTTTTCAAAGCATTGCGCGTGCAGAAATTAATTTATGCCGTAAAAAAATAAAATATTTAATTAAAACTTATAAAATAATAAAAAATAAAAACAATTGATTCTATATAAAACATGAATAATAATTACCACTAAGTTGCAAATAAATTAAATAAATACATACGTGCTCTCTATTAATTCAATATTTGTGCAAACAGTTTATTAAAATAAATAAAAAGTTTCATTTGTTGAAAAGAGAAGATAATTAAGTTATTAAATATTGAAATCTGATTGAATTAAATTCAATTTAAGCGACTGTTTTGAGGATTAGCTGTATTCGAACAAGCTTGGTGGTAAGTTTTTTTTTTATAATGAATTTTTATAATTATTTGTTTAAAGTTCTTTTTAAAATTTCCAAAAAAAAAAGAGTTCAAACAAAAGTTTAATTAAGCCAGAGTAAGAATTTTTATTTAAAATCCGAACAATATAGAGGAAGATATTTATTATCAAAGCTCTTCTCATTTTCTTGCAAAATATATTTGCGCAAATATTATATTTAATCTGCTTTATTAAACTGCCTTATTAGACGGTTAAACTAGTTTATTCGGTCATTAGGTTAGTTCAGTTTTAAACCGTATGGTAAAACGTAACAAAACGGTATCCACTGGAACCCAATTGCTTATAATTTTTAACTTTAAACTGGCTTGTTCAACCTAATCAATATTTACGATAATTTTAAATAAATGCTTCAATAGTTTCAAAAACATATGAGACAGAGCAAAATATTATAAAACACAGTCCTCCTTATTGTGAATGGCGTCGTCGACGTCACATCAAGGCGACAGTAAATATTGCCACTTGTCTACTCTTATGCATTAAACACATTCACCACAGCAGGCTACACGAACACACGACTTCAAATGCCGCTAGCAGCATTTGTCGCCTCGTAGCCAGCTACTTAATTATTTTGGAGACGGCAGAAGCACCATCTGCAGCTGATATTCAAGTACAAATACATAGTTCAGTATTGCCACTTTCATATATTTTGCATTTATAAAAATTAATTTTTCTTTTAAAATGTACTTATTTCACATAAAAGTACAATAATGAATCAATTTATTCTTTACATCAATTTTTGGATATTGTTTCTAGTAAATAGTATGAAATAATTGTACGATATCATTCATTCTCCATTTTGTAATATACTGGTAACACTGCATTTGCTCATTGTAGCCAGAGAAATAGAAATTAGTTTAAAGTTGGCGACAGCTACAACGGTGGTCGTGCAGTCGTGTAGCCTGCTGTCGTTAAAATAACTGTTACCATAAGAATGTGTGTATTCTATTTTTGTCAGATTGTAGCCCGTAGCCTGCTGTGTCGAATGTGGTTAATGCATTAATCGGCAACAGCGGCTCTGTTTTCTGGTTTGTGCTCATGTGCAAAAATTATATAAAAACAAATTGAGCATCCCTTCTCATTGTTTTTGTTTTATTTTTGTTTCACTAACTTCAAACAAAACAAAATCAAGCAATTTGTTTTGTTTATTTTCGTACTCTGGTTTTAAGTACAAAGAAATCAAAACAAAAATTTATTTATAACTGTAATAGTGTCGATTATTTTAGTTACGAAAATAACGTCCTAGCTCCTGTGTCGTAAAATAAATAGCATAGCTATAAAAACATTTTCTTTGCCACATGTCCAAGTTTTTTTTTTCAAATGCTCATTAAAACGATTTTATTAGCTGAAAAGTCCACCTTGGCCTGCTTTGTCGCGGATTTACCCCAAGAAAGTCGCTGTTTTGACTGCTATTTGGTCTCTGGTGTGTTGTGGCAGATCTACGTTTAGCCTACGGTCCATATTGTGGCGGAAAAATGCCAAACGCTACTGCAAAGTTGTCACACGATTGCGTTTGTGGTTGATTGTGTGCACAGTTGTACAACGACTCTTAACGAAGGCCGTTAATAAACTGCTATTATCGTTCAGTTAACTATGGTTCGGTAATGTGTTTAATCGGCTTAGCTATATGATAGGACCTGTCCCACGATGTCGACAACGTTCGACTTGTCGCACACTTACATTTGAAACAACAAAATATTAAAATTTGTTTTTTTCAATGTAAGTGTGCGTCAAGTCGAACGCTGTCGACATCGTGGGATTGGCTTATAATGCTTCAGATATCGCTTCGTTTTGATATTATCGCTAATATAATACAGGACAAAAAACCTAAATTTAATAAAGCGAGTAGGGCATATTGCTATAGAAATATATTATGAACAATATAATTCTTCCGATATTTTTCGGCTGACTATGGTTTGATTGAACTGCAATACGTGATATTGATCTTTTATGCTAAACAAAACATTCACTAAATGAGAATTACTAGGTATTTTCAATTTGTTTGTTCATTAACAAACTTCCATACCGCAATTGTGGACAACAAAATTACAAAATTATGCTCTTTCATTTAGCCGTCAATGAGAGAGCGACGAATGAAGTTGTATGAGTATGAGTATGAGTATGAGTTTTTTTTCGTGGTTTTTTGTTTGATTCTTTTTTTGAGCACACTGAACGAAATTAAAGTTCAAATGAAATGAATGAATTTATACAAAAAAAATTAATAATAATCCTTTTGGCAACGCCTTTTATTTCACGGAACATTTAAAACTAAAAGCAAAGACTATATAGTATTATTACTACTGATTAAATTACAAGCTCGTGCTTCAAATGGAATATTGATATAAATTTGTATAAATAATTTTTTTTCGGTTGAAGATTTGGGAAAAAGAAATCTTCCGACTGAGCTTCAGCTAAAAGAAATGCAATAAAATTGCAAAATAATTAGGCTAATGGAATTTTTTTTTTATCGATAGATATCAATCAGAAACTGCTCTACAAAGCTTAATTATCTCTTGGAATTATTAACTTTTTTAATTTTTATTTAAACTGTTTTTAATTTTTGCAAAAAATTAATGTGTAATAGAAAAATCTTTAAAAGAAATTTATTTTTCCTTTTATATTAAATTTATACGCCATACTCTTAAATGGATTTTTAGATTTTTTACTTTATAAAATATTACATGCCATTAAAAATCACAGCATATCTCTAAATTACACAACTTTTCTCTCAGTGCAATTTTATTTTACTCTCATTTTTCGTAACCATACAAACATATTTTGATTTGCGAGTCCCTGTATTAGCGTGTTGTTGTTGTTGTTGTCGGGATTTATTTAGTTTTGTTTTCTGTAAATTTTTATATGTACGTCTAAATATAAACCAATTGAGAATTATATTAAACATTAAACATAAATTTTAGTGATTCTTTCGTTGTTAAGCTTAAGAAGTCAAAAACGCGTTCTTTTTTTTTTTGCCTTGGAAGGCAAGAAAATTTCAATCCCTTCCAGAGTAAAGGCCAAGTCACTTAGAATCCATCGCACTTTATACTCGTACTTCGTCTCTTTCAACTTACATTAACGCAGCGATGTAGAGGGTTGGCACAGTGAGTATTTTGTTGAAGAAAGCATTTGAACAACTTCAATAGGCTTGATCTCCATTTTAATTATTAAACTTAAGTTATTTTTATACATATATTTTTTTAATTTTATTTTTGATCCCACAAAACGTGAAAACGTAAATCTAAACCAACCAAAAACTAACTAATTAATAGCTATCAAACTATTCATAAAACAGCTGTATTACAATGTAGCTGTCAGTTGAAAAACGCGACGTACTATGTGACTAGGCCTTGACTACTCCATGAAGTTTTGGATCGTAATCTTTATTTTTATTTTCCTACTTAAAACATAATTATCTTTTAATATTCTAACAATGTCAACTTAAATTTTTTCAAGTGTATTCTATGAATTGTTCTCTGGACAAGAGTTACTTGATGTTCCTTACTTTTGTTTTGTACATGCTTATGCTTAAATTTCAGTTACAATTTTTCTGTTTGACCCCTTCTTCTTGTTTCTTTTTCTTTTTTCATTTAAATTTCACAGTGGCAACTGTAGTAGACTTAAGTTTTCAAACGAAATTGTTTATGTTTTTCAAAATGACTTTTTTTTTGTTCCTCCCGTGCACTTACTTCACTTTACATACTCTAGCTCTACTCTGCATGTATGTATGTTTAGAGGAATGTTAATTTAGATATTATGGCCAGCAGTTACCATAACCGGTATTCACTCATAAATATACATATTTAAGTATTTTTGCCACAAAACACTTTATATAACAAAAGCCAAAGATACTTTACTCATGTTTAATAGTTTTTGTTGTCTCACCTTTAAAACACGAACAAAAAAGAAAAAACTTGGTTTGTAAAATAAAGACTGTGAATGACGATTATACTCATAAGTTAGTAAAAATGAAAATGTATACAAAAAAAAAATAATAATAATAATAATAAAAAAAAAGAGTAGATAGCAATTATTTTATTATTCAAATTATGCTACAGAAGTAAATGAAGATAAAAACTCTTTAATGCTTAAGATTATTTTACAAAAGAGCTTAATTCTAAAACACACGGGACAGCAAACATTTATAAAAAATAAAAACTATGACAGCAAGAGATTTAAACACACATTTAGCATTTTCATAAGAAATGTGAACTCAAAAACCTGTTAACAGCAACAATTATAAAGGGTGATTTTTTTTAGTCGTAGCAAGTTTCTTTTGGCAACACTGTGATTGGCAAATCAGCTGTTTTCGGGTATTTCAGTTTGGTCTATAATTTAACCCTGAATCGACTTATAAATGAACAACGCTTGCAGATTATTAAATTTTGTTATCAAAGTTCATACTCGGTGCATGCGTGTACTTCTTTAATTTTATGGTCAGTTTGGACGAGCTTCTGAGGCTGCTATTCGGAATGTTGTGATTAAATTCCGCACCAAAATTACGTTCTGTCACGCATACGTAGAGTGCGGACCAGTGTTGCCGTTTGAAAAAAAAAATTCCGACCAAAATTTTCCCAAAATCCGACCAAAATCGCCTGCTTCCGACCAAATTTGAAAATTTAATTAATAATTGTGTTTTTTGGTGTACATTTTATTTAATATTTAAGTAAAATAAAAATTTCAGATATAACATATCAGTGTTGGTATCTCTACGAAGAGCAAACGCACAATGAGCTGTTGCGAAAAGGGTAAAAAGAGCAAAAAAATAAGAAAAAGAGGGTAAAGAAGCACAAAAAAATTTTTTTTTTAATTTTAATACATTAAGCCACTTAAAAAGGAGAGTTTGGAGTGTAAACATCATAATATAATTTCAAGTTTTTGCCTCAAAATATTTAATTCATATATGAAATTAAAAACTGATTGAAATTTTCTTGTGTTATTTTTATTAAATTAATTTTTTTTGACATTTCATTCAAATTGCCTTAAAAAGTCAAAGGGGCTTCATGAAACATATTTCCCCAATTGCACAAATGACAATTTTAAAAGTTCTCATGAAAACCCTTATTAATTTCTCAAAATTTTAGTAGTTATATGATCGGTGTTAGTTATTTGGTAGGTGAAGCTTAGGCTTAGATTAAGATACATATGTATGTATGTTACTGAAAAATATTTTAAGCATACAAAAGCATTAAAAGCATCACTTTTTTCCTTAAGTAACTTAAAAGTTTTTGTTTTTGCGATATTCACACTTATTCCAGTTGCCAACATTGACAGCACGTCAATACGATACCAAAAAATTGGGACTTGGCTACTCGTTGTCTAAAACAACTGACAATCTCATGCTGTCAATTGATCTACTATCAAATATTATATAAATTATTATGCAGAGAATTATGTGGTACTTCCGATTTCTATTTTACAAGAAGTATTTTAATTTTTTAATCCCAATTATGAAACGTTTTCTAAATTGTTTATAACATAGTTTCCGTTATTGTCATTAAAAATAATTTAAGAAGGCTCAGTAAAAAGATGCTGCTATTAGCTCTTAAAAGTACATTAGGTTTGTAAATTAAAAATATTTTTATTTTACAAAAAAACCCCAAAAGCACTGTGAGAAATTGTTAAAAAGCACTGTAAATACCCGCTTTTTAAAAAAGGGTATTAACCAAAATTTCGCGTTTATGAAGAGGCAAAAAGCACCAAAAAATACCCGAAACGCACCAAAATACCATCACAGTAACATATTATTATATTATATATTATTGTTTATTATATTATATATTATTGGTAAATGGCAAACAGTGTGAAAAAAATATTTTTAAGATAAAATATATGAGATTTTAAATAAATTACGCGAAGAGAAAAATAGTTTGTGATTAGAGACAAAAACCGACCAAAATTTAATTGGGCCGACCATCCGACCAAATTAAATATTTTAAATTTTTTCCGACCAAAACGGCAACACTGGTGCGGACAGAAGAAAATATCGCAGCTGCATCCGCCAGTGTTGTTGACCGTGAATTTTCGATTCGGCGCCATTCGCAGCAATTGTTCCTCTGTTACTACCCCCCCCCCCCCCCCCCCCCCCCATCTTAAAATGGAAGAGCTGTATTTGGCTGATATGTGGTTTCACATGTCACACAGCACGCAAAACAATGGCCTAATTGAACAGTTTAAGTCGGTGAACAGTTTAAGGCTCCTGTCTATAGGGACAAACCCGCAACGGTTGACGCATTGGAAGACAATATTGAAGAATTTACTCGTGAGATATCGATATTTTGGCAAGAGTAAGCCATATTTGGACCCAGCGTATGAACCATTTCAGACGTATCCGTGGTCAACATTTACATGAAATCATCTTTAAACATTGTATGTATATCGTTCTACCGACTCAAATAAAGATTTCATACATTTCTCAAAATTTTATGTGTTTTTTTTTAATAAAATCTGAAAGCTTTTAAAAAAAATCACCCGTTATAAAAAAAACACTTAAACCTACCAGTTTAAGCATTTTGAAGATTTTTGAAATTTTCGAGTTCTTTTCAAACGTTAAATCAGTTCATTAACACAGCTTAATGCCATCAATTATAATTAAATATTTTCTTCAACTTCCCACACGTTTCTTGGCGGTATTTTTTTTAATCGTATGTATGTTTTACTGAGTCTTAAGAGTTGTCATTCAAATTCAATAGTAAAAAAATTAAAAAAAAAAAATTAAAAATAAGCAGTCAAAAGTTAATCATCAATGGTAATACAGTGAAGTTCGTTTATGACGAACTGCCAGGAACCGGGAAATTCTTGTTCGTTACAATTCACAAAAAGTAGCAAAACATCAATGAACTGATGAATTTTATCTTACTAATATTTTTAGAACCTAGATAATACTTTCATTAAATTTAATTAATCAATTAAAAATAAACGTGCACATATGTATTTATAGTTGAGTTACGAAAGCAGCTGTTTAAAATAAAAACAGCAGACAATAAATTGTGATTTTTTTCAATTGCTATAAATATAAAAATATTCATGCGGTTTTGCTTACAGGACATAAAAAAAAGAGTCCGTCTTGAGAACGATTTCGATATAACCCGAGTTCGCTACAAACTTCAAAATGTCACGGATAAAATACACATTTTTACTTGAGAACGATTATATTGAAGACAGCAAGGCAAAACGGCGGCAGTTTGTTGTCCATGCTGATTTTGTCCTTGTAGTTCAATTAAACAAATTTCTATTTTAGTTGTCAATAGTGAGCAAATATATTAGACTTGGATCGAACTCATTCAGTAGCTTGTTTTTGAAACAATCAATGTATGTATATCTTACTATCAAACATAAATTTATCTGATTTGAAATTAATTTTTAAGCTTTAGCGTTTCTTCCCGTTTCTTACATTCACTACGAATTGATAGCGGGAACAAACGTTCCCATGAAATTCGTGATAGCAAATTTCCCTTTGTGGGGAATGAAAATCTCATGGGAACAACAATTTCATATTTTATTCACGATAGTGGTAAATATGATTCACAGTAATTAATAACACACAATTTTTAGACTTGCCAGCAGCGTGACCATATTAGCTTATTTTGAGCTAAATTTAGCTTATTTATTTCAGATTTAGCTTTAAAATTTTCATTTAGCTCTTAGCTTATTTTTTAGCTTTTTTTAAAAACTTATTTATTTTTTTTAGCCTTTTTTTAAAGAAGGAGGTTAACAATTCGTCTCTATTTTTTTTTTTTTTTTAGGTGTGTAGGTCCATAACTCGGTGCATTTTAGACCGATTGAAAAATTTTTTTTGTTGTCTGAGAGGGTATAGCTTCCCATTGGTCCCATTTGAAAAAAGTGGGCGGGGTCACGCCCACAATTTTTTAAATTTGATTTAATGATCTTCTACTTATTTGATTGCTCCGAAACCTAGCAAACATCTTTGGTACTTGTAATTAGAAAAATTTTAAGTTGAAATGGGCGGGGTTACGCCCATTAAAATTTTATATTATATTTCACAGGGTTCTATTTCACCGATTTTTACGAAACTTAACACACCCTAAGCTTTAATTAAGGCACAAAATTGCGTTCAAAAAAGTGGGCGGGGCACGCCTATTAAATTTTAGTATAATATTTCATGTGCTTGTATTTCACCAATATTGACGAAACTTGCCACACACCCTAAACTTTAATAAATGCACAAAATTGCGTTCAAAAAAGTGGGCGGGGCACGCCTATTAAATTTTAGTATAATATTTCATGTGCTTGTATTTAACCAATATTGACGAAACTTGGCACACACCTTGAACTCTTAAAAATACACAATCTTGTTTTAAAAAAGGGGCGTAGCCACGCCCATAAAATTTAATACTTAATTTCACGTGCTTTTACTTTATCGATCTGTACGAAACTTGGCACACACCTTAAACTCTTAAAAATACACAATCTTGTTTTAAAAAAGTAGGCGTAGCCACGCCTCATTAAATTTATTACTATATTTCACGTGTTTTTACTTAATCGATTTTTACAAAACTGGACCATATTTCTAAATAAGCACTAAAAAGTTACAAATAAAACTTAAAAAAAAAATTAAACCGACTTCAAAAATAAGCACTAAAAAGCTACAAATAATATAGATCTAGTTAAATAAAAGATTTTTATATATGTTACCTACAGTGCCGTTTGAAGTTGGTGCCAGTAATACTGGTACTAAACACATAAGAACATGACCGGTAAAAAACTGCAAGTAATTTTTATGTACATATGTACGAGTATGTGCTTAGTTACCAATGTTGCTGGCACCAACTTCAAACGGCACTGTAGGTAACATATATAAAAATCTTTTATTTAACTAGATCTATATTATTTGTAGCTTTTTAGTGCTTATTTTTGAAGTCGGTTTAATTTTTTTTTTAAGTTTTATTTAGTCTAAATTGCGTGTTCTCTAAATATATATTAAAAACATAAACAACTTATAAAAATTATAATTTTTTAACATTGTAAAATAGTTTACAAAAAATACAAAATGTAAATTATACGACAATTTTATAACAGAAATGGAAAGTTGAAAAATAGTAGATAATGGCAGAATGGTTAGACTTTCAATGGAAAAAGTTAAATTCATATTAGTGGCCAAAACACTTTTTGAGTTGTTTGGGCATAAAATTATTTGACTTGAGTTGAACGTTCATTCAGCGGCCGATTTTCGTCGGGCCACCTCTATAAAGTCATAAGTAATAAGCCAAAATGGCATTATTACTCAATTAATTCTGGAATAAGTCTATATGGGCTTATTACCAATGCAGTGTGGCGCAATTATGTCCTTGTATTTCAATTAGTCGATAAATTAGACCAAAATCTTTACTTATGACTTTATTTCACTGATCTGACGAAACTCGGTACATTGTGCAGATAGTGTGATCCATGCTTTACCTTAAATAGCATTAATTCACTTAAAAAGCTTTCGTATTTTAGTATAAATGTTTTTACATTTTTAAAAACTTTTTAAGATTATTTTGGGGAAGTTTTTGTTTTGTTCTTCATTAAATCTAAAATATAATAATTAATAAATAATTTCATTAAACAAATATTCTATGGGCCTAATTCATAAAAAATATTTAGATTTTATAAAAGGTTTATTAATCAAATTTCCATAGAAAATTTGTTTCATAAACCTCTTATTAAACAGAAATATTTTTTATAAATAAGGCAGTATATGTATAATAAAAAAAAATGTTTGTGTAATATTTAAAGTTTGTTTAGCAATAAGAAACTATTGAAAAGTGATCAAAGAAGTGGAAAAAAGTTTAGCTTTATTTTCTAGCCTAAAATGTAACTTTTTAGCTTATTTTAGCTTTTTTTCAAACGGGATTTAGCTTAATATTATTTTAAAATCTGGTCACACTGCTTGCCAGACAAAAATTTTGTATATATTGAGATATTTTCAATGTTACCGCCAGCATTTGGAAAAATATTAGGAATTACATGAAGTTTAAACAAACATAAAAAAGAAAAAACTAAATAACAAGATTTTTACTTAAATATCATGCTCGAAAATCCCCAACACATAAAGTGCCTTATATGAACTGGTTTTTAACTGTAGACAACTGTTAAATTTACCAAAAAAATATAGTAAAATTTATAAAATTTTTCATTAAAAACACAAAAGTATGTAACAGAATAAATTAAACATATTAAGCAAAAAAAAACAAGGTACCAATCATCACATCCCTGATCGTATCGACTATCGTACGAAAACAACTCAAGTGATACGTCAATCGTACAAGTTGAATCGGATTTCAGTACGTTCACTGTCATAATCCGAAAATGGTGTTTTTACGTGACGAGTTGTACGTTTACGGATGTGACGATTCGACCCCCCCCCCCGTTTGAAAGACAATAACCTACATGTAAACCTGTAACAATTTATTTTGGTTGATTTTACTAACAAAAATTGTTGTCGTGCAAAAACAATGTGCAACATAAATTCACTAACTAATTCAAATATGTAATTTCAAACAGAAAAGTAGTTCGCTTATCTTACCTGCAATAAAAATTTGCAACAAAAATAAAATAACAAATTCAAATTGGTTAAATTAACCAAACAAAATTTTTTTAATTACAATTTACTTTGCCAGAGTAATAAATACGAAACTGTACAGCAAAAGTATTATCATTTTCCTTAGCTACAAAGATTTTTAGATTCTGCCACTTTTTTTATTTTTCATCTCCAGTTGATAAATAATATGCAAGCAATTTATTGTTATTTATAAGCAAATATTTTTACATTTACCAGAGGGTCTTCTGGAAAAGCGAAAATAAATTAGTTTAGTTTTCCTTTACCAGCAAAAATTAAATGCAAAATGAATATAAAAAAATATGACACCTGTACAACAACAGTGTTTATGGCAGAAAAGAAACAATAACAACAACAAAGAGCCATGGCATGCGCAAGTGCAACTGTTACCAGTTTCGAACGCACACAAAAAGAAAAAACAAAAAAAGAAAATAAATAAAGACCTGCACATGCCACATGAGGTTGAGATATTATATGAAAAAAAAAAATAATGAAAATTTCAATTAAATGGATTTTTGTAAGCAGCTGCAATCACGCACAAGCACACTGCTGTATAAACAAAAATGCAGGTGAAGACCCAGCAAACAGCAGGGTTTGACTTTTAAAAATAAAAAAAAAATAAATTTGTAGCAAAAAAAATTTGCAAAAATTTAAAAATCCTATACAACCTAAAAGTGACGAGTAACTAAAAATTAATACTGATTAAAAAATGGGTAAGGGGTTTTCTGTTTATAAAACATAAGTTCTAAATAATGTTAAATATAATGTATAATTCTAATTTTAATTAGATTAACATTCTTCTTATTTTAATTATGTTTTAATTGACATTTTTATTAAAATTTCTTATGTTTGGCAAAGAACTGTCATACAGAGAGAAAAAACTGCCTCATAGAATCAAGAAGATTTTCTCTATGAACCGTTTTTAGGCTAAGGGGTATCCCAGCAGAATGAAGCGAAGATTTTTTCATAGATATTCCTTATTGTTTTTATGTGATAAATCTTATTAATTTTATCAAGAAGAAAACCACATAAAATCAAGAAGAAATCTTATTATTCACAACTTTTTTTACTCAATTTCCGTTATTTTTGGCACCAAAAAAAAAAAAAAAAACAATCCATAGAGAAAAACTTCTTGATTCTATTAGGTTTTCTTATAAATTGTAAACTATAGGGATTTCTTATTGATTTTATTTGGTTGCCTTACTAATTTTTTTTAAAAAGGGTTTCTTCTTGATTTTATTAGGTTGTCTTATTGATTTTTTCAATAAGGTTTTCTACTTGATTTTAGTAGGTTCCTACATGAATATGTGCAAAGCATCATATTAATTTTTTTAATAAGGAAATCTTCTTGATTTTATGAGGTGTCTTGTTATTTCGTTTCTATAAATAGACATACAGACAATTTTTTGATGATCTTTTTCATTTTGTATAAGAATGTTTGCACAATAACTTCAATGGTTATTCGGGCTGCTTGTTAGCATATTGGTTAGAGTGCTTTTCTATAGGGTAGAAGTTTGCTGGTTCAATACTTGGTGAGTAAGTTAGTTAAGAAAATAACATAATGTGTATGTATGTATGTATAAATAAATAACATTTACAATATATACTACATACATTTGTATATGGTATAGAATTGAAATGAAAATACATAAGTACAGAGAATAAAGATGCAATTTATTTTTTATTTTTTTATTGACAAAATCAATAAGATTACCTCATAAAAACTACAAGATTTCTTCTTGATTTTTTCAAAAAGGTTTTCTCTATGGAATTAATAAGATTTTCTTATTGAAAAAAAAAACCATAGAGATTTCTTATTAATTTTGTTCTATTTTATGAGGTATTTAGTAGGCACTGTTTTCTCTGTGTAAAACTATTGATTGACTTTTTGTTTGCTGGGATATATATATATATATGTATGTATGTACGTATGTATGTGTATACATTAAGCACGTTTGTATCAATGCACCACCTGACCAGTTTTTTATTTTTTTTTTGTTTAAATAAAACTCAAATGCTAAGAAAAATCAAAGGAAAACAAACCAACAAGAAGAACATGAAACAAATTGCCTTTTCATGATGAAACTGGTTTAGCAGGATTTTTAAATGGAAACACAACTCATTCTTCATTCTTGCATAAACAGAATCTATACAAATTATATTCTAAAGAAAATAATGGCAAGACCAATTTAAATGGAACAAGCGGCAAATGGAATCTTGCACTGAAATGAAAATTTTAAAATTGAGCCTAATTGAAAAAAGAACTAAACTAATTAACTATTTTTACTTCGCCCTTTTTAGGGTTCCGTATATCAAAAGTGAAAAGAACCTTACTGTTTTCGCTACAATCTCCGTCCGTCCATCTGTCTGTCACATGTTCTCGAGAACCGTAACAACTACGGACCTGAAACTTTCATAGAATATGTAAAACTTTGGCCGCTACAAAAAAAAAAAACAAATATCTGACAGTTAAAAATTAAAGGGTGTTCTAAAGCGAGCAACGAAAAATTTTGAAATGCTAATGTAATATACAGGCAGTTGTATATACTCGTATATATGTATGTAGGTATACACCAAACCATATACAGACAACAATAAAACTTAAAATCAATTTCAAAAACAAACAAAAACCCTGTAATATTTTTTTTCTGCGTAGCCGCCTGAGCAGTTGAGACCAGCTGATATGGATTCGCCTGGGCGTGTAATTTGAATCTCCATCAGTTGGCAACACATATTTGGCAGTACACTTTTTTTCAAAACTAACTGAGGCGATTTTACCTTATATCCAAATGCCTTGGGTTCTACTAGGGTTTCTAATTTCCCGGACTTTTCCAATTCTCGGGAATCGAGAAGTAAAATGTTTTATTCCCGGGAATTCCCGGAAATAGCACGGATGGAAATTCCATCTACATCTGCCAATCTAGATACTATTTCCTATAAAGACTTTTTAGGTTGAAAATATTTCGTAACGCTTCAAGTCGTTGGAGTCACCTCGTGAACCTCTATTACATCTGCTTCTATGCTTATATTATGCATCGTTACAGGGTTGTATTTTTAAATAATAAAACAATAAACAACAATGTAAAAAAACTAATTCCGAAAACGGATATACCAAATTCCCGAAAATTCCCGTTGAAAATTTCCCGGGATTTGAAAAAAAAATAATTCCTGGGAATTCCCGCTCTAGGTTCTACTTTAAAAATTTAGTTCGTTAGATGATGATATTTCATACAAAACTGTTTCTAGGAAAATTCTACTCTTTTGCCATTTAACTTTTTTTTTTATTGTACGTCTATCATTTTTTTGGCAAAGAAATATTTTTCATTAAAACTTTTCAAAAAATAATAACAAAGTTTTTTTTTTTACACACAAAACATGAATAATTGTCGTTTTTCATTTAACTGCTTTTTGCGAATTGTGTTCATGAAAAAAAAAAAATAAAAAATTACGAGAAATCTGTTTATGAGCTCAATAAATGAAAACATCGAAAAATATAACATTTTAGTAGTAGAACACAAAAAGCTTTAATTGAAACCTCAAATAAAATAGTGCCATATGAATGTGTTGAATTTTAAAAATCTTTATGCTATGCATATGTATATCACACAAAATACAATATTCTCTTTTATGTGCTTACACTGAGAGAAATAAAATGTGAATGAAGTCAAAAGCGAACAGTATGTCCAATTGTTAAAAAAAATTAAATAAATAGTTCACAATAGAGTTTTTTAAAATATTGTCTTAATATTGCAACGTTTCAATTTTAATACTTTAATATGGATTGGTAGCTTGTTGTTTTTATCTGAGTGTAAATCGAATCTATTACTAGATGGCAAATTTAGAAGTATCTATAAAAATCATGTCATTTTCATTATGGCTATATTGAAAACAAGTTAAAACTGGCAGCACAGCTGTATTTGAAGAAAAAATGTTTTAATTTTTCGCTTTTGCAGAACAAAAGTTATTTTTATAAATTGATCCAACAATAATTTCTATTTTAAAATATTTTTGTTATTTTATTACTTCAATATACCGCCTGTATTTTATATCGTTGCCTGCTGCTCGCAATGAAAATTTTAAGATGACACAATGTTGCCACATTAAAACTTTAAGATGCTTATTGTGAATTCCCTAAATGTTATTTCTTTAAAGCTTGTCAAAGCTTAGAAATCATAATAATTTTCATTTAACACCAAACATAAATTATAGCAAATACGTATTGCAAATAAGTACCCTGAATTTATATTGAAACAGATATAAAAATGGTAAATTTTTTTTTTTCCTTTTAAATCAATAAGTTTTAGTTTATTCTCAATAAGAGGCCATACATTGTTGACGTATAACTTAAAAGTGCATAGTTTTTGTAAGTTTTGAACGTTTACTGTGAAGTCTTGGTTTAATGTAAATTTATTGAAAGTAGTGGCCATGGTTAACTATGACTTTTTCCCTTAATTGTAGCGGCATATGGATTACGCGCCATTAGAACTGCGAATTTTTTGAGCCTAAGAGTGAATCATGCTATTTTCTAATACTCAGCTCTGAACTGAACTTTACTCCAGTGAAAGCGTTTTGCTCGCTCAGTTGTTTTGGAGGCAGGTCGGCTGTGATCATCTGGTCTGCTTTCAGCAGCTTATAATAGAAAGGACCCTACTGCTCCCACAAAATACAGAATATCAGTTAGGCGTCATGAGTAGACAGCTTGGCTACATTTCTTTCACATATTTATTGCAATTAAAAAAATTACCTCTTGTTATGGCGTTCAGATAGGAAAATCCCTTTTTATCATCTTTTGTCTTCAATTCGTATAGTACCCGATTTTCGTATTTTTGCCTGAATCCTGCTACATTAAACGTTTAAGAATTGCTCACTGTTCCGAGTTATTTAATGGATTATATTTCTGAGTACCATTTTGGATGATGAAAGTTTTCTTGCAGTAACTTTTGCATTTTATTCTTTAAAGCTGCAATTGTGTTCACAAAAAGAAACTTTACTTACCTAAAAATATACATTTACGTTTAAAATTACGAATGAGGGAGCAAAATGAATGTGCTTTAGCTCCTTCTCTTCTCGCCAACAACTTAATGCTATAATTCTGTTCGACGATTCGTCTATGGACGAAAAAAAGCGATAGTTTTGATTCTTTAAAACGATTATTATTTATTGTCTATGCTAGAAGGTTCGTGCATTTGCTTTATGTTTTTTTCCAATTATTATATCCATCACCATATACTTTTCCAACTATTGTATAATACTTTAATTTAATTTTTATGTTTTAAAAACATGGCAGTAATATTTTTATTATTCATTATCAAAGACAACAACCATTTTTGAAGAAAATAATTTAGAGAATTCGAAAACAAGAACTCAAAAGTATTTTCATACAAAAACGTTCTAAATCTTCTAGCTGAATGAGGGCATAAGACCTTCTTCTAGTAGCAGGCTGCCCTGTGGCTGAGTGGTAGCGATGCTAGCCTCTCAGTCCAGAGGTCGTGGGTTCGATTCCCGCCATAGATCCTGCGTGTTTTTCGTAGACAAGCTAATAGTTTCGCGGGTTGTGTTTGTTAAAAAAAAAAAATTAATTTAACTGGCAAAAAAAAAATAAAAAAATATTTATGCTGCTTTTAGAAACAATATTTTACTGAATAAATAAAATCATAAGTTGGGATAATTAGCGCTTTAACAAATGCATATTAAACTTAATTGTAATAATTCTTAAAAATCAGCAATTATTAACTTGGCAACACCCGGTAAAATAAATTCTTGTGTGGCAATACTATATGTTTGTAAAGCAGTGTGTGTATAGCTGTTGTTGTTTTTTATGTAACGGTTAAGTAAGGAAAAAAAACAATTAATATTTTACTGAATAAGTAAAATTTTAAATAATTTTTTTCCCTCGAAATATTTCCATTTTCCCTAGAGTTACAACCAGGAATCATTTCCATTACCATTGGATCTTTACACTTACATCACTTTCATAATAATAATGGGCACCTAAATAAATATATCTTTGTATATTAATGATAAATATTTTTCTTTCACTGTACTTTTTCCCTTCTCCTATTTCTGGTGGTAATAAAAATGTAACATAGTCTCTCGTTTATATTGTTATATGTACTCGTATCTTTAAAGCTTTGTCATGTTGTTAGAACCACATGTACGAGTATGGTTGTGTCCATTTTAATTCGTTTTCAACCATAATAGTTACGAATTTTGTGTAACTTTATTAAGAATTCTTTGTTGTCACACCAGTATTCTAAACAAAAAGAATATAACAACCGGATTCTTGCTTCTACGAGTATACATATGTATGTATAGTCCTTGCCAGTAAAGTTTGTCATGACTCTTACTGCACTGCACTGTACAAGTGTAATTGTACATACTTGTACTAATGTTACTATGTATGTACGAGTACTTTTGTACATATTTATGTACGTGAGTATGTTATTTGTGCTGTTTTAGTTGTGGGATAGCACCATCATACTGAAATATAAAATTTATATACATGTACTGCCCTGCGGTTCTGATAATATTGCATTAATAGCTGTTCTATATCGTATGAATTAAGTTCTTGTACTCGTATTTTTACACAAGCTACTCTGCGCCATAGGGAAGCTCGCTTAATTCCTATTCGAATAAATATAGAATTTTTTCGTTAGCACTATTTCCCCATTCAAAACTGCTGGGCGGTTACGAGCACAAACAAAGTGTGTGCGCTTTAACATAAATATGTATAATGACATTAGATTTATTTGTTATTTGTATTTTGTATTCGCTTAAAGCTTCACTCAGTACGAGTATAGCAGGCCTGAAGTTTAGACTAAAACAAGTCAATGATCGTTGTTTTGTTGGTTATCATTTTGTGTTGGAATTTAAGTGTTGTTTCGTGACAAACTATGATGGCCAATAGTACAGGGTACATTTACTTCGACCATATGGATTGTGTTTAGATTTGTTAGCAGTATGGTCTATGCATCATTGTACGTGATTATAAATTGTGTGCTGTTGGTTGTCGTGCTTAATGATGGTTTCGGCCAGCAACATGATTCTGTTGTTTTCATTTGTAAAAATTAATGCGTCGTAGACTTTGACAGTTGATTTTTTTTTCATATTCAAAATTTATTATGCGGGAATTTAAGCTTAAAATAGATTTTGCACAAAAAAAACTATTTTATTGCATAATAGTTTTCATTTGAGTGAGAGTTTTATTATTATTTTTTGTTTGCCAATAATAGAAATAATAATAAATAATTCAGTGGCAAAAAGGAAAAAGCGCTTAAGTTGAGATAAGCTGATTTTAAATTAATGGTAGCTATGTAGTAGTCTTCATATTCATAAGTAGTGCTAAGCAAAATCGCAATTATTTTGTGTGATTTTTCAGCGCGCGCTATGACTTATGATCTCATATCATAGTATAATTCACAATGAGTATCTTAAAATTTTATTGTGGCAACACTGTGCCAACTTAAAATTTTCATTGTGAGCAGCTGGCAACGATATAAAACATAGTTAGGGAATGCACAATGAGTATGCGTAAATTTTAATGTGACAAGATTGTGCCAACATAAAATTTTCATTGTGAGCAGCAGACAACGACACAAAACACATCATATTGCAGTATTAAAATAACAAAAAAGTTTAAAAATTAAAAGGTGTTTTTTTTTATACAATGACACAAGTTTAAATCATAATAAAACAAGAAAATATATATTTAATATTAATGAAATGAGCTTTAATGGAAAGAAAATTTTATGAAATTAATATTTAAGTATGTTTTTTGGCATGTGGCCGCCACGGCTGGCGCGTAGAAGGCGCAATCTGGAACACGACTTTTAAACAACTTTTCGCAGCATTTGCGCCCGTATTTTGCCGATAACTCTTCGAATGTTGGTTGATTTCCAGAGTTCAATTGTGGTTTATCGACGTAGACAAGTGACTTAACATAACCCCAAAGAAAATAATCCAATGGGGTTAAATCACACGATCTTGGTGGCCAATTAATTGGGCCATTACGTGAAATTATTTTTTCATCAAAAGTTTCTTTGAGTAAATCAATTATAGCTCCCACTGTGTGGCATGTTGGAACCACATATCAGCAAGATTAATGCCACCTAATTGAGGTACGAAAAATTTCGAATCATGTTCCTATATCGTTCACCATTGACAGTAACATTCTGACCATCATCGTTTTTGAAGACATATGGGCCAATGACTCCGCCAGCCCATAAAGCGCACCAAACAGTAATTTTCTGTGGCTGTAATGGTGTTTCGACAAAAGCTTGTGGATTCTCCTCACTACAAATGCAACAATTCTGCTTATTTACGTACCCATTCAACCAGAAAAGGGCTTCATGGGAAAATGGAAGAAGTGCACGATGAGTTTAACGAATAGAACAATGATTTTGATTAAAAATTTTAACAATTTGCACGCGTTGCTCTGGTGTAAGTCGATTCATAATGAAATTTCAAAGCAAAGTAAACAAAAAGCAACTACCAGCTGTTAAATGGGTGCTCAAATAAAGCAGTGATGCCAACTCAAAGTTGTGGCACTCTAAAATAAACACCTTTTATTGTTTTCATCAACTACAGCTACGCTGACAGTTTTAACTAATTTAGTTAAAATTAACATATCGCCATATTGAAAATTATATGCTTTTTTACTTTCAAATTTGACACCTGGTAATAAATTTGATTTTCACCCCAACAAAAACAACAATCTTGCCGGCCCATATTAAAGTATTAAAATTGGAACGTTGCAATATTAAGACAATCACCCTTATTCCATTTGTTTACTCGCTCTCGAAAACAATTTTGTGCTAATGACAATATATTTCCGTTCCCTTAATTCTAGAAAATGGCATTAGCCTGCCAACAGGAGTCAGTTGTTTTCGAGAACGGGTATGGAAGCCCCAAATTTTTAGTATTTTGTTAAAGTGACGTCGTCGATGTCGACAAATGGAATAAGGGTGAATATTTTAAAGCTTAGATAAAACGTGCCACTATGGTAAGTGCCATAGCCTTAACCAAAACCGAAATTCAATTGGTTTATATGTTTATGGCGAGTCACCTATAATCAAATACAGTGTTGCCCATTAGTTTCGTTCGAACAGCTGTTTTGTATGGTTATTGCTTTGGCACGTCTAATTTAAGCTTAAAACGCTAAATACTTCTAAAAACTATTTTATTGCCAGTTTTATTTTCAAAAGTGCAGTGAAAGTAACATTTTTTTTTCTAGAAAGAAAAAAAGCCATAATTTTTATTTGAATTTAAAATTATGAAGCGCTTAAGGAAATACCCTTTTTTAATTAATGCCAGAAGTATTTTATTTATGTATGAGTGTACATATTTAGATCTATTGAATAAATATATGTTTTAATGAATATGTTATTTCTCAATCTTGTTGCAGGTTTATTACATAAATTCAACATCATCATAATAAAAACAAACTTATTTGATTACAAGTACAAAACAAACATCATTAGCTGTTGATGGCAATTAACTAATCAAATTAAATGGTGAGTAAAAAATTGATTATATATTTGAAATAAAATTATTTAAGTTATGGTAGAGGTAAGGACTACACGAAGCAGTTGTTAAAGCAACCAATGCAAGTTACCTTGATGTTTGCTAAGAGCATAGTTTTGCTTGAAACTGAATTTGATGGTATCGTAACAGCCTGACAGCCTGTTTCCATAACTCAGTCGTCTAGAACATTTTTTACGAAATCAATTAAAAAAAATTAGAGCTCCTTATATAAGTTTTCTACTCAAGTCGACCGTTCGTGTTGTGGAAACAGAGTCTTAAATTTTATTTGGAATAAGTGGAATTAGTTGCCACGACACTATGTTTCAAAACTAGATAAATAAATATTTATGGCCCTTCTCACAATAACGAAACGAAACTTTCGACTGAAAATTTATATTGAAAACTACAATAAAATATAAAAATTTGTTTTTGTTTTCAATATAAATTTTCAGTCGAAAGTCCCGTATCGTTATTGTGAAACAGGCCATTAAACTTTTGGAAATTATGTATTTTACATTAAATTTTCTATTCCAATAAAACAGTAAATGCTTAATGCGACAATAAATCATTTCGCCTTTCAATAGAATTATACAACCAACAACTAGTGAAAATTAACCCAGATTTGATCATAAAATAAAATGCAATACCATTGATTTATCTCACTAAAATACAAATTAAACAAAATGCTCGCAATTATTTTACATTACAAATTTTCTTTGATTTAAAAGAAAAATGTATAGCACAAGCAATAAAAATGGTTCATAAACTTAATGGATTGTAAATATTCAACTGTTTAACTCACTCACATACTCACTTAGTACTCGTATTATGAATATATTGAGTTCATACTTTATTATTTGAGTCATTTGTTGTTAGCAAAAAGCTTTTCAATCCCAAACACCTTAAGTGATTTAACATTACAAACAGCAGCAGCAGCAGCATATTCCATTATCCTTCCATTTATATCAATTATTGAATCCTTACAGTCCAACATTCAAGTTGTAATCAAAAAAGAAAAAAAAGGAAAGCAAAGCAATTCGGTACAACAAGCACAATTTCATTGTAAGTGTATGTATTTGCAGGATTTCAGGATTTTACATACTTAAAAATTTGGTACATTTGACCAATGCCAGAGACAGATGAAAAAAGCAAACGAGAGACAGGAAAATAAAATCAAATGATACTTAAAATTTTGTTTGTTTTGTTTTTTTTTTTATTTTTACCTTTGTAACTGACAAATTAAGCTTGATTCATTATCATTTAACACCAAAAACCACCCACAATGCAACGAAAAGGAGTGAATTCATTTCACAGATATGCATACATATGAGTTCGTATTAGTTTCATATAAAAAACATTAAAAATAAAAAGCTCATCAATTTTTGTTAGAATCAGCTGTAAGAACTTTGCTACTTGTATTTTTAAGAATGTTTAATTTTGTTTTATGATAAAAATTAATCATCCATATTCAGCGTGACCGTTTGACCGACTAAACTGGCAAATTGCCACTTTTTCAAGTGCCTTGCTACTTTTTTTCTCCCTTTTTTTAGAGTGAATTATATAAAAATACATTAAAAATAAAAATTTTTTTTTTTGATAAATCCCCTTTTGGTGCCACTTTTTGAAAAATGTCATCGGTCACCCTGTCCGTATTATGCATAAAGTCCCCCTATAATTGTGTTTCCTATTCACAATATCGCTATGGTAAATTTTGCTTTCGCGATCATGTGGCAACTTCGATAAATACTCCCGCTATTGTGAATGATTTTTTTCATGGGCATTTTTTTCGCCATTTAAATAGTGATTGTTCAGTTTGATTTGAAGCCGCTAACTGTTAAAAGAAAAATGTAAGTAACGTCAGTATTACATACAGAGCCGGGCAAAAGTATTCAGACAGCACCCACACATCTTTGATTTCGACCCCTTATACGTGTATTTTATATGTTTCTTATATATGAGAAAAACTAAAATTTAAAACGCTGCTTAAGCGAAGTAAAAACAATTTTATATTCAAGGCACAAATTCAGGTGGACCTTACCTTATGAAATCAAATTTAGAACAATACAAAATTTTGTAGGGCACTCTCTTATTTATAATTTATTCTAACATTCTTGAAATGCAATGAACGAGTTTTTTTGTTACACCAGTTCCAATAATATCCCAGTATATCGTCAGAAATTCTTCGAGTTTTGATTTACTGGGGACATTACGCTTTTCCACTCGTCTATTGAATTCATTCGAAAAATTTTTATTCGTGTTCATCTCAGGTGATTGCGGTGAAGATGATAGAATGTAGGGGGCCTTATGAATGATCAATAATCGAATGCATTTGGCTGAGTTTTACGGGTCGTTCTCTTGTTAAAAATGGAAATTGTTTGACATAGAAGCTTATGCCGGTCATACACTGCACAAGTTCAGTGCTCAAGTCTGGCACTGCGTAAACTAAGCTTGTGACACACACTGTACAAGTAAACTGTGCAGTTTTTATTTTAATGCGTAATTCTTTGTATAATTCTAGGAACTTTGTCCAGAATATTTTTTCTGCGCTCATTTCTTGTTTTGAACACTTAAAAAATTAAGACACAATGGAGCGTTTGCAACATACACTACACAAGTTCACTGTACAGTTTTGCAAACTTGAGAAAATATCAAAACCATTTTACTATTTACTCAGTTCACTGCGTAAATAGCCCAACCAGTGTCAGACTTGTGCAGTGAACTTGTGTAGTGTATGGCTGGCATTAGGAAGCAGAACAAGAGTCAAGATTTTGCAGTTTGTAGTTGAGTTTTGACATTTCGCTTTATATTTTATATATTTGTTGTATAAACTTAAAAACATTATAAAAAAAATTAAAAAAATACCGGAGTATATTTAAGGGTATCAGCGCAAAAGTGGTGTAACCCAAATTACTCGTATTTAATTATTTAATATCTCTATTACTTTTTTAGGGTTCCGTACACCAAAGGTGAAAAGGAACCCTACTGTTTTCGCTATGCTGTCCGTCTGTCCGAGAACCGTAAGAGCTGCGGACCTGAAATTTGGACACAGTATGTAGACGTTTGGCCGATACAACAACAAATATATGAGAGTTAAAAATTAAAGGGTGTTCTAAAACGAGCAACGAAAAATTTTAAAATCCCATGTAATATACACAAAATATAAATTAAAGGGTGTTCCATCAGTTAATGCAATTTTGACTATGTCATTTTGAAAACTTGCTGTATCTTGGAAACCGTAAGAGCAAAACTCTTGAAATTTAAAAAAAAAAATAAAAAAATTATAAAATCGTTAAACCGAAAAAAATCGCAAAAAACAAAAAAAAAATCGCCAAAACGAAAAAAACCCAAAAACAGAAAAAAATCACCAAAACGGCAAAAAATCGCCAAAATGAAAAAAACACAAAAACAAAAAAAAATGTCAAAATGAAAAAAAAAATCGCCAAAATTAAAAAAAATCGCCAAAATGAAAAAAAAATCGCCAAAGTGAAAAAAATCGCCAAAATGAAAAAGAAACCCAAAATCACAAAAAATCGCCAAAAAAAAAAAGAAAAAAACGACAAAACTAAAAAAATCGTTTAAACTGAAAAAAAAAAAATTCAAAAAGCAAAAAAGCCACAATAAAAAATGCTCAAAGCCGAATGTACGGAACCCTTCATGCGCTACTCGCGCACTTTACTGACTATTTATATTATGTTCTGTACAAAAGCGATTTTTCAGTTCCCTCTTCTTTTCAATACCAGAAGGTGACTTACTTTACCTTTTTGTATTGATAGTTGGTAATGTAAAGGGTGTATTTATCACCAGAATAGGAAATAAAAAATTTCTGTTACACCACTTTTGCGCTGATGGCCTCATTTGCCTAACGTTAAAGGTAGAAATACATAACACGCGTTTGTTCGTCGACGAACATCGTGCGCTTGAAAACTTTACCGCCTGAAAAATGGCAAGTTACACAACACGCGTTACAAACGCCTTTTCTTTCAGCTTTTTTAATTTATTTTTACATTGAAAAATGATTTTGGAACATTTTCAATTCCTTTTTTCTGCAATACTGTATAGTTTTCAAAATATTTATTAAGATTTACCTTCAAGATTCCAATTTTTTTAACTTTTTTCTTTTTTATTGTCGGTCGATTAGTTGTCAAAACAACACAACGCGTTAAAATGTTGAAACTCAACAAAATTTCTGAGGCAAACGCGTCAAAGAGTTTGGGATGTAACTTGCCGTATGCAAAAAAACTATTTCAACTTTTTTTTGACAGATGCCTACAGTTCGCACGCGCACTAACGCGTGTTATGTAACTTCACCTTAAGTCTGTTATGCATTAATATAAAAAAATTTGTTTGTTGCTGGCTAAGCAACGTCTATGTGTATAAGGTGTCTGCTTAAGAGACTCGTACGTAATTGTCAATAAAATTTTGAGAGTTTTTCTATAAACATACGGAGTGTTTTAGCTTTCCCATTACATGTTATTCCCAATTATATTTTTCCAGTCTACGGACGTGTTTCTTAAGCAGAAACGAAATACAAATGAACGTTACTTAACCAACATAAGGATCCAAAGGAAGCAATATATAATATATATGAGTAACCAACAATAAACAAAAATTCTTCATATAAAAAACATTATTATTAAAGTGATTTTTTTTAACTGTGAGTTTGCTTAAAGAATAAATTAATGAACTTAGCCGTATTGAGTGATTTAATACCTTTAAATGTCTTGTCTTGCTCCAATACTAGTGCAATATGCGCTATGTGATGGTTCAAAATAGAAGTCTCGTAATTGTTTGCTTGATTTGGCCAGAAAGCAAATAAAATCAATTTGGATTTGGACATCTAGTCTGTTGGATTTTAAGAATTATTTTAGCTCGTACTTATTTGCTGGAAGTGTTAAAATTTAATTAAACCTCAGACATAGAATTTTCTTTTCTCTTCGTTTTCGTGTAAGTGTTTACAGTTCAATAGTTCTTTCTTCAGCTCTTCTGTTTTACTATGATTGCAAAATAAAAAATATTATATAATAAAAATAAAATCTGAAACACCAATTAAACTTTAGCAATCAATTATCTGTAATTTACAATAATAAGACATTTAAGATGAAGTGAGATGATAAGATAAAGTTTAATTTTGTGGAAATATTTTCTTTTTTTTCGTAATTTGAGCATAAAATTTAAATGCAAAATTAAACTTAAAACAAATAGTAATGAATTTATGTGAAAAGTAATCTATATAAAAGGCTTGAATAAGTGAGTTTTTTTTTATTTCCCAATTACGAGTACTTCATCCTCTTTTCCTGACCCTAAAAGTTCATTAAATTTTAACAGACATTTCAACGCCTGCATGAATTACCATAAATAATTAAATCCACTGCTTAACATATTTTTTAAGTAAGTATGTGTATTTATTTATTTATGTAATACAATTTCCAATTTTCATTTCCAATAAATTGCATGCGACTAGTTTAGCTGTTAAGAGTGCGAGTGCGAGTGCGAGTGTGTTGTAGATTGAACAAATGAAAATTGAAATAACTGTGAAAACTTTATCAAGTTAAATGAATTGTAAAACTCTCTAAAGTATATGAAATTCATTCATAAACTAGTTTCTGTATTAATAAAATGGAAATTGTGCAGCATGTGATTGAATACATTAGACGGGCTCAGCTTGTTAAAACTCACAAAAGGTTATCGAAAATTTTTTTAATCGTAAAAAAAAAATTTTAACCTATTTCGTACGATGTCCGCCTGTTTGGCACAGGCTGTTTTCTCGAGAACTGTAAGGGATACGGAATATGTAAATCATTCAACAACAAGTATATGACAGTTAAAAATTAATGGCTGTTCTAAAGCCATTAACAAAAATTTTTAAATCCTTATCTAATATACAAACAATTATATATAGAAACTTGAAATTAAAAAAAAAGTTTGTGTATTTTTATGCAGACTACACCAACTAACACTTAAATTAAATTAATAACAAAAATTAAAAATTTTAAAAACCCCCGATATATGTATCTAGAAAATATGTGATATCTTCTAAACGGCTGGACCGATTTTATTCAAACAGATCAAGTCACCTTTCAAACAGAAAAAACTAAATCAAAATCAGTCCATCCGTTTGGGCTGTACGTGGACACGGACAGACACACAGATACACAGACACACAGACACACACTACAAACTTATAACACCCCTTTTTTGGTCGGGGGTTAAAAATAGAAATAATTAAAATTAAAGATATTCTATCAGTTAATGTAATTTTCACAACTCGTTGTATCTTGGAAACCGTAAGATGTAAACCCTTGAAATTTTAAAAATCGCTTAAACTAAAAAATTACAAAAATGCCGAAACAAAAAATCGCCAAAATGAAAAAAGCGCAAAATTACAAAAAAAAACTCCAAAACTAAATAAATCGCCACAGTGAAAAAAATCACCACAAAGAAAAAAATCGCCAAAATGAAAAAAAATCGCCAAAATTAAAGCAAACGCCAAAAAGGAAAAAATTCGCGTAAACGAGAAAAAAGCCACAAAACTAAAAAAATCGTTTAAATTAAAAAAAAGCGCCAAAAGTAAAAAACGCCAAATTAAACAAACGTTCAAAACCGAACGTACGGAACCCTTCGTGCAAAAAAATCACCAAAAGTAAAAAGGTCGCCAAAAAAACTTATCAGTCGCCAAAAACCGAAAGAAATCGCCAAACTAAAAAGCGTAAAAACTAAAAAAATCGCCAAAACAAAAAAGCACCAAAATTAAAAAAAAATGCTAAAAACCGCCAAACTGAAAAAAGCGGCCAAAACAAAAAAAGCCCTATAACTAAAAAAAAACGCTTAAAAAAATAAAATCGCCAAAACTTGAAAAAATTGGCAAAATGAAAAAAAGCTTTAAAACTCAAAATAAATAAATAATTCTTTCTGCCCAAAAAAACCGACTTCAATGCAAATATATGATAGTAGAAGATAAAAAGTAAGTGAAATATAATTAAATTAAATTTTAATGGGAGTGCCTCCGCCCATTTTTTAAATGCAAGATTGTCTGTTTTCAGAGATCAGGGTGCGCGTTAAGTCTTGTAAAAATCGGTTAAGTAAAACCATTTAAAATAAGTTATTAAATTTTAATGGGCGTGACTCCGCCCATATTTTTAAATGCAGGATTGTGTCTATTTGAGAGCTCAAGCTGTGTGGTACGTTTCGTAAAAATCGGTTTAGTAGAACTGTGTGAAATATTATAATAAATTTTAATGGGCGTAACCCTGACCATTTTTTGAACTTTTAAATTGTGTAATTACTAGAACCAAAGGTGTTTTATAGGTTTCGCAGTAATCAAATGAGAAGAATAACATAAAAATAAATAAAAACAATTGTTGGCGTGCTCCGCCCTCTTTTTTTTACAATGGGACCAATAGGAAGCTATACCCTCTCAGTCGAAAATTTTTTTTTAACAATCTGTCTAAAATGTACCGAGTTATGAAGTAAAACTTAAAAAAATATAGACGAATTGTTAACCTCCTCCTTTTTTTTTTGAAGTCGGCTAAAAATGTTTACATCAGTAGTGGGATTCAGTAATTTTTAACAATCCGACAATCGTAATTGTTGTCTAAACATTTTGTCGTTTGCAAAAACTTCTTTTTAACGATATTACGCAGCTGATATTTTCTGCTGATTTTTGTCGATAAAATTAACAGCACATAAATTATTGTTGCTTAGCCCACTTTTCGCAAACGTCCTTTTAAAAGGACGCCCCATTCCGAAAAAATAATTGTATAAATTTTTAGTGCATATCTATTGAATGTGCATAAAATACCTTTTTTTAGAGCATATTTCTGGTTTCCCTGGTTATTAAAAAGCTTTGCTTATTTGAACATAATTTTAATAAATTTAATTCAATGAATAAATAATAAATCCTTCCAGGGACTGCTCTGTCACTTCTCACAACTTTCTTTCGACTGATTTTAATTAATATAATATTATGTGTACTACTCGTATTTCAAAAGTACACGTACAATTTTACTTAATATTTCTCAGCCTTTTTAATTATTTGCTAGTCATTTCTATTTATCAAATTACACTTCAAAAAACTTTTAATTAATTAAACTATTCTGAGTTCGTAGCAGACACTAAGCAGACGACTGGAGTTTCCGTTGTGTTTTTCTCTTTTATTTTAAATACAAACTGGTCACTTGTAAGCAATTTGTAGACAAGCAGTTTTAAATTAACCCACATTATTAAAAGCAACAGCATGGTTATTGCAGTGCTGCTTTGTACTATACTGGTACACTAATGCATTTCAGTTTTCGTATGCCTTCGCACAATTAACATTCACACTTTTAATTGAAGCACTTAAGTTTTATAAGTTAAATAAAAATCAAGTTGAAAAAAAAAAAGATTAAAAGAAAATGCAAAAGAGAACATCTGGAAATAACAAACAACCCCTTGTTAAAAATCATTGAAATCATTAAACCAATTCATAACTTTTAAATCCCATTTATTCTTTCCCATGTTCATGTTCCTGTTCATATCTATATAAATACATGTATATGTAGATATTTATACCTATACGTTTATGTTTATGTTCATGTTCATGTTCAGCTATTTTTTTTTTCTTTTCGAAAATGTGCCAGTTATGAAAATACAAATATATCCTCAAAACAAATAATCCTGCAATATTTGTTTAGACAAACATATAAAATAGCATTTTGTATTTTACATCCAACTGTTATGTCGTCATTTATTATAGATTTTCATAAATTTATAGTGAGGGCACGTGTTTACTTTTGCTGCTGCTTGATTCAAAAGAAGACAAAAAAAATAATAATCTGTACTTTAGCGACGTCAAGCAGAGCCACAGCTCAGTGGAGCAACTACCCTAAACGAATTATTCCCTAAGGGTTGATATATGTATGTATTTCCATTAAGAATAGCTAAAACATTCAATTTGAAAAGAGAATTTATTAATGTCTTATTGTTTGAGACAATAGTAAAATAATTTTTGATATTCTTTCTTTTTTCCACTACAACAACTCCAATAAAGAGAATGATTAATAGTTGATTTGTGATAAAATATTGAGATTATATTGTAATGTATTTATTAACTTTAGAATAATATTCACAAGTATTCTGTAAGGACTTTGCAATATACATACACACGAACTACATAATGCATTCCTGACATTTTGCAATTTTTTTTTTAATTTTAAAACTTAAAGCTGATAATCTAATATTATTACCCTTCGGAAAAGATTAAATGTAGCACGTACAGTGGCATAAAATGCAAAATAATGATAACAAATAAAGAATGTCGTTAGTTGTTTAACTAAGTGATATATTTTGCTCAAAAAGTTAAAAACAATTCCTTGTTAAGGCGTAGACAGAACAGACTAGATATAGACTTACACATAGACATATTCATAGAATTAGACATAGACATAGACATATGTATACATAAACATACACGTAGGCATAGACATAGGATTAGACATAGACATAGAATTAGACATAGACATAGACATAGACATAGACATAGACATAGACATAGACATAGACATAGACATAGACATAGACATAGACATAGACATAGACATAGACATAGACATAGACATAGACATAGACATAGACATAGACATAGACATAGACATAGACATAGACATAGAGATAGACATAGACATAGACATAGACATAGACATAGACATAGACATAGACGTAGACATAGACATAAACATAAACATATACATAGACATATTTATTAACTTTAGAATAATATTCACAAGTAAAGACTTACATGAACTACATAATGCATTCCTGACATTTTGTAATTTTTTTTAAATTTTAAACTCAAAGCTGATAATCTAATATTACTACCCTTTGGAAAATATTAAATGTAACACGTGCAGTGGCATAAAAAGCAAAATAATGATAACAAATAAAGAATGTCGTTAGTTCTTTAACTAAGTGATTTATTTTGCTCAAAAAGTTAAAAACAATTCCTTGATAAGGCGTAGACAGAACAGACTAGATATAGAGTTACACATAGACATAAAAATAGACGTAGACATAGACATAGAATTAGACATAGACATAGAATTAAATTATTAAGACATCTACATCGACATCGACATGAACATCGACATCGACTTTGACATCAATATTGACATTCACCCTTATTCCAGTTGTTAACATTGACGTCACTTTTGCACAATACCAAAAAATTGGGGCTTGTGTAGCCGTTGGCGAAAACAACTGACAGGTTTATGATATTTTCTAGACCTTAGGGAAAGGAAATATATTGTCAGTAGCACAAAATTGTTCTCGAGAATGAGTAAACAAGCCCCAATTTTTCGGTATTATGTTAAAGTGACGTCGATGTCGACACTTGGAATAAGGTTGGTTATCATTGACATCGACATCAACATCAACATCGAAATCGACATCTACTTTGCCATTGCCATTGCCGTCGCAATCGAAATCGCCATCGCCATCGCAATAGCCATCGCCATCCCCATAGCCATCGTCATGGACAACGATATCGTCATCAACATCGACATCAACATCAACATTAACATCAACATCAACATCGACATCGACATCACCATCGACATCAACATCAACATCAACATCGACATCAACATCGACATCAACATCAACATCGACATCGACAGCGACATTAACATCGTCATCAACATCGATATCAACATCAACATCGACATGAACATCGACATTGATATCGACATCGACATCTACATATACATAGACATAGAAAAATTTGCTTCATCCTTGTATACATGTATGTCCCTTTTTTTTCGTAGAAGAGTTAAACAATATTTTCTTTATCGATTTACAAATACATTTGCATATAATCTCTTCTATACTTTTATTTGCTAAAATGTTTTTTCTTTGTTCAATAAAATTGGAACGTATCGAATACGAAAAAAAAACTAACAATAAAAAAAGTTAAACTGAAATTTGGCAGAAAATGCAAGTTAAAACGTAGATGAATGACTTGCCAAAAAACTTATTTTTTATTCGACATTTTGTTTTTAACTTTATTTCGCTTTTTATCTTCTTGGCAAACAAACACTTTCGATTTATTCTTTTCTTTAGCAAAATTGAAGTTTGAATTAGAGCTGGTCATTTAAGTAAAGTGAATAATAATGCGTGAGTAGACATGGACGTGAGTAAATTTTGTTACATCTATGTTTCGCTCATGATAATACTTTTACCCATTTGTGTTGGTATTTCGTGAAATTTATTTCTGTTTTCCATTCTCTAGTACATGAGCGAGCTTTTTTCGCTCGTGAGCTGAGTGTTGCTGACAAGGCCATCTTCAACTTTAAGCCAAGAACCAAGAAGCAGTGTTTATTTGGGGAAAATGCAAATATGTATGAAAGCTGCTGTGAATTGCTTGCTTCTGTTATTGGAAGCTCGTGCTTGGCTTTTGCAAAGAAAAGATATCAATAAAATTAATTTAACTTTATATCCTTTCAATTGTTTTTTTTTTGTCACTAAACAATAGAATTTTTTAATCTACTTTTTTTTTAACTCACTTGACTTCCAGTCTCTTCACTTTCCCCCTGATGTGAACTTTTTGTGTAAAGTTTGAAAATATACATTTCCATATTTTCCATTATCTGTTGTTTAACTTCTGTCATCTTGCCAAAATATTAAAACATGAAACCAAATAACAATAGAGAACAAAAATAAATAAAAAAACCAACAACCATGTCTGTCCGTCTGTCTATCTGTCTGTCTGTCTGTCTGGCAATTCAACACAATACGATGTGTTTAGTTTCATGATGTTTTTTTTTTATTATTTCTAACTAAAAAGGCCACAAAACTATTAGAAAGAAATTTTGGTTATACTTCATTTTTTATTTTTGTTTAAATTTTGTCAGTTTTTTTGTTATTATTTTTATTTGTTTTTTCATTCCGGTACAAAAGTAAGTGTGTCTGCTTGCAATTTTACAAAAATATATTTTATTTATCAACTTGTTGGTCTTAAAACTTTATTTATGGTCTTTATATGTACTTATGGGTTGTATGTACAGACGACATCAAGTTATATATTTTATAGAGTTTATTTATTTTTTTTATCACCGCAATAAAACTAAAGTTATGGTTATTTTAACAACTATAGTTCAAAATTGTATTCTTAAATGGACATTAGCTTTTTAAGTTTTTATTTCCTTATTCGTTTGGAAGTTGAAATGAATTTATTTTAAGAAAATGTTACTAGATTCTAAATTATGATTGCAGATATAAAATACGTTGTAATAACTATATGAAATGTCAACGGCTATAAAAAATGTTTGGGCAGTAAACTAATTTCAAAAATATATTAATACTGCAATTAAATGGTAGTCTAATCGTCGCTTTCGTTATCGAAAGCGATACAACGCAAACATTTAAGGGAAAGGGAACATATTTCACGTGAACTTTTATTCGCGATAAGGGTGGTTATTACATTACGTTTAAATATCTATAACCATTTTCATTACTTTTTACGTAACAATATCCATCAGCTGTTTCTTACCATTGCAGTTACATTCCATTACAGTCGGCTAACTGAGCCTTTAGTCTGTGGGAGAGAAGGAGGGGAGACCATTACTTTCTTTTTATATTGTATTCAAAGTTTAACCTTCAAAACGCCAATATGCATTTATATATTTTTGTATTTACTGCCATCATATCTGTGGCAAAAAGGAAAAAGTGCTTAAGTCGACATAAGCTGATTTTGCCTTAATGGTACCTATGTAGTCTGCATATGTGAAAGTACCCCTGGCCAAAAATCTCAATTAAATTAAACTTGCGAATTATCTTTTTTAGACTTCTAATCTCATTTGGAATAATAGCTTAACTAAGGTTATACTTTGCTATATTTCAACTTAAATGTATTACTTATAGTGTGTAGAATGATGTTTGCTTAAACAAAATCAAGGTTAACCGAGAATTTCTCAATTTAATTGCAAAAGAAATAAATTTCCGTAAATTCACTTGAAAGCTTAAAAGTGCTCTCCTGCAGAACAGTAAAATATGACTTAAGCACTTTTTCCTTATTGCCACAGATATGTTCTTAGAACCTATTATATTTTAATGATCCTGATCTTATTGTGCAGTGTAATTTCGATTATGTCCTTTAAAGGTCTTAAATCTCTAAGGACCGAAAACTATATAAAATAAAATCTAATAAATTCAGTAAAGTGCGACTTTGACTCGCGCACGAAGGGTTCCGTACGTTGGGCTTTGAGCATTTTTTTAATACAGTGTTTTTTACGTTTTTTCAGCTGAAATAATTTTTTTTATTATATTTCGCTTTTTTCTCGTTTTGGCGATTTTTTAAATTTTGGCGATTTTTTTTTAATTTTGACGATTTTTTCATTTTGGTGAGTTTTTTATTTTGGCGATTTTTTCGGGTTTTCGCGATTTATTTTCGATTTAGAATTTTTTTTTAATTTGGTGCTTTTTTTTTGTTTTGGCGATTTTTTTTTTGATTTTGGCGATTTTTTTTCGGTTTGGCGATTTTATAATTTTGAGATTTTTTTGTTTTACCATTTTTGAAAATTTCAAGAAGTTTGCTCTTACGGTTTCCAAGATACAGCAAGTTATCAAAATTACATAGTCGAAATTACATTAACTGATAGTACACCCTTTAATTAAAATTTTTTAAATTTTAGTGTTAATTGTTGTAGTCTGTATAAAAATACACTAACCTTACAAATTTCAAGTGCATATATATACAATTGTATGTATATTACATGGGATTTTAACATTTTTCGTTGCTCGTTTTGGCACACCCTTTAATTTCCAACTCTCATGTATTTGTTGTTGTAGCGGCCAAGGGTCTACACACTCTGTCCAAATTTCAGATCCGTAGCTCTTACGGTTCTCGAGAAAATACCCTGTGACGGACAGACCGACAGCGTAGCGAAAACAATAGGGTTTCTTTTCACCTTTGGTGTACGAAACCCTAAAAATATATTGTCTCCTATCGCATTTTTATATTCATAAGTAAATCCACACACCGAAAAATTTCTTATTAAAATCTACAAAAAACAAGGTTAATTTACTACTAAACATTTTGCTTGATTTCAAAGAAAAATGTTCCTTTTGAAATAACGTTATTTCATGTTGATTTAACATTCCCATACTGTTAACTAAAAATGAAGAATCATGTTGAATCAAAGCAATTTCAAGTTGAAACAACGTGAATTTTATACTGAAATAACTCGGAGAATCATGTTGAATCAAAGTTAATTCCAGTTGAAACAACTTATTTTATTCATTATTCAACCCACGTGATTGTTTGTATTGGCACAGCCATCTTGATATTAATGAATTTATAGCGTAACCACTAATTACTAACGAAAAACCGTTGGATTCAGACATTATTTATTGATTTAAACAGTTTCCAATCATGTTGGATTCTATAAAATTGTCTATTAGTTATGTATGAAATTGTTTCACTTAATAAATACGTGTCTGAATCAAACAGTTTTTCATTAGTAATTAGTGGTTACGCTTTTTTGGGCACATGGCGCACATGTGCCTTAGTTGGTTTCCTTCGGCCGCGATTTGAACTCGAACTCATCGCTGTAGGCACAACAATCTCAAATATTCTTAAGATACACACTAGAAAAATACCATATCGATCAAATTAAATTTTAATTCTAGCGATTTAATTCTTCATTAAACATTAAACTTATTTCAAATTAAAGTTATAGCTAAAAAACACAATTTGCGAAGCTACTTTGGCTTGTCTGCAGGATTCAAATTTGCAATTTTCCGACTATAAGACCAGTCCACTGCCTACTACAGCCAACAACAGCAAGTTTTCTCTGGTAATGCGCAATACGAACATTAACACCAACAACGACAAAACCAAAAACAAGTCACACAATTGAGCACAACACTGAATTGTAGCTAAGAACAAAGCAGATAAGCAAGATATAATATATGTTATAAATTTAATATGATTTCCATGTTGATTTAACATTGATATTTTTTCTGTGTGCCTGAACTTATTCCTTCTTCTATTAAATAATGTTTTAGCCTGTTGCTATTTTTATTAAACTCATAAAAGGATAATTTGTTGATGTCTTGCTAAAAACCCCTCATTAAACAACAATTTTTTTTATTCTCTTTTTTGTGTGTTAAGACACCCTCTTGCAAATTTTAATGACATGGAAACCTATAAAATAATACTTTTACAGTGAAAACTTATATGTATTCATTTCATTCATTCATTCAGTGGAAATGCTCCCAAACAGAGAAAACACTTGAGCAAAGAGGGGGACAAAAGCTTCGCTTAAAAGCACACACACATTTAAAAGCATTATCATCGCTATTGTGTGTTTCTTAATGTCGTCACATTGTTTATTTAATGAAATTATCCTTGTTTTATTGGCCATTGATATAGTCAAGACAACGAAAAAAAAGCAAGAGCAAATGAAATTAGAAACAGTAATTTAGAAAATAACAATGATACTTTAAGTGGCATTTGGAAAACTAAAACTATGACAGTTGGCCATTAGTGATTGGAGGAAGCAAGTATTTTACAAAAATCTAGATTGGAAAGGTTTTTCGTTCCACAAGCCGGTACCTGCCTGCATTGTAGGATTAGAAAATTCATTCCAAACCCTTATGAAATTTTAATAATCACCCTTATTCCAGTTGTCGACATCGACGTCACGTCAATACAATACCAAACAACAGGGGCCTGTCTACCCCTTGATGACAACAACTGACTGCTTTTGACAGGCTCATGCTATATTCCAGAGCTTAGAGAACAGAAATAGACTGTCAATAGCACAAAACTGTTCTCGAGAGCGCGTAGACAAGCCTCAATTTTATGGTATTGTATTGATGTGACGTCGATGTTGACAACTGGAATAAGGGCGAATGGCTCATCCAGATTTCTAGTACTGCTGTAGTCAGGATGATTAAAACAAAAAAATTTTATTAAAAACAAAACAAACGCGCCTCAAGTACTTGGAGCAAGCTGCTCTCCATAACCTTTAACAAACTTATAATGCTGCATTGTCCATTGACTAGTTCAGGTTATAAAAATACAATTTAACTTAAAGAAAAACCCATAAAGGAAATGATGTCATTTGCAACTCTCACTCATGGGCCAATAAATAACTAACGCTTGTCATTATCATTAGCTAATCTCGTCATGCAAGTGCTATCGAACTCTATATGTTGTATACATTAATGGTTATATTTATTTCTTTAACACACATTTCATGATAAGTGAACACCTAATATTTATCAGGAAACAAAAGAAGATAAATAGTGCCATTAGTTTTTAACCGACTTCAAAAAAAGAAGGAGGTTAACAATTCGTCACTATTTTTTTTTAGGTATGTAGGTCCATAACTCGGTGCATTTTAGACCGATTGTAAAAATTTTTTTGTTGTCTGAGAGGGTATAGCTTCCCATTGGTCCCATTTGAAAAAAGTGGGCGGGGTCACGCCCACAATTTTTTAAATTTGATTTATTGATCTTCTACTTATTTGATTGCTGCGAAACCTAGCAAACATCTTTGGTCCTTGTAATTAGAAAATTCTTGAGTTGAAAAAATGGGCGGGGCTACGCCCATTCAAATGTATTATAACATTACACGTGGTTCTACTTAACCGATTTTTACAAAACTTAGCACACACTTTGAACTCTAAAATAGACAAAATTTTCTTTAAAAAAAATGGGCGGGGTTACGCCCACTAAAATTTTATATTATATTTCACAGGGTTCTATTTCACCGATTTTTACGAAACTTGGCACACACCCTAAACTTTAATCAAGGCACAAAATTGCGTTAAAAAAGTGGGCGGGGCACGCCTATTAAACTTTAGTATAATATTTCATGTGCTTGTATTTAACCAATATTGACGAAACTTGGCACACACCCTAAGCTTTAATAAGGCCAAAAAATTGCGTTAAAAAAAGTGGGCGGGGTCACGCCTACAATTTTTTAAATTTGATTTTGTAATCTTCTACTCATTTGATTGCTGGGAAACCTAGCAAACATCTTTGGTTTTTGTAATTACAAAATTTTTAAGGTGAAAAAATGGGTGGGGCTACGCCCATTAAAATGTATTATAACATTACACGTGGTTCTACTTAACCGATTTTTACGAAACTAAGCACACACCTTGAACTCTTAAAAATACACAATCTTGTTTTAAAAAAATGGGCGTAGCCACGCCCCATAAAATTTAGCACTTAATTTCACGTGCTTTTACTTCATCGATTTTTACGAAACTGGACCATATTTCCAAATAAAGAAAGATACTTACAAATAAATTTTTTTTGAATTGACCAGAGTTTAAAAGTATTCACTAAAAAGGTAAAAATAAAACTTTTAAAAAAAAAAATTAAACCGACTTCAAAAATAAGCACTAAAAAGCAACAAATAATATAGATCTAGTTAAATAAAAGATTTTTATATATGTTACCTACAGTGCCGTTTGAAGTTGGTGCCAGTAATACTGGTACTAAGCACATAGGAACATGCCCGGTAAAAAAACTGCAAGTAATTTTTATGTACATATGTATGTGCTTAGTTACCAATGTTGCTGGCACCAACTTCAAACGGCACTGTAGGTAACATATATAAAAATCTTTTATTTAACTAGATCTATATTATTTGTTGCTTTTTAGTGCTTATTTTTGAAGTCGGTTTAATTTTTTTTTTAAAAAGTTTTATTCTTTTTGAAATTGTAGCACAATAAAAGAAACTTGCGGAAAATAGAAAATATACAAAAAGGAAAATTAATTAAGAAAAAAGCTTATAAAAAGTCATTAATGCAAGACTCTGAAGAGAAGAGTTTAGAAGTTTACCTGCAGTAGCAGTCACACCATTTGCGAAAGTGTTAATTTTATTATTAAAGTATTTATTAGTCGTAAAATACTAGACCTCTGCAATGAACAACTAGAAAAAGATATTACAAATGCATTCTTTCTTATTTTAACGTTATAGTAATGCTCACTCTATACAATAGGAATACGCATTAGTTTTCAGATCTGTGGTGCGATTCAGTAACTTTTAACGATCCGACAATCGTAATTTTTGTCTATACATTTTGTCGCTTGCAATAACGATTGTGTGATGCTGTAACTTCTTTTTAACGATAGTACGCAGCTGATAGTTTCCGTTGATTTTTGCCGATAAAATTAACAGCACATAAACTATTGTCGCTTAAATAATGACACAGCTGACATTAAACTACAGCGAATATCGTTAAAAATGCTACTGAATAGCCAATTCGATATATTTTCGTTATAATAATTTTAACGATGCGATTGCCTTCACAAGGTAGATTGCCAGTTCACGCCAAAGTTGTTATATGCAAAAGTTGTCAGACCTCTGGTTATGCACTGCCAGACTCAAAGCAATTGACAATAAATTCAGTAAAGTGCGACTTTAACTCGCACATAAAGGGTTCCGTACGGACACTACATCTCTAACACTTGTACTATACAAACTTTAGCCTATATAATCGAATATCTTACCTGATGTAGATATTTAAAAATTTTTATAGGCGTTTTCTTAGTTTTAGCGCTTTTTTCGTTTTGCCGATTTTCGCTCTTTGGCCTTTTTTGTGTTATTTTTTATCGATTTATTTTAGTTTTGGCGCTTTTTTTCGTTTTAACGATTTTTTTTTCAGTTTTGGGCGATTTTTGTTTTTTTTTAGCGATTTTGTTAGTTTTTGCCCATTTTTTCGTTTTGGCGTTTTTTTTTTTTTTTGGCGATTTTTTTAGTTCTTATGTGCTTTCCACTTGTCTTGATTTTTTTTTGCATTTGAGCGCTTTAGTTTATTTTTCGTGATATTTTTCATTGAAGCGTTTTTTTTTATTGTGTCGAATTTTCGTTTCTTGTGGGGTTTTCTAGTTTGGCATTTTTTTTCATTTTGGCGATTATTTTAGTTTTGGAGATTTTTTTTAGTTATTCGACATTTTTCGTTTGGCTACTTTTTTCGGTTTTTGGCGATTTTTTTCGGCTTATGGCGATTTTTGTTTGTTTTTACGATCTTTTTATTCCTCGTGATTATTTTTGGCCTTTGAGCGCTTTATTTTATTTTTCGTGATATTTTTCTTTGAAGCGTTTTTTTATTGTGGCGAATTTTCATTTCCTTGGCGTTTTTCTAGTTTGGCGTGTTTTTTTTCATTTTGGCGTTTATTTTATTTTCAGAGTTTTTTTTTTTAATTTTTCATTTTGCCGATTTTTTCGGTTTTTGGCGATATTTTTCGGTTTGGCGATTTTTTTCGGCTTATGTTGATTTCTGTTTGTTTTTACGATCTTTTTACTCCTCGTGATTATTTTTGGTCTTTGAGCGCCTTATATTATTTTTAGTGATAATTTTCATGCAAGCGTTTTTTTTTTATTGTGGAAAATTTTCGTTTCTTGTGGCGTTTTTCTAGTTTAGCGTTTTTTTTTTATTTTGGCGATTATTGTAGTTTTGGAGATTTTTTTAGTGTTTCGCCCTTTTTCGTTTTGCCGATTTTTTTTCGATTTTGGCGATATTTTTCGGTTTGGCGATATTTTTCGGTTTTTGGCGATTTTTGTTTGTTTTTATTATCTTTTTACTCCTCGTGATTTCTTTTTTTCATTTGAGTGCTTTATTTTATTTTTCGTGATATTTTTTATGGAAGCGTTTTTTTTTATTATGTTTATTTATTATGAATTTTCGTTTCTTGTGGCGTTTTTCTAGTTTGGAGTTTTTTTCATTTTGGCGTTTTTTTCGTATTTTGGCGATTTATTTTAGTTTTAAAATTTTTTTTAGATTTTTTACTCCTCGTGATTTTTTTTTTGCATTTGATCGCCTTATTTTAGTTTTCGTGATATTTTTTATTGAAGCTTTTTTTTTATTGTGTCGAATTTTCGTTTATTGTGGCATTTTTCTAGTTTGGCGTTTTTTTTCTTTTTGGCTTTTATTTTGGGTTTGGAGATTTTTTTAATTTTTCGTCCTTTTTCATTTTGACGATATTTTTGGGTTTTTTGCGATTTTTTTTCGGTTTGGCCAATTTTTAATTTTGAGATTTCTTAGTTACCGTCTTACGGTCTTTAAGATACAGCAAGTTGTCAAAATTTCATAGACAAAATTATATTAACTGTCAAGACACGCTTTAATTTTAATTTTTTAAATTTCAGTGTTAATTGGATGAGTCAGAAGCTAAAAGGCCTAACTCCACAAAATAAGAAGTTGAGTAAATTAGTAATGTTTGGCAAATGGATTTCCAAAATGTATGAAAATTATGAAAGTTACAAAATATTTTTATTGCATTTAACAGAAAAAAATGAGGGTAGAGGAGATTCCCGCATAACAGATACAATGGCTAGTTTTGTAAAATGTCATAAAACATGGAAATTTCGCTTGATTAGACCAACGCGTTTAATTAAAGTGGAGTTAATGGGAGTAGCTTTTGAAATAATTCAAATAAGTTTCGAAGAAGATTTTTCATGTTTTTAATGGAAAATATCTAAATAAGAGAAAAACAAAATTGAGACATTTTCGAAAAGTGGAGTTAGGCCTTTTAGCGTCTGACACATCCCATTGCTGAGTTCTGCATAAAAATACACTAACTTTGAAAATGTTAAGTGGCGATATATAATTGTTTGTATACATACATGAAATACATTAGGATTTCAACATGTTTCGTTGCTCGCTTTAGAACACCCTTTAATTTGTAAGTGACATATATTTGTTGTTGTACCGGCTATATGTTTATATGTTTTTCATATATATTTATATATTCTGTGAACATTGCAGTATCGCAGCTATTACGGTTCTCTAGAAAACACCTTGTGACAGGCAGACGGACAGCCAATGGCAACATTTTCAGACGAAATTTTTGACTGCACACTGTTTATTGTAAGATCTGACAGTAGAGGAATGAAATCGAATTATTTTACTTCAGCGCATAAAAAAACTTGGTATAAACTAGGTTATACTACAATCCTTCCTGAACCTCCTAAAGCCTTTTAATTTTTCTCACTCTCTAATAATTTCAGACTTGAAGTTAGAAAAATTGTAGTCTGTAATATTTGACTAACAAGTGAATGGCTTGTGCAGCCCTTTACTAGGTAATCACTACTAATGGCCTTAGGTGTGTGACTATTTGTCTTTTAAGGATAACTAATGTGCCACAGAGCGCACGTAAGACTTTATTTATTTAAAAAAAATATATATAATATAATACAAAGCCTTTAGATAGAACAAGTGCGGTGCAATTAATCGTTTGTGAAATTTTTGCTTGACAAATTGCAACGTGCCGTGCCTTGTTTTATACGCACGTAACGAGATTAGTTATATACATACATAAATATCTTTTTTTTTTAATTATAACAATCCCCATGTATAAATTACTTTTTAAGACTGAAGCTGAAGTTTCCCCAAATTTTTTAAACTCGGACGAAGCTTAGTAAAGGATGGACTATCCTACATAGTCAAATGACTTTTGAAAACATTTAACCCTCTTCTAATGGATTTTATGAACATTTTCAGAAGACAATAAAACAAATCATTAAATCAGTGTTGCATTTTCTTGAAAGAAGAACGATTATTTATTAATTACATTCACAATATTTATTAATTGCATTCACAATAAGATGCAGCTGTAATATTTTTAAGGTACAATAATTTGTTAAGCAAAAAAAGTAATTCCTTTATGAACAACTTAAATCATAAAAAAACGAAACATTGTTATTTATAGCTCGTGAACTGGCAATTTTTTGACTGACAATCTACTTTGTGAAGGCAATTTTTGATTATCAGCACATTATCATAGTGCGATTCACTAACTTTTTTTAACGATAATTTGATCGTTAAAATAATTATAACGAAAATTTATCCAATTTTCTATTCACTAAAATTTTTAACGATATTCGCTACAGATTAATGCTAGCTGTGTCGTTATTTAAGCGACAATAATTAAAAATCAGCAGAAACTATCAGCTGCGTACTATCGTTAAAAAGAAGTTACAGCATCACACAATCGTTATTGCAAGCGACGAAATGTATAGACAAAAATTACGATCGTCGGATCGTTAAAAGTTACTGAATCGCACCACAGTTTCTTTGTCATTTTTGCTAATGTTTGAGAAGTACATGCACGAACAAAAGCTTATATTATATACGAATGTTACAAAGTCAAAACACAAATGGTGATTGACGTGTCTATTTGTACGTCTCCTTTTAAGCGACAAACACTGCACTGATTGACGAGTTCGTCCAAATATTATTCGGCAAATAATTTCCTGGGAATTAATTGTTTAAATTAATTAATAAAAAGTGGGGGAGAATTTCGAATTTTAGAAGTCAGTTATTTGGTTTTACCTAAAAGTTTGCAAAATAATTTTTTTAACATGACAAAAATAAAAGGGGAATCGCTATTCACAATAGAGCTAATGGGTTCTATTTTGAATTAATTTTTTGACTCATTCAATTAGTCCCATTTCACACTAGTCAAGTCTTATTGCTTAGTCCCAGCTTACATTATGCAACGTTAGATAGACGAGGGAAAAGGAAACGTATCTGTTCCCCTCGTCTCTCTCTCTCTCTCTATCAAAATAATCAAACTAAGACTTGCATAGTGTAAATAAGGACTTATCACTTTTTCTTCATTGAACTTTCATCGGCATCCACACAATTCAAGTGTTATTTTTCAGCTCATATATTTTATTCATAGTTTTTTGTATGCATGTGTGCTTTTTTAATATTACGAATGGGAACGCAAAACGTATTTGCAGTACATGAAGCTGAGTACTCGTTTCTCTTACCCTCGTCTCTCTCTCTCCTACAAACTAATCAGCTTAGCAATAAGACTTCCGTTGTGTAAAATAGGACTTATGAAGCAATTTAATTGAAATTATGCATATTTTTAATTATATATTTCTTTGATTAAAAATTTTTAAGAAACATAAATTGGAAAAAATAAATTTTTCAAATGATAATAAAATTTTGGTAATAGGTGCAACTTTAAATGTTCTGTGCTTTACTAGGGAAGACTGTTAACGATTTGCATACATACATATACATACATACATGTACATATACATGTAGCTGTATATATCGTATATATATCCTTCGATCCTTTGTCTGCCTTTGGCTGAAGCCTTACAACACATTTCAGCCTTTTGTTTATTTATCATAAAAGCTAATTTCCTTTAAGAAGCACTTTTTCGTTTAATAGTATTCCACCCACGTTCTCCCTGCAACGCTTTGTGCTTCATGTGCTTATTTAATATATTTTTATTTTTTTATTTTTTCTATATTTATGATTTTCTGTTTCTTTTGGTTTATATTTATTAATGTCCTTCATAAATAAATGGAAGCCAAAATGAATTGTTATTCTTGATTGATTTTCTTTTTGGCATAATGAAAATAATAATAATAATAAAAATAATACAAACAACTGGCGATTAGTAAAAAAAATAAATACTTGTGGGAGTTGTATCAAAGTGCTGAGGCTAATTATTTATGCCTTTCCAACTAATTTGCTTGACAATAAAATAATAATAAATAATAGCATAGCTATAATTGCGTTCTAATTTCTATATGTTTTTAAGAGTTCCTTTTAATGCACAGAAAAAAAAGAAGAGAGGTGTCTTAGGACACCCGGTTATAGCTATGCTGCTTAGTTATATAAAAAAAATTTCATGTATGAAATAACAATGCAATAAAATTATATTAAATGATGATGTCGAATTCTCAAAATCAAATAATTTGTTTCGTTTTTTCCGTGCTCTGATTTTAAGTACAAAGAAATCAAAACAAAAATAAATTAATAACAATAATAGTGTCGATTATTTTTGTTACGAAAATCATGTCCTAAGTCCTGTATAGCGCAATAAATAGCATAGCTATAAAAAAATACAAATGTATGTATATGACGAACACATAACCTCCTGATTTTTTGAAGTCGGTTAAAAATTGATTTTCGACATAAATTGTTTTTGAATCGATCTTTAAAAAAAATTTGCAGTTTTACACTCATAATTGCAAAAATTTTAAATAAGTACTTTTTTGAATTAGTAAAAGTTTTTTTTATTCAAAAAGTTGATTGAAAATATGTACGATTGAATAGAACAAAAAATTAATTGAACTTAAATTCAAAATCAATTAATCTTGTGATTGAGTTAAGCAGCTCAATAATTGAAATATTAAACATTTCATTGTCTGTTGCCTTGTATTACAGAAGTTGCTCATTTCTCCATTCATGTGCTTTCAATGCCTTCCTTGCCATCATTCATTTCGCCATCATCGTTATATAACCATGTTGTAAAAGAATGAGAATCTTATGCTGAAGGAGATAGAAAGACAAATTTGTACCAATATACTTTTATTTAGAAAAAGAAAAATAAATACAAATTGTTGCGCTCACAAGAAAAACACGATAATTTTTATGTTTTCCTATTTTGTTACTGTCTTGCGTTGACAAAAGACAAATATATCTAGATAAATTGCATATCGTATATATTCTTGTTTTCCTTTATATGTTAGTTTGTTTTTTTTTTTTTTAGTTGAGACCCAATCCTTTTTAAAGGACATTCAGAAAAAGGAAATATTTGCCCAAATGAGAGAAAACTACAAATAATAGTGTTTTGTGTTTTTACTTTTAATGTTTATAAAGTAAGACAAATAACCAACTATTTAACGATATTAATACTAATTCATCAAATATTTGTCTCATGTGACTGCTTTTAAGGAATATTTTGTTGTATCTTTTGGTGTGTGTGTGGGTGCATGTGTCTGTGACAATTTTATACTGCGAAGGCTTCACAGTGAAGCCGTTTATTTTGTATGCTATTGCTCAAAGTTGTTTGAATTCATTCACAAAAATTTTAGGCGTGACTGACGTTGGCAAAGAACATATTCATATGTATGTATGTATAAAATACAGGGGCTCAGTGAAAAGTTCCTGAAAATTTTTTGGAAGCACTTCCTTAATAAAGTTCAATAAGATTACAATAAAAATTTGTTTATTTCATACAATGTTAACACATGAGGAATGGATATTTCCTCTACTTTTCTTTAATGTATTTTACAAAACATGAAACGTCTTTAAAATCGCTTCACATTTGTAAGAGTTGCGAATTAAAAACTTTTTTTCATAACCACGTATGTTCCACTTTAATACCCTGTATTACTAAAGGCTGCCAAAAAAACTTTTCTCAAAGCCTCTGCCCTTCTAAATTTCCTGCATACATCACTATATAATCGAATCAGTAGCTCCATTTATTGCAGTCTCAAGACGTTTAAACAAATATCTAGGTTGGTCTTATCGCCATTTCTAATAAAAAAAAGTCTCAAACATAAATATGTCATGACATAAACATGCTATTACAAAAACTTACTGATATAACGATGTCATGAAAAAAATATATAAACTATTTTATGTAACATGTTTACATTAATATACTTGTGTTATAACATACATATGTTAGGAAGTAATTATGTCATAAGAAGCTAACTAAGACATGAAATATGTTATGTTATGATATAAAGAAATTATAAAATAATTTATTTATTTATTTTATGTTACAAAATATACATATTCGAGTACAGTTAAACCTCTCATAACGGACACCTCCTATAACCGAACACCTCAAGTTTTGTAGATCCAACACGTTCATTAGTTTTTCGAGACAAAATGTATTCCCATAACCAAATACCTCTAATAATCGGACAAAACTACCGAGACGGTGAGTGTCCGGTTGTGAGAGGTTTCACTGTACATATGTAGTATATCGTAATACAAATATGTCATAATATAATTAACTCATGACATGCAATGACATATTTATGTAGTGACATATTGCCATAAAAAATGTATCATATGACATAAAATATTTATACCAACATGTTTGTGTCATAAAAAATTTATTATCCTGCATGTTCTGCAAATCACGATATCGTCCCTACCACGTCAAATTATCTAATATGCAAAATTCATCTTTTAGATACGTTATCTTGGTATCTTAATTTATACGATATGCCTCGTTCCAAAATGCTGAAATTCTTATGGGCGAGAATTTCAGCATTTCTTGTTTCAGCGAGAATTCAATAAAAAATGTTTTAAGCCAGTGATTAAAATCACCGTGATTTTCAGAACACGCTCGTATATAACATAATTATGTCACAATGTATTCATGTCATGAAGCATTTATGGCATATGCTATATTTTTGTCATGACATATGTATGTTAAATATATATGTAATACTTACATCATAACAATGATATATCGTAACATATCTATGTTATAACATATATGTCATGTTATAATTAACTAATGTTACTTAACTTATATTATAAGATATTTATATCAAATTGTTTGCGTTACAACAAATTTATTGTGTAACGCAACTATGTCATAACGTATTTATGTCATGAAATACTTATGTTATTATATATTTTTATTTAAAAATTATTCTTATTTAATTAAATATTTTTTTCATTACGCATTTATATCACAACATTTCAATATCATACCTTACTAAAAGTTGTAACATTAATATGTCATAATATAATTGAGCCATAATATGTTTATGGCAAAAAAATTTTATGTCATAAAATATTTATGTTGTGGTATTTGTATGCTATAATACAAATATTTTATGCCATGAAATTTTTATGTCATATAGCAAATGTTCATTGATATAAATATATCATGATAAAAGTATGTCACTGAATATTTACATTTTGAAATAGAAATGCAATGAAATAAAAATGTTTTAACATTATTATGTCATGACGTATCTCTGCTACGATATATTTATGTCATGACTTGGCATTAAAAACTATCGAAAAAATTGTTTTGTATATTCTATAACTTTAAATAATTTGTAGACCAGTCTCGTCTATGTATTTAAGATCCTTCACATTAACCAATTCCACTTCATGCACAATACAATAATACTGAGCTATAAATTAAAAGAAAAATATCTAAAAGGAAAAACAAATACAATGATGATGATGATGATGACAAAAAATTCGTGAAGAAAATAAGAGCCAATTTCATTTGCTACAATTTTTCTCGACTTAACAACAACACCAACGAAGCAAACATAAAAAGAATAGCAGAAATAATGAATGACTAAATATGTACTATAAACAGGAGTATATGTATATGTGTGTATATCATTTGATTATATTTGAAAATTCTCATTTTTTAATAGTTGTTTCATTCGATAACATTTGTTTAGCAAGTACAGACATGGCAGCACATGCATGAAAATTTATGTTTGTATGTGTGGGTGTGTTTGCCAGGAATGCAAATAGAAAGTATGTATTATAACCCAGCAGACACACTATCCTAGGCTATGAAATATAATAGTTTTATAATCCCCCTTATTGTGAATGGCGCCGCCGACGTCACATCAAGACGAGAATAAATATTGTCTTTGTCGGCAAGAATTGGATCTTAATGACAATCTCTTACTAATTTCTAAGGCTTTGTAAATGAATGGAACATGTTAATAGTAGTCAATTGTTGTCGACAAGGAATAGGCAAGTGACAATTTTTGCTGTCGCCTTGATGTGACGTCGACGACTCCATCGCAATAAGGGGAAATATAATTTTCGCAAATAAGCACTTGTCGAAATATATGTAGGCGTTGCGATATAAGGGTTTCAGATACAAGATAACTTTGCGTTATTCAATAAAATCTAAATATTTTATGAAATAGAACCTTAAGATAATAAAAAAAAAAGTTGCAGCTTTCGGGCATTCTGCATTTCAAATTACATTCGAGGTTTCTGGCTCAGCATCGATAAGCATTGAGAATGAATTGGAGTTCTGCACGCTGCTTAGGATACTTACACATGTAGAAACCCCGTCTATTTTTCGCGTCAAAAGACTGGTATGGTCTCTTGTCTAAAATAAAATTTTGCTCCGAAATTTCGGACGACTTTTCGCAAAGAAAATAGAGCAATAGAGCAAATTATACTGAATCTCCGAAACAAGTTTTACTGCATAGAAAACAAAGATTATCCTGTTTATACGCACTTCTTATTTGCAAATAAAAATGGAAAGCATTGCCTGCCGTATAACTTTTTTATTGTAAGTAAATAACTCACGAAAACTATTTGCAAATATCACACTATTTGTTTTGTAAGATATCTAATACACATTTAACAATGTGTAGTAATGTATGCTATCTAAGTATAAACGGTGAGTTGAGTATTTACAAATAGTTTTATTTGCATATAAGATTTGCGTATAAACGTGGTTATATAATTGGAGAAACTACTAGAAAAGCCGCTACTGTGAATGTTCATTTACAATAGTGGTAAGTGAAAAAGAAAAATTTAGGTTATTTTTGTTATATTGTGATTTACTCTGTTTGTTTCTTAATATTCAACCTTCACTGTGAATGTTTATTAACAATAGTGGTTAGCGAGAAAGAGAGAGAGAGAGAGATAGAGCTAGAGGTATATTGTTAAACACATACATGCATATTTAAATTTGTTTTAACAGTGAAAAAAATATATAAAAAGGTCACAGTGATAATATTTAACAATTAATTTCAATTGTAATTCTACTGTAGTATTTCCTGTATTTTCTTTTTAAATAACGTTAAATGACTGCAATATGTATGTTTGCTTGCATGTGCGAGTGTCTGTGTGTGATGGTAAAATGATTACCATGATTTTTCTTCTTAACATGTCTTTATGCCCGTTAAGTCAAGTGATAAGAAATGACAGGATTAACAAGCTGCTGTTACTGTCACTTGTTTTGTTCATGTTTTCTTTTTTTTTTCTCTCTCTATGATGGCTATTGTTGTTTTTCTTCCTATTTTTTATTTAAATAAATTTGTTGTTGTTATTAATGTCGCCGTCATTGTGTTCATGGTAATTGTACGTTGTATATACTATGTAAGTACAAAAAATGTTTTCAAATAGCAAAAGAAAAAGGAATTCTCGTAGCTGTGACAAACGAAAAATATTTGAATAACAAACAACAAAACAAGTTGTAAATGAAATAATGGTAGTATTTTCAAAAAGAGGAATTTAATTAAATTTGTCAAAGTAGTGTATAGATATAATTAAAAAAAAATGTTGTTCGCCTGTTTGACAATATTGCTGTTGTTTGAGAGCTGTTTACAGAAAAGCAATTGTTGCTTACAATTATTTATTTATTTGCATTTAAATTGCAAGAGAAAATTATTTATTGGAGTTTTTTATATATATATTTTTTACATTTTTTTTTACTTTAAAAAAGAAAGACAAAATCAATAAATCACACTAAAAAAAGATTTAAAAAATCATCATAGAATATCGTTGAATAGGACTTTTCGATAAAAATTAGAGTAAATTTTAGCGAACTTACGTCCTTGTCCTTGGTCGTTTAGCTTTTGATCCTGGCTCAGTTTAATTTTGTGCGAGTACAGTGGTCTAATCGTCGCTTTCGGTAACGATCTGATTCGATAATGTTTTTCAGTTTGAGATTATAGCATTCGCTATCGAACAATCTAATAATATGGTTCCATATCAAAAGCGACGATTAGACCCCAAGTCTAAGTCACGACACAAAATTCGCTAAACTTGAACTCCCTTAAAGCTTAAATTAGACTTGACATAGCCATAACGCCATAGCCATAACTAAACCAAAATTCAATTCATTTCTATGGTGAGAGTGAGAGTGAGAAAGACTCGCCATAACTCTCACCAATTGAATTTTGGTTTGGTTATGGCTATGGCGTTATGGCTATGTCATGTCTAATTTAAGCTTAAGCTGTCAAAATGACCATATTCGTGCATTTCTCATGCTAATTTGTGTTAAAGTCAATCGTTATAATTTTTTTTTTCTTTGTTGCTGTGTTGTGCAGTGTAAATCTTAATGTGATCCCTGCAGCTTTTGCATTCAGATTTTTTTGAATTTTTCTACCAACTGAATTGTAAATGAACTACATGCATACATATTTTATATATGTAGTTGTGTATCGTTTAACACCTTGTATCTTTTACGGATTCCAGCAAGAATAAAATATACAATATACAGCATTCATATTTACTTAATTTATTTATTTGTGTGCATACACAATAGTTTCCAGCAGCACGTATTGAAAACCAATAAATTAAACAAGTGTTGATGAAAAATATGAATTAAATTTTATTTTAATACATTGATAATTACAAACATGCATACATATACACATACATACATACATACATGCATACATATATACATTCATACATACATGTAAATATGTACATACATACATTTGTGTGCACAATAAATATTAATGAAAATTCATGTGAATTGTATGTTCAAATAAAATTTGCAATTCAGCTGAAATGTAAAATAATTGGTTTCGATTGCATTCAACAAATAAACTAAATACAATGATATATAATACATATATGTATGTATTAGAGTTTTTCTTTTCCCGGACTTTTCCTTTTCCCGGGAAAGCGGGAAAGATTTTTCGGTTTCCCTGGAAATCCCGCCCAGTACAAAACAATACAAAATATTTTTAAATTTAATTTATTTCAACAAAAACAAATTTATAATTCATGGGATCGATTAAATAATAACGTTTTATACACACATTATTCAAAAAAGAAGAGAGTTGTCTTAGGACATCCGGTTATAGCTTTGCTACATAGTTATTTAAAACAACTTTCATGTGTGAAATAACAATGCAATAAAATTATATTATGTATATGATGATGTCATATTCTCTGCAAATATTTCAAAACGTTTCCATTTATTTCCCATTATTTTCTTTTCTAGCGGCGTGCGATTAAATTAATGTATTGTTTGTGGCTGGTGACAGGTGTTAGCCGGCTTACAACCGATCGGCGCTGTTCTCTGGTTTGTGCTCATATGCAAAAACAAAGCAAAAACACATTGAACAATCGTTCTCATTGTTCTTGTTTTGTTTTTGTTTCACTCACTTCAAAGAACGAAACAAAACAAAATCAAACAATTTGTTTGGTTTATTTTCGTACTATACTTTTAAAAGTACAAAGAAATCAAAACAAAAATAAATTTATAACTGTAATAGTGTCGATTATTTTTGTTACGAAAATTATTTCCTAACCCCTGTATCGCGAGATTAATAGCAAAGCTATAAAAATAATACCGTTTCCGTTCTTTATATAATAATACATAGATATCAAGATTATAAAAAAGAAATTATACGAGTATTATTAAAAAAAAATATTACAAAATATCCCCCTTATGAAAAAATTATTGTTAAACTTAAAATTGGTTTAACAAACGAATTTTGTATGGCAAAACCAGTTTTAACGCATGCTTTAATTTTAAGAATCGTTTTTGCATAAGGGCATATTTTTTTGGAAATAGGACCTTAGTACAGAATAAGCTGTTAATGCTGTTAACCGTACCTACTATTTACCAAAGATAATCTGTAATTATTTGTAATTTTCTCTTATTTCCTTGCTCATTTCTGTGTTTTACTTTTATGAATTGTTGAAGAATTAAATTTTGATCGTCGCGTTCTGCTTTTTCCAAATAAAGGCATCAAGTCTCAGAATGAGTGTGTACCAGATGTAAACTCGGCCTTAGTTGTTGTAAAGCTTTAGCTATTGTGATATTGCCATCACCTTATTATTGCACCATCGCATTAATAAAGTGAATAACGACACTCATCAAGGAATGTGTACATACAAATTAAGTTGCCATAACAAAATCAAAATATCCCGGGAATTCCCGCACAAATTTCACGGGATTTCTTTCCCGGGAAATGTGCGGGATCCCAGGAAAATCCCGTATAAAAAACACTAGTATGTATATGTAAATATATATTTTGATGGATTTGTTAATTAAAAAGAAATCATTATCTGCTCTTTAAGGCTTCTTCAGGATACCAACCTGATTGAGTTTAACTTAATAATATAATTAATAAAACGCATGAATATGAATTTACAAATCTGCTTATTTTTAATTAATAGTGTTTTCATATTGACTTGGTTTTAATGTTAAAACCAACTGTTAAAACCTGGTTTTACCATACAAATTGTTTTTGTTAAATCCAATTCTGAATTGGTTTTAATTTGGTTTTATGAAATGCAACCCTGTTTTCGCTGTGGTAAATTCAGTGCTGCCAAGTTAAAATGACCGGCAACAGCTGATAATGTTTATGCCAGTGAATAACAATAGATGTCGCTTGAAAGATTTTCAACTTAAAAATGGATGCAGCAGCAACAATAAGTAAAAAATTATGGAAAAATAAGAGTTTTTTGGAAGGAAAACAATAAAAATATTTTCATTGACCTCTGGAAAGTGAAAATAGACGATATGACTGACATCCATCTACCGATAAAAAAAGTTGTATTTTGTGATTTATTTGTGCATTATTTATATAAAATAACTTGATTTCCAAGTACTTCTTCACTTTGTATTACTATAGTTCCATAATTTGAAAACATTTATTTACAAAATATAAAATAATTTCTATTTTAGAGCGCATTGTAAGCTTTCTTAGTTTTTCATACAAACAAAACAGTTGTTGTGCAGTTTGTCAAATAAGTGTTATAAAAAGCAAAAAAAAAAAAAAATCAACAACAAACACAGGCATTTCTGCAGGAGATATATTTTATTTTGAGCAAAGTTATTAGACAGTCTGTGAGTTAAAACCTGAATTTAACAAACTTGCAGTGTGCATGCAAAATCAGCTGTTTATGGTTTTAACGTTAAAACCAGGTTTTAATTTGCAGTGTGATAACACTGTAAGCCTATCTAGATGCATTTCCTTGCTGCTTAGGCAAATCATCAGTAGACTTCAGCTAAAACTCAAAAAATCTTACAAAATTTTAATGCTTATAGACAAACACACAATAAATTATTGAGAATTATAAAACTTCAATCACAGTAGCCTAATACTATGTTTATATCATCGATCATCAAAAGGCCATCCATGGGCACTTTGTTATGCTCTTTTTTACACGTACATTCGTACAAGCATGCAATTTACTCTCTTTTACATTATATATGTATGTGTTTGCTTATGATTGGTTTATATGCACGGCTTATTTGCAAATAAAACTGTTGCCATATTATTGTTTTTATTGTGACTTACAAATTCAGAAAACTATTCACGATTAACGCACTATTTGCAAATAAAATGCTTAAGGTTGCCACACTTACAAATATTTGCTAATAAAAAAACAATAAATTGATAAATATTGCACAAAAAAACATTGATAAAAGAAAATAATGACAAGAAAAACAAATTATTATTTGTTATTTTATACATTTACACATTTTTTTTGTAAACATAAGTAACATTTCTATAGAAGTGCTGCCAAGTTTTTTTTTTTTAATGCCGTATAAACAGTGAGTTAATTTAGCGCAAATAGTGCGCGTATAAACGTAGTATAAGAAACTTTAAAAAACACAACAAACAATCTTATTCAGCATGAATTACTCAAGCAATAACGAGATGCTTAACCAATAGTAAAATAATTTTATAAATTTGTAAACAAGCGTACAGTTGTTGTTCAAACACTTTCTCCCGGTGTCTTTTTTAATTTATAACATTGAATTTTACGCTGTACGAAGTTGAACTGAATACGTATCTCCTGAAATATTAAGTAACATTGCAGTGTAGGAGCTAAGCTTCCAACTACTAACACTTGGAATATCCTGTCTCCATATACATATGGGAATTTCTCCGAGAAATTACATGTTTTTGTCGCGTGCGACAGCAAGCAATTGACCTTGTATTTCTGAACAACGTGACTCGTTTTTTCTTAAAATTTTAGCTAATGTAGACCTGCTGACGGCCTGCATTTGGGTGATCATGCACGTTTTTGTCGCGTGCGACAGCGAGCAATTGACCTTGTGTTTTTGAACCTAACGTTGAGCTGCTGACGTCCTACACAATTATATAAAAAAGTAAAAAAAAAATTTACGTTTTCTTTGAAGAAACAAGCATATTTGCTTGGTGTCGCACGCTACAAAAAGTTGACATTCCTGTGCAAATGCCCAATTTCACTAACTTATCTAAATATCAATTCATATTTAAAAGTAATTTTTCCATACAAAAATAAATGAAAATCGACATTTAAATATGAATTTTTTGAACCGACTATGTAGTATATCGTCACCTTAATATAGAAAGGTCCTAACTCATTTTAATTTTTTTAATCAAGATTTTTGCATATTTCGATACATTAGTTTAGATAATATTCTATCGAAATATGAGAAAAACTCGATTTAAAAGAAATAACGAGTTAGGCGGGTATGTTCTGTATTTCACGTGAAATTAAATCGTTCCGAATTGCCATAGTGTTGTTGTTATAAATACATATTTCCAACAACAACTCTATAGCAATTTCGCAGATTTTAATTTCGCGTGGAATAGAGAATATAGCCGAGGATCTTTCTATATTAAGGTAACGATATGTAGTTTGCTGGAAACTAAAATTTTTATGTTCACAAAATTTTATATGGATAAAGACAAGGGCACGCAAGCGCACGAGCGCTGTTGATCGCTGTTTTCCAAAATTGAAATGAAGCTTTTTATTAATCAGTAAAATTGTCTACATGATCTTTAGAACTTCCAGAAAGTATAAATTTCAGATACTCCTGATAAATATAAAAAAAAAGTTCTCACTAAGTTTTAAATGTCCCATCTTCCTAATGTTTCTTTAAAGTTTAAAACAAACCCTTTAAAAATCATTTATACGTCTACTTAAATTCACAGCAAATTATTTCTTTAACTCCTAAGACTCTCTCTCTCGCTCTCTCGGTATCTCTCTCTGCAAGGACTTTTGGTTCATCTGAGTGTTTTCTATCGTGTTTATTTATTTTCTTTTTTTTTTTTTTTGAATTGTTAATGTCGGTTTGTAAAGTAATTAAGGAAATGAAGAATCACCTGAATACACACTCTCATACTACTAAGACACTGACTTTGCTGAGTTTTTCAAGAGTGAAAACACCGGTAATTTCTTGATTTTTAAACAACGACAACAACTTGCGAAAAACACAAAACAGCCTGACAGACAAACAAAAATGTGTACCTTTGCATCAATTTTTTTTTTTATTTAAACAAGCGCATATACATATTTTAAGCAGCACAAGAGGATGACTCCTTTGAAATTTGCACACACACACACACACACACATACACATACTCGTATGTAGATTCATTAATATACAAGCATGCAACTACAAGCACAAGCATGCTTGTAGTTGCAGTAATAGCAAGAAAATGAATTTTAATCGCTTGTGGCGAATCTTTTATGCGCTGCATAAAAGGAGAAACATTTCTTCTCGGGTTTTCTTTTCAAATATTAAGGTTAATGGAAACTACGTACAACCTATTTTAATTGGATTGAAAGACTGTGGATAAATTATATTCGGGCCTGTTCTGCAAATCACGACATGCCAAATCACGGTGATTTCTAAAAATTAATAAAATCTAAATCATTGCTTTTGTAAATTTTACGTTTTATAGCTTTGGAAGTTGGAAGAAAATATGCTATTATAAATGAAAAAAACTTAAAACGCAATAAAATCTCATTACCAAGTCAGCTATTAATAGTTTACTTTTGAAATCACGTGATTTTCAGAACAGGGGGGATTATTAGATTTTGAACAAAAATCCCAAAAGGTTGCAATGGAAATCAAGTTGAATTAATTTCAAATTCCATAAATTAACAAGGGCCATGATATGCCACCTCTTCGTTCCCCCCTCCCCCTCCCTATCTAAGTTTTCTTTTATATTTTAACTTATTTTTGCATTATAGATCGTTCAAAATAATTTTTATAGGTATAACGAGTATGCTCTTCAAAATATTTGAGAGAATATTTCGAATTTCCGAAATCAGCTATCCTGTTTGTAGTTGTTTTATTTTGGGGTAAATCTTTTATTGAATTTTTTTTTATAAATCTCTCTTAAAAATAAAAATAGTGACATTTTCTGCTTAGCAGTGGCAAAAGTTTTTTAATTTTAAAATTACAATAGATAAAAATCTTTAAATCATGACCATGATTTCAGCTGTGGCTAACGTAATGGAAATCTTATATATTACGCTCTTTCCTATTGTAGTGAAGGATATAAAAAGGTAAAATAATTTTTCCTTTTTATATACATATATGCAGACATAAATAAATCCTTATAAAACTTTTACGTTTTATAAACTTATTTATGTATATATTTTTTTATGCAGACAAACAAACACATCAACGAATTTCACTCTTACCCAAAAAAGTTTATACTCTCACTATAGGGTAAAGGAGTGAAAAGGGGTACACCGATACACACACATACACACACATACATACATTCCTATATACCTGCAAACCCAGCAAGCATTTTGTATTATAATCGAGTCTTTTCTGAATCAGCTTGACGGGAAAAATAAACGCATATGAGCTCATTTTGCGATCATAAATGATACTCCTGTTGTGAGAAAATGCTGCCCTGCAGATGAATCATCCCAGAGAATTATTTATGATACGATTTGCTGATTCATTGTTGAGCAATTTTCTCGTAGTATATAAATCATATTTAAATCATTGTGTTTCTTTTTGCGTTTCCTTTGCATTTTTTTTTTTTTTTTTTTTTTTAATAGAGAGAAGTAACACTCAGGCAATTAATGCCTACTGCTAATACTAGGTGTTACCTTCTTTAGGAAAGGGATAGTGAGAGAGAAGACAGGTGGTGAAAGAAGAGATAGAGGAAAGCTTCATTCTTTTACAACTCTGCTTTTCGCACGTTTTTAATAATGGAGTGTTGAAGCGCCTCTCTGATGTTAAATGGGGCGTATTAATTTTTTGAAGCTGTGTCTTGTAGCCATTTTATTGATTATTTTACTTCGCCGATGATTTTGCTACACAACGAAGGAGGGCGCTCTGATGTTACATTAGGATTAGTATCTGCTGAAGTCGGTATAGTTCAGTGACCAGTGACTATGCCTTCATCACTTGAACTTTTCTACAATAACTGACACAAAGGGACACTAATGCACATCAGAAAAATGCGTGGTGTTGTTATTTAATGACTGTCGGATACAGGGATTGAACCCAGGACCTTCGATTTTGTAGTCAACGTGCTAACTACTTCAGCCAACGCCACCCTCTATTTTTAGAAAATCACTATTTTATTATACAGATGAATCATAAGTGAATCCTTTTTCAATCACTGAAGTCAAAAATCAGTTTTTAATAATCAAAAGTGATCTGAGGGGAATCATATAAGAGATTTTTGCAAAAAATTATCACGGAAATGTTAGCTGGGAAATAAAGTGTAGAATACCAAGCAGACACTCACACTTAGAAAATAACTTTGTCATGTTAATAAATGTATGCATAAAGCAAATAGACTCAGGTGCATTAGAATGGTGCAAAAAAAAAGATAATTTTTATGACTAAAAAGGAAATTAAAGTTTTTCAGGCAAATTCATATAAAAATTGTTTGTTATAAAATTTATGCTGCAAATGGGATGGGGATCGGGGGATAAATTACGGCACTAGATAATAAATAAAATTTTAAAATTTTTTAATGAAGTTTAGAGGGCAAAAAAGTTAAAATATCGTAACTCGTGACATGTATTAATAGAAAGTATAATAGTCTTAAAAGCGCTTAACAAGTGATGTCCTCATTCTCTTCACTGAAACTAGTGCCGCCCTAATGCAATTGCTTATAAATGAAAAGACATCTCTGCTTCGACAAACAAATAACACAGACATATGTTCTTGTACACTAACCCACACACACACACATTCGCACACACCCTCAACCATGAGCTTTTCAAATTTCCATGCATATGAAAAACTTTTAGTTAAAAGGTTAAAGTTGAAAGAGGAAAAAAAGAAGAAAAAATAAAGTGTAGGCAGTGGGAGTCTGTCTATTAATGAACGGTGAGTAAGTTTATGAGAAGCATAAGACTTCGAGTTGTTATATATGTTGTTTTGACAACAACAACCAACAACCAACCGACCAACAATAACACATCAAAAAACATAAAAGTGAAAAGGATTAACAACTAACTACGGATGGAGTCTAGAAACCATTTTTGGTTTAAGGTGTTTTAAATACACGACCAGTTATTCAAAGGAGTCATTTATGTAAGCAGATTAAGATTATTTAGTTAAAACAGGCACATGTATTTATACAGATGTATGTATGCATGTATGTGTATGTGCTAAGGATTTGTTTGGTTGACAGGATCAATGTTGCCATTTTAGCATTTTCATTGCAATGGCTTGTTGCAAGCGCGAAGGACTTAAAGCCGTAATTTTGGCTTGCATAGTAAGGCAATAGTTGGATATTTTTGTTCAACTGATCTGAGCCATGCACCACATAAAATTCTATGAAATGGATTTAAAACTAATGGTAAATATTTGGAGTGCATTTACTGGCAGCAGCAGACCATTTTTATATACTACACGATCAGTTATGCTCTTCACGAAACATGGATCGATCGAGTTACAATCTCATATAGAATATTAATTTAGCTTTTACTTTGGTAAATTTCAAATTGAATGTATTCGGCCATGTCACAGAATTCAATTCCTTTCGGAATCGGAATTCAATCCACCCAATTTTTGTAGAAGATGGTAACTAAAAAAGAAAATTAAAATACGGAAATTTTCAGGTGTGTCCAGACTGTGGGAGGCTGTGCTATGCTGGGGTATGCTCCGGCTAGTGCTTGACATTTTGAGGTTATTTCAATTCCGATACCGAACGTTATTAAACCGTTTATATATAGTATGATTTCCTAAAAACAAAATATTCAAGAACACGGAATTTCGCAATTTAACTTTAAACGAAATAAATATCTGAAAATCGAGTTGAAAGTTTAATAGGTCTCTCCTACAAAACAGTAAAATATGACTTAAGCACTTTTGCCTTATTACCGCAGACATATCAATAATCTTATAGTGTTATCACACTGCAAGTTAAAACCTGGTTTTAACGTTAAAACCATAAACAGCTGATTTTGCATTCACACTGCAAGTTTTTTAAATTCAGGTTTTAACTCACAGACTGTCTAATAACTTTGCTCAAAATAAAATATATCTCCTGCAGAAATGCCTGTGTTTGTTGTTGTATTTTTTTCTGCTTTTTATAACACTTATTTGACAAACTAAACAACAACTGTTTTATAATGTGTATTTTATAGAATTACTCTATTCAGGCTTCCAAGGTCATTCATTAATTTAAATGCAAATAAAAGAAAAATTTTTTTTATTTCATTTATTCATATCCGACGTTTCGTTGGGATTTTCCAACATCTTCAGGGATACTGTTTTGTTTGTATGAAAAACTAATGCGCTCTAAAATAGAAATTATTTTATATTTTGTAAATAAATGTTTTAAAATTATGTAACTATAGTAATACAAAGTGAAGAAGTACTTGGAAATCAAGTTATTTTATATAAATAATGCACAAATAAATCGTAAATGTCATATCATCTATTTGCACTTTCCAGAGGTCAATGAAAATATTTTTGTTGTTTTCCTTCCAAAAAACTCTTATTTTTCCATAATTTTTTACTTATTGTTGCTGCTGCATCCATTTTTAAGTTGAAAATCTTTCAAGCGACATCTATTGTTATCCACTGCCATAAACATTATCAGCTGCTGCCGGTCATTTTAACTTGGCAGCACTGAATTTACCACAGCGAAAACAGGGTTGCATTTCATAAAACCAAATTAAAACCAATTCAGAATTGGATTTAACAAAAACAATTTGTATGGTAAAACCAGGTTTTAACAGTTGGTTTTAACGTTAAAACCGACTTTTATTAAAACCAAGTCAGTGTGAAAACACTATTAATGCTACAAAGTATAAATTGTTATAATTTTATGCAAAATTTTAAAAAGAAAATTCAGGAATATTTTTTAATTAAAACTGTTTTATTTATTTTTTAATTTACTTACAGATTGGGAAAATATACATACTTCATCAATTGGGTAAGTAAATAATATACATATTTATTATTTTTTATATTATATATTATTTATTAGGATATTAATAACATGAAGTATCTTCCCCAATTGCTTTTAGTACACTATCATTATTTAAAATTAATTTAAAATTCCCTGTTTCGACAAGCCAATCGGGCAACTCGTTGAGAAATTTTTATGAAAATCACAAAAAGAAAATGACTCTGGTCGAGCGACTGTTTTGAAATATTTTTTAAATTATTTTGAACTCGCTTTGGCAAGTATCAGTGGTAATTAAATCATTCAGTATAGAAAGTTATCTAGGACTCAGGAGATTTCGGGCAAAATCTAGTAGATTTTCCATACAAAACAAAATCTACTCCGTCACTGGATTTGGTCAAAATCTACTTCAAATCTAGTAGAACTTAATGGTGCAACTATGTTTTTCCCCCAAAATTGTACTAAAAAGTCAGCCTGTGTACAAAAAAAGGTGTGTGAATTGACTAGATAGCAGTTGTTTGGTTGTCGTTTTGGAAAATTTTCAGTTAATGGGCTTTGTTTTGGATAAAAAAATCCTGATAAATGTAAAAAAAAAGTTGGTGTAAATGGTATAGATTTTTAGAAAGATTGTATTTAAAATCTGCTAGATTTTCTGCAGGTATAAATGCTGTACTAGCTAGCATTCAGTTTCATTAATAACAAAATGGGTTACCACGAAGTATGTTCAACTACTTTTGTTTCTTTTTATAGCTTTGCTATTTATTGCGCGATAGAGGAGTTAGGACGTGATTGTTGTAACAAAAATAATCGACACTATTACAGTTATAAATTTATTCTTTGCTTTAGTACCTTTCTCGGATACTTACACCAAAAATCATGCAATTTTTGATGAGGTAATTAAGCGAGGTTTACTGTATACCAGTCTTGACCGATTAAATAAACATATATCGTTAGCTGAAATGCAAAATCAAGTAATTGCACTTTTCAAATATTATACACCGAAAGAATTTTGCTTCATAAGTCCAATGAAACGATTTCATTAAATTTTTTTCACAAATCTAATGATAATTTCACAAATCCAATGAAAATTTCATGAATATTGTGAAAGAATTTCATTAGAATTTCTTCGTTGTTATTCTGGTTTCGTAAGAATATTTTATTGGATTTGTGACAACAATATTTTCTAATTATATAGTTATTTCATTCTTTTCATGAAATTATTTTATTGTTTCGATGAAGTTATAGCACTGCATTAATTACACTGTTAAATAAATTTGGTGAAGTTTTCAATAAAATAATTTTAACGAAACTGGTTTCATTAATCCAACAAAGCGTGACGTTGGTTGAATTTTAATGAATTTTTCATTAGATTAATGTCGAAATTCATAGAATTTAGGCCGAAAATTCTTTCAGTGTACTTAATTCATTTTTTAGAAACTTGACACTCAACTTAAGCCTTAAAAAGGACTCAATCCTGCATTTAAAAAAGTGGGCGGCACCACACCCATTAATATATAATGCTTTATTTCACGTGTTTCTACTAAATCGATTTCAACGAAACTTGGCAGCCACCTTAAGCTCTAAAAAACCTAAAATTAAAAAAAAGAGTGGGCGGAGCCACGCCCATTAAAGCTAAGTATTACATGATAAGTACTTCTATTTACTTATCCAACTCCCACTTAACTTGGCAAACATTTTAGGCACCTAGAATGCCATAATTTTTTACTTCAAGAAGTCACGCCCACTAAAGCTTAATACTATATTTCTCTTGCTTCTATTTGACCGATTTTTATGAAACTTTGCACACCCTTTGAGCCTTGAAAGTGACGCAATGTTGAATTACGAAAAGTAGGCGGACAAGGGCATAGTTGCATAGTTAGACGTAACCACGCCCCTGATTATATAAAACTTGCACTAAAATTTAAAATATAAAACTTTCTTGCAATTGTGGGCAAATTTGATAAATGGAAAGAAATGTATGGCCAAGGCGAGTGCATATCAGGTTGTATCAACAATCCCCGTCGCTTTTAATTTGGTTAGCCCATATATCCTTCATTTACTTGAACAACGTCATAACTCAAAAAAATCAGTTTGAAATTTTCAATTTACAAACAACTTAATGGAAAAAGAAAATTTAATTTTTCTCTTAGCACTTGACTAAACAAGATATTTGTGCAAAATGTTTGCACAATATAGAGAATGGAATGAAAATTAATTCTGCATCACTAATTCAAAAATTCCATTTTTTGAGTTATAACGTTGTTTAAGTAAATGAGCGATATGTCAAGGCACATTTAAGAGTATTTTTTTTTTTACATTTCAAGTATGAATTTTCCAAAGCGAATTGAAGTCCCGGTCCCGGTGTATTTCTCTCTCGCTCTTTTGCACTAAAAAATAAAAAGTTGCTGCAACAAAAATTGCAAGTCTGGACTGGCACGAAGCAAGTCTGTATAACTTATATCAAATGCCTTGAGCAGAGCTTTTGTAACAAAAAAAATTAAAACAAAAAACGTAAAGACTTTAAGTAGTCAACATTGCAAATAATTGAAAAACATCCGACATCAATAAAAAAATTTGTGCAGGCGAAAAACCAAATGCAACAAAAATTATATAAAATTTCTTCAACCACCAGTATTGAGAAATGTTTTTCAGGAAATCATTTGTAAAGAGAAACACATATTGTATCCAAATAAATACGTTTGTATGTGTTCATTATAACGCAAATATTTTTACAACTTCTACTACGATTTCAATATTAATGTTTTTTTATACGATTTTTATGTTGCTACTGCATGTCATACACATACCCCCGTGCCAGTTACCCAGTTGACCAAGACTTTCGCTATTGATATCGATTTCGAATATATCTCGAACATTTATCATGTAAAACTATCGAGAGTGGCACTCAAAAATGAATCGAAAAAAGTTTGCAAAAAAACATTCGATTTCGAAGTTCGCTAGCAAATATCAAAAGTGAGGGAATATCGAATCAATATCGATATCGAAAAAATGCAGCAGAAAAATTAGAGTTATTCAGAGCTATCATGAATAAAATTCGACGTGTAATTTTTCCCAGGGAAAAATTCCAACTAATAGCAAATAATAGGAAAAACAAAAAATTCTAATTGGAAAAGGGAGAAATTTCACGCGGAATTTTATTCATGATAGCCCTTTTTAATTAATTTATTTCAACTTACTTATTTCATTATTATTTTTTAATACCTTAACTTACGCTGCAGGATTTGAACATGGTACCTCTGTTCTAACAGACTAGCACACAGCCACTAGGCTATCGTGGCAAAAATTGTTTTTCATTCAATTATTGCACATATGTATGTAAGTATGTGTTCTTATTTTATTTTTTAACTTACAGTGCTCTCATGCCTTGAACTAGACGAACAGGGGAGTTATTATGTAATCCAAATGGAATGGAAATGTGTTCGAATTGCAATGTTAATAACATACAAATTCGAACAGTTCTCGTTTCGAATCGAATTACATAATAACTCCCCGGGCTGGCACACTTCCACTCGGCTATCCTCACACATTCGAAAAACTATCGATAGAAGTTCAAATTTCGAAGCTTTAGCGAAGATTCGAACATTTTTTTTAGATTTTCGAACAAATATCGAACAATTTTATTTCGAAATTTCTGCGCTTTAGTGAACAGTCGTTTTTATCGAATCTCAAGTCAAGTGGGTATATAACTTGTAGGGAAAACAAAGTACATACACACACATATTGGAAAAAATTATAATACTGCGAGCATGACTCATCATGACATGGCAGTCAGTCAGTTTATGGTAGAGGAACTTTAGCAATTTCTGTTGATGTTTTACAAAATAAATTTTTTTTTCAAGTTGCAAAAAATGTACGATGTTCTATGTGGCTACAAACTCAATGCATTGGAGCAGTTTTACAAAAAATACACATACACAACAACACATCAACATACAGAAATCTTCGAAAAAAAAAATACAAACCCAGTGAACATTTTTTACCAGACGACCAAGGTAATAACCTAAAATATTCCTAGACATTAATGGCTAATTTTTCACTTTGAAATCAAATTGTAATTATTTTTAAGTTCTATTTAAATACGAAATTTTGTTTTTGAGTGCATATTTAAATAACAATTAAATATCCAACCTTGTGTATTTAATTTCGATTTAAGTTTTATGAACGTACCATATGTTTTTATGCGTGTATGTGTTTATTGAAAACATACATCATGTGGTCGGGTTAAAAAGAATTTCGTTTAAATTTCATAAATATAAAACATATACAATACAAAAGTTTCATATCATGGAACGAAATAATAGAAAAATGCATTATGATGTTCGTTTGATTTCATAAAATGAAACTTTTTTGTTTATGCTTAACAGCTGTTCTTTGGAAATTTTGCAGGGCTGCCGTACTTTCAACGTAATTTAATAAGAACTTTAATTAACCACTGAAAAAATGAAATCGTATTTAAATAAAACTTAATTTTAAATAAAAATTAGCTAATTACGTACTTAATTTTTACGTTAAAAACTGCGGTAAACAGAAGAATACTTGACGCCTTTTCGCCACATATTGTGAAAAAAAAATTATGATCCATGGTTTAAAAAAAATACAGTTGTTTTTGGACCACCACCACTGCAGAGAAGACAATGTTTGATGTGGGGTGCTACAACGTTCTATTGAACAATAAAGTTATAATTTCCAAGCAAAAGTATAGAAGGAAGGATATGCTCTTTCTTCAATTTTCGCAACTAAACATTTTTACAGCTTATGATGGCTCTACGTACTTTTCAAATACTTGTTCGTACTTCCGAAAGCATTAAGTCAGACGTAATTCTGCGAACGTTTTACGTCAATTATTCTTAAAAATTTCGCTATAATTTCTTAACGCTTTCGGAACTTGTGCAGCTGACAGGATAAGAAATGTTTTCTGGGCTTATAAAAACGTATGTGTGTATGTTTGTATGAACAGCAATACTTAGGCAAACACCACCCTTATTTAAAGTATTTTATATCTCATGCATACCAACACAGATGTACGAGTATAAGCTGGAGGACGGACATGAAATCAAACAAAAACTTACAACACAAACCACCCCTTATTAACGAGTCAAATTGTTTTTTTGTCTTTTTGTTTTGTGTTAATTTTCCTCCTGCATCGTGTTTACGCTGTGTACAGTGGAGCAAGAGAGCCAAATAAATATTTCATTTCCTTGATTTAATAGACTTTATTGTTTTGTATGCGAAAACATTGTACCTGGAGGAATCAAAAGTTGTAAATGCAAGAGTGTATGTTGATGTGTGTGTGTGCGTGTATGAGTAATTTGTTTGTTTGTAAGTATGAGTAATTTGTTGTTTATTTTGTTCAACAACAAAGTTATCGTAGTTTTAAAGCATAATATCCAGACAAACCCTTACACATATGCTGCACATTTTGGCAATATTAACGCGCTCCCACACAGAAACACATGTCTACGGCTCTCTCACAAAACATGACAAAGTTAGACTGCTGCATACATGTACAATACATATATACATATACATACATACACATACACATTCATACATATGTTTGTATATGAATGTACATCTTGTTTATATTTAAGTTGCACTGAAGAATGACTGGAAAACGGCAAACTTTTATGTTTTTTTTTTGTTAATTTTTTTCGGTGGTATTTTTTGTTCAGGAAGTATTTTTGAATTTTCTTGAAAGGAACTTTTTCTCAAAAGTTACTTTTTCTTAAAAGACGCTTTTACAAAGAAGTGCTTATTCTCAGAAGGAACCTCTTCTCGAAAGGTACTTTTTCTTAAAAGGTACTTTTATAAAAAATGTTATGTTATGAAAATCGTTTTTAAAGCAGTACTTTTTTTTAAATACTTTTATAAGAAGCCCTTTTCCTACTTCTAAAATGAGTACTTTCTCCTAAAATATAAATTTTCTCCAAAGGCATTTTTTTGAAATGCGCTTTTTTAAAAAGTGATTTTGAAAGATACTTTTTTAATGTAATTCTTAAAGTTAGTATTCCCAAAGATGTACTCTGTATCTTAAAATGTACTTTTCTTAAAGATACATAATATACATAATGTATTTTAAAAGATATTTTTTGTTAAAAAAAAGATAGTTTTTGAAAAAGTAGGGCTTCAAGGGTACTTCTTTTTTGCAAAGAGTACTTGTTCTCTAACGGTACTTTTTTAAGAGTCACTTTTTCTTAAAAGCCAATATTTTCACAAGGTACTTTTTGGAAAAGGTACTTTTCGCAAAAGATCCCTTTTTTAAAGGTACTGTTTTTTTAAAAGGTACTTTTTAAAAGGACATTTTTGGAAAATGTACTTTTTTAAAACGTACTTTTTTTAAGTAAAAAATTTAATTTTCCAAAAGGTACTTTTTAAAAGCTACTTGTTTTGATAACGTAATTTTTTTCAAAAGGTACTTTTTTCAAAAGGTAAATAACTTTTTAAAAGAAATTTTTTTAAAAGGTAATTTTTTTCAAAAGGTTTTTTTGAAGGTACTTTTTTAAAAATGTATTTTTTTTTCAAAAGATATTTTTTCCAAAAAAAAATCCTAAAGGATATATTAATCTATCGCTATCTTAATATAGAAAGGCCTTAAGGCCTTGTATATTTCGACAGCAAAACATATAATGCATCGAAAAATTAAAAAATCTCAATTTCAAAAAAATACTGAGTTAGGGCCTTTCTATATTATGTTTGTATATGTATGTTCCTTTTAACTCCTAGAATGAGCATAGAGCCGTTATTTGAAGGGTACTTTTTAAAATATACTGTTCCCTACTGTACTGCGTACTGTACTGTGTACTGTACTGTGAAATGATATTGTTCTCTTTCTTAACAAGAACTTTTTCTTTAAGGGCGCTTTTTCCCAAAAGGTAAGGTACCTTAAAAGGGCAGTGCTTCTTAAAAGGTATTTATTTATTCATAAAAAGCAATTTTCCTTGAAGGTACTTTTTCTTCAAAGAGACTTTATATTTAAAAGTACATTTCCTCGAAATATACTTTTAAAAGATTCACTTCCCTTAAGAAGCGCTTCTTTTTAATACTCGTATGTACTTTTTGTTTCAAGCTACTTTTTCGCAAAGGAATTTTTCTTAAAGGCACTTTTTCTCAAAGTCACTTTTTTTTAAAAGTACTTTTTTTAAAAGTACTTTTTCTTAAAGCTACTCATTCTTAAATATAGTTTTCTGAAAGATACTTTTTCTTAAAGGTACTTTTTCTCAAAGGAACTTTTTTAAAAGTACTTTTTCTTAAAGGTACTCATTCTTAAATATACTTTTCTTAGGTTAGGTTAGGTGGGAGTGGCAGTCAGAAACCCCGACTCACTTAGACCGATTTGGTCCATTGTGATACCACGAAGACTCGGCTTATGCGGAGTCCCCACCGTTGATACGTTGAAGTTCAACACTAGCCCATTATGGCCATTCTTAAAGATATTTTTTCTTAAAGGTACTTTTTCTCACAGGAACTTTTTTGAAAGGTACTTTTTCTTAAAGATACTCATTCTTAAATGTACTTCTCTTAAAGGTTCTTTTTCTGAAAGGTACTTTTTTCTAAAGGTACTTTTTTTTAAAGGTACTTTTTACTAAAAAGTACTTTTTCGCATAGAAATTTTTTTACAAAAAATTTTATTTCGTCACCTACTGGACCTGGGCTTGTTTACAAGGAAAAGATTGTTGTTTTTTTAATCGTTCGAACTGCAAAGTTCCAAAAATTGCCAGTAAAAAATATAATGTTTTTTATACCTGCGTTGGCTAAAAGTAGGGTCTATCAGAAGGTTCTATTACCCCACCTACAGCCGCTTACTTGTGCTCTTGGTTTGCTCTGGTTTGTCTGTGCTAAACTCTAAAATTTAAATACAAAATTTTCGATAAAAGTTTGTTTTGTATGCTATTGAAACAGTTCTGCTCTGCACAATCGTCATATTTCAGGCGATTGTTTGCATTAAAAGTCTGTTTGTGTGAAGGCTTTGTCATTTTAAAGTGGTGGCGTTGTTGGCGTAGTTCAAGTGATGCTGCTTACTTAGCCTGCCAGAACAAAGAAACGACAACAGTAAAATATTTTAAAATTAAGTAAGAGTAATATATAGAAGAAAAAAAAACTACCCTTAGGTGATAATGGTTGACTATACTCGTAGTATTGTGCACATACATATCTGTAAGTTTAGTGTAGATATTCATTCATTCTTGTGCCCTTGTGTCTGCTTGAATGGTAGATTACTTGACTGCCATCCAGCCAGCCAGCCTGCCATTCAACATAACTGCAAGGCTGCAGGCGGGCTGGCTGCTTTCCTTTCCTCTATCCTCTATTTATTTTTTCCCTCAACATTTAAGGGGTTGTTATGACAATCGCCGTGGTTGTACTCGTATATATGTATGTAGTGCGCTATTTGCGTAAAATACTTTGTGTAGTAAATAGTTAAAGTGGCAAAAGAAGGCTTTGAGTGTTTATTTAATAAATTGGAAAATAACATTAACATCATTGCAACATGTTGGTTACGAAATAATGTATACAAACATTGTTTGTTATACTTTTAAATGCATAATTATAAATATGAATAACAATATCTAGTGGAGTATTAATGAAAGAAAATTATATATTTTATAATTTTGCATTTTCGCAATTTATTTTTATTTTATTTTATTTTATTTTATTTTATTTTATTTTATTTTAGGTATTTTGGCTTTTTTTTGTTAAGCAAATATGGAAATCAATATGTATTCCGTTCCTGCTTCTAGAACTCATCAGTAGACTTCAGCCCAAAAAAAAAAATTTTTTAAATAAGTTAAAAAAAAAGACTCTTAATATGTTATTGAGAATCACATAAACAGACATAAGTTTTCAGGCCTCAAACAAAATTCGTAACAAAACAAGCTTCTTTATTCGATTTTGCATTTATTTGTATTTTTATTTACATATTTGTTGGTTAAGCACGTCTATTTGCATTTCGTTGCTGCTCCAGCAACACACCGTTCCTTATTATTAGTTTTATTTTATTTTATTATCTTATTTATTAATATTAAAAGGTTTATGATATGCCATCTCCTAAAGTCCTGCGACTTCACATATCTGAGATTATTACTATTATTCAAGATTTTCAATGCAACTTTCTCAAGCACTTGGTGTTGAGATAAAATCTTTTTTAAAGGCCAACAAGTTCCTACTAAGTTCTTTGCAAATTGAAATAAAAAGCTTAGATTTATTCTATATTTTTCCTGTAATTTCGAACCAAATCCTTTGGCAATAGCTTTGTGCAAATTGTAAATTTATTTTTTTTGCTTCATAGAAAACTCCCACGACTGTTGTAGTGCGCAACAAATAAAATATAATTTAACTGATTATATATATATTGTATTGTTTCATTAAAAACAAACAACCCAACAAATTGTTATACCACATATGTATGTATGTACATATGATTCATGTGTGTATGTAAGCGTAATCTTTTCGAGATAAATTTTTCTATTTATTTTTATTTCTCCCGCAACGCAACAACTCGTGCACGTTTAAATATCGAAGAGGTTTGTGCACCAAAAAAAAGGAACAACTACAAAGACCAGAAAACTGAAAAGTTTGGTTTAATTAAACATAAACTACCAAAGGCGAAATTAAAAATACAAAAAGTCATGAAACAAGTATGCCATGAAAACGTATAAAATAGTGCACACATTGAGAGAGCAGCAATTGAAAAAACCAGGAAGAATTGAAAAAAAAGGATAAAATAAAGACCACAATACATACAAACACACACAAACGCACACACACACACACACACACACACGCACACACACACACACACACACACACAACAGAAAAAGTCAAAGCAATTGTAGCAGACAACATTTGGTGTTTCTAAATTGCATTTAATAAAGTCTCGTCCATATGGCGTCACTTACTTTTAATATGCATGCATGTGCATGGACAAGTGTATGTGTGCATAAGTGTGTGTGTGTGTGTGTGTGTTTCTATACGAGAGAAAGAGAGAGTTTTTACACTATCTCTGGTTCTGTAAATTTGGTGCTGCTTTTTATTTTTTCGTTGAACCAACTTTTGACCAGGCAGAAAAATAATAGTTCTTTTTTTAATAATAAGGATAACAATGTAATAAATTAAATATTCGTATGAATTACAAAAATATGTTAAATGTTTTTTTCCGTTCTACTACAACCGTTTTGCTCGTAATGGTATAAAAATTATTCATTGTTCTAAAAATGTTTTGTAATTGGTAAAGAAAAGTTTATTTAAATCTAATTAAGAAAAGGTACACACAACATGTTAGAGTTTTTGACATTACAATGAAAGTTGCTCTGTTTACTGAAGGTTTTATAACTGAAATAAGCCGCCAGGCAATAGTTCAAAAGACACACGCTGCATAATGTTAATGTATATATATATGCATATGAACATACATACATACATATATACAAATGTACTTATGTATGTATACTTGTATACGTATTTCTAACCAAAAAATAAAGAATAAGGATCATCTAGTTTTAACCGACTTCAAAAAAAAAAAAAAAAAGGACGAGGTTATCAATTCGTCTGTATTTCCAACCCCCGACCAAAAAAAGGGGTGTTATAAGTTTGTAGTGTGTGTCTGTGTATCTGTGAGTCTGCACGTGTCCACGAACAGACCAAACGACTGGACTGATTTTGATTTAGATTTTTCTGTTTGAAAGGTGTCTTGACCGAGGAGTTCTTAGCTATGTTTGAAGAAAAATGGTCCAGCCGCTTAGAAGATATCACATCTTCTCTAGATGAATTTGGGGGTTTTTAAAAATTTTAATTTTTGTTATTATTTATTTTTTGAGTACATTTTAGACCGACTGTAAAAACTCTTTTTTGTCTGATAAACTATAACTTCCAATTGGTTCCATTGTAAAAAAATGGGCCAAATACGCCCCTAATTTCTTTTATTTAATTTTGTGATATTATACTTATTTTATTACTAGCAAACACCTTTGGATCTTGTAATTACATAATTTTACAGTTGAAAAGGGGGGCATGCCTATGCCCATTTTTCTACTTAACCGATTTTTACAACACTTACCACACACCTTGAGCTCTAATAAAGACAGAATCTTCAATATAAAAAACGAGAGGAGACACACCCATTCAAATTTTATTTTTTTTCGAAAACTCTCTATCAGATCTTTGCATTGAAAAGTTTTTTTTTTAGAATTATTTTTTGATATGTGCAAAGCGTTTTTTTTTAAATGTACAAATTTGCCTTGAAATAAAATACAGATGGTAAAATTTTTTCTTGCATCAGATCTTTGCATTGAAATCGTTTTTTTTTTAGAATTATTTTTTGATATGTGTAGAGTGTTTCTTTTTTTAAATGTACAAATAAAAGTAAAAGTTTTTCTTGCAATTTTTAAACAGTTTAAGTAATTTTTATTTCTTTGTTTTCTTTAAATTGATCTGGCGTTCATACGCAGAAAGTTTTCTGTTTACTTTTATGTTCCTATTTTTAGTTCTTTTATAACAAACGACAGATCAAAATGATTTCTAAGTACATGAATATGTGCCCTCTCTCTCTCTCTCTCTGTTCCTCTTTCCCCTCTCACCAGTGAGCTTTTCTACAAGAAAAGCTCTATCATCTAAACTGGTAATAAAATAAGTTAAAGAAAACATTTAGGGCCAATTTCACGAACTCTATTTAAATATCAATTCATATTTAAATTTCCATATTCATTAATATTTGTATAGAGAAATTACTTTTAAATATAAATTGATATTTAAACAAATTAATTGGTGAAATTGGCTCTTAATCTTATGACAAAGATAACTTTCTACTAATACTTTTCTTATGTAGTTTGGTGATTATGTATGCGCTGCACAATGGGATGGCTGCATATATGTAAATATTTTTGTGCAAGAAAGATAATGAATGGTATTATTGATTATTACAAGGAAAATCGTATTCTAGGGATCAAAATAAGAAACTTTGCCGAAGAAACCATACCTCTAAAATTTATTTTGATGTGTAGACTTTTGATCCGAAAGGTCAAATTGTCTTGAAGGGTCTAATTTTGAAAAATCTCACTTTGAGCCATTTAGATTTCCTCAATCGAGTCAAAATTTTGAGGGCCGACCCACCTATGCCAGTGGCACAACCCCTGGAACCATCCCTGGCGGGTTCCCCATACAAATATTTCAAAAAATCACAAACGTTTGTATAGGAAACCCCCCAGGGGTGGTTCCAGGGGGTGTGCCACTTGCATAGGGGGCTCGGCCCTCCAAAAGATTTAGAAACTTTGGAATTTTCCCCTCTTGAAATGCGTTAAGTCAACTTCAAAACAAAATGGAAGTCAGCTCGCTATTACAATATTCTGTTCAGTGATGAGAATATTTATGTCTTTGGCTTGATCTCAGATGTCCTTGTAATAAATATGAATAAATCTTTGTTTTTTATACTTTATAATACTTTTATTTGATTTTATTATAAGGCGTTTTTTCTAATCAAAAGAAACGAACACTTGCTAAAAGTTTAAATTTTTTAATATACTTTCATTTAAGAATTAATGAAAGAGAAAGCAATTCAAATAAATTTTAATGCTTTATTATAAATTGCCAACAATAAAAAGTTTAAAATACATAAACTTTTATTATAACTAAGTAGTATATATGTACATTCAAAAACTCTGTTACACTCAGCCAAACAAATGATACAACTAAAAAGAAATAAGACTACAGACAACGTAAGACAAGGATTTCTCATAATACTTGGACAAGAAAATAAGAAACACAAATGTCAGCGCGTTCAAAAGTGATTGTTCAACAAAGATGAGTTTGAGAGGTATGAAAAATGAAAAGAAATAATAAAAAATAAAATCAAGCAATAAGCCTAAAGGGTACATATATATATACAGACATACATACATGCATATATGTATATGTGGGTATAAATATATGAAAATAAATGGATAAAATTAACATTTTTTGTGCCCGTAATTGTTATACCAAAAACATGTCATGACAAGACATAAAAAACATGTTCGTTTATTTTATTTAAAAAACATCAGCAGCCATATTTTCCCATAAAAACTGTTTTTAAAAATTTTGCTACCGGAAGTCAGTGCAATTTCTAAATACACCGCGTACGTGTGTGTGTGTGTATGTGTGTAGAAAACTCGGAAATACCGCCAACTCATGCTTGTGTTTATTACCGGTTTGAATTGTTATTTTTATTTCGTTGATTTTGCGTGAAAATCTTTTTCTTCTTTCTAGTTTTTTTTTTCTCTTCTATCAATCCCTCATTATTGACACCGTATAAAAATATAAGAAACATCAAGAATTTTCAACAATGTCATCATTATCATCAGCATCAGCAAGACTTCAAGGCATCATGTCATGAATTTGAATATTTTTCACACTGAAACGTAGATAAAACACGTATCCTTGCTATACACACTTCCTTAACAAATAAAATTTTTGATCAGAAAAAAATTTAATGAAAATTAATAAACTTTATACAGCGCTAACAATGTAAGAAAGGAAACCAAAACATTGAATTGAAAAATTTTCAAACAGGGAAAATAAATGTGTGAGGAAAGCACTGTGCAAAAAATTTTGTTTAATTAAACGACTTCAAAAAAGGGAGGAGGTTAACAATTCGTCTCAATTCTTTTTTTTTTGGGGGGTGTTACTTCATAACCCGATACATTTTAGTCCGATTGTAAACATTCTTTTTTCGTCTGAGAGGGTATAGCTTCCCACTGTAAAAATTGGGCGGAAACACGCCCACAAGTTTTTAAATTTACTTTTAAAAATGTTGTTTTTGCTCTTTTCGAAGATTTGACATTCAATAAAAATTTTTATTATTAAACCAGAACACCTTATTACTCAATATTGATATTGAGAGCTTTTTAACACACAATGTTACATTAATTCTCTGCTACAATACCATGATGTTAACTTCGCTGTTGCGCTTTACACAATAGTGGACTCGACTAAACTGACTGCGCTGTTATTTACACAATGACTCGGAAGACTTCTTTGCTAGCAGATGCACAAAGCTTTTAAAAGATTTTGAGCAACATCCAAAACAACACATTTAAAGGACTCTCAATACTACCCAGTTGGCCATGTCTTTCAGACATCCTGCAAGACGGGTTCACTGCAATGTTAAGGAAGTGTGGAGCACCTGCGCCAGTTTAAACAGATCATTAAGGAAATTTTCGAACAAATGGCCGCTGAATTTGAACATGACAACAGGAGCGCCACTTTTGCTCATATTTTCCTTGTTCCTGCTGAACTGACAATTTCTATATTAATGCAACTGTCCACAAGTTTACATTAAACGTTGCTGGACTAAGCTGGCGGACAGTATCCGCCAACTAATTTAATGCATGACCAGTTGAGTAGTTTCTTTTAATCCAGTCTTTGAGTACAGTTTCTCGGCGAATAGTTGGCCAACTGGGTATCTTTCGATCACGTCATTAGTTCATGTTAGTGCCGGTTCACACTTGCAATTTTTGTTGCAGCAATTCTTGAATATGTGTGAGAGTGTTGAAATAGAAAAATATACTTTTTGTATTCCTCTCTCGCTCTTTTGCACTAAAAAATAAAAAGTTGATGCAACAAAAATTGCAAGTCTGGACCAGGACTTACAATTCATTCTGTTGGCTTGTGCGTTGAAAATAAAACATCTTTATACAATCATTATATATAGTTGTTGTTGTTGGTGTTTTTCATCTGCATCGGCTTATGTGTTTATGTGGTTGTATGTTTCTTAACATACAGAATGCACGACTATAACATGATAGTGATAAAAAAAATATTATAACAGGAAAAAACATTAAAAAAATTAAAATAAAATCTAATAAATAAAAAAAATATTATAAACAGGAAAAAACATTTAAAAAAAATTAAAATAAATTCTAATAAATACCTAATTTACATTAAATTTCGTGAATTTTGTTGCATGAAGTTTTTTCTATTTCCTAATTGCAGCGCTAAAGAAGAGAATTTTATGTAAAAAAGGACGTAGACTGAATCTCTGATGCATTTTTGGCAACTTTTTTGGTATGAGTTGCTTCTCATCCAGGCCTCCTATTGACAAATGCAAAATTTTCATGAAATAATTGCTTAATGTAAATTAGGTACAACCGTTATATATAGTTATTGATATTGGTGTTTTCATCTGCATCGGCTTATGTGTTTGTGTGGTTGTATGTTTCTTAACATGCAAAATGTACGAGTATAACATGATAGTGAAAAGAAAATTATAAAAAAAATTAAAAAAAACATTAAAATAATTGAAATAAAATCTAATAAAGTGTTTGTGAAGGTTTTAGATAAAATGTAAAAAAATTCATAAAAACTATTGCGGCAAAATTAAATACAACTGCATGAAACTCATGTCCTAATAGTGTAACAAAATTTAGGACGTTTTTGTTTGAAAATACTTTTGAGTTATTGTTTTGGAATTCTCTAAATTATTTTCTTCAAAAATGGTTGTTGTCTTTGATAATAAAAAATAAAAATATTACCATGTTTTTAAAACATAAAAATTAAATTAAAGTGTTATGCAATGGTTTGAAAAATATATGAAAAAATATGTGTTGGATATAATGTTTAGAACAAAATCATAAAGCAAATACACAAACCTTCTAGCATAGACAATAAATAATAATTGTTTTAAAGGATCACGCATTTATCGTCCATAGACAAGACGATACAGTCGTCGAACAGAATTAGGGCATTAGAAAAATACTTATGTTATGCAAATTAAAAATATAAAAAAAATTTTAAAAAGTCTTAGGAACATAGAATTTTTATAAAGTACATATCGTTACCTTAATATAGAAAGGTCCTGGGCTAGGTTAGGTTAGGAAGGGTGGTACTAAAAACTCACCTCTACACGGAGGAAGACCTTAACACATTTTTTTAAAATCGATTTTTTTCTCTGCACATTTCGATAGAAAAACATCTCATGTATGGAAGAATGCAAAAATATCGATTTCAAAATAGTTAATTAATGAGTTCTATATTAAGGTAACGATATGCTTTAGTAAAGAAAAAACAGTTTTGTGAATTTTTTTTTTAATTTTGGTTTAAACTCTGAATTACTAAAAAATTCTACATTTTGAAAAATTTAAATAATTTTCATTATTTGTATAAATTTCGAAAAATATGCCGAAAATCCTCTTGAAGGAAATTTATAATATCGGCTATTTTCCTTTTCTTAAAAAGTCTCTTTAATTGCCAGCTTTAATATAAAATTTACTTTACTTACACGCCACTGCCTAAAGTCCAATATGCGAATAAAATTGATATAACATAAACAAATAATCACCAACGAAAATTTTTCACAGGGGATGTTTCACATTTAAAAATAAACATACAACTACACAAGCTTGTTAATATATTTGTTGTTCTTTTTTCAATGATTCCGGCACACTTATCCCATCCCTCATTGCCACAAATGCTATCATCCTCATCTTTTCATCTAATGCTGAAACCAAACAGAATAATACAAGCAACCCATACTCAGCTCAACCAAATGAACTCAAATATTGTTGTCGCGTAGTGGGTCCTCGATATCCTTGCTTGTATATGCTTTTCATTCATTTAACATGCTGCCTGCCTGCCTGCCTGCCTGCCTGCCTGCCTGCTGGCTCTTCAGTGTGAGTCATATTTTGAAATGTTGATGGGTTTATTTTAGTTGCTTAGGAGCAACTTCTATTTTGGTTTCTTTTGTGACTGTTATTCGTTTGTTTTGTAGCAATGAATATTGCTTTTCTTGCTAAATAATTTGGTGAAGTTTGCACAGCAGAACTGCTGCTCTGGCGACTGCAGTTGTTGTCTGTTATTGCCGCCGCAAACTTTAGTCAAGAAAGAAAATCAATAATAATTGTACTTGAAAACTTCACAAGAGAACATAGAAATATTTAATGAAAACAGAATATTTTATGGCAAGTGATGAAGGTTTAAAGTCTCAGTATGTGGAAGTCTAATAGCTGAATAGTACTAAGTCTCTTAGAAACTTTAAGATATAATCAGTGGAATTAAGTTGAATATTTTGGGGATTGTGGCAAAAATGTTTTTCTCTATCGAACGAAAGGGAGACAGACGATTTTCTGAAAAATTGTGGTTAAATGTTTGTTTTTGTGAAAATGATTTCGATAATCTATTAAAAGTTTTGCTTAGACTGATATGCAGCTGATATGCTTCACAAAATAATCCGCCTACTTAACACCAGAGGCGCTGCGAAGATGCTACTCGTACATACATACATATATGTACATGCATATATACATATATGTATACTTACTTATGTATATGTAAAGATCTTCTTAATTTTACCTGTTTTTAATTTAGAAAATTCAAGGATTCGCACAACTACCTTACACTGCCAATATAACCCTTCAGCTTTATTGTAGGGCATTCAATATAATAAAAGTTGAATTTGAAGTTAAAATCAGCCATATTGAATTAAAAATTTGTTTTATATCTAGAAAACAAGTTGCATGTAGAGACACAAAATCTCACATATAAAAAAGAGCTGTTGCCAGTCTGTCCATTTTGCGAAAGTTTATGCCAGTATTAGTATTAATGCTTGTGTGTGTGTGCGCATAAACATATTTGTGTGCAAGTATGTTTGAGTGTATGCACTTTTGTGGCTTTTTGTAGATTAGTGTTAACCTAGCAAACACGTAGCATTGATCTTCAAATTGAGAATGATCTGAAATCGAACTCTTGTAAGTATTAAACGTTTTAAGTTTGATTTGAAAATAATAGTTTGCCGGGAAACCCAACGAACAAATGATTGAAGGCGCTACTTAAAAAAGTGACTTCGAAGCATTTTCCTGAGCCAGTAATACTTTGGTAGAATATTAAGCATCTTGGGAACAAGTTTTATTATCTTAATAGTAGATATAAGGCTGTTCCACGCTCGTACAAAAATAATACCACATTTAATAAACTTTCATTCTTATAAAACTTTTAAAACATATTGGGCTCTAATGTGCATCATTCTGTGATTATCAAAGTGGAAAGTGCAACACGCATTTTAATTAATTTTATTTTTAAGGTACTTATGGTAGAATTTGTAGATTCTTATCGTGAGTTGACGGATCAGCTGACAAAATCTGTAACATAAATAAAGGCTCAGTTATCCGACGGTAATGTAATGTAACTGCAGCGTAGGAAACAGCTGATCGATATTTTTATATGAAAAGTAGGTTACGTTGCATTACATCTCTGTAACCATTTGCATTACTTTTCACATAACAATATCGATCAGCTGTTTCCTATCGTTGCAGTTACATTCCATTACAGTCGGCTAACTGAGCCTTTGTGGATAAACAGTACTAATTGTTATTAGAACTTGCATGTGTACTTGAATCTTGCTTTCATAGTATTCTACTCGTACTATTAGAAAAGTGGGCAAGATGCCACGCCCATACTAGTATCTTATAATTCTAGAAGAAATTTGTATATGTGAATGACTATTTCTTATTTTTAATCCTAACGAAATGGTTCGGCGGGAAAAGAAATATTTATTTTGATTACTTCGACAAGTATTATTATTTTTTGGAAGGTATGTAAAAATTGGACAAACGTTGGACAAGTGTAATGAAGCTCAAAGGAGGCTACGCTTAAAAACATAATAATTTTTTTATCCTGTTTTCATTTGTCAAAAGAAGACGTGAAGAAAGAAAATCAAATCAGTTCAATAGATTTGCAAAAAGTGCTTTGAATATTCCTGCTTATCTTTTATTTCTTTATCATGAAAAAAAAGTTTGGTAAAAATGCGCTAATATGGAAAAATAAATTCAGTGAAGTGCAACTTGGGAACTTCGCGCACGAAGGGTTTCTTCCTTCCGTACGTTCAGTTTTGAGCATTTTTTTTAATATGGCGTTTTTAGCGTTTTTCAGTTTAAACGATTTGTTTAAGTTTTTTTTCCAGTCGTTAAGCAGCTCTGGGTTGAAGAACAGCGTCATCGTAATTATTTCTTAAGTGCGGTCAGGCTTGTGTGTGTTGTTTGGCCTTCGAGAGTTTTTCGTCTCGCTCGCACTAGTTGACTGATCTGCCACAGATTACCGTATAACCTTGCGGTTCTTATGTGGAATTTCTTTAACAACCACGTTGCTACTTCCCATGTGAAGGCATAGGTCGTGTACAGTCAGTCACAAAACTTTGTTAAAAATACTGTTAACAAGATCTTGGGCATATGGTCTTAGTTACTCCGCCCATATTTGTGCAACACCATATTATGCAAATTTACTTTGTATAATATGTTAAAATAAATAAATATATAAATAAATATTTTTTTCGCTTTTTTCTCGTTTTGGCGACTTTTTTCGGTTTTTGGCGTTTTTTTCATTTTGGCGATTTTTTCGTTTTGGCGACTTTTTTTTAATTTTTACGATTTTTCAAATTTTTTGCGACTTATGTTAGTTTTAGAAAATGTTTTATTCCGCGCTTTTTTTCGTTTTGGTGATTTTTTTTTCGATTTGGCGATTTTATAATTTTGGGATTTTTTAGCTTTACGGTTTTTGAAAATTTCAAGAGTTTGACTCTTACGGTTTCCAAGATACAGCAAGTTGTCAAAATTACATAGCCAAAATTACATTAACTGATAGAATACCCTTTAATTTAGATTTTTTTTTTTTTTTATTTTAGTGTTAATTGTTGTAGTCTGTATAAAAATACACTAACTTTACAAATTTCAAGTGTATATACATACATATAATTGAATGTATATTACATGGCATTTTAACATTTTTCGTTGCTCGTTTTGGAACATTCTTTAATTTTTCATATATTTGTTGTTGTAGCGGCCAAAGTTCTACACACTCTGTCCAAATTTCAGATCCCTAGCTCTTACGGTTCTCGAGAAAATAGCCTGTGACGGACAGACAGACGGACAGAAGGACAATATTGTTCCTTTTCACCTTTGGTGTACGAAACCCTAATAATAAAATGCACACGTTGGATCATTCGATTATTTGTTTGCCTGGTTATAAACTCCATACAACGACCGACGACAGTACGTGTGACTCTTATAAAAATAAATGTTTATTTATTTCAACAAAACGTTGCATTCTGCAAATAAAAAGAAATATGTATAAAAATAAATAAATTCTATACATACATACATACATATACATACATATACCAGCAGGCACAAACACTCATGCGAATACATGAATGAACAATCCAATAATAAATGTTTGCACGTTTTTCTTTCAATTGTATTTGTTTAACAGTGAATGCTTGTTTGCGTTTGTATGCATGTAGTACGAATTATATAAACAGTTAAGTGTGCGTGCATGTGTGTGTATGTGTGGGTGTGTTTGTGTGTGGGAGAATGAATAATATGGTGGTGTGTTTTTTATTATACTGTCAGGAGTGAAAGGGTAGTAAAATGAAATGCACACACACACACACACACACACACACACACAAGCTTAACACTTCGTGCTGCAGATGAAGTGTATTGAATGAAACGAAATTGCATTAAAAGTAAATTATTGTTAATTCTTTTTGCTGTTCGTGCTTTGGAAAACTCTTTTATTTTCTTTTTTATTTTTTGTATGCTTCCATAAGGGGAGCTGGTTCTTTATATAAATAAAAATACATAAATACATAAATACAAACTCCCCCAAAATAATCAGCAGTGAAATGAAGGTGAGTGCCAAAGTTCTATTGCTTTGCACATTCTTAGAAACACTTGAAAATTAAAAAAAAAATAACGTTTATATTTTCGTTTTTTATTTCAAAAAAAACTGCCCACCAAGTGGTGCTTTCTTGCTTTAAAAAAAAATATTTATATATTGCACATTATTTACAAATGAGAGAAAATGAAGAATTGTTAATATTAAATATTTCTTTTTTTTTTGGTGCTTACTCGCTTTATTTTTCCTTTCTTTCTTACAAGTGTTGTATTTTTAATGCAAAATGAAGCGGCTTAAAAATACTCGTCTGTTTGCTCTTAAAGGTGAAGAATACAAATGAAGAATTAAACTGAAATTAAAAATTGTTGAATTAATTTTTTTTTTGTTAAAAAGGAAAAAGGAATTACGCCTGATGTTAAGATGTTAAAATTATTTTTCAAAATAATTTTCATTGCAGTAAAAGGTGTTACTTTTCCGTAGGTTTGATACAGCTAAATCTCGGTATAACGAATCTCGCATTAGCGAAAAGTGTATGTAACGAACGTTCAAATTTTTTACATTAACAATATTATATAGCGCAAGCTACTAATAAATACATACATATATATATATATGTATATACACATACATATATAACCTCACCTTAATACACAATGGCCCTAAATCATTACTTTTACTTTTTAAATCGAGATTTTTGCATTTTTCGATACATTAGATGTTCTTCTAAATACAAAATACTCGATTTCAAAATATAATGAGTTGGAGCCTTTCTATATTAAGGTAACGATATGTAATTTTAACCATGTTCAAAATGGAAAGTTGTACTCGATTCGGTAGTATTTGTTTTACATACTCTGTTACTTGTTTATTTTTTCTTTGAATTCATAACTCATTTGCTTGTTAAATGCTTCGAAAAATACTGATTTAGTCAAAAAGGATGAAGGTTAAAAAAAGGGTGATTAATATTTAATATTATATTTGCAATACTTTTAACCAATAAATTGTAATGAATTGCAACAGTGTAAAAATTTTATTAATTTATTAATAATCAGCATTTTTGCCAAAGTAGTAAAAAAACCTGCTAGAAAAATGTATTTGTGAATGTCTGACGTAACGCTTCTTTACAAAACGGAATGAAGAATGTCTTATTCATGTCTAGCGAAAATAACCAGGAATAAATATGTTTCTCTCACAAAATAACTTTATTTTGCAAGTTCACTAATTTTCGGAATCTAGTGTAAAATGTCTATGCAATAAAAAACTACTTCTCGAATTCCATTTCTTTGAAAAGTTCATGTTAAATTAAACTAATTTTTCACTTATATTTCTATATACATATATTTAAGTTCATTTCTTTAAGCTTTTAGTAAATTAAAAAAAAAAAATAAGTACTTTTCGTTACCTCAACATAGAAAGGCCCCAACTCATTATTTTTTTTTTAATCGAGTTTTTTATATATTTCGATAGAGCAAGGAAGATCTAATGTATCGAAAGATGCAAAAATCTCTGTTGCGGTATAATAATGATTTAAGGCCTTTCTAAGTTAAGGCAACTTTTTGTATTTAGTTTTGGTTAAAATTTTAATGCATTTGTTAAACTTATCCCTTGTAAATGGTAGGCAAATTTGAGTTTAAGAAGTAAATTGGCTGTCGAATGATGAAATATCAAGAATTGAGCTGCCATCCTTTGACATTTATTTAGTAAAAAGTTGGGAAATTTAACCATGGAACACTACACTCTTGAACAAAAAATTTTAATTGTGAAAATTTACTATCAAAATGGTTGAAAGAAAACAACACATTTTTCAGCAAAATCATCTTTAGTGATGAGGTCCATTTTCAATTAGGATTAGGCGGTTATGTAAACAAATAAAGTTTTCGCATATGGGGATCACAAAATCCGCAAACAGTCGGCGAAAATCACATCCAAAGAAAGTTCTCGTATGGTGCGGTCGGTTTGTGATCAGGTGGCATCGTCGGCCTATATTTTTTTGAAAATTACCAAGGAAACGCCTTCACTGTGAATTTTTTGCGCTACCAAACCATGATAACTGATTTTTTTGTGGACCCAATTTGGTTTCAGCAAGACAGCGCCACAAGCCACGCAGCTGGCCAAATAATTCAGCTATTGCAAGGGAAACTTCCCAGTCTCGTAATTTCTCAATTTGGCAATATCAATTCGCCGCCTCTTTCTTGGTGCTTTAACGCCGCTGGGTGTTCGTGAACAAACCACAAACAACTGACGCTCTGAAAGATGAAATTCGGCGCTGCATTGTTGATGAGATAAGCGAAGGGGTGCCACTGTGGCTGAGTGGTAGCGATGCTAGCCTCTCAGTTCAGAGGTCGTGGGTTCGATTCCCTCCATAGACCCTGGGTGTTTTCTGCAGACAAGCTAATCGCTTCGCGGGCTGTGTTAGTTAAAAATAAAAATTGTAATAAAAGCTTTGTTGCAAAATGTGTTTGACAATTTTGTGAAAAGAACGAACGGCTGCCGACATGCTAGAGGTGTACATTTGCCCAACATCATATCAAAAAATAATAATTTGGAAAAAGTGTGTTTTTAAGCCAATTTACTTCCTAACCTTAAATTTGTCCACCCTTTATTTAGAATTTCTATACAAATCAAATTGCAATTATTCTAATAGACAAATTCATTAAAAAAAATTATCATCCCTTAATGTTTTGTCGAATAATTATCTAATATAAAAATGTTTTAAATTTTTTTAGTCATTATATTAATTTTCAATAAATGTATGTAGAGAAAAACCATTTCTCGTACTGCATTTTATTTAAAATTTATGTTAAAAAGCTGATGTGATATGCAAATACTCTCTGCCCTGGTAGATGGACATGGGTGTTGATGAAGTGCTTGGTGACAGAGAAAAATGCAGCATTTCTCTCCGCCAAAGTCTAGTTTAACCTTTCTGGTCTTCTTTAAGAAATCACATCAGTGATTTGTTGTTTGTTTTTTGTACACAAACTATTTATAAAAAAAGTTCTTTTTACTCTGTTCACTCTCCACAAAATTTTCAAAAAACCACTTCAAGTATAATTTGTATATAAAATTATGAAATTGTTATTTTTTTATCTTACCTGAGACCAATGTAGTAAGATACAAACATAAAACAATTATAGCTGCCCCAATGAAGAGAGGGTTAATAAAATATTTTATTCTATAATAAGAATTAAAAATACTGAACTTGACCCCAATCAACAAATTACTGCTGATTAAAATTTATTATAATTTAACTAGATAATAAATATGTATCTTAATAAGTATTTATAGCAAAAGCAAGTTGTAACTGCAAAAACTTGATAAAAATTGTGCTGCTTTAAAAAATACAAATAATTAAAGCTTATCTAATACGACATAAGCTTTTAAATTTATTAAAAAAAAATTAAAATACCTTAAAGTCATAAATACCCTTTTTATCCTTTTTATACTACTATACTCACCATAGTGCTCTTCCTTATCTTTCAATTCATTAATTAAACTGATAATTGTAGTTATTTTCTATGCTCATCATGAATGCATGATGTCTTGTTACTTTTTGAGCACATTAAACGAGCCAACAGTTTGTTAAACGAAAATTGTTTTTAAATCCTCTTTACCTTTACAGACAATCGAACAGTCACCCCCAAAATTAACTAGACACTCAAACACACAGACACACACATAAATGCATACGTACATACATACATACATAGATATTTACATTTAAAACAGGAAACCACCCTTGCGTGTAAGAAATTTAGAAATAACCACCCTACGACTGCGACTATTACTATTCCATTTTGAAGTGTTGTTTATCTTTATAAAACAAGTAAAATGTTATAAAAATATTTATAAATTCTTTCCACTAACGAGGAAACAAACAGCTTTTAGTTTATTATTAAACTATCAGCTATTTGTAAAGTCCCCAAAATGCCAACAGGATGTTTCACTAAAGTTTTTAATTTGTTAGTCAGTAGTGCAAAAGAAACCCCCCAGCTTAACACCTTTTAGAATAGACACGAGTGAGTGCACATAAATATAGAAAATAGTTTTGAAACTTTAGCGTTACAAGCACGTAGTCTGCTTATGTATTAAAAGCAGATATTAGCCGAAAATCTTGAATACAAACTAACAAGGAAAAAGGAAAACAATATATTTACATATGCACGTATTATATCTATAAATGTATTTATAGCTTGTTATTCTATTGTAGTCGCGGCTATTAAATTTGTCACAGCACGCACGTTGTTAAAAATTAAATAGAAATAAAAAAAACGTGATGTTGGCCATTAAAATATAATCAATTTTAAGTTTTCTAAGCAACCTAATTGCCGGTAAATGCAAATAGACTGCTAAAAACAACTCTATTTTAATCAACAGAGTTCTTTAAAAGATTTTGACAGAATAATAATTTTTTTGGTCGTTTTTACATGATACCGCAATCGTATAAACGGAGTGGCATTATTTTCCTTGAAATTCACAATAGTTTTTAACTTCCATAACACTTTGAATAGTATATAAAACATATTCACAATAGATACAGAACTGGTAAATAAATTTAAAAATATAAGAAATTCACAATAGTTTTTAACTTCCACAACACTTTGAATAGTATATCAAAAACATTCATAATAGATATAGAACTGGCAAATAAATTTTGAAAAATATAAGAATTTTGCATTTTTCGATACGTTAGATGTTCTTCTATCGAAATATACAAAAACAAAATCGATTTAAAAAAAAATAATGAGTTAGGGCCTTTCTATATTAAGGGAACGATTTGTAAGCAAATGGGCTTTGCTATAAAAATTTGGTGAGAAATGTTTAAGGAAATGTTATACAAATACACCTTCACTTGAACTTGGCTGTCTACTCACCCCCACCCTCAGCTTTTTCTACTCACATTCACCTGAACAACCATCCAGACGGTATTAATTTCTATTAAAAAAAATAACTATTTTCTGCTCTAATATTCATTTATTAGAGGCGAGTCATCACACCCCCCAATTAGTAAATAGTGGTGGATATTGCAACAACTAATATATTTAAGGGTGTAAAATAAAGTGACTCAAGTTACATGAATGACAGCTGTTCAAAGGTGTTTTGCTCGTGAGTCACACGAAATTTTTTAATTTATTTAGGAATTTCTATTCTTTTCCTAATACATATAGATAAAAGCAAACAAAAACTAATTATTAATAAAAAAAAACTTGGCAAAACTTTAATTAAAATTAGCCCGATTTCAAAAATTTTTTTTAGTTTTAACATTTTCCTAACGAATTGATTTGCTTTAGTTTTGCCACAAAAACGTTTAAAGAATTAAACGAATAAAATGATTTAAAACATATTATCAAACAGACATGATATAAAATTATACGAATAAAAATTATGAGATGAAAGTTAATAATTTTGAAAAGTTATTTCAATAAAAATGCAATAAATAAAAAATATTCCAAAAAAAAAATATTCGAATTTTTTTAATAAAACTCACTCGAACAAAACTATTTAAAGTATTATTCCTTCAAGTGAAAATTATTCTAAATTTGCAGAAAACTATTTCTTCTTAAGCAACAACAACTAGAAAAAATTATTCGAATAAAACAAAAAAAAATAAACGAAATCTTATACAAATAACAATTATTCAAATAAAAATTAGAATATATTTCTTATCAACATATCGAGCCATAACCGCTAAAATAGCTTAAGCGACACATTTTTTGGATTTGGTTTTTTTTTGACGAAAATCGACTATTGACGATCGCAAATAATCGATTTTGGTCAAAAAATGAGGTTCGAAAATTATATCGCTTAGGCTATTTTGGCGGTTATGGCACGATATTTATATAAATTATTCGATTAAAAATTATTCGATTAAAATTTTTTCGAATAAAAAATATTCGATTAAGAGCTATACGAAAGAATTTTTTAAATTAAAAACTACTCGAACAAAATTAAACCAAGAAATATTTGTTAAAGGTATAATTTTTTTAATTTTTGGGTAAAATGTTCAACAGAAATTATTCGTAATTCGCGAAACACTATTTCTTCTTAAGCAAAAAAAAATTATTCGAATTATCTTAATAAAAAAAAAAAAAAATTATTTAAGAAAGTTTACTCGAATAAAAAAACTTTCCAATAAAATTTATTTTAAATTTTAATCGGGCTTAAGTTTAGTAATTTCAATACTTATTGAATGAAATATTTTTATTAATTAATGTGAGTTTCTAAAGAAGAGAAGACAAATTAAACTAGACTTTATTAGCTGGGGGAAATACCGATATTTTTCTGTGCAGCCACGCACTTCATCAGCACCCATGTCTGTCTATCTACTGGGGTAGAGATTATTATTAACATCAGCTAACATCAGCTTTCATTTAAAATTTACGTTAAAATTTTAAATGAAATGGAATATGAGAAATGATTTTAGTATACAATTATTGATTTACCTTTGGTAAATACATTTGTAAGCATCACTATTCATTTTCCGTTTTTCCATTTTCTATTTAGGTTAGCACGAAGTTATATCACTCTACCTAAGACAGAAAATAATGCAGTGATAATTTTGAAAGAAAAGCTTTAGAAAGCCTTAGAGTCATGTTTCCATGTAAGCCGTCGATCAAGGTGTATACCAAGATATTACACTTGTGAATGGTTGAGGAACTACTCTCTCTCTCTCTCTCTCTCTCTCTTCACAGGGTTAATGTTACCTGAACACACGTTTGTTCGTTCACTTTTATTCTCCATAATTGCATCCATAGTTCAATAGGATACTATTAATAATATTACACTTGTATGTATTACGAATATTTTTTTTTTTAGTTTGTCTATATAAGAAAGACTCCTGGGAGACATGTATTATGTATTACGAATATTTTTTTTTTTTTGAGTATATAAGAAAGACTTTGCTGGGAAATCTGTTCATTATGAAGTTGAAACAATGAATCAATATAAATAGACTGCCAAGTCACTCTGGAACAAGTCTCGTAACTATACTTAGATATTAACCTAAGCTTAACTGGTACGTATTTATACTTTTGAAATATGAGTGCCCCTATGATCGGGTAGGTGGTAGTGTGCAAGCCTGACATTCCGTAGATTGATAGTTCGAATATAAAAATTTGTTTACTGAAAAATAAAAATAATAAAAAAAAGTTCAAGTTTGCATTGTTACAGTTACATAAATGTCGGAATGAAATTTATATATAAATTATATTCTACACGGAATACTCGTAGGTAGGTCCCTATAAGATAGTTAAGTGATAAGTCACAAGGTGCATACAAAGTATCAATTAACCCCATCCTAACTAGGCCATTCCCATGGAAAAGTGACTGGTCCACTTCATAGGAAGTGTTAGAACTCGGACTGGTCCCTATCACTGGGGGATCGGTCACGTGGTTAGTCTTGTGTCAGTTCCATTTCTTGCAGGGTTATTTTAAATAAAAATCATTCGAACAAAAAGTGTTCGAATAAAAATTATTCAAATAATTTTTTTTTATAATTATTATTCTGAGAATATAGAGTAAAAAATAAACGATACATATTAAATTTAATTGAACTAGAATGAATTTTAATCAGAAATAAATAATATTAAATTATTCGAATAATTCTTATTGGATGAAAGTTATAGGGAATACTGCTGCAACTAATAGAAATTATTCCAAAAAAATATTCGAATGAAATTTTTTATAAATAAAATTACTGGAATAAAATTATTTAAAGGATTATTGTTTAGAAGAAGAATAAGTTTTTAAATTTTTGTGTACCAGCAGAACTATTAGAACAAAATATTAAAAAAGAAATTATTGGAAATTTGTGGAAAACTATTTTTTCTTAAACAAAAAAAAAATAATCATAAGAAAAACATAATAGAATTAAGATAATTCGAATAGAAAAAATTAAAAAAAAAACTTATTCGAATAAAATTTAATCGAACAAAATATATTCGAATAAAATTTTTTCAAATAATTTTTTTTAAAAGCTACAACTTATTATTCATTCAATAAAAAATTTAAGAAATTATTATTCGGCATATTGTCAGAAGTTTATTTTAAATATTGAAAAAAAATTAAAAAAAAATTTTTTTTTTAAACTTCTTTAACAAAATTATTCCCAGAAATATACTTTTCAGAAAAATTTTTTTAATTTTTGGATACCGGAAATATTAGGATAAAATATTCGATTAGAAGTTATTAAAAATTTACTAAAAATTTAATTTTCTTAAACAAAAATAACTAAAAATACATACATATTTAAATTAAGATATTTCAAATAAAACAAAACAAATCTAAAAAAAAACTTAATCGAATAAAAAATTTTCGTTTAAATTAATCGAATAAAAATTTTTCACTTAAATTTTTTTTAATTAAAAATATCAGAACGGTTTTTTTTAATGTACTAAAAGTATTTTAGAATAAATTATACAAGTAGAAATTATTTGAAATATGCGAAAAACTGTAGTGAGATTATTCGAATAATTATTTTTAAAATTACTAGATATTGTTAAATAAAATTGTTCACAAGTTCCCAAACTGATTTTATTGGAAATAGTTATATAAAAATGTTATTGAAAATACAGCTAAGGTTATTCTACTAAAATCGAGTAAAAATTATTCGAATAAAATTATACAAATGTACAAAAAATTATTCTAAAAATTGTTTTGTTTTTTTTTTTTTAATAAAAATTATTTAACGTGGTTAAATGGGAGAGCTTTCACTTTACAAATTTTCTTTAAATGAATTTTTGTTATAAATTCATAAATTTGAAATTTAAAATTTTGTTGTCCTTCCATTTTTCTTTCCTTCTTTAATTAATACAAATACATAATTTATGACTTGGAATAATGTTCATAATCACTCGTTGACTTAAATAATATTTAATGTTTTCGTTAAGCAAGAAAATTTATTGTAATAATAACAATAATAAATTAACATTATTAATATTAATTTTATTATTATTGCTGTCATTTTAAATGCTCAATTGTGTTAAATTGGAAAAGAAGAGAAAAAGGAAATAAAAAATAAATAAATAAATTACAAACTTAAGTGAAAATATTATTACAATGGCAGTGAGAAATTTATTGCAAAGTATTTAAAATAAAAATTTACTTAAATTTAGGATGACAAGGATTCATATTTTTTTTACAACAAATAGCAATAGTTATATATTTTTCAAGGCACAAATGAGTATACATACATATTTACTTAAATGACTGTCAAACTTCAACTTTAAGCTCCTTTTGAATGAAGAAAGGAGGAAATTGCAAGGAAAAGAAACTTGTTAAGTCGATAATATTTTCTCTTATCTTTTTATCCTACTGAAAGTAAAAATGTGTGAAAATGAAGTCACTATGAAAAGCACATGTCAAAATTTTTTTAAATACATATTTAAGTAAATATTTAAATACTCGTACGGAGTTAAGTTTCTTTGAATGCAAGGAAAGGAAAGGGATAAGTATAATAAATAACGACAACACGAAAAACAGTATTTAAATAATGATTGCGGGATATTGAGATTATTATTTTTATTATTCGAATAAAATTAAGTGAATTTTTGAAATTAATCGAATAATTATTATTGTAATAAAACTTATTAGAATAAAAATTTAATAACAAAACTAAATCACATATGTAAGTCAATAAAATTTTTCTATGCATTAGTGTCTTATAGTAATATTAGGACTTTGATTAGTCGAATAAAAATTTACTAAAAATAAAAAGAATAATTCTTAAGTTTAAGGAAATGTATTGTATAAAATTTGGAATAATAATTGTTAAAGTATGAAAAAAATATTTTTCGAATAATTTTTTTCTACTGAATGTTATACGAATGAAAATTTATTCGAATAAGATATAAAATTTTTAAAATAACATATTACATACAAAATGAATTTATGTTTTCTGCTTCTTAGTCCATTTTTATTATCACTATGTATTTAATTAATCGAATAAAACTTAATACTTGAAAATTTTGTTCTCGTCTAAAATTATTCGAATAATTTGTATATGTAGGAAATTTTTGCAAGAATTTTTGATGGTTATGTGAAAGAATTACTAGAAAAAACTTATCTGAAAATTTGATCGAATAAACATTATTCGAATAAAATTTTGAAATTAATCCCCTTTATTGTGGTTGGCGTAATTCGACTTCCACTACGATATTTAGTAATAGATTAAAGAACATTACAACATTTTTTCTTTAATCTAGGACCAAAATGTCGCAGTCGAAATCGAAATACGACAACCACGGATAAGACACAACATAATGGTCCTAATTGCGAGTGTCGTATTTCCATTTCGACAAGAATTAAGGACAAGAATTTTGCAATGTTTTTTTAGTATAGTACAACATTGTCATAGTCGAAGTCGAAATGCGGCACTCGTAATTAGGCCCAATATATAATTAAAAATTGTCTGCACCTTACGCATTCTTATAGTCATCACCAGGGAAACCGCAAATATGCAATTGCATGTTTTTTCTTGTGCGACGTATTCATGCGGGGACAAGATATTTATCCGTTTCAGAACTTTTTATTAATTTTGGTATCGATTTGTTAGTGCATATTTTTGCATATTTTGCCCTTTAAAGCATATTTTTGCATATTTTACCCTTTAAAGCATGTTTTTGCATTTATCACTCTAACACGCATATTTTTTTAGCATATTTTCTAATTTTTAGAGCATAGTTTACGCTTTTAGGGCATATTTTGAAATTAAATAAATAAAATAAAATAAATAAAAATTTTTATTTTAATTTGCTTACAAGCTTAAGTGTTGCACAACATTTTTATTTTTCGCCATCTAAGTCTCATTTTTAATGTTCCATGTAGTGTATAAATTTTCGTAGTTATTACGGACGTTAGTTTCAATAAAAAATTCGATTTTTCTATTTGTGACGGACTCTACCCCGAGTAGACGTTGAAGGAACATTGTCAATATATAAAAGTTTATTTAGATGTGGCATATAACGATTTTATTTGAAAATCTATATTGACCTAGATTGTTGTTTATTGCAATACATATTATACATACAAATCTTGTCTTATTTATCGAAAATATAGTTCCAAAGTTTTAATTCTGATATCGTGATCTCTTTTAAACTTGAAGTTAAATTTTTACGAGATTATCAAAAAAAAAAAAATAATAATTTGTATTACTTGCTTTAGTCAAAATATATATGGCAATTTTGTTTCAATTCGGCAGTTATTCTTTGTTAATTTTTTATTATTTGCTTTTTTTATATGCAAATGTTGTTGAATTTTTTAATTTAAAATATATTTTCATTTAAAATAAACCAATTTATTTTATTTTAAGAGCATATTTTTTGAGTTTTTTCTGCATATTTTCAAGTTTTTAGTGCATATTGAATGCGCATAAAACACTTTTTTTAGAGCATATTGCTGGTTTCCCTGGTCATCACTATGTATTTAGTTAATCGAATAAAAATACTTGCATATTTTTTCTCATCTAAAATTACTCGAATAAATTGTATGCAATAATTTTTGATAGCTGTTTGAAAAAAAAAATACTAGAAAAAAATTATTCGAATAAAATTTTTTCGAATAAAATTTATTCGAATAATATTTTTTGAAAATATGTAACTCGAAGTTACTGGAATATTTCTAATACGATTCAAATTATTGAAATACTTTATTCATTTAATTTGAATAATAAATTAAAGTTTATTCGAATAAAATTTTTCGAATAAAAATTTCCTCATGCAAAATTATCCTGAAAACTAATTTTTTAAGTTAAGCTACTCACAAAAATAACCGTTTAAAAATTATTTACTTTATTTTTATATAAATTGCTTTATTCGAATAATTCATATGTCGAGCTATAACTGCCAAAATAGGTTAAGCGACACATTTTTTTACTTCCTTTTTGGACCAAAATCGACTCCTTACGACCGCAAATAATCGATTTTGATTAAAAGAATTTAGCTAGAAAATGATGGCGCTAAAGTTTTTTTTCTGCTGTTATGGCTCGATATACATACATACAGACATATCACTACCTTAATATAAAAAGGCCCCAGCTCATTATTTTTCGGAAATCGAAATTTTTGGTTATTTCGATAGAAGAACATCTAATGTATCCAAAAATGCAATAAATTCGATTTCAAAAAAATAATGAACTAGGGCCTTTCTATATTAAGGTAACGATATGTATGTACATATTCAGGGCTATCATGAACAAAATTCCGCGTAAAAATTCTCCCTTTTCCAATTAGAATTTTTCGTTTTCCCTATTATTTGCTTTTAGTTGGAATTTTTCCCTGGGAAAAATTTCACGTGGAATTTTATTCATGACAGCCCTGATTATTAAATTTTTTGGCAAATGCCAAAATTGAAAATATTATTTAATTTATTCGAATTTTTATAATTTTTATTTGCTTATTTATCTATTTATTTTATTTAGCGTAAGGCCGAAATGAATCCTTAACGTCTGAAGTATTTTTGACATTAATAATAAAATAAAATGATCCAGTCTCGTTCAACACAGAAAATCGCTCATAAGCCTCTATACTAAATTACGAGGTATATCTCAAAAATATATATAAATTAAAAAAAAATATTTGGCTAATCGAAAAAAAAGACAAACTTTTTACTTTAAAGCTTTAAGTGCAGCGATGCCAACTTGATGCTTTTGGCATTAGTTTTAGAGCTTTTTGAAGACTCAAAACGACGAATTTTGAACGTTAGTGCCAAACTAAGAAAAAGCACTAAGTAGTGCTTAAAATTACTTTAATAAAAACTTGGTGTATTTATTTTTTCAATGTAAAACACACTTTTTTCGTCCGTTATATTTCATTAAATATACTATTGCCGTCCTTGGATATCAAAATTACACTTTTTAGTGTTATCAAGGCGAATTGATACAAGGTGGTCTTAATTTGCAACCCTGCATATTCGCCTTGCATATTTGTTAGTGTAAAATTTCCTGCTGTCAGAATATTTCCCAACGTTTTGGTTGATTTGACAGCAGAGAAGTTATGTCAGCTGGTGAATTAAGATCACCTTATGTGAATTCACCTTGAGTGTTATTTTTAAATTTTGATGTGCTTTTAGAGCCAAAACAGTTGGCATCACTGTTTAAGTGTACTCGCTTTGTATGCTTATAGTGTAAAATTTCGTGCTGTTATAAAATTTCTCAAAATTTTTCTTTAATTTGGCACAAAAGAAATTAACAGCTAATCACCATATGGTGAATCGAGATCACCTGGCGTCAATTCGCCTTGGTATTAAGTTTTAGATTTTATTAAGGAATTCGGAATTCAAAGAGAGCCTTGAGCTAAAGAATATCACTTAAAAATTACGTATGCCAGAAATATATTTTATATGTATGTATGTATGTCTATAATTTTCAATTATATTTATAATTTATTCTGGAACTGTTCTCGTATGCATGAAAAAAGTGAATGTATGAAGAAAACATATTATGGAAAACCCATATGCCCACATACACATTTGTGGGGTTTGTCGTGTGTGCGTGCATAAGTCCCCAGAGACTCAAGTCGTTTAAATGTACTTATATGTGTGTGTATGTGTGTGTGTCTTTGTAATGTCATTGTATTGGCTGTTGTTATTTTTTTTAATGTTGCCCTCTGGAGGTGATTAACCTTACTTGTTTACATTCTTTGTTTTTATTGCTTTTGTTTTGATTATTGTTGCCATGATTTTCTATAGTTTTTCTTTTACTAGTACTATGTATGCAATTTTTTTATATATTTTCAATTTCTTTCTTTCTACTGTTTTTGTATTTGTTGAAAAGAATGTTTCTATTCCGTTTTTAGTTTTTTTTTTTTCGTTAAACAATGTGACTTATAAAAACGTTAGAAAAGTTTATAAAAGAAAATATGTAGTCTGTAGTTAAGTCAGCACAGAGTGCCGACGCCAGTAGCTTTAAGCTGTAGAATTAAAATGAAAAGGAATGCAGTACTAACTTAATTGAAATATGTGGGTTATTTACAGATTTTGGATTTAGACTTAAGAGAAACCTTGTAAGGTTTGCCTTAAATATTTGGCATACTTTTAACAAAATTTAGTGTTAGCTTTAATTTAAAAAAAAGATATATATTTACATATAAAATTTGAAAGCTTTAAAGAAAATAGAATTTATTTGTGTAACAGACTTGTTCTTATTTTTTTTTGTATTGTTGGATTTTGCTTTTCCTTTTTCCCCTGTGCGCCTCTTTAATCCAAAATGCAATAAATTCTCAATATATTTGCTGCGTTAGCTTTAATTCTTTTGAAATATTTATTCTCATAATGTTTAAAATTGTGCCATAAAATGCGGCCTTAAATAAAAAACTTTGCCCATAATTTCATTTCAGTTGCTCTAGCAAATAATTCTAAATTTCCATTAAATTTTAAGTTTAATTGTCTGTAAATAAAAGAACATCAAACTGAGTAACATTAAAAATAAAATAAAATGATATTTTGGTTTGAAAATTTTTTTTATACGTACATATACATATATATACGAGTATAAAATAACTGCTACAGTAGTAAACCAATAGATATTTGAAGCTTTTATAGCCAGCAGCCTTTTTCACTTCTCTTACAATGTAAATTGTTAAAATTATTTTTTAATACACCAAAACTTTGATGTCTTCAGAGATCTGTGACAGTAAATTATGGGGCATTTTTTTGTAAAGTATTTTAAGCCATTATATCATTATATCTCCTCTAAAGGTATTTATTTGGCCCGTTTCTATGAAAAGTACATACGTGGAGCAGTTAAAGGATTAAAATGTTTTACAGAAATGGTTTCGAGTTTTTCGTTGAGTTTTACAATAGCCGCCGCTGACTTTCAAAGTTACTTTATGCGGCCGCCGATGCATGCGGCCAGCCTCGACTCAAAATTTTAGCCGGATAGCTTAAAAATGGCAAAATATTTTGCTATAAAATGTATTATACATGCACTTGTACTTTTTAGCATTGATATTTTTTTTTTTATTGAAAAATTATAATATACTAGCTTAATCCGGTGCTTCGCTACTCCTCCTCTCCCCACAAAAAAATAAATATATATATATATGTATATGGCATTGGTGGTGCAATATGAAAATTGGATTTTGCCACGCCCCTCCGCCCGCAGACCAAAAATCAAAAATCAGACTTCACAGTGTCACCCCCTGAATATTCTGAATATTCCCTGAAAATTTCAACAAAATCGGCCCAGCCTTTTTGGAGTCCATACGTTAATGAGCCGGCTATGAGCCGCCGCCTTGTATTTTTTTTTTCTAAGCCGCCGCCGACTTTTTAAGACGGCTTGTTTCTCTGAAACACATACTATACCTAAAATGCAAATGTGAACAGGTTCGAAATTAACCCTAATACGCATTTCAAGTTTTGACCAATTTTTTGTTATTTGAGCTTAATTTCGATTTAATTTGCTGTTATCAGAGACTTACGTATACTACAATTTTCTAACAAATAGTTTTGTAGACCATTTTGACCTGTTATAACACCATTTAATGGTGTTTTTTTTCTCTATTTTTCCAGAGGGGCAAAAAATACCCATACGGGGAACAGTTATAGGGTTAAAATTTTCCATAAAAATTGTTCTGGTAGGATTTTATTGTAAACTGACAAATTTATCTAACACCTAAAATCAAAATGAGTACATACAGCTCGAAATTAACCCTAAAATATTTTACAACTTTTGAGCAATTTCTGGCGTTTAAGTTCAACTTCAAGTTTTGTTGTTGTCAGTTATAATACATTTTATTATAAATATTTCTGTAGACAATTTTAATCCTCTATAATACCATTTAAGAGTATAGTTTTCTAACAAAAGGGACTAAAAAGACCCATAAGAAGAAGATTTATAGGGTTAAAATGTGTTACAAAAAAAAATCGTAGGATTCTGCATAAAACTAGCAAAAAAATCCTAGACCTAAACCTTCATGTGAGAGTATGTATGAAATTAACCCTTAAACGCACTTCAACTGTATACCAATCTTTGGCGTTCAAGTTTAATTTCATGCTTTGCTGATATCAGAAACTTATACTACAATTTTATAACAAATATTTTTGTAAAACATTTTAACCCGCTATAACACCATTGAAGTATAATAGCTTTCCGCCCCCTTTTAGCGAAAGGTACAAAAAATCCCCTTTTCGTAGAATTTAGAAACTTGTAAGAATTTTACATTAAACTGATATCAAAGTTGTAATAAAATTTTATAACAAATATATTTGTGCAACAATTCATCTCGTTCTAACCCCGCTATAGATTAAATTTTTGCCCCTTTTTTTCACTATGGGGCAAGAAAGACCCATACGGGGAACAGTTACAGGTTTAAAATGTTCCACAAGTATATTTTTCGTATGATTCTGCATAAAACTGCCAAAGAAATTCTAGACGTAAAATACATGTAATTAATATGTATGAAATTAACCCTTAAACGCATTTCAACTTTTGACTCATTTCTGGAGCTTAAGTTTAATTTCGTGTCTTGTTGGGGTCAGAGACTTATGGTAAAATTGTATGACAAAATTTTTGTAGTTTAAAATCGATTAAAACATTATTTAAGAGTACTTTTTTGCTTTCATTTGCGAGGGGGACATAAAAGACCCACACATACATGGCAGCACATGTTTTAGTTGGCTAAAGTCTATTAGTATTATGTAATTTAATTCGAATAAGAATATTTACGAATTTTTACTAATTGAATTATTTACTACGACCGGCGAAAATTTATTTAAAATTTACCTACATATAAAACTTGGCATCACTTGATTTTACCGGTTCATTAACATAAACAACAACTCGTCGGTTGGTTTCTGGTTTGCGGCACAGCATATTCAAAATACATTATGTCTGCAGCAAACCAGATACCAACCGACGAACTGTGTATCATGTAATTGCGATTCGAAAAGTTTTGTTTATCGAATCGAGTTACATAATAAATAACACCCCAGGGCCCTTAAGAACTCGTTTTCCAGTTCAAACAGAGTGACCCTAGCGGGTGTAAGTAACTATTAACTTAAATAACAAATAATTTATTTGTATTTACTGAAGAACAAAGCCAATGAAATATTCATTTTGTTCCCATAGAATTATTTAAATTGCTTGCCATTATTAATAATGTACAATAGTTCAACATGTGGCAGGAACAATGACCACTGTACACACACACACACACACACACACACATGCTAGAAATTTTATGAAAACCAATAACAAAATTTTAATTCCAATGAAATTTTGTTATATCTACTATCAAATAATTCTAAAGAGTTAAATAATTTTCAATTTAATTGAATTTTTCCCATGAATATTATTTTACGATTATAAATCTGGTAATAATTTGAAATATGAAAACGTTTTAATTTTCTGGCTGTCAAGGGCTGCTTGCTTGTCTCCATGCCTGCCAGCGCAATCATTTTATCAATCAATTTTTCTTTAGATGATTTGAAAAATTGAAATTTGTATAAATTTGTATATCAAAATGTACTTGATTACTTTCATGCTCACAGATGTACCAACTTAATTACAAAAATCAAACAAATGCTTGTGATCGTTTTGCATGTATTGCTGTTGCTAATTAATTGCTGTAGCAAATTATTTTCTTTTTTCTGAGAAATATTCAAAATGAATTTTTTTTTCCAATAATGGGCAGCGTTTTTATGGCTGATGCCGGTGTAGTTCTTTGTGAAAGCGAGGAATAGATTCAATTTATGTCAGAATAGAGAGAGGCAATAGCCAGAAGATATAAATCAGATCACTTTATGCTGTAAAAAATCGGTTTAGTGGTCTTGTTGAAAAGTTCAAATGTGTCGACGGAATTGTGGCACGTGCCCAAAAGTAACAGGGTAACGTTGAAAATCTATTATCTGAATATATCGTCGCTGTTTTAACTAACTGACCTAACTGACATCATTTTGAAAAATGAGTTAAGTCCACTATTAGACTTTATGAGTCATAATAGACCTTGTGCGCAATTTTTATGACTGTAAACATTACTGTCGAGCCTATAACAGTAAACAGTAAAAATATTTCAGACGTTTCCATAAGAATACATGTAGAAAACAATCATAAAAGCTCATCTCCTGTAAAATTTACAAAATGTCAGTTAGGTCAGTTTATTTAAAACAGCGACGATATGTATGTTGATTTATGTTTAAAAGTACGAGGGCGGTGCCAACAACAAATTTATTTACTATAAAAGGATGACATAGGGCGAGCACAACCATCTATGAATTGAAATCGGAATTGTGCGACAAAGTGATTTCAAGCTTCCAAGGTCGTGCGATTTAACACCTCTCGATTATTTCCTGTGGGGCTAGGCAAAGTCAAAAATTGGACTTCTAGAATAGGCTTTATCAAGAACAGCCGCGGTCATCAGATGCCTGAAACATTTCCAAATACGAGTATTAATGCCATGTACTCATCTTTTGAATTAAATAATTTGTGGATTAAAATTTATTAATTTAATTATTATTTTTCGAACTGTATTTGTTTCTATATTCTTATGAATTGAATAGGCTAAAGTTCGTAACGCTTTTTAAGCCAAATTACATGTGATAATTATTAATGAACAAATAACATCAAAGTTAGTTGTAAATATTCTGACAACAACACATAGTTGAACGGAACAGCCAGCCGTTTTCGAAGGCCACTAAACCTTCCTCATCAGCGTTCTTCTGTGTTTTGGTCCACTGTGTGTGGTGTCAGTTGATGTAGATGTCTGCCTTATATACGTAACTTTATTGCAAATGGAATATGTGAATTGGTTTGATTCATTGCATTTCAATTTGCTAATGTGTTTCGTAATGTATACGCAAGTTACCATCTTCTATATATATTACCATCTTCTATATATATTACAACAGTCTTACCATTGTCGTTTTTGTTCCTTACTAACTATACACATGTTTGTTAATTTGCTTATTTTTGTTCTACTTAAGACAAACTTTTTTGGTTTGTTACTATTAAGTATATTTTTATTTTTGATTTTTGCCACAAGCCAATGACTATTAATTAGTTAATTTAATTATTATTTTTCGAACTGTATTTGTTTCTATATTCTTATGAATTGAATAGGCTAAAGTTCGTAACGCTTTTTAAGCCAAATTACATGTGATAATTATTAATGAACAAATAACATCAAAGTTAGTTGTAAATATTCTGACAACAACACATAGTTGAACGGAACAGCCAGCCGTTTTCGAAGGCCACTAAACCTTCCTCATCAGCGTTCTTCTGTGTTTTGGTCCACTGTGTGTGGTGTCAGTTGATGTAGATGTCTGCCTTATATACGTAACTTTATTGCAAATGGAATATGTGAATTGGTTTGATTCATTGCATTTCAATTTGCTAATGTGTTTCGTAATGTATACGCAAGTTACCATCTATATATATATACCATCTTCTATATATATTACCATCTTCTATATATATTACAACAGTCTTACCATTGTCGTTTTTGTTCCTTACTAACTATACACATGTTTGTTAATTTGCTTATTTTTGTTCTACTTAAGACAAACTTTTTTGGTTTGTTACTATTAAGTATATTTTTATTTTTGATTTTTGCCACAAGCCAATGACTATTAATTAGTTAATTTAATTATTATTTTTCGAACTGTATTTGTTTCTATATTCTTATGAATTGAATAGGCTAAAGTTCGTAACGCTTTTTAAGCCAAATTACATGTGATAATTATTAATGAACAAATAACATCAAAGTTAGTTGTAAATATTCTGACAACAACACATAGTTGAACGGAACAGCCAGCCGTTTTCGAAGGCCACTAAACCTTCCTCATCAGCGTTCTTCTGTGTTTTGGTCCACTGTGTGTGGTGTCAGTTGATGTAGATGTCTGCCTTATATACGTAACTTTATTGCAAATGGAATATGTGAATTGGTTTGATTCATTGCATTTCAATTTGCTAATGTGTTTCGTAATGTATACGCAAGTTACCATCTATATATATATACCATCTTCTATATATATTACCATCTTCTATATATATTACAACAGTCTTACCATTGTCGTTTTTGTTCCTTACTAACTATACACAAATACAGTTCGAAAAATAATAATTAAATTAACTAATTAATAGTCATTGGCTTGTGGCAAAAATCAAAAATAAAAATATACTTAATAGTAACAAACCAAAAAAGTTTGTCTTAAGTAGAACAAAAATAAGCAAATTAACAAACATGTGTATAGTTAGTAAGGAACAAAAACGACAATGGTAAGACTGTTGTAATATATATAGAAGATGGTAATATATATAGAAGATGGTATATATATATAGATGGTAACTTGCGTATACATTACGAAACACATTAGCAAATTGAAATGCAATGAATCAAACCAATTCACATATTCCATTTGCAATAAAGTTACGTATATAAGGCAGACATCTACATCAACTGACACCACACACAGTGGACCAAAACACAGAAGAACGCTGATGAGGAAGGTTTAGTGGCCTTCGAAAACGGCTGGCTGTTCCGTTCAACTATGTGTTGTTGTCAGAATATTTACAACTAACTTTGATGTTATTTGTTCATTAATAATTATCACATGTAATTTGGCTTAAAAAGCGTTACGAACTTTAGCCTATTCAATTCATAAGAATATAAAATTTATTTTGTTGTGTTATTTTTTTTTAAATCAAAGTTCTATCGGGTTTAAAGGACCGATATATGATTATTTAGAAGAAAGTTCAGCGGCGGGTGCCGACAGATAAATCCATGGGCGGCTAGTGTATGTCGGCTAGAAGTCTTCTAGTGCCAAGAAAACCTCTTAAGCTTAAATTAGACGTAACATAGTTGTTATCGCCACGGCCGATCAAGTATTTAGCATGTAAACGCCCTTTTATTTTATCGAATACCTGAATAGATTAACTACCAATTACCTGAGTAATACTTGTACCGAATAAATATGCATAATTATATCCTGTAAAAAACCACGAGTTCTTTTGATAAAATTTGTGAAAGCTGAACCATTCAATTGTAAATTTATTAAAAAAAAACACAAAAGGCACAAATCTTTAAAATCGTTTGTATAAAAATAATTGGATTTCTTTTATAATTCGCTGGTTTTACACTAAAAAAGTATGTAAACTTATTTTATTCATTATTATATATCTAATAACCTAAATACTTTGTAATACAGGAATTTTAACATTCAAATATAAAACTTTCCTAAACTTCACATTGTTCGTTTTGTATTTGGTGTTGCCAATTTGGTAAAAACTTAGCGATTGGTACATTCCCGTAACAATAGTCATAATAACATAGCCATAACCAAACCAAAATGGCTATGGCCATTGGGTCAGCTGTAATCAAATTCAGTGCTGCCCATAAGTTGGGCTCGAACAGCTGTTTTCTGGGGTTATGGTTATGGCACGTATGATTGAACCTTTAGCTATTATGTCTGAAGCGGACACCTACTTTTAGGCTGTTTTAAAAAAGGATGATTTAAAAAATGCCTAACCCGTAGCCGAAATTAGCCGTAGCCCCAATTTGTTGGTATTGGGTTGGCGCCTTATGGTCCAATGGGAGTTAAAGGAACTTATATTGTGTTAAAGTGTCGTTAATGTCGACAACTGGAATAAGGATGATTGCATTTTTAAAGGAACTTGATGAATTGCAATTTGTGCTAAATTGGCAACGCAACTAAAGTTCAGTTGCCATCCTTAATCGAGCCATTAGTCTCTATCTCTTTTTAAATGTATAAGAAACTTTTAATACTGCTGGCACCATAAGATTAATTTAAATACCTATAAATATCTGTTCACGTTTATTTTCCCAAATATGTAGCCCCGTCTGACCTAGACTCAGATTGTGGCATGGCCTTTTTGACCCTTTTGCTATTTCAGTTTTCAATCACATAAAAGATTAAATAAATACTTTTACAAAATCTTTTCAAAGTAAATAATCGCAAGGCCTTAGATTTTTCAAGTTTAATATAATTTTATTTTATTGGCCGACAAAAAAAAAAATAAATTGAATACAGTTTTAGGAGGTTAAGGAAAAGGTTGCAGCCAAACTACAAGTAAGAAAATGAATTGAGGCTTAAGTAATTCTTTTTTTTTTAATAAGAAAATTTCGTTAAAGAAAACTAAAATGTAGAGATAATTTTGTTTTCTTTGTTGCTTTAAATATTTTGAAAGGAAATTTCTTTTTTTTTTTTGTAAGTGCTCACATTATGTGGGGCGAGCAAGTATAAAAGAACATAAATAATTTATATGAATTTAAGTTGTTCTCTAGATATTTTATATTCTATAGCAGAATTGCAAGGACTAACCCAACTTTTATACAAACACACGTGCATATACATATATACATACATATGTACATATGTACGTATTTAAGAAATTCAAAGTTATATAAATTTATATCGCATCTATTGGAAAGAGTTTAGGGCGAACAACTTTAAGATTTTATATATAAATGCTAAGAATATTTAAAATACATTTGTACATACATATCGTTCACTTACTTCAATAGTGTTACAACTCGAAAAAAATCTAGTTTTGCAGAAAACGCGTTTAAGGTTTTCAATTTACATACAACTCAATGAAGACGTGAACAAATATTATTCTCTCATGAGGTGATAGTAAGATCTATTTGCGTTAAATTTTTACACAAATGCTTTTTTTGAGTTATGACACTATTGGAGTAAATGAGCGATATGTACATATATACATTTTTACCTATTATGTATGTACATCGGCTATATTTTTCTTTCTTTTTTTTTGGTAGACTGTGCACATTTAAATCTTGCCTTTCTATGATTTTTAAATGCTTAGCGATACTGGAAATTTCCTTAAGGAAAAAGTTTACAAACTTAAATATTTATTTAAATTTATCAACCATACTTTTCATGTTGTGAATAAAACAAATTTTAAGTTGTCAAGAGAATTTGTGAAACGAATAAATTTTTATCTACATTTATATATGTTGCACACACACATTATCTATTTTATGCAAGTAAAGAAAGGGTCTTTCATTAAGCCATTGCTATCTTTAAATTTAAATAAAATAAGGACATTCTACTGAACACTTCATCCGTTCTTGGAGATTTGACAAGACAATTCATTAGCTTCAACAATATGGATGCTATCAACTGTGAAAGCACTTGTCGGAAATGTCTATTGCAAGAGCCTTTATGTGTACGAATAGCTCTAGTTTTATTTTATGCAAATATTTCTAATTATATATATTATGTTTTTAATGCTATTTGCACACAAATCTCTCAATTTTCTTAAACATTCGCGTGTCTAAAACACTTCAGCTAGAATTTCACTAAGAATTAATACACCAGCAAGTGTGTATTTTTAATAAAATTCTCTTGAATAGATTTGATTTCGTCAAAATAATTTCATTTGTGATATGAATTGCCTATTAATTACAAATTAAATTGATTTACATAAGCAAGTGTTAAGAAAAGCTTTCAATACTCAAAAAACACAAAAATAAATATTTCAAGAGGGCTGCTAATATACGGTTTTAATACCTTAAAACCGATTATATTTGCCAAATTTACACTAAGCATTTTGTTCACAAAATTTCATGAAATGTTTTGCACAAAACACACCATAAGTACAAAAATACTCTGACTATTAATCAGCTACACATGCGTATATACAGAGATATTTTTTTTCACACATACACATAAAGCATGTTTTTAAACATTCACAATTATACCGACACATTTTCCATTCCCTTTTATATGCACAAATGTATGTATACGGTGGCGAATAATGAATAAATCATTATTATCGGGTATAAAAGACGAACATTTTTAGAGAATAGTAAACTGACACAACAACAACAACAACAATTTTAGGAAAAGGGAACACATTTTACGTGAACTTTTATTCCCGATAAGGGTAATATCCCGAGTATCATGCTTATTTTTTTTTTTTTTGGTCGATTATATATCCATAGCCTGAGTATAAAAAATTTACTTATGTATATTTTTTTTTGGAGTACTCAGTGTCATTCTCTGTAGCAAACTGCAAAAGTTTCATAAAATTTCGCGAAAAATTTCATCATGTAAATTGGGTGTTATTTGAAATAATTTCATAAAGTGACTTATTTTTGCATCAAATTTGTATTGCAGGAAATTTCTATTTAAAAGTTTAACGAATGAAAGCCTCAGAAATTTTGCAAAAATAAAAATTTTTTTCAAGGACTTTTTCTTAAACTTGTGAATGATTTTTTTTGAAAGTAAAACTGAATTTATATTATGCAATTTTACACAGAATTTGTTTTTTTGTACAAAAGTTTTATTTTTTCTTGTACGAAACTTTTCCTATTTACAAACAGGAGCAGTAGAGAAGACAGTGAAGCAGAAAAATATTTCTATAATTATTGGCAATTATTTTTATTTCATTTACCTCCTTCTCTCTCTCTGCCCTTTCTTGGACCAAATAAAACAAGTTCAATGCATTTAATTTCATAAAAATAATTCATAGTTTAAATTCAGTATCTGATTTTAATAATCTCACCCAACCCCCGTATTCCGTAAGTCGGTAAAGCTAAAGCTAAATTTGATCGGTAAAATGCTGAACAAATAGAAAATTAAAAATGTTTTCCTATGACATAAAACACCCAAATTTCGGCGAATTACATTTTTAAGCCATTGCCTGATTTATCATAGACATTTGAAAATTGTATTCGTACCCGAAAATCGAGAAATCGACTTTATAGATTTTTAGCGATAGAGATTTAGCTTTAGCAACTTACAGAATACGGGGGCAGTTCACTGTAAATTTCTCATGGCCTTTACACAACTGAACGTTTTGTTTTTTGACGCCTGTAACAAATAATGGAAAACAAGCGATTGTTTACAATTTTCCCTCTGTTAATGGGTTAAATGCCACATGTATGGCATTGAATTACAACATGGCTCAAAATTTTAACAATGGCGGATAATACTCATGCAAACTAACTAAACTAAAGCAACAACCAAAAACCTTTATCTCTTGTTAGCATGAAAATTTAATTGCAACATTTTGTATAACACAAGCACGTGTTCAATAAATACATATGTACGTTCGATATGGAAATACGAAACTCAATTTGTTTGCATTTAAATTATTTACAAAAATATATTAAGCTCAGGAAAATTTCATTTATTGCTGAACAAGTTAAAAGTTTTATAAATTTAACAAATTTTGTATGCATTTTTTTATTATCTTTTTAGTTTCAACTTTCGAAGGCTCACGTTAAGGTTATTTCTCAAAAGAATTAAGGTAAGATGATTATATTTTTTTTTTAACATTTTATTTTAAATCTAGCAATTAAATACAAATTATTATTTATTCATAATTTTTTATTAAAAATTTTACGTATTTTTCTAACTTACATTTTAAATACAGAAAAACAAATAAGAGTAACGAATACCGTTAACAAATACTTGCAAGGAAAATTTAAATTCTTCTAAATGATGCGACATGTTTTGACATGATACAACACGTTATAACATGACATGGCACAGTACTCGTATAACATAGAATAAATAAAACAATTAATCAGCAATTCTATAAGAATAACAAATGCTGAACTTAAGCCCGTTTAAGAAATTTTTCCTAATTAAAATTCGTTCTAGTTCAATTAAACTTAAATATCTATGACATAAATAAAAATATAAGACTTCATAAAGGATTTATAAACCAGATTTTCATAAAAAAAATTTCTTGCTTAGAGTGGCTGTAGTAGTGAGCAGGTTGACTACAAAACCGTAGGTACTGGGTTCGAGCACGTTATCCAACAGTCATTAATTAACAACACCACTTATTTTTCTAATGTGCATTAGCTTCCATTTGCATCAGTTGTTTGTAGGAAAGTTAAAAGTGATGAAAGCATAGACACTGGTATCTGAACTACTCCGGCTTCAATGGATAGACTAATTCTAATATGTATAATATCAGAGTGCCCTGCTTCGTCGGTATTGTGTAGCAAAAATCATTGGCGAAGTAATATAACTAATAAAAAATAGCTATTAAATATAGCTTCAAAAATTTAATTCGCCTCATTGTCACTAGAGGCGCTGCAACACTGGATTACTAAAAACTTGCAAAAAAGCCAGAGTTGTAAAAGAATGAAGCTTTCTGCTAGCTCTTCCTTCACCACCTGTCTTCTCGCTAAGTATCCCTTTCTTAAAGAAGTTAACACCTAGTAATAGTATTCATTGCCTTACTTCTCTTTAGAGAACAAGACGCAAAAATAAGCCGTAATATTTTTTTTTATAAATAAGGCAGATAATTTGCAAGCTAAATAAAAAAAGGTAATGAACTTCTTTCTTATCAGGGGGGTTACTCTCTATTACGATGCGAAAGAAAAATGGTACGAAATCGAACGATTGGTACTCTCTAATGCGTTTGCGCATTTACCTTTCGCATCTTTTATTTTCCGTTTCGCAAGTCTGGTATCCACCGTACTCTACAATGCGAAAGCGCCTGTCAAAATCGCTCGATAAGCGCAAATATCTTGCGTTAGCTAAATACCAAACGCAAAGTGAGAAAAACATGTAAGTACGTTGAAAAAAACATTTATATATTGACTGTCTTATTCATAAAAAAGAATTTTGTTTTATAAGAGGTTTATTAAACAAATTTTCTATGGAAATTTGATTTATTAAACAAATTTTCTATGGAAATTTGATTAATAAACCTTTTATAAAACCAAAATATTTATATTTAAATCGTAGTTTTTAGGGAAAAAGCCAAAAAATTACAAACAAAACAACGGTAGTTTGAAATTTTAGTGGATTGCATGTGAGCAAATGGCAAATAGGACGCAAATAATTTGTGGAAAAAATTGACAGACGACCTAAATTCTAATGGACCTCCTGTAAGGGATAGAGCTGGTTGTTTATAATGAAATGTGACACTAATAGTACTTATAATATTACACATGTATGTTTGTATGTATGTATTCATATTTGATTTAAAAAATCACACCAAGTGAAAATGCGTAAAAATAAATTAAGCATTTCCAGCACAGGTGATGGTCCCTCTCAATCGCTACGTAGAGCTCTTTTAAGGGACGGACATTGACTGCTGCTATATTCCTAAGGTATGGTCCTGACCAATTTGATGTTGGTATCCAGCTTGGCCAAGTAATTTTAAGGTAGCGGCTAGTTTTATAAACTTTTAGCTGGTGTTGAACAGCGTTTAGAACATACAGAAACGCAAAATTTGTACAAAGTTAAAATAGAGCAATATGTATTTAATAACATATTCCGCTAGATTTTTTCTTACCTGCGGTCATTTAAGGAAAGTATGCCGGAACTATCTCTTAAGCTTAAATTAGAAGTGACATACCCATAATGCCATAGCCATAACCAAACCAAAATTCAATTGGTTTCTATGGTGAGAGTTATGGCGTTAAGGTTGTTTTCTATGGCTATGGTTATGTAACGTCTAATTGAACCTTTAAGACTCGTTTTGCAACTCGTTATACATGGATGTTTTCTTCATAAAACCATAATGCTAAAGAATCCATCACTTTATTTTCAATTAAAAGCTGTTACACTTCACTTTTTCTTAAATTTTGATTTTAACTGTCGTTTTTTTATACATATTTTGACATTTCAGTACTGCCAACCTTTGCCATATTCTCTTTTGCAATGTCCGAGTTGCCACTTTTTCAAACAATTTTGCGAAAGGTTTTGCGAAAGTAATAGAGAGTACCAAATTTGCATATCAACGCATTTAGCTTTCGCATCGTAATTGCTTTCGCATCGCAATAGAGAGTAACCCCCCTGGTGTTCCACGAACAAAAACTTTGCTAAATTTTAATTAAAATCGTTGTTACATTAACAATATCCTTTGTTATTTTATTTTATTTTTTGTTTGTTACAAAATATTAAAGTTTTTGTTCGCAATGCACGTCTAAATGCATTTCGTTGCTGCTCAAGCAACACATCAGACATCTTCCACCAGAATTGAAAAAAAATTCGAGTTTTTCTTTATTAAAAACTCTGTATGAATATATAAAAAGAAAGCATATTTTCTTAATTTATTGTTTTTATTTGATTAAGCCCCATAAATACAATTTATGCTCAAGGAATTTTGTTTGCTTATCATATCTGATCAGAGATGGGAAATTGGCACTTTTGTGGCTGAGTGGCAGCGATGCTAGCCTCTCAGTCCAGAGGTCGTGCATACGATTCCCACCATAGACCTTGGGTGTTTTCCGCAGACAAGCTAATCGCTTTGCGGGTTGTGTTTGTGTTAAAAAAAAAAAAAAGTATTTATTAATAGAATAATTAAAAAAAGCAATGTGAGTCCGATCACAGGGGAGATGTGTAAACATCTAGTAATGAAAATATTTTTAATTAATTTTAATTATTGTTTTTAATTAATCAATTAAAAGTATCAAAACTTTTAATATTATAAATACATAGGAATTTGCTGGTTTTTGTTTGTTTTATTTAACTTATTTGGTTAGTAAATGGGCACACTGCAGTATATATGTACTGCAGTAAATTTACTGATTACTGAAAAATTACAGTAAATTTTTACTGATAATGAAATTTAATTTAATGCTAATAAAGCAATTATCAAGTTAAATAAAATAAACAAAACCCAGCAAATTCCTATGTATTTACAATATTTTAAATAAGTTTGTGTTGCTTCTTTCAAACATTAATACACTCATACTTCACAGATGACGATCTTACTCAAAATTTGTGATTGTATTGTGAAAAAGATGTTTACCCCCTAGCGTATAGATGTTTACACATCAATAATGAGTTAGAGCCTTTCTATTTTATGTAAATATATACTGAGAACTGGTAAAAAGGATTGTCAAACAAGTTTGTACATACATCCTAGGGATGCCAATCGGGATCGATTTTTGGAAATCCCGGGATTCGGGATTTTGTAATCCCGATCCCGAAAATCCCGGGATTTTCGGGATCTCGGGATTTTCCGGGAGCACGGGATTTTCGAGATTTCGGGATAGAATTTTTTCGTAAAATAAACTATTTGTTTAAATAAATATTACTTTAATAACAATTTAATGCATTTTAGAAGGTTTTATGTTCATAATTTATCATTCCACAATTGTCTTTAAAGTGAACAATTTTCTAATACGAGTATGAAAATAAAAATCAAAAAAAATTTTCTCATCTATTTTTAAGTTGATTAATCACATTTGATGTTAGAGAATTTATAGTGAAAACAATAACTTAATATATTGTTAATTATATTGTTTTCAATATAAATGTTTTACTATAATCTAAACCAAAACTAATGTATCTGTGGACTTTTAGCACTACCGCTTAAGTTGACTTACGAAAATTTTTAGATTCACTTTCATTTTTGTTACATACATACATATCTGTGGGCTTTTGACAAAACAACTTCTCTCGAAATAAGACAGTTTTGCAAGATTTTTATATTAAATATAAATTTCCAAGACGGTTCTTTTTGTGTGATCCTTGCATTTCTACGCCATTTGGTTAAAAATCTACAGTTCTTGGCAAATCAACTTCTTTCATTATATTTGGAAAAAATATTTGATAAAATATCTTATCTGAAAGAGTTTAAAAATTTTCTAAAATGCAAGAAATAAAATTGTTATATCCTTTTGACAAAACATCTAAATTGTATTTAATATTTTTTTCCATATATACATTTTGTTTTAACAAAACAACTTCTCTTCAAAGAAGTTGTTTTATCAAAACTGAAATTTAGAAAATATGTAACTTGGCTTGAGATAAGCGCAAAATATGAATCACGTTTTTGTTTAAAACCATTTTAACAAAACAACTTGTGTAATGTAAGTTATTTTTTTTTTGTTGAAAACAATTTCGACAAAACATCCTATCTTTTTAGTCTTAATTTTTCTGAAAATCTTTTGGCATTAGAATAGAATTATTCATATCTTCACTTCAATTTAGTATTTAAATTTAATACTACACTATCACTTTTTCACCCAATATTTCAAAATCAATGTTACTAGATATTTATCAGTTTTTTCGTTCTCCTGTAAAATTGCAGTTTTTGAAAGAGGTTGTTTTGTCAGAAGTCCACAGATATGTATGTATGTATACCAAGCATTATCAAATTTTGTATCGTTTTCGTTACGACTATGACAACGATAATAAAGCTGAACATGTCGAAAAATTAAAAGAAATGTATACACTATTCTAATCAAATTCGATTAATTACATCTAACGATCACATTTTTATAGGCACATATATTAAAAGTTTGCGTGAGCACTTGAACAGTATTCTTGCTATACTGAAATATTTTTAATTCATACATAAGTTGTTTTCTACAAGTTCAACCGATACGATACATATGTATTCATACGTTCGCTTAGAGGAGTATGGTTTATTAGTGTCCTGGCCTTTTTCTCTGCAACTCGAATAAAACTATAATTGAGTCGAACTCATTCAGTGGGTCGTTTTTCACTAAAACTATTTATCATGGGTTTTAAATGGGTTTGATCTTAGGTTTGTGTCAAAAACTACCTAAACGGTCTAAGTAAAAAAGAAAATAATTTTGAAGTGCAATGTGAAAAACATACACACACACTCGAGCAGTTTTTTAGACAAAATACTCCGCATTATTCTATAAATATTTCTCGCTTTTACGTCAACCGGACAACAAAAAGTTTTCACTTGCCTTGTATCAAAGAATATAAATTGTGAAGAATATAAATGATGATTTATGATTCCAAAGCTAATATGTTTCTTTTGTTTTCAAAATAATTCTAAAATGTACATGTATTGTAGCTCCTTTGATGAAAATTACCGTAAGAAAATAGTTTATTTATTTTGCTCTTATTGTTAATTTATAAGAAATAAGTCACGAATAGTCATTAAATTGTTAAAACTGTACGTATAAAATTGTATGGGACTTTTAAATATTATAAAAAATACCACAAAATCAACGAAAATTTTAATTTATAAAGTTTTTTATATAAAAATTGCTAAGAAATCCCGAAAATGAAATCCCGGGATTGAATTTTACTAATCCCGGGATTCGGGATTTCTAAGTCCGGGATTTTCGGGTTCGGGATTTCCCGTTTGGCATCCCTAATACATACATACGTCCTTTTACAAAATACATATGTAATATTTAACAATATAACAATGCGGCGATATTAACGGCCTGTTCCACGATGTCACCAGAAATCGTTCGATCGAATATATTATATTGAAAAGAAAAACAAATTTTCTAATTTGTCGATCGTACGATTTCTGGTGACGTAGAATGTGCCGTACATATTCATGTTTATTGCTCATGCTTAACTTTTTTATTGTTGTCAGCCAGCATAAAAATAAAAACTATGGCCCCTATTATGAGCAACTTTCGATCTTCGACTGTAGTCGAAAGTACTGATCGAACGAATTGTCATTTGGTATTATGACGAGCATTCGACAAAGAATCTCGTTATTGTGAATAAAATGGACAAAAAATAGATTATAATTCTTGTTTGTGTACTTAAAAATAAAACTTGTTTAACATTTAGATTTTTAAACTAAATTTCTCATTAAAAAAATTCATCGAAAGCTAAATTCTGTTCGATAGAAAATTCGTTGCTCAACGAAATTTTCGATGCTCATAATATGAATTTATTCGATGTTCGATACCCAGCGAAGATCGAAAATCGAATGCAACTCATAATAGGGCCTTATAGCATACTTTTTAGCATGTTTTTTTTACAAATTTTTATTAATATCGGAACCCAGTGCGTATGAGTGTTATGCAAAATTATACAATTATCATACGTAATGCATTTTATTTATTTATTTATTTTAATTAAAATTATAATAAATCTTAAGGACTAAAGCACCAGCAACCAAAGCTATCGGTTGTAGTAATACAATATTGTGTGCAAAAGTATTCACTGGATTAATCGAAGAATTGTTAATGTTAATTAATAAATTAATCCAGTAAAATTAATTTCTTAGTAAATTATCCTTCTTTTAATATAAAAATATTTTTTAAACTTCTTTGCATGTGATTTGGAACAAAAGTAAAAGTTGTGATGAAAGTGAATAATAGTGAGTAATAGTCGCAGATGACAATATTCACAAAAATTATTCGAGTTATTCGAATAATTTTAAAATCTTACTCGTTCAATCGAGCAGGGGTCTAATCGTCACTTTCGATAAAGAGCTTATTCGATCATGTTTTTTCAGTTTGAGATTATGGAATTCGATATCGAATCATAATATTACATTATTCGATAGGGGATGCCATAATCCCAAAATGAAAAATTTGATCGAATCAGCTCGTTATCGAAAGCGACGATTAGACCCCAGTATTAAAATCACAAAGTCGTTTAGCTTAAACAAAATCAAAAGTCAAATAATAGAATAGTTCGATAAATATCCAGTGACATATGTAAGATACTTACACACACACTTCCAAATATCCAGTCTGCGCTTATTTCTGTGGCGGGGATTACGAGTATGTGTTTCTAAAATATTCATTCATTATCATTAATTTCACACAAAAATTGTTTATTGCTTTTAGCGCAAACCGGAAAGATAAATTTTCCTCAATAACAATAAGTTAAAATCAAATCAAATTGACTGTTCATTTATGGGATTTATTGGAAAATAATGCTTTATGCATAAAAAAATATTTATGTATATGCCATAAAAGCTTAATAAAAAAGCATTTGTATGGAAAACTGTTACATAAACCCTTTATAAAACAAAAATATATTTTTAAACTCTAAAGCAGTTGTTATTTGTAACAGTTTAAATTTGTCCCATTTTAAAAACAAATTCTATTGCCTGCAAAAAACCGCCTTAAATATTTGGCAGTGGCTTTAATACATTTTATTATGAATTTAATATTTTTCTTTTTTTTTTTTTTTTGTTTATTATATATATTTTAATGTAATAAAATTTTTTACATAAATTACTAACGAATCACTGCACATTCAGTTGTAAATTAACAACGTGAACATTATGGCGATGATGAGGATGATGATGCTGATGATGATAATGATGGTGTTAATGATGAGGATAAATATGTTATTCATATTACTTGAAGCTTAAAAAGTTATTAAATGCTTAGTGAAAAGTAAAACTATGGCAAATTCTCTTAAAATTAATTTTTATTAGCTGCAGAGTGTAAATTTAATTTTCCACATATTTTTTTAAAACAAATTGTATTTGAACTTATTGAACTAAAAACTATTTAATTAAATTAACAGCAAAAACACAAGCATGTAATTTCATTATTCATTTAACGTGCATAATAATGTTGTTAAAATATTTTAATTTTGTTAATTTTTGCAAGTATTCAGAAAAATTAAATATATGTATATGTAAATTACATTTCGTGATAAAGGAGAGGCATAACCCGCCTTAATGGGCGATATTTATATTCATACAATACTCTCCCTGCCTTTCTCGCTCTCGCCTTATCTATATATCTCTTCATTATCGCGAAATTAGTCAGAATCCACTCCAGAACCTCAAAATGTCGAAAATGTATATAAAAACCCAACTTCCTCTAGCGAGAAGTTAAAAAATCAATTTTAAGCAATATATCATATCAAAAAAAATTCTCCCATATTTAAAAAAAAAATCATAATATTTTGAATTATTTTCCTTAAAAAAAATAAATCTACATATATCATTGTTTAAAAGATAAAACAAGCTTTTACCTTCTATAACAAAAAAAAAAAATATTTAAAAAAAGACAAACACAAAATTGAACGTGTTGTATTGATGATTCAAAAGATTAAAATATATTTTTAACGACAACAATCGAATTTTAAAACATGCACAGCACAAAGCTTCAAGGCACGTTTCATAAAATGGCAAATAGCATGCATGCATTTTTAATTACACTACTCGACAAATGTATACTTACCGCAAAAGGTTACACATACATATGTATGTGGCGGAAAAAAAATATTGCGGGCTTTTTTTTTTCAAATATTTACAAATATATTAGTAATTTATTCTTCTGCTTATTTTTTGGTTATTGGAACAAAAATTTTTTAAATATGATTATAGAATGAAAAAATATGTGCCATTGAAATATAATTATGCGAGTAGCCTGCTGCAGTAAGCCTCAATTTACACTATGCAAGTCTTATTACTAAGTTCGATTAGTTTGTGCAAGAGAGAGAGCCGAGGGGAACAGAAATGTTTATTTTCCCCTCGTCTCTCTATCTCTCCTAAAAAACTAATCAGCTTAGCAATAAGACTTGCATAGTGTAAATTATGACTAAATGTGTTTAATGCATCAGTTTTTGTTTCTTGTAATGCGATTTTAAAGTGTGAAGATATGTGATAAGGCTATTTTTTGCACTTTTCTTCCTTTTTAATTTCTAAAACTTAAAAAAAAAATTGTCTTATATTTCTTTAAAAAAGAAATAACAAATTTTGTACTATATCTCTTATTGTCGAGTAGTGTTATTTTGAAAAATATATTGGCAAAAGCTCAAGGCAATAATTTGCATAACAGTTTGTCATGACAACTATCAGGAACAGATTAACAATAATATTATTCTTATCAAAATTTTATTTTGTAATATTATCTATCAATTATATGAATTGCAGTTTAATTTAAAAAAATAAATAAATAAAGTATCACAATATTTATTTTATTTGTTAATTTCAAAATAGTTACGCTTAAAGTTGAATTGGCTACCGAAATAGTTGGCATAAATTTAAAATTCTGATAATTTCTAGTTAATTTAAAATTAAGAAATAATTAGTGCTAAAATAAGTAAACATGAATTTGAACAATTTTAAATACATAAATACAAACACACGTATCAATTATTTCATACAACTATTTAGCAAACTACCATTACAGCACAGATATGAAGATGGTAAAACAATTATAATCCTGGTTATTTACAGACACTAAAAAAAGATTTGTAAATATACCTTAATTAAGTCTTACGTAAATACAATAAAAATTTCAATCAGTTTAAAACAACAGCGATTTTTTTTAACAATTGTTAACGCACTAATAATCCCAAACTATTATTTTACTTATGCAGTAAAACATTTTTTTTAATTAAAAATACATTGAAATTGATTATTGGGGTGTTACTGGCTGGATCCTATGTACTTTTCACAGTTGTTAAAAGCTGGTACTCACACTATCCAACACAATTGCCAGACTTAAGAAAAAATACAACCCTGATCTAATGAATTGTTATCGTCTTTTGAAAATGTTCATAAACTCCATAATAACCGGGTTGCATTTTCTCAAAAGTCGCACGATTAAGTCGGATAGTGAGTACCACCAGCCTTAACGCATATCATCTGGGAACTGTTACCCAAACATTTCTTAGAACAGCTAATGATTTTATGTTAAAATGTCATTGAAACAAATGAGAAGTTCAACTAATATCAAAGTTGAAACAAGAACTTAATTTTTTATTTTCTTACTTTATCTCGAATTGTAGTTGTAAAAAGAGTGTAATGGAAATAAACGTAAAAAACAACAACAGCTATTCACTGCTGTCGCAAGAATCAAGTGTTGCCACACACGTATTTTTGACCGGGTGCAGTCAAGTTAAATTAAAATAAACATTTTTTAATTGCATAATATTACTATAGTAACAATAACAAAAATTTAAAACTTTTAAAAACCTCCCGAAATGTATGAAAAATGCGATATCTTCTAAACATCTGGGCCGATTTTCTTCAAAGATAGCTAAGAAGACTCTCGGTCAAGTCACCTTCCCAACAGAATAAACTAAGGCCCTTATTATGAGTTTCATTCCATTTTCAATCTTCTCTGAATATCGAACATCGAATGTTCAATTCATATTATGAGCATCGAAAATTTAGTTGAGCAACTAATTTTGAACCGAACAGAATTTAGTTTTCGATGAAGTATTTTAGCATAAAAAAATATTACAAACGATAGTTTTTTTTATTTTTAGATAAAGTTGTTGCAAGCAAATTTTAAAAATCACAGTGATATTCACAGTAAGGACCAAATGAAATTTTTTTCGATCAACACTTTCGACTACAATCGAAAATCGAAAGTTGCTCATAATAAGAGCCTAAATCAAAATCGGTTTAGCCGTTTGGTATGTACATGGACTGATGCACAGACACACACTACAAACATATAAAATCCCTTTTTTTTGGCCAGGACTTAAAAAACATTGTGTTACTATAATTTCTTTTTATAAAAGAAATACCGAAGTATATTTATTTGAAATTCTCTCTTTAATGTGTTGGTAATTTTTGCTTGTTTTATTGGTTAAGCGGCTGCTATATGCATTTCGTTCCTGCTTAAGAAACTTTGAGTAAACTTCAAGCCAAAATTGTTTGTAAAAATACTTAAACATATGAAATTGTTTAGGTTATTTCAAAAAATGTTGTGTTGTATTTGAAAGTCTACCGAAAAGCGTCTTAAGCAGGAAAGAAATGCATATAGATGCTGCTTATGCAACAAAATAAGCAAAAATTCCTAATAAAAAATTGCCAAAAAAAAACATATTGAATGGTTATACACAGAGAAAAAACTGCCTCATAGAATCAAGAAGATTTTCTCTATGAACCGTTTTTAGGCTAAGGGGTATCCCAGCAGAAAGAAGCGAAAATTTTTTCATAGAGATTCCTTATTGTTTTTATGTGGTAAATCTTATTAATTTTATCAAGAAAAAAAACACATAAAATCAAGAAGAAATCTTATTATTCACTACTTTTTTATTCATTTTCCGTTATTTTTGGCACCAAAAAAGCAATCCATTGAGAAAAACTTTTTGATTCTATTAGGTTTTCTTATAAATTGTAAACTATAGGGATTTCTTATAGATTTTATTAGGTTGCCTTATTAATTTTTTTAAAAAGGTTTTCTTCTTGATTTTATTAAGCTATCTTATTGATTTTTTCAATAAGGTTCTCTTCTTGATCTTAGTAGGTTCCTATATGATTATGTGTAAAGCATCTTAATAATTTTTTTAATAAGGAAATCTTCTTGATTTTATGAGGTGTCTTGTTATTTCATATCTATAAATAGACATAGAGACAATTTTTTTCATGATCTTTTTCATTTTTGTATAAGAATGTTTGCACAATAATTTCAATGGTTATTCAGGCTACTTGTTAGCATATTGGTTAGTTAATAAAATGTTTAATTAATTTATGTTTTTTTTTTAATTAAACGTGTTTAATGCAGTAAATTTCTTTCTGCGTAAGGCCTCTGATTTCAAATAGATCGGTGGTAACAATGGCGAGGTGGAGTCAACGGTTGATATTTATTTTCAGTACCTATACAGCTCTTACTACTCGTATAAGCAGGGTATCAAAGCAATTCAGTGTTGAGAATTCAAAAAAAAAATCTCAAATCTTTTGTGCTTTCTTTGTTAGACAGCCTAATCTTAGGACCGCCCTCGTATGTATGTATTTGTATATCCGTGATATACCCATGTTGTCACAATTTAAATTGAAAAAAAAAATTATTTTGGCAACCCAATTAAATTCAATCAAAGTTTTCTCGGAAGTTGTTTCAAACGAAAAGCAATTTACAGTGGAAAAGCAATTACAAACAAATAAAAACAAATGTGAAATTAATATATTTTCGGAAAAAAAAATTTGGACACATACATACGTATACGATGTGCACACACATGCATAAATACGTACATATGAGAATTTTCATGTATTGTGGCACAGTTTTATGAGCAAAAAAAAAATTATGCAAGAAGAACGTTGCAAAAGTTTTAATTTGATATAAAAATGGTTCACAACACACGTTTTCTATTTGCTTCAAATTCATTTTCGACTGGTATTGGAATTATTTTTTAAATAATGGATGGACATGAACTAAAGCCACTTGTTACACTGAAATGAATTTTAGAGCTGCTCTTAAGTGGACATATGGGCAGTCTAGGATGCTGTGTTGAGCATCATACCGTCACAGTTCTTAAAGGCTGAGCAATTTTAAAGTTTTTAAAGTTTACGTCCGGCTCTTAACCAAAAAGAGTTGCAAGCTGTTGTGATCAGTCGACAACGAAAATCATGCAACACTTGCTTTTTATACATAAAAAAAAAGCATTAAGAGATTAAGAGGAGCAGTTTGTATATCTCAATCCGAGAATGACAATGAGTACTGAAAAGAAAATAATATAATTAAGCAAATAGTCTTAATTTTACAAGTGCGTATAATCGTGATTATAGCACAAACAATTCGTACGCTCACATATTTTCTCTCAAGCAACTATAACTATAGCCGATTCCAACACACAATAGCATCTCTAATTCGCTTATGCGATAAACTAAAATACACTACAGCCAAAAATAAAAAGGTACATGCGTTGTCAGCGCCTTGACTCTCTGTCATACTTATAGTGGGAGTATGCTTATACTCAGACTATGGATATTTAATCGAACAAAAACATATATGCATGATACTCGGGATATTTATTCATCATTCGCCACCGTATGCATACATTTGTGTATACAAAATGGAATGGAAAATGTGTGTGTGTGCGGCTGTTTGAAAACATGCTTTATGTGTGTGTAAGTAAAATATCACTGTATATACGTATAAAGTATATACAGTATATAAAGTATATAAAGTATTTTTACACTCGTGCGTATTTCGACACTCATGCTCGTAGCTCATACAGTCTATAAATTTAAGTTATAGTTGTTTGTGCTGTATAATTCAAAAAATGTGTTTAAAGATAGTTATTGGATGCTTCTAGTTATACGTGTTTGGTTTAAAATTAATGCATGTTTTTGTATTTGTAGCTGTACGCATTCATAGTTGTTTGATGGCCAATACTTAAAGAGTACTCAAAGCGATACTTTTGTCATTCTCTGATCTCAAATGCAAAAATAACATTTGTCTGTACCAAAATTAACAACTGAAATTGGTTGCTATTTTTAACTGTGTATATCTGTTAAATTAACCAAAAACGTAGTAAATTTTATTAATTTGCTAATTAATGAAAATAAACTAATAAACTACTATATATAATTGCAAAGAATAGTAATTTGCAGTTAGAAATTTTGCTAATTAAAAAAAAAACAAGAAAAAATAAGTTCGAAATGCCAAATATGTCATAATCATATATGATTGGGTTCATTTACATAACATCTTTTAGTTAGTGTTTAATTTCAGTTGCTTTGTTTGATTTAATTAGACTTAAGTCCAAAGGAATAAATTTCACCTATGAGATTTGTAATTGTTAAGGGCCCAGAGTTGCTTTCTGACGTAAACTGGTCGGCTGTCACGTCTTTAGTCAAAGGAAAGTGTGGTTGGCTTCTTGTGGTTTAAGGCAGGCCAAAGCATTGATGAAGCCATTTATATAATTACAATGGCATACTGATCTTCAACAGGAATGATTTACGACTTGTTACGGGTTTTCTCTCTCTCTCTCTATCTCTCTCTCATTTTGTACTGAACTATTATCCTCTGTGGAAAAGCAGCCAAGTTCGTGCACATATTCTCTGTCAGCGGCACACATTCTCTGTCAGTATATTGTCTTATGAAACAGCAGAAGGCGTGTTTTTCATTCCGAGTTTCTGTTTTCCGGATGATATTAGGCCTGCTTTTCCAACCTCTGTACTAATTTACATAAGGAAAGTCATACAGAGCTTGATATAATTTACAAATCTAAGCACAAAAAATCCACTTGGTATCGCAGAGCCGGTTTGTGCACCAGATCTTTCACTTAATGCAAACTAAAGCCTTATATGGATTTTTTTTTTTTTCAATGAAAAGAGAATACGTGAATTTTTTTGATACATCATGTAGTATAATGATAATGATAAAGTTTTTGTACTGAAAGCACAAACTTATTATTAATGGTATACAGTAGTCTTGTTATTCGTTCTTTCTCAATCATTCTGAATTTGGTTTAAAACTTAATGGACGACCAACATAGTTATACATATGATTTGTTATATATTTTTATTTTGTATAAGCACATGCATATGCAAATATACGTGAATTGGCCTTTTAGAAATTCTCAATTTTGTTGCCCAGCATTTGCAGCAAAAATTTAAATGTAACTTCTGCATATACAAATAAATATTTTTCCTATCACAATCCAGCCTTTTGTAGAAATCATTCAAAAATACACGCGGTTTTCGTGCAACCATTCGCTGCTCACAATATTGCAATATTGTGTTTTAAAAAGCAATAAGCATCATATACCATCATATAAAAGAAATATATAACTATGCTGTGTCCATTTGTAAGAATTATGCTACGAGCATTAAAAAAAATATTTTCATAATTTTATTTTAAGTGAAAATAAATTTCACTTAAAAAAAATATAAAATATTACAAATAAATTAATATGCGAGCAAAATATACTTTTAAAATTTGTTTTCAAATCCACTCTACTTAAAGTTTGACTATAAAACTTTATTGTATCGTTAGTTTCGTATTTCTGTTGAAAATAACTTAATCTCTTAAAAAGATTTCTTTGTTGTTTGCACAAAAAAAAAATAATAATAAATAAAATTCTATGTGCTCTATATTTTTCAGTTACTGTGTTTTTTTCTTACTTTCAGCTTCAACACTTTTTATTAAAATGTTGCAAAAAAAAAAACTTCATAATTTATTATTCAACAGAGACACTTCCAAAAAAAAAATGAGAATGAGTTTTTTTTTTGCAATTTAAAACTTCATTTAAAAAAGTTTTAAAATACTTTCAGATTGATCATCAGGTATTTTAGTTAAAGAATGTGACCACTAAAAGTCTATTTTGAAAAATCAATATGATTATAAAATCATTTCGTTAGTCTTACAAGTTTAAAAAATTATTGTAAGCAAAAATTTAATTTGAACAATAATTTTAAGCAGGAATCTAGTTAAGGGACTCTCATCAAACAGTTTCCAAAAAAATAGTAGTGCGTTTGGAATCTTTAATTATAAAAATAATAATAGAATAGCTATTTAAAAAATTCAAATGTGGTATATGCATATGTATATTCTGGGTCCTTATGAATATGAAAGACAAATAAGCGATGTCCGTCTATCCGTCCGTCTGCCTGCAGGTGCTCTCGGTTTTCCGAAGCTCCTAGAAAAGCTAGTTACTTAAGTCTTGCTGTGATAAATAGTCCAACATGATTGGTATTGAAAGTCAGTATAATCGAAAAAATGATTTCAGAGCTGGAAAATTTAAACTTTTTTTCTGACATATAAAAGTAACTAAATGAAACAAATTTTTTTTCTCTTAATTAAATATATAACAATTATTTAGTAATAATTAAATTGGTCTTCAAGATCAAGGAAAATTAAAAAGACGATTGATTCCAGGGTTGGAAATGTAAACTTTTTTGCCATATAAAAGTAACCTACTAAAACGAACGTTTTCCTTTTCTCGATAAATGAAATATATTAAAAAAAAAAGATTGATGTAAAAAATCAGAAAATTTTTTGAAGGACAATTCCAGAGTAGGAAAACTTATACTTTTTGTGGTATAACAAAAAAAGTAACCTACTAAAAATAATGTTTTCTCTTTCTCTATAAATTAAATATTTTAAAAAGAAAAAGATTGGTTGAAGAAATCAGAAAATTGTAAACAACAATTCCAGGGTTGGAAAACCTTTTAACTTTTTTTTTTTTTTGGTATACAAAAATAAGTAGGTCAAATTAATTTAATTTTTTTTTTCGTTTTCAAAGGAAAATCAAACGAAATCAAACAGTAGATTCCAGTGTTACGAAATTTAATGAAGTAAAACGCCGATAATATAACTTTTTAAAAAATTGCACTACGGCAACATTGATTTAATAAATTTGTAGGGTTACTTTAAAACTGTTCTGCTAAAGCAGATACAATTTTTTCTTAAGAATGAATTTTACAGTTTGAAACTAGATATTGTACCAAAGGCATTGAGTTGAAATACAATTAATAATTTCACTGAATTAATAGTTTTTAACATATCTGTAACAAGGGGTTATAAAGGGTTAACTTTTTTTGGTATATAAAAGTAACCATTATTTTTCTCTATAAATGAAACACATTTTATATTTAAGAAAAAAAAAAGAAAAAGATTGCTATAAGAAATCAAAAAAATCTGAAAGCATGATTCCAGGGATGGAAATTTTACAAATGTTTTGGTATATAAAATTAATTAAGTCAATTAATATTTTATTCTTTAAAAATTAAATATATATTATGTTTAAGAAGGAAATAGTTTAGTATAAAAATTTAAAAAATACAAAACACAACTCCAGAGCTGGAAAATTTTGGTTTTTTTTTCTTTGTTAATTAAACATATTTTATATTTTAGAAAGAAATAAATTCTTTATTTAAATTTTCGACCTTTTATACATACATACATATGTATAAGTTCAATGAAACTATTTTTTTAAGCTTTAGGTTAGTTTTGTATATTTTTAGTTTTATATATCGATATTTCGTTAACCTTTGGTTAACTTCTTCAGAATTATTCAAAATTTATAAAAAAAAGAAAATTATCCATTTTTTGCACTAAACAAATGTATATGAACATATGTACTTATATATGTATGTTGGTGAAGAATATATAGGATTGGGCAAAGCCCACTGTAGCACTCTTACTTGTGTTGAAAGAATTTGGTTGAAGTCTACTGATGAGTTTCTTAAGCAGAAAGAAAATGCATATAGACCTTGCTTAACCAATAGCAAAACAAAGTTTACTCAAGATAGTTCGGTTCTTTCATAAACATACTGATTTGAAATCTACATTAATTATGTATTCAATGCACTTTTTGGACAGTTTTGCCCCAGTGTGCAATTTGTGAACATAGTTTTACTTAATACAAATTATACTTGTATACTCGTACTTAAATATACATTCTGCTTCATAGCTATCCGTCTATTTGTGTGCACGTGTGTATGTGTGTTTGTGTGTGTGATAGCAACAATTACTGCTGTTTATGCTTGAAATCATTTTCCCACACTTAATATATGTACGTACGTACTACTTGCCGCTTGTTGCACAAACATGCAACTGAAATTTTTAAATATACGTATGTATACAGATAGTTTTGTCAGAAAAACATTTTCGTACATTATTTTGCTTTTATTTATTTAAAGTCAAAAAAATAAAATAAAACAAGAAGAAATATTCTTTTAAGAAAATTTCCATATTGATTTTACTTAAAAAAAAAGAAACAGGGAAAAAGTTAAAGATGGGAAATATGCAATTGCTTAAAAATGCAGTCATATAGTTTATTCTGTTTGAATTTACTCACATTCAAATATTTTACCAATTAAATTGGAATTAATAAATAGATATTTTAGTTTATCTTAAGGATTCGTTTTTTTATTTTAAATATAAAAAAGGGGTCATTTACTCTTACAATCTTGTTGCAAAATTCCTAAACAATTTCATGCCACATTTGTTATGCACACGTTCTAGTTGTCAAAATATTATTTATTTATAAATTATTGTGAAAACAAAATAATGTTTGTCTGCAAAATAATTAAAAATATTCATACATACATTTTTATATCAAATATTTGATAAGTAATAATTAAAACGTTAAATTTTTTGTGCAGCATACATTTGGGCAGACGGGAAAAAGCAACTGTAGAAGCATATTTTTGGGCGAAAATTGCATTTGACAATATTTTATATGTGGTTTTAATTAAATATTCAATATGTCATCAATAATTTGTTTAATAACTTATAACTTTAACTAGTTGGGATCTTTATAAAAATATAAATAATTCATTATATCCAAAATAAAGTTTGTCATTAAAATATTTTATAAATGTATATATATGAAATATTCTCTACTTTAGGGAATATTAAATGATTTAAAAGTATAAATTTTTAGTGTATAAAATACGAATTTTACTTAAGGCATCATGTTCATAAGATTTTCTGTATGTCCTCAGGTCTTTTAAAAGTCATATAAGTGTACAATATTTTTTTTAACATACAGAAACTTCAGAGACAAAAGAATAGCATGAGACAAATTTTGTTATATATTTCTTTTATAAATATTTGTTTGTTTTACTTCTTTAACCAAGTTGTGACCAAAAACTGGTAAATTATTATTTGCAGTTGTATGTGCTTGTTATAAATTTTAAAATTTAATAACCCTAGACACAAACCTTTTCATTTAACAGGAGTTATGCTGGCATGCTAAGGCACGACCCAGACTTGCAATATTTGGTACACCAATTTTTGAACATGTGGGAGAGTGTTGAAATAGAAATATATACATTTTGTATTCCTCTCTCGCTCTTTTTCACTAAAAATATAAAAAGTTGCTGCAATGAAAATTGCAAGTCTGGACCAGGTTTTGAAAAACTCATTTCAATTCCGTTTCATAGAAAGCCTGACTATGCACACTGTTTTAGAGAAATACTCTTCTGTCCAAATTGTAACCAATTGTTTCCTTAAATATTAAATTTCACATGGAATATTACAACAGAGAAATGTTAGCGTGACAACAGAGCTCTGTTAAATGAAAAGGATTGCGTCTAGGGTTATAAATAATGAAATTTATCTTCACAGTTGTCATGGGTTTTACTTTGTTGTGTAACGCCTAGGGTTAAAAATGCATGTATAAATTGTTTCTGGCAAACAACTTGTTAAATAACTTTTTTTTTAATAACCATGATTTTAATGTTGTTTCTCTTTTATTTTCAGAACTTCAGCAATTTGTCACATGAATGTGAAAAACTCATGTAAGTTTTAACAAAGTTCTTTACAAAACAATTGAATATTTTTAAAACTCGTTATATGCTTTAACCAGACTTATTTGATGGGAATATTAAAATTCTTTTTCTTGTTGGGGGAAACAAAATTTATTTAAATAAGTATTTACTCATTTAATTTTTCATGGCTATAAAAGCCACCGCGCTGACGGCAACAAGTTAAATATTTAAATCTAAATATTTAATGGAATTTAACCTTTTGATTTAATGTTATACTTAAAAATTACATAGAAAAAATGACCAAGGTTTTTGGTGGACATTTTGATATTAATATTAAAACAAAAACTCTGCTCTCCCCTCGTTTTCTATAATTTAACAATTTGTGTGCATCTGAAAATTTCCAGCGTTACTTTAATTTCTAATGTCATGTTAACTTAAGCTTGGTTAAAAATTAATCATTGAAAATTCACTACATTCTGCAAGTGTGTAATAAATTAAATTTTCCTGTTCTTCACAAATTGTTACTTAAATTTAAAATATGCTTGCGTAACACAAGAGCTGAAAGCGAACTCTGTATATTTGCATTCGCATAATATTTTGTGTTTTCCCAGAGTCTTTGGAGTCAACACTCTACGGGCAATAAGTGGCAGTCCAAGTAGTCTCTGTGGTTGTTGAAAGTGCCAGTCCGTAGCAGGTTTAGCTGTTCTAGTCGCAGCTATTGCTGGTTAGTGTGACCATTGTGCGAGTAAAGCAGCAGTAGCATCACTTGGTTTTAAAATTTAACACGCCTCATTGACACCAGAGGCACTACAACTTTGCATTATTAAAAACATGCAAAAAAGCCGAGTTGTAAACGAATGAAGCTTTCCTCTATCTCTTCCTTCATCACCTGTCTTCTATCACTATCCCTTTCCTGAAGAAGGTAAAAAAAAATATGAAAACCACAGACGTATAACGTAAAAATCATAGATTATTTGGAGCATCATTCAGAAAATATGAAAAATTTATAAAATATTCGGGCCTATTCTCGTTCGAGTATCGTCTTAAAACAACAGATAAGAACTACATTTGGGAAGGTCCATAACAAAACGCAAAAATTTAAATTTTCGAGTTTTGCGATTTCTTTATTTAATACAATTGTGCCGTTAATTATAAAAGTGGTATAAGTCATATGCATTTCTGCCTCGAAGTATTAAATAGATTTAAAAAAAAGTCGAATAAATCTATATATGTGACGCGCAAAATAGAAAGGGACCTAAGGGTAAAAACCGGTTTTGTTCAGGAGAGCCATTTTAAAGATTTAAATACGTGTATCTTTGGTGTACCATCACTGAGCGTGTTGGTATTGGTCTCATTTGAAAGCGACGCACCTTATGACGTCAGGAACGTGTTGGTCAACCTTGAAAACGCGCGTGGGTCGTCCCTACCTCTTGTTTTGTGTAGCTGGTTTTTACTGTTTTCTACCTAGCGCGCTGTTTCCATGAGTTTGATATCAATTTTGCTCGCGTTTTCTCGAATCCAGGTTTATTTTCTGAAATTATTAATTGTGAATTATAATAAATACTTATTTATAATTCTTTTAAATCGTGAATATCATTCTGTTAGTACGAAAATTTTTTCACATAACCTTAGAATCGTCGACTTCAATTTCACAAAACGCGCATATCTCTGGGAGGGAACACTTCTGGGGCATGGGATCGGTCTCATTCGATGCTCAGATGTTGTCCACATCAAAAAAAAAAAAAAAGTTGAAAATTTATTTTTTTACCCTTAGGTTCCTTTCTCTATGCGCTGTCACATATATATATATATATATATATATATATATATATAATCGTAGTGTGTGTGTTCGTAACGCATGATTTCTCGAACTATAAGAGCTGTTGAGCTGAAATTTTCATTACAGGTTAGGGTTAATACCCGGTAGGTTTTCGTTATTGATAGTAAGACAAGGTTTGCCGGGCTCAGCTAGGTTATAATAAATATTAAATAAATTTATATTAAGCGACATAATTTTCATAAAAAAACGAGGTCCAAAAAATTTGTCGCTTAAGCTTTTTTGTTGGTTATGGCTCGATATCTTTTACTCATTATAGTTACAGTTATTCATTTATTCAAAAACTTGCTCAAGTGGAATTGTTGCATTTTGTTATCAACCTCCTAATTTTGACATTAAAACAGTACCGTTTCACCCTAGCACCGTACTACCATTTAAATATAAAGCTTAAATTAGACGTGACATAGCTATAATGCCATAGCCATAACCAATTGAATTTTGGTTTGATTATGGCTATGGCATTATGGCTATGCCACGTCTAATTTAAGCTTAACATTATCGTTTTTAGGTGTCGTTTTAAAACGAGAATAGTACCGATTATTGGGATACATTTAAAAATGTTCCAAAATGGTCACACTGTTGACAATATGTTAGTTTTTGCTTTGTTAGCCGGATTTCATGTGGTAACGGAGGCACACACAAGTGGTTGTTTCTGTCGTCGTTTTTGCCATCTTTGTAAAACGGCAAATAGTATGCGTATGTGTGTTTGCGTGTGTGTGTGTGTGTGTGTGTGTGTGTGTCTATGAGAGCAGTATGCACTAGTACAAGTTGTGTAGAGTGTTTGCTGCTAACTGGCACTCGCATGGTCAGTGACCCATGAACGTGTGGAATTTTTAAAATTTTCTTGTTTTTTCTCAAGTCAAATTTTAATTAATAACAATTTTATGTATATGTATGTATGGAGTGTTATAGTGTTGTTGTTGGTTTTTTTTTACTATTTCTTGGTTTTTTTCTTTTCTCTTGTATTTTATAAGCCGCCTTAGAAAATGGGAAAAATAAAAAAAAAATTCTATAAATATTTTTCTGGAAAATTTTCCCAATTGGAATTTTATTACCATACGTTATTATGCTTATTAATATTAAAATTATCATATTACTAAAATGTAACTGCTATCAAAGTGTTTAGGCTTCAAAAATAATTTTAATAGAAACTAATGACAGTAGAAAGAAGACGGACGTAGTTGAAATTAAAAAGAAAAATTCTATAGAGATCAAAATTTTATCAGCAAGAAAGCGTATATATATATATAGATAGTATAAAATCTATATAATGCGATATATATGGTAAACAAAATATTGTCCTTAAAATAGTTTATGTTTTTTATAACGAATATGTGACCTTCTCCGAGAAAAGGGACCTAGTGTGTCAAAAAACGGGTGTGTGTCAAAATCGATAAAAATGAGAAAAACATTAAAATTTTACTATATTCTTATGAATTGAATGTTCGTAACGCTTTTTAAGCCAAATTACATGTGATAATTATTAATGAACAAATAACATCAAAGTTAGTTGTAAATATTGTGACAACAACACATAGTTGAACGGAACAGCCAGCCGTTTTCGAAGGCCACTAAACATTCCTCATCAGCGTTCTTCTGTGTTTTGGTCCACTGTGTGTGGTGTCAGTTCATGTAGATGTCTGCCTTATATACGAAACTTTATTGCAAATGGAATATGTGAATTGGTTTGATTCATTGCACTTCAATTTGCTCATGTGTTTTGTAATGAAGTTACCATCTCTATATTTACAACAGTCTTACCATTGTCGTTTGTTCTTTACTAACTATGCACATGTTTGTTAATTTGCTTATTTTTGTTCTACTTAAGACAAACTTTTTTGGTTTGTTACTATTAAGTATATATTTTATTTAATTTTTGCCACAAGCCAATGACTATTAAATTTAGTTAATTTAATTTTTAAATTTTATTTTTTAAATGCGTTTTTCTCAAAACTTCATTTTCACACACTAGGTCCCTTTTCTCAGAGTAGGTCACATATGCTAAATTTAAAGAAAATACATACTGCTAAAATTTAGTTCATTATCGTATAAAAATTCACGAGTAACAAAAAATCGTTTTTCATACAAATTGTAAAGAGAAGAGGCACATAAATTCAGGCAATTCATAATTTCTAAAAATTTTTCATAATTTCTACAATTTGTATGAAAAACTTAACCCCTGTTTCCACAACACGCACGATCGACTTGGGGTAGAAAATTTATATGAAAAGCATTTTGAGTGATTTTCATGCACAATTTTCTTGGCATATTAAACAAATTTTTCCTTAATAGTTTTAAAATGTTGTTTCACGTCTGTTTAATCGCGTCTGTTCTCAAAAAGATAAAATTTTACAGTGAAATGATAACACGGTGCTTAGGTAATACGGTGCATTTATATGTGGCTTTCAAATCATGATCAGACGAGAATAGGCCCCAAATTAGGGATGGGCAAAAAATATCGATATATCGAAATATCGATATTTGAGAAAATAAATATCGATATATATCGCCGATATTTCAAAAACCGATATATCGATACATCGATTCTTATTTACGAGTATCGGGTTTCGATACTTTTAAAAGCTATAGACGGTTTTTAACTGTACGATATTGGCATCACTACTAGTGATGCGAAGAAAAAAAGAGAAATTTCATAACAGCCCAGGCGCATCTATAAGGTGACCACACTAAGCCAGGTGACTTTTATTCGTTAACTAAGCTAAATGCCAAATTTGGATTGTATGGGTATAAGCCTAAAGGCAGAAGTAGTTTTTATTTTCTTTTCTGTTACGAATCAGCTGACTCTTTTTGGTTTATATAGATCTTATACAAGTCCTTAGCTTTTCTATTTCGTTCTGTTCTGTTTCGGTTCAACCTCTGAAAAAAGGCAGAATTAGTTTTGGCTTTCTGTTCTGTTACGAAACATCTGACTCTCTTTTGGTCAAAGAAATCTTATACAAGTCCTTAGCCTTTCTGTTTCGTTCTGTTCTGTTTCTGTTCTGCCGTGAAAATCAAAAAAATTAAGTAATTGTAAGTGACAGAAAAATTAAATAAAAACATTTTAAAATAATTGTGATTGTGCTTTTAGAATTCAAAAAAATTAATTTTTACCAGAAAAACATAAACCCTATATTTAAACATAACAATGGACGATACCAAACTCATCAATTCAGTGAAAAACTGTGAATCAGCTGGTCGGAATCAGCTAATTTATTACAGAAAAAAGTAAATATTAAATTTTAGAAATACAACGGCACAGCACAGAGCAGAAACATAAAGTAAAAACTAATGAAGCCTTAAGAAGCTACAGTAGGTGACGTATAACTTAACATACGTAGTTCCTTTGTATTAAATTTCTTAAAGTGACTAATTGTGCATTGGATATGAATGTAGTTTTTCAAAAATTATCCTATAATAAAAATTAAACATAAAGATGTATGGATAAATTTATTTCCTTTTTCGATACCAGTATCAATTTGGGGTTTTCTCCACTCATGGAGTTCATTAACTTTTAAGATAAATATTATTGTTTGGGTGCAAAGTGGATATTTTTTGTATTCCGCAATGATGAACTTTGAAGTGGTATACACGGGCATTCATTAATCAATTATTAACACCCTTATTTATAAAAATTATTAAGGCTTTCTAAAGGCATAATCAGCAAAATTTTTTATGGAAATCTTTTTTTCTAAAGGCTTAAGCAACAATTTTTATGGAAATCTTTTTTTAAAATCCTTAAAAACCCATAAGGTATCAATAGTTGTTCAAAATTTATAATTTTTTTAAATATCGATATATCGAAATATCGATGTTTTCGAAAAATATATATCGATACTGTTCAAAAATATCGATACGATATATATCGATACATTTTTTTCATTTGCCCATCCCTACCCCAAATACATATAAATTTTACTTTAGCAAGCTGTTTTGTTAGCTGGTTTTTTTTTTAAGTTATAGAAACTTTATCCTGAAAATATTTTAATTATATGCATTCATATGTAAGTATTTTTATTTAGCAAATTGCTGTTAAAATACATGTTAAAAAAATTGGTATGAATTCTTCATAAAAAAAATATTGCAGAAGTACTACTCTGTTGCTTTTAAGTTCGAGCAAGCAAACAAATTTACACTTTATAGATTACTGCTGCATAAAAATAAATTATCCATCCCTGCTTTACTCCACCAGTCACTCTGTCAAATTAAAATCTCAAGTTATTAATTAAGTCCAGACACTGTTTTCTTTGATCTGAGTTACCAAACCAGAATAATTTAGAAATGTTTACGCAATTTGAATTGCGTGTTGTTCGTCTTCGCATGATTGTATAGTGTTTTAATGTATGTATATTTTGTATTCTAATAAGAGTTTATGTGCAGCTCAACTTTCAAACTGATGACCATACAAAAGACATCAATTATCTGCTGACTTTTAAACTGCTCATTAAAATGCATACAGTTGAAGAGTTTTGGGGGCAGGGGAGATGGAAGGAAAGCTAATTGTGGTTTAAAGTGATTTTAATTTGATTATTCTTAAAACATTTTTGTTATATTTGGGGCAAAATTTATTTCGTTGCTTAAATTTAATGTCTAAATCCGCAACAAATTAGCACAAGTTATACATTAAATTATAAAGTTTTTTTTTATAGTTAAGAAGCAGAAAAGTAAGCTTCAAATAAAAATGAATATAAATTTTGAAAGATTTAGGAAAAATGGAATATATAATAACTTTTTGTAAATATTAAGAATGAAAGTGCTTTAAGGCGAATTAAAAGGATTTGAATGTTAAAGAAAGTTCTAAAACAATTCACCACATTCACACGTTTATGTGCAGAAATTTGCAAAAAAAAGCAATTTACATATTTGCTTATATATTTCCATTTTACAATCGAAGCTATTCTCGTTTAAAACGACACAGGAAATTAATTAATAATACCAAATTGGTAATACGGTACAAGGGTAACACAGTAAATTTTCAATGCAAAATTTCCGTTATTTTCTATTGTTTTAAAACGACGCTCCAACGAGAATAGGTACAATTTCAAAATATGTAATAAATATATTCGGGACTATAAAGTATGGGTCTGTTCGTAAATGCATCACTGCTCTGCATAATATGAGCAAAATTTTATTAAAAATACTCGTAGAATACAAGTTCGCTGATAATCTTTTTCAATAGTAGACATGTTTGTGACATTTGACAATTATTTGTGTATTCTCTGCTTTAGTGAAGTAAATTAGAACTCTTCAATTTCCATTTGCAGCGCAGTGATGCATTTACGAGCAGGACCTATTTTAGTACCGTGTTATCATTTCAATATAAAACTCGCTTTTAAATATGATTTTAAAACGATACGCAAACGAAAGTTCCTTTTTCATGTGCTTGAGTTCAAGGCAAATTCATATAGGGCAAATCCGCTGAAAGTTGCTTTCAAAATTGCATTCTTGGGATGTCGAAAAAATTTACTGAAAAACATGTGTTGACATCTGAGGAAGATTCAAATTACAAACAGCGAAAAGAGTCACCTGGACTGTTGATATCACCTGGTATGAATTCGTCTTGCTTAAGTTTCTGTTTGCTGGGTGTTTGACAGCCGATATATTTACAATAACAGCTGATATATTTACAATATCAGCTGAGCTAATGGGTTTTCATGAAAACTTCAAAAGATAGAAAATTCAAAACAAAACAAAATTTTTCTAATTTTTGAAATTTTATTTATGTTTTTCATGCGAATTTACTCCCTTATGCAAAAACGATTGTTAAACTTAAACTTGGTTTAACAAAGGAATTTTGTATGACAAAACCGGTTTTAAAGCATGATTTAACTTTAACTATCGTTTTTGCATAAGGGCATTAACTTTTATCCAGGATTCAAGTGATTTAAAAAAAACTATAATTTTTATAGGATCTTTTGGCTCGGCAAGTCCTTAGTCCGGTTGTGATTAAAAACACCTTAAAAAATACTTTATCGGCTATGTTCTGTATTCCACACCTTTTAATTTCACATGGAATACAGAACATACCTGTATAAATTATAAATTGTTAGTAAGGCATTTTGAGCAATGGTGCTGCGGACCACAAACTGATCAAAATTTTAATTTCTTCCTAAATCTTATATTCTTAAATATCATAATTCGATTTTAAGCGCCTTACAGTATCCTTAACTTTACGTCAGCCAGCTTAACAATATTTATTTATTAAAATAATTTTCACACCTAATAAAACTTGTTAAACCATCCATATTAATTAATTATTTTAATAATCCTTAAAATTAAAACAAGCTAATAATATACAAAATAAGATAAAAAAAAATACATATAAGTGTTGAAAAACTAACAGCAAACTGACACAATTTTGTTGCAAGCGATAAAATCGTTGCAATTTGAAACCAGCCAAGAAAATAAGAAACACAGAAAAATTTTATAAAGCGGTAAAAATATGTTCCAAATAAAAAACTTAAAACTAAAACGAAACATTACTGGCGCAAAGATAATCCTTGAAAGCTTAAATTACAACAAATGCAAAAAAAAACGAAACAGTTTTTTATCTTAAAGAGTTTTTTTCTCGTGTCTGGTTGCTTCATAAGAAACCAGTATTTTTTTTATTGCATATTGTCTTTTTTTTACAAAATAAAACCAAAAAAAAGTTGTTGTTGCTTGCAACAACTCGCCAAAGATGTCCAATACGGACTAGTATTACTGAATTTATGTATGTATGATTGGTTTTGTTACTATATCTCTAGTAAAGGAGTTTAGGGTGTGTATATGTATTAATGGCCGAAGTAAAAGGTCTTTCATTAAGCGCTTTCTACATTTAAATTTAAATTTAAAAAATTGCCTGCGAGATAGATTCGAAACTTTTTTGACGTTTGAAAGTTCCATCGAAGCCATTGTGTATGCTTCGCTGCGTGGAGAGCATCCGAAGTGTCAAATCTTCCATTACTCTGGCGAATAAATCTGTCTGAATTTGAACGATATTCTACGTTTCGCCATAAATATCGCTGATACCCATATCATGCAATGCTGTTCAAAAGAAGTTGGTAATCAAAGAACCATAGCACTCGCAGTTGAGAGTGATGGACTGACTGGTCATCTTCGTTCTTAAAGTTATATGACAACAAGTAATATCTATAAATTTATACTAAAATAATATTTATAAAAAATTACAGCCTTATTTATAAAAATTGTTAATGCTTTAAAAAGGATTTTTAAGAAATTTTTTTTATGAAAATTTATTTTAAAAAGCCTTTATAAAAGCTTAATAAATTTTATAAATAAGGCTGTTATTATTTTATAACCCTCGTATGGTACGAGCAATACAATTTTTCATGTTTGAATGCATGTTAAGCTGTGAAAGTATTTTCCACTTTATAATTCTATTCAAGCACTAAATATAAACTAAATTCTATGTTTTATAAATTTTACCTACCAGCACACATCCTTTTTGCTTCAGCTTTCAAAAAAAAAAAGAAATATATTAAAAATTTTAATTTCTCAACAAAATGTCCTTGATAACGAAACCAATTTTATTTTAAAAACTGGCCGGTAACTTTTATAAAGCTTTGCACACCGCAGAGATTGATGAATAAAAAATGTAGTAATGGATTTCATTATTAAATGACCTACTTTTATTAGTCAGTGTACTCGTATTTTGTTTAGTAAATTTTGTGCGTACCACACTGTTAGGGATTAGTTTTGTTACAAAGTGCCTGCCCTATTTTTCCATGTTAAGTACATTTAAAAACTTTTATTCTCGTGGTACGCTCAGCAAAGTTGTTTGGTTGCTTCGTACAATGAATGTTTTGATAATATTGCCTGGAATCTCATCAATTTTCACTAAAACTATTTCTTGTGTATAAAGGGTAAAGGTGACGGGCAAAAATTATTAAGAAACTTGTTTTTATCGTCTTCTTCTTCTGCTTCCTCTTCGTCCGTCTTGTCAGTTCATCTACAACATTTGTTGCATAAAAACTTTAAGACCCATCACAATGCAACATGCTTTCGACACACTTAAGCCACCAAAAAGGCCTTTAACTGCTGCATGCTACTGCTATTGTGTATTTTTAATGCTTCACAAGTAGAATGTAGAATCTTTAAAAAGAGTTTTTTCTTTAATGTTTATAAGGCCATATACAAGATTTTTATTATTTATTTTCTGTTCTCTGCTTTGATATCTTGCCAGCTTTCTTGTGCCTTATCTTTTGTTTTTGGCCCTTGCATACAAAAGGCGCTTTAGTATTTATGAAATGTTGTTGTACATACTCGTAGTATGTTTGTATGTCTTTGTGTTTTGGTAGTTTAAGAATTATTATGGCCAGATAAACTTGAACATAAAATTAACAAATTTTTTCATGTTTTTTTGGTGTTCTTACTTTTCTCTCTTTGGTTCTTGTTTCAAAAAAAAAAAATAAAAATAAAAAGGGTAGTACACATAGTACACACAGAAAAATTTCATATTAAAATCTATGAAAACAAGTTTAATTTAATATTTGTCGGCAATGATTTTGCTTTATATATGTTTTACATGTTAATTCAACATGATTTGCAGTCACTTTCAAAGAAAAATTTTCCTCTTGAAATAACTTTATTTCATGTTGATTTAATATTGCAGTACTATTTAATCAAAATGAATAATTATGTTGAATCAAAGTTATTTCAATTTGAACTTTATACTGAAATAACATGATGAACCATATTAAAACAAAGTTATTTCACATTGAAACAACATGAATTTAATTTAATTTAGTCACTTTGTATTTTATTAATTATCATTATTTAAATCAGGAATAATTTCTTAATCGGGCTTAAGTTCAGTATTTTCAATTCTTATTGAATGAAATATTTTTATTAATGAATGTGAGTTTCTAAAAAAGAAAAATTAAACTAGATTTTATTATTAGCTGGGGTAAAGATATATTTTTAACCGACTTCAAAAAAAGAAGGAGGTTAACAATTCGTCACTATTTTTTTTTTTTTTTTTTTTTTTTTTTAGGTTTGTAGGTCCATAACTCGGTGCATTTTAGACCGATTGTAAAAATTTTTTTGTTGTCTGAGAGGGTATAGCTTCCTATTGGTCCCATTTGAAAAAAGTGGGCGGGGTCACCCCCACAATTTTTTAAATTTGATTTATTGATCTTCTACTTATTTGATTGCTGCGAAACCTAGCAAACATCTTTGGTTCTTGTAATTAAAAAATTCTTGAGTTGAAAAAATGGGCGGGGCTACGCCCATTCAAATGTATTATAACATTACACGTGGTTTTACTCAACCGATTTTTACAAAACTTAGCACACACCTTGAACTCTGAAATAGACAAAATTTTCTTTAAAAAAAATGGGCGGGGTTACGCCCATTAAAATTTTATATTATATTTCACAGGGTTCTATTTCACCGATTTTTACGAAACTTGGCACACACCCTAAGCTTTAATCAAGGCACAAAATTGCGTTAAAAAAGTGGGCGGGGCACGCCTATTAAACTTTAGTATAATATTTCATCTGCTTGTATTTAACCAATATTGACGAAACTTGGCACACACCCTTAGCTTTAATAAAGCCAAAAAATTGCGATAAAAAAAATGGGCGGGGTCACGCCTACAATTTTTTAAATTTGATTTTGTAATCTTCTACTCATTTGATTGCTGGGAAACCTAGCAAACATCTTTGGTTTTTGTAATTACAAAATTTTTAAGTTGAAAAAGTGGGTGGGGCTACGCCCATTAAAATGTATTATAACATTACACGTGGTTCTACTTAACCGATTTTTACGAAACTTAGCACACACCTTGAACTCTTAAAAATACACAATCTTGTTTAAAAAAAAGGGGCGTAGCCACGCCCCATAAAATTTAACACTTAATTTCACGTGCTTTCACTTCATCGATTTTTACGAAACTGGAATATATTTCCAAATAAAGCAAGATACTTACAAATAAATTTTTTTTGAATTGACCAGAGTTTAAAAAAATTCACTAAAAAGGTAAAAATAAAACTTTAAAAAAAAAAATTAAACCGACTTCAAAAATAAGCACTAAAAAGCAACAAATAATATAGATCTAGTTAAATAAAAGATTTTTATATATGTTACCTACAGTGCCGTTTGAAGTTGGTGCCAGTAATACTGGTACTAAGCACATAGGAACATGCCCGGTAAAAAAACTGCAAGTAATTTTTATGTACATATGTATCTGCTTAGTTACCAATGTTGCTGGCACCAACTTCAAACGGCACTGTAGGTAACATATATAAAAATCTTTTATTTAACTAGATCTATATTATTTGTTGCTTTTTAGTGCTTATTTTTGAAGTCGGTTTAATTTTTTTTTAAAAAGTTTTATTATTTCTTCTCTTCTTTAGAAACTCACATTAATTAATAAAAATTGAAAATACTGAAGGTAAGCCCAATTGAGAAATTCTTCCCGATTAAAATTTTTAATAAAAAATTATTTTACTGAATACGTAAAATAATTATTTGGGACTATGAGTGCGTTAATAAATGTTAAACTAAAATTCACTCTAGTTCAGTTAAATTTAAAATGTATCAATTAACATCATTTGTAATCAAATATTTTGCATGGTGATTTTACATTGGTATGTGTGCATAGCAAATATTTGTGAGCGACATTGCGAGTGTAAATTTGTTTGCTCTATTTTCCAGAAAAGGACAAAAAACTGCTCAATATTGAGTAAATTTAAAGAGACAAAAATTGGTCTCCTAAGATTTTACATAAAAATATTGACTGCTGCCTGTAGCTAAAATGCAAGGATTGCAAGGTTCTCTACGCCAATTTACCTTAATATTGTGCAAAAAAGTGGGGAATACCAATATGTTTTTGGTCTCCTCTTAATATATTAGAACCTTGTTCCCTTTTTTTTTTGATGTTGTAAAAATTCCTGGTCTCACTTAGACTGATAAATAACATTCAACACCTCATAGAAAAAAGTGCTTCTGGTCGGTAAATATTGGACATAACTGAGCTGCACTTTCGTCATCATTGCTTTTTGTTTGTATTATTTTCACACTATGCCGTATATATCGTTACCTGAATATAGAAAGGCGCTAACTCATTATGTTTTTTTTTCATCTTTCTAAAGGGTACTTCTTCTGAAAAATATAATTCCTTTAAAAATGTGTTTTTTCTTAAAAGTTGGGGCCTTTCTATATTAAGGTAACGATATTAGAAACGAAATAAAATGCTTTCGAATTCGCGTATTATTAACATACAAATTCGAAAGTATTTGCTGTCGTTGCGAATTACAGAGTTGACACCCAGATGGTGAAAAGCAAATACTTGCAACGCCAAAACAGCTGTTTTTTGTTTTGTTTATGAAATAAAAACAGCTAAACTCCCGCGCCGACAAAGTTTCAAGATGGAAGCGCCGCCACGAAAACTGTCGTAAGATACTAAAATTATTTATATATGACATCGTTCAATGACAATTGCTAACATTTATAAAATGGCCTGTTTCACAATAACGAAAGAAAACTTTCAAGTTACAATTTATATTGAAAACAAAAATAAATTTTCATATTTTGTTGTTGATTTCAATATAAATTTTCAGTCGAAAGTTTTCTTTCGTTATTGTGAAATAGGCCAAAAGTTTAAAATTTTAATTGAAATTGTATTAATTTAATAGAATTAGGTCCTACTTCACCAACTCTATTTAAATATTAACTCACATTTAAATAGAGTTGGTGAAAATGGCCTTTAGTAAACAGTTTAATGCTTCTATCACGAAGATATTTTAGCGGCGGCGGCGTCATCAGCGCTGTAAAATATTTTCAAATTTCAATTGCTACAATAAATTGCTTAGGGCCAAATTCACAGTCATTAGTTAATTATTAGTAAAATAAAATGATAACTATTGTTTAACTAATAGCTCATATTCACAAAGTTCTTAATATGAGCTAAGAATGGTAACTCTATCATACAATTAAGTTTCACTATTGGCAGCTCTGCTATAGCATATGGTTTTTGTTTACATTTGCTATACTATTTCATAAAAATGTATAAAACAGTGCTCGCTCGTTGAAACTTTACCGTGTAAGATATTGAATTAGTGCTGAAATTGGTTCGGAAAAAGCAATATATTAAAGAAAATAAAATAAAAAGAATATGTTACAACTAAATACAAAGAGGATGCTTGTAAAAGGTGTATAAAAATGTTCACAATACAACAGTACTAATGAAAGTTTACAACGAATCAGCTGTTGTCTAACTATTTGTTAACCAATGGCATTTGGCGGTTTAACTAATAGTAAACGAAAAGCTAATTAAGGACAAGGAAAGTTAACTAAGGACTGTAAAATTGGGCCTTAAACGTTCAAAAACGACAATCATGCATATATTGCGTATAACCTAATGTAGCAAATATGCAAAGAAGAGTGATTTCTGCCTCGAGTATCTACTGGTATTTTTAAAAAGTAATTAACTATTGGAATTTTTGCAATAAATTGTGTATGTGTAAAATTAATTTTAATAAACTTTCTGTATATCTCTTTAAAATAAAATAAATAAAATTATTTATATAGAAATGTATGGTATGTCTATCATATTTTTTTTTGCCAAAGCTGAAAACCCAACCAAAATAGTCCTTCTCGAGAATGTAGCATATTAAGCTTTGCAAAGTAGTTTACTTTAAAAACAAAAGTTTTTTTTAAACATATATGTATGTATGTATGTATGCATGGGTGTATATGTTTGAGTGCCGGAGTTTACGTTTAAATAACAATGCAAATGTTGTAAGAGAAAAATTATAATAATACGAATGTAGCAACTGTAAAGGAAATGTTGGATTGCATATACAAGTTCACTTACATCCTGTATGAGTCAAACAACAAACATAAATATACAAAATAAAATAATACTACAAGAAATATACTCGTAATTGTTGTGTTACATGAAATCTTTTTCTTTATTATTTTTGCTTTTTTTTTAAGAAACATTTTTCAACAAACTTTTTTAAGTTTGTTTAACTACAGGAATGTTTCTTTGAGAGGAAGGTTTTTTTTTTTTGCAACACAAATAAGCAAACTGAAAAGTACTAAGAAGGAGGCATAATTCAGAAAAACATGTACAGTGATATATAGATTTAACGAACGATTCTTTAAAAAGAAAAATTTGCTAAATACCGTCGTATACTTTTTTAGTTTACTTTAATTCATAACAAGAAAATGTTTGATATAAAATTGTAATAAAATAACAAAAATTAAAAAAAAAAATAAAAATACTTACAAATGTATTTACCAAAGGTAAATCAATAATTGTATACACAATCAATTCTCATATTCCATTTCATTGAAAATTTATGTTAAATAGCTGATGTTAATAATAATCTCAACCCCAGTAGACAGATAGACATGGGTGCTGATGAAAAAGCGTGGCTGCACAGAAAAATATCGGTATTTCCCCCAGCTAATAAAGTCTAGTTTAATTTTTCTTCTCTTCTTTAGAAACTCACATTAATTAATAAAAATATTTCATTCGGTAAGAATTAAAATTACTGAACTGAAGCCAGATTAAAAATTATTTCTGATTAAAAATTTTAAAAACCCCCGATATATCTAGAAAATATGTGATATCTTCTAAACGGCTGGACCGATTTTCTTCAAACATAGTTAAGAACCTTCTCGATCAAGTCACCTTTCAAACAGAGGAAAATCAAAATCGGTCCAGCCGATTGGGCTGTACGTGGACACGGACAGACACACAGATACACAGACACACACTACAAACTTATAACACCCCTTTTTTTTGGTCGGGGGTTAAAAATAAAAGTACAGTCTTACTTCCTTATAACGAATTTCACTTTAGTGAATTTTTCTGCATAACGAATTATTTTTGAGAACACTGTATTTTGTTAAGGTTTTCTTCACATTTTCAACAAACGCTAAACAACACTGTTGGCAAGACAAACAACTGAAACAAATGTCTTGTCTCCAACAGTGTTGTTTAGCGTTTGTTTTAGAATATTTCGCTGTAGTAAAGCATTTGAAAAATCGCTCATGTCTTGAAAGTTCTTATAAATGGTTTTGTGTGGGACATTATTACGTACACACAAGAAGACATATGTACCAATTTAAAATCACCATGCAATAATGTTGATTGCAAATCATATTAAATCTGCAAATGATTGTTGTGCTCAGTTGTGTAACTTGTTCTTGTTTTATTGTTGTTTGTTTTGATGTTTATAAATAGCCCACAAACTTCGCGCTATCAGGGAAAACTTCCTGCTGCAGTGTAGAAGGCAGTGTGCTAGTCTTGTCGAAGGTTTGAATCCTGGAGATAAGACAAAGTAGCTTCGCAGTTTGTGCGTTTTTTTTTTTTCAATATAATAACTATCATTTCCAATAAATTTTATGTTAAACGATCTCTTAAGTAATGTTGAATTAAACTTTTATTCATGTTGGTATATATTTAGTGTGTATATAAGGAATATTTAAAGTTGTTGTGGCTGAGGAAGCCAACTAAACCAGCAACACACAATTTTCCTAAAAAATACCATTTTACTTATTCAGTAAAATATATTTTATTAAAAATACATTGAAATTTATTATTGAAAGGTTAGCTGATTCCTATGCGCATTCGCATATCGATGGCTTAATATAAAAAAGGCGGAACTCGAATTTTCGATATTTTATAGGAGAAGCAAAAATCTGAAGAAAAACTAAATCATTTACATGCAGAGATAATTTTTTAAGTGGCCATAAGTCCTTTATTTTAAACTATAACGTACTTAAATCTTCAAGGAGGATGCAATTATACATTGTCTCGCAGAAAACATTAAAAACGCGATTTCGAAAAAAAAATTGAGATACGCCCTTTTTATATTAAGACATCGATATGTTGATCACTGAATTATTGTTTCAACTTTGATATTTGTTGAACTTCTCATTTGTTTAAATGAAAGTTTATAACATAATAACTCTAGTTGTTCTAAGATTTTTGGGTAAAGGTTCCCTGATGATCTGCATTAGCAACAGTGAAATGCGCATAGGATCCAGCTAAACCCCTCAATAATCAATTTCTATGTAAGCGTATTTTTAATAAAAAAAATATTTTACTAAATAAGTAAAATAATAATTTGGAATTATTAGTGCGTTAACAAATGGTAAACTTAAAGAATGCAAGTTTTTTCAACTTGAAATAACTTTGATTCAAAATGGTATTCGTATTATTTCACTATCGAACTTATGTTGTTCCAACTTGTCATAACTTTGATGCAATATGACTCTTTATTTCGATGAAACAGTACTAGAGTATTAAATCAACTTGAAATAAACTTATTTCAAAAGAAAAAAAATTCTTTGAATTTTAATATAAAACATTTTGAATTAACATGAAACACATGTAAAGCAAAATCATTGCTTTTAAATTAACCTTGTTAAGGTAGATCTTAATGTGAATTTTTCTGTTTGGTGTGTATAGTACATTTTGTAAAAAGTAATCGTAAAGTAAGTAATTTTTCCAGATCAAATAAAAATTTTTTATTTTGGTTTTTGTCCTCATTCAAGGGATATAGTGGAAAAAAATCTATATGTGTATTTGTATATATTTTCTAATATTTACATATATTTTTTTCGAACAATTTATTAGAAAAGTCGTTATATCGAGTACTTTAAATCGCGAATTTGTGAAGCTGAGTATTCGTTAAACCGTGATGTCACTGTATGTATATACATACTAATCGCAAACTACATACATATGTACAAGCTTAATAGGCTGAGACTAATTTGACAGCAACAGATCTCAACTGCACTCCTCACTGCCGGCCTTCGTATGAATGAGTATTTTGCCCTCAAAGACCCAAGTATTTCTGCAATCGCTTTTTTATGTCCCACAATTTCTAATTTTAAGTTTTTTTAATAAAAACTTCCTAACGGGTTCCTTTTGCCATGTTTAGTATAAATTTGTCTGTTCTTAAGTTCTCTAATTTCCCTTTTACCACACTTAAAACCGTGTAGAAGAGCCTGAAGTAGAAAAAAGGAGAGAAAGTCATGCAAAGCAAATTAAACTAATTTGTGTAATTCTCCCAAACATCATTTGTCTACTAATTAAGTCATTGCGCTTTAAGACCCCTTTTACATGGACGATGCAACAAAGCAACAATTGAACAATGAACAAATGCAGCATCTGACTTTTCTTTTTAATTTCTTTAATTTATCTCTGTCTCTGGTCAGAAATGTAGAGCAGAAAATTTTTTAGTTTTTTAATAGCTAAATAGAAATTAAATTTTGTGATCTTAAAAAAATACGGCCAAGCAAATAAGAATAAAATGTGCAATGCAGCAGTTTCTTTTATTTTTATTTTTATAACAATAAAAGAACTACAATTTTTTCTTTATATTCAAGTAACTGTTGGAAAAGTTAATAAAAAATTTAAATTGCTTGCATCAATTTTGAAAAAAATGTTTTTTTTTTTGCAATTTTATATTGCTTTGTTAAACAGCATACCCTTCACATAAAGTGTGTTGTTAAACCCTGTAGTAGACCAGCAAACTATCGACAGTACACACAAAAAAATGTCATATTAAAATCTACACAAATAAGGTTCATTTAACATTTTTCGGCAATGATTTTGCTTTATATATGTGTTTCATGTTAATGCAACAGGATTGCAGTAATCTTCAAAAAAAAATTATATAAATAACTTTACTTCATGTTGATTTGATATTCCAGTGCTGTTAAATCCAAGTAAAGAATCACGTTAAATCAAAGTTATTTCATGTTGAAGCAACGTGAATATGATACTGAAAAAAAAAACGAAGAATCATGTTGAATCAAAGTTGTTTCAAGTGAAAACAACATAAATGAATTTAATTTAATGTAGTCATTTTATTTTTTAAGCTTAACTTGACTGTGTGTATTAGCACGGTTATCAGGAAAATGTGTGTCTGTTGCCAGTCTAGTTGGCTGCCCCGGCCAAGATTTCAACGTGAACCACTGCAAGCTTTAGAATTAAATTTTGATTCAGTATGATTTAATTTTAATTAAAATTTATTTGACATTAAATTTATATAAAAAAAACAAACTTCGAAGCTACTTTAAATTGTTTGCAGAAACAGGCAGAGTATCCGGCAGGAATCGAACCTGGGACCCTTCGACTAAAAGACTACTACGCTGCCTACTAGCCAGCAACAGAAAGTTTTTATTGCTAATGCGAAGTTTTGTGTAGAAGAACAAGTCACACAACTGAACGCAACAGTGCATTGTAGCTAGGAACAAAGCAAATAAACACCAACACAGTTAAACAATCAATCAATATATTATTTGTAATAAATTTAATATGATTTCCAATCAAAAATGTTTTCATGTTGATTTTACATTTTTTTTTTTACTGTTTTTAGTGAACTTTCGATAGTTTCTACCCCATTCATACCATCGACAAAAAAAAAAGAAGTAAGGCGGCTTTTCTAAACAAAAAGTTTACTTTGCAAAGTCTTGCGTTTGTAGGAGAGAAGGGCAACGAGCTCCTATTCTCATCTCCCTTCTTGCCTGCAAACTGAAGACTTTGTAAAGCAAACTTTGTGTGTAGAAAAGCCTCATTTGCCTTCTCTTCTACAAACTCTAGACTTTTCAAAGTAAAATTTTCATATGAAAAAGCTGCCTAATTAAAAGTGTGAAAATCGAAGTATGTAAAAAGCTCTCGAGGGCAGCTTTGAAGCAAATTATTCGTCAGATGTTTTACGCTTCTTGCAACATTAACTATAACATTTTCCAATACTAGAAGTATTATTAGGCAAATAATAACTAAAATTATTTAATTTCAATAAAACCCGACGGTCTCGGCACAAATATAAATTTCAATGGTAGTTGCAAATGCAAAGCACAGTGTAGCATGTGCGGCCAAAAAAATAAAAAAAAAATATAACAGCTACATTTTAAATTTTCAATTACCACTTGCAGTTTGTTTTTTAATATTAAAAGACATTTCCTTGAAATTTGTTTATGGTCCTTCGAACCGGAGCTCAACTGACACACTTCTAACGGCAGCTGGCATTAGCGATGCTGTTAGTGCGGCGAAGACCTTAATAACTGCGATGTAATCCAAAAACAAAGATTAAGGTTCTAAAATCAATATCCTGATCTGCCGCTATGCCATTTTTAAGCGCTGGCAAAGATGCGCTAATAGAAAACACAAGTCTTTCGATACGTTGTCGAATCGTAAGAAAGTAATTCCTTAACACGAGTATTAAAATAAGCATCCTCTTATTGTGAATTGCGCACATTTATCCCTGCTTTTCCTTTGAATTTTGTTTTCTTTAAAACTGTCGTCTTGTTGTGACATCGACGACTCGCTCCATTCACAATAAGGGGAATAACTTTGTGATAAAACAAACAGGATTGGGGCTGTAAAATGCGTTTTAAAGAAAAATAAATTTTCAAAGGAAAAGCAGGGATAAATGTATGCGAAAAGTTATAATTACACAAGTTTTGAGTTTCTGTTAAATTTTAGTTTAAACCAGACTAGCCAAACAACCTGTTGCCTGCGACAAATTCAATTCGTCAACATATTTGCCAATAACTATAAAATTTTTTTTCCAGCCAAGTTAATTGAATCGAAAAATTGGAGAATATTTCAACAAACAAGATCGAACGAACGAACGAACAGCCAAATAAAATATTGTTTTCCATAATTCACTATAAAAGTTTGCTTTACTTTTTCAATACAACTCCTCGCATGCCAAATATTGTAAAATATTCCATTCTAGTTTTTTGCCACTTTTCGTTCCACTTCATCTAGTCGCAGGCAAAGATATTGATGTTGAATTTAACTGGAATCATTTGTTCGTTAACAGAAAAATAAAAAATAAAGAAATGATTTCGTATCCAGTTAATACCCCTACTCCCCTCTTCATTTTTTAAAAAGAAATAATAAAAAAAGTTGTTAAACAAATTGGAAAATAAACAAAAATATTCAATCGGAGAGTCATGTTTCTAAAAAAAAAAAGAAAAACTAGGGGAAATAAAGAAACATAAACGAAAATTGAAACTGCAAAAGGAAAGGCTGCTGCAGCAACAGCAAGAAAAATAGTGAACAACTATTTTTTTTATATTTTTTTTCATATAAAGTGGAGGTCAGTCAATGGCAGAAGAGCTGCTCATACCAACCAATCAAGCGGCCAACTGACTGCACAATTCTTTTATAAAATTAAAGCTTTGAATAAATGTTTGAAGCTATACAAAGTCTCAGAAATGATTTTTAGTTACTTTTTATTTTTCTGTATAAAAATGAACAGATTTGCAAAGACTCTGAAGAGTGGTTAAACAAAATGCAATCGTAACTTTAGTTTTATATACGAGTATAGAGAGGTGCCAATAAATTGCAATGTTCTATGAGTTTTAAAAGATAAATGAATAACATTCAATTTGTTTGTGTATTATTTATTGAAAATAAAATCAATTTAAGTGTTGCTAAAAGCGTAGTCAATTATAACAATTCAAAATTGCTTGTATTTAAATTTAAAAGAAAATATTCGAGTATTGAAATAATGATCGCCCTTATCGCGAATTATGGGAATAATTTTTTTATTCCCATGAACAACAAATTGGCATCGCCAATTTTTAGGGAATAAAATAAACATCTGTTGTGAGTCAAACATGCTATTGTGAATTGATGTAATTTTATTTTTTACTTTTTACGAGTACGCGTTTTTTTTATAATTTTCTTAATAAATTGAGCCCACTGTGCTTATGCCGGTTATTTACAAGTGCAGCTTAATTTCAAAGACACACCAAAATTTTGTAAATGAATTTGAAAATTTATCATCTTTGATTACTTCCAATGGCTTCCTCCTGCTTGATTAATTAATTAGTAAAATTATCTTAGATAGTCGTCATTATTTAAAAAAAAAATAAACTTGTTTTTTATTTGTTTTACAACTCAGTTCTCAGTTCTTAAAATATCCTCCTTGATTCATAATATTCCTATTTCATCATTTTATCAGCATTAAATATTCGTATAAAAAAATGTGTGGAAAAAAACAAAGACTTTGTTTCCGTTTTTCCATCTTAAACTACAAACTTAGTACTTCATTTATTCTTGTGCATCATAAATATAAATGAAGGTAATTGGATTTTAACTTGGAGTCAATTCTCATTTTACTAGATATTTCTATTTTTTTTAATAAATGAATAAATAGGAATAAAGACAAAAGCAAAAGAAATACTTATTACGAGTAAATGGAATTTATGTTCACACAAAAGATTCGCAAGACGGTTCAAATCACAATGGGAACGCATTGGAAGCAGAGATGGGCACCACTCAAGTGAATTTCATGAGTCATGCATGATCGTCTGTTGAGTAAATTAAATAAATTCAGTTAAGTGCGACTTTGACTCTCACACAAAGGGTACGGACACTACCTGTCGTTACCTTCATATAGCAAAGTCATTTTATTTTTAAATCGAGATTTTTGCATTTTTCGATACATTTGAAATCCCTCCACGAAATACAAAAAAAAACCCCCGATTTCAAAAAATTATGAGTTAAGGCTTTTCTATATTAAGGTAAGGAATGATATGTAATACTTTACGAACTGTAGCCTTGAAGTTTTTTTCGTTCTGCCGATTTTTTCTTTTTTTTGGCGAATTTTTTAGTTTTGACGCTTTTTCTTAGTTCTGGTGCTTTTTCCATTTTTTGCGACTTTTTTCGTTTTTTACTTTTTTTTTGGTTTGCCGTACTTTTTTCGTTTGGGCAACTTTTTCAGTTTTTGACGATTTAATTTAGTATTTATTTATAGTTTATTTAATAGTATTTTTATATTTTAGATTTATTTTAGTTTTAGCGATTTTTTTTTTTTCATTTTGGCTCTTTGTGATTTTTTTCTGTTTTGTTTTGCAGTATTTTTTTCGTTTTGGCAATTTTTTCAGTTTTTGCCGATTTATTTTAGTTTTAGCGATTTTTTTTCATTTTGGCGCTTTTTCAGTTTTTGCCGATTTATTTTAGTTTTAACAATTTTTATCAATTTGGCGCTTTTTTCAGCTTTTGCGATTTTTTTTTGTTTCTCTACGTTTCTTGTTTTGCTTTGTCATATTTTTCGTTTAGGCATTTTTTTTCAGTTTTTGACGATTTATTTTAGTTTAGCATTTTTTTAATTTGGCGCCTTTTTAGTTTTGGCGATTTTTTGAGATTTTGTAGTATTTTTGGCGATCTATTTTATTTTTGATGATACTTTTCATTTTAGCGCTTTTTTTTGCGATTGTTCGTTTTTTCAGTTTTTGCCGATTTATTTTTTTTTAGCAATTGTTTTCATTTTGGCGCTTTTCCGTTTTGCGATTTTTTACGTTTTTTTGCCGTATTTTTTCGTTTTGACAATTTTTTCAGCTTTTGCCGATTTATTTTAGTTTTACCGATTTTTTTTCATTTTGGCGCTTTTTCAGTTTTTGCCGATTTATTTTAGTTTTAAAAATTTTTATCAATTTGGCGCTTTTTTCAGCTTTTGCGATTTTTTTTTTGTTTCTCTACGTTTCTTGTTTTGCTTTGTCATATTTTTCGTTTAGGCATTTTTTTTCAGTTTTTGACGATTTATTTTAGTTTAGCATTTTTTTAATTTGGCGCCTTTTTAGTTTTGGCGATTTTTTGAGATTTTGTAGTATTTTTGGCGATCTATTTTATTTTTGATGATACTTTTCATTTTAGCGCTTTTTTTTGCGATTGTTCGTTTTTTCAGTTTTTGCCGATTTATTTTTTTTTAGCAATTGTTTTCATTTTGGCGCTTTTCCGTTTTGCGATTTTTCACGTTTTTTTGCCGTATTTTTTCGTTTTGACAATTTTTTCAGTTTTTGCCGATTTATTTTAGTTTTAGCGATTTTTTTAATTTGGCGCCTTTTTTAGTTTTTGGCGATTTTTTTCGGTTTTGGCGATTTTTTTACAATACATATTTTTAGTTTAAGCGATTTTTTGGTTTTAGCGACTTTTTCCGGGTTTTTGTGATTTTCTTAGTGTTTTTGGTGATATTTTTTCTTTTAGTGATTTTTTTTTTGCATTTTAGCGATTTATTTTATTTTTGGTGATACTTTTCATTTTAGCGTTTTTTTTTTAATTTGGCGATTTTTCGTTTCGTAATTTTTTCAAGTTTTGGATTTTTTAGTTGTAGCGTTTTTTGAAAATTTCAAGAGTTTGCGGTTTCCAAGACACCGCCAGTTTTGAAAAACATATAATCAAAAAAGGAATGTCGCCATTACTCTATTGCCTGGCAAACCCATTTTGATCTTCTTTAGCACACATTCATCCTGAGAAATCCAAAGTTTTTACTGCTCTTTGTTCTCTCATGTGTTGTGGCGGCGGATTCACTTTTTGCCCATGTTTACGAACAATCGCAAAATTTCATCCGCAGTGCAGTTGAACGACTCCAAAAGCTGTTACACGATTGCATTTGTAGTCGATCGATTGTGAGTAAACGGGGCACCCATCTTGAGAAAAGCTTTCTCATATCTAAGAGATCATTCAGTATTGAAACCACAAAGCTATGTATGTGAGATGCCTGTGTTTTCGTCATTTTTTTTCAATTGTTTCGGGTGTAGAGAACTAAACTGAGTGCCCAAAACTCTCGGCATTTTTCGTGCCTGTGCGGCCACAATGACTGTGGTCCACTGTAAGTGGTTTCATTTCATACAAACTTTAGACTTTTATAAAAAAAATCAGTTTAAATGGAAAACGAGAGTTGCTTTGATTAATAGTATTACAATTTGTTGATAGATTTTATGTAATGAAGGCTCAAAATTATTATCATTACTAATTTGCGGCAGTCTTGCCATTATTATGTCTTCTTTACTAATTGAATTTTTTTTTTTTTTTTAATTTTATTATTTCTGAATGTAAAACTTCATTAAATACTTCTGATCATCTCTTTTCAGATGTGCTTAAATTATCATTTGAGACAAATAAAAAGATACATTTTAATATCAAATTAAGTTCCATTTCAGACGATACCCAATCATGTGCATACTTCACTTACAAACTCACTCGCATTCGAACACTCAGTCACACAAGTAACTCCACACCTGCCTCTCCCTTCGCATTATTTCCATTATAACGTTGATACGAGTATAGTTTTTGCATTTTTTTTTTTAATTAGTTTTTAGTTTCAATTTCTAATTTGAAGTTTCATAACACAAAACTTTTCTGTTTCGTTTTCTCCTCTTTCAAATATTCGAGTTAAAGATACAATTACGACATCATTTGCAGCAGTAAGAGCTGGTAAATTATAACCATTAACTAAGTAGTTTATTTTGCAATCAAGACGAGTTTTTAGAAGTTCTTTTTTTTAATTTTTTTTTTTTGCCTGAAAATCAATAGACTTGTTATAAAACAAGTGCTCGAGTAGAAATTAATACTTGACAGTATTAAAAAAAATTTTTTTTTTGCTTTTTTTCAATTGCACTCAAATGGGAAAAAAGTATAAATTGTATCGTTTAAACAAGTTTGAAAGTAATATTACAAATTTTAATTAAAAAATTTGTAAAAGCAACTATTTTACTTAGTTTAGAAAAAAACATTTAAAAATGTTTCTGTAAAGCTTGACATTACGGCTGAGAATGATGTGAAAGTACAACTGCACTCAAGTTTATGCAATTATTTCCTTTTTCTGCCATCCATAAAATTCATTAAATTTAACAAGCGCAAATTTCACAAAATAAAACCCCATCACCATCATTACAACAATATCATTTAGGCCTTATTTAAACTTGACACAACAAATCACAAGTATGAGTATCACATGTTTGGTCTAATGCTTTTATATTCGAAAGAAAGAATGAAATAATATCATCCAGTTGTTGTAACAAGCACCCTTTTCAATGTTGTAGTTGTTATTCTTTTTATCAAAAGCCAGCGAAAAGCAAATACATATAAGGGAATATTTGCAACAGCAAGAACAACAAAAAGTAAAGAAAAAGAATTGCATTGCAATGTCATGTCATATGCATGGGGAGACAGTTTAAGGACTCTCCCAATGTTGGCTGTTGCCCAAAGTGTTAGAATATGACTGCTTGCCAGTTCAAAATGTTTCAAATGCATAAAATGAACGTGTCATTTGTATAGCAAGGCAAGTGTTTCGTAAAGAGGTTAAAGCGACAAAAACATCAGCTGCATTGTTAATGCATATATGTATAGGAGACATCAGCTTCCATTAGGGAGTTCCTGTGGAATCTTTTTTAATTGAAAAAAAAATGAATTGAAAGTCTATTTATATACAGTTCTCATTTTTTAAAGATCTCGGCAAACATGTCGTCCTTTTCTTGTTATCCAAAAATACATCACTGGGACTTTAAGGCCAAATAAATGCTAAATGCTACTGCTAGATCGTCTCCTCCATCCAAATTTAAAAAAAAAAAATTAGTGGACGTATTCCATAAGAAAACAGAGTTATGAAAATTGGTCCAAATTGGTTCACTCATTACAACGTTATTTTATAATATATTATTGGTGCAGGCAGTTTTCTACACTGTCTCCCCCCAACCCCTCCCCCATTTTCCAAAAAAATTAGTATGCCTTTTCCGTATGCAAAAATAATTTTGAAAATAGGTCCCCAAATGGCGAAGTTATGCTCCTTATATTATAAAATCTTTTAAAAATATGTGAAAGAATTAAGATAAATTAAAAAAGAGGCCGTAAGAGTGGGCGAGGTTAAAAAGAAGTAGATATATCTAGCAGTAACATTTAGCATTTATTTGGCCTTAAAGTATTAAAAATACATTCACGATAGTAGGCTACCGACTAGAGGTGGGCGCGTGTCGTGTTTTTTTTTTCGTGACACGAACACGCACAACACAACTCGAATTGTTCGTGACAAAAAATCTGATTTGGTGCGTGTTCGGGTCGTTTCGTGTTAATCAAAATTGACACGAAAAATGTGGATGTAAAATATGTATGAATGAATTTCCAGTAGAGAAAAAATTTTATATTTTTTATCGTCAAACACCAACAACACCAGCATATTTCTTGATATTGTATGGGCCTCTGAAGCTTAAAGCTCTGTACGTAAATTGATGGTATTAGCTGTGGTGGCAGATACGAGTATTATCAGCTGGCAGTGACAACTTGGTGCCATATTTTCAAAAGCGACTCTTGAAAACAATAAATTAAATTTTTTTATTTTCAAATATCATACCAATAATATTTCCTGCGTGTTGTGCATTATCGTGTTGACAAAAGTTTTCGCGTACTCGTGTCGTGTTGGAATAATTCGACACGCGACCATCTCTACTACCGACTACAATTTGTTAAAAATAGACTACATATCGTCCCTACCACGTCAAACTATCCAAAATGCAAATTTGTACTTTTCAAAAGAGCTCAAAGAGTCGTCAATAGTGAATTTAAAGTCGGCGTATTCCTAAAAATGTCAGGATTAAAATATTTCTTATTGAATTATCTATCGTCTATGAAAATTTCAGCATTTTGAAATGAGTCATATCCTAGAAATTAGGAAATTTACGAATCTAAAAAACGAATTTTGCATAATGGATAGTTTGACGTGGTAGGGACGATATGTATGTGTATATGAAATTTTTTATTTTGACGTTAAATCGGCTACACTTTCGCACGACCTCACGACTAGAGATGCTAAACGGGAAATCCCGAGCCCGGAAATCCCGGGATTTTCGGGACTATGCAAATCCCGGAGCCCGGGACTTTTTAATTTTAAAGCCCGGGATTTTCGGGATTATCTGAATCCCGTTTTTTGCATAAATAATGTCATCTTCTATGTCAAAAATTATTAGAAACTCCCTGTTATTAGAAGTTAAAATAAAAAATTTGCTTTGAATAAATATTTTAGTAGATAATATTATATGGTATATCCCAGTAAAAAAAGACACTCCAAAAAAGTCATGAAAATGTAGAGTTTGCGATCTGGAAGTAGTGCAAATTTCGATCCGATCTAATGATTTTTACATAGGGTTGTCATTGCAAGAAGTTCTCTTTTTCGCTGCCTGGTCACCGAATTGGAAGCGATTTTAAGAAAAATTTCCTTTTTTGTGCTCTATGATAATATTTTCATCTAGGAAAAATGGCTAATAGTTACTTATTTTAACAATTAGTTTCTTTTTATAGGAATTTAAACGCGAAACAGTAATTTAATGTAAATTTAAGCAAATAACTTTAAAATTTTAGACCAAAATTAATTCATAAGTTTCTTCAAAAAAATCGATTTTTTAAAATTCTGGTGAGTAATTTCTAAAACTAGAGAGGAATTACAAGGTTTTGTATGACTAAAATAAACTTCTACTTGGTTTTCTGCTAACTATCGGCAAATTAAAAATATCGATTTTTTGGAAGCAATGAAAATGTGCTTCCTTTAGAATGACTTCCAATTTTTTTTACTGGGATATAATATATCTTATGGCGTTTTCTTTTCTAGGAAAAATGTTACATACATTGCACTTTCCAATGAAAATTTGCAATTCAATGTCTGAATTATATACATAAGTACCTTTTAAACATGCAAAAAAATATTTTGTAAAATTAAAATATTATATTTAATATAAGGACGTACATTTGTGCACAATATTTTCGGGATTTTGTAAGTCCCGAAAATTCCGGTGTCCCGGGTCGGGATTTCGAGACTCCATCACTAAATCCCGAAGCCCGGGATTTCAAAAAACCTGTCCCGATTAGCATCTCTACTCACGACCATATGACCACTTTTGTAGCTGTAGCCGACTTAGACTAATTTTTATTTTTGTTTTGCAACAATGGGCAAATACAATGCTGCCAATATAATACAAAATGTTAAGTGAATGATCGATTAAAAGGATTGGATATTTTATAACACCAGATTAACCCGGTGGGCTTTGCTACTGCCATCATTATAAAATTAAATAAATTTTTAACTATATAGTTAAAAAAAAATTAATTTATTAATGAAATATTGTAACGCTCTAGCACTTTCTTCATATACAAAAAAAATTTTTTTAAAATTGGTCCACATATGAGAATGTTATTTGATAATAAATTGTCGGGGCGGGCTGCCTGCACTCCCCTCCCCCTACAATTTCAAACATTACAAAACAAAAAATGTCCGTGAACCTTTTCCATATGCCAAAAAAATTGAAAATTGGTCCACAACAAATAACAAAGTTATGTGATAATAAATTTTTGGGGCGGGCACTTCGCTTCCCTACATCACAATTTCCAATAAGGAACTATTTTAGTGAAAGTTTTCCATGTGCAAAATTTTTTTTTAAAAATTGGTAAAAGAAAAAGAAAAGTTATTTGATAATCAATTTTTGGGGCGGGCAGTTTGCGAATACTGTTTCCCCCTTCGATAATTTTCAAAAATAAAATTTAGTGGAACTTGTCCATATGCAAAAATTATTTGAAAATTGGTCCACAAACGACAAAGTAATTTGATAATCCTTTTTTGGCGGGCACACATCGCCCCCTCCATCCAAATTTAAAAAAAAAAATAGTGGCCGTATTCCATACGAAAACACAGTTATGAAAATTGGTTCACTCATAACAACGTTATTTTATAATCAATTATTGGTGCAGGCAGTTTGCTACACTGTTTCCCTCCCCCTCCGCCCCCATTTTCCAAAAAAAAATAATACGCCTTTTCCGTATGCAAAAATAATTTTGAAAATTGGTCCACAAATGGCGAAGTTATGCTCCTTTATATTAAAAATATGTGAAAGAATTAAGATAAATTAAAAAAGAGGCCGTAAGAGTGGGCGAGGTTGAAAAAAGAAGTAGCCACTGAAATATATATTTATACTTGATGTTATAATGCTATTGTCGTCTCCAAAATAATTAAGTAGCTGGCTACATTTGTAGTCGTGTAGTCGGTAGCCTGCTATCGTGAATCTCTGTAGTGCATAAATCATTTACGGAGTTCACAATAGCGTTTTAAAATATATCTTAATATTGCAACGCTTTAATTTTAATACTTTAATATGGGCTGGCAAGTTTGTTGTTTTTGTTTGTGGGTAAATCAAATTTATTACCAGGTGGCAAATTTAAAAGTATTCAAAATCAGGTCATTTTCAATATGGCAATATGGTAATGGTAAACTAAACAAATTAAAACTGTCAGCGCAGCTGTAGTTGATGAACAAATTATTTTTATTTTTCGCCGTCTTTGGGAATTTTGCACCACAAAATTTGTTTTGATAAATGTATCCAACAATAATTTCTAATTTAAAACAAAAAATATTATATTAATACTCCACTATATATACTGTGTTTTATATCGTTGCCTGCTGGTCACAATGAAAACTTTAAGATGGCACAATATTGCCACATTAAAATTTTAATATACTCATTGTGAATTCCCTAACTGTGTTTTATATCGTTGCCAGCTCACAATGAAAATTCAGGTTGCCACAATAAAATTTTAAGATACTGATTGTTAATTCCCTCCTTGTGAATTTTCACTTCCACGTCAGCATAAAATGTATTTCCTTGTCTTTGAAACGGCAAAATATTGTGTTGCCCTTAATTAAGAAAATAAAATGCCATAAGTTTTGCATGAAAACAAAAGACCAAGTAATTTTAAAAGTTATACGTATATTTATTGTCAATTATTTGTTACAATCTTTTACGTTATTTTAAAAATATCCTTTCTTAAAGAATCTTAATGTCTTTGAAGGGATCACCCTAAAAGCAATAACTTTTGTGTTAAAAGAAAACAATAGACAATTCCTATAACAATAGAAGTGTTACAAAAAAATATTATTTCCTTCACCGCGTTTGCTGTGTTCATAAATAAAATTATATGCAATTTTTGTGAAACAAAAAAAAAAACAACAAAACTCACTCATTCGACAAATGACGGACTGCCACTAACAAACCTACAGAAACAATTGCTGTCATTATTATACCCATCTTATTTTTATTTCAAAAAGATAAAATAAAGAAAAGGGCCGTGCATGTGTCTATCATGTACTTGGCTATAGCTCCTCAATGGCATAAACGCGACATTAAGACAACATTTTTGAAATTAAAAACGTATGAAAGAAAAAGAAAAATATTGTGTTCATAAATTGGCTTCGCATTTTATGATAAATAAAATAATAGCAATAATAAGAAATAAATTCAGATCCAATTAAATACAACAGCTGTGCTATTTGTATGAGTGTCAGGAAAAAGGGTTGGTTTAAAAAAAAAAAAAGTACGTAAAAAGTTATTTAATACCCGCAGCAAAAGGTGGAGTGGAAAAATTTTAATTGCAATATTGCAAGAAAATTACCATCAAGGGAACATTAATTTTTGTCTTTCAGTTTAATTAATTGTCAGATTAGAAAAAATTTGATTTGATTGAGTTAGACTCAAAATGTCAAATTAGAACAAATTTGACACCAATGTGATTGATAATAGAAACATATCTCACACTAAATCATAAAGAGTCACAACTCAAAAAATTTCAGATGCTCAGTAGTTGCAAACAACTGTTGATACTGTACAAATGACGCAAGTATGTGACATAAACACAAGCATAACGGTATTTTATATTCTTCAAGAAGATTGTATTGCGAAAGAAATTGTCGAGGCCGTTATATAGATTTCTTCAATTAACTGGTTTATAAAAAAGCAAAAGCACTTTTATAATTTTGAGTTGTGACTCTTTATGATTTAGTGTGCGATATGTGTAAACAAAAATGCTAAAATAGAAATGGGAAAGAACAACAAAAATAGGAACTATTTTAAAATAAGGTGGCAATAGCAATGTTTGTAAATAAAATAATTTAAAGAAAAGATAGAAAAGAATGTTGAAATATATTAGGAAATAATTAGGGAATTCACAAAATGAGCATCTTAAAATATTAATGTGGCAACATTGTGCCATCTTAAAATATTCATTGTGGACAGGCAACGATGTAAAACACAGTTAGTAAATTCACAATGAGTATATTAAAATTTTAATGTGGCAACATTGTGCCATCTTCAAATTTTCATTGTATGCAGGCAGAATATTGAAGTATTAAAAAAAAATTTTAATTATAAATTATTGTTGGATAAATTTATCAAAATAAATTTTGTTTTCGCAAAATGCCTAAAGACAGCGAAAAATACAAATAATTTTTTCATCAGCTACAGCTGCGCTGACAGTTTTACCTTGTTTAGTTTGACAGTGCCACCACATTGCCATATTGAAAATTACATGCTTTTAACACTTTTAAATTTGCACCTGGTAATAAATTTGATTTACACACAAACAAAAACAACAAACTTGCCAGCCCATATTAAAGTACATATTAAAATTGAAACGCTGCAATATTGAGACATATTTCAAAATTACCAGATAAAAAAATAGACAAAAAAATTAAAATAGGGTCCGAAAGGACCACTATACAATTAAAATACAATTAAAAATCATAAATTTAAAAAAAAACATATGGACAAAAGTGTTCCATGTATGTACTGTATGGTCGGATACAACAACGTTTGTGAACAAAATAATTGACAAGCAGACAATTTAAAAAAATATATATAAAAAATTATTAAAATATGGTCGAAAATAACAACGTATGTGCTTATATCGTCCCTACCACGTCAAACTATCCAATATGCAAATTTGTACTTTTCAGAAGAGCTCAAAGAGTCGTCAATTGTGAATTTAAAGTCGGCGTATTCCTAATAATGTCATGATCAAAATATTTTTTCTTATTGAGTTATCTATTGTCGATGAAAATTTCAGCATTTTGAAATGAGTCATATCCTAGAAATTAGGGTACCAAGGCAACGAATTTTCCATATTCGATAGTTTGACGTGGTAGGGACGATATGATTCAAATACTTCACAACCTGGCGAATATTTGAAATAAAATAAAAACGTATGTGCTTCAAATTATCCACCAGCTGGTAAATAAAAAATAAATATAAAAATTTAAAAATTTTAAAATGCGGGCGCTTTATATAATTTACAAGCAACAATTTGAAAAAATTATAAGCAATAGAATTTTAAAATATGCATATTCGGAAATAATAATAATTCACAAGCGGGCAATTTTAAACAAATTTATAAAACAAAACTATTAAAGGCGTGGTCGAATATAAAAATATATGTGCTCTTATGTTTCATAAATAATTAGGCAAATATTTAAAACAAATGAAAATATAAAATAACGTATGTGCTCAAAATAATTCACAAGCAAGCAATAAATAAAGAAAAATTATAAAAGCATGCTTATATGATTCAAGTTATGCGCAAGCACACAAATACTTTAAGCAAAATAACAACGTATGTGCTGAAAATAATTCAAAAACAGGATATTTCAAACAAAAATATAGCACAAAAACTATTAAATTATCGACGGAAATAACAACGTATGTGCCTATGTAATATTTGAATATGCTCAAAATACGCACCCTGCTGCTAACGAAATGCTTGACGCTCTAATTTAGTTTGGACTCTCAGTGTTTCATAAACAGGTAAATATTTGAAATAACATAACAACGTATGTACTTAAAATAATTCTTAAACAAGCAATTTTAAAAAATATGTACACAAAATATGGTTAAGGTATGTTTGGAAATAACAATGTATGTGTGTATGGGATTCAAGTACTTCAAAATAGACAAATGTTTTTGATAAAATAACAACGTATGTGCTCAAAATAATTAACAAACAGGCAATATCAAAAAGATATGTTTATATACAAATTATTAAAGTATGATAGGAAATAACAATGTACATATATGCATGCCTATATGGCTCAAGTATTTCAGAAACAGGAAAATATTTGAAATGAAATAACAACGTATGTATGTGTTCAAATTAATTCTCAAACAGGCAATTTTCAAAAAATAAATAAAAATTCTTAAATAATGGTGGTAAATAACAACCTATGTGCGTAATAGACTCGAATGTTTTATAAGCAGGCATATGTGTAATAAAATAACAACGTATGTGCTCAAAACGACTAACCAACAGGCAATATCAAAAAATATATATAAAAACTATTAAAGTATGGTCAGAAATAACAACGTATGTGCTTATACGATTCATAAGCAGACAACGACTTGAAATGTAACAACAACGTATGTGCTCAAAATTCCAAAAAAAAATATATAAAAACTTGTTAAGGTATGGTCGGAAATAACAAAAATAATACAAAAAAATATACAACAAATAATTAAAGTATGTTGGGAAATAACAGCGTATGTGCTTGTGAGATTCGAGTGATACCGAAAAGGACAAATATTTGAAATAAACTAGCAACGTGCTCAAAGCAGGCAATTTCGAAAAAGTATATGCATATGTACATTAGAGTGGTCGTTAATTGTATGGAGAATTTTTTTTTTGTTGATTTCTTTTACTCTCAACCCCCAAATCGGTTCAGTTTTATGTAAAAAAAATACAAAAAAATTTCATTGCGATAAGTTATGTTTTAGGGGGTGCGCCCGGCCCTCAAAGTTAGCCCTAAAGCCCATACATTCAATGTAATTTTTTTTTAGTTTTTTTATTACTATAATTTATATAATTTAATAGATATAAACTCTTATTGTAAACGGTTAGTCATGTTCTTATGCTATTCAAGTTATTTACAAGCAGGAAAATATTAACGATATGCATATTTCGTTATTACCTAATAAATTAAGAAGTAACTTAAGCTTTTATATAATAAAATATAATCGATTATATCCCACATGATTCCAATTATGCATATATCAAATAAAAAAATCACCGAAATAACAGTGCTGCTCCTACAAATACAAAAAAAGTTGTCTATGAAATAAAAATAACCCTGCAGAAAACTTGGTGACAATTGCACCAAGCGTACTCGTCTCGTAGGACTTGAGAAAATGGTAGTGTTAAAAAAAAAGTAGGGCGTAGTGTATGGTGAAAAGAAGATATATCGTGTAAATGGTTACATATTCACCATTTTCGTGATGTATCTAATATATTGAAAAATGCCAAAATCTCGAATTAAGAAAAATAATGAGTTAGGTGGTTTCTATACCAAGGTAACTATGTTGTTTAATATTTTCTATACGCTGCATTACGTTAATGCTGATGCAAATTTAACAGAAAATGTCCAACCAAATTCTTGAAAAAACATTGGAATTATATAAAATCTACCATGAAGTAATTGAGAATTACTAAACATCTTAAAAGCTAAACAGCTTCAACAGACTCGTTCTAGTTATTGGGACTCGTTCTAGTATTGTAGGTGAGTCCAGGACCTATCAAATAATATAAATATATATATATATATATATTTTCTTTGCAGTTTCTCTATATTGGAAGCTGAAAGCGGGACATGATCCATGAAAAACTGGGATTTAAAAATAAATATCTTTTAGAAAGCTGGATGCGTAATATGCACTTGCACAGTTTCGTATGTACTTAAGATACACAGTTTTCACAGTTTCTAACATTAGAAAATGTTAATACAGGTAGGGCAAATTTAAAGTTTTTTGAAGAACTTCTGAAAACTCGAACTTCAAGAAATTCTGAGTATGCACGTTTTAGAGGACCACTTGGACATAATCTATGAGCAATATTATCCGACAGCATTGACTTCCAAAAGTGCGCATCCTTCAGAAAATGCCAAGCTTAAAACCCAGAGAAAAAACAGCCTAAAATCAATAAAAACCACATTGAATTTATAAGAAACATTAACGAAAGTCTAGTCATGTTGAAATTTCTTATTTCAACAGTATTAATTTATTAATTTTATTAATTTTTGAGTATCTCTCCATACATTTGCTATTATATTGAAAATTTTTGAATTAATTTTTATGTTTAAGTTGCAGGTTTTCCCTGAGTGTAGTTCAAATTCATGCTTTTCAGAAATATATTCATGGGCAATAATTAAGGAGGAGCATTACTTTTTTCCGTCTGGGTTGCGTCCCTTAGAAATGCATTATAACTTAACAAAGCTCTGTTAAGACACTAATAAAGCTATGTTAAAAAACAAGGTTCGTGTCAAGGCTTACAAATCTAAACTTGAAATTACGCCGATTCCGACAGAAAATAACACAGTGATAATTTTAAAACTATTCATAACATGTTAATAACGAGAATTGTATTCTACAAATTAGCTGAACTACGAAGCACACAGGGATTTGGATAGTTAAGCAATAAATGCACTTAAAAAATATTTGGATTGAATTTGTATCAGTTACATTTTAATAAAAATCTAATAAGAGATTGAAAATTTCAATAGCGGGATGTAACTGAACTCCGTAGCACCATAAAGGTTTCAAAAGTATATTAAAAGTTTACAATCTAGACTGAGGATTGAATTTTTACTAGTTAATCACCCAATGTATCTGAGTTAATTTAAGCTTCATTTGTGTTAGCTTAGAGTCAATGTGGTGGTGTTTCCATGTAAGCCGTCAATCAAGGTGTATGTTGAGGAACAAGTTAGGAACAAGTATCTCTTTCTTCATAGGGTAAATGTTACCTGAACACATTTTTGTTCGTTTACTTTTATTCTCCATTAATTCATCCATAGTTCAATAGGGCACTATTACGAATATTATATATTATATGTACTACGAATATATTTTTTTGTTCATTATGTCTATATAAGAAAGACTCCGCTGGGACATGTATTATGTATTACGAATATTTTTTTTTTTTGGTTTAGTATATATACATCTAAGAAAGACTTGGCTGGGAAAGACAATGAATCAATATAAATGGACCGTCAAGTCACACTGGAAAAAGTCCCGTAACTATACTTAAATATTAACCTAAGCTTAACAGGTGTTTATACTTTTGAAATATGAGTGCCTCTGTGGTCGAGTGGGTAGTGTGCAAGCGTGTCATGCAAGAGGTTGTCAGTTCGAGTCCCAAAAAATATCTGCTCAAAAATAAATTATAATTGTATTTGTAACAATAAAAACAAAAAATTATAAGTTTTCATTGCTACAGTTAGTGTCGGAATGACATTTTTAAATAATTATATTATTCTACACCGAATAGGTCCCTGTGGGATAGTTCAGTGACAAGTCAAAAGGCGTATACAAAATATCAATTAAGCCCATCCCAGGCCATATCCATGTAAAAGCGACTGGTCCGCTTCATAGGAAGTGTTAAAGACCCATCACGTGACTAGTCTTGTGTCAGTTCCATTTCCTGCAGGGAAATTTCTCTTTATTTCATTACTTTCTTACAAATTTTATAATCCTTTACATATAATGACATTTATATTTCGCTTGTACATGTTTAAAAAAGAAAAGAAAAACGATTTGCTGCATCAGCAAAATGAAACGTGGGCAAAATACAGAGTCAAAAGTAAAATTAGCTAAAAAGGTAAAAGGCTGGTGTACATTTTTGTTTGCCATAAAAAATGTCGTGTCATAAATATTTTGCAGTTACTGTTTAGTAAAATTTTAACACACATGGTCACATTGCAAATACTATTTGGTTTTTATTTCCTCAAGAATCGTTTTACATCCGTTTTAAGAATTTAATAGTTTTGCCAGTTTCCTTTAAATACATTTTTATATCCTTTTAACGAATGAAGAAAAAAATATATAAAACAAATTTTATTGCCAGTAAAATAATGAACTTGCATTTTTAAACATATCGTAATTTTTTTTTCTTTTTTTATATCTGAAAGTAGAAGAAATAATTTTTAAGTAGAAAATTGTATTTATTTTTTAAGAAAGAATAACTTGAGTATTTAAAATAAGGCTTTGAGAAAGTTTCACTTTATACACTAGATATCAAGAAAGTTTTATAATATTATAAGTGTATTGATTCTGCAGTTGAGAGTAAATGTAAAACATTACACTCCATTTTACAAGAAAGAAAAAAACATTAATGATTTTTTTAAAAGAGTGCAAACCAATAAATAAGCGGCAAAGCCGATTTATGGAAACTAGCGGCAGCACGTTTTACGCACTTGAAGGAATTAAGAGTTGAAAACTGAAGCAATTGTTACTTATCTTTGTGTATTGCTGTGCAATAACTAAAGTATAATTGCAAACCGTTGTGAGAAATCTTAACGTTTAAGGTTGCTATTGATATTTTATTAGTGGCACTCACTCTTCGTTGCAAAGTGCTGGTGTGTATATTGTTGCAGATGTTGCAAGTCTAGCACACATATGTATGTATATGTGCTACATTCTGAAATATCACAACAACAAAACATATGAAATCGAAAGTTGCACATATGCAACCAAGAGGGATTTCTGCTTTTATAATTTTTAACACAGTTGTTAAGCAGCTCTGGGTTGAAGAACAGCTCTCGCGTCATCGTAATTATTTCTTAGGTGCGGTCAGGCTTTTGCGTGTTGTTTGGCCTTTTAGAGTTTTTCGTCTTGCTCGTACTGGTTGACTGATCTGCCATGGATAACCGTATAGCATTGCGGTGGAATTTCTTTAACAACCACGTTGCTACTTCCTATGTGGAGGCATAGGTCGTCACAAAACTTAAAAAAAAAATACTGTTAATAACATCTTGGGCATATGGTCTAGTTGTTCCGCCCATATTTGTGCAGCCATATTACGCAAATTTACTTTGTATAATATCCCTGCAGGAAATGGGACTGACACAATACTAGTCACGTGACCGGTCCCCTAGTGATAGGGACCCGTCCGAGTTCTAACACTTCCTATGAAGCGGAACAGTCACTTTTACATGGGGATGGCCTAGGATGGGGTTAATTGATACTTTGTATGCACCTTGTGACTTGTCGCTGAACTATCCCATAGGGACCTATTCGATGTATAATAATATAAATATAAATTATTTATAAATATAATTTCGATATTTAACTGTAACAATTAACGCTTATAAATTTTTTTATTGTTACAAATGCAATGACATTTTATTTTTAATCTGAAAATTTTTTGAAATTCGAACCGACAACCTCGTGCATGACAGGCTGGCACACTACCCACTCGACCACAGGGCCACTCATATTTCAAAAGTATAAATACCAGTTAAGCTTAGGTTAATATTTAAGTATAGTTACGGGACTGGTTCCAGAGTCACATTGAAGGGAGCAATTAACATTATATTTACACTATATTCAGTGCCGTTTACTACAATACTAGACCTAGTCCGAATTAAATTGGCTCAAGATCAAGACGATACATCACAAAAATGGTCAATATGTCATCATTTAAGCGATATGTCTTTTTTCACCATACACTACTCCTTACTTTTGATAACACCCACATTTTCTCCAGCTATAGGACGAGTACGTGTGGAGCAATTGTCACCAAATTTTCTACAGGGATGTATCTATAAATAAAACAACAGTCTTGCCAGTTGTAAGTTAGAAATGGCAAAAGCTTCGAATCGAAACAATTCATGTATTCCATTTGCACTTTAAAATATTTATGTACATAAAGCTAAAATTTGCATCAAGTGCCACCCCACATAGTGGACCAAATACAAGACTGAGATGATTAAGGTGCGGCAGCCTTCGAAAACAGCATCTTGTTCCATTCTGCTAGTGTTTGTCAGAACATTTACAACTATCTTTCGTGTTATTAACACCCGACGAAAAAAAGGGCTGCTATAAGTTTGTAGTGTGTGTCTGTATATCTGTGTGCCTGTCCGTATCCACGTATAGACCAAACGGCTGGGCCGATTTTGATTTAGTTGTTTCTGTTTGAAAGTTGACTTGATCGAGAGGGTTCTTAGCTATGCTTGAAGAAAATCGGACCAGCCGTTTAGAAGATATCACATATTTTCTAGATACATATCGCACCCTAAATACAAAAGGGGCACAACTCAAAAAATTTCAGATGCTGAGTAGTTGCAAACAACTTTTGATACTGTACAAATGACGCAAGTATGTCACATAAAAACAACCGTAATGGTATTTTATATTCTTCAAGAAGACTGTATTGCAAAAGAAATTGTTGGGGTCGTTATAAATTTCTTCAATTACCTGTTTTATAAAAAAGCAAAAGCACTTTTATAATTTTGAGTTGTGCCCCTTTTGTATTTAGGGTGCGATATATCGCCGGTTTTTAAAATTCTTAATTTTTGCTATTTTTGCCTCAAAAATTGGTTAATCAATACCAAACAAAGTTCGAACAAAAATAGTTAAACTAACTAAAAAAAACCAATGAAATTTTAACAAATAAATTTATAAACAAAAATTAATTACATTTTTTTTATCTCCTTTTGCATTTTCAGGCCGCAATGATGTTTCGCAGCTGTAATATTAAAAAACTGAAAATAATAATAATAACGATCAGCAAAAGTTTAGTGCAAAAGGTGAGTAAAAGGTTTTATTATTAAATACACTCAGCAATAAAATTAATCTCTTACTAAAATTCACTCATTACAAATTACATGGTTAATTTTTTTTTTATTGAATAAGTAAAAATTAATTTAAACCCCGAGCACTGTGTAACTTGTCTTGTATTTCAACAAAATGCTTAAGGAATAATTAGGGAATTCACAATGACTATCTTAAAATTTTAATATGGCAACATTGTGCCATCTTATAATTTTCATTGTGAGCAGGCAACGATATACAATACAGTATGTTGAAGTTTTAAAATTAGGTCCAAAATTTTTTATATTAGAAATTATTGTCGGATAAATTAGTAAAAATAATCCAAAAAATTTTAAAAATTCCCAAATATATCTAGATATCTGATATCGATCGGAAATCGGTCCAGCCGTTTGGTCAGTACGTGGACTCGGACAGACACTCACTACAAACCTATAATACCCCTTTGTTTGGTCGGGGGTTAATAACTTTTGTTCAGCAAAATGTATTAGTTGCCACTGTGCGGCATTAACTAACCCGAAATTCCACGTCGTTTCACAGCAGTAGTGTCATAATTAATAAAACAAAATGGCCTTACTCCTCAATCAATGCCGAAATGAGTCTATCGGTCATGCCACAGAGTTCAATTCCGTTCGGAATCGGAATTTAATCCATCCTATTTTAGTAGGAGATGGTGTCTAAAAAAGAAAACTAAAATACGGAAATTTTTAGGTGTGTGCAGACTGTGGGAGGCGGCGGTATGCTGGGGTATGCTCCGGCTAGGGCTTGACATTTTGAGGTTTATTCAATTCCGATTCCGAACGGAATTGAGCTCTGTGACATGGCCGTATATGGCTTTATTAACACTGCAGTGAAGTGCAATCAATTAGTTGAGAAATAAGGCCATTTTTGCTTATATCTCATTATTTTGTTACAGTGACCGACCCCCAATACTGCGATCTAGACTTTAGTTAAGATGATGAAATTTTTCTTGCAGAAAATTCTACTTTGCCTGCGATGGAGGAAAGAAATTGATACACAAACACGTGTGTGAAGATAAATTTCGAAATTTATAACCCAAGACACAAACCTAACGAACGCACTAACAGAGCTATGTTAACATGATAGCTTAGCCCTGTTAGACATGAAATATATATATATATAAATATATTTATATATAAATATATTTATTATTATAAATAAGGCTGTTAAAATTAAAAAAAAAGTGTACTTCAAGTAAGCTATTCGATTATATAGGCCAAGGATCATATAATATTACATATGTAGTGTCCGTATGGAACTCTTCGTGTGCGATTCAAAGTCGCGTCTTACGGAATTTATTTCATATATTTTTTAATAAAAATAATAGAATAGACTGCGTGTCTCAGTTTTTTTTTTATTGGGTTGAAAAATATGGCCAGTATTGCATTTACAGAACTTTCATATCTAACAGAGCTATGTTATTCGGTTAACATGATGCTAACAACATGTAAACTGCATCAAACGGTGTACAGTTCTTGATGTAATGGAGTCTGTAGAGTTTGTTGAGGATTTGTTTCACTCCATGTGACATCAAAATCTATCCACAGTTCGACAGATGGCATGATATTTTACTAAAGCAAATGTCTAAAAATTAACACAGCGAGGACAATCATGAATAAAATTCTGCGAGAAATTTTTCCCGGCGAAACAATTTCAAACAATAGCAAGTAATAGGGGAAATAAAAAAATTCTAATTGGAAGAGGAAGAAATTTCCCGCGGAAGTGAGAGTATTATAGCCTAAGCTGTAACAAAGTGTAAAGAAGCATATTACTTACTATTTACCAATAAATTTCAGTTTACATTTAGTTTTTACTAATGCAGCACAGTGACCTTCTGACTTACAGAGGCACTCAGCTTAATCGATTTATAAGAATAAAATTTAAAGTCACATAAAAGTCCATTGCATATAAATGCAAATATGTTTCTAACATTATTTTCCATTTTCTCATGTCTGCCTTTCTATATGATTTTCTTTCAATTATAATTTTTTTTTTCTTAATTTTAATCCTTTTCCTCATCATTTCATGCATATCCTTAAGTATGCTTTTTACAACAATAGTAACCAAATGTAGATTGTACTCAAAAGTGCAACTCAACCGTATATACAATCTCTTGTATTCGTAACTACTCTAATAATAATTGATGTATGATATTGTAGTTAAAGAAAGATTTGTCTCTATGACAACTGCATCCTGTTCCTGTTTTTAAAGTTTGTGCTTTCACACACGAAATAATTTTCTAATTTTTTCCATAAATCTTTTTTTTAGTAAGTATAAACTTCCTTATACTACCTACCTGCATTTGTTTGTTGTAGTAACTACTTCTTAGTTTTTCTTTGCTTCTGACTGATTACCATGATTATCCCAAAAAAAAAAAAACTCGCAAAAATTATTACTTTTTCTTTACTTCCCAGTCATTAGCAATTGTATATTTTTGAGTTCCTAGAAGGATAACATAGCATGCCAAAAATATAAAATGAACTGAAGCTTATTTATTTATCATTTCTTATTAAGATAAAAAGGAGAGAAAGAAAATTATACATAAAGAAAAAATCCTGTATAACTGTTAAGCTTTGCTGAAGCTAACATATCCACTGCCAAATTTGAAGGGTTATATAGTTTCCGCTTAGCTGCGATCTTGATTGTAGCTAAAATTTAATTTTTAAATTTAAGGACATGTGAGAGCTAAACATATCCTTAAATCAAGAGAACTGAAAGGTGTCATTGAGCTTAAAGGCATAATTCTAGAGTATTTCTAATCCAAATTTCAGCCTAAATAAAATTTTTAAAATTAAGGATATATGAGAGGTAAGCATATCCTTACGTCCTGTAAAGTCAAACTTTTTTTTAGCTTAGATGCATAATCAGATGATTCATCTTTGATCAAAATTTCAGTTTAGTTATAGTTTTTAATTTTAAGGACATGTGGGTGATAAACAAGTTTTTGCATCTATTGAACAGAAATTCGCTACAGGAGTGAGTTGCATAGTTTCACAAATAGTTATAAATTTGCATTAAGCTGTGATCATAACCATAGATAAAATTAAATTTTTGAAATTAATGACATGTGAGAGATAGCCGTATTCTTCCACAAGCTTAAATATATAATTATGGATAATGTGTGACCAAAATTGTAGCCTAAATGCAATTTTTTAAATTAAGGATATATGAGAAGTAACCATGTCCTTATAACAAATGAAGTGAAATTTGCCACACAACTTAAATGCATAGTTTTAAACCATCTTTGATGAAAATTTATGTTTAAATATAATTTTGAAATTTAAGGATATATGAGTGATAAACAGGTCCTTGAATTTATTGAACTGAAATGGGCTGCAAAACCTTATTAATTAAATAGTGTCAGAAGTAATTACAAATTTTCATTCTGCTGTGATCATAACTATAGATAAAATTAAATTTTTGAAATTAAGGACATGTGAGAACTAGGCATATCCTTGCCTCGAATGAATAGACATTTTTCAAGGAACTTAAATATTTAATTCTAGATCATTTTTTTAGCAAAATAACATCTTAAATTTAATTTTTAATATTAAGGATATATGAAAGGTAGACATATCCTTCCATCTAATGTAAGGAAATTCTCAACTGAGCTTAGTTTCGTGAATTGAAAATACTAAATTTGTTTACGGCATTGCTATTGTAAATGTAGCAAAAATGCAATTTTCAAAATTAAGGATATATGGGAGGCGGGCATATCCTTGCATAGAACGAATAGAAAATTTTCCTAAAAGCTTAGTTGCATAATCTTATAGCATATTTGATCAAAATTATAACTTTTATATAATTTTCGAAATTAAGGATATATGACAATTAGGCATGTCTTAAATGAAAATTGTGAAGGACCTTAAACTGAGGAGCAGTTCTTAAACCAGCTTAAAGTGTTCAGCGCTTTCAAACTTTCATAGTAGGTTAAAATCAATTTTTAAAATTAAGGATATGTGGGAGGAGAGCATAACCTCTCATAGAGTGGCTAAGCACATAATTTCAGTACACATTTCATCAAAATTAAAGCCTCAATTCAATATTTAAAATTAAGGATATACATACACATGTATAGTATTTAGACATGTCCTTTGCCTGACTTGGCTAAAATTTGTCAAGGACCTCAAACGGAAGGGCAGTTCTTAAACCAATTTTAAGTTTTCAGCTCATTCAAGCTAGCATAGTATATTAAAAACAATTTTTAAAGTTAAGGACATATGAAAGGTGGACATATCCTTGCATAGAACGAAGAGAAAATTTTCACAAAAATTAAGTACATAATTTCAGAACATATTTGATCAAAATTAAAGCCTCAATTCAATATTTAAAATTAAGGATATATGACATTTAGGCATTCCCTTTGCCTGAATTGGCTAAAATTTGTCAAGGACCTCAAACGGAAGAGCAGTTCTTAAACCAGATTTCAGTTTTCACCGTATTCAATCTATCATAGTAGATTAAAACCAATTTTTAAAATTAAGGATATATGGGAGATGGACATATTCTTGCATAGAACGATGCAAATTTTTCCACAAAGCTGAAGTGAATAATTTTAGAACATTAAAATTAAATCAAAATTACTGCCTTAATGCAATTTTTACAATTAAGGATATAAGGCAGTTAGGCATGTCCTTGCCTATCATAGTATTTGAAATCCATTTTAAAAATTAAGGACATATGGGAGGAGTCAAGTCCTTGTACCTATTGCAATAAAAGTGAGTGGAGGTAACTCCTATTATATGAACAGAAAGCACTGTGCGTACAGCTACTTGACGATTAGATCAGTTGCCTTTTTAAATAATACTTTGACCTCATTTGGAGCGTACAAATTCAAAAGATAATAAAATATAAAATAAAAAATTTTCTTTCACATTTTTTTTTCAAATAATAAACACATATTTAATATTCCATGAATACTACTACTGGTTGGTTTAATGTTTGAAATATTATCATCATCATTTCCATTATTATCATTATCAGCTCTCTTTATATATTTTTTTATATAAAAAAAAAAGTTTTTTATTTCACTTCTTTTGTCTTCATAAATCTCTACCATTGCCATGGCGACTTTATAAAATGTTTTCTTTTTTGTGCTCCTCTGTTTCTCGTTTTTTTTTAACATCGATTGTTTCAACGATATCATAATCATCATCATCATCATCATCATCACAATTACTGTGACTTTATGTCTTAATACATTTGAACAATCCTGATTGTTGCAACAGTCTTAGGTTTCCTCAAACTCCAGCAATGTTTGGCCGGTTCGGTTCGGTTTGATTGTCTTTCTTAGGACAATAAAAATAAATGGAAATTAAAATGTTTTCTTTTCTTAGAATTATACAATGGAACAATTGTTGTTTAGAATAGAGTTTTATAAATTATTTTCAATAATATCCATTTAGATCTGAAACATAAATATAAACATTTTTCTTTTCCCCATTCTCTGTTAATTAACATTATGATGTTGTTTATTTTAGTTTTTAGTGATTTTTGTTTTGCATAATTATAAAGAATAAGTTAAAGTGAATTCTCCTCATAATTGTAAAAAATGAATTAAAGTGAACTTAAGCAGGTCGTACACGACATGTTTTTTACGTCTGACATTTCAACTTTTCAACTCAGATGTAATTCTGCATGTCTGTCAAAATTGTTGTTTTACAGACGGTTTATAATACTTGGTCACAAACGTGCATGTACAAATACGTCTGACATTGTCTGTGTTTGTTTTTGTTTTGTTTTATTTTTTTTTGCTTTTGCACAAACCTATGTCGGCCTCTGTTTCAAAATGGAGTGTTGCCGGCACAAAAATGTTTCTCTACGCCGTAAAAACTTCAGTCATTTGAAGGAATTTTTCTTTAAATTCGAAGAATCATGTTAGAATATAAAAATGCAACGCAATTGCATTATTGTTATTTAATAGTTTAAAAAAACATAAATATATAGGTGTTGTAATATATCAACTTCAGCCGGCTAATCCTTCCGTCAATAGCGGAACGCCGCTAAATGTTTCCTCACGGCATAGATTTTTGCCGACATATTTTGCATAACAAAAACAGCTGATGTCAGAGGCTTTGTCAGAAGAAAATAGAACACGCTCTAATTGAAATTTTGTCAGAAGACTTTGGGTCTGACTTTTACAGAAGCAAAGTTTTAAAGGTACCACACGACATGTGCATGTTTTACACTGGGAAATTTGACAAGTCAGACGCAAAAAACATGTCGTCTACGGGGGGCTTTAAGGATGAAAGTAGTAAATAATTAGCAATAAGTATTTAAAAACACTTAAAGGATATGAAAATATAATTGAGAAATTGAATGATTTTACATTGAGGTCTGTTAGGAAAAGACATCAACTGTTGATAACAGAGTTGTCAATGTAGCTGTTTTTTTTTTTTTTTTTTTTTTTGTATAATTGGTGACACTTAAAAATTTTAATTATAGATTATTTAATTGGCATGACTTTAGACAATTTCGTTTTATTTCAACCACTTTTTAATCATATTTTCTTTTAAGAAATAAAACTGAAGCTAAGTTAATTTTTGATACTTCGAAGAACAAATCTTTTACCTTAAAACAATGAAATCAAATTTTTTCTTTTCAAATAAAAAACTTTTGAGCGCATTTGTTATTTGTAAAATTTTGTCCTGTAGCCATTGTTCTCTGCTGTCTTCGCAAAACTTACAAAAGCACTTGCTTACACATGAACAATACAAAAGAAAAACCACGTTGCTGTCATTGATGTTGTTCCCAGTTATTTTTTTATGTTATTTTGTGTTCGTTGGAAATGAAAATTTGATTTCCGGTTTGAATTCTTACTAACGCACACAAACAAAAACCTAACGAAACAAAAGACTTTATATTATTCTAGATACAGTTGAAGCCGCACTTTATTCATATTTAATTTAAAATGAATTGTAATTTTTTATTTTGCAAAAATTTCAAATATAAACAAAGACTTTGTAAGAGTGGGAAACCCCTCCAAAAAAAAAACAAACAAACAAATTCGTTATTTTAAGGGTAAAACATGAAATACATACATTTCTAAAGATGAAAACTTACATCCATACACAAAAATAGCTTTAACAATTTCCAAAGATATTTCTTGTACTTGAGAGAAAGTTGTGCTATTTTCTCGCTGTTTAAAGTAAAACAAAAGAAAAACGACATTTAAGAAAATAATGTCAAACTGTCAAAAACTAAATTAATGTTTCCTCTTGTTATAATAAAGTATATAAAGGAAGCTGCTTTTATTGAATATAAATAAAAGTTTTATTTTGCGTGTAAAAAAAAATTTGTTTGCATGAAAACCTTCAAAGGCAAGACAAGTTTATTTTCATCGTAGTGTAAATAGTCCTGCAAACTTTTCTATTAAAGAAAAGCGGAAATAACTCTTCGTTGCAAATTTGCAAAGAGATCCTGCAACAGCGTTCTCCATTACTTACGTCCAAGCTTCAAAAGTTAAAGCCCGTTAGGGAAATTTTCGTTTAGAAATTTACATTTATTTCTACACCAAACACTAAAGCTGTATTCAGAAAAAAATTTGGTTTACAAAACAAATGTACGGAAATTTATTTGTTAAACGTTTTGTAAAGCTAAATTATTTTTTCTGAATTAGACCCTAATTGTGTAGATTTGCGTAGAGAAGTTTGTATACAAAAAAGTTATTATTGTGTCCACTGCTAAGAAAAAAAACACAAATATCAATTTCTCAGTAAATTTATTAATAAACTAATGCCCTAATTCTGTTCGACGATTGCATCGTCCTGTCTATGGACGATATGATTCTTTAAAACAATTATTATTTATTGTCTATGCTAAAAGGTTCGTGTATTTGCTTTATGTATATTTTTGTTCCAAACATTATCCAACACATATTTTTTAATTTTTTTTTTCAAACTATTGTATAATACTTTATAGTGCATTTACACTGTCTCGAAATCTAGTACTTTCGAGATTTCGAGCTAAATCAAGCTGCCTTTTTTCCAGATTTCCCATACAAAACGAAATCTAATTTTCCGTAGATTTGTAGGAAATCTAATAAAAATCTAATGTTTTTATTTATTCTTTACTACCCTGTACAACAAAAGGTGGGTGAATTAGCTACGGTCTGCTTAAAAAAGTATGTGAATTGGCTACAATGCAGTTGTTTGGTTGCAGTTTTGGAAAGAAATCAGTTGATGGGTTTTGTTTTGGATAAAAACAAAAGCTAGATAAATGTAAAAAAGAGCTGATGTAAACGGTTTAGATTTTCATAAAGATTTTAATCAAAATATGCTAGATTTTGTGCTGATGATATTTATATTTTTCATTATTAAAGACAACAACCATTTTTGAACAAAATAATTTAGAGACTTCAAAGACAAGAACTCAGAAGTATTTTCAAACAAAAACATCCTAAATCTTCTTACTTAATTGGGGCATAAATGTCAAAAACTTTCTGACCAAATAATTGTATGAACATTAATTTTTGTTTCAGTTGACAGAAAAAACTCTCCACTTTTTATTCTAACATGACTGTAACAGGCAATAAATGTCTAAACATACCGTAAACTATTCTTTTAAAAGTCCATCCTAACAAAGAGAAATTTCTTTAAGAAGTTCACCAAGCTGAATTTCTGTAATTTTTTTTAAACACACTTCTTCTGGTAGTCTGAATTTTCGCCGGCCATATTATTGAAGCTACATCTGTCAAATTGGCTGTCACATATTCTATTTTATTAATTTTTCTAATGTCCTGGTAATTAATTACATTTATGTATCATAATCTATAAAATACAAATTAGATTGTCAGCACTATATTACAAAATATTACTACAACTGTCACCGATGCAAAAGTGACAACAAGGACAAGCGAAATTTTAATTACAACAGTTTATTATCTACTTTCGTACACATACAGTGACAGTTACTGTCACATGTATTTTCTTTATGGTTACAAACAAACACCACACACACACAAACACACGTCCATCCTTCCATACATACATACATAAGCTTGTGGTTTATAAATATGCGCAAAATTAAATATAGACGAAGACCACGCTAAATGACAACTGGCAACATAATGATCATAATAAATGATTTACTAACACTTTTTTTGTAACATCATCATGTGTAAATAAAATCATAAATAGCTTATGCATAGCGCAAACAATATAACCGCCAAATCATAAAGCTGACATTTATTAACTAAACAGTGTAAAACGAAGGCAGTCTAAAAAGTGATTTTATCTTTAAGAGCCAATTTCACCAATTTATTTAAATATCAATTCATGTTTAAAAGTAATTTTTCCATACAAAAAATCGACATTTAAATATGAATTGATATTTAAATAGAGTTGGTGAAATTGGGCCTAAAAGAAACTTTGGATCAAGAAGTATTTTTTGTAAAAATTAGCTTTTGCAAAAAGTCCCTTTTATAAAAAGTGTCTTTGGCAAAAAGTACCTTTTGCAAAAAGTTCCTTTTGCAAAAAGTAGTTTTTGTAAAAAATACATTTTGTAAAAAGTGGCCTCTGTAGAAATGGCATTTTCTAAATAGTATCTTTTGTAAAAATTACCTTTTGTAAAGAGTACCTTTATAAAAAGTACCTTTTGTAAAGAGTACCTTTTGTAAAAAGTACATTTTGTAAAAAGTAAATTCTGAAAAAGATAATTTTGTTAATGGTACCTTTTGTAAAAACTAATTCTGTAAAAATTACCTTTTATAAAAGACACCTTTCATAAAAAGAACCTTAATTATAAATAGTACCTTTTCTCGAAAGAATTTCATATAAAAAGTACCTTTTATAACAAGTAACTTTGATATAAAAAGTACCTTTTATAACAAGTAACTTTTATATAAAAAGTACCTTTTATAACAAGTAACTTTTATATAAAAACAATTTCTTTTATAAAAAGTACCTTATATGAAAATTACCTACTGTAAAAAGTACTTTTCATAAAAAGAACGTCTTACAAAAAAATAAACATTTAATTATAAAATATATTTCCCATAAAAAGTACCGTTTAAAAAATACATTTTAAAACAGTAACATTTATAAAAATTACATTTTATAAAAAGTACCTTTAATAAAAAGTACCTTTAAAAAAAAATTAATTAATTGTAAAAAATGTCTTTTATAAAAAGTACTTTTTGTAAAAAGCATCTTTCGTGTGAAAAAGACCTTTTTTAAAAAGTACTTGACATAAAAAGTATACATATGTGCATGATATTTTATAAAGTGCCCTTTTTACGTTTTATAAAAATTACCTTATATAACAATTACTTATAATAAAAGCTATTTTTTATAAAAAGTAATTTTTATAACAAGTACCTTTTGTAGTAAAAATATTTTTTTTCAAAGTACATATTTTGTATAAAAAGTACCTTTCATAAAGAGTAAATTCGTATAATGAAAAGTATTTATTTATAAAAAGTATGCGTTTGTACAAGCATTTTTAATAAAAAAGTATTTATAAAAACATACCTTTATAACAAATTCCTTTTGTACTAAAAACCTGTTTTCCAAAGTACTTTATACAAAAAATACTTTTCATAAAGATTAAATATATAAAACAATTATTTATTTATAAAAATTACCCTCTTGCGTGAAGTCTTTCATAAAAAGTATTTTTTATAAAAATCACTTTTTGTCAAAAAAAAGTACCCATAGTAAAAATACTTATATAAAATATACCTTTAATAGAATTAATTATATAAAAAGTACTTTTAATTAAAGTACTTACACAAAAAGTACCTTATATAAAAGCACATGTAATTGTTATCAAATTTTTATAAAATTGCCTAAAATATAAAGTATTTTTGATAAAAAAGCGCATAAAATAAAAATTATTTTCTTTTATAAAAAAAACAAAGTTATGGCAATACTGATTACAGTAAAGCCTTTATTTTGTTAATATTATGAGAAACACCAAAAAATAGTTGTAAAACTCTTTTAAAGCAATACCACCGCCTGTAAGTATGGTGTCAATGGAAACAGATTATTAGCAGATTTTCATTGAATATTTGCATTGGCTTGGCCTCCACAGCATTGAAGGCTTACTTATTGGTGTTCGTAACTTTGTTTCAATTTGAAATTTTCTTATGTAAATTTTTAAGCTATAAATTTAAATTTTATATCCCTGTGCATTAAAAAAAAACAGTAACCCTTGCACCTTAAAATAACTTTTGCAGTTCACCCCCAAAAAAAAACTTTTGCAATATCCTATCTTCATCCTCTCATAACAAACACAGAAACATACACTAACACAGATTAATTCATACATACATACCTGCCTGTCTGACTGCCCTCTTTAGAAAAGTTTAGCAGTTTGTGAGCTCTTTTTTCCATTGTGCAATTTTATTTCATAAACTAAAAATTAAATAAATATTCTCACAGTTTTTTTTTACACTTCATACTTCATACTTCATACTTCAGATTCAGTTTCAGTTTTTGTGCTTTTGTTGGTTCTTCCGCTGTTGTTTTGATTTGTGCTGTTTTTTTCTTTTTTCTTTTAGTAAAATGTGTGTTAAATTTTTCTGCTTCATGTAGCATGTAACTGCAAATATGCAGTATATGCCACACGCACTCATATGTACGTACAACAAGAACACCTGAGCTGAGCTGATGTTTTATATCATAATGTTTGAATTGAATAGCATAGTAAAAAAATATATACATATATATATATATATATATATACATATAGAGATGACCAGCAACTAACCGTAGCATGTTCATGCATAAATATGCAAGCAGATGTTTGCCAGAGTTTACTTGCATGTACGTACATATAAACATACATACGAGTACATACGAACAAGTTCATATGTTTGATATACTCATGTAGGAATTGTAGGAGAGTGAATAAAATTGCTAGCGCCAACGAGTGTGCTGTTGAACACTTTTGATTTGTTAACAATATGTTATCGTAACATATTAATATTATATGCACTTAAGTGGAATGCAGAGACATTTTAACAAGTACAGTGATGGTCAAACTGAAAAGTTAAAAGTTATTAGTTTGTTACAATATGTTTTAATTAAAATTAAAACATTGCCAGAGATATCAAGGTTAATTTATTCATAAGCAAGCATTAAAGTGGGATTTTTTTTATAAATATTCTTATTGCTAGTAAGACAACAATTTATATTTTATTATAAGCAAAGCGGATTTGTACAAAAATGGACTTGTTCACTGATAAACTATGTATGTGCAATACAGGGGCAAATTACAACATTCGATATCGATCGAAATGTCCATATAAACACAAAGAAAATTTTATGAAAATTTATTCCATATCGAATGTCATAATTTGCCCCCCAAGATTGCGGACACTGAAACAATTCTGATTCTTCTAAAAGAGACTTTACAACTTGGAACAATTGATAGCGGTTGAAATATTGTTGAAACTACATCTGTCATCTTGGCTGTAATTTTCCAGTCTTTTTGGCCAAATCTCCATGGACGGCTATGGTAATCCACAACACAATAAATGATGAAATTGTTTTATCAAACTGGCTGTTGCACTCGGGAAATATTCAGTACACGTCGCCCGTATTATGGTCGCCATAATCGTTTTATTGAGAGTACTATTCACAGTGTGCTGAATAAATTTGATTTCGCTGACTCCGTAAAGATCCACTTAGATTTCTTTCTTTACATGTATAAAGACTTTCATCATACTTTACAAGAAAGAAATCTAAAGACATTTGCGACAGACATTGCGACTGTCAAAAAATTTAACGAAAAGTGACATTTTATGTTCACACCATGAAACCTCATATTACATTAAAAACAACAAGTATAAAGCAAACAGCTGTTGAGCATTAACATGCCAACATTAATCGTTGAACTCCGGCGGCAGAGTAGTTTGATGCACGCTTTGGTCGTGCCGGCTTTTGAAAATAGACGGCGGTTAAAGTAATTGATTTAAGTAAGATAAAAAAAATACGATATTTGTGTTAATTTTCAGACATGGCTTACACGAAAAATTATAAAATACGATAAGCATATTCAATATTTATAGCCAGTTTAAGGCGAAGAAATATATGTACCACAAACGATGGCTGGGTTTCGTTGTTTGCTATTAAGATTGAAATAGATATATTTAAAATTACAATGATAACTGTTTAAAAAAAATTTTTTATGTGTTGTAGCTTTTTTAATTTAATCAGCAAATTTCTCCTTTATACCCATTTCTTTGATGAAAGTGTACAATGAAAATGAAAATTTTGCAATCTAGAAAAAAAAGAAAAGAAAATAGTTAATAATTAACATCATAATTTACATAACGTACACAGGAGAATGACAATGAGTATTCAATACAAAAATATACTTAAGTAAATAGTCTTAATTTAAGTAACTGCGTATAATCATAATTGTAGCACAAACAATTCATACGCTCCCAAATTTTCTCACAAGCAACTATTCCAACATACAACAACATATCTACTACGCTACAACTAAAAATAAAAAGGCACATGCCTATCAAGGGCATTGACTCTGTCATACTTATAGTCGGAATATGCTTATACTCAGAGTATGAATATTTATTCGGACAAAAAAATATACACGCATGATACTCGGGATATTTATTCATTACACGCCACGGTATGCATACATTTGCGTATATCGTTGGTCTCAAGTAGAAAGGTCTTAATTCAAATAACTGTAACTTTACAGGAGAAGATAAAAACATAATAATAAACAACACAAGTGTTTGTGCGTAATTTTTTACACTATTGCAATAAATTGTTATGACTAGATGTATTTGTAGGAAATGTTGTGTAATCGGTGAAAAACTCAATTTCGTGAAAATACGAGTTAAGGCCTTTCTACTTATGACCATCGATATGTATGTATGTTTTGGCAGTTTCGAAACATTGCTTTATGTGTGTGTAAAGAAAATAGCCCTGTATGTATGCATATATAGCCGCTTAATAGTCAGAATATGTTTATACTTATATGTACGTATGGTTGTAGCTCATACTGTCTATAAATTTTACTTGTAGTCGTAATGCATAATTTAAGAAATGTTTATAAACATAGTTGTTGGTTATTTATACTTATTCGTATTCAGTTTAAAACTAATGCGTGTGTTTGCATATGAGCGCGTTTGTTATTTTTAGCTTTAGGGATTTATAAACAACTAGTACTCAAAGAGTACTTAAAACGATACTCTTGTCATTCTCTGATGAACACATTCAACATCTACACGGATCGTAGAGCACTGAAAGTGTTTCGAAGCTTGCTAAATAAATCATTCACGAGTACATAAGAACGAAAATTATTCTGAAATCGAAGGAAAAAATTATTTGTGCTGAGAGCAGTAAATCAAAGAGAACGACGAATCATTCATTGGCGGTATTCGGTGTTTTATGCAAATGGTGTTGCAAAAGTGGAAAAATGTCGCAGATTTTCTTTGGGTTCTGGGTGTGTTTTGTTGTATTTTAAAGAAAAGCTATAATATTTTGCATTTACGCTTACACAGAAAAAAGTATTTTTGCAATAAACAACTTCAATTTAATCAAAATGAAATTGAGTCAATAAAACTTTGTAATTAATTAAATTTTTAAAACAAAAGTTTCATTGACTTAAATACATTTTTAATTGATTTTTTATTTTATTTTCAATTAAAGTTGTTGATTGCAGGAATATTTTTTTCTGTGCGCAAAACCATTTGCATCGAACGCCCAATACCACTATTGTGTTTGAATGATGTTGCACTAGGATTTAAAAAGAAGAGCACAAAAGGCCAAAAAAATTAAATTGTAAAATTTTTAAAATTTTGTTTTTTTTTATGCAAATTAGAATTGTAATTTTCTAAAAAAAATATACATATATTTTTAAAAACCAAAAGTAGTTAAAATAGTTTCATATTAATTTAAAACACTTACGCTCAGAAAACTGTTCAGTGTAATGGGAAACAACTTGCCAGCGGTGAACTCGATGGTGCGCTGTGCACGATGAATGAAAAATATTAACATTTTCCTATAACGTATATCCTGATCAACCCAATCCGAATGAAATATGACATCCGACAAGCAATTGCTTTCGTCCATCAGACACTGGGCATAGTAGCACAATGGGAAAATTTCCACTACCACAGCAACGACATAAAAGCAGGAGGCAATAATTGAAACAAAATTAGTGGCAAATAATAGAATATTTATCAAAGTTGTGCCCAGAATGGTGGCCGTGATGGTAAACTGTACAAAAATCGTTATTGAAATAACCGGTGCAATAGTGTTATGAAGTCTATAAAGAATTAAGATATATTGTATATTACATATGGTTACCTAAAACGCAAAAAAGGTCTGTCTAATAAAAACTTTTAAAATCAAAATTTTTTTATCAATTCCGTGGTACATATTTCATTAAAGTAATCGCTGCAAAACAAAACCAAATAAGAGCGTGAACAAAAATAGCCATTTTATTTATTTTATTACTAGCGGCCTCCAATAGCCATGAACTTGGTATGGGCATCATGTCAGACATCGCAAATGGCTAATGGAGATCGCTCATGTCCAACTTTTGTCCATGCTCTGACATGGATGACCGAACATATGTCTGAGCAACAATGTTCGCCCTGATAGTCTCAGTCCGCAATCCTTTGCAATAGAAAGAAAAGAGACAGAACAAAATTGGTAAATATTCCATATTTATTGCTTTGATATGCCTGAACATGAACATCGCACGTATTCGCCACAACAAAGAAGTTGATGAATTTTTCACAGTTGCTCTGGCGGCGTCATGTTCATTTCATATCCAAGTCGATGGCTGGTGGAGATGTAGGGTTACATTGGAAAAATTCAAACTGAACACCTAAATATTTTCCATTTTAGCATGTTTTTCCTCTTTTGCATTTCAGGTAAAAATATACCACATTTCCTTTACATTTAATAAATAATCTACTCACTCTATAATATTTTTATGATCAATAATGCACATTTTAAGCTCATCGAAATTATCTGCCAGTGATATTTGCTTATTCTTATTCATATTTTGAATTCTCTTTAGCAAAATATCCAAATGAGTCCTTAAAATGCTGGCATATATGACGGCATATGAATCACTGACCACTTGCTGGAAACAGGCCGTATTTATGATGAACATTTCCATGCAAACAGCCACAAAGAAATAAAATGTTGATGCCTTAAAATCGATTAAGGGATTGTAGATGTTGTAGGGCAAACGTTTAAATATAACAGCACTAATGCAAGTGGCAGATGAATAACTCCAGTAGGAAATGGCAAATAAAACCACAAAACGATTTCCCTGTTTAATGAAACTCTTAATGCTCTCCAGTTCCTCGGCAGTGTGACAACGTTTATCCAATCTCTTGATAATAGGCTCACAGCTCAAAAGTTTGGGCAAGAAATAGCCCATTAATATTATTTTTAGTGAACAGCCCAAGACATTAATGAACACTTGCACCGACGTTAAAACATTGCCAATTTCCAACTGTTCACTTGACATGGTCATGAAGCTCATAACAAAACCGAGTGGTAAATAAATTGTTACCAGCGTATTTATAATTAAGGACCAACATGCATAGAAAACTCTTTTACGTTTCGGCATATAGACACCCAGTATGCGAAAACCTTTGAATAGGTAACGCAGACCCTTAACCGTTTCGATATTTTTAAAACCTGAAAAGTTATCGAACATTTTTCCTTATTTAAAAATATAATCCTACTACTCGTAATTTGCAATTGAAGTACCGTCTTCTGCTTTCTCCTTATCTTGTTGTTTTTGTTCTCTGCGAGGCTGTTTTTCATAAACTTCCTTTGCAGCATTTGGCTGCAGAACCTCCAAGTCTTCCAAGTCTTCTATCATGTTGCTAACGATTTTGTTTTAACTCTGCTAACACATCTGTGTGCCATTTTATAGTACGATTCCCTTTATGAATAAATTATGATTTTCCATTGTTAAAAGTTTATTAAAGTTTTAAAACAGAATATTTAAATTTTGTTTGGGAAACGAATGCAAAAGTGTTGACATTAAAATGCAAACAGATTTGCTACGCAAAAATTTGCTAAAACTTTAACTTTTACTACAATAGGTGATATGTATGATATATATTAATTCTCCTATACGACACCATAAAACTAAAAAACTTATCTCAAACTTTTCTATAGAAAATATAAGTTATAAATAAGTTTTTTATGATATTGTCAAGCTATCAATGCATACAGTAAAAACGATAAGTTTTCTATAAAAAAAAACAATCGATAAATTTTTCTACTCGTATATAAATTGATAAAAGTAAATCTATCTGTAAAATTTCATAGAAAAGTAAAGTTATCGCTAACATTTCTATAGAAAAATAAAGTTAGCTATAACTTTTTTTAAAGTAAAGTTTCTTGAGACTTCTTCAGAAAAAAGTAAAGTTATTGAGAACTTATCTTTATACTACTAAAGTTATCGATAACTTTTCTATAAAAAAGCAAATTTATCTGTAATAAAAAAATTAAGTTATCGATGACTTTTTTATAAAAAAGTTAAATACTCGATAACTCTTCTAAAGAAAATTTAAGTTATCGAGAATATTTCTTTATAGAAAAATAAAGCTATCGAGAATGTACCGGTAACTTTTCTATAAAAAAGCAAATTTATCTATAATAAAAAAAATTAAGTTATCGATAACTTTTGTATAGAAAAGTTAAAATATCAATAACTATTCTCAAGAAAAGTAAACTTATCGATAACTATTCTAAGGAAAAGTAAGCTTGTCGATAACTTTTCTAAAAAATTAAATTATCTATAACTTTTTTTAAGGAAAGTTTCTTGAGATTTTTTTCAGAAAAGTAAAGTTATCGCAAACTTATATTTATAAAATATAGCTATCGATAACTATTCGATAAAAAAAAGCAAAGCTTTCAATAATTTAAAAAAATCAAATTATCGAAATCTGTTAGTTAGTTAGTCTCGATTACTCTCTAAATAAAAGTAAAGCTAGCGAGAATTTTTCTTTAGAGAAAAATAAAGTTATCGAGAATGTATCGGTAAATTTTTTATATAAATGCAAAGTTATCGATAACCTTTGTATAGAAAAGTTAAAGTATCGATAACTTTTCTAAGGAAAAGCAATGTTATCGAGAATTTTTCTTTAGAGAATAATAAAACTATCGAGAATGTAACGGTAAATTTTCTATAAAAATCAATGTTATCAATAATCTTTTTATTACAATAGAGAGATCTTTTAAAAATATAAAATTATCGATAGCTATTCTAACGAAAAGTAAAGCTATCAATAAACTTACAATGGAAAAGTAAAGGCATGGAGAATTCTTCTTTATAAAATAAAGTTATCGATAACTCTTTGGCTATAAATCAAAGCTATCAATAAGTTTGCTAACAAAAAAAGTTATCGATAACTTTTTGTATAGAAAAATTAAAGTATCGATAACTCTTCTAAAGTAAAGATATCGATAATTTTTCTTTAGAAAAGTAAAATAATCGAATATTAAATAATTTATTTCCAATAGAAAAGTAAAGCTAGCGAGAACTTTTCTTTATAAAATAAAGTTATCGATAACTCTTTGGTAACAAATCAAAGTTATCAATAAGTTGTTTTTAAGAAAAGTTATGGATAACTTTTTTTATAGAAAAGTTAAAGTATCGATAACTCTTCCAAAAAAAAGTAAATCTATCGAGAATTTTTCTTTAGAAAAGTAAAATAATCAAATATTAAATATTTTTCTGTAAAAAAAGCAAAGTTAACAATTAATTTCTTTAAATAATAAATAAAGTTATGCAAACTTGTTTATAAAAGAAATAAAACTGTTAAGTATTCTTAAAAAAAGTAAAGTTATCGAAAAGTTTTCTACATAAAAGTAAAGCTATCGATAAATTTTCAATAAAAATGCAAAGCTATCGAGAACTTTTTTTTATAAAATAAAGTTATCGAGAACTCTTCTAAACAAAAAAGCAAAGTTATCAATATTTTTTGTAACAAACAAATTATCAAAAATTTTTCTAAAAAAACGTTATAAAAAAATTATTATTAATTTTTCCAAAAAAAAAGCTATGGTTAACTTTTTTTATAAAAGTTGAAGTATCGATAAAATTGCAACAAACCAAATAACTTTTTAAACCTAGAGTGGATTTGGTCTTATAATAATTTTTTTTTTTTTTTTTTTTTTTTTTTTTTTTCATATACATATTTATTTATTGTATCTTCAAAAATGAACTAACAATAAGTAATCAAATCTTAAATCTAAATATAATTATTAGGCCCGACCAATATCGGACATAAGCTTAGTGATAGTTATAAATAATATATAAGTAGTGATAATCAAAAAGAAGTATTTTTAAGCAGTCCCATCTGGAGTGTTGGGTATAAGAGCCCTTGTGTCCCTTTTTTTTAAGCGGATGTGTCCAGTAAAGCTCAAAATATTACGGGCAAGCGGATTAGGATGTGACTCGAGTTTAGTTAAATATTTGCCTGCGTATTTTGCAATTTCTTCACTCACTAGTGGCATATTTAAATCACGATGAATATTTGAATTTTTAACGTACCATGGAGCAGATGTTATCAAACGTAAAATTTTGTTTTGCCTTCGTTGGATTCTCTCGACATTTGAAGCTGAAGCAGTGCCCCACAGCTGAATTCCATAGCACCATATTGGCTTCAAAAGCGACTTGTATATCAAAAGTTTGCAGTCTAGGCTGAGTGTTGAATTTCTGCCAATTAACCAATATATTTGAGTCAATTTAAGTTTCATTTGGGTTAACTTAGAGTCAATATGATATTTCCATGTAAGCCTTCGATCAAGGTGTATGCCAAGGTATTTGACTTGAGAATGTTGAGGAATATTTTGATTGTTGATTCGAATGGGGGAACAGGTATCTTTTCTTAGGGTAAACGTTATATGAACACACTTTTGTTCATTGACTCTAATTCTCCATAAGTTCAACCATATTTCAAGCTGGGTAATGTGTGCTTGGAGATTGCGGGATGCCTCATCAGGATTTTTGTGAATACTCAAACAGGCTGTATCATCGGCAAATGTAGAAGTGTGGATGTTATTGCTCACAGGCATATCACAAGTATATATTAGATACAAGACTGGCCCCAGAATACTACCATGTGGCACACCAGAAGATATAGATTCGGGTACACTCATGAAGTCTCCTTCCACAACAGTAAACTTTCTATCGAGAATATAACTTTCCAAAAGCTTTTGTATATTTATTGGTAGGTATGTCTTCAATTTTAAAACTAGGCCTTTCTGCCATACTTTGTCAAATGCCTGAGAAACATCAATAAAAAGGGCAGAACAATACTTCTTTTCTTCAAAAGTCCTCCTTATAATTTGAACCAATCTATGCGTTTGCTCAATAGTGCTATGCTGACTTCTAAAGCCAAATTGATGGTCCGGGATGCACCCAGTATCAGCTAAAATTGTGGACAATTTAGTCATGAGCAGCTTTTCGAAAAGCTTTGAAATTTTTGAAAGTAAGCTTATAGGCCTATATGACTCAGCCTTGGTAAGATCTTTGCCTGGCTTTGGAATCATTTTAATCTTGGCAAGTTTCCAGTTATGTGGAAAATACTGCATTCGTAAAATGGCATTAAAAATAAATAGCAAAATTCTTATTGCAATATGAGGCAAGTTCATCAGCATCTTGTTACTAATGCCATCAATACCTGGAGCTTTCTTAGGGTCGAGTTCAGCAACTATTTTTTGTAGTTCATGCATCTTAAACCTTAAGGGACGAGGGGGTAGAGAGACTACACTCGGTAAATCGGCAGCACCCGTACATGAATTGGGAGTGAATACAGATTTTAAATGCTCAGAAAATAAGTTACCTTTCTCACTATCGCTTCTTGCCCAGCCTCCAGTCGAAGTACGCAATGGTGATTTGAGACCAACGGGTCTTTTAAGATTTCTAGTAGCGCGCCATAAAGAGTAATTAGATGTTGACGTTACATCAAGACCTTCTAAGTACTTTTCCAGTAATGCAGTCTTTTCCGACGATAGCAGCTCTTTGAGTCGTTTAGTACATTCTTTAAGTCTGATTTTATTTAGGGGTGATCGGTGTTGTTGCCATTCTCTTCTAGCTCTCCTTTTTTCACATACGAGACGTTCAATATCCGTAGAATAAATTCTATTAAAGCCAGTCTGCGGATAGGAAGTAGTGGCATGTTCAGCAGCCTGTTTAATATATTCGGTAAGATTGGCAATATTAAATTCAATATCATCAGGTGATCTTAGCTGAATGTTTTCTACGCAGTGACTACTAATATATTTTTTGAATCCTAGCCAGTTGACCCTATTAATCGTTTTCGCATATGAGTTAGTTAAATCACTCCTTAGTAGGTTGAAAATTGTAACTATTGTGGGAGAGTGATCGGAGGACAGATCTACAGAGCCCTCTAAGTGAATTAAGTCCCTATGGATATTTTTCGTGACGCCAAAATCTATAACATCTGGAATTTTTCTTACGTCAGTAGGCCAGTAAGTAGGCTCCCCACTCGAAATTACATCTAAGCCCATTTTTGAAATTGTATTAAACAACGCTCTACCTCTAGGTGTAACAAGACGCGAGCCCCAGTACGTATGTTTTGCATTGTAGTCACCAGCTGCCACGAAACAAGATCCAAGCGATTTGTAGAACTTCTCATACTGATCTTCGGTAACTGAAAATCTGGGAGGTGAGTAAATTGATGATATCACGAAATTCGAACAAAAATTTTCTACGAAAATATTCGTAGCTTGCATATATTCTTCACTAACGTTCTCAAGGATATAGTGCTTGAGTCTTGACTTAATTAGAATTGCTGATCCACCGCATGCTCTCCCTCTCGGGTCCTTTGAATCATATAGAGTGTAACCATTTATCTTAAAGCAGCTTCTCGAAGTCAAGTGAGTCTCAGAGACCATCATTATATCAATATTTTTTTCCGTGAGGAAGTGCTCAAGTTCATTTTTATGTTGGTGAATGCCGTTTGCGTTCCAGAAACATAGTTTTAACGTGTTCATGGTTTGTTGACTAATGCTTGAAGCAGAGTATTCTGCATTCTCAGCATTTCTTGCATCATGCTAGTCATATTTGTTGTAAAGTTGTTTATAGTTAGCACCAGATTCTCAATAGTAGCTTCAAGACGACTAAAGTTAAAGCTAGAGTTTGCATTCGTTGAATTACTTGGCGGTGGAACATTTTGTGTGGGAATAGAACTAGTCTTAGCAGCATCGGCATACGATACACGTGAAGTTACTAGTTGGCTAGTTTGAGGAAGAGTGGCGGAGTAAGCATTTGCTGATTGAACTGGAGCTAATTTAGATTTTTGACCCATAGCCTGTTTAACGAAAGAATATACACGGCATCCTCTGTAATTAGCGGTGTGATTTTCTCCACAATTACTGCATTTTTTTTCAGCTTGTACTTTTGGCTTGGTACAGTTAGCAGTACCATGCAATTCACCGCAGATAACACAAACTGTAGGTAATTTGCAGTAGGTTTTTGTGTGGCCGTATTCTTGGCAATTATGGCACTGTACGGGACCTGAACGCTTACGTGGCTCTTCAACTGTGATTTTTCGGTGTAAAAGGTATTTTAGACTATAAATTGGGTGCGTCTCATTTTTTTTTAACTGTATATCATTCGGCTCCAGTTCAACACGAAATAGAGGCTGGGGAATCTTCTCTCTATTGATTATATTGGTAATATTTTTTACCTTAAATCCTTGTTCGATAAGTGCACATTTTACTTCTTCAGGCTCAACATATGAATCTATGCCTATAATAATTACTAAAGATAAATAACTTCCTCCTTTTTTTTTATTTGAAGTCGATTAGAAATATATATCCGAGTAGTTTTTGTTTGAGGCTTTTCCCCACGTACAAAGAGGCTGAGTACGGACAGATACATATGTAGTCGTTGCTGTGAATCAAATATCGAGGTATGATTAATATTTTATTAAATGCATTAAGCATACGCCAAGATGGAATACTACTATTCATATATTTTTCACTTCAAACAAGTTTCAAACTAAACCATTAAAAAAAAAAATTATAATAAAAATATAAAAAAACACAAACCAACTAACTCAAGGGTAAGTTGTTCTTGTTATGAATATTCATGAGGCAGATCGACAAAGGACAAAGAAATCAACTAAAAAAAATCGTACAGAGCTAAAGTATTAAATAAACTCTAGAATATGAAATTACTTATAGACCACAAACAAATACACACATTCACATAATTTAAAAATATAATCAAAAGATTTGCCCTTGCAGTTGTCTCACAATCATTTACATATTGCAGCATATTAAAAAACATGTTGAACTTCTCTTTTGAAATTGAATAAACATTTTGCAAATAAAATTGAATATTTAAGGATGGATGAGATTAAAAGTTTCAAACCCAAGTATTGTGAAGAGTGAAATGTTTACGGAAATAAATTCAAGTATTCATTTTTCTTTATTCATTCGAAATCATGAACGGAGTTCATTTTTCTTCATTCTTTTTTAAGCTTTAAATAAATTTTAAGATTAAATGGATTTCATATCAACACATACAAACAAACATACATACATTTCTATATAACATTTGGAAATACTACAATGATATGCTTTTAATATACTTAACTTTTGAATAATAAATAAAAAGTTTTAATGGTAACTAGTAGAAGTGTGTATTTTAAAATAGATATACATATGTAATTTGAAATGTATCTTCAAATTAAATTACATATGGATAAAATAAATGGATGTATATTGTACATGTAAGTTGAAGTAAAACTAGAGAAAAATTTTAATAGATCTGTCACTTTTTTAATGGTAGATATCATCCTGAAAAAATATCCTTTGGTTTAAGAACTAAAAAAATTTTGATCGGTAAATCTTGATAAGTTTTTAAACGGTTTTATTTAACTTATGGACTAATTAAAATTATAAATTTGTTTAATAAATTGTTTTAATCAGTTTTATTCGAGCAACAGATTATTCGAATAAACAACATAAACCATTATTCGAATAATTAATTGCAATATTCGAATTAAATTTTAATTCTCAAAAAACAATTTAGTGTTGTTAAGAGTTTTGTTAGAGCAGCCGATTATTCGAATAAATAACCAAAACCATTGTGAATTTTTTGCGAATACCAAATATTCGAATAAAAATGTCATTGTCTCAAAAAAAATTTAGTCTTGTTATGAGTTTTATTCGAGCAACCGATTGTGCGAATAAATACCTAAGGCCATACTGATTTTTGTTCGAGTAATTAATTATTCGAATGATTAAAGAATAGGACACTTTTTTCGAATAATGAAAATAAACAAAAATATAAAATGCATCTAGTGTTTTAATCAGTTTTCTTCGATATTTCGAATAAATTATTCGAATAAAAAGCCAAAACCATAGTGATTTTTAATCGAGTATCTAATTATTCGAATGATTAAAGAATAAAACATCATCGAATAATAGAACTAACCACAAATATAAAATGAATTTAGTGCTTTAATGAGTTTTATTCGAGCAACCGATTATTCGTATAAATGAAAAAAAAACCATAGTAAGTTATATTCGAGTAGCCAACTATTCGAAAGATTAATTGCACTATTCGATTACAATTATTATTTTTTAAAAACAATTTAATAGTAATTAAAACTATAGTGAGTTTTATTCGAGTAATTAATAATTCGAATGACTAAAGCATAAAACATTTTATTCGAATAATGAAATTAAACAAAAATATAAAATTAATCTAGTTTTAATAAGTTTTGTTCGAGCAACCGATTATTCGAATAATAACCAAAACCGTAGTGATTTTTATTCGAAAGATTAAAGAATAAACAGTTTAATTTGAATAATGAAATTAAACAAAAATATAAAATGAATTTAGTATTTTAATCAGTTTTATTTGAGTAACCGATTATTCGAATAAATAATAAAAACCATAGTGATTTTTCTATATTTATAATTTAATCAGATTAAAGTTGGTATCGCTTTGTAAGCCAAAATTCGTATGATAATTCTTAATGAACAAATAACACCAAAGTTAGTTGTAAATATTCTGACAAACACGTAGCAGAACAGAACAACTAGCTGTTTTCGAAGTGATTTTTATTCGAGTAGAAACTAATTCGAATGAATAAAATTTTTATACTTTTCAAACACTTACGTGTTGTTATGAGTTTTATTAGAGCAACCAAATATTCGAAAAAAAAAACACAAACCAAAGTTTTATTAGAGTAGTTAATTATTCGAATAATCAAAGAATAAGACACTTAATTCGAATAATAGAATTAAACAAAAATATAAACTTAATTCAGCGGTTTTAATCAGTTTGATTTGAATAACTAATTATTCAAATATAATGAGTTTTATTCGGGTAATTAATTATTCGAGTGACTTGACAATAAAACACAGTATTCTTATAATGGAATTAAACACAAATATAAAATGAATTTTGTGTTTTAATGAGTTGTATTCGAGTAGTTAATTGTTATTATTCGAATAATGAAATTAAACGAAAATATAAAATCAATCAGGTTTATTCTAGCAAAAGATTATTCGAATAAATAACCTAAGCCATAGTGAGTTTTATTCGAGTAATTAGCTATTCGAGTTATTAAAGAATACATTTTATTCGAATAAGAAAATTAAACACAAAAATAAAATGAATTTAGTATTTTAATTAATTCGAGCAACCGATTATTCGAATAAACCATAGCGATTTTTAATCGAGTAATTTATTACTCGAATAATTAAAGAATAAAAAATTTTATTCAAATAATGGAATCAAACACGTATGTATGTATGTATATCAAATGAATTCGAGCAACCGATTATTCGAATAAGTAACCAAAGCCATTGTAAGTTTTATTCGAATAACTATTCATTTGAATGATTAAATTATTTAAAAAATGTATTCGAATAATGCAATTAAACTCATAAACGCATTTATCGTTTTTATGATTTTTATTCGATTAACCGGTTATTCTGTAAATCGAATCCGAGTAAATTTCTTGTTTTCAAAAAATTAATAATGGTTATGCAGAGACGTGTTTAAAATCACACACGATATTTTTCTTTCAGATATGAAATTTAAGAAACTATATACAGTGGAGGCTCGAAAAAGTTAAGTCATAGAAAAGTTAAGTATATGGAAAAGTTAAGCAGCTTTTATTCACCATTGGTGACTCCAAAAAGTTAAGTAATTTTTTTATATATAGTTTTTTTCTCTTTCTAAGATGATCTTAACTTTTGTATGTAAATCCTCAATACATATATATATTTATATATATATTTTTTTTTGTGAATTTTATATGCATAATGTAGTTGCTCTCATCAGTTGGTTGTAAAAGAAATTAGTCGTAGAATTTGTTTTGTTCTGATTGCAACAATGTTCGCAGCAGGGAAGCAAAAAAGGTTGTCAAATGCACATACAACCTCTTGAATTTTTCATACTACGGAAAAGTTAAGATTTCGGAAAAGTTCATCACCCCCAAAAAAAAAAATACTTAACTTTTTTGAGCCTCCACTGTAATAAAAAAAATTTTAAAAAATCTAAGAAAATATTTCTATTGTCGGAGTTAGTTTTCTAATTTCGTGCGGTTTCAAATCGATCGGTTTACCGAACAGGACCTTATCAACCTTTTCATTAATCATTTAATCATTTATCGTTGTAGTGCTATCGCAGTTTTTACTAAAAAGTGAGATTTTATTAAAAAAAAAATTCTGCTAATGAAAAATGTATTATTTGCCTACACTTGTCCAAAGCATAGTACACTATTAATTAATTTAATTGCTGATCAAACCTAAAAACAACAAACGATTTTTGCAGCAAAAAAATCTCGATTCTTTTTAACACAAAAATGTATGCCATCAAAAAGATTTATTAATAACTTGCTTGCACACATCCTAGTAATTATGTGTTTATTTAAATGTGTATATTTTTTTTTTGCATATTTCTTTGCAGCTTTTAACATAAAAATTTTAATCAACAAAAAGAAATACGTTTAAGCTACAAAGTGTATGAAAAGAACGAACAAATGTTGCTGCTATTTAGCAAGAAACTTTTTTGATGTGCGGTTAATTACGGTTTCGACCACACACTGACCACATCAATCTCTCTGCACACTGTACTGAACTGCTTTACATACGCACATCACACACACTACGGCAACCCATCATACACATACACAACAAAATACTTAATAATCATTTGCATAAAAAACCACACAACCAGATTTGTACACAACCAAACAGTTACATGCCAAGTTAAAAACAAAAACATAGAAACACACACACACACACACACACACAAAATGAATTTTGAAGAACACCTACAACATGGTTTGCCATCAACAGCAACTGCTACAACGAAAACACTATACTTATACTTGTCATCATCAACAACAACTTCGGCGACTTCAACACAAACTTTGAGAAGAAGACACAAGGAAAGAAATCTGCTTGAAACCATCAATACCAAGTGGAACAACAACACTAGAGAAGATAGCAATTGCAACAGAAGCATAAAAAGTCCAAGAGCAGCAAATCATTTCAGGCAATTGTTATTGAAAACATATTTAATACTCCTCTTAACCATCTGCCATACAGTACAAATTGCAAGTGCGTATCTGATAATCGTGCATGAAAGTACCGAGCCGGATGCCATAATATTTAATGCCTCCGTGTACAAGTTGGGCTCGGAACGTCACTACAAAATCAATGCCCACAAGTCGGCCCACTTTGTTCATCATCTAGTCGCTGTCAATCACAAAGATGGCCAAATACAATTGAAAAAATCTCTTAAGTGTGATGGCATCTATTATCCAAATTTGTTTACATTTTATGTGGACTCCACGTCAAATAGATTGCGTAGCATAGACTACTACAGTCTGCCTGTACGTATTTTTGTATCCGGCCATACGTGTAATGAAGATCGTCGTGTGGAGGAGGAAATTCATGCGCGCCACTATGAGGAAGAAGATACGGGTTATTCCAGGCGTAGAAAGAGAAGAGATTTATTGCAAGCTAGTGCTGGAAAGTTTGTGAACATTATCACTTCCAATTCCCTGGAGGACTATAATCACAATCATTCTCGCAATGACTTTAGAGAAGGAGATTTGATATTCGGTGATGCTTATGACAATGAAATGCGTCATCGTATTTTGTCACGCAAGCGTCGGGGTTTCGCCACCGACAATCCTTTTGTTATAGCAACCAATCTGCACAGACGCATTACGGATGCCAAGCAGTGGATTTCTGAAACATATGCTTCCTATGCCATACACACCACTGACAAATGGAATCAAATATGTCTAAGGAAGTCGCAGTTTATCAATAACTTAAATGCTTTCTTGCCTCTTTCGATATGTCAATATTGCAAAGTGAACTTTCTGGATGTGAATGACGAACGTTTTGCTATAGAGCATCAGAATCGTGATTTGGTGGCTAGTCGTGATGTCTGCATACATGAGTCAATTTGGAAAGTCATCATAACCTTTAATATAAGATGTGATCGCAGTGATATTGTGGACTCGGATCATCGCTTGAAGATAGTTTATCATCATCAGGAGTTCAATGATACCGATATTGCTAGAAGAGTGAGAAGGGAATTGAGAAATCAATCGCCATTCTTTGAACAAGCATTATATGTGGCTTCGGTTTTGGAGGAACAACCAGCCGGTTCCACAGTTACTACCGTTAGGGCCCGAGATCCTGAAGACTCGCCTGTAGTGTATTCCATGGTTTCTCTATTGGACTCTCGTTCTCAATCCTTATTTAAAGTAGACTCGCGCACTGGTGTGGTAACAACGTCTGCCACTTTGGATCGTGAACTAATGGACGTGCATTATTTTCGTGTAGTTGCAACAGATGACAGTTTTCCTCCGCGTTCCGGTACCACCACCTTGCAGGTAAATGTTTTAGATTGTAATGATCATAGTCCCACTTTCGAAGCTGAGCAATTTGAGACTTCCATACGAGAGGGAGCAACGGTGGGCTCCACCGTCATTACGCTCAGAGCTACTGACCAGGATATAGGCAAAAATGCTGAAATTGAATATGGCATAGAAAGTATAACCGGTAAGTAGAATTTTAAATCATTTACTTCCCTTACTTTCTTACTTATGTAGATTACCTTGAAACTCAACAGATGGCACTGGCACCTTGCAAGATCAGGAAATTCCCGTTTTTCGCATTGATGCCCGTAGTGGTGTTATAGCTACGCGTACCTCCTTGGATCGAGAGATGTCGGATAGCTACAATATTGTAGTTACTGCCTCGGACATGGCTTCGGCTCAGAGTGAGCGTAAGACGGCCACAGCCAGTGTGTTAGTAAAAATCCTGGACGACAATGATAATTATCCGCAATTTAGTGAACGCACCTATACAGTCCAAGTGCCCGAAGATCGTTGGGGCGATGACAACGTGGTGGCCCATATAAGAGCTACCGACGCCGATCAGGGTAATAATGCTGCCATACGTTATGCCATTATCGGTGGCAATACACAGTCACAGTTCGCCATCGATTCCATGAGTGGCGATGTCAGTTTGGTCAAGCCTTTGGATTATGAAAGTGTACGCAGCTATCGTTTGGTTATCAGAGCCCAAGATGGTGGCAGTCCCTCGAGAAGTAACACCACCCAACTGTTGGTCAATGTCCTGGATACTAATGATAATGCTCCTCGTTTTTATACCTCTCAATTTCAAGAGTCGGTGCTGGAGAATGTTCCTGTTGGCTATAATATAATACGAGTGCAGGCCTACGATTCGGATGAGGGTGCCAATGCAGAGATACAGTATAGTATATTGGAAAGAGATGACAATTTTCCTTTGGCTGTTGATTCACGTACCGGTTGGATACAAACTATCAAGCAACTGGATCGCGAAGAGCAGAATCGTTTTGCTTTTCAAGTTATAGCCAAAGATGGTGGTATACCTCCAAAGTCTGCCAGCTCTACGGTAGTTATTACCGTGCAGGATGTCAACGACAATGATCCCGCATTCAATCCCAAGTACTATGAAGCTAATGTTGGAGAAGATCAACCTCCTGGTACACCGGTGTGTACAGTCACTGCTACAGATCCCGATGAAGACTCTCGCTTGCATTATGAAATCACTTCGGGAAATACCAGAGGACGCTTTGCTATCACCTCACAAAATGGTCGGGGTCTGATAACCATAGCCCAGTCTTTGGACTACAAACAAGAAAAGAGATTTCTGTTGACCATAACAGCCACAGATTCGGGTGGTAGAGCCGATACGGCCACTGTCAATATTAATATAACAGATGCAAATAATTTTGCTCCAATCTTCGAAAATGCTCCCTACAGCGCTACCGTATTTGAAGATGCGCCCATAGGCACTACCGTCTTAGTAGTTTCGGCCACTGACAGCGATGTTGGCATAAATGCTCAGATAACTTACTCGTTAAATGAAGAAAGCATAAATGGTCTAAGCAGTCCCGATCCATTTTCAATAAATCCTCAAACAGGAGCCATAATAACAAATGCTTTATTAGACCGAGAGACCACTAGTGGTTATTTATTGACTGTTACCGCTAAAGATGGTGGCAATCCCTCCTTAAGTGACACCACCGATGTAGAAATAAGTGTCACTGACGTAAATGATAATCCTCCACAGTTTAAAAATCCTTTATATCAGGCTTCCATATTGGAAGATGCCTTGGTGGGCACTTCAGTTTTGCAAGTCTCGGCCTCAGATCCTGACATTGGTCTTAATGGACGTATCAAATATTTGCTTGGTGATCGTGATGTGGAAGATGGCTCTTTTGTGATAGATCCCACCTCGGGCACCATAAGAACTAATAAAGGATTGGATCGTGAAAGTGTAGCTATTTATCATCTCACAGCTATAGCGGTAGATAAAGGTTCTCCTGCCATGTCGAGTACCGTGGAAGTGCAAATACGTCTGGAAGATGTTAATGACTCTCCGCCTACTTTTTCTTCGGATAAAATTACCTTATACGTGCCGGAAAACTCGCCAGTAGGCTCTGTGGTGGGAGAAATACATGCTCATGATCCTGATGAAGGTGTAAATGCTGTCGTACATTATTCCATTATTGGAGGTGATGACTCCAACTCGTTTTCCTTGGTAACACGGCCGGGTTCGGAAAGAGCTCAGCTGTTGACCATGACAGAGCTGGATTACGAATCTAATCGCAAACGCTTTGAACTGGTTATACGTGCTGCCAGCCCGCCTCTAAGAAATGATGCTCATGTAGAGATTTTAGTAACAGATGTCAACGATAATGCTCCAGTTCTAAGAGACTTTCAAGTAATATTCAACAATTTTCGTGACCACTTTCCTAGCGGAGACATTGGCCGCATACCCGCCTTCGATGCCGATGTCAGTGATAAGCTCACCTATCGCATTCTATCTGGCAACAATGCCAATTTGATAAGGCTCAATCAAACCAGTGGAGGCTTAAGCCTGAGTCCCCAACTTAATACTAATGTACCAAAATTTGCCACCATGGAAGTGTCCGTAACTGATGGTATTAATGAGGCCAAGGCTATAATGCAGTTGGCGGTACGCCTAATCACTGAGGACATGTTATTTAATTCGGTGACCGTGCGTTTAAATGAAATGACCGAGGAAGCGTTCTTGTCGCCTTTGCTGAATTTCTTTTTGGATGGCTTGGCAGCCATAATACCTTGTCCAAAGGAAAATATATTCACATTCTCCATACAAGATGATACTGATGTTACGTCGCGTATTTTAAATGTCAGCTTTTCAGCCAAACGACCCGACGTATCACATGAAGAATTCTATACTCCCCAGTATTTGCAAGAACGTGTTTATTTGAATCGCGCCATACTGGCTAGACTAGCCACGGTAGAGGTATTGCCTTTCGATGACAATCTTTGCGTAAGAGAACCCTGCTTAAACTTTGAAGAATGTTTGACGGTGCTAAAATTTGGCAATGCTTCAGATTTTATTCACAGCGATACAGTTCTATTTCGCCCTATATATCCTGTTAACACATTTGCCTGCTCCTGTCCCGAAGGTTTTACTGGCAGTAAAGAACACTATCTGTGTGACACCGAAGTCGATTTGTGCTACTCAGATCCGTGTGAAAATGGTGGCACTTGCATAAGAAGAGAGGGTGGCTATACATGTGTTTGTACGGCTTCTCATACGGGCGTTAATTGTGAGACTGATATAAGAAAATTGAAACCATGCATGTCAGATTTGTGTGAGGGTGGCTTGTCTTGCATGAACAACTATTTAAGCTCCCAACCACCACCCTATACGGCCACATGTGAATTACGTTCGCGCTCATTCTCACGTAATTCATTTCTCACCTTTGAAAGCCTCAAGCAACGTCATCGTTTCAATTTGAAGTTACGTTTTGCTACAGTGCATGAGAATGGTTTGCTATTGTACAATGGCCGCTACAATGAGTTGCATGACTTTATAGCTTTGGAAATTGCTCAGGGGCATGTGAAATTTTCATATTCCCTGGGTGATCGAATTGAAAAGGTATCAATAGTGCAGCAGTCTAAAGTGTCGGATGGCCAGTGGCATGAAGTAGAGGTCGTGTATTTAAATCGGACGGTCACTTTAATACTGGATAATTGTGACACTGCCATAGCATTGGCTGGCCATTTGGGTGAACGCTGGAATTGTGCCAATCAAACAACTTTAAAGTTGGATAAAAGGTGTTCCTTGCTTACCGAAACTTGTCATCGTTTTTTGGACTTAACAGGGCCTCTACAAGTGGGTGGTTTACCCAGAATTCCTGCTCATTTTCCCATAGAAAATCAAGACTATGTAGGCTGCATTTCAGATCTGCGCATAGATGAGCGTTTTATAGATTTAAATTCATACGTTGCGGACAACGGCACTATATCGGGATGTCCACAAAAAAATCCATTATGCTCTTCAGAGCCCTGCTTTAATGGGGGCGTTTGCCGTGAGGGTTGGAACATTTATACCTGTGAATGTCATGAAGGCTATGCTGGCAATCAATGTCAAGACATAATACCAGCTCCATGGCGTTTCTCTGGAGACGGCAGTTTAAGTTTTAATCCTTTGCTGAGGCCCATACAGTTGCCTTGGATTACCTCTTTGTCGCTAAGAACACTCCAAGAAGACGCTTTCCTTATACAAATACAAATAGGTCAAAACAGTTCGGCTATTGTATGTTTGAGAAACGGTATATTGTATTATATCTACGATAATGAGCCAATGTTTTTGGCCGGAGCTTATTTGGCTGATGGTGAATGGCATCGTATTGAGATTAAATGGTTGGGTTCTGAGCTGCAGTTTTCGGTTGACTTTGGCCAGCGTGTAGGGGCGGTGCCCATTTCACAAAAACTTCAAGGCCTATATTTGGGTAAAATAGTTATTGGTAATGCTGACAGTTCTATAGGAGGACATATAGGCGATCTTCTGCCATACGAGGGTTGTATACAAGATATACGCATTGGTACTGCTCAGTCGGTCTTAACACGACCCACAATACGTGAAAATGTGGAAGATGGCTGCTCATCGAAAGCTGAATGTTCCCAATCGTGTCCCAGCCACTCTTCCTGCGTTACCTCTTGGGATCAGTCTAAATGTGAATGTCTCCCTGGCTTTGTAGGTGTAGATTGTTTGCCTATATGCACTGTCAAACCCTGTGCTGCTGGCATCTGTCGGGCTAATATAAGTGACTTGCGGGGCTACCACTGCGAATGTAATTCTACGTACCAGCATGGAGAGTATTGCGAGAAAACAGTACAACAACCTTGCCCGGGAGGCTGGTGGGGTGAAAAAGTATGTGGACCTTGTAAGTGTAATGTTAAGCAAGGATATCATCCAGATTGTCATAAAACTACTGGTCAGTGCCACTGTAAAACTAATCATTATCAACCGCCCAACGAAACGGCATGTATACCTTGTGATTGCTATTCCATTGGATCTTTTAATAGCGCCTGCAATCCTCTAACGGGGCAGTGTGAATGTCGCGAAGGTGTAATTGGTAGACGCTGCGATTCTTGCTCAAATCCTTATGCAGAAGTAACACTCAGTGGCTGTGAAGTTGTATATGATGCCTGTCCTCGTTCATTTGCTGCTGGCGTGTGGTGGCCACGCACTCCTTTGGGCAGTACTACTGTGGAAAATTGCCCCACACCTGCAAAGGGTAAGGGACAAAGAACATGTGATAATTTATCAGGTGGCTGGAATGTGCCCGATATGTTTAATTGCACTTCGGAACCTTTTGTTGAGTTACGCAAGCAATTGTCTCAGTTAGAGAAAATGGAACTGGAACTCAACTCGTTTGTGGCCATTAAGACAGCAGAAAATCTGCAAACTGCTTGCACCACTGTGGATCGCACTAAGGTCCATAAGAAGCCGGTAACAGCAGACCATCGGCGTTACAAAATGGGCTCCTCATTCCTTTTGCATGAGAATAACAATGTTTGGTCTAATGAAATAGAAATGGAATATCTCTCGGATGAAATGAAATTTTCACACGATCGCTTATATGGCGCCGATTTGTTGGTTACTGAAGGTTTACTGCAGGAACTTGTTAATTATGAACTAATGCAAACCGGTTTAAACCTGACACATTCACAAGATAAATACTTCATTAAAAATTTGGTGGAGGCAGCCAGCGTGATATTGGATCGTAAATACGGCCAGGAATGGAAAAGAGCCGCAGAACTTATTCAGCGAGGACCTGATGATTTGTTAGATGCTTTCAACAAGTACATGGTCATATTGGCGAGATCTCAGCATGACACCTATACCAACCCCTTCGAAATTGTGCAACCTAATATGGTTTTTGGTTTGGATATTGTAACCATGGAATCGCTGTTTGGCTATGAACCGGAGCAATTGAGTGAATATCACAAGAGCAAGTATCTTAAGCCGAATGCCTTTACCACCGAAAGTGTTATACTACCTGACACAAGTGCCTTTTTACAGCATTCTGCTAAACAAAAACCCGTAATAACATTCCCCAAATACAACAATTACATCCAAGATAAGACCAAGTTCGATAAATATACCAAAGTTTTGGTACCTTTGGATATGTTGGGCATCTCACCGCCAGAAAGTAATGAAGTTAGTCATGGAACCAGTGACTACAAGGCCATAGTGTCCTATGCTCAATATAAAGATGTGGGTCAGCTATTGCCCGACATGTTCGATGAGACCATAACACGTAGATGGGGTGTAGATATTGAAGTGGCTTCACCTATACTGTCTTTGGCTATTTTGGTGCCTTCCACAGAAGCCGAGGAGAAGCGTATTGAGATACCGTATCGCAAGATATCTTCACAAAAAACTTTCTCAGTCACGGGTTCTTCGGAACAGGAATTCATAGAGGTATTTGATGTGCCCAAGAAACCAGGGCAGTCTTCCGCCTCCTCAGCATCGGCCAGTGAAGAACATATGATAGAAAATATACGCATAACGGCCCATGAAATACCAGCTCCCACTTCCAGACAAGAGGACAGCAACGAAGCGGTAGAAATAGAAGATCAAGAAGAACCTCATCTGCGTGTTAGATTTGATGACAACATTGAATTCCATGGCAATTCGGGTGAAGAAGTGATAGACTCACCAGAAGATGTGAATGTCAATAGCAACAATAATAATAACAATAACAACTATGAAAGCTCTATTGAACATGAAGATTCTGTGGAGAAGGGAGAGAATGAGGCCTTTTATCGCAATCGTCGTTTGGTGAAGCGTCAAGTGGAAGTAATCTATCCCAATGAACAGCAACAACAAACTAAACATATAACCTATAGATCTTTGGGATCCCCTCATCTCTCTCAACCCATTAAGTTGCAAATGTGGTTGGATATTGATGTCTCACGTTTCGGACCTCGCTCCAATCCACAATGTGTACGCTGGAACTCGTTCACCAACCAGTGGACACGTCTGGGCTGTCAAACCGATATACCCGACTATGAAAACATGAATTTAGTGCATCCACAGCCCATACTTGTCAACTGCACCTGCACCCACATCTCCAACTATGCCGTCATTGTTGATGTCATCGATCCAGAGGACATACCTGAACCCTCTCTACTCGTACAAATCACCTCATACTCAGCCTTCCTAGTATCGCTACCTGTTTTATTAAGCGTTTTGATTGCTTTGGCTTTGCTACGTGGCCAGCAGACCAATTCGAATACCATACACCAGAATATTGTGCTGTGTGTTTTCTTTGCCGAATTACTTTTCTTTGTGAGCATGCAATCACGACGCAATTTGCTTGAAAATGAATTCCCTTGCAAGCTGATTGCAATTTGTTTGCATTACTTCTGGTTGGCAGCGTTCGCCTGGACGACAGTTGACTGTGTTCATTTGTATCGCATGCTGACGGAGATGCGTGATATTAATCATGGTCCGATGGGTTTCTACTTTGCAATGGGTTATGGTGCACCGGCCATTGTTGTGGGACTGTCGGTTGGCGTGCGGGCACACGAGTATGGCAATAGTTTGTTGTAAGTACACACCTAAGTATTTGATTGATTTTGAAAAATTTTCAACGATTAATCTATTTGAACTCAAACACTTTGATTTTCATGTTTAAATTTTATTTGGTAGATGTGGGTGCAAGCGTTATTATGGCTTGTGATCAACATTTTATTTTTACTTCCAACTGACAATCTGTGTAAATCAGAAAATTATTTTTTAATTAAGAATCGCATATAAATACATACCTATGTAAATATGTATGTATGTATGTATATGTGCATATTTTTTATTGGGCAAAAAAATATCTAAATATGTATGCATCATCAGTCTTCACAATAACGCAGCGGGAAAAAGGAGGAGCAAAGAGGCTTCTAGAAGGCCTCTGTACTTCTTCTCTTGGATGCAAAAGGCCTTTTCGCTACATTCCAATGAATTATATATTTGATAAAAAGAATTAATTATAGAATGCATTCCTCCGACGCATTGAAATAATTCATTAATAATAATGATTATTTGATTATTAATGAAAAATTTTACATGTTGTGCATTACCTCCTCCTTTGCCTTCTCATTACCTTTTCCTACTGGAATATTACTCCTTCTCTTCTCCTTTTTCAAATGTGGAATTTGTATCTCGTCTTTTATGCGAAAGAGTCGAGTTATTTAAAAATAACCTCTATAGGCCTTTAATAAGGCCTGAAGTAAGAAGGTATTCTGAGTTTTCCCGCTGTGAACATCTCTCAACAAATTTGCCAAAAGTTTTTGTATGTGTGCTGTATGCTCACTCCTCAGCAAACTGTTTGTATCCTGCTAAACACACACACACACACTCACACCCATATATAGAAGCAATTATACAAGCCTGTGTGCCATACACTTCATGAAAACGTTTGCAATTTGTTTTAACCATGTTTGTTTTTTATTTTGTCATTTACTTTTTAATTACAGCTGCTGGTTGTCAGTGTATGAACCAGTTGTATGGTGGCTGGTGGGACCCATTGCCGGCATGTCTGTCGTTAATCTTTTGATACTCTTCGTTTCGGTTAAGGCAGCATTCACTTTAAAAGATCATGTGCTTGGTTTTGGCAATTTGCGTACACTACTGTGGCTATCGGTCGTCTCCCTGCCCTTAATGGGTGTTATGTGGGTATTAGCCGTACTGGCAGCCTCAGAAAGTTCACAGCTTTTAAGTATGTTACTTTCGGGGGTGGTGGTATTGCATGCAATATTCTGTTTGGTGGGCTATTGCATTATCAATAAAAGGGTTAGAGAGAACTTGCAAAGAACATTTTTAAGATGTATGGGCAGAAAAGTGCCGCTGTTGGACTCTTCCATGGTGGTGAGTAATAGTTCACATAATGTTAATGGCACAACGAGGCCCAATAATTTTCTCAACGCAAATGGCTATGATACACAACGACGAAACGTGGGTATAAGTGTGTCCAGCACAACCTCCAGAAGTACGGCCAAGACTAGCTCAAGCCCCTACAGGTTTGTACATGACATTCTTAAATTTTAAACTTAAACCTTAAATATTAAATAATTTAAAGTATTTCATCTCCCAGTGATGGCCAGCTTAGACAAACGTCTACCTCTACCTCCAACTATAATTCTAACAGTGATGCACCCAGTTTCTTGAGAGGTTTCGATTCCTCTACCACCAGTGGTCAACATGAACGCAAATCGAGAAGACATCGAAAAGATTCCGATTCAGGCTCTGAAACAGATGGTAGATCTTTGGAATTAGCTTCCAGCCATTCTAGTGATGATGATGAGTCTCGAACTAATCGTTCTTCTACTACAGGCACCGGCACCAGCACCCATCGCAGTACAGCTGTCAGCATAACACCCTCCTTCTTGCCCAACATCACAGAACATGTGCAAGCCACCACACCACCCGAACTTAATGTAGTACAAAGCCCTCAACTGTTTCCCAGTGTAAATAAACCGGTATATGCGCCGCGTTGGTCTAGCCAATTGCCAGATGCTTACATACAGCCTCCAGCCAATGTGGGCAGATGGTCTCAAGAAACCGGCTCGGATAACGAACACATACATCATGGACAAAAGATGACAATATCACCTAATCCTTTACCAAATCCCGATCTCACCGATACCTCTTACCTGCAGCAGCATCACAACAAAATCAACATGACTCCCTCAATATTGGAGAATCTACAAAATGCTCGCACTACCGACAGTTACGATGGACTCGAAAGGGAGAGTTTGTATGGCCGTCGGCCAGACAATTATGTACAATATGATGGCATAACATCAAACATCAGCAATTATAAACCGCCCAGCCATTATGGCAGTGAGCATGACTACAACACCAACTCAAATGGAAATCAAAGCAATGCCAACAATGCCACCAGCAATGCAGCAAATGGCAATAATGGCTCCAACACCGGCAATGGTGGCAGCAACTGTGGCGGCACACAAATTGTCAATCATATGCGTACCTTCCACAATGACAATGCCTATTTGAGCGACAGTATTTATGATAAGCAGAGAACAATAGGTTCGCCTTACATGTCCAAGGATCGCATAGCACCGGATATCTATGGGTCGCGCGAAAATCACTACAGTCTCAAAAAGCAGCCTCCCATTTATCCCGGTGACTCTCTGCACTCTGTACATTCGCTGCTGCGCAATGACTATCAACAGCAGCAAAGACATTTGCAACAGCAGCAACATAACGATCATCACTCTGATCGTATGTCCGAGGGTTCCGATAAGAACGGCTACCACTTTCCCTACACAGCCGAAGAGGATCACCTGACATCCGGGCGTAAACTAAGTTTGCAACACAATCAATCACCTGCCTTACACAGCTCTCAGCAAATACTCAGTGGTCATCAGCAACATCATGGCCATCATTCGGGCATGGTGAATGACATTAATAATCCAGGCCTGATGCATAGGCACACGCTGAATGGTTCACGTCATAGTTCGAGGGCGTCGTCACCGCCTTCCTCTAGTATAGTGGCACCAATGCAGCCCTTGGCTCCCTTAACTAGTATAACGGATACAGAGTGAGTGTTAGCTATCAGTTACTTTTTCCTTTTTTATTATTAATTTTAATTTCCTCTATGAAGTGGTGTTGCTGTTTTTGTTTTTAGTAAATTTTTTTTTCTCAATATATTATGCATTCAATTGTATGTATTTTATAAATATTATTGGCAATATAATGGGATTTTAATATGGAAAATATTGTAAGCAAATTTTTAGTCAAAGGAAGAATTTCCATCAAAACAACTCACTCTACCAATCTTGCTTAAATGAAGACACATTTTCTTGCAGTCTGGACAAATTTGAGTTATGCTTTGAAATTTCTTTAGCAAGAGCTTGGAAGAAGTGAAATATAATTTCAGCGATAAGCGAAGAATTTCCGGACTATGGCGAAAGGTGCGAAAAGAGGCATAAGTGAAGAGGTCGACGTTTGCTGGCAGCATTAACCATTTTTTTTAAGAGAAGTAACACTTAGGCAATTAATGCCTACTACTATTACTACGTGTTACCTTCTTTAGGCAAGGGATAGTGATAGAGAAGATAGGTGGTGAAGGAAGAGATAGAGGAAAGCTTCATTCTTTTACAACTCTGCTTTTTTGCATATTTATAATAATGCAGTGTTGCAGCGCCTCTGATGTTACATGAGGCATATTAATTTTTTGAAGCTGTGTTTTGTAGCCATTTTATTGATTACTTTACTTCGCCGATGATTCTGCTTAAGGTATCTTGTTTTTATATAAAAAGAGAATGTTTTAAGGTCTCTCGTTTTTTTCTTTTTTGACAAATTTTGAGATTATTATGATTAACTATTGTTCTTTACCATATTTCTACTTTGTATTGATTTCATTGTACATATATTTCAAAAGAAAAAAGACTGATCCTGCCATATAAAACCAAAATATGTATATATGTGTATACCGAAGCCTTGAAAGCTTAGGTCTGAACTTATAAAAGTAGGAAATTTTAAGTGCACGATATGTGTTGTCTCCTTCGAAAGAGCAGAGAAGGAGATATAATGAGATACAATGAATTGATATATTCTACAAAAATGCCATCAAATTCTAAATCTCTGAATACATTAAAGACTGCAATTAAATTTAAACACAAGAACTGAGTTAAAAATTGAAATCCGTTCGAGGATTAATTTCGTACTCAGTCACAATTGTGTTTTAGGTGCTGGATGTTTTCAGCAGTGTGAATTCACCAGAGCTATAAATTTAAAATGCCGATTGACGTAGCATAGTTATGCCTTTTTTATCTCTTCTCTTTTTAATTTTGTTACATTGGAAATACTTTAATTTCGTTTTACATAAAGTGTTATCAGTAACTTAACTTATTAAATTCTTATACCCAATTGTGCACATACTTTATATATCCGAAACTATTATATATCTGCTTATATACTATACATTGATTGTATTATAGCAGTTTGTTAGCTACATTTTAAAAATAAAGCTGATTTTGAAAGTACGTTCGCTAAATGTACAAAATAAATACAAAATTTTGCCTAAACAATTAAAGCTTAAACATATTTTCCATATAAAAATCTTACCTTAAAAAATGTTTTTGGTGTCTATTTGAGCTGGCTTTTAATGGTTTAGCATATTTAGTGTTACGGCTTAATAAAACAAAAAATATTAATGTTATTTTAGTTAAAACTTTAAAAAAAAATACGTACATTTACCAATGATTGAAATTTTAACAAAACAAAAATATTTATATATATACTTTCTCTTTTTTTCCTCTATCATCCTCATACATATCTTTCTTTCATTATTACAACATTGTTTTGGTTTGATTGTGGAAAATTGTTAAAAACAAAACTAAAAAAAATCCATTTATCATCAATCCTTTAAATCAACAACAAAAACAACCGAACATCCTAATATCCACGCCATTAAACTCTGTATTGTACATCACTAAACACCCCAACACTTTAATAACAACACACATTTAATCAAACGTAAAATAAACAACATGAAAAATTTACCCATTCATGTCCACTGCAAAAAAAAACAACTTGTAACAAAAACTCAAATCATTGTGATTATCCGTTTGATAACTTTTGTTTTATGTATATCCTTTGTTCCTCTTTAACGTTTTTGTTGCTTATTTCCTGTTTACATTGCTTTTTTTTCTACAACATATACAGTTCTTGGTCTTGGGAGCGCTTAAAGAAAATCTAATTATTTCTATTCTTTTCTTTTGCTTTCCTTAACTCTTGCGTTTCCATAAAACATTTTGATGTGTTTGTGTGTGTGTGTGTGATAAAAAAAAAAATTCAAATTATTTTCCGTTGCTTTGCTTTGTTATGTTTGTTTTATTTCAACTTGCACACGCACACACACTCGTACGTGTTAACACATCCACAATAACAACAAAAATAAATAAACCAACTTTGCCGTAACAATAAACCGCAATACAATTAATTCTAACAAATAATACTCGTAAACAAAACAAATATACAACTCAACACTATTACAACTGCATATGTATGTACATATGTATATTGACTTTCACACGCGGATGTGAAAAATGGCTTCTTAATACAACAACAACAACAACAACAACTATAAATACAAACATCATCATCATCATCATCATTCGTAAATTCATTAACAACAACAATGGAATCAATAATCTGATGCTTTCTTTAAATTGCTTGAAACTACTCATACTACTACAACTGTTTTACCCCACTTAAACATCGAAAACAAAATAAATTGTGCTGTTATTTGAACAACAAAAACAATAACAATAACAATGTTTACCAACACTCTATTGAATCAAAAAATTAATATACACCTTGCAATAACAACAACTACTACGACACATACAACTATTCTCCCTCCCACACACTCACTGCTCTCTTACGGTGTTTCGGGTACTCATTTAATTATTTGCTTCTATTGTGCTACACACACATTTAATTAAACTGCAGATCAGAGGTAAACTAAAAATTCACTTAAATTCTATTACTTTTTTGTTTTTATTTTCTTTTACATTAAATTAAACAATTAAAGAAAAACGTTTTGTATGTATGTAAAGGAGATTGCTTTGTTGTAACAAATGTGTTTTTATTTACATATGTACACTTTTATTTACTAATTGTTTTAGTCAGTCGCCTTATTATGTTTTTGTATAATTGCTGATTTGTTTGTTTAGCAAAATTTTAAATTTTATAAAAAAAGTAAAGAAATTTTTGCTTGTGTTTAAAATTAATATTTAAGCGCGATGAGAATATTAGAACTTTCAAGAAATTGTTGTTTGTTGCAGTTTGCTTTTAAGAAGCATTTTATTTTTAATTAAATCCAAGGTTGGCAAACGGTATCATAAAAATACCGATACCGATTCAAATACCGTTAAAATTAGATACCGGTATCTTTACCGATACCGAAATCCATTTCGGTTAGAAAATACCGGTACCCAGACTACCGTTTACGTCTATACCGGTACGTACCGGTATACCGATTCCGGCCAAAAAATAAAAGATAGGTGAGTTTTTTTGGCAACTACAAATTTTTATTATGTATTAAAACTTTTTTAACCATGAAACAACTGATTTTTTTCAGTTGTATTTTGGTTTTTATTTCGTCCATTGTGTTCGTTTTGCTTTATTATTCCAGACGCTAACCAATCCCATTTGTCAAACCAATATTATTGCCATGTTCATAAAACATAGAATCTCAAGAAAAATAGCAAGGCCAGAATTAAAAGTATTTAAAATGTTTTGTAATGGATACTATATAGATACTAGCATAGATAAGAATCTTCGAAGACAACTAAAATTAGTTGTTATTCAGAATACCAAAAAAACAGTTGTTTAAAAGTTAAGTTGTTTCAGTTTCAATCCAACTTAGTTGAGCTGTAAATCGTAATAAGGGCAGAACTTGGAAAAATATATTTCAATTAACTTTCTTTTTTTGGTTTTGGTCTTGTTTACACACTTCACCGTAATAAATAAGGTTGGTAGAGAAAAAACTTTAAACTTTTATATTTTAAGTTAAAGATTCCTCTCTTGAGGTGGAGAAAAGTACCTGCTTTAAGTTTTATAATGTTAATTGAACAAGAATATTGCTTTCTTTGTTTTTAATTTGGCTAAAAGAATTTCGTTTATTCTTTGAATTGAAATATTCAAATGTTCGTTTCGTCTGAATTTGGCGAGAAAGTTATAAACAATATGGGTCCAGTACAAAAATATTGCCTAAAAATGTTTCCAAAGTATAAAAGTGTCGAAAAAACCGAAAAAATTATATTTGGTGCAAAATACAGACATATGTATATTTGAAATTTACTGCAACAATATATATGTATATGTTTCGAAAGGTCTTAGTCTCTTATTTCTGTATCCGTTTGTTAATTTAAAATCGGTTGATATTTAACTTAGTTAGAGGTTGATAAGTGCCTACGGATACAAAAAATCGGTTTTTACCCGCAACTCAAGATTTTGGAAAATTTCAAATACAGATTTTTGTTATACTCGACAATATCTAGCAGAAAAATGGTAACAGGTCCCAGGTATTTCGATTTCATCAAAATTTGTCACACAGTGTAATTTATCAGTATAGACAAAATTTATATTTTTACTATTTTGTTTAATTAACCAAAATGTATACTTTATACATATATGTAAAGTTTGAACTGCTGTCTCCTCGTTTCACTTTTTTAATAAATTATTGTTTAATAATAGTATAAAAACATATATAGAAACAAATAAGTATATATGCTTTTATACGTATGTTAATGTAAAAATACTCCATTTTTTAAGTAATTTATAATAATATCGGTATACCGGTATTATAAACTCGATAACGGTATGTACCGGTAATACCGATACCGAAATAAAAAAAATACCGATACCGCTACCGATACCGAAATTTAAAAAATAATTGTACCGGTATCAATACCGATACCGTTATTTGTTTCGGTTTCCAACCTTGATTAAATCTAAATAAAATGGCGACCGTCATTTTTAAATATTTGCAACATGATTTAATTGCCAAAAAAAAGTAGTTTATTTCTATTTAAGCATTAAAATGCCATCATCTGCATTAAGCTATGTACAGACGATTGTCAGATCTGGCAATGTACTGGCAATCAAAAATTGCCAGCACAAGGTAGATTGCCCGTTCAGACGTTTGTATCAAATTTGTCAGAAAATCTTACAATTTATTGCCTGACGGTTGTATGACAGTAAATTCATCTGAGAAAATCGGCAGTCGAAAAACACAGTTGTCATATGCAAAAATTGTCAGATCTGTTGTTATGCGTTGCCAGACTCAAAGCACTTGTTAAAAATTGTTAAGTATTAATAGTTTGTGGTTGTGTTAAATGTAAAAATTGAAAATATAAATTATTATGGAAGCAATTGCAATGATTTTGTCTGCATATATTTTATTATATATTTTTTCTTTAAAATCAAGCGTGTGCAGTGTTGCCCATAGAAACAATTCTCTTACAATGACGCCATTGTAAGAGAATTGATGATGCATAAACTTCGCACATCTGACTTAATATTTGCGACAAATATCTGGCAATAATTTTACATTGTGTTTACAGGATTGTAAGATGTCTGACAATTTGTTGTCAGCTGCTAGTCTTGCAATGGACTTCATAATAAACATAAAATATCTCGCTCATTTTTAGTACTTAAGCAGCTCTTGTGTATTGTTTGGCCTTCGGTAGTTTTTCGTCTAGCTCACACTGGTTGACTGATCACGGATAACCGTATAATCTTGCGGTTCTTTTGTGGAATTTCGTTGATAACCACGTTGCTACTTTCTATGTGAAGGCATAGGTCGTGTATAGTCAGTCACAAAAACTCTTAAAATACTGTTAATAACATCTTTGGCATATGGTTTAGTTACCCCGCTCATATTTGTGCAACAATACTTAACAATATTTACTGTGTAAAGTATTTATGAAATAAATAAATATCGCTCATTTACGCAAAGAACGTTATAACTCTGAGTTAATGAGTTAATCCTCATATCGGTCTTCATATTGTGTAAAAGTTTCATACTTTTTCCATTAAGTTGTGTATAAATTGAAAACTTCAAACGCGTTTTATAGCAAACTTGTTTTTTTGAGTTATGAGATTATTTAAGTGAATGAGCGATATGTACTTTTCTTATAAACGCTCCCTAGTTTTATAAAATAAAACTCTCTTTATCTTTAAAAGTAAATTATGTTATGAAACAACAAAGTAACAAACAAGAAATTCTACCCTGAAAATTGTGCAAACAAATAATCGTATTAAAAAAATCTTTTTCTTTTCTACATTTGATTCTTTTAAATTTTTTGTAGTTGCTAATATTTTTTTAAGAGTTTTCCTTTAATTTTTTTATTATTATTTGCATATAGTTTTTACAATTCTGTGCTGCTTTATAGTATAAGAAAAACGAACTGATATGTATGTATGTTTCCCTTGTAAATACACATTCATTGTACTTGTTGTAAATGTAGATACAGATTTATTTTCTTGTTGTCTTAATATTATTAAAATAAATATTAAATAAAATAGTTTGAGATTGCAGTTAGAAAGAAGCTGGAAATAATTAAATAGAATAGTTATTAAATACATATGTTTTGTATGCAGGTTTTAATAAAGGCAATAAAACAACAAAAAATTATTTAAAAATAAAAAAATAATTTATTTCCTTAAAAATTTTTATACACAGCGTATGATTTTTATTTTAGTAGCAATTTATATAAATTAATTATACGCATAGTTAGTTTTGTACATAATAGAATAACCTTCTACTACATTTTTTATAGTTAGAAACATGAATTTCATGAATATAAAAAGCGTATTTGTAGACTTACTACATTATTTATAAAATGAAATGTCACTGTCCTAGTCCTAGTTTACACTAAGCAAGTATTATTGCTAAGCTGATTAGTTTGAAGGAGAGAGAGACGAGGGAAAAATAAACGTTTCTTTTTCCCTCGTCTTTCTCTCCTAAAAAACTAATCAGCTTAGCAATAAGACTTCCTTAGTGTAAATTAACATATATTATTGCATATGTTATTGCACATATTATTGTCGTTTTGATCTATACTTTGCAATAAATGGCACAATATATTTAACATAAAAAAATGTTGCCCAATTTTCCTGACATTGAAAAAGTAAAGAATATTGAACAATGTTGCCACCACATTACAATAAAAATCAAGAGCCATTTGATATTTGCCAATATATTGTGCCACCTTCGAATATGACATAAACATTGACGATATTATTGTACAATACAAAAAATTACACAATTATATTGCAAGTGGGGGTGGGCCGCTTAATAAATATATCACTAAATATTGAGAGCCAAACCCACGATATCGACAACGTTCGACTTGTCGCACAGTTACATTCAAAACGAAAACAAATTTTAATATATTCTAGATGTTTCAAATGTAAGTGTGCGACAAGTCGAACGTTAACGATATCGTAAGTCAGGCCCTAAGATTTTCGGTTCGGAAAAATTGCACTAGTGAATGAAATTATTATAAAAAAAATTTTGTGATACTTAGATTTAATTGAACTGTAGTGAATTTTAATCAGAAATAATTTTTAATCAGGCTTAAGTTCAGTAATTTCAATTCTTATTAAATGAAATATTTTTATTAATTAATGTGAGTTTCTAAAGAAGAGAAGAAAAATTAAACTAGACTTTATTAGCTGGGGGGAAATACCGACATTTTTCTGTACAGCCGCGCACTTCATCAGCACCCACGTCTATCTACTGGGGTAGAGTTTGTTATTAACATCAGCTGTTTAACGCAAATTTACTATGAAATGGAATATGAGAAATGATTATTGTGTATACAATTATTGATTTACCATTGGTAAATACATTCTGTAAATAATTTTCAATTATAGGTTTTTAAACTAGTTTGTAGGTTACCGCTCTAACCCCGCTCCTTGGTTATACTAGCTACTGCTTATATAAAAAAATATATATTGTGTACTTTTAGGCTGCTAAAATTTTCTTTGAACTAGATTTTGTAGCTTTTATGCTTTAAACTTTATATTAAATTTAGAATATTGATTGAAGTTGTATAAAATATTTACTTTGCAGTTTTTCTCTTTCACTACATTCAATTTAATTTCAAAGCATTTTATATTTAAAAAAACAAACTATAGAAAAATTTTAAAAATTCAACATTTATTTATTTAGCAAATTTATTTATTTTCATAAGCAATTAGTTATTTAAACTAGCATAAAAATATTTTAAATTTTCACACAAAAAAAAACTTATTTTATATTATAGACATTTTTCCAATAAACAAAGATTATATATTTATAACCAATAAATTGTGGCTTTAGTAGAAAAAAAAACAGCTCTTAGTTATTTATTTAAAAAATACAAAAATTTCTTATTTTTATGTAAGATGAGCCACATATTGGCAAAATAAATAGTTTTGCGATAAGTTGTTATTTATGCTTTAAATAAGTAAAAAAACACATAAATTAAAATGCAATATAAAATAGAGGTAATAAATAATGTAGTGTATAACAAATCAAAATAAAAACCTACATACATCTCATAAATATTTAAATATTAGACAAATTTGAGTAAGAGACTTAGCAATAAATAATTTAGCATACATTTAACACAAAAATCATATTATTTTTTTTTTTCATATAGCAAACTTGAACAAGAAAATATAAACTAAAACATACATTTTTCACAGTTGGACATATTATGGCTACATCGTCAACGGCGTCTTTATCCTTGGTCCTTAACAGTCTGGTAGTTTACAGTTTTGTTTCATTTCTTTCATATAAACTATACCTCCTCTTTTATCACAATTCACTCATACAAAACCAACACTTATAACTCAATAATATGTAGTGAAAAAAAAAAATAAACTATATGTTTATAAAGTCTATATTTTTGTTATAAAATAGATTAAGACGTGGGGTAATTGATAAAGTTCGTGCTTCTTGTAATTTCAATAATGTTATAAGGAAAAAGAAATATTAAAAATATATTTAAAAGAAATCTTAAAGTACAAAATATATGTATGTTTAAAGAAATCATGATTTTATTTTGCCACAAGATGAGGGGCTAATTACGGCATTAGATATCGACTGGAAATTCAGTTTAATGCCGTAATTTGGTCCCAAGTCCAAGGAATTTTTTGCTACTCCTCAAAATTTTTCTTTAACTATAAACATTTAAAAATTGTTTTTGTTATTTTTCTCAAAAGATCCTGGATTAGACTTATTAAAATTTAAATCACTTGATAAAAAAATTCATTCGTTTTTAGTTACTAGAAAATGGAATGAGAAAAAATTTCAGTGAAAAATTTCTCATTTCATCTAAAAGGCAATCGTTAAGGGATTGAGAAATATAAGGTTACTTTCTTCATTCGGAACAGCATTAGTGCAAAAAATATTTTAATATTGTTACGTTTTCACTTTTTAAGAACATTATTTTTGCAGATTCGAATATTTGCAATTATATAAAAAGTGTGAAGTGTACAATTTTTATCAAATTACAATGCTTTATTTACGCAACACTAATATTAAGAGCTTTTAAACCACAATGTTAAATTAATTTACAGCTAAAATACCACGATGTTAAAATATACTTAATATAACGGTTTCAGAAGAATGTTAGCAATATCCAGACAGTCTCTTGTGCATTCAGCAGTTCACATACTAGTTCTCAATCACATCATCAGTCGTTCTGTTGACTTGTGTGTATGTACGAGTACGTTGGCAATAAAGCATGTGTGTGAAAGCATTATACTTGCTTTTATTTGTATGTGGTGTCTACATGGAAAACAAACACAAAAGTACATAGTAGTAAAAATTGGTTTTTCTTTAACATACAAAAATTTTTTTTATTATTTTAGAAAATTATTTTGGTACTTGAATTTCTTTTATAAAATAATTGTTAGTATTTGGAATATTATAGCGTTTCTGATAACAAATTTTCAGCTTTGTTAAAAAGTTCAACTCTAAAATAAAAATATAGAAAATATTTATGTATTTTGTATATAATATATTGAAAAAGCGGTGAAATAAAAAAAATCCGTAAAATTTTCATAAAACGTCCTTTTTCCCTACTCTCAAAATTTTACAGGTAAAATCCCTAAAAGGGAAAATTCCCTACATTTGTCATCTCTAGTTGTGAGTAGCCGAAATGTGTTTGATATACGTATGATTGATTCTCTTATCGTTTCACATCAATCATACGCAACCATCTCTACACGCAACCATCCCTACACTGTAATCAGTGTTGCCAGAATTTCTAAGGATAAAATCTGCAAAATTCAACAATTTTTCACGAAAAAGTCTGCAAAATCTGCATTTTATTTGCAAAATCTTCCAAAAAATCTTCCAATCAGTTTTTTAAGCAACTTTTTTTATATTTCATTCAAAAAATTTACATAAATATGGATGTACATGTGCAACACATATATTTTTTCATTAACCCATATTCATAAAATTTAAACTCAGTTTAAAATGTATTTTATTTAAATTTTTTAGAAAAAATTTTATTAAAATAACTTTCATTTGTTGAAGTCTACTGATAAGTTTGGCGGCTTTTCCACACGCAAAGTTTACTTTGCAAAGCCCTGAAGAGAAAATAATATTGAATGAGATCTCTTTTCCCTTCTCTCCTACAAACTCAAGATTTTGCAAAGTAAACCTTGCGTGTGGAATCAGAATAATCTCGTTTTATATCAGATATTCGTTTCCAGAAGCTTGCCAAAGTTACTTCTTCGTTTTCTTTAATGATGTCTCCTAAGTTCAAAAATTTTAACTCTCTAAACTATGAGTCGTTCAGACATAAAGATACAAGAAGTAGTAGCAGTATTAGAAAAAATTTAAAAAAATTTAACTATAATTGGAGTTGAAAAATCGGCATTTCGTCTTTTTGGAGGGTAAAAATCTGTAAAATCCAGATAAATCAGCATTTCTGGCAACCGTGACTGTAGGCTACTGTAGCCTACTACAGTGTAGGGATACTTTGAGTAAGAAACTTTCATTTGTTGTCATACTATGTTATAAATATTTTAAAAATAAAAATTATTTCTTTTAAGAGATCCATATTTTTCTACAGCAGCACGAACTTTTAAAATTACCCCAAATAAACAGTTACACCTTAAGCTATTCCAAATGTAATTTTTATCAATATTATTTATATTTCCATAATGTACTCTCAACATAAAATAAATACCCATAAAACCAAATCATATAGAGCAAAATATTAAATGTATACATTAGGGCGGGTCGATTTAAAATTCGCACAAATTACAAGGAAAATCGTATTCTAGGGATCAAAATAAGAAACTTTGCCAAGAAACCATACCTCTAAAATGTATTTTGATGTCTCGACTTTTGATCCGAAGGGTCAAATTTTCTTGAAGGATCAAATTTTGGAAAATCTCACTTTGACCCATTTAGAGTTCCTCAATCGAGTCAAAATGTATGACCGACCCCTACTAATTTTGTAGGGCCGACCTTCCTATGCCAGTGGCACACGCCCTGGAACCACCCCTGGGGGTTCCCCATACAAACATTTGTGATTTTTTGAAATATTTGTATGGAGAACCCCCAGGGGTGGTTCCAGGGGGTGTGCCACTAGCTTAGGTGGGGGTCGGTCGGAACCATACCTCGTTCCTTCGGCAAAGTTTCTTATTTTGATCTCTAGAATACGATTTTCCTTGTAATTTGAGCGATTTTTTTGCCTCCATACAAATCGACCCGCCCTAGTATACATACTATACATACATACATACATATACATATACATACTTACAACACACAAATACATATATAGTTCATGCAATTGAAAGCTGCCGTAAACGTATAAAATTTATAAAATCAAATAAATTTAAATTCCTTGAAATTAGCAGTAGATCTAAAAAGCAATTAATTAAAAATAAATATTGAATTTTCATTAAACATTTATTCTAAAATATATTTATATGTACATACATATGTACATATGTATGTGTGTTTACACAGCCTTTGTTTGTGTTTGTATTCTTAAAATATAATCGAAGATTTCAGTTTAGTTTATCTATAAATTATTTTGTTATTTACGTTTTCCTTTTCAGAAAAGTACACAACTAAATTGTAGATTTGCTGTAGCTTGATTTATTTATAGATTGTAGTGTTTAAATTTGAAAAATTTTGCAAAATAAATTGAGCATACAAAATGAAAGGCTGTTGCAATTTGCATTGTTAATAAATCGTGTGGTAGGTTAGATTAGGCTACATATTTTCTCAGTAACTCATCAGTGCAACATTTCAGATATTGGTTGGTTGGTTGGTTGGTTTACGTGGCTGCCTTCTTACAAGTAGAATCTAGATGATTCCTTTTTGAAAGACCACTCCACTCGTCGGTGTCAACCTATGTAGAGCCATATCTAAGTATTCTGATACGGTAATAGATACTAGATCCAGCTCGTCGCGTTGAGATATCGGATAAGGTCACCCAACCCATTATCAGATAAATCTGAAAGGCCACATTTGCTTAGCAACCTTGCACGTGACTATATTGCGCCATCTGTATTCAGCCTTATAGAGATAGTGCTTGAATATAACGTTTCTAATAGTATCAATTGGCATTCCTAACGTTTCGGCATCGGAGGCATTTATAGCATAGCCAGCTCTGGTCAGCTCGTCCGTCCGTTCGTTACCTAAAAAGTTGATATGTGCTGGAACCCAGATGAGGGTGAGGTCAGCCTGACCATCCAACCTAGATAGCAAACTCTTACACTTCCCGACTAGAATAGACGAAAAGATATATCGAAGGCTCTAAAACATGCTAAGTCAAAAAAACCAGTTTTGAGATAAACACCTTCAAAGTTTATTGATGATACTTTGGGAATGTTATGAGATAAAAACTTGAGACTTTTTATAATCATATAATAATTGCAATACAATTTTTTTAGGGTACTTGAACTTTATTAATTTGGTGTAGATCATAGTTAAAAGTGAGTTAAAATACTTAAGATTGTCGCCTAAGTAGACTTTCTCACCTACAATGGTCATCTACGAGTAAGTACATATACGTAAATCATGCTAAGTGTACTTAAAACATTTAAAAAGGGAAGTTTTTTAAACTTGACAAATTATACTAAATACATTTTTGCTCATAACTTTTGATAGAATAGTCCGATTACTATCAACATTTTACAGAACCTTAGTTAATAAACGATGAATTCAGAAATGCTATTCCAGGCATAACATGTTATTTAAATTTTTTTTGTTTGAAATTTTTTTATTTTAACCCAGCGGTTAAGACTCTATATTGTGCGACTCATTATCTCATAATTCACAAAATCATCAATTATTATTTTAAATAAAAACTTATAAGCCTCAAAACTAAAAAACTAAATTTTCTACAACACACTGCAACGCCACGCTACACCCCGCCATTCCCTGACGACTAACAACTTTTCCAGTCGAACATTTTTTTTATTATTATTATAATAATAAGAACCATAAGGATGCCCCTGTGGCTGAGTGGTAGCGCTGCTAACCTCTTGGTCCAGAAGTCATGGACTCGATTTCCGCTATAGACCCTGGGTTTTTTCTGTTTTCTGTTTAGTAACGAACAAATGACAATGGCAAGACTGTTGTAAATTAGAGATAGTGAAATTGAGCTTTCATCACAAAAAAGCTTTCATCAAATTGTAATACGATGAATCAACACAATTTACATATTACAATTACAATTACAAAACAATTACAATTACATATTACACCAAACACAAGAACGCTGTTGCGGCGGCTTCGAAAACACTTAGTTGTTCCGTTCTGCTAGTGTTTGTCGGAATATTTATAATTAACGTTGGTGTTATTTGTTCCTTAAAAATCATCACATGTAATTTGTCGATACGAATTTTAATCAAATCATAAATAAAGAAACAAAGAAAGTTCGAGCAATAATAATTAAGTCACTTGGTGTGTTGAGACCATCAGATATGGATTCGCCTTCATACCGAAGTGTATTCATTTTACGTTCAATCCTGTGGCACAAAAATTCTTTATATTTCAGGCATATTTTAAAATGAGAAAAAAAAGAGCTCAGTTATGTCGTCGATACCATCTTCAAGTAAATTCGCCTTGTTTACAATTATATTTCATTTATATAGTGTTATAATGACAAACAACCTCAAATCGAAAATAAATATATTACAAAAATTGCAATCGAGATTGTTTGAAAATTTTAAAATGTTGAATTTTAAATAAAAATTCAATGAAAAAATTCATAGTGTCAGTGCAGTAAAATTTATTCCGAAGCATTCAAAGTTTAATAGGAGATCTAAGCTCAATTTGCTTTGAAAAATTTATAATAAGAGCAATTTTCACCACTTGCTTAAGCTAAAGGCAGGATTTTGTCGGCTCGATAAATGGCGACGATAATAGTCACCTGGGCTAGCAGTTGTGACCACCTGATATGGATTCGCCTTGATTTACTCTATAAAATTCGCTTTGAGAAATCCAACGTACATTCACATTACAAGTGTCAAAAATAGTCACCTGAACGGTTCCGACCACCTACACAGAGAAAAAACTGCCTCATAGAATCAAGAAGATTTTCTCTATGAAACGTTTTTAGGCTACGGGGTATCCCAGCAGAAAGAAGCAAATATTTTTTCATAGAGATTCCTTATTTTAGTTAATTATTATTTTTCGAACTGTATTTGTTTCTATATTCTTATGAATTGAATAGGCTAAAGTTCGTAACGCTTTTTAAGCCAAATTACATGTGATAATTATTAATGAACAAATAACATCAAAGTTAGTTGTAAATATTCTGACAACAACACATCATCAGAAGAACGCTGATGAGGAAGGTTTAGTGGCCTTCGAAAACGGCTGGCTGTTCCGTTCAACTATGTGTTGTTGTCAGAATATTTACAACTAACTTTGATGTTATTTGTTCATTAATAATTATCACATGTAATTTGGCTTAAAAAGCGTTACGAACTTTAGCCTATTCAATTCATAAGGAGATTCCTTATTGTTTTTATGTGGTAAATCTTATTAATTTTATCGAGAAGAAAACCGCATAAAATTAAGAAGAAATCTTATTATTCACAACTTTTTTATTCATTTTCCGTTATTTTTGGCACCAAAAAACAATCCATAGAAAAAAACTTCTTGATTCTATTAGGTTTTTTTATAAATTGTAAACTATAGGGATTTCTTAATGATTTTATTAGGTTACCTTATTAATTTTTTAAAAAGGTTTTCTTCTTGATTTTATTAGTTTGCCTTATTGATTTTTTCAATAAGGTTTTCTTCTTGATCTTAGTGGGTTCCTATATGATTATTTGTAAAGCATCTTATTGATTTTTTTAATGAGGAAATCTTCTTGATTTTATGAGGCATCTTGTTATTTTGTTTCTATAAATAGACATAGAGACAATTTTTTTCATGATCTTTTTCATTTTTGTATAACAATGTTTGCACAATAATTTCAATGGTTGTTCAGGCTGCTTGTTAGCATATTGGTTAGAGTGGTTGTCTATCAGGTAGAAGTTTGCTGGTTCAATACTTGGTGAGTAAGTTAGTTAAGAATATAACATAATGTGTATGTATGTATGTATAAATAAATAACATCTACAATATATACTACATACATTTGTATATGGCATAGAATTTAAATGAAAATACATAATTACAGAGAATAAAGACGCAATTTTTTTTTTTTTTATTGACAAAATCAATAAGATAACCTCATAAAAACTACAAGATTTCTTATTGATTTTTTCAAAAAGTTTTTCTCTATGAAATTAATAAGATTTCCTTATTGAAAAAAAAACCATAGAGATTTCTTATAAATTTTGTTCTATTTTATGAGGTATTTAGTAGACACTGTTTTCTCTGTCTAGTATGGATTCGACTTGATAACATTTTTATAAGTGGTTTTGGAATTTGTTTTGCTGTTTCCTACAAACTTCAACGCTTATTTACGTTTTAGAAAATTTGGTTGTAAAATAAAAATTACAGCTTATTAGCTAAAAATTCAATACATATTGTTTTGTTAAATTTCAACAAATGAAATTTTTTATAATTACATATATATTAGCTAAACAAATTAATTAAAACAGTTTTATTTGTGCATGCAAATATTCGCATGTTTTTTAGTTATTTTATTGTATTATTATTTTTTTTTTTTAATATTTAAGTACTGATTTGTAATTATAATTTTAAACAGAAGCTATAATTATGCGAATTAAATTTTCACATATTTATCAGTCGCGTTGCACAATGGGCAATAATGGGTAATTGCCTAATTTATATGAAATAAATTTCAATGACTGATTACATCGAGTCCTATTTTCATCATAAGAGTCATGTAGCAAAAAAAAATTTAATGTAAATTAAAATTGTCCTGAAAACTTTAGTTTTTGTCGCTTATGATGAAATCGTACGCTTGACACAAGCGTTATATATTAAAAATAATTATACAGCCCAATCCTGAGTATTCACATGGAATTTATTTCTCAAGGAAAATAGTTCTTTCGGGAAAAAATTCCTCCAATCATAAATTCTTTAGCAACAAGAAAGAATAATAAGTGTGGCATCACCGCGTTATGAAACCCATTGTCATGGTGTAATTATACAGGTGACTGCGTAAGGATTTTTTATACAAAAATACGGCAACCATAGCTATGTAAAGAACCGAAGAATGTCAGAAGCATAAAAATAATTGTACTAAAACCAAAACAAAATCGAAGTTTTTGACATTCTTCAGCTACAAAGCACATAGAGCAAAAAATTATCAGCTGAAGTAACGCTGCCACGTAGTTAGATACACCTTGCCCATTGTTTTGCTTGTTTGTTGACATTTTGTTTTCTCCAAACATAAACAAAATTATTGAAATTCAAGAACTATAAAATACTATTTTATTTATATAAATTTTATTTTAATGGAATATTAATAATGCAAAGGAAAGACTTTTAGTGAAAAAAACACATAATGCCTACTTTTTCCCCGGGGATTTTTTTCACCCCTCATTTAGAAAAAAGGGAAAAAATTAATTCACAATAGGAGAAAAGGGAAAAATGATAAAATTTCAAGAACGGGTTCAAATTGCTACCCAGCAAACAATTTATACAATGAAAAGCAGAATTTTATGTCTTTGTATTATAAAATATTTTTGAATAAATTATAGGTAAATTTGACATTATGAAGCAAAAAATACTTATTATACTGTAGAATAAAAACCAACTTTAAAAAATAAGGAGGTTCTAATGGGTGTTTTTGGTAGAGGAATTAAGAACAAAAATATATGTACTTGTATCGGTGTCTTGCTTTCTGGTTTTCCTTTGTACGAACATTTGAAGTTTCCAAACTTTTTTATGATCCCAGGTCTTCACTTCAGATACTGGCATTAGCCAACAACAACTATAATTTTTTTAACGCATTAATATTAATATATATTAAACAAGAAATTAACTTAAGCATTCCAGCTATTTCATACTATTCAAACTAATCGATTTGTTTGCGAAATATTTTGATGCTTTCCCATTGTGCATGGGCGTATTAATCTGAAAGGATAACTCCTATTCTATATATACACACATACACATGTAGCATACATACATATGTATGTATTGTATGTATGTGTTTGTACAAAAATTAAATTATATAAATTAAAGTATGCCAATTTATAATGCATATTTCTATTTAAAAATTTATTTCTTTTTTTAATACTCAACTACTTATTTTATTAACATAATTTGTAATATTTAAAATTTTATTGTTATTTTATTTAAAAAATTTATCCTAATTACATAAATGCATGCTTATTAATCGTATGTATTGTTGAAACCATAAAAAATAATAATTACAGAAATTAATCCTATTAAAGTAGAACATTTTTTCATACAAATTTCATTGCTACTAACACATATTAAAATAGAAAAGTAAATAATTAGTTTCTCATTAAATATTTTATAATAATAATTTAAATATATGCATAGTTAAAACTTTCTCAAACATTTTCTTTTGTTTCTTTTCGCATTCATTTAGGAGGAATATTGATGATGATGAGACCACCGTGTAAAAAAAGCATTAAAGATCTGATGACAAATTGTCATTTGTTATAAAAAAAAACTCTACACATTAAAAAAAAATCAAAGAAAATCTGTACTTTATATACTATATTATATTTAGTCCTGTGAATAACAATAACAAGCAACATTAATTGATTTCAATTTTTAAATAATTACTCAAACTAACAAAAGCCAACAAACATTGAAATAACCCATTTAAAATTCCCAAACCCTCTGCCACAAACAAATACAAAAAAAAACTTTAATTTACATTTAATAAAATGAGAAGAAAAAAAGCCATATTTATATGTATGTTAGTTAAATAAAAAAAAAGGAATTGTACCCAAAACAAAAAAAACAGTTCAATATTATATATAAAAACGTATTTGGAAAAATTCATTTATTTATATTTTGTGTTGCAAATGAAACAATATAGAAGTATACATACAAAAAAATTCTTTGCTGTAAAAAAAAATAATAAAAGAGTTTATTTAAAAAATATATATGTACATATATAGTGGCATACATATCGTTGGCTTTGACATTTTAAAATTTTTCAATAAGGAAAAAAATTCAAACTTTTCTCAATCTTCTTAAGTTCATCTTATTTAATACCAATACATATTCGTAGAATTCCAAAACAAATATTTTATAGACATATAGGTTCTTTTGGGACATTTAACATATTTGCTCTTTCAGATTTTCTACTTTTAGAGCCAATTTCACCAACTTATTTAAATATCAATTCATATTTAAAAGTAATTTTTCCATACAAAAATTGATGAAAATCGACATTTAAATATGAATTGATATTTAAATAGAGTTGGCGAAATTGGCCCTTAATGTGAACTTGACAGATTTTTTTTCAATAATGTTCCTTTTATTTTTATTGGTTAACACCAATACCACCAAACACCAGTACTATCTGTACTGGTGTTGTTAAAGTTCCGTATATCAAAGGTAAAAAATAACCCTATTATTATCGCAACGCTGCCTTTTTGTATCCTTCTCTCTCTCTCTCTCTCTCTGCCACAGATTTCATCTCGAAAACCCTAAGAGGTACATACCTTTTCACTGCGTATGTGTAACTATGGCCGCTGCAACAATAAACACTAACTGCCTTATTCATAAAAAATAATTTTGCATCTCTTAGCCCCCGTGCAGACGTGCAATTTTTTCTGCAGCAATTTTTTAACATGCGTGAGAGTATTGAAATAGAAATACATATATAAATTTTGTAATCGCCTCTCGCTCCTTCTCACTAAGAAATAAAAAGTTGCTGCAACAAAAATTGCCAGTCTGGACGGGGTCTAATAAAACAAAAATATTTTTTATGAATAAGAACTTAAAAGTTTATAAATAAATGCTAAATTAAATCCATTATGTTGGATACATAGTATTGTTACGTGTTTGCCTTTTAGAAACATTATTTTTATATTCAATAATTTGCAATTAAATAAAAAGTCACCAGAGTACAATTCTTATCAAATCAGAACACTTACGGCCCTATGTATAAGCAAAATTTGGCATGAAGTTAGCATAAGTGGCAAAATTGAACATGATTTTAAAGAGTTTTGCCATGACACTTCACATTAAAAACTATGCTAGGGAGTAGAGGTGGGTTAAAATTAGGTAATGCAACCATTTCTAATGTCTAATTGTATGGAGGAACTCGTTAATACCTAATTCAATTTCGTCACTTTTGCTAACTTCATGCCAATTTTTGCTTATACATAGTGCCGTTAATATACTCCACACTGATGTTAAGAGCTTTTAAACACACAATGTTAAATTGTTCGCTGCTAGAATACCATGATGTTAACTTCATCGTTCTTTACTTAGCGGATGCATCATCCTTTTTATAATTAACATAATGTTAGCAACATCCAGAGAGTCTCAGCACATTCAACAGCTTCTGAATACTGGGACCTAATCGTTGCTTTCGATAACGAGCTGATTTGATCACGATTTTATAGTTTAAGATTATGACACACGATATCGAATAATATTATTACATTGTTCGATAGCGAATGCCGTAATCTCAAACTGAAGAAACGTCTTCGAATCAGCTCGTTATCCAAAGCGACGATTAGTTTCAATTCGTTCCGTTTGGATTATGCACTACACAGCATCTTTGTCAACGCATTACAGTTGTTGTTTTTTTTATCTGGCATCTGCATTGACTTATGTCTTTGTGTACATAACGGTTCCAGGAAAATGTTAGCAACATCGCTTCCCATCACGATCATTAGTTCGTGTTACATGTCGTTCAATTGGTTTATGTATATGTACTCACAATTAAGTACATATGTGACGCGCAAAATAGAAAGGGACCTAAGGGTAAAAACCGGTTTTGTTCAGGAGAGCCATTTTAAAAATTTAAATACGTGTATCTTTGGTGTACCATCACTGAGCGTGTTGGTATTGGTCTCATTTGAAAGCGACACACCTTATGACGTCAGGAACGTGTTGGTCAACCTTGAAAACGCGCGTAGGTCGTCCCTACCTCTTGTTTTGTGTAGTTGGTTTTTACTGTTTTCTACCTAGCGCGCTGTTTCCATGAGATTGATATCAATTTTGCTCGCGTTTTTTCGAATCCAGGTTTATTTTCTGAAATTATTAATTGTGAATTGTAATAAATACTCATTTATAATTCTTTTAAATCGTGAATATCACTCTGTTAGTACGAAATTTTTTTTACATAACCTTAGATTCGTCGACTTCAATTTCATAAAACGCGCATATCTCTGGAGGGAACACTTTTGGGGCATGGGATCGGTCTCATTCGATGCTCAGATGTTATCCACATCAAAAAAAAAGTGAAAATTGATTTTTTTACCCTTAGGTCCCTTTCTCTATGCGCTGTCACATATACATATGAGTGAAAGCATTATAGTTGTTTTTGCTTGTGTCTGGCGTCCGCGCTGGCTTATGTTTTTGTGTGGTTGTATATTTCTTACTAAGCAAAAGGTATAACATTATAGATCTTGATATGCTTTGAATGTTTACTTCAACATCGTCATATATGTTTGTGTGCTTATGTATTTTGTTCTTAAGCTGATATCTAGATTATTCTTTTTGTTTACCAATATATTTATATGGAAAACATTTGTATTAGGTCAGTTCACGCATATTTTCGTAACAGTTGTTTACCATACATAACAACAATAAAAATATATTCAAACGAAATGCGAGTAATTTTGAATTGGACTCACTTTGTTGTATGGATCTTTTTATCCTTTAGTTAAAAAAGTGGTAAGAAACTCCCCTTCAGCGAACTAAAATGTTCTACAAAAATGTTCCTCGTGGTGTTTAAATATAAAAGTCCTGAACCGATACCTTAAACGTAAGATCTACAAGATTTCCTATGGCCAGGACTAATTCAAATATGTTCGAAATTAATTTGAATAATTTCTGGCGTTCAAGTTGAGTTTGGAATTTAAGTGTCCTTGAAGACTTATAGTAGAATTCATTTGCAAATATTTTTTTTAATTTTTTACTACATTTACTTACCAAATTTTGCTGACTAAGCCAACGATATGCATATGAATGCTACATACAAACACATACATACATATGTACATGCACATGCATGCACATTAATATATCAATATATTAAATATCTACGTTTTAATGGTAAATATTTAATTAAAAAAACATAATGAAAATGATTATAAAGTAGTATTACTTCACAAAAGATCTGAACAAATAAAACTAAAAGACAAATAAATCACAAATACATGCACACACACATGTAGTTAGACAGAAATACATACGTACATATCGTCATCTTAAATGCAAACGGATGTAACTACACTTTTATATTTTTTACAGGAGAAACAAAAAACTTTTAAAAATCAATAATAACAAAGTGTTCTTGAAAATTTTTTTCGAAATTTACTTGTAGTATGGATACCATTTATTTCCCTTATATACATAGGTATATATGTATATATATTTAATCTTTTATGTTAGTTACGTTATTTGCAATAGAAAATCGTTGCATTCGTAATTACGTCCGTTTGAATTTCTTTAATAAGGTCGTCATTTTTGATCGCAGAGGTCTTAATATTTGCGTCAAACTCTAGTTTGATAAAATGAACCATAATCAATCAAAAACTCGATTTCGAATTTTTGTGTAGTTACGTCCATTTGCATTTAAGGTGACGATATGTATATTTTATATTGAAACAACAAACGTGTTATAGAATGTTGTTAGCAAATGTTTATACACATTTCTTGCTAATGGAAGCAAGCTGTGAGAGGAGTTTCAGAGCAAAGAACAAAATTTTCTTTTCGCACGGCCTTTACACAAGCAAAGTTTACTTTGCAAAGTCTTGAGTTCATAAAGCACCGAATACTTATGCTAATTGGCAACGCATTTTATTTACAAGCAGCTGTCAATTGCTCAATTCACAACTTATTGTCGAAGTAGCAAGTCGTACAAACGTTGTTTTTAATTTCTAGACAAACATTTGTTTATAAACAATCACCCTGATTCCAATTGTCAACATCAACGTCACGTCAATACAATACCAAAAAATTTGGACTTACCTGCCCATTGTTGTTCTCGAGAGCTAGTAGACGACCCCAATTTTTTTGCAATTGTATTGACGTTACGTTGGTATTGACGACTGGAATAAAAGTGAATGACTTTCTTGAAACTATCAACAATTTATGTATGACCTACGACTTCGAGACAATTGGTTGTGAATTGAGCAAATGTTTAATTTTTAATAATGTCAATTTTTATTAGAAAAAAAGTGATTTTTAAAATAATTCTTAAATTTTCCGAAATGTAACGCTAAAAAATTCTTTGGGGTTTCTGATCTCAGCTCTGATAAAAATAATATACGCCCATGTATGTTGAGCTATCTCTCTCGCAGCAATTCTTTTCATTAACAGAATGTACATATACTCGTATACAATTTGTCCTAGTGTACACTACGCAAGTCTTATTGCTAAGCTGATTAGTTTGAAGGAGAAAGAGAGACGAAGGAAACAGACACCTTTCTTTTCCCCTCGTCTCTCTCTCTTTCCATCTCTCTCTCCTAACAAATTAATCAGCTTAGCAATAAGACTTGCATAGTGTAAATTAGGACTTTGCTTATAAACAAAATGTAGCGCAACACTTTTAAATATTTTTATAAAATCTGCAGTTTGAAACATTAAACAAAAACAGTGGTTTTACAGGCAAAAATAAAATAAAACTTGCAATAAACCATACTTTTTACAACAACAACAATAACAAAAGAAATTCTTTTAAATAATACTCAAATGTAAATAAAATTTAGTTTAAATAAAATTTGAAGTATTTTATGTGCATTTTTATTTAAGCTAAATTCTAAGAATAATTTAGGTACATAGTAATCATTTAAATTTAAGTTAATAAATACAAAATAAATATATTTAATTTAAAAATAATTGCATACATTAAGAAAAATACTTTAAATACTAAATTAAGAACTAGTTTATTATATTATTATTTTTTTTTCTTAAGTCTGACTGATTTTGTTTTTTGTGTGTAAATTTTAAGCCATAAACTAGCGTTAAATATAATATATATAATAAAAAATTATTTCATTTTCTTAAAGGATTGAAAATTAAAAAGAATTTGAAATATACTTGCCTAATGATTAGAAACATTGAGGTAAAATAAGAAGTATAACTAAGGGCTAATAATTCAGTGCTAGCTTAAACGCTGGATTAGTTGAACTAAATTCAAGTTTGTACGTGGTTTAAACTCAAAAGCGGTAATAAATAATATTGTGTCAGCACAAGGCTAATTCATATTATTTGACCTTATCGCTACAACAATACTAAAACCAACAAGCAATTCGTTTGGCTTTAAAAAGCCCCATCTGTCAAAAACAGTTGACTAAAATACCAATACATACATACATACATACATATTTATAAATTTAAATGTAAACAAGCATAAGATAAAAGAAGATACTTTGACAGTCGGTGTTTAAAGCAGTTCAATTAGTCTTCGAACACCTGATAATCATCTGGACTGTTAAGGTCACCCACCTGTTATCAATTCGCCTTGGTGTCAGCACTACAATAAATGTCAAAATAGACAGCTGTTTTACATACAGCAGGCTATCAATTCTTTGCACAACCAAAAAGGCAAAACAGTTAAAGAAGATACATAAATAATTAAGGGCGACTTTTTGAGATCGAGATTAAGATTAGTTTATTTCTCTAATTAGTTAATCCGAAAATTAACTTAATCTTAATTAATTGAGTTTGATATATTTGAGTGGTAGTTTAAACTTCTTATTATGTGTAGTATTACCATACTTAGGAACTAAATAATGGCAACATTTTCAGTGCAAAATTCATTCATGTTACCAACACTTGATTTTTTGTGTGAAGAAGAAGAAACTGACTTATTATTTACAAGTAAAATATTGCGCGTGTTAAAGGAAATATGTATATAACTAATATAAAATATATATATTTATATATTTTAATATATTAATATTTTATCATATAATTTTTACAAAAAATTATATGTTTCGCAAGTGTATGTTGTCAATACTAATATAAGATTAAACCACCACGATTGGCCGCTTAAACTAGCAAGTAAAACCATATAATCGACTACCCAAAAATCACAAATGAAGATTAAGGTTAATTTAATCTCTAATCTTGAACTCAAAAAGTCGCCCTAAGAGATTGCCAAATTTTATTGATAAAAAAATTAATTTTATGCTTGTCGAAGTAGAAAAGTGCAAACGAATAATAGAGTGTAAGAAAATAGATTGAACAAGATGTAGGCAAAATTAAAGTCTTGCAGGAAAATTGAGTGCTCTTTAAACGCAAAAGACATGGTTTGTATGTATGTATGGTCTCTGTATTGGTAGTTTAAACGAGCAATTTTATGCATTTAAAGATGGTTTAAGTACTGTACTGTGTATTTATTGGTTTGCTGCTTTAAACACATTTTAAACCAAAAACAAAGCTTGCAATGATTTATTTAGCCCTTAATGTTTTAAATAAATCGATTTTTTATTTTCTTGGCCTTATCTGCTGCTTATTTTAAACTGCTTAACACCAGAAATTATTTCGTTTTGATCTTCAGTTCATGGAAAAAGAGTAGTATTTTTTAGAAAAAAAAAGGGATTCCAAGAATGAAAAATAAAAATAAATGTGCCTATTAATGAACAGCATTTTGAGCTTATTTGAAAATTTAAAGTAAAATTTTTTTATCGATAAATTTAATATAAATTTTATGTAAACTTGTTTTGGCTTTTTTTTTCTTTCTAGCACACACAAAATTGCCTAATATACTATTTAACTATGTACATATACATACATACGTTTGTACATAAATGCATACATATGTACTATGTATGTATGTGCTTATGTATAAATTAAAATTTTATTTGTAAAAGAATATTAAAACAAAATTACAATTGAATGTATAATACAATTAATATATCCACCAGGAACATACATTATCTTTTTGCAGGCAACGAAAGTGAAATGTAATATGTTAGTTGTTTAAGTGTAAAAAAAAATTAATTAAATTTAGTTGGAAAAAATAATATATGTACGTGTATTAAAAAAAACATATCCATGTAACTTACTAATCAAATGACACAGCAGCCACAAACAAATAATTTTAATGAAACTAAATGAAACAATTTTGCATTTATTTTTAGTATATGCGAGCAAGATTCATTTTATCACTAGATTTTGTTGAAACACATTTACATATTTCATTTAATAAGGTTAATCAGTTAACATTCAAACAATAAACCAAAAATAAAAAATTTAATCACACGTGTTCTATATAATAGTTGCATAAATGCTGCACAGTGGCGTCCAAGGCAAAAATATCGGTAATTAATCTGTCTTTATCTAAAGCTTTCAGCAGGGGTATTAGTAAGGCAACCTGTTGCAATATAGGCTGGAGTACAGGCTTTCAATGTTTACCACATGGAGTTATGAAAACATTTTCAAGTTCTTAAAGTGGATTTCAGCCATATTTTTCCTGGAGGCTTGTTCTGAATTGCGATGCGAAAATCAATGCGATGCGCAAATGAAATGCGATGCGAAAGAAAATTGGTATTCTATACGGCATTCGTAATCGCATTCGAGTTTTATTTTAAATCGTGGCAACGCCGGTCAAAAATAACAACGCTGGTCTAAAATAAACGTCAAAGTTAAATTTACAAAAGAAAAGAAATTTTTGATTGTGCTTACAAAACAACATTAATTTATATAATATTTGTGTAATTTACCAAAAATAGATTCTGTGGCACTATAGTTTGATCACAGAATATGTGTTGTGGTTTGATGATGAAGAGGCGCATGACCAAAATGAAAGGGTGCAAAGAAGATTGCTTAGAAGCAAATCGGTAATTTATTTTGAAGCATTGAAAACAATTAATTATGCAAAATATTTCTATTCCAGCTTTATAAAATTTTTTTGGCTGTGTTTCATCATAAATTCCACCATTTTTTCAAATTGGTGCGATGGTCTTGTTGCTAGTTTCCCTGAATAATTTTAACAATTCATTTAAGAATAAATAAACAAAATTATTATTTTTCACTTACATTTTTGTGCATTGCTAATGCTGTTTTGCCGTCGAATATACTTTGCGATTTTCGTATCTATCTGACATTTGTTTTCGCAATACAGAATACCGACTTGCCTCCTTTTCGCATTTTATATTCGAATAAAAAAGTACTTTGCGAACATCGTAACACAGTTCGCATTTGCATGTTTTCGAGTCGCATTGACTTTCGCATCGCAATACAGAATAAGCTTCCAGAGTTTAAATTTTTGTCAGTACAGAATTTCTTATGTGTATTATATTCGATAGATTAGCATTTTCCACTTTCAAACAATTTGAATTTGATATTCGTTAATTGATATTAAATACAAATTCAAATTTATTTTAGCTACACGAATTATCCGGTTTAAACTGAATACCCTTATTATATGAAATATTTTAAATTTTTTAAAATACTCATTTTATTTTTGGTGATATTATTTCTATTTAAAGCCTGGTACGGAGTTCATACGGAATTTCAGGTTCTCATACAAACTGTATGTAAAAAAAATTACGAAAATTCAGGTTGGTAAATTTCATAAAGGAATTTCCATTTGCTAGTACGGACTTTCAAAAGAAAAATACACAAAATGTTTGAAATTTATTGCCTATCTTAGGGATTTAGAAAAATAAGTGGAGACTTTTTTCAGTCAACTGATACAAAAACTAATGTTAAAACAATTGTTTGGTGACGGAATTTTTGACATTTCTAATTTTCATCAAATTGTAATTAATTTTTAGAGTTTTTGTGCGTTGTAAATTCATAAATAAACGAATTTGTGCTTATGCAAATATAATTATACACAAAAGGCTACACGATTATTTTTCCGTGTAGAAATAAATGTAAATTTACAAACCTGAAATTCCGTTTGAACTCCGTACCGGGCTTAATATTCGATTTTTCAACAAACTTTATTTATTTTATTGTGCATTTTATTTTTTGTACGAGTATGTAAATATTTTAGTTAAACTAAAATTCTCATCTTGTTTTCTGTTTGAACTTTTTTTTAGTTAAACTTGTTTATTTTTTAATTAGTTTTATTCTAAAACACAAATATTTACATATACTCATTATTAATGTATATTATATATACATACACACATACACATATACATACATATGTACATACAATATACATATATAATAAATACGAGTATTAGTTAAATACTTTTCATTTTATTACTTGAATTTATATAGTTTATAATTATATTTTGCTTCACAAATTTGATTTTTGATGCATTACTATTATTATTATTATTTGATATTTGATGCTTGAAATAAACAAAAATATTTTATTTATAAGAATATGTGACACATTTGCATTTAAATGAATAAACAACACACAAATATATTAACAAATTATTCATATAAATATTAAACTAAATAAAAAAGAGTTTATGCAAAAACAAAATAATAATAATAATAATAAATTAAAAACAAATAAAAACTATACAGAATTGAAATGGTATTTAAAATGTTACAAAATATGTACCTCCATATTCAAATTCATTTTATTTTTTTATGAATATGGGGGGTAAAACTTAATTTTATTTGTGTACAATATATTTAATAAATTAAATACAAACAAAAGAGAACGCAAGATTTTCAAGAGAAATATTGAATTTGAGAATGCTTAAATAAAAACTTATAAATGGTTTATAAAAAAAATATTTATAAAAATATAGAATTATATTATATGAAGAAAAAGAATAAGAACAAGAAGAAGAATAAGAAATACAAAATATTGTAAATTAAATATAAAGCTAAATAAAAGTATTTAATGAAAACAACAGTCGATAGTGTCTTATTTTGAAGCGATAACAAGCAGGTGAAATGTGTGTATAATACGATTATTCTGAAAAATACTTACATTTTCACAGAATCGATGATCGATCATCACTATAGTCACTGTTCATACTCGTAGTATGCGCCTAGGCAGAAATTGTGACATTTCGCAAAAACTATGCACACCCACAACTCTGTAAATACAAAATTACAACTCTTCCGAAAAATGTTTGTGCCACCAAAGTATTGCAAATACAAAAAAATGACTTTGCGTTGACTAATACCGCTCACTTAATCAAAGAACATCATAACTCAAAAAACCAGTTTACCAGAAACCGATTTTTAAGTTTTCAATTTGCACACAACTTAATGGAAAAAGAAAATTTTATTTTTCTCCCAAGAAGTGTGTACACAAGATATTTGTATGAAATTATTACACCATATGAAGAACGATATGAGGATTAATTCTGCATCATTAAGTCAAGAAATCCATTTTTGAGTTATCACGTTCTTTGAGTAAATGAGCGATATCAAGTAGATATATTTAAAAAAAAAATCGACGTTATCGCTACCACATCGTAAATACAATAATAAATTGAATAAATTCTTCCAAATAATTATCAAGAAAATACTAAAGCATAGTTTCAGGCTTTGAATTTCTTAAACGTTCAAGTTGGCAAAAATTTCGATTAAATTTCTCCAAATGGCTGCTTATATCTTAAGTCTTTCACAATTTTCGTCCAACAATAGCTATATGCAAAATTCGAAAGACTTAAGACAGCTACACACAATTAATGAATTTTTGGAATTTTTAAGTTTTTTGCATTTATCTCGGAAACGCGTGGCCGAAATTGGCCGTTTGACCCTATACGTACGAATTCCACCCGCTCAATTCGAAAATCGCCATTAAATTTTGATTCGACCGAATTTTCATATTTTCCGAGTTTGGGTCTTAAGTCTTTTGTGGTTTTTCTTCAGCATGAACATCAAAAGACTTAAGACACATACATGAAAATGAGGGAATCCAAGGAAAATGAAATATAAAGGCAACTGAAGTTGGGTTGACATCGATAATCGGGTCATAAATGTAAAATACAATAACTTCTATACATTGAATAATGTATTTCAAGTTCGTTCGAAATTTGGCCCTGTTCTGTAACGGAATACGAGTAAATTTCCCGTTTTCAAAAAATGGTCCTGCAGCCGTATTTAAAATCACTAGGATCGCCCGGTGGTCTAAATTAGACCACTTGATACCTAGTATGTCTTTATTTATTATAATCACATGACATGACATTAAACAAAGAAGAAAGTTTTATTTTTTTCAAGCAAATTTAAATCGCATTTTACTACTTTGAGTCAAGAAATTAAAAAAAAAATATTTATATTGTGCATACTTTTTAAACCATATACGTTTCATCAAAATCGGTGGACGATAAGATACTTAAAAGTGTACGACAAAAATAAATGTGTGCCGTATTTATATATAAGATATACGATAATTTTCTCTCAGATATGATATTCGTTTCGAATTATAGAGTACACCCCCAGAACAGGGCCGATTGAATGCCCTAATTTGTACCCTGGTTATTTTTGGGCAAGGAGCAACAACATTCATTTCCATCGTCTCTGTCTCCGGTCTTGACGAGACATATCTATGTTTGGGAATTGTCGAATTTATTTCCTAACACAAGATGTTAACATGTGGAACGCCGCACAAAAGTTAGGAAATCAATGTTTTAACACAAAGTTGGGCAACAATGTTAAGATAAAAAAGCTTTGTATAAAATAATGGCGGAAAACTAGAAATTATAAACGGCCCTGTTCCGTAAACCGATCGATTTGAAACCGCACGATTTTAGAAAACTAACTCCTACAATAGAAATATTTTTTAGATTTTTTAAATTTTTCTATTAGTTGTATCGATTCCCAAATATCATATCTGAAAGAAAATTATGGTATATGATTTTAAACACGGCTGCAGTATCATTATAAATTTTTTTGAAAACGAGAAATTTACTCGGATTCGGTTTACAGAACAGGGCCAAAAGTTTATTAAAATGAAAATCAAGCAGAAGAGTAAATTAGACGAAATTTCACAATAAGAATGCCAATCAAAACTAAAATGGCGCACTCGGTATGTATGCGAAAACTTAAATTTTGTGTTTTAAGAATGTACGCAATTTGAATTGACACTAGCACCCGTATTCTGCAACTCGCTAAAGTTAAATCTCTATTGCTAAAAATCTCTTAAGTCGATTTATCGATTTTCGGCCACGAGTGCAATTTTCAAACTTGTATTACTACATCAGGGAATAACTAAAATATTAAATTCGCCGAAATTTCATTTTTCTATTTGTTCAGCATTTTAGCGATCGAATTTAGTTTTAGCTTTAGGGAGTTGCAGAATACGGGTGCTGGTGATCTCTAATGGTGCTCAACTGTTAATTTCTCTTGTGTCAAGTCAAGCAAAACATTCTGAAATTTCAGAATAACAAATTAAACATTAATATTATACAGAGTTGCATATCGAGACCACCTGGCATGATCTCATCTCGATTTCTAAAAATAATGAGTTAGGCCCTTTCTACATTAAGGTAACGATATGTGAGTTTCAACCTCAGCTGATAGAAATATGCATGTGCACTCTTGTGATTGATATTCACAATCGCGCGTCAAATTTAAAAATAACGCTTTTTCTTTTTATTTTGTATAAATATGTTTTTAATAATTATTTGTTCTTGTATTCTTTATAAGATCATCATGGTTACAAAGGCACTTATTAAATTAAAAAAATGTTAAATGACGAAATGTTAAAAAAATATAATTATGTATGTGTGTGTATTTATGTAAATAAAAATTACGCGCTTAAACGTAATTTAATGAAATTAAAATTAATTTGATCATAAGTACAAGGAGGTGAGTTATAAAGTTAGTGTTTCATTTTCTTATGGAGATTATGATGATTTCTTACAGTTTACAAAATACAGAAATGCATGCGTTATCTTAAGTTCAATAATAATAAAAAAATTTGTTATATAAAAAGTCTGTTTTTAATAAATTATTTTTATTTTAACAAGTCTTTAAACTTTTGAGACGTCTAGCAGTTGTGTGCAGATCCCAATCGTATTTTAATAAATATTCCACAGTCTCTGGTAAAGTCAAGTTTATATCGGTTAATATATTTTGCAGTTTAATGATTTTGATGGCCTTGTGAACATCCCAGTCTATAAACTCCAAAGCTTTTAAGCAGCGTTCAGGAAAGCTCTGAAATAAAAAGTTACAAGTAAAATGCATAATTATGTATTTCGATATTAAAGTTTCTTTGGCTGACTTACATCCTTGCCCAAAACTTTCATCATGATGCGAACTTCATCCGAGTCTACCCCTCTTTCAGGTCCTTTTGGCTTTTTATCCGAAAACTCTAAAAGATCTTCACAACTCACAGAATTACAATCGTTTAGACGATTAACTGCCGCCGAAAACATTTCAGCTTCTGTTAAGTTTTTGCCGAAATCACGCCTTGCAGAAACTTCTGTGTCATCCGGTGCTTTTGTCATGGCCTTGTCTACAGATTCACGTACTTTCTGAAAGAGAGCATTGCCGGCAAGCTCATTATCAGCCTTCAAGGGTGGCGCTGTTGTTTTCATTAAAATCTCCGGATTAGTTATTACAACAGGTGCTGGAGATTGATCAAAACTATCATCGGTAATTTCAATGGGTTGCGGTAATTCCTTAGTTTCTTGTTCTCCCGTTGTGGGGGCTTTAACTTCTAAACTCTCACTGGATTTTTTGTTTTCAGCATTTTGTTTATTTTGTTTGGCCTTATTTTTGTCAATATCTAAATTTCTTAATTCATCTTCATTGACATACAAGCCACTTGCCAATTTTTGGGCATCAAAATCCACTTCCTTGCTTTTGTGATAATGATCTTTTTGTATGGAAAAATTGTAAAAGCCATCTGTGACATCTGGTGATTGTAAAACTTGATCTTTATTCGAGTCTGCCTCTAAAATAGATTCAAATTGCAAAGAAGCTGTATCATCGGAACCAATATTTTGATAAGTTCTTTCTTCTTCCTGCTTTGACGAGGAACAGCTGCTCTTTTGCAGTGTGTTGGTATTTTCATATTCTGTCATGTGATTGCTGCTGCTGCTGCTGTTGTTTTTATTTGTGATATTAAATGGTTTAACAGTAGATAAATTACGCTGATTCGTCATTGGGTTTGTTGTTGTTGTCGTTGTTGTTGTATTTGTTTTCAACAAACCGGATTTATCTTCATCAGCCATGACCCTACTAAGGGTTCTTTGTACCCCATTGGCTGGTATAATTAAAGGATATTTGCGTACATGCCTTTTGGGATTGGCCTGTATATGTTTCTTTCCCTCTTTCGGTGGCAATACTGGCAGTGCCGCTTGTACCCCTGCTTGTTCTGGGAATTTATAGGAATTTGTGGTGGTAACATAACTGGGACTTTCACAGGGTGACACATTGTCAGACACACGATTATTCGTAGTTGGATTACTGTTCGCATCAGTTGTAGTGGCATCTTTTAGCAGCCCTAATTCCGCTTTACGTAAACGATTTGCGGCACCTCGTGTAGGCAACGTTGTTGGTCTGGGAGCATTTTGAAGTGGCGGTATAACCATATCTTGCTCATTCTCTGCTAAATTCAAAGCTACAGTCGAAATAAATTCATCACTGTCATTTTTCAGTTGGCTCGAACGCCTTGGTAATGTCTTAGCCGACTTAAGGGGAAACTGGGGATCCTGCTTTCTCAACAGGCAGGCCGTTGTATCGATATCCATGTTATGTTTGCGTTCAATTAAACTATTGTAAGCTTCACGGCCTTCTTCGCTAATAATGGCCTAAAAATTAAACAAGCAAAAGTGGAAAGAAAAACAAATCGGGGTAAAAAAACCAAAAAAAAAAAAAAAACAAAATAGTGCAAATATTTTTATAAAATTAAAATAAATAGGACAAAATTAAATACAGTTAAATTATAATAAAAAAAGAAGTAACAAATAGTAAATTATTAAATAAAAACATTTGATCGATGTCTTCCTCTACTTATATCTCTCTTGCTCTCTCTATATCACTCTATCTCTATCTATCTCACTCTCTCTCTCCCATTCTCTATCAGTATATCCCTCTCTTTGTGATGCCAGTGAAACAATGGGTTGGTCTAAGTGACGAAAATATCGCTGCCGTTCATGCGTCCATAGCAAACGATCCAAATCAGTCAATTCCGCAGCGTTCTCAAGAACTGGGCATCTCCAGGGCCACTTGATCTCGGTTTACACCCATACAAGATCAAATTGACTCAAGAATTGAATCCGATGGACCGACCATTTAACGCGACGTACGTTCTCCAAAAAAAAAGTTGTCAATTCCTTATTCGAAAACGCTATATATGTATGTATATAGAGAATGATTTTGAAACATATAAGATTGTTTGTTATAGGGTTATCATAACTTTTTGATATTTATTGTTATTATTATTATTATTGTTTTCTTTTTCAATATAACTTTGCTTTTGTTTCAAATACAATAATTTATAGAAAAAATGTTTTTATTTTTATTTAAAATACAATTCCATTGATGAAATTTTTTATTTTGTAAAATATTAAGATTTTTCTTTTGAGTTTTTTTTTTTTTTTTGTTTTCAAAGATTCTTTAATATAGAATCTTTAACGTATCATCATAATAATAAAAGTGATAAATATCTATGTATATGCAGCAAACACGAGATGAATTATTATTTTTAATGCTTTCTTTGATAATAAAATTATTTTTATTAAGTTTTTGATAGTTATAAAGTAGTAAGTAAATAGATTGGCTAATCATATTCATATGCTGCATGTAGTATATATTTTTATTTATGTAGGTGTTAATATATATGTATATTACTTAATATCATAATTTTAGAAGAAGCTACACAACGTTGCAGCAAAATATCGATATACATATACATAAATAAATTTGTTATAAATTTAAAAAAAAAGGACCTAAAGCTGATTTAGATTGCCAAATTTTTAGCTTTTGTCCTATTAAAATATGATTTAACCATCTACATGCTACATGTGTTAACCTTCCACGAAGCGATTTGGGAAAAACATTACACCAACATTTTTAGAAATATTTGAGAAATAATTGCATATCTCATTATACGCGACTTTAAAAAATGTGCGGGTAATGTGGTACACCACAAATTAGTTGAGTTTGATATAAATTCAGACTTTATTATAATTTCTAACTGCATGTATAGCTCTTTTCATATCCTTAATTATCCATTTTCTTATTTCACCTGTGTTTGGCATTTTGTTTTATTTGGAAGGTAATGTGATACGCTATATGAAATTAAGGTATACCACATTGGCAGCACTTGGGCTTAATGCAGATATTTATTTATTTTAAAATATTTACGGCATACATATATAGTTCAATTGCTTATATTATTCGCCACTGTAGTAGTTACCAATTACTTTAACATTACACTTAAGTACTTTAAAATACCATTTTAAGACAAAAGCTAATTTTTTAGCAGCACCCAAAAAAAAGTCAACCACGCATCAAATCGAATTTTTTCAACTGACTCTTAGAATGACTTGCAAAAGTAAAACGGATCATTGCTCTCTTGATTCTCTGAGAGCAGCAAACTATTAAGCTTATTTCCGTTATTCCTATATTGTTAGTTAGGAAGAAAAGCTACTATACCACATTACCAGCCTATACCACAATACCCGCACTTACTCTAAATAAAATGGTCGAATAAATTATGATAATATAATAGTTATAAGCTTAAGTATTTACGTTAGTATAGTTTGAATTTAGATTTAATTCGGTATGCAGTTCAGGATAGATGAAGAGGTTTATTTGATTTAAGTTGTTGTTATTTGCGTTTTAGATTAGATCTTGAGGTATTATTAAAAATATTTTTAGATTTAAAAATGTTTTAATTGGAGGAATTAAGAAATATATCAATCTATCAGTCAACGTATGAGTGAGCATGATGTTGAATTTATGAATGGCTAAAAAAACACGGGTATATCAAATTGTTAAAAATTAAATTAAGACCATTTTAGATTCTATAGTTTTAGGCTAATTCAAATTAGCCTCAGTATCACATTGCTCCAATGTACATATGTTTCAAATTGATGGTCAATAACTCAGTTCTTACTAATTTCAATTTCAAATTCATTCGAACATATTTTCTTTAATAATGATAATTTTAGATAAAAAAAAAATGTAAACCACAAACAATTTGACATCCCGATTTATTTTAAATAAAAATATATGTACATATGTATGTATGTATTCTAATATGCATGGATGTACTATTTATTAATATTTACTTTTTCTATGTAAAACTCTCAACATTGGAAACCCTTTTAACAATTAAATTTTAAATATCAATTAACTCTCTAAATAGCAATTTTTTAATTTGACAATTCTATGCTTCTTTTTTCTTTTTCTTTTTTTTGGTTTGATAAATTTTTCTTTAATATATGTACTCGTATGTATCAATAATGTTTGAGATTTTTTGTTTTTCAGATAGTTGCAAGTTCAAATTTGAGATTTTTTGTTCTTTTTTTTATTAATTTTAATTTTCTGTTTGATGATGTTATTGATTGTAAGGCACTCCTTGTTTTTATTTAGGATTTTGGATTTAATTTCAAATAATTTCCAGAGAGATATTGAATGAAGATAGAGAGCAACTATTGTCCTTGGTTATTGTGTATGTGTTAAACTTTTTAATAAATTCTTTTTGTTACGTTTGTTCTTGGTATATTTATTTGCTATAGTCTATGTTGTATGTTGTATTTTGTATTTTGTGAGTCTCAAAGTAGATTTAAAAAATACTTCAACATACGCTGTAGTTATGGGGCCGGACTCGGCGGTAGATGGGGGTTGTTGTAGCCCAAACGATATTCAAATTGGTCGCTGTCGGTTGTGGATGAACTTAAAGTGGAAGAAGGATGATCTTTGCTATTTGATCTATAGCCACTGTGGGCATTAAATTCGGGCATTTGTTGCTGTTGGCGCCATAGCAACTCGTTTTGTTTGACGGTAGAGGCGTGAATTTTTTCAGGCCACTGAAATTCTAAATGCGACGTGGTATTGTTCGGCTCGGGATCGCCAATATTGGAAGTAGGACTGCGTCCTGTTAGACGTGTCACATCAAACTCTTGAAAAACTGAAGAGTTACCCACAACCGATCGAGAAAAACTGGCTGCCGCCGAAGAGGCTGACGATGAGCCAGAGCCAGAGTTTGTAGCTAGAGCAGAAACTTGAAAAGTTTTGTGTGGTTTGTGTATCAATTGTGCATTGTAAGATTTCGTTTTTGGTGTGGGCACACCAAAATCATAAATTCCCTCTTCATAAGGATACGACTCATCGTAGGGATTCAATTTATACGACGGTCTTTGAGAGGAGGGACCCATGGACGAGTTACGCGCAGGTCTAGGATAATTGTAATGTGGAGCCGATTTGATGCTGGCATTTGAGCCATAAATTTTACTCTGCCTCTCACTGTGCATCTCCACATCATGATCATCCTTTTCAGAGGCCGAGAATAGTTTGCGATTGGAAGTCGTGCGCCTACGACGGTGATACAAAGAACCCGAACCTTGAGACCGTATATCGCACTCAGACCTGGCTAAGCCGTGATCCATACTCCGATCACTGTCGTTATCACTGCTAGAAGAACTTGTAGCAACCTGAGGCATGGGATTGTAACTAAGACGTCTTAAGGTTCTAGCTCTGGCCGAGCGAGATTTATAGGCTAATGCTTTATGCTTTTGTGTAACATTGCCTATGTGTTTTATATTCTTTGGAAACTCTCCATTACGTTTGTCTGGCATAGATAAATCATGATTTAGATTGTCCGTGAAAGACATGGAACGTCGCCGATGTTCCTGATTGCCATTGTACGTATCATTGTGTAGTTCATCTATTCTCGATTGATTGGGTGTATAAATGGAAGTATTGCTTGTTTTGTGTGCTGCAGTGATGGACCTTAGAGGTGACACTATATCATCACTATACTTAAAAATATCTGTCTTAAAATTGGCATAAGTTGCTGCACTGGAGGAAGGAGGGAAATTTAAATCTTTTTGACTAAAATAACTATCCTGTGGACTATAGCTGGACTTTTGGCTGCTACGCCTGGACAAGGATATGGTATCCCTTGAAGCAAAGCCGGTATCCGGAGTGCTAGAACGTTTCTCCACCGAATTGGGTGAATTTTTACTAGTCTGATTACTCATCATTTGTATGTGTTTGTCCAAATGATTGGTGGCAGCATTGAAATCAAATGTGGTCGTGGTGGTATGCTTGCCATTTTGATAATTATAAACGGTGGACGATTTTAAACTACCCGTAGCACTACTTATTTCATCATCTAACGAAGACACAATACTCGAAAACTGATCGTTTAAAATAGTTTCATCTGAATCATTCTTATCCACATCCGTGTAGGTGTGCATAAAATCCAGATTAAGAGCCTTCAAAGTATTCTCAATATCCAAAAGATTTTCCGAAAGACTTTTCTTATCTTTGCGCGGACTTTGGCTGATAACAGCATCCGTGTATTCTAGCGAAGGAGGAGGAGTGGGAGCCATAAATGATGTGCGGCTACCAAATTGTAAGGGTCTGGTTAAGATTTCTCGCGATTTTTCAAAACAAAAATCAGAAGTTTCTTTATCAAATAACGGAATGCGTATGTCACCGGATGACGTTGCCAAAGTGTTCATATCACTCGACATGGAATGAAAGCACTTTGGTTACAAGCAATAAATGTCAAATAATAATTACAAAATAAATGAAAAAATTAAAGAAGAAAGAAATACAAGAGATAAAAGTAATAATAAAAATTACTTTTTAATGATATTTTTTAATAAAATAAGAACTCAAACTAGTTTGAAAAAAAGTTTGCACAAATAACAACACCAAGATTTTAGGAACTCTTACGGCCGTTTTCACAATGTACGTTTAAAAGCTAACAACAGGGACTTTAACGGCAAGTTTTGTATGAAGAATCGTACATTGTGGAAAGGGACGTCAAACTACTTTTTTTTCAAAATTGCAACGTCCTAACTAAGGCGAATTCATATTCATGTTCAATCAAGGCAAATTTATATAAAGTATACTCGACTCAATTCGAATTTTGTTCAAATCTCAACTTTCGACGGTTGTTGACTTCGTATTAAAAGAGAATATCTATTTATAAGATGAGAGGAAATTTGATAATGTTTTCCATAGCAGCCACGTATGTGGCTTTTGTAAAGTTCTTGTAAGTAGCATTGATAAAAGTATATTTCTGAGGCAATATGGAATAATAGCTTAAGTCGACTTAATCAAAGCAGTGTTTTCCGGAACTTTTGAGAGTCCCACTAAGAGATCTAAAGGCTCCAACGCATGATCCCCTCTTTTCATATGTAACATTTTAACCACTGCAAATTCCAACTAGAACATATTACAGCATAATGAATCTAAATTTTTTCAAGTCTACTTAAGCTACTATTCCATATTGCCACAGATTAAAATACTTGTGTTTATTACGCGTTCATACATTTTTCAAACACATTTGAGTTCTGAAGAGCATCATTTTAATTTTGACTGTCAAGAACTTTTAAATAAACTCACCTGCAAATCGGGTATGCTTTTAAGTTCCTCTGAAAAATTTTTCTTTTTCGAATGTGGTGATAGTGTGTTCATATGAGTGGTGCTACCACTGCTGCCACCGGCGGTCGACAACCCACTGCCATGCGATTTATCACTAGTGCTGCCATGGCCACTAATATGAGGAAAGCGAAAACTAAACTTACGTTTCGGACTTTGAGTCGAAGGTGGTGGATCAGATACTAAATCGCACATGGATCTAAACAATCAATAGATACCGTTAAAGGCAAGAGTAATCCAGCATTTATATTTCTCACCTACCTGGCACTAATTTCATTAGCTATCTCTATGGCGTGATTGAGAATTTTTTCATCCTTCACCGAAATGGGCTTAACTGTGCCACAGGAGTTTTTCGATTTTTTCGAAGTGTTACCCGCGCTATTTTTGCGTATTAATTTCGAAGTTAGATCGGAAAAATCTGTATGCTGTTTAGTGCCTGCACTGTGAGATTCAGATTCGGAGTTTTTTGACGACGAAGCGGTTGCTGACATTGAACCGAACATTGAGTTGATTTCGTCTAACAAAGATGGTCCAAAATCCAATTTGTCCGGAGTTATTTCATCATCATCGGATATTTCATGGTATTCATGAGGTTCTTCAAATGTCACGCTTCCAGCGACAGCGCCACTGCCATTAGTAATGGATGAATGGCGCCATAATAAATTATCTTTACCATCATCAAGGCCATAGTTGTTGTTTTGCAGAGCCATTGAATTGTCATCGAGAGTTTTGTGCGTAAAAGGATTTGTGTTATGTGTCGGAAATTCGAAGGTGTGTGTTGTTTGACCATTATTGGCAAAATGTTTTGGTGTATTTTCAGTCGAGGGTACGAACGAGGGATTCATGGTGGAATTATGATGGGCCAAATCGTCGGCAAAATAACCCGACGCTGTTTGCAAAGAATCTGGACTAGTTGGAGTGGGCGGTAAAAGTAGTGGCGTTTGTTCAATATCCTCTGAGGGTTTATAAGGTGTAACAATTTGTCTCGGTACATGATTGTACTAAAATAATGAGGCTCTATGTGAATATTTTGTTAATTATTTAAAATAAAAGAGTACAACTTACATTTTGTGTTGTACCCAAAAATGCAATATCACCAAAGGAAGCTCCATCTATGCCAACATGGCCAGTATGTTTAAAATCGTTTTGGGGTTTCGATATCATTTCAGTTCTTAGTTTTCGCTTGCTGCAACGTTCATTTGCATTACGACTAAAGGAATCTCTGTAAATATCAATCAACTTATTTTAATTTCTGACTTTCTTATGCATATTTGTAAAACTTACCTATTTAAGGCTGGAAGACCTTCGACATAAGCTACTGTATTTGAGGGATTAAAAAAACCAGTCTTTCCGGTATTCAAAACACCTTTCCAATACGGTGTACCGGTGTTACGATCCAATACTGTGATTATATCATTTTGGCGATAAATCAAATGTTCTTTTGTTTTAGCTTCCAAGCAATTCGCCACAGCTTTTAGTTGTTCGGGTTTCATGTCGGGCAATAGTTCATAGATTTCCAAAAATTTTGGTCGCTTACTAGGGTCATCTTGCCAGCATTTCATCATCAAGGTATAGTACTCCCGAGGACAACATTCGGGCTGTTCTAGACGCTGTTTCAAAGATGAAAGATATGTTGAAATGAAATTAAGTAAAAAATAAAGTTTTTTTATTCACCTGATAATTGGGAGCATCTATGGCTTCTAATATCTGTAAGCCGGTTAAAGCGGCCCAAGGTTGAAAGCCATACGAAAACATTTCCCACAGACAAACACCAAAAGCCCACACATCCGAAGCATTTGTAAAACGCAAATAATTTATACACTCGGGAGCACACCAGGCAATGGGTAGTTTTAGATTTACATTAAAATTAGTTTTATAATAATCTTTACCCACTCCCAAAGCCCTTGACAAACCAAAATCGGAAATCTTTACTTTGTTCTTGCTAAAGACTAAAATATTACGGGCCGCCAAGTCCCTGCAGAAGAAAATACAAAATATTTTATAAATAATAAAATTTATTTCACGATTAATAGTTTTCATTAGATTTGTCAACTAAATTCTTGTTTGCGACATATGTGTGTGTTATTAGAGAAAACTTGTTTAAATTGTTCATCCCAAGCAGTTAATTTAACGTCGTAAATCAAAAAAATAGAACTATGTACATACATACTTGCAATGACAACCCTATGCAAAAGTCATTAGAAATTATCCAAATTTGCACTACTTCCGGATAACAAGTTCATCATCTTATTGACTTTCTTGGAAGCTATTTTTTACGTGGAAGCGATATGTATGTATGTATGTATGTGTGTTTACACAATTTAATCATCGAATTTTTTAAGACTTTCGGACAGAAAAAATTTACATTTAAATTTAATTATACCGAAAAATTAATATTTTGATGGAAAACCGCAAAATGAATGGCTTTTGAAGCATGTTCGAAATTTCGAATTTCTTTATATAGAGAGTTTTGAAGACTACATTTAATATAAGCATGTTTTTAAGCGTTGTTTAAAAATACTTTCATCGAATTTTTTAAGACTTTCGAACAAAAAATTGATATTTTTATTAAATTATAATGAAAAATTAATATTTTGATGCGAAACCGCAAAATGAATATCTTTTGAAGCATGTTCGAAATTTCGAAATTCGGAATAATGACAGTTTTGAAGACTAAATTTAATAAAAAGCATGTTTTTAATTGTTGTTCAAGTAAACAAATGATATTTATGCGTGTTTGCATAATTTAAAAATACTTTTATGGAATTTTTTAAGACTTTAGAGCAAAAAACTTTATATTTAAATTTAATTAAAATTAAATATTAATATTTTGATGCACAATCGCAAAAATGAAACTTTTTGAAGCATGTTCGAAATTTCGAACTTTAATTCGAAATTTCGAAATTCGGTATAGTAACAATTTTTAAGACTACATTTGACATAAGCATGTAAAATGATGACAACTCCTTTACATTATATATGGCGATCATATTATATTATAAAGTTATTATAAAAACAGACTATTTTAAAAATATACTTCAATTTGTGCTTTTTTTACATTTAAATGCAAGAAATGGCAAGATTTGTTTATTTTATCACGTCAATATTTAATCACCGTGGGATATGCATACGAGTATTAAATTAAACAATTTGTTTTAAATAGATTTTTTTTTAACTTAATAATAATGAATTATTTTACCGGTGTATTAAACGTTTATTTTCCAAATATCTCATGCCATTGCAGATCTGCAAACCAAATTCACACAAAGTGGGCACAGTTAAGAAACTAACTCTCAGTCCGGGATCTTTTAAACACTCCAATAGAGAACGCAAATGTGCCAATTCGGTAACCAACATTAAAGAGTCTGTAGCCAAGACTACACCATACAAGCGCACTATATTTTCATGCTCTATGGAGTGCATTATAGCGGCTTCCTTTAAAAATTCCATAGGATTCGACTGCATGCGCTCACGACAAAGGCATTTGATGGCCACTTGTATCTGCAGTAGTAGATAGTTTATATTAAATAATTTTGAATATGAAGAATCTCATTTACACTCACCCTTTCCGAGCCATTTGTCCAAACACCTTGCTGCACTATACCGAATTCTCCAGTGCCCAACTGTTTATTAACACTTATGGCATCGGCCGGTATAATGTGCTTATTATTTGGTGCTTTACTGGGCGAACTGCTGGTGTTTGAGGCCGTACCTGTTGCTGCACCACTTACACTACCCGAGGGACTGGCAGCCGTTGCACTTGTTACACTGCCAGTCATTTCATCTTTCTTCACCATTGAGGTGGGTGCATGCAGCAAACGTTTGATTTTACTCAAATAGCCATGAGGGAAATATTTTTCATAGAATTTACGTAAACGCCGTATTTCCGGTCTTGACATACCAATACTTTTGAGATCTTCATCAGTGGCATATTTGAATTGCGAAGCATTTGTAATCTTAAGTTCATCCCTGTTGCAATGGGTCAATAAAAATTTATGTGAATAATGAATGATTGATTAAACGATAACGTGAGAAAAGAAAAACAAGCAAAAAATAATAATTAAAAGAGAAAATAAATTAAAAATGCAAAACAATTTAATTAACAGAATCAGCAACAACAAGAGACAGATAATGAATATTGTTTTTTCTTTATTATTATTTAACAAACAGGGATTTTTTGTGTCTTTGTTCTGCGATAAGACACATTAATGTGGGATGTTTCAAAAATTAAGCAAAAGAATGACTTTTATTTGTTTTATTAAACAAACCAGATTGTCTTTCTTTAAGATACATATTTATTATTGCAATAAAGATTTAAAATTATATACACATGTCCAATGAACATAAATAAATACTTCAGAATTATAAGGAATTATAGAGAGAGAGAGAGAGAAAAATGGTATTTGTGTGATTTCATTTATCATTAAAAATATGCCATTATTGATATTGAAAAGATTGCGTATGGAATTTTTGGAGTTTTTAAAAACATAAAAAACTTTTTGTGGAGAAATAACAACAAATAATAAGTTATTGAAGCATTTCAGTTTTTTTTTCTTTCTAGTGTTGCGTTTTGTAAAATAAAGAAAATTTATTATACATAAATTCCATTCGACCATAAAGATTTCTATCTCTCGTAAAATAAACATGATACATTGTATATTTACATATGTATGCATGTATATATGTAACATAATTTGGAAATGATTTGTTTCTTTTTGTTTATATGTACATATTGACGGAGCATATTTATGTATTTATGTATATGTTTGTTTGTCTGATATGCATAAATTGTGTGGGTGACTAAACACACATTTTCAAAAGCATTTCCCTGCCTCCGAAGCAGCGCTTTATCACTCATACTTACTTGACAGCATTGTAATAATGTTGCAGCTCGGCCTCCGTTAGAAATTCATACAAATCGATTTGGGGACAGTCTGTAAAAAAAGCCAATAAAACAAAAATAGACAATAAAATGTTTGTAACGTTGTTAGAAGGAGTGCATGAAATGTGAATAAACAAAACTTAAAAATAGATGCTATGTTGCAAGTTAATATGTATTAATATTTGATCATATATAAATATTCAAACGAAAATGCCCCCATATTTCACAACTATTTTTTTAGCTTATTTTATCAGTCATTCGAAAAAAATTTATTCGATTAACCGAGGAATTTATTTTTAGGGTTCCGTACACCAAAGGTGAAAAGGAACCCTATACCCTATTGTTTTCGCTACGCTGACCGTCTCTCCGCCACAGGCTATTTTGTCGAGAACCGTAAGAGCTACGGACCTGAAATTTGGACAGAGTGTGTATACCTTTGGCCGCTACAACAACAAATACATGAGAGATAAAAATTAAAAGGTGTTCCAAAACGAGCAACGAAAAATGTTAAAATCCCATGTAATATACATACATACAATTGTATGTATTTATATACACTTGAAATTTGTAAGGTTAGTGTATTTTTACACAGCCTACAACAATTAAGACCAAAATTTCAAAAATTTTATGTATTAGTGGAGTTAATGTCGACGTCGTTGACGGCGTTTTAACGCCGAAAAAGTTGAAACAGATTGAACTTTTACGGCGTTGCAACGCGTTGAGATTAACTGCTCTCATACAATTTCATACGATTCAACTTTTTTTTTGACATTTGACGCCGTCGACGACGTCGACATTAACTCCAGGGTATAGTTTATTAAATTCTTTGCACGAAAAGAAGACGACGTATATAGCCCACTTAAGTTTTTACATACGAAATGGATGAATTATAGTCAATTTAATTTTTTATAAAAAATTTAAAAATGGACGATGTATAGTCCATTATATTTTGTATATATAGCCAGTCCATTTAATTTTTTGCATGAAAAATAGACGATGTATAGTCTATATAATTTTTGCATACGAATCGGACGATTTATAGTCGATGAAATTTTTTCATAAAAAATTTAAAAAAAGACGATGTATAGTCCATTAAATTTTGTATATATAGCCAGTCCATTTAATTTTTTGCAAGAAAAATAGACGATGTATAGTCTATATAATTTTTTGCATACGAATCGGACGATTTATAGTCGATAAAATTTGTTCATAAAAATTTAAAAAAAGACGATGTACAGTCCATTAAATTTTTTTCATAAAAAAGTTTTTTGCATGAAAAATGGATGATGTATAGTTTATTAAATTCTTTGCATGAAAAGAAGACAACGTATATAGTCCATTTAATTTTTTACATACGAAATGGACACATTATAGTCAATTTAATTTTTTATACAAAATTTAAAAAAAGACGATGTATAGTCCATTAAATTTTGTATATATAGCCAGTCCATTGAATTTTTTGCATGAAAAATAGACGATGTATAGTCTATATAATTTGTTGCATACGAATCGGACGATTTATAGTCGATAAAATTTTTTCATAAAAATTTTAAAAAAAGACGATGTATAGTCCATTAAATTTTTTTCATAAAAAATTTTTTTGCATGAAAAATGGATGATGTATAGTTTATTAAATTCTTTGCACTAAAAGAAGACGACGTATATAGTGTACTTAAGTTTTTACATACGAAATGGACGAATTATAGTTATATTAATTTTTTATAAAAATTTAAAAATGGACGATGTATAGTCCATTAAATTTTGTATATATAGCCAGTCCATTTAATTTTTTCCATGAAAAATAGACGATGTATAGTCTATATAATTTTTTGCATACGAATCGGACGATTTATAGTCGATAAAATTTTTTCATAAAAAATTTAAAAAAAGACGATGTATATGCACGAAAAGAAGACGACGTATATAGTCCAGTCCATTTAATTTTTTGCATGAAAAATAGACGATGTATAGTCTATATAATTTTTTGCATACGAATCGGACGATTTAAAGTCGACTAAATGTTTTCATAAAAAATTTAAAAAAAGACGATGTATAGTCCATTAAATTTTTTTCATAAAAATTTTTTTGCATGAAAAATGGATGATGTATATATAGTTTGTTAAATTCTTTGCACGAAAAGAAGGCGACGAATATAGTCCATTTAATTTTTTTCATACGAAATGGACGAATTATAGTCAATTTAATTTTTTATAAAAAATTTAAAAATGGACGATGTATAGTCCATTATATTTTGTATATATAGCCAGTCCATTTAATTTTTTGCATGAAAAATAGACGATGTATAGTCTATATAATTTTTGCATACGAATCGGACGATTTATAGTCGATAAAATTTTTTCATAAAAAATTTAAAAAAAGACGATGTATAGTCCATTAAATTTTGTATATATAGCCAGTCCTTTAATTTTTTGCATGAAAAATAGACGATGCATAGTCTATATAATTTTTTGCATACGAATCGGACGATTTATAGTCGATAAAGTTTTTTCATAAAAAATTTAAAAAAAGACGATGTATAGTCCATTAAAATTTTTTTAAAAATAATTTTTTTGCATGAAAAATTGATGATGTATGGTTTATTAAATTCTTTGCACGAAAAGAAGATGACGTATATAGTCCACTTAAGTTTTTACATACGAAATGGACGAATTATAGTCAATTTAATTTTTTATAAAAAATTTAAAAATGGACGATGTATAGTCCATTAAATTTTGTATATATAGCCAGTCCATTTAATTTTTTGCATGAAAAATAGACGATGTATAGTCTATATAATTTTTTGCATACGAATCGGACGATTTATAGTCGATAAAATTTGTTCATAAAAAATTTAAAAAAAGACGATGTATATGCACGAAAAGAAGACGACGTATATAGTCCAGTCCATTTAATTTTTTGCATGAAAAATAGACGATGTATAGTCTATATAATTTTTTGCATACGAATCGGACGATTTATAGTCGATAAAATTTTTTCATAAAAAATTTAAAAAAAGACGATGTATAGTCCATTAAATTTTTTTCATAAAAAATTTTTTTGCATGAAAAATGGATGATGTATAGTTTATTAAATTCTTTGCACGAAAAGAAGACGACGTATATAGTCCACTTAAGTTTTTACATACGAAATGGACGAATTATAGTCAATTAAATTTTTTATAAAAAATTTAAAAATGGACGATGTATAGTCCATTAAATTTTGTATATATAGCCAGTCCATTTAATTTTTTGCATGAAAAATAGACGATGTATAGTCTATATAATTTTTGCATACGAATCGGACGATTTATAGTCGATAAAATTTTTTCATAAAAAATTAAAAAAATGACGATTTAGTCCATTAAATTTTTTTCATAAAAAAGTTTTTTGCATGAAAAATGGATGATGTATAGTTTATTAAATTCTTTGCATGAAAAGAAGACAACGTATATAGTCCATTTAATTTTTTATATACGAAATGGACGAATTATAGTCAATTTAATTTTTTATAAAAAATTTAAAAATGGACGATGTATAGTCCATTAAATTTTGTATATATAGCCAGTCCATTTAATTTTTTGCATGAAATATAGACGATGTATAGTCTATATAATTTTTTGCATACGAATCGGACGATTTATAGTCGATAAAATTTTTTCATAAAAAATTGAAAAAAAGACGATGTATAGTCCATTAAATTTTTTTCATAAAATTTTTTTTTTCATGAAAAATGGTGATGTATAGTTTATTAAATTCTTTGCACGAAAAGAAGACGACGTATATAGTCCACTTAAGTTTTTACATACGAAATGGACGAATTATAGTCAATTTAATTTTTCATAAAAAATTGAAAAAAAGACGATGTATAGTCCATTAAATTTTTATCATAAAAAATTTTTTTCCATGAAAAATGGATGATGTATATATAGTTTGTTAAATTCTTTGCACGAAAAGAAGGCGACGAATATAGTCCATTTAATTTTTTACATACGAAAGGGACGAATTACAGTCAATTTAATTTTTTATAAAAAATTTAAAAATGGACGATGTATAGTCCATTAAATTTTGTATATATAGCCAGTCCATTTAATTTTTTGCAAGAAAAATAGACGATGTATAGTCTATATAATTTTTTGCATACGAATCGGACAATTTATAGTCGATAAAATTTTTTCATAAAAAATTTAAAAAAAGACGATGTATAGTCCATTAAATTTTGTATATATAGCAAGTCCATTTAATTTTTTGCATGAAAAATAGACGATGTATAGTTTATATAATTTGTTGCATACGAATCGGACGATTTAAAGTCGACTAAATTTTTTCATAAAAAATATATAAAAAAAAAGAAAGAAGAAAAAAAATGTTTGCATGAAAAATGGATGATGTATAGTTTATTAAATTCTTTGCACGAAAAGAAGACGACGTATGTAGTCCACTTAAGTTTTTACAAATGAAATGGACCAATTATAGTCAATTTAATTTTTTATAAAAAATTTAAAAATGGACGATGTATAGTCCATTATATTTTGTATATATAGCCAGTCCATTTAATTTTTTGCGAGAAAAATAGACGGTGTATAGTCTATAAAATTTTTTGCATACGAATCGGACGATTTATAGTCGATAAAATTTTTTCATAAAAAATTTAAAAAAAGACGATGTATATGCACGAAAAGAAGACGACGTATATAGTCCAGTCCATTTAATTTTTTGCATGAAAAATAGACGATGCATAGTCTATATAATTTTTTGCATACGAATCGGACGATTTATAGTCGATAAAATTTTTTCATAAAAAATTTAAAAAAGACGATGTATAGTCCATTAAATTTTGTATATATAGCCAGTCCATTTAATTTTTTGCATGAAAAATAGACGATGTATAGTCTATATAATTTTTTGCATACGAATAGGACGATTTATAGTCGATAAAATTTTTTCATAAAAAATTGAAAAAAGACGATGTATAGTCCATTAAATTTCTTTCATAAAAATTTTTTTTTCATGAAAAATGGTGATGTATAGTTTATGAAATTCTTTGCACGAAAAGAAGACGACGTATATAGTCCACTTAAGTTTTTACCTACGTAATGGACGAATTATAGTCAATTTAATTTTTCATAAAAAATTGAAAAAAAGACGATGTATAGTCCATTAAATTTTTATCAAAAAAAATTTTTTTCCACGAAAAGAAGGCGACGAATATAGTCCATTTAATTTTTTACATACGAAATGGACAAATTATAGTCAATTTAATTTTTTATAAAAAATTTAAAAATGGACGATGTATAGTCCATTAAATTTTGTATATATAGCCAGTCCATTTAATTTTTTCCATGAAAAATAGACGATGTATAGTCTATATAATTTTTTGCATACGAATCGGACGATTTATAGTCGATAAAATTTTTTCATAAAAAATTTAAAAAAAGACGATGTATATGCACGAAAAGAAGACGACGTATATAGTCCAGTCCATTTAATTTTTTGCATGAAAAATAGACGATGTATAGTCTATATAATTTTTTGCATACGAATCGGACGATTTAAAGTCGACTAAATGTTTTCATAAAAAATTTAATAAATTGAGTAAAGTGCGGCTTTGACTCGCGCACTAAGGGTTCCGTACATTCGGTTTTGAGCATTTTTTTGTAATTTGTCGCTTTTTTCCGTTTTGGCAATTTATTTTTTTTTTTTTGGTTTTTGGCGATGTTTTTTCGATTTTATAATTTTTTGATTTTTTAGTTTTATCGTTTTTGAAAATTTTAAGAGTTTTGCTCTTACGGTTTCCAAGACACAGCAAGTTGTCAAAATGACATAGTCAAAATTGCATTAACTGATGGATCACCCTTTAATTTAATTTTTTTTTTTAATTTTAGTGTTAATTGTTGTAGTCTGTATGAAAATACACTAACCTTACAAATTTCAAGTGTATGTATATTACATGGGATTTTAACCTTTTTCGTTGCTCTTTTTGGAACACCCTTTAATTTGTATCTCGCATGTATTTATTATAGTAGCGGCCAAAGGTCTTCACACTCTGTCCAAATTGCAGTTCCGTACCTCTTACGCTTCTCGAGAATATAGCCTGTGACGGACAGACGGACAGCGTAGCGAAAACAATAGGGTTCCTTTTCACCTTTGGTGTACGGAACCCTAAAAAGGTTAAACAGTGTTAGACACTTTAAGGATTTGCACAAATATACATATCGCTTACTAAATCATAAAGAGTTACAACTCAAAAAATTTCATATGCTGAGTAGTTGCAAACAACTGTTTATACTGTACAAATGATGCAAGTATGTGACATAAACGCAAGCATAACGGTATTTTATATTCTTCAAGAAGACTGTATTGCAAAAGAAATTGTTGAGGCCGTTATAGATTTCTTCAATTAACTGGTTTATAAAAAAGCAAAAGCACTTTTATAATTTTGAGTTGTGACTCTTTATGATTTAGTGTGCGATATATATATATGTATATGGCAAATAGTTATTATAAATTATATGTACTTATTTTGTATAAATATTTAAAGAATTATATTGTCGTATCTTCAAATATATATATGTACATGAAGAACACAATTCATGCCTTTTTAAAACAATAATTTTATTAATATATTAACAATAATACTTATTCCCAACTTATTGCCCTATAAATTTGTGTATGCGAAGATTCTGGGTAACTCTAATTATGTAGTAAACAAACCAATTTTTTCCAACTTTACTTTTCGACAACATTTTTAAAATGAACTTTCACTTTCCCATGAAAACGAACAAGAAATTTTCATGAAATTCATTTATTTGATTAGAATTTTTATTCACAATACGTACACAGAAACTTCAAGAAAGTACTTTCATGTGTAAATGTAGCGTAAAAAATAAGTTATTTTCATTCATATTATGTATTTACAGAGATTGCAATAATATTTACATTAAAAAAATGCATTATTTGTAGCCTCCATCCTCTCTAATAGTTGTTGATTCAATTTTTTTAGGCTGCTGCAGGCAAATGAGAAACTAAAACAAATATTGACTCTGACATGAAAAGTTTATTTTGGTACTGGAGCTTTTTTGTGGGTTACTCTAATAAAAGACAATGAACAAAAACAAATATAAGATTTTAAATCAGGTCAATTTTGCAAGTAGGACAGAGAGAAGCAACAGTGAAAAAAAATTGTTGCACATAATGATTTATGAAGGTGATTATAACGATTATTAGCTGCACTAGTTAGTTCTGCAGCAGCAGCATACTAGTTAGTAGATGCCGCTAACCTAATAAAACAAAAAACAAAACAAAAAACATTCAAAATAAAAATAAAATTTAAATTTATTTACTGCACAGCGAGTCATGATGCATATGCCTGTCTGTCCATTCCTTTAGGATGACTAACAATTTATCAATTTCTTAGAACTCATTTAAAGATTTACATATTAAGTACTTGTACATACATAAGTATGTGCAGAAATATTTATACCAGTAAATATGAGCAAAGAAAAAGTTCAGTTTGTTTTTGCGTGCTTGTCGTCATGCGTATAAGTAATTATCATATGTGGTGTAAGCATTTGAAACCTTATGATGATCGAACGAATTTCAATTTGGTATTTGCCCCTATTCCGCTGTTCGATTACGTTCCCTTATTCACTTACGCACGGATCGACAAAAGGTATTCTGCAAAAAAAAAAAAAAAAAGGAGAGAGGTGTCTTAGGACACCCGGTTATAGCAATTGCTACTTAGCTATATAATACTATGTTCACACTTATGTTTTTAAACGTGTTTAACACCTTATTCGTGTTTAAGAGCTTAAACACGACGATTTTGAGATTGTTGTTTTGTTAAACATCTCAAATGAAGTGTTTAAGATTTAAACACGTAAATAGAGTATGTTCAGTCCGTTTTTTGATAACTCTGGCACCTTTGTTTTGTTATTAAATGGCGGCAGCTGATACATTATTTGGTAAGAAAGTAATTACTTAAAAAATAGTGAATTATTTACAAAAACATTTGTTGTTTGAAAAGCATAATTATTCGTAATTTTTTACAAATACAATAATTGACAATAATACTGACAAAACGACAACCTTTTAAACATCTCAAATATAATGTGAACGGTTGTGTTTAGTTCTTAGAAAACTCGTCTTAAACACAATTGTGAAAATGTCGTCGTTTGGTTTCTGGTTTGCTACAGACATAATGTATTTTGAATATACTGTGCCGCAAACCAGAAACCAGCTGACGATGTATTAAACATGTTTAAAAACATAAGTGTGAACATAGTATAAAACAAACTTAATGTGTTTAAATTCGCCGCAAATATTTCATAATGTTTCCATTTATAACCCATTATTATCTTTTCTAGCGGAGCACGATTAAATGAATATATTGTTTGTGGTCGGCGGCGGCGGTTATTCGTCTTACAGTGGATCGGCAATGTTCTCTGGCTTGTGCTTATTTGCAAAAAATAATACAAAAACAAACTGAGCGATGTTTTTCATTGTTTTTGTTTTTGTTCAACTCATTTCAAAGAACCAAACAAAACAAATTCAAACAATTTGCTTCGTTTATTTTCGTACGCTGCTTTTAAGTACAAAGAAATCAAAACAAAAATAAATTTATAACTGTAATAGTGTCGGTTAATTTTGTTACGAAAATTATTTTCTAACCCCTGTATCTCGCCATAAATAGCAATAGCTATAATAAGCTGAATCGAAAGAAGAAAGAGAAAGTGAAGATTATAAGTATGCAAAAAGCGGGACATGATCGATCAAAAAGCGGGATTTTTAAGAAAACACCAAAAAGCGGGATTTAAAAATAAATATATTTTAGAAAGCGGGATATGTAATATGCACATACAAAATGTCAATAAATCACTTTCAATTTCATCGCACATACTGTGTGTCAAAATTCCTTGAAATTAATATCTGTAAAACAAATTGATAGTCAATTTAATTTCTTAAATGCCACCGACAAAGAAACAACTCAAATTTTGCAACTTCAATCAATGTGTGCTGTGACCAGCTGTTCAAATTGAAAATTAAATTGCCATATAAATGGATAGGAGAATTTGAAAGCAATCTAGTTTAAAAAGTTTGATTGTGTTAGGTGACCTCCAAGTTAAGTTTAATTTAGACGTGACATAGCCATAACGCCATAGGCATAACCAAACCAAAATTCAATTGGTTTCTATGGTGACAGTGAAAGAGACTCGCCATAATGCCATAACTCTCACCATAGAAACCAATTGAATTTTGGTTTGGTTATGGCTATGGCATTATGGCTATGTCACGTCTAATTTAAGCTTTAGGAAAAACAGTTTTCAACTCAAAAGAACACTTTTAAATAACCAAAAATATGTATAACCAAAAATATGTATCTACATATCGTCACCTAAAATCCAAAAGTCCGTAACAACCAAAAAAAAATCAAAATATGTATACCAAAAACACATCATAGTCAATCAAAAAGTCAATTTTGAATTTTTTTTTTGTTACGGCGGCCTTTTGGATTTTAGATGACGATATATGTATGTATAAATAAAAATCAAATGTCAAATGTTATGTTTTCCATAAACTAACTTAGGTTTTCACGAAAAAAAAAATGACCACTCCCCTTTTTTTTAATTTATCTAAAATCGAAGAATAGCTGGACCGATTTATTTAATTTTTAAGGAGTAGACAAGTGGGACTGGCAACTCCCAAATATTTATTTTGAAATATTTTGGGAACTAATACGATAAAACATTCGAGATTTTGTAGGAGTTATGTAGTTCATTGTCCTTATAAGCTGTTAAAAAAGATAAAGTCAGAATAAGACAAGTGGGCGTGGCAACTCCTATATACAATTTTTTATTTTGGAATATCTTTGCATCTAATACACTTAGAAACGTGAACTTTTGAGTAAGTAATGATTTGTTTAATGTGAAATGATAAATTTTTTGAAAAGAGTGTTTGCTAATTTTACTACTTTCCTGCCTTTAGAATTACAGAGTATAAGCCCATGAATTAGGGTAAATAGTTATCTTTGTTTTTACACTAAAAAAAAATAAAGGGTTGCTAAGTACAAGTATGTACTTTAAATATTACAAGCTCTCATATACTAAATAAGTTAAATCTTTCTTCTAATACCACCATTAACAAACTTTAAGGGCTTATTTTACTAGATATTTCAATGTATAACAACCCCTTAATTTCTTTTGAATTTTTAAATCCCTCTGTAGCTTACTTCATAAACAAATAAAAAAACGAGACGAAAAAAAGATCAATTGCTGGCAGAAAATAAAGCTCTTTCTCAAGTATGTCTAAAATATATGAATGTGCTTATCCAATGATTCAGCACTTAATGTTTCTCGTTCCTCTTTAGTTCATTTCAAAAATATAAAAATGCCAGCCACTGCTTATTTCACTTGACAAGTAATTAAGTTTTGTACACTTTTTTCTTATTTATTTACGAATAGTTAAATACGAGTAAAAGGGTTTGTTTTTATGTCAATGAACAAAAACAAAAACTACATCAGCAGCAGCAGCAGCAGCAACAGCAACACAAAAACGACAAAAGCAACATTAAAAAGCCATCACCTACAGACCGTAACAACTGTCATCTATCTTGGCCCTGTTTTCTTTTGTATACACAATGTCTGCTACATAAGCCATTTAGATAGAATTCAAGCATGCAGTTTGTATCTCATTACCACTCAAAATTTTGTATGAGCAAATACATACTATTCGTATATGGAAATACTTAATGGTAACGCAATCAACCTCTCGCCGACTGACCTTGGTGCAACGTTGGCTGGAGTTTTTACCAGTATTTGCTTTTTCTTTTGAAAAAGAAAACAAAACTAAAAGTAAAATAAATTTTTTTTTTAAATCATTTCATTCATTCATTTCGTTTACACAAAACATAAAAGAACAAATATGGAAGTTGTATTCTAGGCTGTCGCATACCACATTCCAGGAAAAGATTGTGCTGAAATAAGAACAAAACTGATATAAATAGCTGCAAATAAAATGAATTTCCTATTTGAATACAGCTCACTAAAGTTGGAATGAGTAGAATTGTATTCATTGATCGGCCATATATAAATGTATGTATGTATGTATGTATGTATGTATGTATGCTTATGGTTATCAGCCTACTCGTATTCCTACTCGAACATTTAATTTTTCTTAAGGAACGGTCACACTTGACAAATATTTGACCACCTAAGCGGAACCACAATATACTAATGAACGGAATAAAAGGTGTTATCTATTCGAATTACATATTAAATTTTAAGTAATTTGGCATCGATTTGTAGTTGCATATTATTGCATATTTTAGTACTAAATGCATATTTTTGCATTTGATTGTCAAATAGACCATCACAATTGCTTAATTTATTTTCATTCTTAAATTCTACCCGTAACATTCAAATATCTGTTCCTTTAGGCCGTACGTCTCTCGTCGATCACTCTTTTGTTAAAATAATACACCATAATTGGAGTGTCTTGCCAAATGAGCTTAAATTATTTTCCTACTCATGTTTTACTTATAAAAAAAAAACTTTTGATTTATTTCAATAATAATTCTTCCTAATTTAGTTCTCTATTATTGTATTTTTTTTTTATTTCTGGCTATAGTTAATCTTATTTTACTTTCATATTGTGATATATTTTTATTTTTATGCAATATTTTTATGGCTGGGGAGCCAAATTATCCAATTATTGTAATAATTCATATCTAAAACTGTTCAAATTATCCAAATTTGTTATATGTACATATATGTAAATATAAATATAAGTTAACTCCATTAATGTAATTTTTATTATTAATTACTATCTTTACATAATTGAAATTATTACCTATGAAATGTAGTAAATTCTAAATTGTAGTTAACTTTAGTTTATAATTTTTATCATTCAATACATATATAATTGGCCATGTGGGCTTTCTCTGTATTGAAATAAATAAATAAATAAAATAAAAAATAAAATAAATATTTGGACAATAAATGCATATTTTTGCAGTTTTAAACATTTTTTAATGCAGCTGGCAAACATTTTAAAAATATGTACACATAAAAAAATTAAAATCAGGTGCCATTTTGTCAACGTCAACAACGTTAGACTTGTCTCGAACTGATATTTAAATTGATATTTAAATAGAATTGGTGAAATAGTTTCGAAATGTCAAATAAATATGTTTCGTTCGTTAGTGAATATGAATTTAAAAAATTTGTATTTGCTGTTGATTAAGCACGTCTAAATGCATTTCCTTATATGATGTGTTGCTTGAGCGCAGCAACGAAATGCATCTAGACGTGCTTAAACACCATCAAATAAAAAATTTTATAATCTTTCTGTTAAAATGTATCTTTTCTTCATTTCTATAACATCACAATACCTTTGCGGTAGCTTGTGTTTACGTAATGGGCAAACAATACTTTAACTTTTTTTACCATACACAACTTGTCACTTGCAACTGTCTCTATTCGATAATGTGGGCAGTAAAGAACGAACTTTGAGCCTCTTCAGAAGCTTTTTCCCAATTTCTATCGCCATGTTTACTTTTTTTCCATATTCCTGCCTCGAAATTGCATTAAAAACTCCATCCAAGTAATATTTCTCCATTACGAATTTAATAAATTATAAAAAAGACTGACTGATAAATAAGTAGATATTAAATAATTCATTTTCAAATCTGTTGCAGCCATTTCTCTTCATAATGCATTTAATGTATGCATGCATGTACTATGTATTCGTACATCTGTATCAAATATAAAAATAGTACGTTATTGATTGCTGAAAAAAAAAAATATCGTCTACCTTGAAAGATTTAAATTTTTCTTTTGTATTTACGCCTAATATACTTTACAAATTAATTCTGAAATATTTAATATAAAAAAATGTACATAAGTGCAATAGACATGATAATGTTTTTTATAGATATTTCGTATCTCTTAGAGCTTTATATGGAGACGACTATATGTATATTAATGTGTATATGCATACATATGTATGTACATAGGTATTAGACCGGCTCAAAAATAAATCATACATATTTTTCAATTTGCATTTTCTTTAATATAAAATTACGTCATGTTAACGTCATGTTAAAATTCGTATAAAAAGAAGTCTCATATAATCTTAATTTTGTGCTGGTCTAAGGTTTAATATTTCGCATGTATTGTGTGTACATATATACCCTGTCGGAAATTACGTTAACTTTAAACTAACTTCAAGCTAACTATTTCGCAACTAGTACTGACTGACACTTGGATTACTTTTCAATGTAATCAACTGACTATTTTAACATTGCGATTTCCTAGGCGGTAGTCAATTGTCTCACTCTGCATTAGTTTCAGCTAACTTAAAGTTGACTTTTTTGAATCCAAAAATTTTTTTCTGCTGTTCGAACATGTAACATCACACGTTGTGTACTCAATGCGCTACCACTCGGCTAATCTGTCATCTAAAATAACAATGTTAATACAAAACTGAAATGAGTTTCAAAGTAGCTGAGAATAAATTTGTTGGCTCTCATCAAATTCGATAACGTACGCAACTTAAGAATTAATTTTGGGTTTGTTCTGGATGACATTGCAGTTAACTTTTAGTCAGTCTAAGAAAAGTTAACTATAAGTTAGCTATTTTTGTAGCCAACCACACATTCTCCGACAGGGTATGTACAGTATACTTAAATAAAATTTCATTTAAAATGCATGACCAAAAAATCAATCCTATGAATAGCGCGATTCACATCTGATCATCTATGAATACAATTTCCCTTCAATAATGTGACATTGCACTATAGTGAATTTCAGAAAGGCAGCCAGTGCTAAAATGACTGACGTAAATCACAATTTAGAATGTACTCGTATTTATTGCGTGAATAGTTTTACTTCAAACATGGTGGCGATAAGGGTGAATATAATTTTTGTGTGATTATTAAAAACAGACATACATACATACATTTGTACCTATGTTGTTCATTTAAATATCAATCGCAAATTTATTGTAAACATATACGAGATTCTGTAAAGGTTTTGAAAAGTTTAGAAGAAATATGTGATAAATTGAATCAAAAAAGCAATATTAAAACAAGAATTTTTGTCTTTCGTTTTAAAAATGCTGCATTTTCAAAAATAATTTTTAAAATAAGTATATGTATTTCTTTTAATTTTAATATTATAACATTGTTATTCTTATAACGAAACACTTTTGAAAAGTGCACTTTTGTTTTAAAAGTGAAACAAACTTGGATCTATTTCATAAATGTTTCGTTTTAAAATGATATCGCTGGTTTCTTCTTGGTTTTAAAATTTATTTTTTGGATCTAACTATGTATGTGTGTATAATTATAATTTACTGAAAAACTCATTCATAGCCAGAAAAAACGAAAACCGATTACAAAAAATGCAAGCTCATTCATTTTTTAGCAGACTTGAATTCATTCGTACTTTTGCTTTGTTTTTTTTTTTTGAGGTAAATTAACAAAGGAAATTATAGATCAAATTACGAAAATATACACTTACACAAACATTTAAACTTTTTTTTCGATAAATTTGTTTTTGAACATACGAGGAATTGGTTTGGTGATCATTGCAAAGAATTTTAAATTTTGACAAATTTTTATAGAAAATGTTTAAGTAATATTTTTTTGGAGTACATATGTACTGAAATAAAAGTGTATAAGATGCAGTTTTAAACAATTTATCATTCTATATGTGTGTGAAAATAAATTTAAGTCAGGAGCAACAGTTCTAAATAGTGGGAAGCCTGCAGAATTATCCAGCAAAAATTACCGCTAATCCTCTCAAGAATTTCTGCTTACAATGACTTTTTTCACAATAGCTTTTCGAAATTTTAAAAATTATTTCAGATGTGTCTTTAAGAAGCGATCGGGAGCACTACTTCGAAGTAGTGGTATACCTGTAGAATTTACCCTCAATTAGCAGTAATAATTCAATGAGAGCATCTTTTAAAAATTAAATTTCGGTATTATTTATACATTTTTGATATATCCTATGAATATAATTAACAGTTTTTTGTGGACGAAAGGATAGTTAAATTTAAGTTTATCTGCATATACATACATTCCTAAAATTTTTTTTGAAGGAAGTCAACTCGCCATGAATTTATTCAGCCTTATCATGAATTCCACATGTGAAAATTTCCGAATCAAATTTTTTGTTCACATTATCACATTATGTATGGAAGTTATTCAAACAATTTAAAGATTTTCATATAAAATTTAAAGATTTTCATATAAATTGTTATGACCGTATGAGATTCTGTATGATTTACTAACCGTGCAATCACTGGATCAGTTCAAGTTTTAAATTAGTAAATGTTTTGGATCTAGGAACTAGTAACAATCACCGTACCCATACTTGAATACAGTCCTGCAGAAGTTAACACCGACTAGTGGAGTGGTCTGTCAAAAAAGAATCGAATACATTCTACTTGAAAACCTGCAAGAACCGAGCAACCAAGGCATATCAAACAGGTACACGTATCAGGCATATTGGTCATCCGCTGATTTTTTGTTTACAAGTTTATAACGAAGAATTCGTTTGACAATTACTTTTGTGTCTTGTTTGATGCATACAATTTTTTGACAATTATGCTATAAACACAATCAAAGGCTACCGACCATCGACTACCGACTACAAAAGTAGCTGGCTACAAAAATAGCCAAGTCGCCAGCTACTTATTCTTTTAACGACTACCGACCACTAACTACAAAAAGTAAACATCATTACATTAAACATCATTACATTAAACAATATAATAAATACATATAAACAGTAAAAATGACTATTATATACTTACCAATTTCAATAAAAAAACCAAAAAGTAAATATAAATGAAACAAATGAAATGATTATTATTTTTCAATGGTGCCACTATAATAGTTTTTCGCGTTTTTAATAGCGATATTTAATGTATTGAGTTTTTAAAACCACCATTTCATGCATTTATTGTATTGGCAGCACTAATCTGTTTTTCGTAGCCAAGAAAAATAGAAATTAGCCTAAGTTGGCTACGGGCTACAAAAGTAGTCGTGTAGTCGGTAGTCGTGTAGCGGCTAAAAGAATTATTCTCATAAGCACGCATGTATTCTATTTTTGCCATCTTGTAGTCGATGGTCGGTGGACATGATTGTGTTTATAGCATTATGCTATGTTTAGACGACGAGTTGAATCACCTGCTTCGCTCTCTGAATCATGTTTATGAATCATACTGTTTAGACTACGCATTCGTGCTTCGTGTGCATCGTGCCAATTTAGTGCTTTTCGTACTAGATTTAGAGTTTTTTAATTCATAACAGTGCGGAATTTTTCAAATTGTTGCTTTAAAAAGAAATTAGTGCCTTTTTTTGGTGCTTTTCACCTTTGATTTTAGTGCGTTTTACAAATCTACTAAATATTAATTTTATTTTCACTTTCAAAAACTATCTGCTTTCACCCCTTTTAGACATGCAAAGTTTCCTTTGCAGAATGTTAATTCAGCTTGGTGAAATATGAAGGAAGAAAAACTTTATCTTTCATAGTGAGAAAAAAAAGTAATATATTTCTAGAAATTACAGAGGATACCATGCACGTTATAAAATAGTTTAATAACAATAATCTAATTACTAACCATTGAGGGAAGCAATGTATTGCTTTCTTGATAACGAAAGCTTCCAAAAATGCTTCTGAAAAGTACTAACTTAAGGCTCTCTAACAAAGTGGACAAAAGTAAAAAAAATGTAAACCAGTAACTTTTCCACTGAGTACATAAAAACTACACATTATTACTTCTGTAAATGGAAACAGTAAGGCAAAAAAATTAATATCTTTTTGGAAACTGAATGCATTGCTTCTAGCTGAAATTGAAGAAATGGAACGAAGTATTAGAAATTTAAGGATAAATAAATGGAAAAATTTGCTCAGAACTGATAAATTTTCGATCGAAGTTCATAATTCTAGAAATTCAACTGATCATAATACATTTCTAATACTGTCAATATTTGCTCTAGGACTATTAACATTACCATGTTCAAATGTTGAAGTAGAAATAACTTTTAGTGCTAATAACTATTTTAAAAGTTAGTTAGAAATACAATAATTTTATAAATCAAATTGTTTCATTCATATAAAATACGGTCTAAAAAGAAAAGGCTTATGTTGTTCAGAATGTAACATACTGAGCCATGTTCATGTAAAAATTAATTCAGACGAAACACCTAAAAATCTAATTGTTTTATTAAAACAGTTTTATGGCCAGAGGAAAAAGATGAAACTGCATTTCTTGAAACGAGGAGTATAATTCTCGTTGATTATCTTTTGTTAAAATAGTACACCATAATTGGAGTGTCTTCCCAAATGAACTTCAATTATTTTACTACTCTTATTCTACTTATAAGCAAAATCGAAATATGGCTCGATATAATTGAAATTATTACAAAAACCTATGAAATGTAGTAAATTTAAAATTGTAGTTAACTTAAATTTTTAATTTTTACTAATTCAATACATTTATAATTAGCCATATGGGCTTTCTCTGTATTGCAAATAAATAGATAAATATAAAAAAATAAATAAAAATATATTTATGTACATACATACATATGTACATACATACATATATACGAGTACTTATTTCATTTAGTGCTTTTTTATGAACACACAGTGGTTTTTGCTCTGAAAAAGTTGGCATCACTGTTCGCGTGGCATTTTTTTTATGTATATTCACACAAACATACGTATCATACGCACGTATATACATGCACACACATAAGCATACATACTTTACATAAATTCCACTCATGCGAAATCTTGTTTTTGAAGGCATCTCTATATTTTCTTCTTATTTTTCCTTTTTATATTATTCATAACTTAATTAAATTTATTTATATTAAACTCACATGTATGTTTTTTGGTTTGTTTTTATTTGTTTACAAACACACACATACACATATACCTATTTTGTTTTGATAGCTAGTTCAGATAAAGTGGCGATTAACTGCGATAAAAGTTAGAGAAGATACCAATTTTACGTGCTTCGCAAGTAGATTCATATTGAATCTACTAGATTCGCTCTCATAATTTTGTATGGCGAAGCAAGTTGATTCGGTCATGATTGGGGCGTGAAGCATGAATAGAGAGCGAAGCATGTACCGTCTAAACATAGTATTACTTTGTAAAACTATGTGAGAAGCACAGAGTTGCCACAGTGTTTTCTCTAATGCGTGTACCTGTAGTAAATGTGCCTTGCGAGCAACCAAGTAAATCAACTAGGGATGCCAATCGGGATTTTCGTGATCCCGGGATTTTTCGGGATCACGGGATTTTCGAGATTTCGGGATAGAATTTTTTTCGTAAAATAAACAATTTTTTTTAAATAAATATTTCTTTAATAACAATTTAATGCATTTTAGAAGGTTTTATGTTCATAATTTATCATTCCACAATTGTCTTTAAAGTGAACAATTTTCTAATACGAGTATGAAAATAAAAATCAAAAGAATTTTTCTCATCTATTTTTAAGTTGATTAATCACATTTGATGTTAGAGAATTTAAAGTGAAAACAATAACTTAATATATTGTTAATTATATTGTTTTCAATATAAATGTTTTACTATAATCTAAACCAAAACTAATGTATCTGTGGACTTTTAGCACTACCGGTTAAGTTGACTTACGAAAATTTTTAGATTCACTTTCATTTTTGTTACATACATATATATGTATGCATGTATACCAAGCATTATCTAATTTTTTATCGATTTCGTTACGACTATGACAATGATAATAAAGCTGAACATGTCGAAAAATTAAAAGAAATGTATACACTATTCTAATAAAATTCGATTAATTACGTCTAACGATCACGTTTTTATAGGCACATATATTAAAAGTTTGCGTGAGCACTTGAACAGTATTCTTGCTATACTGAAATATTTTTAATTCATACATAAGTTGTTTTATACAAGTTCAACAGATACGATACATATGTATTCATACGTTCGCTTAGAGGAGTATGGTTTATTAGTGTCCTGGCCTTTTCCTCTGCAACTCGAATAAAACTATAATTGAGTCGAACTCATTCAGTCGGTCGCGTTTGACTAAAACTATTTTGTAGGGTATCTACCAAGTCTTAACATACTACTTAAAATACTGGAAGAATAAACCTTATATTAATGTTCACTACTGTAAATTATATTAAGTTATTTATTGTAGTTTTGTAGTTAAGGAATATTTGTTAATGATTTGTTATTGTTTAGTTATAAGGAATGGAATTAGTATTATATTTTAATACCGTTATATTAGTATATAAGCGATCAATTTTGGAAATAAAAATCAATCATAAGTCAAGCCTAAAATCGGCTGCATTATTTACTTATATTCTATAGAGCATTCAACTGCTCATAGAAATCTTTTTTTTTATAAAAGCATTCATTTGCTATTTTATTTAAATCTTCTGCCAGTGGCGTTAATTAGCGCCTGCAATCACGGGTAGGATATTTAATAGAGCCCCCCCTTAAAAAACAGTGCGAAAATATTATCATTACATTTGTCAAACCCATGTAATTTAAATGGGTTTGATCTTAGGTTTGTGTCAAAAACTACCTAAACGGTCTAAGTAAAAAAGAAAACAATTTTGAACTGCAATGTGAAAAACATACACACACACTCGAGCAGTTTTTTAGACAAAATACTCCGCATTATTCTATAAATATTTCTCGCTTTTACGTCAACCGGACAACAATAAGTTTTCACTTGCCTTGTATCAAAGAATATAAATTGTGAATAATATAAATGATGATTTATGATTCCAAAGCTAATATGTATCTTTTGTTTTCAAAATATTTCTAAAATGTACATGTATTGTAGCATCTTTGATGAAAATTACCGTAAGAAAGTAGTTTATTTATTTTGCTCTTATTGTTAATTTATAAGAAATACGTATAAAATTGTATGGGACTTTTAAATATTATAAAAAATACCATAAAATCAGTTTTTTATATAAAAATTGCTAAGAAATCCCGAAAATGAAATCCCGGGATTGAATTTTACAAATCCCGGGATTCGGGATTTGCTAAGTCCCGAAAATCCCGGGATTTTCGGGTTCGGGATTTCCCGTTTGGCATCCCTAGTACTGCATCAGTACTGTTTTACTACTGAGACTTCCCACAAGGTATGTACATATGTATGTATGTATGTATGTTTATATTGAAATGAAACTTTATTAAAACTTATTTTTTTACCTTCAACAATGAGAAATTTTTTTTCTTTTCACAAAAAGTTTCATTAATAAAAGCTGCTGAACGCGTTTACACATTACATATATATTTATTTAAAAAACAATACCTTGTTAAAATATAAATGTAATTTGAAACAATAAAATTTTTCTTTTGTAATAAAAATTGTTTTGTGTGGAAAATTTCAATAAAATTTTTATATTCACTTACCCATTGTTGTTTTTTGTTATTAAAGCAGCGAATGCAGCACTTTACACAAAAAAGGCAACAAAAATGATAATTATTTATGGAAGCTATAGGCTTGTGTTGTTGTGGCTGCTTCTTTCTTTACATACAGATATTTGATATTGTGCTTGCTGATACATACATATGTACATATGTATGTATATTTTAGGACCCACCGGAAGCTATTCTATGTTGTCAGTCGTCAACTTCTCAGTTTACTGTTGCGTTGCAAATATATGTACGTATATTTGTATGTATGTATTATTTTATGTATATGATTCCTTACCAAGTTGATAATCACTTTTCGTCCTCCACCCACAAGCAATTTGCAGCAAGCGAACTCAAAACACTCGGTCTTGCACCGCAACAACAAATGCGGTCTTCAAATTTTCATCACTAAATTCTGCTCTCTTTTTTAAGCATTGCTCATTTGTTTTGGGAATTCATTCTTGCCTTTAATTATACATCCAACCCACCAACCAACCATCATCATCCATCCAAACAAACAAGAAAAGCATTCACAAATGCATCTACTGCAAACTTTGCTTTCTTTGCGTATATCTTTTCTTTGTGTATTTGCAAGAAAAAAGATAAACTTTTTAAGAATTTGTTTAAGCATCAAATTTAATTTTTTTCCATCAAATAATTTATTAATCCATTACATTTACTTTTCCCACTTGTTATTCAATTATAAAAAGTATTATTAAATGCATTTAAATTAAATTCACACAAATTTTTCATTTGATACACAAAATGTATTTCAGCTTTTTCCAATAGGATGACTGACTGACTGAGCAGAGCAGCGGCAGCGGCAGTGGCAGTAGCAGCAAGAATGAATAAAAATTATACACCTTGTGATAAAAACGAAAAGAACTCAAGTTTTCAATGTTTTATTTGACTGATTTTAATTTTTCTTTAAATTTATTTTCTAATACTCCATGTTTTAATTAATTTATATTATAAAAACTTATTAATTATGTGTTCTTTGTTCACCGAAAAGATATATTTTTGCAACTAATTTATTTATTTTCACAAAACTTTTCCGCACACAACAACACCTCCTAATCACAACATGGCGACTCTGCTTCTGACTGACTGAATTGGGGATTTTTTCTTGTCTCGCAAAAACGTAGTTGAAAGCAAGTGTCATAATAAGCAGTGTGACCAGATTTTAAAATAATATTAAGCTAAATCACGTTTGAAAAAAAGCTAAAATAAGCTAAAAAGTTACATTTTAGGCTAGAAAATAAAGCTAAACTTTTTTCCACTTCTTTGATCACTTTTCAATAGTTTCTTATTGCTAAACCAACGTTAAATATTACACAAACATATTTTTTTATTACATATAGAATATTTGCTTAATGAAATTATTTATTAATTATTATATTTTAGATTTAATGAAGAACAAAACAAAAACTTCCCCAAAATAATCTTAAAAAGTTTTTAAAAATGTAAAAACATTTATACTAAAATACGAAAGCTTTTTAAGTGAATTAATGCTATTTTAGGTAAAGCATGGATCACACTATCTGCACAATGTACCGAATTTCGTCAGATCAGTGAAATAAAGTCATAAGTAAAGATTTTGCTCTAATTTATCGACTACTTGAAATACAAGGACATAATTGCGCCACACTGCATTGGTAATAAGCCCATATAGACTTATTCCAGAATTAATTGAGTAATAATGCCATTTTGGCTTATTACTTATGACTTTATTGAGGTGGCCCGACGAAAATCGGTACATAGTGTTATCCAGGCTTAAGGCTATTTCAGGTTTTTGTTTTAAGTTAATTGATGTCGCTGAATGAACGTTCAACTCAAGTCAAATAATTTTATACCCAAAAAACTCAAAAAGTGTTTTGGCCACTAATATGAATTTAACTTTTTCCATTGGAATTCTAACCATTCTTCCATTATCTACTATTTTTCTTCTTTCCATTTCTGTTATAAAATTGTCGTATAATTTACATTTTGTATTTTTTGTTAACTATTTTACAATGCTAAAAAATTATAATTTTTATGAGTTGTTTATGTTTTTAATATATTTTTAGAGAACACGCAATTTAGACTAAAAAAAGGCTAAAAAAGCTAAATGAGTTTTTAAAAAAAGCTAAAAAATAAGCTAAGAGCTAAATGAAAATTTTAAGGCTAAATCTGAAACAAATAAGCTAAATTTAGCTCAAAATAAGCTAATATGGTCACGCTGATAATAAGAAATGCGCTTGTTTAGAAAAAGTGTGTAAAGAAAATATATAAACAAAACTAACATTGCTGCCAGATTTTTCGTAGGAACAATCCCTACCGAGGTCCGAATAATTTGTCGGGCAATCCCTTAGTCCTAATTTACATTTGAGACATTTTTTGCCGGACATTTTTTCAATTTTGTTTTGTTCTTGCCCAAAGCTTTTACATATTGGAAATTAATAGACAGACCCCCTTCTACAAACTTCGTCTGTCTGTCTTTCAATTTCCCAAATGTAAAAGGGCACTTAAATTTGATGTAGAAAATCAGAAGCTATCACAAAATTTTAATTAAATTTTAAACATTTTCTTACTAAACATATATTTGCCTATGCCGGCCATACACTACACAAGTTCACTGCTCAAGTCTGGCACTGCGTAAACTGAGCTTGTGGCATACACTATACAAGTAAACTGTGCATTTTTTATTTTAATTCGCCATAATGCTGGTGATTCTTTGTATAATTCTACGAACTCTGTTCAGAATATTTGTTCTGCACTCATTTCTTGTTGTGAACTCTTAAAAAATCACTACACAACTGAGCGTTTGCAACATGCACTACGCAATTTCACTGTACAGGGGGTCTACTGTGTAATTCGAAACGAAAGAAAAAGCTTTCGAATTTGTGTGTTTATAACATGTAAATTCGAAAGCATTTTCTTTCGTATCGAATTACAGAGTAGATCCCCAGTTTTCAAACTTGAGCAAATATCAAAATCATTTTGATTTTTACTCAGTTCACTGCGCAAATAGCACAACCACCCCCATACACTACACAAACGCACTGTACAGTGCCAGACTTGTGCAGTGAACTTGTGTAGTGTATGGCCGGCATTACAAAAAAATTTGAACTGTTCTCCTAGTTTCATATTTTAACACATACTTTTTGTAACAAGGTGGCAGCCTTTCGTTTGTAAATATCAAGTATACTGCATTACCTGAAAACCTGCACTATCAGAAACCGTTAGCCGTTTCTTTCAATTTTGACATCAACAGTTCCAAAACCCTAATACATATTCCTCTTCTACCGAATGGGTGCATAACGGGCTTGTTCGTAAATGCACCACTGCGCTGCAAATGGAAATATCCTAAACTACTCCACTAATCGTCGGTTGGTTTCTCGTTTGCGGCACAGTATATTCAAAATACATTCATTGTCTGCAGCAAACCAGAAACCGACGTAATGTAGATAATGCACAAACAAGTCGTCCATTTCAGCTAAAGATATGTGCTATAAAACTATTTAAACAATATCCCTGGCCCTTATTATGAGTTGCATTCGATTTTCGATCTTCGCTGGCTATCGAACATCGAAAGTTCAATTCATATTATGAGCATCGAAAATTTCGTTGAGCAACGAGTTTTCTATCGAACAGAATTTAGCTTTCGACGACGTATTTTAGTATAAAAATTTATTATAAACGATTGTTTTTTATTTTAGGTAAGGTTTTTGCAAACTTTTTCTAATGATATTCACAATAAGGACATTCTTTGGCGAATGCTCGTCATAATACCAAATGAAAATTCGTTCGCTCAGTACTTTCGACTACAGTCGAAGATCGAAAGTTGCTCATAATAGGGGCCCCTATCTTTTTCCAGAATATATACATAATTATATAATTTATTTTAGAAATTTTATTCCATTTTTCGGGCCCTTGTTTTAAATATAAAAAAAAACTAGTTTTTTTACAATTTTTAGGTGTTATAATTTACTGACCTAAAGCTTAAAGAAATAGTTTTATTGTAGTAAATTATTTTCTTGCATTTTTGTAATGTATGTATATATTTGCTCTAAAAATCTGAAAAATAAATTTGTAATACATACACTTTTACACAATATAATTCCTAACAAAGGTAAGATTAGGAGGAAATATATCCTTGTGTAACAGTTTCATTAAAAGGATTACGAAAAAATAATTATTAAATAAGATTAGAAAACAATTTCAAAAGCTTCAATAAAAGTTAGATTCTTGATTTGTATTTAACGCCATTTATCGTCTTTGACGAATTTACATACAAACACACGTCGAAAGTTGGCCGATTTTTATTTATTTAGATTTCATTAAACGCGATCATCGAATCACGTAATACTTTTGCCACACAGGCCCGTATTGCGACGTAGATAGAACTAATTTCATATGCGTACAAGAAATTCGATCTTATAACGACCATAATTCAAATCCCTTTTTTTCTTGTCCCAGATTAAGAACATTTTATGTATCATTTTCAGTCTGGAGCAAACATGTTGACAACATCCTCAGACCAAAGAATCATTACACCAGTATGTTACATAGAATATTGTCAATTTAATATTTAGTATGTATGTATGTCGTTAATAAAATTAGTTGAGTTTACCAATTTTGTTCGCTGATAAAAATGAATTTTAAAAATACAATAATTTAAAAGAAAAATATGTATACATTCATATTTTACTGTTTATTATAAACTAAACAACTTAAATATTTTTAATAAATTTTATTTCAAAGTAAATATATTTATGTATTTATATATTATGGGATTGATTAGGGGAATTAAAATATGCGAAAAAAAAATCATGGATTAAAAATTTATTTTTTATTTGTTGTACACAATTTTAACTAAATAAAATACATGCAACTTCTTTTATGTTCTAAACAGGGGATTGTTTTTTGTTTTTGTTCGTGAAAAGGAATTTAGAAAGTTTATGCTTTTCATACTTTCTTTACTATTTTGTTATTGCTAGTGTTACACATATACTTTAATATTTCTCCGAAAATGTGTGTTTTTGTGTGTTATGTTGTAAATATTTCTATTTTTGCTTCTGGTAATAATTGTAAATGAAATCCTTTATTTTATTTATATTTATATATAATTCTGTTTTACTTAAAAAGTGGTGTTTTGGATATAATTTTTAATTTAACCATTAATTGTTCTTAATTTTGTTTCTTTTCTCCTTCCACTTAATTGTTAATTTGATTTTGTTTCAGATTTTCTTATGCGAAAGGAAATTAAAACTTGCAAATGTTTTTTTTTTCATAAAGTGAAATTATGGATCCATTAATATAAAAACGATGACGTATAGATTTAATAAAAAAATAAAACACATGGAAAATAACGGGATGATTAACCGAGAATTTGATGAAGAATTCCTCTTTAACCTTCGAACTTTCTTTTCTTACCCCGTGCTTGGGGTTCTCCAGGTGAAATGGGTTCTCTAGCTGAAAAACAAACAGGATAAAGATACAAAACGGGATTTTGTTAAAATGTTTAATTGTTAAAATTTTCTTAACTTAGATGAAATTTTTTCAACATGATTTTTTGCAATTATAAATTACAATTTGTTTAAAAATGTTGATTTATTTACAAAACCAACACTTAAAACCAATTTTTTGGTTCCAGATTAAGAGCTAATATGAAAACTACACTAATAAAGTTTGATGTTTGCGATATGTTTATGCATTTATGAAGATTTTATTGTAGGTCACATAGTGTGTAGTAGGGATGGGAAAAAATATCGATATATCGATATTTGAGAAAATAAATATCGATATATATCGCCGATATTTCAAAAACCTATATATCGATACATCGATTCTTATTTACGAGTATCGGGTTTCGATACTTTTAAGAGCTATAGACGTCTTTTAACTGTGACCCAACTAAGGCAGGTGACTTTTTGGATTGTGTGGGTATAAGCCTAAAGGCAGAATTTGTTTTTACTTTCCGTTCTGTTACGAATCAGCTGACTGTTTTTGGTTTATAAAAATCATATACATATAAGCCATTAGTTTTTCTCTCCTTAATTCTGTTATGTTGCGTACACATTCCTCGATGCATGTCGTTATTCACTTTATGAATTCGATGGTAGAACTATAAGCTAAAACTTTACAACAATTACGCCCCGGAACTGAAATTGTATTATTTTTTATAAACGTTAAAAACCGAAAAGTTGTTCCCACTTTCCCGGGAAATGAAAAAGTCCGGGAAAAGAAAAACTCTAATAACAATGGACGATGCAAAACTCATCACTTTAGTGGAAAACCATTCTGGTCCGAAACAGCTGATTATTTATTACAGAAAAAGTAACTATTAAAATTTATAAACAGAACGGCACAGCACAGAGCAGCAACAGAAAGTAAAGACTAATGAAGTCTTAAGGAGCTACAATAGGTTACGTATTACTTAACATAAATAGTTCTTTGGTATTAAATTTCTTAAAGTAAGTAATTGTGCATTCGAAATTAATGCAGGAAAAAATATCGATATATCGATGTTTTCAAAAAATATATATCGATACTGTTCAAAAACATCGATACGATATATATCGATTTCTTCATTTGCCCATCCCTAGTGTGTAGTCTTGTTTATGGTGTTGATGATATTTTGATGTTTATGGATGGATGGTTGCATGTATTATATAATGTACAGAAGAGGAAGAAACGTTCTGAGCTCTATATCTCTGTACATAGAATCACACGCTCTACTACTGCTTTTTTACTTTGAAATCATTACATAACTGCTGTCAAGTAATGCAGACGGTATGTCATTTTCAATAAATGTTTAGTGCTTGTTGCTGGTAACCAAGACAATTTTTTTGCCGTCGATAACTTTTCATTGATAATACTGTTCTAGACGCAAATTGTAATAAGCTGGCCACCCTACTGGTGAATCTAATTTGAGTCCGCTGAATTCATAATCGAGATTTTAAAGTTCAATGCTGAAGTTCAATACTAAAACAATATTATTTACATGTTTAGGATAATTTTTAAATATAAATTATTTGCTTTAATAATTATTTTAAGGAAGTTGTAATTTTTGTTCTGTAAATTTATTTTTCAATTTTTGTTTTAATTCTATTTTCCAATCAATTAAAGTACATAACAAGATTTGTCGTATGATGTAAGAGTTAAATTTACTGTTTTTTTTTGCAAAAACATCATCATTGTCGAATTTTTCGGTAGTAAAGTTAATTTTATTAAAATGGAGGAACATGTTGATTTCAGGGCCTGCCCTACGATGTCGAAAACGTTCGACTTGTCGCACATTACATTGGAAACAAAAACCAAATTTTAAAACTTGTTTTTGTTTTGAATGTATGTATGTAAGTGAGCGACAAGTCGAACGTTGTACTCAAATTACTTTATCGGTAGGATTGGAAAGCTTGTTACAAATAAAGTGTCAAATTCGAGCACAGTGTGATTATTGCCTCTTCCGGTTTCAGAGTAGCAATAGGTATAACGTTTGATTGCTATCCTTAATACACCCAAATACAAGAATATGACCTACAAACATTTATGGTCATTGTCCTCATACATATATTATTTGACAAGGGAATCATGTGTGTATGAATTAATCACCATTTCATATGTACATAATACCCCTTTTAGACACGCAAAGTTTACTTTGAAAAGCCTTAATTCAGCTGTGTGAAATACAGTGGGGGCAATACTATTTCTTTCTGTCTTTCTCCCAGCTGAATTGAGACTTTTCTAAGTAAACTTTCCGTGTCTAAATGGTGTACAACAAATATACCTGAAGACTTACCACCAGCTTCGCCATCACTTTCTTTATCAGCATCTGCAACAGCTGATTCATTAGGTTCACCTTCATCGGTGTCTTCATCGTCATCATCATTATTATTTGCGCCAGCATTCTCTTCATCCCATTCATCTTCATCCTCCTCTAAATCGTCATTGTACACCTTTAAAAATTAATTAATAAAACGAGTATTTTTTTCAATTGCCAAGTAAAGAAATTATAATAATTTACATACCTCTGATAACGAAACATCATTATCATCACTACTGCCAAATGTATCCGTATCGTCATCGTCGTCTTCATCTTCGTCATCGTAATCTAAAGCTGTTGGACCAGTTGCGAGGAAACAAAAAAAAAAACAACAAAATGTAAACGATTAATTTTAGACAGTTTGAGTTTGTTTTTGGAAAAATGCTTACGATTATTAAATGTGGCACTGGCTAAATTTAAAATTGCTAAAAACCAATATAATAATAGAGCGAAATTTGTAGTCGTAAACGTATCAGTATTATTCAAAGTACCCGTTGTTGATTTATGTTTTATCTCATTTTGCTGTTCTTGTAATTGCAAAGTTTTCAAATATTCATCTAGTTCATCAACATTATCTGCACTTTCAACAGCGACGCTATTATCATTAGTATTTATATCACAACAATTAATTTGGGTTTTTGAACTAGAAGCTGAAGAGATCTCATTGATACCTTGCTGTTGTTCTCTTAATTTTGCTTCACGTTTGGCTTTAACACGTTTTTCGAATTCCTCTAATTCATCCAAATCAATTTCTATACCATTTAAACAAAATGCATTTTGTTTATCTGAAATAAATTGTTGATTGGTTGACATTTGGCCCATATTTTATATTTTTGACGGCCATAATAATAGATGGGCGAACATAAAGTTTCACACAAATTTTTATATACATACATACGGGTATGTATGTTCTGTATTCCGCGTGAAATTTAATCGTTCGGAATTGGAATAGCACTGTTGTTGTAAATACATATTACCAACAACAACTCTATGGCAATTCCGCCATATTTTAATTTCACGTGGAATACAAAACATATCTCATAGTTTATAATGACAAGAAGTTTAGTATGTAATTGAAAACAAAATGTATAATGGTGATAAAAAGAATTAAATTAGATGACAAAATGATTCCATTATTCGCAATATTATCCAATACCAAATTTAATAATCTAAATCTACATATGTATGTACATAAATACATACATACATACATATGTATACATAAATGAAAATTAAAATGATAAAAATAACTAATTTTGGTTTGTTAATTTTTTGTGTACATATTTTTATTGTTTTGCTTTATTGTATACTAACTTTTACTCGCGGCTCCGCTCGCGTTGGTCTGATATCTTGGAAACTATACTTAAAATTTATGCATGTTTTGTTATTTGTTACTCACTGATAATGTTAAAAAAAAACTATAAAAACCGACAAAAAAGCGATAAAAATAGAAAAAAAAAAACAGAATAAAATCCGGTTTTAAAACTGGTTAAACAATCAAACCCGAAACGAAAATTGCCCTAACCAGCCCAAAAATTCGTTTTTCGGAATAACTCCGCACAATATACATATGTATATAAATAACCGGTTACGAACCGGATAAAAAATAGGCGATGAAAGAATTTTCAAAATCGGTTAAAAGGTTTGAAAATCCTTATGAAATATAAAAAACCGGTCCCGAAACGGATAAAAAATTGGCTATGTTTGACGCTGGTTATGCAGCTTTCTATTAGCGAAATAGTTTTCAAAAGCGTAGCAAACAAAGTCACTTTCACATTTATAATATCAGTAAGGATAAGGATTTTAGTAATTTTTTAAATGTTAGTTATTATAGCATTATATTAATCTAGTCTTGGGTAAATTCATCAAGTGCATAATGCATGCATTAGAATACAGCCACATTTACACACACACACACACACACACACACAGCATAAGTAAAAATTTAATAATTTTTATTAATTTTCTTATTTTTTATTGACAGACAGCCCAATTCTGAATTTCCCGAGAAGTTGTTTCTCTTAACAATCATTTGTCCCGGGGGAAAATTCCTCCGGGGAATAAACAAATACGGGAAAGGAAAAAGTCTGGATCAGCTGTTTAATGTTTACATTTTATTCTGCACTAATGCAAGAATTCAGCAATAGAAATTTAATAAAAATGTATGTTTTCATTGCCAATAAGATTGCTTTTGCTCAAATAAAAAAAATAAAAAAAATAAACAGCGCTATTTGTTATTGAAGGTGTATGTAAGCTTTTTGGAATTTTGATGGAAGTTTACTGATGAGTTGCCTAAACTGAAACGTAATTCATCTAGGCGTGGTTAACCAACAACAAACACTCAATTTTTTCTTTAATTTAAATCATTTTCATGTTTACGAACGAATTAACAAACCAAATTAAAGTATTTCTTATCAAATCAATTAATAAAAAATTGTTTCCCTAACTAACCTTCTTCACCTGAATAATTACCATTTTCCTCTTCATCATCGGCTTCGGAGGGGGCTTCAACATCATTGCAATCAAACCTTTTAAAAATTAAATATATTGCTGAAACATGGAAATATGAATTTCGCTTATATACTCAAACAACGTCATAACTCAAATAATTCAATTTTCGAGTTATTGAAGCAGAATTAATCCTTATACCTCTTGAGAGAAAAATAAAATTAAAAGCTAACAGACTTTAACGGCAACTTTTGTATGATAAACTGTCAGTTAAAGTTCACGTTAACTCTTAATCATTCATTGTGAAAAGGGACGTAAGTTGTGTGTATGTATGACGTTGTTTTAGTAAGTTAGCGATTTTTATTTTTATTTACTTAATTCTTATTTTTCCTTTATTCTATATAACTTTCGGGATTTCAAGGTCAGTTGCGTCTTCTTTAATGTAAACCAATTGAGAAAATTTACTGAAAAATGTGTGTTGTAATCCAACGTATATTCAAATTACAATCAGTGAAAAGTCAGCTGATCGGTTGCGATTCGAATTGATGTAATTATTATTATTATTGATTAATTATATGATTGATATTGATTTCTAAGACGAATTGAGACCTATATATAAATATCCATTAATTCGCCTTGATCCTACGTTTCTTTGGTATTTTCCAACTTCTTCAGTGATTCTTTATTAAAACATATGAATAATCTTTTTATTAGAAAAATTTTAAATTTTCTAAAATAACACAGATTTGTACATCGTTACCTTAATATAGAAAGGCCCTAACGCATTATTTTTTTAGAATCGAGTTTTTTATATATTTCGATTGAAGATCTAATCTATGGAAAAATGCAAACATTTGGATTTCTATATTAAGACAACGAACGATATGTAAAGGGGACGAATCGCAAACACAAAATTTAATAAATTAATAAAAAATGTGATACAATATACTACATACATATAAGAAATATCGAAGTATATTTATTTGACATTCACGCCCAATGTAAAAACAATAACGTATGCTTGAAGTCTACGTTAAAAAAATTTCTATACAAAAACCGGGTTTAATGCATTTGGATTTTTTTTTCCAATTTTAATTTTTATTTTGGTTATGCATTTGGTATGGAACTCGTCAAAAAAACCTGCGTATTCTATTTCATTGTAACACTCCTAAATACGTTATTGTGTTTTTGATTCGTTCACTTTGCATATCGTCGGTTGGTTTCTGGTTTGCTGCAGACATAATGTATTTTGAATGTACTGTGCTGCAAACCGGAAACCAACCGATGATATACAAATCTCTGATATTTTGGATAATATTCAAGTATTTGATGAAAAACGATTTAGACACAAAACCAAATTGAAACCGATACAAGGTGTGATTTGCTTGCTATAGTGGTTTTCTCAATAATTTTTAATTTTGTTTTTAATAGTTTTTGCAATACTTTTTGATAAGTTTCTTTTAAAATCCTTATTATAATATTTATATTTTATCTTCTAGTGTGATTTTTAAAATTTAGTAGCTTAAGATTGCCTTAATAATGATACATAAAATCGATCCGAAGTCATCACACCTTTTCAAAACAATCAGTTTGAAATCGTTTTGAAAACGATCGTTTTCCATCACATAAATGATTAAATTGTCTTATACAAAGATTCTTCTTATATTTGAATTAAGAATGCCTGCAGAAGTTGGAAAAAATTAATCAATAATCTTTTATATACATGCATATATTAACGAAGACGCAAATTACCTTGCAAGTCCGAAAATAAATTAAATAAAAAACAAGAGTTGAAAAATACATTTGGAATATTTTAACTTAAACTTACCCGTCCAAATATCTTAATGAAGGTAACATTTCAAAGATTTTCTCGCGATAATTTTCAATTTGAGTGGCTTCATTGTTAAACAAATCCAATATGGTTAACTGTTTGAATTCCTCCAAAGGTTTTAATGCTTCCAGATCTTTTATTTTATTACCAGATAAATTTAAATATTGTAATTTTGGGCTAGTGTGCAAACTATTGAGGCCATTTGATATTCTGTATAATTTAAAAGACAAAATTTTTGTGTGGTATTTCTATTTACTTTCAATTTAGAACTTTACCTGTTATCTGATAGTTCCAGTTTCTTTAAATTGGGTAATTTGGGGAAACCTTTCAATGTTGTAAGACCAACATTAATAAGACTAAGAGATTCCAACGACGTATATTCATCGGTAAGGCCAACAATGCTTGTACTCCGACAATTATCTAAATTTAGTTCTGTAATCTAAAAATGGAAAATATTTTAGATTAAGCTGGCGAGAATTTTTTTGCACATAACTAGTAGAGATTCGGTCGTTACAGTTGCTACACTAACTAGTAATGTAGCAAGAATACCAGTGGTCAACTAGTTTGTATAAGAAAATCGCATATGTAGATATATCGTCGCGTGGTTATTGCTTTGCCGCAGTAAAAATGTATTCTTAATATACTATGCGGCAAACCAGCAACCACCCGACGATATATAGATATGCCTTTTGCTTTGCTCATGTTAAGTTAATGGAATACATCAGAGCTGGCCACCGAGAGAAACACGAGAGATATGTATTCGCGTATGTGTATTAATTTGTATAAGAATCTGATTGATGTTCAGCACTCTTTTGCTACTTTGGGCAGATATGGAATACATATTTATGTATGTACATATGGGTAATTCCATTCTGGCGTTACATGCCATTTGCACGACAAAAGGTTGAAAAAAAAAGTTTTAAAATTGTGTTTGAAAAAATTTTTTCTTACATTTGAGAAGTGATTAAATAGGTCTATATTCAGTGAAAAAATTATAACAATCACACCTAAGGATTTCAAGATATTCGCAAAATATGACCTGGCGTTACGTTACAAAAAACAGAAGTGGGGTTTGACTTGACTAACAAAATTGCTTAACTCTGCGAATTGGCCAAGTATTTTTATACAAAACTTTTTTGTTAGGACTTGGACTGATATACACTTATTTTCCAAGCTTCTAGATTAAAAAATCTTTTTCCCCAAGAAAACAAATCTGTTGGTGAACTTTAAATTTGTCCGTCATGGTGGACTTTTTTTTGGAAGTGCCCATATGTACATATGTATATATGTATGTATGTATGTCAGCTAATAATATGGGAAAAGTCAACAGAAAAACTTCTTAGCAAAATATATAATTGACCTGTGAATCTATATAATTAATATTAGTTAAACGGAAATTTTTTTTATAAGCTTCTCGCTCCTATTCCCGTTTGAAATTACACCATAACTCGGAAACTAAGTCTCGCCGAAAATTTTTTAATGGATTTTTTTTTCTTACATATTTTGCAATTATCTACCGGATACAATGTATTTTTTTCTTTTCTTTTTTTAGAGGTACCTATAAACTTGACTTGTTTCAAAAACTTATTTTTTCGAATTTTCTGATAAATTTTTTCATTTTTATAGATAAGTAGCAAAACAAAAAGCTGATTTTTTAATTTTTGTCCGTACAGAAACAGAGCTAATGAGGGCAATTATGTAAAAAATTCCGCAGGAAATTTCTCCCAGTGAACAACTCTAACTAATAGCAAATGATAGGGAAAACAAAAAATTCTAATTGGAAAAGGGAGAAATTTCCTGCGGAATTTTTTACATAATTGCCCTCAATATGTTAAAAAACGTCGAAGTCTTCGAAATAGGCCAACAACGATAGGGGGTACATTTTGTTGGCTCTCGTTTAGAATCTTTTATATTTTTGATACGTCTTACCATTTAAGAAACCAAGTTTTATAGCATTCTTCTAGCATCACTCATTTAAATCTTTCGTTGCGAGATATTTGATTATTGTGCATTTTTTTATAGGTACGTTTTAATAAAATCATGAAGTTAATACAAAAGATTTTTTGAAGTGTACGTACACTTTGTTGGGCTACTGTATGTGCATATTCTTGCAGCCCTTTACTAGATACCTACCCGGTTAAAATCGTTAAGATGCGACAATACATACATACATATGTACATATGTATGTATGCATATACAAATAAATGTGCGTATCTATGCATGTATGTATTTACGTACACACTTACCGTCGGGATTTGGGCTAAAGCTTAAATTAGACGTGACAACCAAAATTCAATTGGTTGCTATGGTGAGAGTTATGGCGAGTCCCTCTCACTCTCACCATAGAAATCAATTGAATTTTGGTTTGGTTATGGCTATGGCGTTATGGCTATGTCACGTCTAATTTAAGCTTAAGAGTAACTACCCTGTCGGATTTTTATTAGCTAGCTCAAAATATAGGTGACTTTTTGCTAACTCATTTACAACTAATAATAGTGCACTTACATTTTATAAGCCAAAAACTCACTCGAAATGAGCCAACTTGTGGTTATTTGAAACTTATGCAGCGTGAGTAAGTGTAAAATGAGTTAGCTTTTTTAGTCAGTTGTCACTCGTCTCTGATTAACCATTAGTTACTTTTAAGTTAGCCCAAATCCCGACAGGGTAATAATGGTTAATCAGAGACGAGTGATGCTGGGAACACAATTGGGACGAACGACGAATTTCGTTCACGTTGACGAATTCGTCGATAAGAATTCGCTGAGTAAATTCCTCGTATGAAGCACGATAACGACGAATTTACTCACCGAATTCTGCTCTCATAATTGATAAAGTTGGTTATTGTGTATGCAAAGAGAGAGAAAATTGTTTTTTTTTTGTCGTTCGTCTGCGTGCAAAATAGAAATAAACCTATCTCAGAGTTCGTCACACACGACGAATTTCGTTCTACGGCCGTGTTGTGTTCATTTTCTTATGCACAAATGTGTTTTATTTTTTATGACGAAAGTTCGCACCGAAATATTCGTCTTTCGTCCCAGTTGTGTTTCTAGCATGACAACTGAAAAATTTTATTTCACTTTCAAGAGTTTCAACATATTTGTATGAAATTTTTACACAATATGAAGGATTAATTCTGCATCATTAACTCAAAAATTCCATTTTTTATGACGTTCTCCGAGTATGTGAGCGATATGTACATAAAATCAATAATTGGGAGTACAAATTGTTTTTAACAAGACATCTCAAAAGGGGTAATGAATTTCTTTTTAGCACAAGGAGTATGCACTAGTGACACTCATAAAAATATCCATCAAAAATGCACAAGAATGCATTTTACAAAAACCTATCAAGAAATAAATCACATGCATACACAATGTATGAATGTATGTATGTAAGTGCAAATATCTAAAACAAATTTGAATAAAACACCTGCTAAAGAAGAATCAATGGAATTAAATTGGATATGAAATGTTTGCGTTCCCATCGTTCTTGAGAAATCAGCAACGAGACAAAAGAAACACACTGCACTGCCACCTTGTTGCTCTACCCATTTCAATTTTCTGTATTTGGAGAAGAAAAGAAAATATATATGTAACAGCCATAAACTAAAGTGCGAAAGAAAGATAAAACTAGTCGCATTTTAGCAAGCGTTCATATAACAGCCGCCATATTGTGTGTTGTCAGAGAACAGTGTGAACGAACGAAGGTGTGATAAGAGATGCAAAAAAAATGTGTTAATTTTGCAAAGTATTTTACATAAAATGTTCTCCTGATAAGGAAAATGCAAGCAAAGCAGGATAAGATTTTCTTTAAACCAAAGAAAATTGTGAAAATGTATGATAAAATGTTAATCCAATTTCAGACAAAAAAAAAAGAAGTAAAAAACTGGATCATGAATCATGATGTAACACAAGAAAAAATAGGAAGAAAAAAAAAGCAATGTTGTCAACATTCTTTTTTTGTATATACACACATTACACCATTCTTTCCCCCATGATACTAGAGAATCTAATGGAATTGAAACATACAGTAGGAATAAAATTAAAAGTTGATAAAAAGAAATAAGCAAAACAAAAAGCAAGGAAACATGCTTGAAAAAAATGCCGCTAAATGGTTGGATCTTTTTTTCCACGAACATGTAGCATAAATAGAATTCAACCCTAAAATAAAATGACCACCAAAGTTCTATGAAGGAATTATAAGTTTAGTAGAGAAATTTTTTTATTTTACAATTTTTGGCTTTGAAAAATTTGTACATACACACATAAATATGTACATATGTACATACATATTTATACCTATTGCGTTTCTTTTCTAATGAAGAACATAATTATGCAAATTTGGTTTCATTTTTGATTATGAAAATGAAACACCATTAAAATTTCAATTTGCGCATTAGTTCTATACGTGTAAATAAAAAAGACCTACGAATTGTAAATGTGTGTTTACCTACATACATACATATATGTATGCTTTTTTGCATGCATATGCACACCACTACATTGACATACACTTGTGTATAACATTTCCAACATACACAAAAGAATGGTTGGTTACTTTGTTAAGTTAGTACACCTTACTGCAGTAGATACCTATCAATTATTTTAAATATTTACTAAACATCTTTTTAATTTTTCAAATGTGAAAAATAATTTCAGACGTCTTTGAAGAAATTACCCTTGGGGTGTGTGTTCGTTCTTTTAAGGTGAAATGGATTTTTATGCCAAAAATGGGAAACGTTTATGTACTGGTAATGCTACCAGACGTTTGATTAATTTTGTTTCCTATATTGATGCAAGAAATCCCCACATACAATTAATTGCCCCAATAAAATCAACATAAGATAGGTAAATTTTTATGAAATTAAACAAGCTAAAAAGTACATATTTATTTATCTGTGCGATATTACAGAATATACCTAGTTAAATTTTTGAGATCGTGTTAAGAAAATCCAAAGTTTGAAAAGTGTATTATTAAAATTGGCAGTTTTATCAATTTGTACACAAAACATCGAAAGAACATATCGCTCATTTACTCACACAACCAGTTTCACAGAAAACGAGTTTTTAGTTTTCAATTTACACACAACTTAATGGAAAAAGAAAATCCCCCTTATTCTAATTGTCGACATCGACGTCACTTTAACACAAAACCAAAAAATTGGGGCTTGTTTACTCGCTCTCGAGAACAATTTTGTGCAACTGAGAATATATTCCTGTTCCCTAAGGTCTAGAAAAAATGATAAACCTGCCGACAGGATTCAGTAGTTTTCGACAACGGCTACACAAGCCTTAATTTTTTGGTGTTGTTTTAGAGTGACGTCGATGCCGACAATTAGAATAAGGGTGAATGTTATTTATTTGTATGAAATTTTTACACAATATGAAGTACGACATGGGGATTATTCTGCATCACTAATGTATGGAGTATTTTTGAGTTATGACATTCTTTGAGTAAATGAGCAATATCTTAAATTAAGGGTATTTAATTTTTGCCACATAAAATATCTTTTTTTAAACAGAAAACGTGAAGTTTTATTTTATTAGTTAATTTAATTAATATTTTTCGAACTGTATTTGTTTCTATATTCTTATGAATTGAACAGGCTAATGTTCGCATCGCTTTTTAAGGCAAATTACATGTGATAATTATTAATGAACAAATAACATGTTAGTTGGTAAATATTCTGACAACAACACATAGTTGAACGGAACAGCCAGCCGTTTTCGAAGGCCACTAAACCTTCCTCATCAGCGTTCATCTGTGTTTTGGTCCACTGTGTGTGGTGTCAGTTGATGTAGATTTCTTCCTTATATACGAAACTTTATTGCAAATGGAATATGTGAATTGGTTTGATTCATCGTATTTCAATTTGCTCATGTGTTTTGTAATGAAGGCTCAAAGTTACCATCTCGAAATTTACAACAGTCTTACCATTGTCGTTTGTTCTTTACTAACTATGCACATGTTTGTTAATTTGCTTATTTTTGTTCTACTTAAGACAAACTTTTTTGGTTTGTTTGAAGTTTTATTTCCTAATTGTCTAGAATCCCACGAAACATGCAAAAGAGAATAGAAATATCTGAAGAGAACATCAGAAAGGTTATCATAAAGTTAACAAATGGGCTCAAACTATTATAAACAACAAATACTAGTGCCGTTGATTTTGCGAGATCTTGCAAAATTCATGAATATTAGTATTCATCCCGAAATTATTCCTCCTTACAAAAGTGCCGTAATAGGTTTGAAAAAAAAAAGTTTTGTTACATATTAAATTTAATTGAAGTAGAATGAACTTTTAAGCAGGAATAATTTCTTAATCGAGCAAAATTTCAGTATTTTCCATTCTTATAGAATGAAATATTTTTTATTAATTAACGTGATTTTGTAAAGGCAAGAAAAATTAAACTAGATTTTTAGCCAGTGATGAGTAATTCAGACAGGAGGAAGACAGAAAGAGATAGTATTCCTCCCTCTGTCTTTCACACAGCTGAATTAAGACTTTGCAAAGTAAAGGTTCCGTGTCTAAAAGGGGTATAACATAATACATATATATAAAGGGTGTTTTTTAGAGGTATAGAACTTCGAATTGAAATAAAACACAAGAAAATCGTTTTAATGTCCATTAATTTGGCTTTATTGGAAGGATAATTTTATGCCATTAATGTTTAAATATGATTTCGGGCATGTGGCCGCCGCGGCTGGCTCGAATAAAGCCAATTCTACAGGTCCAATTTTCAACCACTTTTTCGAGCATATGGGGCCGTATGTTGGCAATAACGCCACGAATGTTGGCTTCCAAGTCCCCTAACGTTTCTGGTTTGTTGGCGTAGACGAGCGACTTCACATATCCCCAAAGAAAATAATCCAATGGTGTCAAATCACACGATCTTGGTGGCCAATTGACAGGTCCATTCCACGAAATTATGCGCTCATCGAATGTTTCCTTCAATAAATCGATTGTGACGTGCGCTGTGTGGCATGTAGCGCCGTCTTGTTGGAACCACAACTCATCCACATTCAAAATCTTCAAAATCTTCCATAAAGTTGATGGACAAAGCTCCAATTGCTGTGCACGGTGGCGAATCGATTCATTCGGGTCCTCTTCAACACTTTGCTCTACAGCGGCAATTGTTTCTTCGGTGCGGACTGTTCGACGTCTCTGCGGATGCATATTATCACATAGAGTAAACGTAGTGCGAAAACGATCCATGGTTAACCGAATTAATTGCTCTAATGGACGGTTATGTCGACCATAAAATGGACGGAGCTTGCGGTAAACTTCGCGAACTGAACCATTATTTTCGAAATAAATTTGCACGATTTGCAAGCGTTGTTCTTTTGTCAACCTGTTCATGATGAAATGGCAAACCAAACTAAATATTAATCACTTGACAGCTGACAAAATGGCCGCCAGTTAAAAAAGTGATGCCAACTTAAAGTTCTATACCTCAATAAAAAACACCCTTTATATAATACATATGTATATACATATACATATGTATTTGCATAGCATGCTAAACAAATATGTAGGTTTGTAGAAAATCCTATACAGCAATTGCAATGCATGGGATGCATGTCAGCTGGTGAAGTAGGATACTACCATGGATCGTTATCAATCTTTGGAAAGCCAATTTAAAGACTTCCGCTGCTAAGACAGGCACTCGGACAAATGTATCTTACAGCAGGATAACGATTATCTCCTCTCACATTTTTAAGAATTGCCTACTTTATAATGTTTAATATATGTATGTAATTGAATTCTCCTGCCCAATTGCAGGACATTTTTTTTATTGAATGTCCGAAAAAAAAAAATAAAACTTGGTTTCTTGAATCTTAAGACGTTGTATTTTTATAAAACATTATCTCATAACATAAAGTCTGAAGTTAATTGTATGTTCACTTTTTTCTGATATTTATTGTTTGTTGTTTTTTATAACTTTATCGTCGGTTGGTTATTGGTTTGGGGCAGCAATAATGTATTTTTGATATACATTATGTTAAGACAAGAAAATTAGTGAATTCTTATTGAAGATTTTTTTAATTAAACTAAATAAGTATGTGTTTTGTTAATAAAATATATATGTATTCATAATATAATTTTAATAGAAGAAATTCACATTTTTTTGAGTAGATTTTATAGGGCTACACATACATATGGACATGTTTACCTCCAGGCTGGCCAGAGAAGCGCCAGAGTGCCGAACATCAATCTGCTTTTTATACAAATGAATACACATACGCTTATATATTACTCTCTTGTTTCTCTTGGTGGCCAACTCTGATTTACCTACATTTTATAGGCACATTTTGTAAAAATTTCGTTTCTTAACGTTTCAAATTTGTTTGAAAAATAACGAAGTTCGAATAGTCAGAATCGACTCATAGGACTAAAAAAAAAACGTCGAAGTATGATAGATGATTGGGATAGAAATCAGTAACTTCCTATATACATATGTACATAGGAAGTTGAAAAATTTTGTATAAACATTTTGCTTAGTTGTTGCCCTTAAATAATACACTTTTAAAATGATTGATTTTGTAGTTTAGTTGTTATATACCAAAGTTTAAAATTTGTATAGTGAAAAGATACAATAAACACATGCATATGTATGTACACATATGCATGTGTTTGTTTGTACACCCCTGCTGGTATATTTTACTTCTTGTGTAAATGAAAAAGTCCCAAGAAATTAAAAAATACATACATTAACACTTACATACATACATACACATAATATTTCAAAGACTCCTGCTGCATGAATGTAGTAAGAGCCGTTTGATTCAGTTGCCTGTATACTCATTAAATGAACATGTGTGAATCGAATAAAGGCAAAGACAACTTCCACTACAAAGCAAGAGTTATAAAAGTTATGAAGAAATGTATGTAAATTTTCTTGGTAATACGATACCAAATTGTGTCTATAACAACATATGGGCCATGTTATAGGTAAATATGTATATAAGTATGTATGTATGTATGTTTGCATATAAATTGCATAGGGTATTCCCATAAGGAGTGTTTTATAACAAATAAAACAAGAGGGCTTCAATGCATGAGCCTTTCATGACCGCAAGTATAGTTTTTTTATACTTTTTCTTTTAACAAACACAAACTACGAAGTTACTTTAGCTTGTGTGTATAAACACCCAGAGTCTCCGTCAGAAATCGAATCTGTGACCCTCCGACTACTAGACTAGTCTGAAAAATTTCCGCTCTTCCGTAATTTGAAAGATCAAAATTCTAAATTATGTAGTTATATGTTTTGATACTGAAATTAAATATGTACTATATCATTTCAAGATGTTGCTAAATTATGTATGTTTTCTTAAATTCTTATGAATTGAATTAGGTTACTGTTCGTAACGCTTTTTAAGCTGATGAGGAAGGTTTAGTGGCCTTCGAAAACGGCTGGCTGTTCCGTTCAACTATGTGTTGTTGTCAGAATATTTACAACTAACTTGATGTTATTTGTTCATTAATAATTATCACATGTAATTTGGCTTAAAAAGCGTTACGAACAGTAGCCTAATTCAATTCATAAGAATTTAAGAAACAAATACAGTTCGAATAATATGTATTTTTTCATTTAAAGAAAAATAACACTACTCTTTTTTAAAACCTTTCCACATTAAAACCTATCTGCTTTATACGAATGAGTTTTTGATTACTTTGCAACTGCAAGAATAATCAAACAAATAACAGTCGCAAAAGAAAAATACACACATATTTCTTGTGTACAGTGCTCATTTCGCCATAGAGATTCATTTAATACCATTTTAAATTTAGTTCGTGCACTATTTTTGATTTTTTTTAAATCCATTTAATGAATGACAAAAATTTGAGATGTGTAAGGACATACATATGTACATACATATATATCTATGTTATATACAGACTGGTGCAAATGTTTGATTTTTGCTTTTTTACAAGGCTTAATATTGCATACAGGTGAAAAAATTTATATGCATTTGACATTTAGTTGAATCGTTACTGGGTTTGTTAAAGTTAGTTAGCCGAAAGTTAGCCTATAATTAACTCATTAATGACTACCCAGAAGCTAACTGTTTATCAGTTAGTTATAAGTTGACTACTAATAAGTAAGCTTTAAGTCATATTTTATTATTTTTCAGGAGAGCACTTTTAAACTTTCATGCCGATTCTTAGAAATTTACTTCTTTAGTAGTTAAATTGGAAAATTCGATATTCGCTTTAATATTATTTAGGAAAACATCACTGTAACTAATACATTCAATTTGAAATATACCTAAGAATAACCTAAATTAAGCTATTATTACATATAAGATTATAAGTCGAAAAAAGATAAACATTTATAATACATAGTATATTTTCTTCCAACTTCCAAAGCTATAAAACGTAAAATTTACAAAAGCAATGATTTAGCTTTTATTAATTTTTAGAAATCACCGTGATTTGGCATGTCGTGATTTGCAGAACAGGCCCGAATGTTACAGTACGACTCTTCCAAAATTTTTGTATCACCACAGTACTGCGCAAACACAAAAATACGACTTTACGTTTACAAATACCGCGTTCTTAGTAATCACATACCACTACAACACTGTATATACCCTGTTTACAATAATTCTATACCGCTACAAACATTTTAATTTTAGTTTCCCAGTACCTCGTTCACAATAATGCTATACTGCTACAAGACCGTAAATACAAAAATTTGATTTTAGATTGGAAATATCCATTATGACGACCTAATAAATTTGTATTTATAGTATTGTGACAGCATTGAAAACAAGAGTCGGAGGAGACGGTCATTCGGCGTTATCATTTTAATGTTATAAATACATTAAAATTTTGGTAAGCAGATGTTGTACTAATGTTAGTTGTACCCGCAGACAATTGTAGCAACGTCGTGCTGATTGTATTTTTTTGCCTGGGAAGTATTCTTGTTTTAAGTTTTGTAATATGAATGATTTGTTTTTGTCATCCATCTGATTCACCAGATGCAATACTTTCTTGCGGAATTAATGGGTCTTAAATACGAATTTAGAAAAGTTATATTATATCGAAAGTCTAGTTGAGCTGTTATTGAGTTATTGAAATTGAAATAAAATAAGCAAAAAGCAGCCTCCTGGTGAAAAATCTAGATCACTTTGTGCTGTAACTTTGTTAATTTCGCAAATGTGTAATTTTAAATTTGGAAATTATTATCATACCATCATCATATCTCAATTTGAACTTAAGTCTTCTTAAGCACCACTTTTACCTTTTTGCCACAGAATTTTTAAGCAATGTAAGCAGAGTTAAGAAATACGACGTACATATGTAGAATAGATTGGGTTAATTTAAGAATTATTATTTCACTATAGTTCAATATATTGCATATCCCGGGCATCATTATGCTGCTTATAGTATGAGAGGAGTTTGCTTACAAACATTGGGGTTTTGTAAGCTTTATGGAATTATGGAAGTGTTGCTTAGCGCGAACGAAATTTATCTAGACATGTTAAACCATCAACAAATAAATTTGTTAAATTTTTACAGAATTACATTCATTCATTTTATTATTGTTTGACTTTACCGTTTACCAGCATGGCGTAACTTCAATATCGTGAACAATAGAAATAAAGTTTGATTTTCATCGAGTGTCGTAAATTAATGGTACTGTAAAATTGTTCGTCATAGCCGTGTTCCAGTAAATACACTAAATGTAAGACATAAATACGTAAATTAGAGCAGGTAGATTTTTTTATCGTTCAGCACAAACGTAATTTGCACGAGGGGGTTTAATTTTGAAGTCTAATGGGTCCTATAGTTTCCTCGAAAATTTTTCCAACATTTTTATGTAGATTCCGTTTTTGCTATGTAGATTCCGTTTTTTCGCATGCATACAAATCGACCCGGCCTAATGTACATGGTACGTCACCTACTATATAATCTCAATGCATTCAATCTAAAACAAAGCACACAATTGCAATAATTGCTTTTTCTGCTACTAAAAGGCGCTACCTATGATGATAAAAACTATTTTCTTTGTACATGATACATTTATAATTTTCCCAATATGCACATTGAAATAGTTAGTGTATGTATGGAAGAGTGATAACAACACCAACCATTAATCCCACAAGTATACACAAATATGGCAACTCTTTTTTAATAGATGTGTGTGTATGTTTGACAAAAAGTTGGCAAAGCCGATTTAAGCACTTTTTTTAATTCATGAAACTTATCAATGGAAGAAATCATTTAATATTTTCTAGCATATGAAGTCCTCTTTTTATATTCATATTTGAATAATACATAGATAAAATGATAAAAATTTACTTACTTGATTAGCTTTACGAGCGCGTCTTTCCAACTCTATTCTCTTTTCCATCGTCGTTGTTGATTCTATTGTTACAGCTGTATATAGTAAGAAAAGAAAATGACATTAGTTGCTAGTTAATTTTTAATTGTATCCTCTTACATACTTTAAAATTTTTTTTTGTGGAGAAGCTGCAATCTTTTATTGCTGACTATTATCGGCCTGATTTACAATAACAAAAGGTAGTATGTATGTTTCACCACTGGCTATCTAACCCGCGCACCTGGCGTACGGACGTGTGTAGCTTAATGGCCAAATAAAATGTAATATGTATGAATAAAAGTGCGTATGTTAATAATGCGCCTTGGATTCCTTTATACTACAGTAAGCCACAATCACGAGATATTTGTTCAATTGTTGCTACAATTGCTGGTGGCAAATATATATGCACGGACTATGAATGTAGTATGCGTGTATAGAAGAATATTTAGTTTTCACACTTTTGCTTTACGTTGCTGGGCGGCTATTGCTGCGTTTTGGGATCTTCCACTTGTGATCGTCGATATGGTAGCGGCACAGCAAAATTTTTCTCAAATGGACTTTCTTTTAAATTTGCACAATTGTTAATATTTTATTAAATTTCCTGCTTTACAAGTTCAATGTCTATCTTAAAATGAGAAAAAGTATCAAGATTTTCCACTTTGTTTTTCACACCACATCGAAGGCACATACACGCATATGCACATACATACATCCATTCATACATATTAACACATTTGATGAGTTTTCGTTTAATCAAAGATTAGTATCCAACAACAATATCGGACATAGAAGAAATGAAACACAACCGAAATTATACAAACATGATTACAATTTTTTTTTTGCAGAGTTATAGATTATTAATTTAACATTTTATAGTATCTAACACAATTATTTTTGCTCAATGTAAAATTTTTCTGTAACAAATACTTACCACACAAATTGCAAAAAAAAATTTCCCTTGGTTTTCTCAACAATAAAATTTCTTCCCCGGCACTAAATCTTTACCAGGAAACTATCAAAGCAGTTTTCTGAGATTTTCTTAATTAAAAAAAAATGTTTTTTTTTAACTTGATAACTTTCTTGCTTTTTTAAACAATTTCTAGCCTTTTATAACACCACAATATATAAATTAACACACGCTCTATGTTTCGTCGTTGTGTCGGTCTTTTTCTTCTTTCTTGCTTCCCCTTTTCAAAATGTATGTTTCGAATTCTTTTCCAGCTTATTCCTCGTTCGAGAAGCAGCATTTCCAGTGTGTTTCAGTTAACTTGATGAGTTTGTTGTGTTTCATCGTAAAGCGTTTCAGTTCCTAAATGAACCGCCATTTGTACCCAACCAATTAACATGGCAAGCAGTGTTGCCAGTGAAATTTTGAGAAAGTTACATTTTAGTTTCTAAGAAGGTAAATTTTTTCACAAAAAGATACATATTGAAAAAAGTTTGAAATTCCATTTTTAACGTTTAACATTTATTAACATCACATTTTTATTTCATATTTAATGAATATTGTAAAAAAAATGCTATCATACAAGTTCATTTTTATATATATTTAAGTCATAAATGCTAGTACCTACATACCTATGTAATTTTTAAAAATACAGTAAGCTAACTTTAAATTAATTATATGTAACTATCTTTAGATGTTATCAAAATAAATTAATTCAAATTCAATTAGGATGTTATCAAAACAAGTTTCTGTACATTTTGCGTACAGATTCAAAAGATAGGAAAAATGTCAGGATTATACCTGGTACCTGAAGTCATCAAAAGATATGAAAAATGTATCATTCGTATCCTACTGGCATCACTGATGGCAAGTTATAGCTTACCTATTTCCTCCCTATCATATTTCTTTAATGTTTTTGTTTTTCTCATTCGTTTGGCATTGAAAAGATGCATAAGAAAGAATGTGGAACAAAAGAGAAAAAACACGCGCAAATTGCAATTTTGCTGTCTTCTTCTTATCTGTAAACAGTCTTGCCATAATATGATTTTTAGGAGTTTTTAATTTTCTTTAATATACATACATATGTCTCATTTACTTCAATACTGTCACAACAACAAAAAAAACAGTTTTTCAGAAAACAAGTTTTAATTTTTCAATTTGCATACCACTCAATGAAGACATGAAAAATATTCTTCTCTGAGGAGTTGATGGTACAAGCTATTTATATGATTTTTTTTTTAATTTTTTCTTATTTATTACCGGCTGGTTAGTTGTCAAAACAATACAACGCGTTAAAAAGTTTAAAGCTAACCAACTTTCTGCCGCAAACGCGTCAAAGAGTTTCGTATGTAACTTATTGTATGCAAAAACACTATTTCAACTTTTTTTTGACAGATGCCTACAGCTCGTACGCGCACTAACGCGTGTTGTATACTTTCACCTTAAAAACATCTGGTACTCCAGCTCAACACATTATACAACATTGGGCTTGCATTCATATAAGCCAAATTTGACATATGGCCGATTATTGTCGATGCCCCTCGTGTCAAAAGGCGATTTTGCCCTCAAAAGATTCTGGCTACACCAAGGCAAATTTAGTATCAGGTGGCCTCTTCCTACACAAAAAACAATATGTATGTAGTTTGCTGTGCTACAATTACCAATCTGTCAAAAGATGTCAAAGCAAATTTTGAGATTTTGGTTCAAATTGCTCAATTTGGCATCAACAGCTGATAATCAGCCGGGCTGAAGAGGCCACCTGATACTGTAATCACCTTGAGCTATATCAATGTTATGCGCAGTTCGCAATACAGGATGTTTCACTTATACATAAAAGTATATTTGTATAGAGTATATTTAAACGAGAACAATTTTTAAGCCCCGCACAATTTATGTTCTTTTCCCAAATTTTCATATAAATTAAATTTAAAAAGTCTGTTGCTGGTCAAACATGCCTAGATGCAGTTCGTTGCGGCTAGAGATGCTAATCGGGACAGGCTTTTTGAAATCCCGGGCTTCGGGATTTAGTGATGGAGTCTCGAAATCCCGAACCGGGACCCCGGGATTTTCGGGACTTACAAAATCCCGAAAACATTGTACACAAATGTGCGTCTTTATATTAAAATTAATATTTTAATTTTACAAAATATTTTTTTTTGTATATTTAAAGGGTACTTATACAATTCAGACATTTAATTGCAAATTTTAATTGAAAAGTGCAATGTATGCAACATTTTTCCTAGAAAAGAAAAAGCCATAAGATATATTTTATGTATATACCATAAAATATTATCTACTAAAATATTTATTCAAAGCAAAGTTTTTATTTTAACTTTTTATAACAGGGAGTTTCTAATAATTTTTGATGTAAAAGATGACAGTCAAAAACATTATTTATGCAAAAAACGGGATTCAGATAATCCCGAAAATCCCGGGCTTTAAAATTAAAAAATCCCGGGCTCCGGGATTTGAATAGTCCCGAAAATCCCGGGATTTCCGGGCTCGGGATTTCCCGTTTAGCATCTCTAGTTGCGGCCTAGGAAACACATCAATATTAATTTTAAATACGCACAATTTATGTTCTTTTCATAAAATTTTGATATAAATTAAATTTAAAAAGTCTGTTGTTGGTCAAACATGTCTAGATGCATTTCGTTGCGGCCTAGGAAACACATCAATATTAATTTTAAATACGTGTTAAATAATCACAAGAAATCAAAAGCTTTTAACACCAAAATGGCGATTTCATAAGTCCCGGTTCAGATGAAGGGTAACGTAGCTGCGACAACGCTTACGTTCCTTCTTGGAGTCCCTTCTTAAACCCATGCGCGCTTACATGAATACTTTTTGTTGTATGCCTTTTATTTGTTCTTTCGTAGCAGTATTGCCATAAAGGAACTAATTGTTAGTTTGGGAAATGTAGAATTAATAAGTCGATATAATTGTACTTCTTTTAATTTGCCACCAAAAAAACAATAATTACTTTTCTCTTCTAACTTTATTTTATTCTTTAATTTAAATACTACAACTGTTTATTTCACGGATATTATAAATTAACTTATTACTAATTTCCCAACACCATAAAAATAGGTCTAACTGGCAACACTGCTCATACATTAACACAAATATGAGAGAAAGCGATATGCAAGAGCAGCGATGCCAACTATTGCTAAGTTGCAGCATTGTAAACTATTTATAGCCAAAACGCGCTATTTTCCGATGCGCTAAATTAAATTTTAATAAAAGTAAGATGTATTATGTATTCTGTGGTTTTCATTAATTACAACGTATGTTATATATTTCTCATTTCGCGTTTATAATATCAAATTGTTATATTTTTAATGCTTTTTAGACAGTTCTAGAAAATTTTTGAAAAATATGGACGCATGTACATAATTTTGTTCTAAAACAACAACTCAACTTCTACCTTTTTGTAAATAACCTTGAAAAATAACTTTTTTTTTTTGGCTCTACTGAAAGAGTTTGATTTTGGACATACGTATGTATTAGTAAATGGAATGATTATTTTATTAACTCTTTTTCAGATTTTACAATATTGCTTCTTCGAAATTATATCCTAAATAACTAAAAACATTTTTCTTTTAATTTTACTTGTCTAACTTTGTAAAATATGTTTTTAGTTGTAACCACATTTGAGGGAACTTTATTTGCGACAGCTGCATCATTAAAAAATTCAAAATTTTATATCAAAGTTTTGGATGCTACAAAAAAAGTAAAAAGGTGTTGAACTGAAATGAAGCTATTGACTTTATTTAAAACGCGCTAATTCAGCGCCCTTTTTATTAAGCGCGCTAAGACGAAAAAAAAGCGTATTTGGCATAGTTAAACGCGCTAATTCTAGCGTGAAACGCGCTAAATTGGCATCGCTGTGTAAGAGAGATGGGTTAACCCTTCATCAACATAAATTGTTGTTATAGCATTAGCAGGGTTGCAGGTAAACAGCATGACTCATATTTATTTATTTTAGTGTAGCCAACAGTCAGAGATTGGTTTTGCAGGAAACACTTTTAAGGTTGTCAACTCAATTATAAATAAGTTAGCCCGGTCAAACAGAGGAAATCAAACACAGTTCAATAAAACACTTGCAACTGGCAATCTCAATTATTTTTAGTGGAAACATTAAATATTTCATTTGTATTATAAAAAATAGTATAAAATAAAATGAAAAAAAAATTAACAAATAACAAGTAACATCAAATAATGATAATTTAAATTATTCGAGGAGCCTTTGTTGTAAAATAAATTTTTTCGATGGTTATAAAAAAAAACAAAACCTCTTATACTCTGTTCAAAATACACATAAAAATTGGCTTGCATTGGTTATGAAAACAATTTAGGCTCCATAACAGTCTTTCTTTCTTGATATTAATTTTATTGCTGCATTTCCCAATCATGTGTAATTTTTTGAAATGTGACCATACCTACCTTATTTATATTCTTCAATATTGAAACGAATTCCAAGAAAAATGTTTAATTAATTTTTTACAATTTTTATTTAAACCAGTTACAAATTTTGTTTTGTTAAATTTATTTGTTAATTTTTTTTTCATTTCATTCAATTAGTAGTTCTTTACTGATTCTAAACAGGTGTCATTATCGTTTATTTTAATTTGTTGTTATTTGTCAACAATTAACATTTTAAAGTTTTATTATTTTAATTTTCAAATTTGTTGCACTTACTTAAAGTTACGATTACTAATTGTAATAAATTTTTGCTTGTTTTGCTGTTTCATTTCTGTTTTTTTTATTTTTTCTTTTGTTTTCTAAACCTAATACTATTAATTTCATTTTGAGTTATTTTTTTGTTTTTGGTTTGTTTTTATTGGTTTCCTTTAAGTGTATTTTTTCTTTATGTATGACAAAACTAGCTGAGCAAATTATTATTTCAATTTAATTATATTAATTTATATATTTTGGTTTTCATATCTTAAGAGCTACAAACAAATTTTCGAAATTTCTTTGTGTTTCTAAGGTCAGTTTTTATTTTGCTTTGGCATTTAGTTTTATGTTATAAAATACATACAGTCTGCTCAGAAATTGGGACCGCTCTTAATAAACTGTTGTAGCGATAGAGATGGTGAATATACGAGTAGCAATATGCACTAACACAAATGTAAAAAGGAAAGAAAACATAATTTTCTTATTATTGTGATGTCTAAACTGAATGTCGTACAAAAAACAGAAATTTCCAAGGCGAATTGAATTGAAGTACAGGTGATAGCGATAACACAGCTGAGCTATTTTTTCCAGTTTAAACTCGTTTTAAATTTAAGAAAAGGAAATTAAAAAAATGTCAAGAAAATTTCTTACAAGCAATAAATCTTTTACACAAGGCAAATTCATATAAGGTATACTCGGCTCAATTCGCTTTGAAAAATTTATATTCAAATTACAAGCGGCGAAAATAATCACCTGATCGGCAGCGACCACCTAGTACGAAATCGCCTTGTTCTTTTACGCGTACATACATATATTGATTGTGTTTGACAGTAGTGTTCACGGCAAAACGAAGTCATTCATTTGCCAAAATAGTTTTTTTTACAAATTATCTAAATTTCTGATTCGAAATTAATTGTTCATTACATTATTCTTGATTTTTATTGCAAAATAAATTTTTTTTTTATTTTTTATCTCGAGCGTTGCTCTAAAGTTTTTTTTTTAATTTGTATTGAGTTTATCGTTTTAAAATTGCACACAAAATTTGATTCAATTAATGTTTTTATTTTTTCTGTTTTTTATTATTATTAATACTAGGTTTATTTAAAATCCTATATATTTCATATTTTTTTAAATGTTTTTAATTAACTGATGACAGGCACAATCTCTGCAAATTCACAACAATTATTTAATTATTTTTAGTTTTGGTTTAATTTCTTTTTTTTAACATATTGTTTTTTTTTTCTTAATTACAGACATCCGAATATTCGCAAAAAATTTAAGGCGACTAGAAATACTTGAAAAAAAAAATAGCTTATCGATTAGTATTACAAGAATATGTTTTTAAAAATTCTTGTGATTAAAGCTTTAAATCAAAACCTTTCAGTTCCTCTTAGAAAATAGAACATATGGAAAAAACTTATTTGTTAAATGAGGCTGCGTTTCTATTTGTGTTTTTTTTTTGAAAAGGAGTTTTTTCTCATATGTACATATGTACTTGTAAAGGTTCTTTTTTAAAAGCTACTGTTTCAAAAAGTACTTTCTTTAAAAGGTTTTTAATTTTTGTTTTAATTGCTACATGTTTTAAAAGGAACTTTTTAAAATCATCTTTCTTAAAAAGACCTATTTTGGAATGTACTTTTTTAAGAAAATTTTCAAAGCGTACTTGAAGGAATAGTACTTTTTATAAAGTATTTTTTTAAAAGAAATTTTTTTAGGGGATTTGTTTTTAAAAACTATTTAAAAAAAGTATTTTACGAAAAGGTATATATTATAAAGCGTACTTTTTTGTGGTACTTTTTATAAAAGGTACTTTTTTGAAAGACACTTTTTGAAAAGGAACTTTTTTAAAAGGTACATTTATTAACAAATATTTTTTTGAAAAGGTACTTTTTTAAATATTTTTATAAAAACAGCACTTTTAAAAAATATTTGTTCAAGTTTTTTTAAAAGTTCTTTATTTAAATTGTACGGTTTTTAAAAGTAAATTTTTTAAAAGGTTCTTTCTTTAAAAGTATATTTTCTTTGCAAGGTACTGTTTTTCAAAGTATTCTGCTGAAAGTTCTTTTTTAAAAATGAAAATTTTCTAATATGTTCTTATATTGAAAGGTACTTTTTTAATAAATGAAATTTTTGAGAGGTAGTTGCTCATCCCTATGGTGAAAATTTTTTCCTTCGAAACTTTAACCCTTTTTGAAAAATTGTACTCGTGAATAATTTTTCCCTGGAAATGTTTTCCCTTTTTTTTTGATTCGCTTTATCAGGAATAATATTTTTCACGGGGATTTATTAAATTTTCCCTTGGTTTTGTTCACTTTGTTTTTGCAGGCGAACTTTTCCTTCGAATTACATATCGAGCCTTATTTTCTACTTTATCGTAACAGACATGTTATTGAAAATATAATTTTTCTTGAATTTTGAACGGTTTGCTACCTATGGACCTAAACAAGGGAAGAAGTGAAAAGGCGATTTTTTTTTTAATTTTTTGCGATTTTGATCTTGAAGATGAAGTTTTTTTTAATTTTATATGTTCGCAATTTTTGTTCTTTATATCAAGAGCTAAATCAAAATTCCGAACAGTTTGCAAGATATGAGCCTGAGAAAATACAAAAATAACACCAAGGCCCATAAAAAAAGTGCATGACTTGGGGTAAAACTAGGAGACATGGGTTTTTTTTTTGGTCTTTTATCACGTAGTGGTGTCCGTATATGTTTATATTTCCATGACTTAAAAAATTACACACAGTGTTATTAAACTTAAATTTGTTTGATTTATAATTAATTTTTAAGCTTTACAAATCATCTTCCTCTATTTTCTACATTCACTGGAAATGATAGCGGGGAAAAGGTTTCACGGGAGATTCACAGTAACATTTTTTCTATCGAGGGTAATAAAAATTTCAGGGGAACAAAGATTCCACATGTTATTCACAATAGGGGTGACTATGTTTTGAATAGTACATACTTTTTCAAAAGGAATTTTATTTAAAAGAGAATTTTTTAGGCGCTATGAAATAGGGCCCAAGGAAATAACGACCAAATAAAAAATGAAATTAAACCCCAAAAAATTAAAAAAAGTTCCAAAGAGAAAATTTATGAAAGAGCAACGAATAAAAATTAAATAAATCCCAATTAGAAAAGCCCAAAGAAACCGAACTCAAGATAAAATAAAGCGGAAAAATATGAAATAAAGCTCAACCAAACTCAAGATACTCGTAAAATAAAGCCCCAAATAATGAAATAAAGTCCAATTAAAAATTCCTTAGTTTTATTGGGCCTTATTTCATTTTCTTATTTGGGCGTTATTTCCTTGGGCCTTATTTCATAGCGCCATTTTTACAGGTACCTTTGAATGCTTCTTTTTTTGAAAAGTGCCTTTCCAAAGCGTTAAAAGAAGTTTTTTTTGGTGCGATACTCTTTCCAATCAAATTATATTTTAATATTTCCTGTCACCCCACATTTCTTACGAATCTAAAATAAATAATAAGTGGTTTGTACTTAAATATAAAAAAAGTCTACTTGAAACCTTTTGTTGCAGCAAACAATTACAAAAGAAAGTATAAGTACATTTGTTCATTTTCGAAAAACAGGCTGTTAATTAACAAATTAATAATTAAATATAAAAATAAATAAATGGTAACTACATGTTGATTAGATAAAGTGAAAATTACTCAAGACAAAAACTAGTCCGTCTGTGAGGAAGAAATGATACTCGTTTACAAAGTTTGTATATCGTTAACTTAACATAGAAAGGCCCTAACTCATTATTTTTTTGAAATGGAAATTTTTGCAGCTTTCCATACATTAGAAGATGTTTTTTTTTATCGAAATAAAAAAATAATGAGTTACAGCCTTTCTATATTAAAATAAGGATATTTGTATTTTTGATGCAGTATTCCCTATGTTCACACACGGCAATTTGAGTTGAGCAACTTTAGCGCTTATGGAAGAGAGAGAGAGAGAGAAGAGGATATAATGAAAAGTGGAGCTATCATATCTCTGCTTCCTATCTCGGAATAATTTGGCATCGATCACATGCAATTTAAGCGATCGTTTCTGGTAGTGCTTATGAACACAAAAAAATTTCAAGAATTCTTAACAAACTAACGGGCAATTGTTATACGTATTTTCTATAAAATCTTTTAAAAAGTCATTTTATGACCTGGAAAGCTCAAACTTAAATAAGGGAATCTTATTTGCTTCAATTTTGAAATGAGGCCGTCTTTATTAATGTATTCTAAAAATTAACTTACTTTTAATAGGATTTTTGTTTAATGAATTTCATCCGTAAAGTATATTTCCTTTTTGCTTTGGTTTGCCATAAAACTTTACTTCAAAGCAAACACACAGGTCATACATTATTTTTGAGGATTTTGTCTTTATAAACTTTTTACATTAATTGAATTATTAGTTTTATTAGTTTATTTTTTTATTTTTTACAAAATTATGACCCTGTTTTATTATTATTTTTTTTTTTAATTTTATATTTTTTTTTGTTGGTATTTATAAAATAACAATTTGTTAATTCTTTATTATTATAAACTATGCAACATTTTAATTTATTCAGCTTATTTTCATTTCATTATTATTATTGTTTGTGACTATTTACAGGAGTTAGTTTTACTTTGTTTCGAACAATTTTATTCATTATGTTTTCATTTCAATTCAAATTTGGCTTCTCTTTAATGCATTTATTTCTTTATTATATATGTATATATATTTTTTTTTTTAATTTCTAATAAAACATTTATATTTTACGATGTATTTCTTTTATAAAATAATTAACAAACAAGCTCGATTTTTTTCAACAACTAGCTACACACTTAAAACTTTTAACTTAATATAATTTTTATTTATTAATTTGCGAATGTTTGGTTTTTTTTGTAGTTCCTGTATTTTAGAAAAATACATTTATGGGAAATTTCATTGCACTTTCAAGTAAAAAAAATAATTTAAAGTAATCCCATTAAATTAAAAATAATGCTTATTAACCCATAAATACTCAGCTTTAAAATTAAACTCTTAATTTTATGTATTTGCATAAAAACAAAGTGTCTACAAAATTCGGTGGATCCAGAAAAAAATAAATATATTTACTGATCCATGTATGCATGTATGTGGATGTACTTAAGTATATAAATAATATTTGTTATACAGCTGCGATTACAAAAATAGATTTCTGAATGACTTGGATTCAAAACAAAGCTATTCTTTCAATACAAAATTTTAAGGAGAAAAAAAATTTTCAAATTTTTTTTGTTAGAAATCAAGTGCTGAATGACCAAATTAGTTTCCTAAAAATCCTAAAAAGTAGACTAAAAATCACCAAAATTTTATTTAATTTATTTGAAAAACGTAATTGAGCATAGGGCCTCAGAGTAAAAAGAAATAAAAAGAAAAAAAGGAAAGTGTAGCGAATACAAATACAAATTAAATTTTTGTATACAGAGCCACTTCTTTCCAATTGACAACCTCACACACTGTCCAGACTGGACTTGGTGGCTCCTGTTAACGCTAACGGAGCTCTAACGGACTTTGGCCTGGAGGATTACTGGCAGCCCCACTACCAGGAAGATTAATCAGGTAGAGAAGATTAATCAGCTACTACATCCTAAGCAAAAATGATTATAGAAACCGCAAAAAAAGAAAAACAAAAACGATCTCAAAATATTTAATTAGTTCAATTAAAAATTTAATTGATTCAAACACATTTTATCATTCATCCAATTAAAAGTTTTCATTGATTCAATAATTTTTTTAATTTATTCAACTAAAAATTAGATTAATTCCATAAATTTTCAAGATGATTCAATTAGGAATTTAAATAAATTTTAAATAAATTAATTTTTTCATTGGATTGATTATAAATTTAATTGATTTAATTTCAGTGATGCAATTAAAAATTTTATTTAATTAAAAATTTAATTGATTCAATTGAAAATTTAATTCTTTCGATTCATTACTTTAATTAAAAATTTAATTGATTCAATTGATGATTGATTAATTAAAAAATTTAATTGATTCAATTTATTTTTATATGCTTCTGATTAAAATTTAAATTAATCCATAATTCTTTAGTGGATTCTATAAAACATTTAACTGATTAATTGAATCAATAATTTTTCAATGAATTGTTTAAAATTTTTTAATGTTTTAGTAAGAAATTTAATTGATTTAATTAAAAATTTAATTACTTCAATTAAAAATTTAATTGAATTCATTAAAAAATTAATTGATTAAATGATTATATTTATACATTCAATTAAAAATTAAATTGAACTCTAAAATTTTCTAGTTGATTTAATTGATTAAATCAAATTTTTGATTGAATAGATTAAAAATTTATGTAGTTAAATTTTTAATTAATTAATTTAAATTAATTAAAAAGACTCAATTGAAAGTTTAATTGATTCAACTAATTTTTTTTGATTGGCTTTCTTAAAATTTAAATTGGTTCTAAGACTGTCTAGCTATTCAATAGAAAATAAAGTTACTCAATTGGTTTGATTAACAATTTAATTGAATCAATCAAAAATTTATGTAAAAATTTAATTAATTCAATTACAAATTTAATTGATTTTAATTAAAATTTATTTGATTCATTATTTGATTTTTTTATTCATTCTCATTTAGTAAATATTTAACTATTTATATTCAATTAACTCAATTGAAAATTAAATTAAATCAATTAAAAACTTAATTGATTTTGTAAAATGAAATTAAATCAATTACAAATTTAATTGGTTTTATTAAATTTTTTTTACACGATAGACTAAAAATTTCATAGTTCAGTTACATATTTCAATTGATTTAATTAAAAAAAAATAAATATTAAATATTGTTTAACAGCCTCATTTATAAAAATTATTGACGCTTTATAAAGGGTTTTTAAAACAGATTTTCATAAAAAAATTTTCTTATTAAGCTTTAGTAAGTTTTATAAATAATGCTGTAAAATTTCGTTTGAAGACAAGCTCGCAACTGTATTTCCTGTTTGCGTATGAGTGTGCGTGGGTGTTGCCAAACAAAATAATAAAAAATATACATATAAACATGTTGTTTACTTATGCAGTGTTAACGTTGTAGTCATGTAATGTTTACTTTTAATCTTTAATATCGTTTGTTTGCATTGTTTTTAAGCTTTTTCACTGTGTTTGTTTTCTTTTATTTTCATAGTAATTTTATTTGTTTTGTCTTTCACTCTACCTACAACTCTGTTTTTTTTTAATCTTTTTTTTACACGTGACTTGTTCTTGTAACTACTGCTGTTCGCTGTCATCGTTACACGCATATACTAACAAAACTGTGTAAACACTGGCATAACTGAACTTTGTGTTGAGTGGAAGTGTGAGTGTAAAAGTGTGAGCGGGAGTGGAAAAATGTGGAAGGTTGTGTTTTGTATTTACACTTTTTTTTCATTTCATATTTTTTTATATTTTGCTTTTAAATGTTTCTGCTTCATTTCGTATTTTTACAAGTTTTTCTTTTAGTTTTGTGCGTGTTTTACTGTTTTCGGGGTTTTCATGTTATATTACAATTTCTATGTTTTTTTTGCTTTCGTTTATGAAAATAGCAAATAATGTTCTTTTACAGTTTTGACATAAAGCAAAAAAGCAAAAAGTAAAAGCCTTAAAGGGAATGAGAGCAAGTGGAAAAAGAGCAGTCGCCGGTAGTTAGTTAATATTCATTGAATGCCACAGGTTGTTTGTTATCATAAAGTGTGTAAAAAAAATATTCGTATATATTAAGGTGGTGGTAAAAGCAAGCACAGTAGTATGGGAGAAAAAGAAAATAAAAGATAAAAATGATTAACGTAATTTTTATACAAACGAGTATGGCAGCATATCTAAATTAATTTTTGTTTTGCTATTTTGTACTTCTGATAATAAGATAATTTATATAAAAAATTAAGCAAAACAGTTTTATTTGTCAGAAAGTTTTAAATTTTATGATTTTTTAATATCTAAAATAATACACCCTTTTTGATTTTTATATCATGTGTTTTCTAATGCGAGAGGGCCAAACGAATTGTTTATAATGTTTGGAAATATTTTTATAATGGAAATAAGTGAGCGCAAGCCATGCAAAAGCGTACAGTATTGTATTTTTTTTTCAAAAGCAAATATTGTTTATAGTGGTAATTGTAATTGAGTATAAAGCAAATATAGAGGACAAGGACAAAAATACTAAACCATTGTACAACAGTTAAATTGACATTGTCAAGTGTGCAATATTTTTATTGTACACTTCATAGTGCATCATACTTCATTTCACAAATTCAAAATTTCATAAAATATTAAGGGCTAATAAATCAGTCAATGATTATTTGTATTTTATTTTTAAATCTTATTTAAACACAAAAATTTGTTTCTCACTGCACAATTAAATCAAACTTAAACAGCCAACACTGTAGATTTAAGTGTTGTTTAAATTTTACAAACACACCATATGTTTTGTGCATGTGTGTGTTTTTTGAAGGTACGTACATGAACATCATGTGGTCGTATTAAAATGAATTTCGTTTAATTTCCGCAAATGTACAACAAATGTAACACATATTTTCATATCATGAAATATATAAATAGAAAAATGCATTCTGATGCTCTTTTTGTATCATAAAATGTGTTTTTTGCTATTTCACTTTTCTGCAAATTGATAAATCAACTTTCTTGTTTATATTGAACAGCTGTTTTTTGGAAAGCTTTCCATAATATTGTAGTGCTACCATACTTTCAACTTAATTTGATAATAACTTTAATTAACCACTGAAAAAATGAAAGTGTATTTAAACACATTTTAATTTTTAATGAAAATTAACTCAAACTATATTTAAACATTCACTGATTTATTAGCTATAAGTGATAATAAAAGTTTTTACAAATATATCCATTGTGAAATATATTATTTTTATATTTTATTTTTTAGAGTGTTAAATTAATAAATTATACAACTTAGAACAGTATCGCATGCGAACTAAAACGCTCAAAGAATCTGCGTTGTCCTGTTTTTCTTTTTCTTTTACACATACACACATTTTGACACTTGTGTTCTCATTTTACAGTTGTCAATCGGTTTGCAGTAGTGAAATATGCTTCGACACTAATGGCCTTGCTTGGCAGGTAAAAAAATGCTGTTGCATGAGTTTGATAAAAGGGAAGAACAGTTTTGGTGTTCTCATAAGATCAAGGGTGCCCCTGTGGCTGAGTGGTAGCGATGATAGCCTCTCAGTGCAGTGGTCATGGGTTCGATTCATGCCATAGACCCTGGGTGTGTTCCGCAGACAAGCTAATCGCCTCGCGGGCTATGTTGTGTTAGTTAAAAAAATTACTTATGTAGCTTTTTTTTTATAAAAAAAGAGAACAATTCAATAACATACATCATTAAGATTAAACAAGCAAATGGCTTGAGCTCACGTCTAATGCGTACATGGAATTGTGTACAACTGCTGCGTATGAGTGATATTTAATATGTGAATAAAAATTATTCATACTCATTTGAAGAACTTTGTATTGTGATAATAACGGTATCCATTCTAATCGTTTCATATGTTTTAACGACTCTATAAAACAGCTACGTCCAAACACACATACACTGATATTTGCTTTTGAGATAAAAAGCTTTGAAAGCTCTTAAATTTGTTCTTGTTTCTTTGCAAAGTAAGAGCAAGCTTCGTTGTTGTCTGATATGTTGTTGTTCTGTCTCTTGTACTCTCGTCGGTGTGAAATTACAAAAGCTCTTTAGTAAAAGTTTGCACATTATGCAATATGGCTCGGACTCAGCTGCTCTAAAACCTGAAGATGGAAACCTCTCACTCATACGATTGCCATAAATCAAGCATGATTGATTGTGGGTTTGAAAAAGCTTTGCCATAATTAAGCTTTCGCGAATGCGAATTTAAAAAGTTTATTTTCTTCAAGCTTCCAGTCTGCTGATAAGTTGCTTAAAGAGCAACGAAATGCTTCCAGACGTGCTTAAACAACATAAAAAAAAAACTTTTATAATTTTAAATTTCTAAAGCACCTACTTTAAACTCTTTTTATTTTTTATTCTAAGGACTGTCCAAAATGCTTAATCCGTGGGTTGCGGGAGTTTTAATAAAGCATCGATATCCTTAAATGCGATATTTTGATATCAATAAGCTGACAGCTTTTTCATTGTGTAAATTTATGTTATGACATTTTTTGATAATAGAAGCAGTGAAGAAGTGAAGTTATGACTTCATATACATAAATATGTATTTGAAAAATTTGTTGCATCAAACTTTTTTGATCCAATTTGATTTATTCAACTAAATCCGAATTAATGATACATGTTAAATTTTAGTTGAATTAAAATGAATTTTAATCAAGTATGATTTCTTAATCGGGTTTTAGTTCAGTAATTAAAATTTTCAGCTTATTTTTAAAATTTGGTTCAAGTTTTTTAAAGTCTCATTTTTAAAGGTTTACTTCTAATAATAACTTCCTACGAGGGTGATCCCGCCCACTTGCCCCAACATCAGTGGTCGTAGGCACTTTTCTAAATGCGAGATCGTGTCACTTTTAGAGCTCCAGATGTGTGCCAAGGTTTGTAAGAATCGGTTAAGTAAAAACACGAGACACGTTTAATTTTTGTTAGTTTTAAGGGACATAGTCACGCTAACTTTTTTATGTACAAGACTATATACAGTAAATAAAAATTTAATGGATGTTTTTTTAAAGATTTAATTAAAATTTAATTGAAATGTTTTTAAAGATTCAATTAAAAAAATGATAATAAATTATAAAAAAATTTAAAAGATTCAAAATATGAGTTGAAATGTTAATACATAACAATGTTCTGCACAATAACATTTATAAGAACTTTCAAGATAAGAGAGATTTTTCAAATGCTTGACTACAGCGAAATATTCTAAAACAAACGCTAAACAACATTGTTGGCAAGACAAACAACTGAAAAAATGTGTTGCCAACAGTGTTGTTTAGCGTTTGTTTTAGAATATTTCGCTGTAGTAAAGCATTTGAAAGTTCTTATAAATGGTCTTGTGCACGACATTAATACATAATAATGTAGCAAAGATTGAAAATTTTAAAAACTTTCGATAACTTCCAAACGGGTGAACCGACTTTCTTGAAATATATGTATGTGAGACGATATTAGATCAAGTCAAAATCGGTCTAGCCGTTTGGCAGCTACGACTTCAATTTGTCTCTGTCATTCCCTTCTCTAGCCCTGCTGTTACTAAGCAGAAAATGATTTTATGATATGAGTTCATCATATTCGCTATTATGCTCATGTGAGTATCTATTGTTTTAAAACGTCACATAAAAAATGAAAATTTTACACTGTACTACCCTAGTACTGCATTATCATTTTAATGCGAAATTATCATTTTTATACAGCGTCTTAAAAGATGTTCACACGAGAATAGGCCAAAATATAAATTCGATATATTATTAAATCAAACAAATTATATAAATCACTTCCAACTTAAATTTTGGAAAACAAAAAGAAAAAAATTATATTCCTTCTTATACCCCAGCTTATTTTTAATTTTTTCCCTTCACCCATCACCGTCATTTTTCTCTTAATGCCAGTAGCAACAGTTATGTACCGTTATTGTATTCAAACAAACATTTTATGTCTTTGTTTTTACTCTAACTTACACCCACTCAATGTTGTTCTACATTTCTCTGCCTCTCCCTCTCATTCTCTTTTAACATTGTTAGTGTTATTTTTTGCTGGCAAAAATATGCTCATACATACATACATACATAGTTGCTGTTGCTTTTCAGTATTACTATTGTATGTTTTTTTTTTGTTATTATTTTCTTTTGTACAGTGTTTTTCCTAAGGATTTTTTCTTTGAAAAGTCCTTTTGCCTTCGAATGGTTATTTTTTAGTTTTGTTTGTTTCAGTTCCTGTTGTTTATGTTCAAGTTAATGGCAGCTTTAGGGCTCATTGTCAAAATGTTCTAGAGGCATACACACACACACACACACACACACACATATACATACATACACATATGTACATATGTACATAAAAATTTGCATATACATACATACATGTACATATTTTTTGTGTGTATGTATGTATGTAGATATAATCGTACAATACGTAGTACAAATTATTAAGTATCATGGTCGCTAGTACTTGTAGTCGTCAGTCAGCTAGCATCTGCATTGTTGAATAATATTTTGAAGGTTATTATTACCTTGCTTTTTTCCCTTCTCCATTCCATATTTGTGGCTGTGCTTAGTAACTTGTTTATTTTATAAAATTAATTTAGTTAAATCTCTATTTTCGGTCTCTTCGGCCCTTATTGAAAGCTCTTTTTGCTGGTGTTGCTGCTGGTGCTGCAGTATTGTTACAATTTGTGGTTATTTATAAATTAACATTTGTTATGGAATTTGTTGCAAATGAGGCAAGGGATATTGTTGCGGCTGTGGCAGCAGTATTTGCTGTTGGTTGTGTTGTTGTTGTTGTTGATGCTGATGCTGTTGTAGCGTTTGTAATTGCTGCTGATGAGCCCCGACAGCTGCTGCTGCTGCCGCCGCCAATGTTGAGGTAGTGGCTGCCAATAGCGATGATGCAGTCTCCGTATAATTTTTACCGAAGCGCGCTCTATCCATGGTTTCTTTCATCAAGCGTTCGTTTTCTTGGCGAACTACATTTCATGGAAGAAAAATGTTGAAAATGTTTGCGATATTAATGTTAAATGTGCATAAAGGCTATTAATAATAATGAAAGCAATATAGTAAAAGGAATTTAGAAAAAAAACAACATTTATAAATATTTCTTTTTAAATGGAACATTTTATTTTTATGGATTTTGTTTGAAAGTTTATTTTTTTTATTTATTTTTAATTTGTCTTTTAAACTTTTGATGCTTTTGGCTAGAAACTGTAGTCAAAGTAAATGCCTGTTGATGAATGTTAATTATGTTTTTGTTTTGGAAAATTCATCAATCCAGACTATTTACTTTAAATACAATTAACCATGAAAATTTTTAATTTATTATTATTTTTTGTTACATTTTATTAATTAAACACTTACAATGGCTGTAAAATTATCGTTTTCGTTTAGTGTGGAATAAATATGCTGAAAGTATGCTTTGACTTGTTTGAATATGTATATTCCTGTGCAAATTCCACAAAAGTATATTTTTGTATGTTTTCATATTAAAATTTCTATGTTTTTTTTATATTTTTGTTTGGAAAATGCTGTAATGTGTATTAAAATAAAATTTTTTTACCAAAAAGAACAACTATGTGAACAAAATCGGATTTTTCCAAACACATGATTTTCTAACTTCCCGCTGTAGGAAGTTGCTGATTTAAACCCAAATTTTGAAAGTCGAGTTCATCATATTTTGAGGTCCTGGGAATCCTTTTACATTATTTTTGTGACATGCTGTACATATGCATGTATGTATGTATGTGTGTATGTGTTTGTGTTGTGTGGGTTATGTAAACATTCCATAACTGAAGAGATAGTTTGCCGCATTTGAAAGATGTTAAGGTCACTTAGCTGTCCTAAGATGGTGAATCGATTCGATTTAATAGATTTCGAAAGATTTCGAAAGTTTTCGAAAATAAAAATTCATACAAAACCATTTTTTAAAACAAAAAATCAAAATCTAATTAGATCTTATCCTCAAAAAGGCACGTCGATTGCTGTCAGTTTTACTAAAATTGGGATGATTCGTTCGAGAGATGAACATTTTGGAAAAAACTATTTTTTTTAGGTATTCTTTGATTTTTGTAGACTTAAAAAAAGTGTGCCGGATGGCCTGAAAGGTCAACCGATTCAAAGCCCCAGTTGTTTTGCATTAATATTTATTACGGTTTTAAATTGCATCCTTACAGTGAACTCCAGTTTTAAATAATTTTCTCTTGCAGTGCACTTTCTTTTTAAGTCCTGTTAATAAAACTGCACGGAAATTTATACGTTTATAACACCAAAAAAATAAAAATAAAAAAAATCACAAGTTATTGTCTGCCATTTCTTGAAACGTCTGCTCTTTAAGTTTAAAGAAAACTACAGACTTGCAATTTTTGTTGCAGCAACTTTTTATTTTTTAGTGCAAAAGAATATCTAGCCCGCAATTTTATCACAACATTCTGGCCTGGAGATGTCCTTACAGAAATTTACTTGCGACAAGATAATTTACTTAGTATATACCTAAAGAAGCCATAAGAAGGATAAATATCTAGACAAAATATAATTTTCCCCGTTAGACTAGAGGGTAGTCTGCTAGGCTATCGGTAGCAGTGAAATCGACCAGAGTCTTTGATGCGGGTCCTGCGTTCGATTCCCACCAAAGGCTCTGGTCATCCCGTCAAAATGAGTTACTATATAATTTGTAACTCCTTTTGTAAAATTTAATAAAATAAATAAATAAAATTTGCTTCATAAATATATAATAAATAATACACAGCTTTTAAGAAACGAAATAGACTGGAAAATTTAAATAGTAAAATTTCTTTTCTTTTCATTTATTTACCTAGTACTCTCTACATTATTATTTTATTTCTTTAAATCTCAATTTAGCCATGAACTATTTTTCTTTAATAATATTAAAAGCAAAGCATTTATAACAAATATGAGATATGACAATAAAATAACCCCTAAGATATGCTATAATTGTTTTGCTTAAGTGTTTTTGAATTATTTTCTTAGTAAACTATTAAGCAGAGATGTTTAAACAGCGTGACTTGATAAGAAATTAATCACGCGTGTGTAGAAAACCAGAATTTAAAATAAAAATTGCCTGCAGGCAAGGCAATTTAAATTTTCCTCCACGTCGAATCCGCTTTAGCGCAACACGCTTTACTGAAAGCGATACAAATCCCCGCACTGATTTTAAACGCAGCTAGTCTTATTCACTTCGCTTTAGCGAAACATCGCTTTAATGAAAATATCGTATTACTGAAAACCAAAAGCAAGCCCACAACCACGTTTTGCATGAAACTTACTTCGCTTTAGTGAAAAAATAAACAATGACAAATTTATTTATTAGAAATCGATTGCATAGCTTAAGGCTGAAAAAATTGTGCATGTTTTGTCCGTTAAAAAGTTAAATGGTAAAATGTATTTGTACTTTCCGCTCTTACGGACTTTATTGTATTTTTCTATTATATTGTCAATGCAAGTGGCTAGACATTTTCGAGGAATTCGTGAAAAATTTCAACAACAAAATATGCACATACATATGCATGTGTATGGTATGTATTAAGTTAGTTAGTTTAAGCAGTGCGCTTAACTGTAACAAATTTCAATAATCCGTACTACATTTTAGAGAAAAAATCGGATAACTGAAAAAATTGGGTTATGGTTATTTTCAGTAAAGCGGAGTCGAGTGTATTTCTTCAAGTACTTGTGTAGATAGTAAGTAGCTCTACCATTGTTAAAATACAAAAAAAAATCATACCACATTGATCTGAAATACAAGCTTACGTGACAAAATGCTTTCATTTCTGTGGAATTGCCCACATGCAAAACTCTTTACTACTAAGTAACGCTTTAAAAAAAAAATTCTTTCCTAGCACAGTACAATTTTATTTGTATTTTAGAAAATAGTCTTAAAGTGTTTATGCTTAAATATCTGCTTAGTTAAAACTTTGATGGTGTCTTGCTGCATACACATACTTTAAATCTGAAGACTGCAAAGTTGTTGTTTTGTTTTATTTGTTGAAAAGCAAAGAAAATTTTTCATATTAAAATAAACTCCTATTTATTCTGGTTTTATTACTTTTTTTGTACCAAGTTTGTTTTGTATGCAATAAATCTTTGTGTGTTTTTTTTCTCTCTCTTAATTTACTTTTGAATAAATTTTCAACAAATCTCAAAAAAAGTTATTTTTCTCCACAAAGTATTTTAAATATTTTGTAGCTAGAGATTGTTAATTTTAAACAATGACATCCCCACGTTCTTTCTTGAAAAACTATTTACATAAAACCATATACTCGGGGATATTTGGCTTAAATGTTGCTTATGGAAAAAGTAAAATTTTTTTTAAAGTTGCATATTTGGTTGTGCTTAAGAATTTAAGTACAGGGCATCTGAAAAGGAAGTTTTGTATATCGAGCCTTATTTTTGATTTTATCGTAAGCAACATGTTATGGAAAATATACTTTTTTAATTGAAATTAAAAGTTTGTGGGCCTACACATAACTAGTTTACAACTATCAAAATTCCAAGATTGTTTACAACTTTTAAGATATAGGCTGTAAAATTTTATTGTAAGCAACAATTTACGTATGTAAAACAAATTTGAACCTTCTCCTGAACAATTTAATTTTTTATCGCTTACGATTAAATCGAAAATAAGGCTTGATATGGTGGTTCTATTGAAAAATAGGCAAGCCATTTATGGGCCACAATGCTTATTACCTACGAGTAAATACACAATTCGGGAATTTATTTCTAAAAAATTATATGGGTGGCACTTATTTATATATTGGCTTGTCAGGTAGACTTCTGCCCTTTCTTTATACATATTTTTTTACATCGGCTTATTAGCGTAAGTTTTAGGTTTAAAATAAGTCCAAAGGAAAAAGTTTATAGGGCTTATAGCGGGAGTGCGTGGATGCCAATTTATGTCACCTCTTCTGAAAATAAATTTTCGAGGTAAGTCAAGTCCTTGGCAGCTAGCTTGGGGCTTTCCTTATTACACCGATTAAGTTTTGTAGGGACGCAGTTTCAGGTCTTTCTACAAAATATAATGCAATGAAGATCTATTTACTTGAGCGTTTCCAGAACTGTAAGGTTAGGATCGCCACTTAAAGTTTCCTTTAACAGCTTTACTATCAACTTGTAATGTCATTATACAATTCACATGATATGTATCTGTATAAATATCTACGAAAAGCTTTTATATCATATAAATTGTACTCGTATAATGAGATTCAAGTTGATAGTAAAAGTCTTAAATTAAAAGTTTATTTTATGCTTTTTAGTGTATTTAACTGAAAGCTTAGTTGTACCTGACAATCGAATTGCCTTAATCCCGGGAGTATCACTAAATTTATGACGCTACACAAAATTCAATGTGAATATAAAAAATAAAAAGTCGGCGAACTATATAAAAATGGGTATCATTCGATAGGTATTTGAAAATAATTTTCAGGTTTCTCTTATTATTTTTCATTTCAAATGACCATTTAGTATATTTCAGGGTTTAAAGCTGGTCACAGTCGGATTCTTAGATTTCTTTTTTAATATTTACTTGTTAAAGAAGTTTTTTTTTACTTTTAATTTATTTTTAATATTTTTTCTCTTTCCTTCCCTGCAGGAAATGGAACTAACACAAGAATTCAAGTGATAGGGACCAGTCCGAGGTCTAACACTTCCCATGAAGCGCAACAGTCACTTTTTCATGGGCATGGCCTAGGATTGATACTTGTTATGCAACTTGTGACTTGTCACTGAACTATCTCATGGGGTCCTAATCGGTGTGGAATAATATAACTGTAACAATGAAAACTTATAACTTTTTTTATATTGTTACAAACGGAATTATAATTTATTTTTAAACAGATATTTTTTGGGTCCCCAAACTGACAACCTCTGGTATGAAAGGCTTGCACACTACCCACTCGACCACAGAGGCACTCATATATCAAAAGTATAAATATGTACCAGTTATGCTTAGGTTAATATCTAAGAATATTTACGGAGGCTGGTTCCAGAGTGGCTTGGCGGTACCATTGGAGGGAACGATGAACATTATGCTGTTTATACTGTTTGATAGGTTTTGGATCCAACCACAACGAACTTGTGCAGTGCCTTTTACTATAATACTAGACCAAATCCCAATTAAATTGACAATATATCACGACTATATATCACGACAATGGTGAATATATGTATATGTATGTTGTTAATAAATATATGACTCAATTTGAGTGCCCTATTTAATTATAATTTAGTTGTTATTCTTACTCATATGAAAATGCTTTAGAACTATGTAAAAAAAATGGCTATACCATCAGGGTGACCGATGACATTTTTCAAAAAGTGGCACTAAAAGGGGATTTTTAAAAACAAGAGGCAAAATTAAAAAAAAAACGAGAAAACTACATTAAATTTTTAATTTTTAATGTACATTTTTTTATATATGTAATTCACTCTAAAAAAAGAGAGAAAAAAAGTGGCAAGGCAGTCGAAAAAGTGGCAATTTGCCACTTTAATTTGGTTTAATTTATTTATGCTATAATATGCTTAATTGCTGACATTACACATACACACACCCCCTTTCTCTCCCTCTCTCTCTTGTCTAAAACACTTTTGTTTTGTTTACTTAACTCAAGTTGTTGCCAACCACACTCTATAATTGTTTGCAAATTACCAACTTAATAAAGAAAATAGCAAAGAAACAACAATTACAACAATTAAAAACATATGAAATCAATTGAGTATGCGTGTGTGTGTGTGTGTGTGTAGCAAACTGCACAAAATTGAATAACAATCGAGTTCCAAGCATGTATACACGTACACACTCACAAATACCAATGTACATGCTTATGTTTATAAAAACTCTTGCTTATAAAAACCTGTGTAATACAAACTTCATAACCAATTAACAGTATTTTACTTTTGTACTTTGTAACAATAATAAAAAAAAGTTTGCAACTAAAGTTTTTCAATATTAATTTTCAGAGTATTACAAATTTTCTTTAATATAATTTGTAAGTACTGTCAACAGTAAACGACAGTAAGTCCCGCTTCACACACTTCAACTTTTGTTGCTCAACTCGTGATTCAGCTGCAAGAAGAAAAGAGATATTTGTATTTCCTGCTCCATTTTTCTTAAGTGTGTGTGAACCGGGACTAAGTTTGCTTAGGAGTAAGTCTCAGTTGAATTATAAAATAAAGAAAAGAATAACGTATAAATCTTTAAAATTTAAAAAAAAAAAATTTTTTCTTATATAAGAAACTTTTTTATAGAACTTTTTTTCTAAGGTGGAAGAAATTTATCAACATGGTTTTCTTTTATCATACAATTTACTTTATATTATTATTTTTTAAATACCTAAAGACTCTTAAAACAATTTTTTTTTCAAAATTTCTTTTAAACATTACATGAATAAAAAACACAAATATTGGCACCCTTTTCCATATTAGCATACAACTTTAATGTTATTGTTTTTTGTCTTGTCTTGGTGGTTTTGTTTTCAGAAACGCTTTTTGTTTTTTTTCCAGCAGATTTCAAAGCAAATTTCCATCTAAAATTGTTTTAGCAATTGGAATATGTCAACAATTGCTAAAAGTTTATCCATGAAAAATTGCGGGCAGAAAAAGTTTAGAAAAGACATTAATAGTGTTGGAAATTTCATTCCGACAACATGAAACAACAATCCAAAATTGTTTTGAAGGATAAAAATAAAAGAAATAAAATTAGAAAAAAAAAATATTGATTCAAATATTTTTTTTGCCATGGGAGGAAATGTGGCAAATAAAATAAAACGCGTTAAAAGTTTGACTAAGTAATCCCTTATGAAAAAAAATTGTTTGAGTTTGGAGGGTACGCTAAAAATTTGGACTAAAGCAGACTTGAAGTACAAAGTATTTATTTTTTTTGTATAACAGGGCAAACCTCAAAATGAGAAAACAAAAGCCAGCACAAAATTGATGAAGAAGGGTACACCAACGTTATAAATAATGGTGCAAATAGTCTTATGTACAGTGAAACCTTTCATATCCGCACATTCACCGTCATGGTATTTTTGTCCGGTTGTTACAGCTGTCCGCTTATGAGAAAGTTACACATTATTTTATTTTAATTTTTGGATCTACAAAACTTGTCCGGTTATTAGAGGTGTCCGTTATGAGAGGTTTCACTCTATTACTTTAGCATTTTATCACTGGATTGTTATCAGACAAGCACAGTTTGTCAAGTAATTTTTTGCACAGTGGGAAATTTTTTATTTAGGAAAAAAAAACTTACATGTTTCTTGCTTTATTTTATACTTTTTATGTGAACGATTGTGCCAATTTAATATTTTTAAGATTGAATTTAGAGGGTGTGGTTTCATAAACGTTCATACTGGTGTTATTCTTGATAGTTTAAGTCAAGGACTATTAATATTTTTGGTTAAGTAATTCGTGTTTGAATAAATTATAATTAATTTTTAAATGAAACTTTCAACTTAGACGTGAAATGCTCTTAATCACACTGTCTCCATACTTCATTCAGTCACTGTAAATGAAGTCCAAAGTACTTAGTGTATTGTTAAAAGGTTGCAGTTTAAGTGGAATAAAACACTAAAGCAAATGTACTAAAATCTAAAATTAAAAAAAAAAAACAAAAGAAAAATGAAAAATGACCATTAAAAAACGAGAGAGAGAAAAAAGTGTTTCAGAGTAAAAAAATACTCTAAAAACCAGATAATAAAACCAAACTAATAAAAATCAGTTTATTCTCTAAATGAAAGGCCACTTAAATATGTTTGTTAAAAAATAGTTTTGTTTTACTTTATTTTTTTTTTAGAAAACAAACCATTTATTTTCTTTAGGACAATTTGTCATTTCAGTTGTTGACTCTATGGAATTTGCACAAGAATAATTGCACTTGTTGTTCTGAACTTGGGTGAAAACAAAAAAATTAAATGTAATAACTTTGCTGTTGTTGTGTAAATTGTATGTGTTCAAATTCACAGCACACTTGTGCTACTGTTGTGTTGTGTTGTCATTGCGACCGTTTGCTTATGGTAGTGTAAACTGACTTCCAAACATTTTGCATCATCAAACATTGTCACCATAAACAACAGTGTATAAATGTTACCTTGGGAATTTGCCAAGCAAAATGTGACCAACAGGAATATATATGGAGGTATGTTCGAGTATATTTTGCCCTTATTAAGGCTTTTATTTAATCTTAGTCCAAGTGGTTGAATAATGGGTTCAAGTGATAGTTAGCTGGTTCAATTTATTGGAGATCATTAAAATTAATGAATCGAACCTATGCAAGTTCTATGATTCGAAGACGTGTTTTCATAAGTTAACAAAAAAAATATATCTCTAGGTAACACATACGAGTATAAAAAAGTATAAAAAAATGTTTTATTAAAGTGAACCTATTATTATTTTTAGCTTTTTAGTGCTTATTTTTGAAATTGATTCAATTCTCATTTAAGTTTTATTTTTAAATTTTCAGTGCAGATTTTGTATTTTAAAGGGGAGTGGTCGTGCTAAATTTAGCAAAATTCAACAGCCCGTCTTTTTTAGCGCTCGCGGTGTGTGCAGTAGCTATAATGAGCTTGGCTGGCCCGCCCACTTTTTAAACCACAAAATGATATCATTCGAAGACCCGAAACTATGTGCCAAGTTGCTTGCTAATCGCATAAGTGGAAGTGCAATTAATTTAAAAATTATCTTTTATAGGCATGGTACCGCCCACCTTTTTAAATAAAAAAAATAAAATAATTTCTTTTTCCGAGTTCTAGGTGTGTGCTAAGTTTCGTGGAAATTAATAAAGTTGAAGCACGTAAAGTGGAATAACACATTTTAATAGGCGTGACCCCGCCCACTTTTTTTAAATGCAGGATTTTGTCTATTTGAGAATTCAAGGTGTTTGCCAAGTTTCGTAAAAATCGGTGAAGCAGAAGCAGGTGAAATATAATATTAAACTTTAATGGGCATGGCCACGCCCACTTTTTTAAACACACAATTATGTCATTCTAAGAACCGAAACTGTTTGCCAAGTTTGTTGGGAATGGATTATAATTTTTCGTGGGCGTGGTTGCGCCCACTTTTTAAATGCAAAATTAATCTTATTTTAGAGTTCTAGGTGTGTGTTAAGTTGCGCGAAAATCAATTAAGTAGAAGCACATGAAATATAATATTAAATTTTAGTGGGCGTGGCTGCGCCCACTTTCTTCAAAAACACGATTATCTGCCAGCTAATAGAAGCCATGTAAAAATTCTCGGCTGTCTATTTATATTGAAAACAAAAACAAATTTTGAGTGCTTTGTTTTTGCTTTCAATACAAATAGGCAGACGAGAATTTTTACATGGTTTCTGTAAACTGACAGTATGTATATTTCAGAGCTCAGTGCCTCGTTTCTGTACGGGATGTGAGAACTTTTCGAGTCGAAAAATTTGTTATCATCCTGTGAAACACAGGGTGGGTAAGAAAAAAACTGTATTTATTGATATTTTTTGTAAGTTTATATAAGTTTTTATGTGAGTAAGCCTGTGTAAAATAGGACAACCAATATAATTATTTAATTTTTCTCGATGCGAGAACTTCTTACAAGTTACAGAAATGGGATACAGGATGTGTACCAAGTTTTGTAAAAATTGGTGAAATAGATTCAGGTGAAATATAATACGAGTGTAAAACTTTAATGGGCATGGCTCCGCCCACTTTTGTACGCACACAATTGTAACATCCTTGCCAAGTTTTTTTTGGGAATGGGATCAGTAGAAGCACATATAATTTAATGTTAATCTTTCATGGGCATGGTACCGCCCACTTTTTAAAATGTAAGATTAATTCTATTTTAGAGTTCTAGATGTGTGCCAAGTTTCGTGAAAATCAATAAAGTTGAAGCACATATTAAATTTTTATGAGCTGATTCCGCCCACTTTTTTTTAAAGCAAGATAGTGTTTTAGTAGAGTTTAGGATGTACGCTAAGTTTCGTAAAAATCGGTCAAGTAAAAGCAGGAGAAATATAATATTCAGTTTTAAATGGGCGTGGCTCTGCCAATTTTTCAACTTTGAAGTTGTTTAATTACGAGAGTCTAATGGTTGTGCACTTTTTAAAATGTAAGATTAATTCTATTTTAGAGTTCTAGATGTGTGCCAAGTTTCGTGAAAATCAATAAAGTTGAAGCACATATTAAATTTTTATGAGCTGATTCCGCCCACTTTTTTTTAAAGCAAGATAGTGTTTTAGTAGAGTTTAGGATGTACGCTAAGTTTCGTAAAAATCGGTCAAGTAAAAGCAGGAGAAATATAATATTCAGTTTTAAATGGGCGTGGCTCTGCCAATTTTTCAACTTTGAAGTTGTTTAATTACGAGAGTCTAATGGTTGTGCAATGTTTTGCAGCAATCTGATAAGTTAAAGATAATTAAATTTAAGAAAAAAGTTTGTGGGCGTGTCCCAACCCACTTTTTTGATAATTGTACCAAATGCAAGCTATACTCTTTTCGACCAAATACAGTTTTTTTTAAATCCCTTTTAAAAGCTACTGAGTTATGAAGTAAGAAACATAAAAAAAAGTACAGACGAATTGATAACATCCAGCTCTTTTGAAGTCGGTTAAAAATAGAACTTCTTGCAATGAAAATCCTATATAAAAATTATCTGAAAAGATCTCGATTTGCAAGGCTTTCGCATCACAAGTTCGAAGTCTTATTGACTTTCGAGCAAGCTCTCCTTTACTGGCATCAATTAGTCTTTATTCACACACTTCAGGTCTTGAGTTTTTAGGAGAGCGAGGAAAAGAGAATGAAGAGGGGTGCAGACTTGACCGTACCAGTCAAGTTTGCTTTTTCGTTTTGTTTTGTCATTCGTAATACTTTACTACAACGCAAATTTATGAGACTTGATGAAACAAACTTGACGGTGTGTATGAACGAAAATGCAGGTTCAAAAGAAAATTGAACAAAAACTGATCAGTTAAACCTGATGTGTGTGAATCAGGCAGGACTTAATGTCAAATTTATTTTTTGTGCCTTCCTAAACATGAGTAGCTTTGTATCCAAATATATTTTATTTATAAATTTTATTGACTTTCTTGCAAGATCTTTTTTAGTGGGATAAATATGGGCTTGTTGCTCAAAACTTACAAGAAAAATAATTGTGAAAATATATTTTTTATATGACATTAATTAAGGTAAAGTTGTTGTTTTGTGCCTTTCTAAGCGCCTGTTGCTTTTCCTTGTTGCAAAAATATGAAGTGTTCTTAAACTCAACTGTGTATTTGATTTCCAGTAAGACGCAAAGTTTGATTTATGGGAACATGGCCCTGCTGTTGCACACATACCTTTAAGAAGTCAGTTAATCAAGGAAACCTGTTGCAAATAATGGACATTAATTTTTTTAGTTAAAAAAACTTCCTTGTTCCGAAGAGAAGTTAAGAAATAACAGAAATAGAAACATTTTCTATGCGGTCTTCATAGTGAAGAAAATTATTTCTGTTTTCTAAGAACTATAAATTCTAAAAAAGTTGTTCTTCCCATTCCACACATTCAGTTGGTCCCATTTGTTTTTAGTGCTTCTCTCTCTATGATAGTGCAAGTCATTTGAAAATTGTAGATATGTAGATGGACCAAAGCGACAAGTACGTACCCTGTCGGAGAATGTGTGGTTGACTACAAAAATAGTTAACTTAGAGTTAGCTTTTCTTAGACTGACTAAAAGCTAACTGCAAAATCATCCAGAACAAACCCAAAATTAATTCTTAAGTTGAGTACGTAATCGAATTTGATGAGAGCCAACAAATTTATTCTCAGCTACTTTAAAACTCATTTCAATTTTATATTAACATTTTGCTGTTGTTATTTTAGATGGCAGCTTAGCCGAGTTGTAGCGGGTTGAGTACGAACACCAGGTGACTTTAAATAAAGTCAACTTTAAGTTAGTTGAAAAGTAATGCAGAGTGAGACAATTGACTACTGCCTAGGACATCGCTATGTTAAATTAGTTAGTTGATTACATTGAAAAGTAATCCAAGTGTCAGTCAGTAGTAGTTGCGAAATAGTTAGCTTAAAGTTAGTTTAAAGTTAGCCACATTTCCAACAGGGTATTTATGAACATGTGCTTATGTGTGTGTTAATGTGTGTGGGTGTTTCTTTAGAAAAATTAAAGTATGCGAATATTGGGACTTTTCCCATTATTAAACGTATGCGTATGCACAGGCAGTGCATACTTGGTACACTATTGCTATTTAAGTGTTAGAGTGTAGGTTAAACATTTGTGAATGTGTGTATTAAATGTATGTATGTATGTATGCAAGTGTGTGTGTGTATTTGAATGATAATAATTATGTGACCCTCTGTCATAGCTTCGTTTGCATTATTCAATATAACCGCTATGTGGATTGTATATCGAGTCCAGCAACATTTTGCATTTATTTGCACACACATACACTCGCACATTTTGCACAAAATTATAAATGGACACCACCAGTCTTCAAATAAGGACACACGTAAGCACTCACAAACACAATTTTTATTTTTTATATTTTTTTTTATTTCCATTAACACTTTGTGGTTGATGACCGTAAAACGCAAAAGCGCTACATTTTCACTCAACTCAATGATATACATACATATGAATGTAAATTGATAAGGGGAAAAAAAGAGAGCAAAAATAAGAAAAAATACAAACTATTTTGTAGTTTCATGTTAAGATGTGGTTGCAAAGGAGTTTCACCAACAAATTGAGCTAAAATTTTCTTTTTGTTGCATAAAAAACGGCTACTTTTCAGGTAAACCAACACGTGACTACTGAAAAAAATTAATAAATTTATATAATACCCCTTTTAGACACGGAAAGTTTAGTTTGCAAAGTCTTAATTCAGCTGGGAGACAGAAAGAAAGAGATAGTATTTCTCCCTCTGTCTTTCACACAGCTGAATTAAGACTTTGCAAAGTAAACTTTCCGTGTCTAAAAGGGACGTAAATGTTGTTTCAATACTTGTTTGATAATAAATTTTACGCTTGTTTCACCCCTTTTGCACACGCAAAAATTTACTTTGCAAAATCGTAATTTAGCTGGGAGAGAGACAGAAAGAGAAAGTATTCTGAACTTTGTCCTTACACATACACATCTATGTATGTATGTATGTATGTGACAGATGGAAAATTTTTATGCAAGTAAGTGTAAAAAAAACCTACTGCTTGAAAACTAAAAATAAAAAAATGGCGAAGGTGAGTTCATTATTAATATTAATCAAAAATTGTCACGCTGAGTGGAAGTGAGCGTGAGTGAAAAAAGTTATTTTTTGCCTTTATAAAGAAAGAATAACAAAGGATACACATAAATTTTTTTAAAAATATTTCGACAATTTTGACTTCTTGACACTTTACCAAGTGTTTTGTGTGTGATTTGAAATAACGATTGAGTAGAGTAAAGGTTTTCATAGTAAAAAATTTAGTGTTTGAAAATTAAAAAAAAAATTCAAATAATGTTGAAGCTGAGTGTATTATCAAAAATTGTCACGTGTGAGGAGACGTGAGCGTGAGTGATAACAAATTTTTTCTTAGTGAGATTAACTGACAAAAACTTTAAGAAAGTTGAGTTTGATTCCAAAAAGTCATTTCAGTCGGTCACGGGTGAGAGGACATGAGCGTGAGTGATACAATTTTTTTCTTCCGGAGTTTAAGAGATCAAAAGATAAGATAAGATGATAAGATAAGAATGAGATTCTCGAAGCTTGATTCCAAGCAATTATTTCAATCGGTCACGCGTGAGAGGATGTGAACGTAAGTGATAAAAATTGTTGGGATTAAGAGATAGAAAATTTAAGAATGTTAAAAGGGAGACTTCAGAGGTTTGACTAAAAAAATCTTTTCAATCAGTCACTCGTGAGAGGAAGTGAGGGCGAGTGATACAATTTGTAGAGATTAGGAGATTAAAGCTCTAAGGACGTTGCTCTCTCTCAACTTCCGAAAATTTATTAAAAATAAGCATATCATATATGTTTGATAAAAAAAAAATTGTTTCAATCAGTCACTCGTGAGAGGATGTGAGCGTGAGTGACAGCATTTTTTGAGATTACAAGATTAATAAAAGTTAAAGGACGTTGAGAGGAGAGGATATGAGATAAAATGAATTAAAAAACACATCAATCGGTTAGGCGTGAAAGCACGTGAGCGTGAGTGATAAAATTTTTTTCTCCCCTTGATTAAGTGATAAAAACTTTAAAAACCTTAAAAGGGAGACTACCGAAGTTTGATTAAATAAAATCTTTTCAATCAGTCGCTCGTGAGAGGACGTGAGCGTGAGTGATAGCACTTTTTGAGATTTAAAGATTAGTAAAATTTTAAGGACGTTCAGAGGAGAAGAGAAGAGAGAAAATTAATTAAAAAAAAACACATCAATCGGTTAGGCGTGAAAGCACGTGAGCGTGAGTGATATAATTTTTTTCTCCCCTTGATTAAGTGATAAGAACTTTAAGGACGCTAAGAGGGAGACTACCAAAAATTGATTTAAAAAAGCATATCAATCGGTCACGCGTGAAAAGACTCGGGCGTGAGTGATACATTTTTTTTCTTCCTTTGATTAAGTTATCAAAACTTTAAGGATAAAACTTTAGGGACTTCCGAAGTTCGAATCCAAAACAGAATTTCTGTCGGTCTGGCGTGAGACGTGAGACTTGAGCGTGATAAAATATTTTTTCTTCTTGGGACCATTTAAATCGGTTCTGGCATTTGGCTGCAACTAGTTATGATCAAAAAATTGTTAACATTTTCTGTAGTGCAGTGCAATGGCAAATATTTTTGTAGGGAGAAATACGGAATACGAAGAAGGTTCCCCACAAATCTAACGTAAAACTGCTGAGCACATCTTTCAGCTGAAATGCGCATAAATGAAAAATGTCGAGTGATAGTTCTTATTAAAACTTTGTCTGACTAAATCAGCCTTTAGAGCATTTTTATTTAAAAAAAAAATTATGTTATTATAGAGTGTAATTTGCCGCTTAATTACACACAGTGTAAGCAATTAGAAATATTCTAAATGAACATAAATGACAGTGACAGTGACAGTGACACAGACTTTCAATATTTTGTGTAAAAAATTTTCTAATTGCAAATTGTATTTACAAGGACCTTCTGTCCTTCGGACCTTTTTCTGTTGTATATAATAAAAATAACGAAACTTTGAGGTTACTGCAATTAAAATTAATGTTTGGAAAATTAAATGCTTTCCTTTCCAGACAAGTAATACTTAGACTTAGAAGAAGAGTTAAAACTTATTAAATTAAAAGAAATGCTTAAAACTAGCAAATAATATAATTTCCTTAACTTTAAGTTTATTAAGTAATTTTCTATTTTTTAGTTACAACAAGAAAAAAAAAACAAAAACCTGCCTCTTACATTATGAAAACTAAAAGTAAAATAAAAATTCTTTAATAAAAATTACGGATCTCAATTGTAATTCCTTTTCTTTTTTTTTTTTTGGTTTTGGTTTTGGTGAAACTCATCAATGAAACGTGTAATTTACTGAGAAATCAGCTCGTTCTCGTTCACTTTTGCAATCACATCTACTTGTCACAAGCAATTTATTTCCTTTTTGGCTTGTAGGAAACAAATAAATTAGTTACTTGCAACATTCATAACGGAAAAGAAAAGAAAATAAAATAAAACGGAAAAGCAATAAAAATGACAATTAAGACATTTCCACTCATTTACCGTTGTAATGTACAGGCACATCACGATTGTATGTAAACGTCTTCTTTGTCGTCAAGTGATGATGATGACTGTGTGCATGGGACTGGCCCGATGAATGCGTCAGTGTCATGATGACCACAAAGACAGCAGCACACACGAGACACAGGAAGACGGTCATGACAATGCAAACGATACGTTTGCGTTTGCGATCGGCTTCCTCCTCGTCGTTGGGTTCACCTGAAAGAGATTTGTGTTTAAGACCTTTGCGTGTGGTGAGTGGAGAGGATTTACGTGTTCCCAGGCCACCGGTAGTGGCTTTGTGATGAAATGGCCGCAGTACCTGCTCAAATGCTGCATCACCCAGTTCATAAGTGAGCGATGGTTTGCGTTCGAATGATGGACGTTTCTCTTTGTCTTCCATGAATGCTGTGGTGGCTGCCACAGCCATGGCGGTGGCACTCAGCGAGACGGGACGTGGACTGCGTTTGATGTCCTCGATGGTGACGGCTCCGCCTGAGGTAGTCGCACTGGCCAGAGCACGGCCGCTGTTGCGTCGGTGGGGTGAGGTAAGTTCCACAAATTCATTGGACACATTTGCTGGAGGTGGGTACGCACTGTCGCCGATAAAGCTTTTCGACTTTTTCGTCGCACTCAAGGTTTCGCGATATGTACGTAGGCGCATGCTGGCACTATGCAGAGCTTTCGCTTGTTTTATGCTGGCCGCACTGGCATTGGTGCCGCCGAAAGCAGCTGCCGCCGCCATAACGGCAGGGCGATGATGTACCTGCACCTCTTCCAAATTGTTGGGTGAGAGGTAAAGGGAGCGGCCGTGTTTGGTGCCACGCTTAAAATGATAAGCAGCAGTGGCAGCGGCAGCAGCCGTATGTAAATGCAGAGAAGAGTGTGTGGCGGCGGCGGCTGCCGCTGAAGTGGAGGGTCGTCCATCTAGCTCCAAGCTATGGGAACTATGCTGCCTGACAGAGTGTGCATGGGCATCTGTCCGCTTTTTCAAACTGCTGGTGGCTGTAGCCGGTACATGTCCCAGCAGAGTATCCTCAAACGAATTGGAAGTTTTTCTTATAGTGCCACGCTCCGTTAGCCCGACATCTTCCATTTTAGTATGACTGTTACTGCGAGATCGGGATTCTATAAAGAGTTCGTTATCCAAAGATAAATTGGTGGGAGCCAAAAGATTTGATCTACCTTCTGGAGGTTCCATTAAATCATCATTTAGAGAGGGGTGACGTATTTGAGAATCAATTACTGATTCAGGTCTAGCACTGGGTCGTCGTGTTGGATCGTGTAGCGAGCGGTGAGAGCGGGCTCCTCTCCTACTGGGCGATGGCGAACGACTGATGTCTTTCACCGAGGCATGGCCGGGCATAAGAAAATTCCCTCTCACTGAGCTCGTGCGGCGCGAGGAAGACTCTGAATTCACCACTGCATCGGCGCTAAGCAGCAAGGGGTCCATTATAGTTTCAGCATCGGGAGGTGCGTGAAACGAATGTGTCTTCTTCATCTGAAAAGTAGAAGTCGGATGTACATCGATTGTATCGGAACGGCGAAATTGGGATTTCTTAAACGGGTGAGTGGCAGCATGTTGTTGACGATGACTCGTCTTCGGCGGCAGCACATAGTCATCTATGAATTGTATGGGCGAGCTAGAGCCACGCGTAGAGCCGGCCACATTCTCTGCCAGACTACTGCTGCTGAGCAGAAAAATGTCCGGTTGGTGCAATTGTTGTTGTTGTTGTTGCTGCTGCTGATGGTGATGATGATATGGGTCTCGTTCGCCACGGCTGCCACTCCCCAGAACGGGACTAACCGTGTGCGAAATGGGTGAGCTTGTGCTACTGGCATGCGATTGTTGCTGGCTGAATTGACGTGCTTGAGCTGCCATGTGCTCAAAAGTGTGCAGGTGCTGTTGCTGCTGATGCTGGCGTGCAGATAAAGCTGGTGACACAGCGCCACTACCACCAGCACCGCCGGCGGAAGGTAGTGCTAAGGTTTGGGGCGGCGGTGCAGAGCGTATGGCAACCGGCGAGGCCGAGCGATGTATTACCGCCGGCTCCACTATCAGCGATGCGTCGTCCAGACCGCCCATTCCTAGGCCGCCACCTACAGCGCCCTCATAGTTGTCAATGGCCATGGAGAGCGAACGATTGATGACTTTCAGTTTGGGTGGCTTCTTTTTGGTGGCGGGATTATCAAACGACGATTTACTTGTCGGGTGTTCTTCGGAGCTGGTCATAAACGTATGATGTGTATGCTGATAGTACGGATGCTGTTGTTGCTGCTGCTGCTGCTGTTGGTGATGGTAGTATTGTGGCTTGTGGTGTTCTTGCTGCTGACCACCGCCGGCGCCACGCTCCATACGGTAGTAATAGCGTTGTGGATATCTATGGTAATAATTGTGTGCAATTGTGTGGCCGTTTTATAAAAAATGTGTTGAACGAAATTAATAATAGACACACAAAAGAAAAAAATTGTTGCAGTTGGAGGTGAAAAATTGCAGGGAATATACACTAAGAGCTTTGCTGAGGGTCGGGAACGGGGGAAGTGTTGTTAGTATTAAAGCTGCAGGTTGTAATATTTAATTTTTATTATTTTTTTCTATTTTTTAAAATATGTAACTTAAATGTGCTTTTGAGGATTGTTTTGGGGGTTGTTTTTTTATATATTTATCATATATACATATATAATATATATTATATTTTTATTTTGTATAAATAAAAGGATTTTATTGCTAGTGCTGTGGCAAGGTGACGCATACATTCATTCCAGCTCTAATACATCTAAAAGACACATAAATTAGAATATTGTTTCTCTGTTTTGTTGGCTTGATAATTTGCATTTATTTTTATTTTTATTTTTATTTTTGAGCTTGTTGTGCTGCTTAAGCTGTTGCATTCTGTTTTGGTGTTGAAGTGTTTCATTTATTGATTAAAAAATTTTTTTAAATTTATGCGCTTAGTTTTTCAGTTTAACTGAATTGTGCGTTTATTTTAATTTAATTTTCTGGTTTATTTAATACTTTTTAGTGCGTGCTTTAATTTTGTATTACTTATTGTCACAGGTTGTTGTGCTTTTAGTTTTTTGTTTTCATTTGATATATTATTTCTTACGTTTTTTGTTAAAAAGTCTTTTGTAACTAAAATTAGGAAATATAAGTGTTTTAAGATCTTAAAAAGTGATTTAAATTGAAATGAAAAATAAAAAATTGTGATTAAAATTATAAATTTTGTGCTTTGCTGCAAAGCAAATTAAGCCATTTATAAAGTTTTACAGTTCGAGGCAAAATTATGCATATGATTAGTAAAATATTTCGTTGTAGCGTAATAAAAGCTACTTCGAAGATATTAATTAAATATTTTAATTTATTTTATAAAATTTTACTTTAGTGCCTTTTCTAAGGCCGTCTCAAAATTATTTAGAAAATATATATTGTTTGAAAATTTGTATTTTCACAGAATTTTGTTGAATATCAGAAAGCCAAGACTGGCAACATTGATAATATTTCATGTGTTTCCCTTTAATTTATTTGAAAGCTAATGCATATCAGGTGGTTTCAACTACTCATAAGACTATTTTCACCGCTTGTAATTTCAATATCCGTAGATGTCAAACATTCCAAGCAAAGCGAATTCATATCAGGTGGTCACAGCTATTCTCATGAATATTTTCGACGTTTGCAATTTCAATATCCCTAGATGTCAAACATTCAAAGTCCCGATTCACACGTTTCAACTTTTGTTGCTCAACTCGTAATTCAGCTATAAGAAAAAAAGATATATTTGTATTTTCGTCTCTATCTTTCTTACAGCTGAATTACGAGTTGAGCAACAAAAGTTGAAACGTGTGAACCGGGTCAAAGTTAGAATTTTTCAAAGCAAATTAAGGCGAGTCTGTCTACTTTATTTGAATATGGCTTGCCTTATCCCATATTTGTGGCAAGGCGAATCTATATTTGGCTGTCGCATCCAATGCGAGTCCATACTAGGTGGTGGTCACAACTATTCAAATGACTATTTTCGCCGCTTGTAATTAGAATATCCCTAGATGTCAAACATTCCAAGCAAGAGGAATACATATCAGGTGGTCACAACTATTTAAATATCCCTAGATGTCAAACAAATTAAGGCGAGTCTGACTACCATATTTGAGTATGGTTTGCTTTATCCCATACATGTAGCAAGGCGAATACATATTTGGTTGTGTCAACCAAGGCGAATTCATACAAGGTTGTCGCAATCGATCAGGTGACTGTTTTCGCTGCTTATAATTTAAATATATACAACCATATAAAAAAAAAATAAAATAATTTGAGCTTGAAGTGTATGTTAAAACAAAATTTCCATACAAATTTTGACAAAAGAACACTTGAAGTTGAAATAAATTTTTTTTTGAATACGGCCGATATACTTTAGATGTCAAAACATATTTTTCAATACATTTTTTTTGACATTCAAAGTATAAATTTCTCAAAGCGAATTGAGCCTCAACTACTCAGGTGACTATTTTCCTCGCTTGTAATTTGAATATATGTGCTTTATAGGGTACAAAATCTAGCAGATTTTTATTAAAATCTTTATGAAAATCTATACCATTTACATCAACTTCTTTTCACATTTATCAAAATTTTTTATCCAAAACAAAACCCATTTACTGAAAAATTCCCAATATTATAACCAATCAACTGAAATGTAGCCAATTCACACACCTTTTTAAGCAGACCGTAGCTAATTCACTCATCTTTTATATATTATGCAGTGAAAATAAAATAAAAATATTAGATTTTATGTAGATTTCCTACAAATCTACTCACAAAATAAATTTTGTTTTGTATGGGAAATCTAGTACAAAGCAGCTAGACTTAGCTCGAAATCTCGTAAGTACTAGATTTTGAGATAATGTAAATGCCCTATTAGTTTTTATATCATTGTTTCGAGATGATTAAAATTAAAAGATAGATTTTGTAAATTTTCGTAATTTTTCATACAAATTTGAAACGTTTAAAAACGAACTTTATTTTACAAAATCTGCTTATAAAATTTAAATTATAACATAAAAAATGATTTTAGTGTATTTTTTTACAAGGTGGTAACACTGAAATAGCTACACAGTCAAGGCAAATTCATGTGCACATAAATTCGCCTTTTATTCAATAAAATAAATTCATCTCGAACAAAGCAAATACGGATTCGCTTTAGTATGAAAGTTTTCTTTGTGTCTAGGCGAATTCATATATGAATTTGTCTTGGTTTATATTTCACCCAAGCGAATCCAATTTGTCTTGTATTGCATCCAGACGAATATGTTTTGACAAGGCAAATTTGCCTTGATGCCTTGATATTTCATAATATCTTTTTTTATAAAGAAATAAATAATAATAAATAAAAAAAAAATCGAAAAAATTTCTAACAACTAAATCTACGTAAATAACTTAAAGAGACTGTGTAAAGCATCATGCGTTTGTATTGCAATGGAACTCCTGATATCTATAAAGAATTTCAAAATATTTGGGACTTATATTGCCATCAGCCAAATTTAACGTGGCAGCGAAAGTCTCAAAAAACAAAAGTTATAAATCACTGGCGTGATTTAGAGGGCGCTAAAATGCAGTCCACACTTCAGCAGGACTTGTGTATAAAAAACTGGCCTAAATCACGCAGAAGCCCAAAAGCCTGGCTGCCTATTTATTATGGTACAGGAATCGAAAGACCAGCTTATAATTACTCTAAAACGGGCAGCACATTGGACACTCCAGAGAATTTAGGAAGCAATGAAAGTGATAACCAGAAATCGACGAGCCCAGAGACTGCAAAATAAGAAAATGAGTGCTAAAGAGGAAAAAAATAGTCTAGAAGATATAAAAATTAACTATTTTAAGAAGAAAAGCTCCAAAATCAAGCAGCTGTAGAACTTTGTAATTCAATTCAAAAGTAAAACTGTTCGAATTTGTACGTTTTTAATGTTAAGCATCGAAAGTTACTATTGCCTTCGATTTGAATTACAGAGTAGAGCACCAGAAGCCAAGTTACCGCATTCTCTATCAAACTAAATTTTAAAACATTTTCATTAAAACTATTTAGCTGTAAAGATATTTCCACTAAAATTTTATTGATATGTTTGAAAATTTGATTCGATATCGAATGCAGTAATTTGCCAATGGAAAAAATTTAACTTTATAAGCAGAAAAAATTATTCAAGGCAAACAATTTTCGTTTAATTTGAAAACAAAATTTCTAAGTTTGGAATAAAAATAAAGATAACCACAATATCTGGGAAAGTTTTTTTAAATTATATATGTATGTATGAAGCTCTTGGAAAAATCCATTACAGCAATAGGATTTTTAGAATGCAACATTTTGTTTAATTAGCCCACTGTCTTGCACCAATTGTCTAAAGTGTCTTGTTTTCGCCACTAAGCCTACCTAGTAAAATAAACTCTCTTTGCCTCTAGGCGAATCCATCAGGTGGTCTTAACTGCTCAGCTGGCTATTTTCGCCGTTTGCAATATGATTATCCCTCAGATCAAGGCGATTCCATACTAGGTGGTCGCAAGGGATCAGGTGACTATTTTCGCCGCTTGTAATTTGAATATACGTTGGATGTCAACACACATTTTTCAGTAAATTTTTTTTTGACATTTAAAGTATAAATTTCTCAAAGCGAATTGAGCTGAGTATACCTTATATAAGATTGCCTTGCCTCATATGTTAAGACACATTTTTTGCCTTGAGATTCACCTAGTTACTAATTCGCCTTTTGCCAATGCGAATCCATGAGCTCCATCAAGGCAAATTCATATCACTTTATTCCATGATACAATATATTATTGTATCATGCTTTATCCTATATCTTCACTAGCCATACACTTGAGCATGAGTTAGACATGACTCCGGCAGAGTAACTGTGAAAAATTCATCAACTTCTTTGTTGTGGTGAACATGTGCGATGTCCATGTTCAGGTATATCAAAGTATTTTTCGGTAGTGCAATAGAGATGGCATATTTACCAATATTCTGTTCTGTCTCTTTTCTTTCTATTGCAAATGATTGCGGATGGCGAACATTGTTGCTCAGGCATATGCTTGGGTATTGATGTCAGAGCATGAACGAAACATGAACATGAACGGTCTTCATTAGCCATTTGCTATGTCCGACATGATGACCGTACCAAGTTCATGGCTAGTGGATACCGATATTCTCAAATTTTTGTTCATATAATTACACATTTTTGTAATAAATTTCTAGGGGAAGATTACATTTTTTTTTTCTCAAAACCAAACTTTAAAAATCCTAATTTTTTAAAATAAAAAGAGAATGGATGTACCTTCTATTTTTATACCATACTTGAGACCACCTAGTGTGGATTCGCCTCCAATTTTTTTGTTGCCTGTCCATATCAGGTGATCTCAAATGCTCAGCTGACTATTTTCGCCTTGAACTCCTCCATGTTATTAATTCGCCTAGTATAACTTTTGTAATACAAAAGGCGAATTTGCCTTGACATATTTCATTGTCAATAATTTTTAAATTTCCTTCTTTTTTTTCAACAACAATTTCAAAATTCTTTGTACAACATATTAACTAATATTTAATTTAAATTTACCACAAAAATAAACTAAAATGCGTTTCTATCCCAATGCCGATATCAGCCACTATTTTGAAATTCCTTCCGGTTGGTCGCTCTACTGCCACAATCCACATAAATCGTGGCGAAGAAACCCTCTACAGGCTAAGCACACTATAGCTTATTGGTGTGATCCCAAGGGTGCCAGAAAGCCTTTGATAATGCAGAAGGATTTGTATTTTAACGATTGGCCTCATAATCGCATACGCCTGGAGGCCTGCTTACCCTGTTATTATTGTGTAGGTAATCGTTTTATACGTGTGGCAAAAGCATTTCCCGCAGGCTTTAAATGCTCACCGCTGCCCATGAGTTTGAAGGAAGTAAAGGAATTGAAAAAGTATAAAAAACTGGCGGCAAAAAGAAAACGAGCCAAGGCTAAAGCCGATAAAAAATTGGCGAAAGAAAGGGAAAAATTGGCGAAGAGGAAGAAAGGAATGAGGGTATAAGTAGAGTTTGGGGCTGGGTAAAAGTATAGCGCTTGATTAGCTGATTTAAGTTTTTCATTATAATAGACATAATAAATAAAAAATGCATACAAGTATTTCTTTTTTAACTTGAATATGTACTTCGAAAATTAATACGGAACTTGTAATTCAAAATATGCCGCTTAGAAAACATTAATAAAATAATTAAGAAATGCAAAAAAGCTGTTTCTTTAAAAAAATCATAAAGATAAAAGGATATGTACATATAGTTATGACCAAGGTTAATTAAAAAAAGGTATACTCGGCCCAAATTCTTTTGTGAAAAATTATAATTTTAATGTCAAAAAATTACAAGCGGCGAAAATAGTCACCTGGGGGATTATTATGAAATTCGATTCGAAAAGGAAACTGTTTTAATTTGTATGTTATTAACATTAAAATTCGAAAAAAAAATTCCGTTCGATTCGGATTACATAATAAACTCCCTGATCAGTTGCAAACAGCTAGTATGAATTCGCCTTTATTCATATCACTTTAAAAAATTTATTCTTGGCAAGGCACAAGGCGAATCCATACTAGGAGGTCTCAACTGCTCAAGTGACTTTTTTCGCCGCCTTTAATTTAAATATCCGTTAGATGTCAACACACATTTTTCAGTGCATTTTTTTGACATTTAAAGTATAAATTCCTCAAAGCGAATTCAGCTGAGTATACCTTGGCAAGGCATATTCATATAAGACAAGGCAATTTCATGTTAGGTGGTCTCAACTAATCAGCTGACTATTTTCGCCGCTTAATAATTTGAATATACAGTAGATCTCAACAAACTTTTTTCAGTTAATTTTTTGAAATCAATATTATAATTTTTTCAATGCTTGTTGAATTCGCCTTGAAGTAAACTTAAAATTCCCTCATATTAATTAGAAATTAGAAATTAGTTTGAGTAGTTACTGGTCAAGGCAAATTCATATAATGTATACTGAGCTCAATTTGCTTTGAGATATTTATGCTTTAAATGTCAAAAAAAATTTCCTGAAAAATGTGTGTTGACATCTAACGGATATTTAAATTAAAGGCGGCGAAAAAAGTCACTTGAGCAGTTGAGACCTCCTAGTATGAATTCGCCTTGTCTATACTTTTGATGCAAGGCAAATAATACATACTAGGTGGTCGCAATCGATCATGTGAACATTTTCGCCACTTATGCTGACACCCAGCAATTAATTTTTCAGTATATTGTTTTTGACATTAAAAGTATAAATTTCACAAAGCAAGTTTAGCCGAGTATAACTTATATGAATTTGTCTTATGTATACTCTGCTCAATTCGCTTTGAGAAATGTATAATTTTAATGCAAAAAATGGACGGAAAAGTGTGCTCTGATATCCAATGTATACATAAATTACAAGCAACGAAAATAGTTACTCGAGCAGTTGAGACCTCCTAGTATGAATTCGCCTTGCTACTGGTACACCAAGTATAAATAAGAGAATGTTGAATTATTTCACATAGTTTTGAAATAAAAAAAAAATTAAAAACAAAAGTAACACAAATTTGTACAAGTATTAGCTGACCTGGCAAACGCTGTTTTGCCACATAAATTATTTTTAGGGAGTTTGTGGGGTGGAAAATAATAACTTACTCATGGTAAGTGCTTAAGGATGTGGTATATGAGTAATAAAGGCAGGGAGTGCTGTGCACGATGGAATAAAACAATAAAAAATAAAACAGAAAAAAAAAAATTTGAAGTCTCCTGCTGTTATAGCTTTCAAGATATAAGATTTTTATAAATAATACATGTAAGGGATGCCCCTTCTCCAGGTCCTATTATAGCAAAAATTACTGAATTACTTCGCACCTCGCTCTTGAAGTAGTCCATACTAAATTTTAAGACTCTTGCTATTATAGCTTTCAAGATATAAGATTATTGTTAATTACATTGTATGGAGTGCCCCTTCCCCCGGTCCCTTTAGGGGAATAAAAAATTAGACAAGGACAAATCAACATACAAAATTTCATAAAAATCAGTCAAGCCGTTTCGGATGAGTTAAAATTACAAACACCATGACACGAGAATTTTTATTGCATACTCTTGCACGCCTTTAGCACATGCATGCACATACACATCATTTTGATGAATTTTCCCCATAAACTGGTAATCGTTCATGTATGCTTATAAAGATATTGCATTTGCTGTAATCGCATCAATGTCTGTACATTAACAAAATAACAAAAATTTTCCTTGGCATAGTTCTACTAACAGAAAAGTGACTTGGAAAAGCTATAAAAATTTGCTGTGCAAGTGCACAAAATTCTTCAATAGATTTAATGTACCAATTTGAAAACAGCACACAAATATATGTAATGTATGTGTGTGTGTGTGTGTGTGTGTGTGTGTGTGTGTGTGTATGCGTGTGTGTGTTTTGTGCAAAAAAGCTTTGATGCTTAAAACAAAAATTCCTTAGTATAAAATGATACACATATTCAATCTTTGCCAGAATCATAAGGACGTGTGCACAAGGATGATACTTTTTAGTTCGATGAATTTTGTAAACAAGATTTTTTATGACTTAAAAAATCTACAAAATAAAATCTTAATTTAAGCAAAATCATTTCCAAAGTCTTACAAAGTAGAAACGTTCGAAAGCAAGCAAATGAAAAATGTATTCCAAAATATAGTTGATTTGTGCACAACAAATTTGGGTACAAGTTAAGGATTTCGAAAAAGTGGAAAGATGACTGAAGCCCCGGTTGCCCCTCAAAATATCCAGTGTATAGATATACATACATGCATACATATATGTATGTATGTATGTATAAGTTTATTTTATCATGCAAGTTTTTACACGGAAACATTGTATGATATATTTATTTATTAATAAATATTTGCTAATGAATATATTCATAAACTTATGAGAATTCTCAGGATGTGTAGAAAAGATGTACATACTCGTATGTAGATATGTATGTATGTATGCAACTATGTATATTCGTATGTAAGGGAAGATGGTCTACAAGTCTGTCTTATAAATTTTTATGTGTATGTATTAAATGATTTGTATTTTTATTCATACTAAAGTTTAATCACAAAGTCTGACAGAGATTTGTAAATGATTTATTTCAGAAAGTATCTACATATAATATACATGAGATACAAATACAATACAGATACAAGGCAGATACAAATGTAGATACATATAAACCATGTTGATGTGTGCTTTTTATAAAGTTATTTATTGAATTAAGAGAATTGTTGTTGATTTTTAATTAAGATTTTTAAATTTGTTTAGTTTCTATATGAAATTCATACAAATGAGGAGCTGGCAACAAAAGTGGTACAAGTGCCAAAATTAAACAAATTATTTTTAGATTGATTAAACGAAAACTTGATTTAAAACCAACTTAGATATCTGGATATAAAGTAATTTATAGCAAAAGAGTAGCAAGGAAACTGGAAACCCACAAAGTTTGCTAAAATTTCGCTAACGGGATGCTAAACTATTACAAAAACGCTGTTAAATATTTGCTAATATATATATAGCACATTAGCAAGTAAACTGGAAACTCACAAGGTTTGCTAAGCTTTTCTAGATAAGATGCTAAATTGTTGCTAAATATTTGCTTATCTTTAGCAAGAGAATATCAAATAGGCTGGTAACAGACAAAGTTTGTTAACATTTTGCTAACGGGATGCCAAACTATTGCAAAAACGCTGTTAAACATTTGCTAATATATAAAAAGAGATTAGCAAGTAAAGTGGAAACTCACAAAGTTTTGCTATTTTTTTGCAGAGGAGATGCTAAACTGTTGCTATGAAGCTGCTCAGTATTTGTTTATCTTTAACAAGAGATTAGCAAGGAAGCTGGAAACTATCAAAAGTTACTAAAACTTTGCTAACGTGGTGTTCAATTGTAGCTAAAACGATGCTAAGTAGTTGCTATTCTATAAGAAGAGATTAGCAAGTAAGCTAGAAACGCACAAAGTTAACTAAAATTTTCAGAGGAGTTGTTTAACTGTTGCCAAGAAGCTGCTAAAGATTTGGTAGTCTTTAGCAAAAGATTGGGAGGGAAACTGAAAGCTCCCAAAGTTTACTAATATTTTGTTAACAAGATTTTTATCTGTTGCTGAAAAGCTGCTAATAATATTTGCTAATTTATAAAAAGAGAGTAGAAAGGAAATTGAAAACTCCCACAGTTTGCTAAAATTTTTCTAACTATATGCTAGACCGCTGTTAAAACGATGGTAAATATTTGCTTATCTATAACCGGAGAGTAGTAAGGAAATTTTAAGCTCCCAAAGCTTGCTAAAATATTGCTAACAAGATGCTAAACTGTTGCTAAAATGCTGCTAACTATTTGCTAGTCTATAACAAGAGATTAGCAAGGGAACTGGGAACTCACCAAAGTTGATAACATTTTGCTAACGAGATGCTAAACTAAAAAAAGTAAAAATGAAAGTTTAACTTAATATCTCTACTTGTTCTTAGATATTTTTGGGTAAAGGATACCTGAAGCTGAAATATTTTTTTCAAATTGAAAATTTGATTTCTCATTGCATTTCAGATTTGCTGAGAAATAAGAAATGTACTATATTTTAGATTTTCCTGCGAGACAATATAATTAAAGAAAAAAATATGAAATGAAAAATTCATAGGAAAAAACAAGTTGATTCGATAATTTTAACAGCTTCATTAATGACCAAAGTCTGGCAATATAAAAGAAAAATATTTCCTAATTTCTTGCTAACGATATGCTAATCTTTTGCTTATAAGCTGCTAAGCATTTGCTAACTTATAAACTCTTAATTAATATTTAATTATTTTTCTGGAAAACAAGAAATTAAGGATTTAAATTTAACACAAAGTAATTTCTAGAAATAAAAAAAAAATGCAATTGAAAAAAAATTCATACACGAGACTAAATTTTTACGATAAATTATTATTCATAAAATAATCTATAAAATAAATTTGGGAAGATTTTGGGAACTTAAAAATATTTCGTTAGCATTTGCTAATGAAATGCTAAGCTAATGCTAAAATTTTTTTACAAATTTATGAATTTCGAAACAGCACATTAATTGACTTTTCATTGCGTTTCACATATTTTCAGAAATAAACTTATAGAGTCTCAGATTTTATTGCTAGAGGGTATAGTTTCTACAAGAAATATAAAGTAACATGATAAATTCTCAGAAAAAGCCAAATTAATTCGATAACACTAACAGCTTTATCAATGAAAAGATTCTGAAAAGAAGGTATGAACCGTAAAACTTTGCTAACCTTTTGCTAACGAGCTGCTAAGGTGTTGTTAATTATCAAAAAATTGCTAAACTGTTGGTAACGTAAAAAAGCCAGGTTAATTCCTTAACACTAACAGCTTTATGAATACTAAGAGTCTGAAAAGAAGTAATTAACCGTAAATCATTTGTTGCACTTTTGCTAATGTTATGCTAAAGTCCTGATAATTATCAAAATATTGCTAAGCTGCCGGTAACGTGAAAAGACAAGTTAATTCCTTAGCACTAACAGCTTTATGAATGATGACAGTCTGGCCAGAAGTTATGGACCGTAAAACGTTTGCTACACTTTTGCTAATGATATGCTAAAGTCATGCTAATTATCAAAAAAATTGTTGAGCTCTTGATAATGTAAAAAAGCCAAGTTATTTCTTTAACATTAACAGCTTTATAAATGATACAAATTAGGCAAGAAGTTATTAGGCTTAAAACGTTTGCTATGTTTTTGCTAATGAGATGCTAAAGTTTGCTTATTTTCAAATCACTGCTAAACTCCCGCTAACGGTAAAAGACAAGTAACACTAATAGCTTTATCAATGTTGATAGTCTTTATAGAAGCTATGAACCGTAAACTGTATGCTACACTTTTGCTAATGATATGCTAATGTCTTGCTAATTATCAAAGTTTTCTTGCTTCAGTTTCTTTTTATACTTTTCATGCAAAATCGAAACCTTAGCAAGAAAACTTGTTGTGTGTAAACCAGGATTTAAAAAAATCAAATAAATAAAGTTTTGAACGATTTATGAAACAGCCAGAAGGTTTGTGATGAAATAAGTCTAGAATAATCAAATTTCAGAGTAGATTTAACCAATTTGATTTATGTATCTTAAACTTTTCAGGCATAAACTTTATGCTAATAAACTGCTAAAGTTAAGCAACATTTCAAGTAGCAACATGTTGAATATATGACTGTTCTTATTTTTGTATTTTTGCTTAACTATTTTGCCAGAAGGTTTGCGAAGAAACAAGTCTAGAATTATTAAATTTCAGAGTAGATTAAAATATCTTAAACTTTTCAGGCATAAACTTTATGCTAATAAACTGCTAAAGTTAAGCAACATTTCAAGTAGCAACATGTTGACGATACTTCTGTCTTTTTGCTTAAGTATTTTTTTACAATTGCAATTTTAATTTTTGCTAGTATTAAAGAATAAACAAGTTATTCAAAGTCCTCGAAAAGTGCCACAAATTAATTAAAAAGTTTTGAGAGAAATGTGTAAGAGTTAAGAAACAAACTGCTTACAAATTGTAAATAAAATTTCCGCACATTTTTTTACTTTTGCAAAAAGTTTTTAATATAAAACAAACAAGTATGTATGTAAGTATTTTTAAAAAATATTTATTTTTTGCTGCACAGTTTTCTGACAAACGTAATTAGTGCTGAAACCATCAAGCCACATTTAATCCTTTTTTGCTGGTTGGCCAAAAGTCATCTTACACTTTACACCTATTTTTTTATATATTTTTTTTAAACTATTTGCACATTTTCCGCTCGTCAAAAGTATAAAGGAAGCAAAGGAATATTAAATAAACTTTTTTCATTCATATTTAATTTGATGGCGTTTTCTGCTGGACATGTTTTTTTTTGCAAAAAGCTTTAGTGACAGTTATAAATTGGCATACAAATTCAAAAAAAAAGTGCGGGTAAAATGTAGTTTCATTTATTTTTTTTTGACAGGTAAATGAAATAAATTTTTATTTATATATTTTTTTGCTAAATTAAAAAATACTGAAGGCAAATTTCACGATGTTTTTGGAAAAAATAGCAATATTAAGTAAAATTTAGAATTGGCGATGAATTGACATATTCGTGAAAAGCTTGAAGCTTTTTTTTCAAGCTTTCGCTAAATAAGAACAGCAAAGGCGATTGCAATTGCCACCACACATAATGGAAATTGAGGTGCATCGAACAAAGTTATGCCAGTTACGCCCTAGTATAAAAGATGTTGGGCCGTAACCGCCAAAAAAGCTTAAGCGACATAGTTTGTGAGCTTTATTTAATAAACAAAATCTATTATTTGCGGTCGTAAATAATCTACATATTTTCGAAGCCCAAAAAACGTGCCAATTTAGCTTTTTTTTTAGCGGTTATGGCAAGATATGTCAACAAAGCTTCTAAAACAGGTCCTTTTTTTGACACGCCTCTAAAAACACCGCCCTTTCGATTTTTTGTATATAGCACCGCCATTTAAAGTTGCATCTAATTATGCTTCATATTCTTTCCCATGGCTTGACTATGCAAGTCACTTCCCATTGTTAATCTTAAACAAATTTTCCTTTGCTTTCACAAAAGCTTTATTAGTGATTTTCATTTAAATTTATTTACAATCATCGCCAAGTCACAACTTTTCAATAAGCGGCAACTTATTTAAGTGAAAATAAATCATCTTATGGTTAAATTAAATATTTACTTATGTAGTAGGAAATAAGTTAAGAAATCACATGAATACTCCAAGCTTTTATTTCAATACTTCTCGTCTTTATTACACAAGCACACTTACAAAAACACATACGAAGACACACACACACACACATTCCTATAATCAAAAAGTTTTTCCTTTAGGCACATTGTTGTTATTATTATTATTATTATTATTATTCAGCAAATTGAAACTAAAAAGAAAATTAAAATATTTTATGGCTTTTCCCAGTGGACTAAGTAAGAAAACACACACCGAAACACAAATTACAACCATAATAAATGTTTGCGAAAAATGTTTTCCTAATATGAAAATATGGGTCATAAAAATATTTTTTCTTATGTTTTGATTTCCCTGCTTTGCAATTTTATTTGTTAAGTCTTGAGGCGAAAAAAAAAAACTTTTCATTTTATTTGCAAGAAAATAGACTTAAAATAGTTTTTTTTCGCATTTAATGGAGTTGAGAGCATAACAGCGGAAATTGATTTAGATTTTAATGTTGATGGGGAAACCGTATGAGGAGTAGGAAAATTATGAAAGAAACTTAAGAAAGGAAAGGAAAGAGTGATTGTATTCAAGCAAAGTGTTCAAAAACAAACTTTACTCATCTACAAATGAAATCGAAATATTGTGAAAAATTACAAAATAAATATTATAGCAAGAAGTCAGGCGAGTCACAGGAATCCAAACTCTTATAAAAATTAAAAAACTAAACAAACAGAAAAATTTTAAGTTCACTAGAGGAGTAACAGCGAGTTTTAAAGGCATTCCACTCTACGTTGGGCGTTGCTGGCCCTAAGCAAACATTAGTGTTGTATATGGCATTGGTGGTACAATATGAAAATTGGATTTTGCCCACGAATAAGCTAAATATTGCGCCATCTGCCGGACGAACTTCAAACTACACAGAAACACTACTCACGCCCCATAGAGCATGTATATAAAGTTTTGTCTTGCAGTAGTTCTTGAGTTATGGTGCAAAAACACAAAAAAAAAAACTAAATATGGCGCCATCTGTCAGACGAACTTCAAACTACACAAAAACACTACTCACGCCCTATAGAGCATGTATATGAAGTTTGGTCAAAATCGGTTCAGTAGTTCTGGAGTTACGGTGCAAAAACACAAAAAAACTAAAAATTGCGCCATCTGTCGGACGAATCACTATTTCTGAAAGGGGCGTAGCATTTACCGGGGTTCTACACGCAACGGTCTTTTACAAATATTTTGTGTGGTGGAAGGCGAAAATCTCTTGGGGCATTGAAGAGTTCACCCATAACAAATAAACGTGTTTTTGTATTATATATAATAAGATGTACTTTTTATGATAAAGGCACATTCTATAAAAAAAATAGATAAATAGCCTAGATACCTGCTGCAGCGCCATCTGCGGACTGATTTGTAAATCTTAAAAATTCAGGCCACCACTCAAATCAATACAAAAATAGTTTATTCAAATCGGTTCAGCTGTTTAGAAGGAGTTCAATGACATACATACGTACAGTAGAATTATATATTTAAAACAGCTACGCCCAAACACAGATGCTCTGACAATTGCATTTGAGGTAAAGAGCTTTGAAAGCTCTTAAATTTGTTCTTGTTTCTTTGCAAAGTAAGAGCAAGCATTGGTGTCTGCTGTGTTGTTGTTGTTGTTGTAGATGTTGTACTCTGGTCGGTGTGAAAGCACAAAAAGCACTTTATAAAAGTTTGCACATTGTGCATATGGCTTGGGCGTAGCTGATTTAAAGATACTAAACCAGTTTTTATAAAAGCGATACTTTTTATATAGAAGGCCGATTTTATTTAAAGGACACTTAAAAAATTATTTTTATATAGAAAGGTACTATTTAAAAAGCAGGACGTTTTTATAAGAAGAGGACGATTTTATACAAAAGAAACTTTTTATTAACTCAGGTACTCTTTTGTGTAAAAGGAACTAAAAAAAGGTATTTTTCATAAAAGGGCACGTCTTATAGAAAAGGTACTTTTTATTAAAATGGAACTTTTTTTCTTTCGTTTAAAAGATACTTTTTTGAAAAATAGACTTTTTATAAAAAATTAGCTTTTAATAAAAAATGTACTTTTTCTATAAAACTTATTTTTTCTTAAAAATATACTTTCATAAAAAAGGTACCTTTTATAAAAAAGTTACTTTTTATAAAAAAGGTACTTTTAATAAAAAAAGTACTTTTTATAAAAAAAGGTACTTTTTACAAAAAAGGTGATTTTTGTATAAAAGGTACTTTTTATATAAAAGATACTTGTTATAAATTTTTTTTATTATAAAGCCTTTACAAAACAAATTTATTTTTAATGAAAGAGGCACCAAGAATCAAACCTTTCAATCCAAATATGATTCATATCCTACAAAAAGTGACTTGTATTACAAAAAAGTACTTTTTAGGCAAAAAGTATTTTTTATAAAAAAGGTATGTTATACAAAAGGTGTTTTTTTTTTATAAAAAACGGGGTTTTTTATTCCCATACAGAATTTGTATTTCAAGCCCAAATTTGATTAATATTCTACTTAAAAAGGTACGTGTTATGCAAAAAGGTACTTTTAATGAAAAAAGGTACTTTTTATACAAAAGATACTTTTTATACAATAAGGTACTTTTTATACAATAAGGTATTTTTTATACTATAAAGGTACTTTTTAAACAAAAAGGTACTTCTTATAAAAAAGGTTCTATTATAAAAAAGTACTTTTCTCTAGGTTAGTTCTCATAAAATATATATGGTTTAAAAAAAAGTATATTGTATGCAAAAATGTACTATTTTACAAAAAGGTAAATTTTATACAAAATGGTACTTTTGATATAAGAAATATACTTTTAATACGAAAAGGTATTTTTTATACAAAAAGGTACTTTTTATACAAAAAGGTACTATTTGTACATAAAGGTACTTTTTATAAAAAAAATTTATTTATTTTTATAAAATGTGACTTTTTTATATATGTATATATAAAAATTACTTCTAGTAAAATAATATTATTAATAAAAAGGTATATCTTTTTAAAATTGTACTTTTTGTACAAAATAGTGCTTTTTATACAAATGGGCACTATTTCTACATAAAGGTACTTTTAATAAAAATATTTATTTGTTTTTAAAAAGATTCTTTTTTACAAAAACTGCTTCTTGTGAAGTATATAGTATTTATAAAAAGGTATGTCTTGTTAAAATTGTACTTTTCGTACAAAAAAGTACTTTTTACGCAAGGGACCTTTTTACAAAAAGTTAAAGTTAAAAGTTATTTAAAATCTCTTTTGTATATATTTGATGAAGAGTTCTGTTAAATGATACTGTTAACTTGGGTTTCAACTTAATAAAGACCATAAAGATAACACAAATTTAATTTGCTGAATTAAGAAAGTTCCCCAGAGCTTTTATGGTCTCTAGGGAAATGAGAAAAAGCAGAATTGATGTTTAGTTATGTACATGGTGCCATAACGCCATGACATCTGACCACCGAGTTAAATCTCTGAACTGCCTCATTAAACTTGTTTATTTCAGACATACTCTTATAATTCCTGTATAATAAACTTTTTATACTTGGATGATAAATTGGCCCAGCATGTCCGTTTTTCCGTGTTGAATTATTTTTGGAAAGTTTTTTTTGTTGCTGTAATATATTCAATTTATTCATGACTTGTAGGGATGTTGTGGGCCTGGGCAATAAACTTGTGTTTACTTCTTTTGTGTTTTACAACTTTTTAAATACATTTTGCTTATTTATGCCCCATAATATAAATATATATGTAGTTATTGCTTTAGGCGAAAATAATAATAATAAAAAAATAATTTTTTTATAGTGGAAAAAGCTATAAAATTGTTGATGATTTAAAATTATTTAAAATTTTAAATAGTGCTGTTGGCGTGCCTTGTTTGTTCCTTGAAAAGGGATGCTTACTTGCAATAAAAACATATCGTGGTATCCACTGACAGCTTAAAACTGCAAGAGTGTGTTGACAGAACATGGTCACGCATAAATTAAGATGGCCAAGGCAACAAAACAATCAAATGAGAAATAAAAAAATAAAAATACTGAGACTGAGTTGTGTGGTAGTAAGAGATACAATTTTCTTTTTCCTAGTTTAGGTTGGAAATTAAAAAAATAAGCTTTTAATGGAGCTTAAAAACACATTTAATAATGTGTGATATCATTGATACATCACTCTTAAATTGGCAGTTTTAATAAAGAAAGAACTTTTTTTTTAAATTTTTATTAAATTAATTCGATTGAATTTTTTCTATTGAAAAAAAATATTTTATTAAATGTTAAACAGCCAAATGAAGACTTTTTAATTAAATTACTTTTCTGCTTTCCAGGCATTTTCTAATTGTTGTTGTTTCCCTCTTCTCCTTGGCAGTCGCGTGTTTTACCCTGCTGACATTTGTTAAAAATTTCAGAATTTTATTTATGATACTCTTTGTTGCTGCAACAATTTGTAGCAACTACATGGATAAATGACAACAAGAAAATCGCTTTGTTATGTAAAGCGCTAGAACTTTTTGTTAAAAGCTATTTGGCAGTCTGAGCTGCAGTTTTTTTCTTTTCAGGAGATTTTAATATTGTTGCATACAATTTATTGATTTATGGGATACTGTCAAATTTAATTTAAGATTTAAAAGAAAGTTTCCGCATATAAATATGGAAAGCATTACATACCAAAAAAAATTAACATACAAATCATTGGTTACAGCATTAATGAACTCAGTTCCAAGTAGTTCTATTTCTGGTGCAACATCAATAAATTTAGCAAATAGTTGTCCAAATAACTGAATGGTATGCGCTTAATAGGTTGTTTAGAACAGGTTTTTAGATATAAGCAGCCCACCCACTTTCAATATAATTGTGCAATATTTTGTATTGTACAATAATATTGCCAATATGTATGTATGTCATATTCGAAGGTGCCACAATATATTGGTAAATATCAAAAGACTTTTGATTTTTATTGCACAATCAAGAAAATTGTGTAATGTGGTGGCAATATTGTGCAATATATTTTTTTTTGTTGAAAATATTGTGCCATTCATTGCATAGTATTGGTCAAAACAATAGTAATATGTACAACAAAATATGGGAATTTCTCCGAGAAATTCCACTTTTTTGTCGCGTGCGACAGCAAGCAATTAACCTTGTATATCTGAACGCGTGACGCGATTTTTCTTAAAATTTTATCTAACGTAGAGCTGCTGACGGACTACACAGATATATAAAGCAGTAAAAAAAAGTTTCGCTTTCTTTGAAAAAAAAAGCATATTTGTTTGGTGTCGCACGCTACAAAAAGTTGACATTCCTGTGGCAATGCCCATATGCAATAATATTGTATAATGGATGGGCCACTTTAGAATATTAAATTCATTACCTGCAGTGATTGCTATATAATGAAAATTGCAATCTTTTGGAATTAGTTGCGACCTTTTTTTTGCTGGGATAGGAAAAAATATAAAACTTATACATATGTATGTTGTTAATTTATCATTTCTCATGTCTCATATTTTCTTTAACGCCTTATGTTTAATATTCTTAACAACTCATCATATGGCAATTGTTGTTCATTATTTTAACGTTCTCTTAACTTTTGTTGAGGAAATTAAAATGTTTTTTTTGTTCAGTCTGCCATTCCCACCCAACTTCTTCGTTAACAAATCATTATTGTCGTATTGATGAAACAAAAAAAACGTTTTTTTCTCTTGAAAATTTTATCTCATTCCTGTGAATATTATGAACATTTTTTAAAAAGGCTTAATATAATGCATCTGTTAATAATTTTTATGTACTTAAAATCAATGAAAGAAAGAGAATACATATTTGTGAACATTATGTTTGCCATAATTATTAAAAAAAATAAAGAAACCATCGTTTTAGCAAATTGTTATGTTCTTAATGCAGCTACGTCCAAGCTTTGTGCACAATGTGTAAACTTTTACAATAGAGCTTTTATGATTTCACACCGACGACAGCACAACAGCCAATGAGATCTTGGTGACAAGACTGCTTGTTGCTCTTAACTTGTCAAGAAACAACAACAAATTTAAGAGCTTTCAAAGCTCCTTACCGCAAATGCAGTTGTTAGAGTATGTGTGTTTGGATGTAGCTTTTCTAAAGTAAAGCTTTTAAAGCTTTTTCGTTTTTTAAGAAATATTATTACGAAAGCAAATATAAATTTATAACCTGTACCTGCACTCGCTAACTTTTTTTTAACGATAATCGCATCGTTAAAATAATTATAATGAAAATTTTTCGAATTTGCTATTCAGTAACATTTTTAACGATATTCGCTGTAGGTTAATGTCAGCTGTGTCGTTATTTAAGCGACAATAATTTATGTGCTGTTAATTTTATCGACAAAAATCAACAGAAAATATCAGCTGCATACTATCGTTAAAAAGAAGTTACAGAATCACACAATCGTTATTGCAGGCGATAAAATGTATAGGCAAAAATTACGATTGTCGTATCGTTAAAAGTTATTGAATCGCACTACTGGATAAAATAGCTTTAATTACGATTATCTCATTCCTATAATAAATATAACGAAAATTTATCGACTTTGCTATCCAATAATCGTGTGTGTTCTGGCTTTCACATTTTTTCTTGTGAGTTCGGATGTTAAAACACATCCTACGCCTGTTTAAGTTTAAATTTAGAAAATAAAAATTAATATTGTGTGTTCTAGCATCCAAATTTAGAAGAAAACAATTTGGAAATGGACGATTTCAAACTTTTAGATTTTTTCGTTTTCGATTTTGAGCAAAAAATCTAAAAGTTTGAAATCGTCCATTTCCAAATTGTTTTCTTCTAAATTCGGATGCTAGAACACACACTATTAATTTTTATTTTCTAAATTTAAACTTAAACAGGCGTAGGATGTGTTTTAACATCCGAACTCACAAGAAAAAATGTGAAAGCCAGAACACACACGAATATATTTTAACGATATACACTGTCGGCTGAAGTAAAAAAAGTAAAATCACATGCCAAAATATATTTATCTTTATACGAGTAAAATGCAGATGTCCACTATCGTAAAAAGAAATTACAGAATCACATTATCGTTACCACAAACGGATAAGAAGTTACTGAGTCCAGTGGTGGGATTCAGTAACTTTTAACGATCCGACAATCGTAATTTTTGTCTATACATTTTGTAGCTTGTACGCAGCTGATATTTTCTGTTGATTTGCACTACAGTAGTGCTATTCACTTACTTTTTTTTTTAACGATAGTCGTATCGTCAACATAGTTATAACGCAAATGTATAGAATTTGCTATTCAGTAATATTTTTAACGATATTCGCTGTAGGTTAATGTCCGGTGTGCCGTTATTTAAGCAAACATATTTTATATGCTGTTAATTTGATCGACAAAAATCAAAAATCAACTAAAGTATCGTTAAGAAGAAGTTACAGAATCACACAATCGCCATTGCAAGCGACAAACTATATAGACAAAAATTACGATTGTTGGATCGTTAAAAATTACTGAATCACACTACAGGTACTGGAGTGAATCCACCAAGTTTTCTTGCTTAGTCCTAATTTACACTAAGCAAGTCTTATTGCTGAGCTGATTAGTTTGTAGGAGAGAGAGACGAGGGGAACATAAACGTTTCTTTTCCCCTCGTCTCTCTCTCTCTCTCCTAAAAAACTAATCAACTTAGCAATAAGACTTGCTGAGTGTAAATTAGGACTTAACTTTTGATTATATAGAGAGAAAGAAAAAGCGTCATTTATATTTCTTGCTCATCTCTCTCATTTAAAATTAAAACTTGATGTGTGTGAACCTGGTCAGATCTGGCAAACTCTACTATTCTATTATCATATCAGCAAAAGGAAATTATGTAAATCAGTATTGTTAGCATCAAAACTAAAAAAAGCACTAAAATGCGTAATTTTGAGATATAAAATGTGTAAAAAGCACTAACGTGAAAAAGGAGTGCTGTTCAATAATGTTTTATAATATTTACAGCCTGGCCCACTATATCGACAACGAATGAAATAAGAAATTTTTTTTGTTTTCAATACAAGTAGGTGATAGAAAGTTTCTTGTTAACATCGTGGGCCAGGCCTTTAATATTTTCTAAGATATTCTCTATTTAATGAAATATATCAGAGATGAAAAAGTTATGCTTTACACTGAAATAGTAAATACAACAAGTTTTTATTAAAGTAATTTTTAGAAATACTTATATTCTTTCAAAAGCAGTACTTGGTGTTTTTTGTCTTTAAAAAGCACTAAAAATAGTTCCAAAAACACCAAGTTTGCAACACTGATGCAAGTCAAACTGCGTATGAGTAATATTTCACTAAATTAAATAAATAAATATCACTCATACTTCCTAGTTTGTATTATAGATCTATTTCTTAGGCTGAAACTCTCAGCCTAATTTTATATTTTCATCTATACATCTCATTTACACTAATTAAAATCTAATTTATATGCTATAGCAAAACTCAAACAAGCCCCCATTCTATTACTGTCTAATCTAGCTGACTTTTGACGTGCTTGCTTGCTTTTCCTCTCCTTTGATCTCTAAGCAAGCGTGTAAATGTGCTTAACACGGCATAAAATAACTTAACGAATAAAAGTAGCAAAGAAAAGAAATAACATGAGTTAAAGATGGAAATAAAAAAAAACATTAAAATATATTTAACTTATTTAAAAAAAGGAAGAAAAATTTGTTTCACACATATTTCAACATCATCCCTTTACGTCTTGCTAGCACGTTCGCAAGACTTCTATTTGATTGCTATTTATATATTGGCAAAGATAAAAGGCACAAACACATATAGAAACTTACTAAGTAGTGATATATGAGATTCTAACCCAGGATATATTAAACAGCTAAACATTCACATTCAAACACATGCATGAGCATATAAAAGTGAGTCGTTGCCCGCCAGATAATTTATCTCAATCTATATTATACTGTGGCCACTTAACCTACAAATGACTGCGGCAAACAAACACCACAAATAAGTTTAAGAGGAAGAAAGCTCTTCCGAATGAAAAATAATAAATAAAGTGAGAAAACGTTTGGCCTTTTAGAACAATTAATTGGTTTTATTTGATTTTAAAAATTAGTTTAATGGAGGCTATAAATAAAATTATGTAAAAGCGTGATATTAAAAATTCTTTTCCATCAACTACATCGTAGCAACATATAACAATGAAATGTCTAAAAAAACTCCAGCCTTGAAAATAGCTACTAATCACACAGAGCTTAAAGCTTTGACGGAAAAAGAAACATTTAATATTTTAGTTTGCGCTATCAGCTGTAAACGTTGTGCACAAGCGACAATAATTTTAATTGCTTTAATTGAAAACCCCAGGAGAAAACTTTTAAGTTACTTCCACATTTTCATTTATATGCTATTTATTGGAAAATAATTGTTTTAATAAAAATACCATTTAATTGTTAACAAATTCTGTGCATAACAGTGTTAAATAAAACTCCCTGCTTCATTGAAGCCTTCTCTCTCTCTCTATCTCTTTTCTTAACAATTAAGAGCTCATACATTTTTAAATAGTTAATAAAAACTACATGAAAAATACATAAAAAAACCCATTGAGTGCTGAAGTAAGGAAAACCAAACTAATTATAAATGTTCAGTTGAATTAAATATTTAATGCCCTAATTCAGTAAGAAGATTTAGGGCGTTTCTGTTTGAAAATGCTTCTGAGTTCTTGTCTTTGAAGTCTCTAAATTATTTTCTTCAAAAATGGTTGTTGTCTTTGATAATGAAATATATAAATATTATTGCCATGCTTTTAAAACATAAAAATTCAATTAAATTATTATACAATAGTTTGAAAAACATATGAAAAAGTATGTGTTGGATATAATGTTTAGAACAAAATCATAAAGCAAATACACGAACCTTCTAGCATAGACAATAAATAATAATCGTTTTAAAGAATCAAAACTGCTTCTTTTTTTCGTCCATAGACAAGACGATATATTCGTCGAAGAGAATTAGGGCATAAATCTTAATGTACAAATAAATGTACATAAACTGTAATATACATAAATATGTGAGTGTGTTTGTATTTGTACTCGATTAATCCAGGATATTTGCCTTTCCAGGATATACAGAATGTTAAAAAATTTCCAAAAATAATATATTTTATTATTCGAATAGTAAAAACTGCAACACAAAAAGTCGAGTAAAAAAGTTTAATCGAGTAATTGGGGAAATAAAATTTATTCGAGTAATCGAATAAGGAATTTATTCTAGTAATCGAATAAGAAACTTTCTTCTAGTTATATAAAAAATAAAAGCGTTATTCGAGTTACGAGGGCGGTTCGGAAACTTCTTAGCCTATCAATGACAGAGAATAGCTAGTTTTTCAAAAATATTTTTATTTTTCAATATAATCTCCTGAAACTTCAATACACTTAGAACAACGCTTTTCTAGCAATTCTATCCCTTGATTAAAATAGTTTTCCTCAAGGTCTTCAAAATAGTGGTTTACAACTGTAGTTGCATCTTCATTTGAGGTAAAACGCTTGCCAGCAAGGAATTTTGTAGATTTGGGAACAGGTAAAAGTCACTGGGAGCCAAATCAGGAGAATAAGGCGGGTGGTCAAGCAACTCGTACTTTAATTCGTCGATTTAGCCATTGTTAAAACACTCTTGTGCGCTGGTGCGTTGTCTTGATGAAAAATTATTTTTTTGTGTTGTAAGCCAGGACGTTTTTCTCGAATTTGTACATTTAATTGATCCAAAAGGTTGCAATAGTACTCTGAATTTATTGTTTTACCCTTTTGCAGATAGTCAATCAATAAAATACCTTTGAAGTTCCAAAAAAACCGTTGCCATAACCTTACCAGCCGATTGAATTGTTTTTGCCTTCTTTGGGGCACTTCCTCCAGCTTCAGTCCATTGTTTGGATTGTTTTTTTGTCTCTGGAGTATAGTGGTGGATCCATTTCTCATCAACAGTAATGAAACGAAACTTAAAATCAATTTTATTTCGCTTAAAACGATCCAAACAAGCTTGAGAAATGTTCATTCTTATGCGTTTTTGGTCGACTGTTAACAAATGCGGCACCCATCTTGCAGAAAGCTTTTTCATCTGTAGTTCTTCATGCAAAATTAAATGGACTCGATCATTTGAGATGCCCCTGATATTAGCTATTTCACGCACTTTTATTCGTCGATCATTTAATACCATATCATGCACTTTGGCTACAATTTCTGTTGTTGTTGCTGTTTTTGGACGTCCACTACGTGGTTCATCTTCAATGCTTGTACGACCACGTTTAAATTCACCAACCCAATTTTTTACTGTTGCATATGAAGGAGCACTTTCACCTAACACATTCACCATATCATTATGAATTTCTTGTCCCGATAAACCTTTTTTATGTAAATATTTAATGACAGCACGCATTTCTAATTTTTCCATTGTTAAAAAATCGCGGATGCGTCTTTTGTGAACACCTGTTTATATATGAAGGAGTTGCCAGATCGAAACAAAATTTAACATGTGTTCATAGCAGAGATGGAAGTTTCCAAAACACTTAACTTTTTTATGTTTATACCGCGCTTCTTGTGCTAGGCTAAGAAGTTTCCGAACCGCCCTCGTATTTAATAAAATACTCGAGTAATTGGACAAAAAACTTTACTTGAGTACCCGAATACAAAATTTTATTCGAGTAATCTAAAAAAAAATTTCGAGCAATCAAAATAAAAGCGTTATTCGCGTCATTTAATAAAACATAATTTATTTGAGTAATCGAATAAAAATCGATTAAAAAAAATTTATTTCATTAATCGATTAAACAAAATCATTGAAATAATATATTGCGAATAGTAAAAGCTCAACTAAAAAAGTCAATTGATAAAGTTTATTCGAGTAATAGGGCAAAAAACTTTATTTGAGTAACCGAATACGAAACTTTATTCGAGTAATCGAACAAAAAGTTTATTCTAATAATCTAAAAAAAATTCGAGCAGTCAAAATAAAAACGTTATTCAAGTTATTGAATAAAATACAATTTAAAAATCAAATACTTTTCTTTCCTGTTTTATTTTTGGTTTATGTATTTGATATAAAAAAAACTCTTTATGCTGTATATCGGGTAAAAATAAAATAGGTTTTCTTTTTAACTGGGCTCAGATGAAAAATAAAAATTGTATATTAGAAACCCCATTTCACTTGCAGGTATTGAAATCTCAGAAAGTGTAAATCCCGCTCTGCTTACAACTAACTATTGGTTGTCATGCATGCGGAAAAATTAAAAAATATATATCTATCCAATATGCCACTGAACTGATAAAGTTTTGTATAAATTAAAATGACTTATATTTAATACTTTTCAACCGTAGAATAATAAACAATTCTTTTAATTTACGAATTTAATTTTTTTAAGAAAAATTCAATAAAGCTTTAACATTTTGCTTGCTACTTCATAAAATAAATTGAGTAGAAATAAGCAAATCAAAATAAATTTTTTTTGCATTCAACCGAGTAGAAGATTTTTTTGTTCTTTGCAAAAGAACTAGACATACATAAGTATTTTCAAAATACTTAATAATTGCTTTGTTTTTCTTTTCATTTACGTATATATAAAAAAAGTAACAATATGATTTCAATTATGATTATATTAAATAGATAATGGGATAGGAAATGAAATTATTAAGATTAAAGCATTAAAATTCTTCTTCAGCTGTTTTATTTTCTTAATTATGTTAGCAAAAGCAGGTATCTTGGAAACGATATAAAATAAATTTGATTTCGTATTATTTTTTTTTGTCATTAGCTGTCAAAAGCACTCGTTCAAAGAAATGAATTAAAAACTGTATGGTCTCATGACCACTTGAGAAGCTAACTCAGCTTTTTGTACTTTATTTTAGTCTTTTCTCTGGGCTTGTTTTAATTAAATAAATATGTTTGTTGATACCTTTGCTTGGGATTTTTTTTAAGGAAATAACAGGAAACTGAGCGCCAGTGAACCTTAAGGTAGGCAATACATTTTGGGTTTAAATTTCTTGATATAGTTGAACCATAAACCATTAGCTATTCAGAGCTGTATGGATTACTTAAAAATAAAAATTAATTTATTATTATTGGTTACAAATTGCTACCAAAGAGTGTGGATAAAAAATTTAAAATGAAAAAACATTACCACAAGCATTGAATGTTAAATCATCATGTCGACGGTTCCATTCCAAAACATGCTAAGTTGAATTCATCGCTTATTAGCGTAGATTTTGTAAAATTTTGATAGTAATCGGACTGTTTTATCAAAACATATGAGTAAAAATATACTTAGCATATTATGTCAAGTTTAAAAAACCTCCATTTTAAAATGTTTTAAGTACACTTAGCATGATTTAGTTTAAAATTAGGCAGGCAAAAAACAATTAATTTAAATTTTTCTCCCACCTAAAACATGCTATATGTACTTAGATGACCCTTGTAGGTAAGAAAGGACCACCAGATAGATGCTAAGTCTACTTAGAGGACAATATTAAGTATTTTAAGTCACTTTTAACTATGACCTACAACAAATTTATAAAGTTGAAATAAACTAAAAAAATTTTATTGTAATTATTATATAATTACAAAAACTCTCAAGTTTCTATCTCATAACAATCCTGAGATATCATCAATAAACTTTGAAGGTGTTTATCTCAAATCTGGCTCTTTTGACTTAGCATGTTTTAGAATGGAGCCGTCGAAGTGAAAAAATAATATATTTTGAAAAAAAAAATCATCAAAGTTGTAATTTTCTATTATTATCTACATGCATAATTTCGCTGTCACGGGTGTGACGATTATACTAATTTTTTTGTTATGTTATAATTCAAAAAATATAAAATTTATAATTTAAAAAAGAGTGCGGTTCCCAAGGATGTTAATCATTAAGGAATTTAACAATATGTAGATACAGAAATAACATGACGTTTGGCTAGAATGGACATCAGTAGGCTGTGCGACGGGTGTGACCTTGCAAATTTTTAGTTTTTACGGAATTATTACTTTTTAAATATATGCTGTACAATCTTTTGAAAAAAAAACAAATTTATTGAAAAAATATTTTAAGGTGTGACCTACAATGAAAAAAAAATAATGAAATGATTTATGCAATGTCACCACTCGGAGTTTTGATTCTTGTGTGTATTTGGAGGCTGCAGAGATTCTGCAGAAACCTCTAGAACAGTAATTCTTCCTGAAAAAATACAAGGAAGGTTACGTTTAACCCATATACATATATATATATATATATGTATATATATATATATATATATATATATATATATATATGTATATATATATATATATATATATATATATATATATATATATATATATATATATTGGGTCCTTTGGCTCCTTACGAGGAGCATAGAGCCTCGGGCTACTAATAGTGCAGTGATGCGTCCTACATCCTGTCCTGCACAATTGTCAACCTCTTCTACACGTGGCGTACTCTGTTATAGCTGACGTGGGTCTGACGACCAATAATGGGCGGTATAACTCTCACAAACGGTGGCGATTAACTCCACTGTCAACTATATTCAGCCAGGTACTTGACGTAGTATAGCAACAACTACTATGATCGAAGATAGCAACCTATGCGTTCTTCGTAACTCAAATGGCACTTTATAAGCGTGCATGGGGGTGATGGTTAGCGTCTTACCTACACCCGGTGCCTAGACCACCGTACTCACGATAATCTGAAACATCTCTGACAACTGTCTTCCTGGAGACGTACTGGTATCCCCAGATCCATGATCGTTTGTCGAAGCCTAATCAGCTACTGATCTTAAATTAAGCAAGGATTAACGAGACCTCAAGTAAAAAAATACAAAATATAACTTTAGTAACTACATTTTTTTAATGAACATGATCTGCTCTTTTGTTTTATTTCCCCGGTTACTACTCGTATTTCCGATTAGAGGGCATGACCATACCACTACTGAGACGTAACCGAAAATAGTTTTTGCAATCTTAGAACCCTCATTGGTTGTCCAAGTATTTTTTGAGCACACTCTAATGTAGATATGATAAATAAATAAAGATATTTCGTATTTAAGTTGCATAGTCCTGCATATTGAAGTTTTATACTCTTCAAAAACGGTTGCGTATACGTAATAAATGATTTTTATTTAATAATGAATATTGCTCATACGCACATAAACACTCTGATATAATAACCTGAAAGGATATGCATGCATATATTTTAGCACATAATCCATAGAAGAAGAAGTTCATATAAATCATATTCTGCATTGATGAAAATCTATTTAATTTACTTCTGGCCTCTTAATATCACAACAAATGAATTGATGAATTTGTTTATCCTGCACATAAACTAAAATATTACAATAAGTTTTTTTTTGTGCACAATCAATTGTAAAGAATAGAATTAATTTTGCCCAAATGCATACTAAATACTATTTAAGCCTTCTGATAAGTTTAATAATAAATTGTTTTTGCTTTGTAATAAAATTGATGATAATATAATGAATTACTTTGCTAATTATTTTAATAAGTCATATTGTCGACTGTTTCTAGGCTTAATTAGTTTTTTGTCTAATATTTATCAATAAATGTGTGTGTTAAGTTTGTGGTTTGAAAAATTTGTGGCAAAAACAAAAATAGCTTTTCAGTCATATACATATGTATGTATTTATAAATATAAATGTTTAAAACAGATTTTAAACAACAAAACATTTTAAGTATAAATGAAAACCACATTAATTTTTTTTTAGAAATTATTGTTTGAAATCTATAACGGAGAATTTTTTTGTATCAGCTGATTAAAATGAATTTGAAAAATATTTCATTTCATTATTTAAAAATTCTCTTCTACTAACAATAAATCCTTAAAACTCTTAAAAGATGCCTGTGGGGCCTATTGCTCTATTTTTAATTTCATCCATATGAAGACTACCATCGCCACACTGCAGATAAATTGAAATAGTTTTTTGTAGAAAATATACTTTTCTTTTTTTTTTTTTTGTTGTATAATTTATTCGCTGTTGTTGAAATATTAAATAATATACTTATGTTTTATAGTTTGCTAGATTTGCATAATGAATAAATAAAATAATATAATAGGATGTTCATTTTAAATTTTCCGCAGCTGCTGTCGGTACATACATATGTACATACACATATTTTCATGAAATTTTCATTGAATATTTTAAGTGGAATTTCAATTACAACATATTTTATTTGTTTAAAAAATATATATTTTTTTAAACATATTATTCGCATTTTTCAATATGGGCTTTATATGTACATAATGTTTAACATATTAAATAATTAAGCAGCATAATTATTTATTATTTGTAAATGAAATTAGCTGGGCATTGTAATAGCAACCAGTAATTTATGGTCGAAATATATAAATAAATTATAACGATAATTAAATGAGGAAAAATTAAAAACTTTACTCACCACAAACATTTTAAATTTATTTTGCTATGCAAGTGTGATTATATTCAGCTTTTGTTTAAAGACAAATATCTTTGTTATATCCCATAACAAAAAAAAATCGATGAAAAGCAACAGAAGTTGTAACAATATTAAAAGCTTTAAAACTCACACAATTGTACTCGTATGATGGTATTAAAGTTTTTGCTGGAATGTTAGCAATTTCTTCTTAAACTAAAGTTAAACAACTATGCAGCAGTTCTTGTGAGTTTTAGTTTATAAAATATATAAAAAGCCGTTCCTATTAGCTTCCTTATTCTTATTTCTGTTTATAAGTAGATTAATTTTCATGTGTGCGTACTTAGTCATATTAATTATAGTGTTAATATTGTTTTAGTTCATATCTCCATATTACTGTTGATGGTTATGTCCAAGTTCATGTTCAAGTTCATGTCCTTGTTTATATTCATGTTTACGTTCACGTTCGTTTTCATGCTAATGTCCATATTAATTTTAGTGTTCATATTACACTTAATCATATTTAAGTTCATGTCAATTTTCATATTAATGTTAATGTTCATGTTCATCAAGGTAAAATTCAAATTGTCCTTCTTCATATTCAAAATTATGTCCTTGTTCACATTCCACGCTAATTCATGTTTTTATTTTTATGTTCATGTTGATGTTTATATTCAGGTTGGTGTTCATGTCCATATTAGTTTTAGTGTGCATGCTGTCCTTGTTCATGTTTGAGTTCATGTCCTCCTTCATATTCATGTAATGTTCATGTTTATGTTAATGATCATAATCATGTTCGATTCCATCTTTGTAGTTCATATTTCATGTCCATATTCATGTTCGTGTTTATGTTAATATTCATGTTGATGTTGATGGTGATGTCCATGTTTATGGTAATATCATAGTAAGGTTCATGTTCATCTCCATATTAATATTAATGCTTATGTAAATGTATATATTAATGTTAATATTCCCTTTCATTTTCATATTATGCTGCTTATTGTTCATATTCATGTTTATGCTATTGGTAAGGTTGATGTTTATATGCATTTTCATTCTAGTGCTCATGTTAATGCTTTTGTTGATGCTGTAATATTCATGTCTAATTTTCATGTGGATATTCATGTTGTTAATATTCATGTTCATGCTCATGTTTATGTTTATATCCATTTTCATTCTAGTGCTCATGTTAATGCGTTTATTGATGCTGATATTCATGTTCGCTTTCATCTTACCAAAACATAATCTTGTAAATTTTAATGTGGATATTCAAGTTGTTAATATTCATGTTCATGCTCATATATATGTTTATGCTTTTGTTCGTGTTCATGTTTATGCTATTGGGCAGGTTGATGTTTATATCCATTTTCATTCTAGTGTTCATATTAATTAATGCTTTTATTGATACTGATATTCATGTTGGATTTCATCTTCACAAACATAATAGTATGAATTTTTATGTGGATATTCAAGTTGAAGTTCGTATTCACGTTCATTCATGTAAGCGTTTATGTTCATATTTATATTGAAGCTCATGTTAACATTTCTATTTATATATTGCTCATTTTTATATAAATGCTCATTCTGATTTTCACGCTCAAGTTAATATTAATGTTTATGTTTATTTTATTATTCAAGTTTATATTGATGTTCATGTTCATATTTATTTTAGTTTTTAAGTTTATATTGAAGCTCATATGCTTGTTTGTGTTCATGTTAATGTTAATGCTTATGCTAGTTTTCATGTTTATTCTAATGTTGATATTCATTTTGATATTCATGTTTATATTCAGGTTCATGTTCATGTTTAAGTGCATATTTATCTATATGTAAGTATTAATGTTCATGTTCATGTTCATGCTCTTCTTTGTGCTCATTGCAAGATTACGATCATGTCATTTTTCATGTTTATGCCCTTCTTAATTTAAGTGTTTATGTTCATGTTGATGGTGATGTATACCTTCGCTTTTATCTTCCCATTTTTATATAATTTTTCATGTTGATGCTGGTATTCATGCTGATGTTTATGTTCATGTTCACGTTTATGTTCATGTTTATGTTTATCTTAATGTTTATATTCATGTCAATTTTCATGTTCATGTTCATGTTTATTTTTGTGTTCAACTGCATTTTGATGTTCGTGTTTTTGCCCATGTTTATGTTTGTGCTTATGTAGTTATGTATTCAGTTCTTCCATACTTGTAATTGTGCTTATTTTTGTGATTATTATGTTTATGTTTATTAAAATTATTATTTTGTCACTTAAAACGTTATTCGTGGCTAACCTTAAATTGTTAATAAAATTCTTCAAACTTGCACATATCTCTTTTAAGGTTCCGTACACCAAAGGTGAAAAAGAGTCCTTTATAAGAAAATTGCCAAAGTAAAAAAAGTCGCAAAAACTAGTGGAAAGCAAAGCCAAATCGCCAAATTCAGAATAAAGCGTCAATACTAAAAAAGAGTTAAAAACAGAGCTCGCAATAATCGGTCTCTCTCGTGCTTGTTGTCAGAAAAAAAAAACACTCGTCCACTGACACGATGCGACACTGTCGCGAAGAAACCCTCAAACTGCGTTCTTCTTTGGCTTGCTCTTCACTCAACCAACGACCGTTTTTGTTCAATCGCTCGGCTCATGTGTTCACTCGAGACCCTTTATTTAGTAAAATCGCGGCAAACGGTATTTTGAGCATGTATGTGTGTTGCGGGTGTGGATTTGTAAACATACATGAAGATTAATTTTGTTTTTGTTCTACACATATCTGTCTTTTATTTTACATTTACACTTCGTTGACAAAAAGTTTGATTTACAGATATTTTTATTGTTATTTATTATTATCTTCTCCCTTTCGCTTTAATGCTTTGTCTGTGACGAAATATCTAACGCAACAACATTAAGAAAACGCAACAACAAAATTAAAGACCTTTTTTTGCAAACACTTTGCTTGTTTTGCTCACTTACTGACCCTCAGTAGCTGATCAACGAACGATTCAGTTCGTATCATGCGTTCAGTGAGAGACCGATTCGTGTGTTACGCTCAGCCCATAACCCGGGAGAGAGAACACGATTGAAACGAAAAAGAGATCTTTTTTTAGGTCTTTTGAGTGAGAAGACCGCACAGAGATATTTGGTGGAGCATATTTTGCTCAACGAAAAAATCGTCAAAAATTAAAAAAATCGCCAAAACTAAAAAAAATCGCTAATACTAAAAATTCCATCAGTTAATATAATTAATACTTTGAAATCGTAAGAGGCAAACTCTTGAAATTTTCTGAAACGCTATAACTAAAAAATCCCAAAAATTAAAAAAACATAAACGAAAAATCGCCAAAATGAAAATATCGCCTAAATGACAAATATCACCAAAAATAAAATTAGTCACTTAAATGCAAAAAAAAAAAATCACCGAAAGTAAAAGAGTTGACAAAAAACTAAAAACATCGCCAAAAAAACGATAAAATCGCTTAAACTAAAAAATTTGCCAAAAACCGGAAAAAATCGGCAAAACAAAAAAAAAAAAAAAAAAAAGCGCTAAACCTAAAAAAACGCCAAAAAATATGTTTAAAAAAATGTTTACATGAGGTAAGAATTTATTTTTTTATTTAATTTTTATCAATTAGCCTAAGATGTCCTTATTATACTGTAAACGTTTGATAATGTGTTTGTAGTAAGTTTAGAAGCTATGCAAATTTCGTTGCATTAGTAACGCACTGTATAATCGGAAATGACCTATTAACATTAAAAGTTTTCCAACTTTTTTTCCCCAAATTAGTATAAGATGATATCATTATACTGCAACAGCGTGAAAAAGGGACCCCCAAAAATTTCTTTACACGCGTTAAGGACATCAATATCGTAAGTGATACCTTTTCATTCCAATTTGTCTAAATTTGCGCCAATTTTCAATTTTTAAATTGAAAAAAGATGGACAACACTGTTGTGTAAAGATGAGAAAAAGTAATAGTGAAATATCAAATAATTATTTTTGCTAATTTAACTTATTTAAAATTTGTCTAAAATATTTTCATAATACCAAAAACGTTATGAAGATAAGATATACAGTAGCTTATGATCCACATAGACCCTCAAAAGCAAAATAGCCCATGCACTAGATCCGATTTAGCCTGATTTACAGGACAAAAACATGAAACCTTTTATATTTTCTGCCAATAGAAGTCGCAGCGAGTATTTGCACGATGTTATATGCCCAACATAATGACATCGATAGGACTTTGAAATTATTAAAAAATGTCAGTGATATATCACACAGACATTATATACTTTAAATTTAAGGACAGGGGACAAATTACGGCACTCGACATCGCACGAAATTACTAAATATTTCAAAACAGTTTGCATGAAAATAGTTTAAAATTTCGATAGATATCGTATGCCCCCTCCACTTTTCCCCAAAGAAAGCGCTTAGTGAAAGATAAGTGAATGTAAAATTATTTTATTTATTTATTTATTTATGTGGGAAATATATTTGTTATGAAAAAAACTTAAAAACAGTTTGCCTTCGCATGAAAAAATAAAATAATTATTATTAAACAACACTATGTTTTATATTCTTATGGACGCAATACTTTTCACTTCTCCAATAGCAAACTTTTGCATTGTATTCTAGTTTTAAAATTTAAAGTATTTAAAACTCTTACAAATACACTGACACAGTGACATGAAAAGTGATAAAATATTTAACTTAACATTACACATTTTGCACAAATACGAGGGTGGATCATTAACTCAGTGAGTTTTGATTTTTCCGCCTCTTGATTGAAATGGCAACACTGTTCCTGTCAAGAAGCAACTGTCAGTTGACTTCAGTCTAAATTTAAACAAGCTGTGTCATTTAGTTTGTGCTTGGCAGCCGTTGATAACAGACTACCTCGTCTTTTGAGAAGAAAGTTAAAAAAAGTGAATTTCGTGTGCTCATTAAACATTATTTTTTGCTGAAAAAAACCATCAATCAAATCAAGCAAAAGCTCAATAAATACTACGGGGACTATGTATAATCGATTTTAATGGTAAAAAAAAGTGGTTTACTGACTTTCGTTGTGGTCGTACAAGTAGAAATGGCGCTGAACGTTCTGGATGGCCAACCCGAAAATGTTCAAAAAAAACCACAAATGGTTTCGGCCGATGGAAGAGTAAAAGTGCGTGAGATTGATTGTTGATACCATAGGCATTTCATATGGCAGTGTGTTTTCGATTTTAAATGATCAGCTGGGCTTAAGAAAGTTGTCTGCTCTCAATTGAACATAAACGTAAACGTGTGGCAACTTCAAAGGATTGTTTGGAGTTGTTTAACCGCAATCCGAATGAGTTTTTGCGGCGTTTTGTAACTTTGGATGAAAAATGGATCCATTACTGTACTCCGGAGACCAAGCAGCAGTCTAAGCCTACTCCGAAGAAGGCCAAGGTGAGTTTGTCGGCCAATAAGGTGATGACAACAGTTTTTTGGGATGCACGTGGGATAATCCACATCGATTACCTTCAAAAAGGAAAAACAATAAATGGCTAATATTCGCCAACTTATTATACCTATTTAACGAGAATTTAAAAAAAATTACCCCATATGGCCAAGATTATCTTTTTCATCAAGATAATGCACGAGTGCACACGTGTGCAGTCTCAATGGCAAAACTCTATTAATTGGGCTACGAATCGGTACCCCATCCGCCATATTCTTCGGATTTCGCCCCTAGTGACTACTGCCTATTTCCAAACCTAGAGAAATGGCTCTGGGGAAAGAGATTTAGCTCCAACGACCAAGCAAATGCCTCTTTTAAGGACCTCGAAAAATTCTATTTTTTTGGCAGAGATAAAAACTGAAGAAACGTTGGACTAAGTGCATTGAGTTAAAAGGAGACTATGTTGAAAAATAAATTTTTGTTTTGTAAACAAAAACTGTGTTTCATTCAAAAAGTCACGGACTTATTGATCCGTCCTCGTATATCCATTATTAATTTTATGTCTTGCAACAGCTTTAAATTTTTCTTGGTATTATTCCTTTTTTTTTTGTTTGTTATTATTTAATAACTGTTGCAAAACTTGCAGACAACCATTTTGACACCTTTTTGCTGGTAGTGAAGGCTAAACTCAATATACAGAGAAAACAGTGCCTACTAAATACCTCATAAAATAGAACAAAATTAATAAAAAATCTCTATGGTTTCTTTCAATAAGGAAATCTTATTAATTTCATAGAGAAATCCTTTTTGAAAAAATCAAGAAGAAATCTTGTAGTTTTTATGAGGTTATCTTGTTGGTTTTTTCAATAAGGTTTTCTTTTTGTTTTTATTAGGCAACCCCATAAAAAATAAAAAAAATAAATTGCGTTTTTATTCTCTGTACTTATGTAGCTTCATTTAAATTCTATACCATATACATATGTATGTATGTATGTAGTATGTTGTAGATGTTATTTATTTATACATACATACACACACATTATGTTATATTCTTAGCTAACTTGCTCACCAAGTATTGAACCAGCAAACTTCTAACTGATAGACAAGCAGTCTAACCAATATGCTAACAAGCAGCCTGAACAACCACTGAAATTATTGTGCAAACATTCTTATACAAAAATGAAAAAGATCATGAAAAAAATTGTCTCTATGTCTATTTATAGATATGAAATAACAAAACACCTCATAAAATCAAGAAGATTTCCTTATTAAAAAAATTCAATAAGATGCTTTACACATAATCATATAGGAACCTACTAAAATCAAGAAGAAAACCTTTTTTAAAAAATAAAGAAAGCAACCTAATGAAATCAATAAGAAGTCCCTATAGTTTACAATTTATAAGAAAACCTACTAGAATCAAGAAGTTTTTCTATATGGATTGTTTTTTTGGTGCCAAAAATAACGGAAATTGAGTAAAAAAAGTTGTGAACAATAAGATTTCTTCTTGATTTTATGTGGTTGTTTTTTTGATAAAAGTAATAAGATTTACCACATAAAAACAATAAGGAATCTATATTCTTATGAATAGAACAGGCTAATGTTCGTAACGCTTTTTAAGCCAAATTACATGTGATAATTATTAATGAACAAATAACATCAAAGTTAGTTGTAAACATGTGCATAGTTAGTAAAGAACAGATAACAATGGTAAGACTGTTGTAAATATAGAGATGGTAACTTTGAGCCTTCAATACAAAACACATGAGCAAATTGAAATGCAATGAATCAAACCAATTCACATATTCCATTTGCAATAAAGTTTCGTATATAAGGCAGAAATCTACATCAACTGACACCACACACAGTGGACCAAAACACAGAAGAACGCTGATGAGGAAGGTTTAGTGGCCTTCGAAAACGGCTGGCTGTTCCGTTCAACTATGTGTTGTTGTCAGAATATTTACAACTAACTTTGATGTTATTTGTTCATTAATAATTATCACATGTAATTTGGCTTAAAAAGCGATGCGAACATTAGCCTGTTGTATTCATAAGAATATATAATCAAATACAGTTCGAAAAATAATTAAATTAACTAAAATAAGGAATCTCTATGAAAAAATCTTCGCTTCTCTCTGCTGGAACTCCCCTCAGCCTATGAGGGAGTTTTTTCTCTGTGTAGAAAAATAAACAGTTTGTAAGAAAAGTTAACGTCAAAACAATTTGTTTTTATTTTTTAAACATTTAAAGTGAGAAATATTAAGCAAGCGAACAAACTTGAAGGTTAGTAAGACACACTTAGACATGTTAGCAGATTTTTAATTAAATAATTTAAAAATGCTCATAAATTTAGTTTTAGCCAAAAACATATAATGAGGCCATAAATTCTGAACAGCACATAAACAAGCAGGATACATAAAGGATTTTGTTAGTTTCTAGAAGTAATTCGAAAAAATGCTCACAAAGTGGAATGACTTAAAAGAAGTAAAAAGTTGCTATAATCAATAATTGACTTAAAGATAAAAAAGATTATTGATATTTGAAAAAAAAAACTTCCTATTTTTTTCTTTATTCGCATATTAACTCCACTACTAAGCAATCCATTAAATTGCCATTAGCCAAATGACTGTTAAAAAAATATATCAAATGATAAAAGAGCAGCAGCAAAATAGTTTTGCAAAAGACTTAATTTTTTTTTTATTTTTTAACAATAAAACTAAATAAACCATTAACTATGTATGTATATTAATGGATGCTTTATAGTAAAACAAAAAAAAAAAAAAAAAATTGAGAAAAACGAAAGGAAAAAATATATAAAGTTTTTTCTACAGGAAACGCTTAGCCTTTTTTTTTACCAGCGAAGCAACTTTAACGGTTTTATGCTAAATGATATTTTAAATATTAAAAATCGTTGTGTCAATTTATTTTGTTACGACCAACTGCATTAAACGTTCGTTGTTGTACTTTTTAGCATTATTTTCACTTTGTGCTTGTTTTAATTTTATTTTTTTTTACAAAACTATTTGACTTCATTTTAGCAACTATGTTGAGCAGAGAAGACAATTAAAATGAAATGAAATAAAAATAAGAGGAGAAACAAATTACTTAAACATTTGTAAAAAAGAAATTAAATAAAATACTTTTAACTGTCCGCCACACTTTTAGAGCAGACAAAAATTGTTGCTGGTAAAATAAATATTTCAAACATTACTTCTACTTTGTTTTTTATTTATTTTTATTATTTTAATTAAAAAGGCATCCTCCTTGTTTGGGAAATGGCATGCATTTTTAAATTGAGAAATTGTTTGCTAAATAAGTAAGCGAATGAGAGGAAGAATGAATGAATGTTAAGTTGGTATTCCTCAAAGTTATATTTGCTGATTGTGTTTGAGGGTGCAAACCGAGGGAGGCAGATGCTTTGAATGGTTAAGTTGCCCTGTAGCTGAAAGATAGTGGCGCTCGCCTCCCAGTCCAGAGGTTGTAGGTTCGATTCCCGAAATAGACCCTGAGTGTTCTCCGCCGGCAAGCTATTCGCTTCGCGGGTTGTGTTTGTTAAAAAAAATTTGCTCCAAGAAATAAATTGGTTTTTAAATATTAGCCCCCATTTGCAAAAAAAAAAAAATTAACGTGTGTTTCAAGTGTACGTTAAAACCAGTTTTTCTATGGAAATTTTGTTTTAGCATACACTTGAAGTATACGTTAATTCTTTTGCCTATTGGGGTAGAGCTTTTAGCACATGTTATGATATTTCCCCAATAGTAGAAACTGTTGTTAAATTCCAGCCACAATCACGATATATAGGTTTTAAAAGCATATCGCTCCTTTCTGGCCACATAGTCAGAACTCCAGAAATTTAATTTTGCTATTTGTAATAAAAAAACAAAAATTATTAAAAAAAATAACCGAAAATTTGATATCAAAAGAAAACCGCTCCGAAAATATCCAAAATGCCATTTTTTGGCTCAGTCAAAATATTTGCCGGCAACTAGACATCGTCTGCTATTATATTTAAAAAAGTCCGGCAACCCTAAGCCACTGTTATACCTCTTGCAATGACCGAAAATGCGGTACCAGCCGAAAGCTTCCGCAAACACCTAAGACGCCACATTTTGGCGCCGTCAACATTTTTTGTCGGCAATTAAACATCGTCTACTTTCATATGGAAAAAAGTTTAGCAACCCTAGGCCACTGCTATACCTCTTCCTATAAACGAAAATTTGGTACCAACCGAAAGCTTCCGCAAACACTTAAGACACTTCATTTTGACGCCGTCAAAAATGTTTGTCGGCAATTAGACATCGTCTACTATCACATGCAAAAAACTCCGGCAAGCCTTAGGGCACTGCTATACCACCCCCTATAACCGAAAAATCGGTGCAAACCGAAAGCTTAAGCTAAAACCCAAGACACTTCGTTTGGCGCCGTCAAAATTTTTGTCGGAAACTGGACATTGTCTACTATCACATGTTAAAAAAAGTCCGGCAAACATAGGCCACTGCTATAGCACTTCCTATAACCGGAAATTCGGTACAAGCCGAAAGCATCCACAAACACCTAAGACGACAGTTTTTGGCGCCGTTAAAAATTTTCAAGGGGAATTCTGCCAATCTAGCCGGACATTACTTTTTATTTTAGTTTATATTGGTTGTGGAAAGTTATTGAGTGCTCCTAGATCAATGAAACTGGTCAAAGGCTTTTAAGGCTTGAAAATAAGAAAAATCAGAACAAGTGAAAAAAAGTTCCCTCCAGTTCCTAGCTTTGAAAAATTAAATATTTTGTCTTACATTTTTTCCTTGGAGCCAGAAGATCATAAAATGCCATTTTCGTCCCTGCCTTTTTTTGTGGGCGGCCATAGAAATATTACTTGAAAAAATAATGTACATATTAATATTAAATTTTTAAGCTTTTATGGGCAGTGGGAAGTATTCCTCCAATCTCATCTCCGAGAACGTCCCTTTAAGAATTTTTTTGTGCTAATTTCCACAAAATATTTGGGGTATTCAAATGGTGCTCATGAATTAACATGTTTTAAAGTTATAAAATATGACTGCTGTGAGCAAACCCTCAGAACTTACAATTATAAATATTGTATTTATTTGTTTTTTAGTTTAAGCTCCTTTGTACATCGCTTACTCTCTCGCAATTTCTGTGGCAAACTCTCACGAAATTTTTTTAAACTATGTTAAAATATTAAGGTATTATGACACTTAAGACACTAAAGACGCTGGTGTGAATATCCCAATTAATTTTAAGCTTTTATGTCAAGGGGAGGTAGTCTTCCCAATGCAGAACCAATTTCTCATCACTCAAGAATATTAATACATCAACTGACACCACACACAGTGGACAAAATACAGAAGAACGCTGGTGATGAAGGTTTAGTGACTTTCGAAAACGGCTAGCTGTTCCGTTCAACTATGTGTTGTTGTCAGAATATTTACAACTAAATTTGATGTTATTTGTTCATTAATAATTATCACATGTAATTTGGCTTAAAAAACGATACGAACCTTAGCCCGTTCAAATTATAAATATAGAAACAAATGGAGTTCGAATAATAATTAAAATGAACTAAAAATATATTTTTGCAATTTATTATATTAAAGTATTCGCTTTATATGAAAGTAATGAATTTATTCATAAAACTAACTACAAAGATAAAGAAAGAAGAGAGGTGTCTTAGGACACCCGGCTATAGCTATGCTGCTTAGTTATATAAAACAAATTTTATGTGTGAAATAACAATGCAATAAAGTTATATTATATGATGATGTCAAATTCTCTGCAAATATTTCAAAACGATTTCATATATTTTCCAGCGGCGTACTATTAAATTAATAACATTGTTTGTGACCGGTGGCGGCTGTTGGCCGGCTTATAGCCGATCGGCGGTGTTTTCTGGTTTGTGCTCATGTGCAAAAACAAAACAAAAGCAAATTAAGAAATCATTCTCATTATTTTTGTTTTGTTTTTGTTTCACTCACTTGAAGGAATGAAACCAAACAATTTGTTTCATTTATTTTCGTACTCTTCTTTTGAGTACGAATAAATAAAAACAAAAATAAATTTATAACTGTAATAGTGTCGATTATTTCTGTTACGAAAATCACATCATAGCTCCTGTATCGCGCAATAAATAGCATAGCTATAAAAATATTTAATACGAATTTATTTTAAATAATTTCTTATACGTCATTGTTCTTCTACGTCTGTTTTCTCAAAAAACCTCTTCCGAATTTGAATCCTTTTCAGATATATGTACAGATGAAAGCATCAAAGATGCTGCTTCTTTCGTAAAGGTTAATGCATTTTTTTTTGGTGTTTACTTTGAAAATTTTTTTACAAAAAATTAAAAATAAATTCTTTTTTCCATTCAATTCCATTCTTTTTATTGTAAAACTTTAAAATAAAATTCTACTAAAAATTAACGTAAGTAGCTGTTAGTGTAGTCTTTCACAGAAAAAAAAATTCCATGTAAAATCTTTATGGGTTTAGCAATAAAAAATTATATTGTAGACCTTTAAAACCCGTAAAAATTTAATAAAAGCGTACGCAATTTACTCAGCTTTCCTGAGATTAACAGTGTCAACAAAAAGAAAACACACAGGCAAAAGTCTTGAATATTCACTATACCATGCAGAGTTTTGTTGTCTGTCGAGCTGCATACTTAGATGTTTAAATTTGTTAAATTTAAATTTTGGCCTAATTTCCTCCGGCAAGATTGGCAAAATACCCAAAAGGAAATATAAAAATCTGGCAACCCTAGGTGTATTACATTTTGGATTACACTTATGCTTTCAAAGCATGTTATGCTCTCATCTACCTTCAAACTAGTCGATGCTATTCATTACTTGAACTGTTATTATTATGTTTTCTAGTCTTAAATATTTTATTTTACTAGAACCATGAAAATTTCAGTTATTTAATTGCTGCCTTTCGCAAAAAAAAATATTAAAAAAAGATTAAATAAACCAACGGAAACATTATTTTTAGCCAGTTTAACCATGTTGAGTAAAAATGTTCATTTTATTTTCATATTTAATATTTTTCGCATTCTATTTCATTTTAATCTATTGTTATTTTTTTCGACATTATCTCTCTCTCTCTTTTTGTATGGATATACAAAGTACATTAATTTGCAAAAAAAAATTAAAAAAGAAAAAAAAATATACAACCTGGTAGAGTAAATTAAAATTGCAATTTTTGTAGCCTTTTCACTACGGCTCAGCCAAGTGGAAATGGCATGCAAAAGCTAAGAGAGATGGAAAAAATAAATTTCTTTAATATACCTGTAAAAAGTATAATTTATTAAAAATAAAGGAATTCTCAAGGATGTAGGGGTTGAAATTTTTACAAAGTTTGCAAGGCTAACATGAATAAAATGTATATATATATATATATATCAGTAAAGCAACAATAAGCTTATAGCTATTACTATCTTCAACTTAGCTATGCAAGACTTATTAAATCGTTGTGGTGTAATTGTGAATGACCCTAATAGTTTAAGTCAAAATTTTCTAGTTCCTGCATACTCGTACAAGAAAAAAGAACTAAACTGTAAAAGAAATTATTTTTGTTAATTTTTCAGGTTTCTCAGTTGTATTTGACTTAGTTTCGAAACTAATTGAAAAGTTTTAAGTAAAATTTTATTTTGCATTGGAATATTAAGACTAACGTTGGATCACTTAAAATTTCTTCTTTAATAGTTAGGCCTACAGCACGCTGCGAAGAGCTGCAATTGCGCAATGCACATTCTAATATTTAAAAATTTTACAAACTAAACATGTTTTTAGGCTTAAGAACAAAATCAAATTTTAATTTTTGCCAGACTTTAAATTTAGCAAGATGTGAAATATTGTGAGACGTAAAATTAAGAAAAATGCAATTTGTTTGCTAGTTTTTAAAAATTTTAAGTCTTGAAAATTTTGCAGAAAGTAACATTTTGCAAAATGCAAAATGCAAAATTTTGCTATTTTTTTTTAATTTTACAAGACTTGCAATTTTACAAGACTTGCAATTTTGCAAGGCATCAAGTTTTTAATTTTAGGAACATTTTTGGGCAAATGGGAAAAATGCCTAATTTTGGTAATTTTTAGATTTTACAAGACTTGCAATTTTGCAGGACAGCAAATTTGGCAATTGTGCAAAATGCAAAATTTTGCTAATTTTTAGATTTTACAACAGTTGCAATTTTCTAAAACATCAAGTTTGGCAGGATGTGCAAGACCTGCAACTGTATAATTTTTAAGCTTTACAAGACTTGCATTTTTGCAACAGAAAATTTTTCAGCAATTAAAAATTTGACAGCCTTATTTATGGTATTTCAAGACTTTCATGTGTTGTGAGACGTGCAACTGTAAATTTTACAAGACTTGCAATATGGCAATGGTGCAAAGTGCAAAATTTTGCTAATTTTTAGATTTTAAAACACTTGCAATTTTGTAAGACATCAAGTTTGGCAATATGTGTAAGATCTGCTTTTTTTTTTTTTTTTGCTTATATTTAAACTTTAAAAGACCTGCATTTTTGCAAGACTTAAAATTTTTCATAATTTAAAAATTTTACAGCTTTATGGTCTTTCAGGACTTTCATGTATTAGGAGACGTGCAACTGTAAGTTTTACAAGACTTGCAATTTTGCAAGACATCAAGTAAGGCGAGATGTTTAAGACATGCAACAGTGGAAAATCAAAATATTTGCTAGTTTTTATATTTTACAAGGTTTGAATTTTTGCTAGAGCTCAAATTTGCAAGACTTAAAACTGTTCAGCCTGATAATCTTTCAAGACTCTCATGTAGTGTGAGACTTGCAATTGTACAAAATGCAAACTTGTGTTAATTTTTAAATTTTACAATACTTGCATATATTGCAAGGTGTCGATTTTTCCAAGAAGTGAAATAGTGGCAGTATTTAATGTTTGATACAAATAATTTTTATATTTTACAAGAGTTGCAATTTTGCAAGTCTTTCAAAACTATCAAGTGTGCAATACTTACAAGTATAATGCAAAATATTACAGATTTTACAATGCAAAAATTAAATGAACCCCTTAGTTTTGAAAGTGGGATGAGTCCATTGAAAAAAATATTAAAATAAAGGCTATACTTCTCCTGATTATTCTATGTGAAGATAATGGCTTCATTTCACTTTAAAAAGAAGTGCTTATATACATTTTTTATATGACATGCAGTTCCTCATCATGATTGTATATCAGATTCACTGCCAACGATGCCATGCTTTTACATACATATCTTAAAGCCCAGTATCAATGCGATGACTTTGTAATATTGCTATATATCTCTGTTATATGTCTCAAAGGCAGTGATGGGAGTATTTTTTTTAACTACATTATAAATATATTAATAAAGAAAAAAGAAGAGAGGTGTCTTAGGACACCCGGTTATAGCTATGCTGCTTAGCTATATAAAACAAACTTAATGTGTTAACTAACAATGCAATAAAATTATATTATATGATGATTTTGCTGCAAATATTTCAAAACTTTTCCATTTAATTCCCATTATTTTCTTTTCTAGTGGCGCACGATTAAATTAATGTATTGTTTGTGGCCGGTGGCGGCTGTTAGCCGCAAAACAAATGCAATAACAAATTCAGCAATTGTTCTCATTGTTTTTGTTTTATTTATACACTTAAAAGAACGAAACGGAACAAAATCAAACAATTTGTTTCGTTTGTTTTCGTACTCTGCTTTTAAGTACAAAGAAACCAAAACAAAAATAAATTTATAACTGCAGTAATGTCGATTATTTTTGTTACGAAAATCACATCCTAGATCTTGTATCACACCATAAATAGCATAGCTATAAAAAAATTATAGTTTGCAATTACTCTGCTTAAGAATTGTAGTTCAGAGAATTCTGTGTCTATGCAAGGACTCTCTTCATTGGTTTGCAAAATATTTATTTCTTTTTATTAATGGTTGTTAAGCGTAAGGAGCTTTGGTTTCAAATTTATAACTGTTGTATAAACAAAAGTGATTCACAACTCTGGCTCTAATTTAACATTAATTAAACTCCGAAGACTTTCATCATGTATTTTTTAAGAATTTGGACAGACCTTCAAAAATTAAATCGTTGTTGCATTTCTCTTAAGCATATTTTATTTATTTTAGTTACATCCACACATAATTTTTTCTTTTTATTCTACTGCCTGGGACAAAGCGGAAATTTGTTATCATTTTCATCCGTTTATAAAGGCGTTTTGTGCTCATATTTTAAAACAACTTGCGGGCTTATGGCAAATATCCTGAATTTAAATTTATTGTGTTTGTCTGAATCTGGAATATAATAAGGACTTTACTATTTTATAAAAAAAACCGTTAAGCGTTGTTGATATATTTTGTTTTGAGTTTTGTAATTCATAACTTTTTTCACTCTTAAAATTTATTTCTCCAAATATATCGTGCCATAACCGCCAAAAAAGCTTAAGCCACATAGTTTTTGAGATAATTTTTTTTTACGAAAATTTATTATTTACGATCGTGGATACAAGCAACTGCTGAACACATATTAAATAGTAAATGTAAATGATGAAACTTAAGCCAATTTATTATAACAAAGCATATATTGTATGAGGAAGAGGGGGAAGTGGAGGGAGGGGAAACTTAAACTCCTTTTAAAACAGGCTCGGAGGTAACGCTTTAAAACGCCTTTTGTGGCAGAATCAGTTGTTAGAAATTTTTATTGTATTGGTTGCGAAAGTCGGCAAAAATGATTTCTTGGTTACCACACAGAGTTTTAATCATCTATTCCCAATCACAGTTTTTAGCAACTGGCAACTCTGCTCAAGATAGGACACTTTCAATTCTACTTAAATTATGCAGTCACCAGCAGCATAATCTTGCCTTATTATCATACTGACAATAATGGCACATCTAGATCATATTGGCAGTGTTTTTTTTTTTTTTTTGAAAGTGGACAAAATTTCCTTATTTTCTTTTCTTAACGCAAACAATATTGACAAGTGCTTGAATCAATTGTTTGCTCATGCCACAACCTTATCAAAAATTTGTACTGTAATAGTATACGAGTGAATTAAATTCTCTAGCTTATGAATCATTTCCATAAAGCTTATATCCCTTATAGAGCACATCTGCTGCTTGTTTATAACCTCCACGGCGCCCAAATAAGCTGTTAGTTCTGTCCATTTCACCAGTAAGCACAATTGATTTCGAATTATTTAAATGAGGTCAAGGAAGCTTAAGGATTGAAGATACTGCCAGTACGTGTAATTTGATACTTAAGTGGCAGATTGTTTGCGAAATCATGTCGAAAGCTGAAAACTGAAAGGTATTAAATACGAGTACACATCGAGAGTATGCGGTTTTTTTATTTTATTAAAGCAGTGATTTTTAATTGAAACCTTAAAGCAGCAAAAAAAGGATATAATAAGGATAATTGCAGTGTTTATGAATATTTAATGCGAAATGTTGGCAAACGATGGTGGTAAACATTTGCCCTTTACTACTGAACACGCAATATTGCAGCTTATTAAAAAAATATAAAAAAAGTATACAAACAGTAGAGGCAAATTAAATAAGAAATTAAAAAAAAATAATAAATAACAAAATTAAAATAAAGAGATTATTTAACTGCCACTTTATAGCAGATAAGTGAAAATTCTCCTCTGCCTTTTTATATTGAAAGCAAAAACAAAGCACTCAAAGTTATTTTTGCTTTCAATACAAATAGACAGACGAGAATTCTTACTTGTATTCTTTAAACTGCCAATAAATCAATAAAAAACTATAGCTAAGGGCCATTACTACAACTTAAGGTTAGTTAAAAGTAGGTTTTTATCTGTACAATTTTAGCTTAACCTAAAGTGAGCGCTACGTTAAAAGCAAATGTATCCTTCCTGGTATCTGATGTGCAGTAGACTGGTTGCAGCTTGTATGGGAGTTTTAATTTTTTTTTTAATCTTAATATGTGCGCTGTCTACAATATTAGATTAGCTCGATCTGACGGTGCCTTCTGGTATTTAGTGGGGCCTAAAGTACCCGATAAAGAGTGGGGATTTTGTAAAAAAAAATTGGAAATAATTCTGCAGTTTCTAGACTAGCTGCTCAATCATTATAACACTTCATACATCATTTGAGGTGTTATCACAAAACTTAAGTCTGAAATTTGACCTATATATGTTTAAGGAGGCAGGGCCACAAAGCCCCAAAGTGGGCAACTTAGGCTTAATGAAAAATTAAAACCCATGGCATGCTGATGTTTTTGATGTGATAAAAAAGAAGAATTTTTGCTGGTAGATTCTTTTTCTTCCATTTTATGGGTTTTCGCTTACAGTTTAGGAAATATTAAAAATAAGTTCAATAAAGTGCGACTTTGACTCGCGCACGAACATTCGGTTTTGAGCATTTTTAATGTGGCTTTTTTGAAGTTTTTTTCAGTTTAAACGACTTATTCAGTTTTTTCGCATTTTTCTCGCTTTTTGGCGATTTTTTTCATTTAGGCGATTTTTTTCCTTTTTGGCGATTTTTTCTGTTTTTGGGGTCTTTTTCATTTTGGTGATTTTTTCTGTTTTTGGGGTTTTTTTCATTTTGGCGATTTTTTCTGTGTGTGGGGTTTTTTTTTAATTTTGGCGATTTTTTTTTATTTTGGGGACTTAGATTTAGAAATTTTTTTTCATTTGGTGCTTTTTTTCGTTTTGGCGATATTTTTTTTGTTTTTGGCGATTTTTTTCGGTTTGCGTTTTTATAATTTTTTAATTTTTTAGTCTTACCGTTTGTGAAAATTTCAAGAGTTTTGCTCTTACGGTTTCCAAGATACAGCAAGTTGTCAAAATTACATACTCAAAATTGCATTAAATGATGGAACACCCTTTAATTTATTTATTTTTTTTTAATTTTAATGTTAATTGTTGTAGTGTGTATTTACACTAACTTTACAATGTATATTACATGGGATTTTAACATTTTTCGTTGCTCGTTTTGGAACACCCTTTAATTTTTAACTCTCATATATTTGTTGTTGTAGCGGCCAAAGGTCTACACACTGTGTTCAAATTTTAGGTCCGTAGCTCTTACGGTTCAGACGGACGCACAGACGGACATACGGACAGCGTAGCGAAAACAATGGGGTTCCTTTTCACCTTTGGTGTACGGAACCCTAAAAAACGGTTTTTTGCACATGTGTGCCATATGTACACGCGGCCTTATTGTTGTTTTCAATATAAATTTTTACTCGAAAGTTTTCTTTCGATATCGTGGAACAGGCCATTAATTATTAGTATATACAAAAAGAAACAAATTACAATTTTCCAGCTCTGAAACTGTCTTTTTGGATTTTTCTGAGTTTGAACAGTGAGTCATATACCTGATAAATTTCTATCATGACAAAAGTCAATTCGTTATCAAGATAAAAGTTCATCAGGTATAGACGCTATTAGTGTTATTGCAGTGTCATGACAATTTTGTCATAACTCAAGTTCAAACATATTTGTCTTGATAAAAAACATAAGCATTTTAATTTATTTAAAAAAACTAAAACTTTTACGTACTTTTTAGAAAACATAGTTATATCAACTAAAATTAATTTAATAAATATTAAGTGAAATTTTGTGTGTAGACATTTTAAACGAATAAAAAAATATCCTTTTTATCTAACACACACACACACACACTTTGTTCTATTGAAATTAAGATACAGGAAGCGTTTAACGAAATATCCTTTATTTTGTTTTTAATGCTAATTTTTGCGGTTTTCTATATAACTACCTGCCGCATTTTGCTAAGGCTCTTGTTTTATTAATGCTGTTGCACTTTTATAAAATAATTTTATAAACATTTCGTTTAAATGCAAAATATTCAATCGGATTGACCGAGCTAGCTGCTCCTTGAAAAAAGTCGATGAAGCAAAAGAAAAATATTTATTAAAATTATCTCACAATTGTAACAACTTATAATTAAATTGCGCTTTTTATACAAAAAAAAAAAAATTTCAGAAAATCATAACAATAATAATAAAAAGAAAAGAAATTGCAATGATTTCATCGCACTACTTTTCAGTTCAAAAATTAACTTTTAGCGCACTGGGTATAGATCTCGTGCCCAATAGCACCAAATCAAGCAAAAGTCTTATCAAATATCCTTTTGTGCTTTATGGAACTTTGTTATTTTCCTTCCTTCACCTCCTGCTGGTCGCTCATTACATCTACGTAAACATCACCGATTCTGTGGAGGTGACCGATTCTATGCCACTGTTCTGCCAACTCATCTTGTGCATATTAAAAATTTTAATTTTTCTTAACAAACGTGAGCAGATTCTTTTGTTAATAACCGAAATCCATAATATCAATTTAAGAGGTAAGTGAAAGAAAATACTTACAAATACTTTTTAAATAATTTTTCTTTTAAAGCTAAGCACGAAGAAATGTTCATTGTAAAACGCGAAAATGCCAAGGATAATTTTTTGTGTACCCTTTATCTGAGACTAGTGATGGTTACCGGAAGTTCCGGTGTTTTACATCCGGTTATTTATGCTTTTTATATGTACTTTAACTCTCACGAGCTGGTTTTAGTCGAATCTAACAAGGCAACGTAAGCTGTTGCATACACAACGAATGTATGGTAGCAAGCAATTGCCTTAATATTTTCTCTCTTGATAGTTATTTCTGGAACCACTCTCACTTGCTGGGCTATGCAGTGGTCTATGCTTTCAATATTTGTAGCACATATTTTAGTTGCGTTGTTTCCCTGGCATTCGATACTTTATTTTCTTGGTTGGTTAGCAACATAGTGGCTCAGTTCCACATCATTGGCCATCGTTTTGATCAGCTGGGCCAGCAACGTATTAAGTTTACCTTCAACGCTTACCAGCAGCAATTAAATGCAGAGATTATAACGTGCATACAGTATCATCGGCAAACTCTATATTTGGCCGAGAAATTAAATAAGGTTTATGAAATTTGCAGTTTAATTTTTCTTATAAGTCGTCCAAACGATTCACCAGCTGAATTGTCCTACAAGGGCCTGTTTTTGTGTGCAGTCGCCTTGCAATTGGTGTTGTACTGTTGGAATGGTCAGAGAATTAAGGATGAGGTGAGTGTACCCACCCACCCACATTAAAATTTTTTTATTTTGTTTGGAAAATTTCACTTTGCTTATGAGTTATTTGCTTGCAATTACCGCCATTATTAAAAAAAATTTTTTTTATAAGTGTTGAGTTCTCTTAAGGAAAGGGATGGCGATAGAGAAGACAGGTGGTGAAGGAGGAAAGCTTCATTCTTCTTTTACAACTCTGCGTTATGCACATTATAATGCAGAGTTGCAGCGCCTCTGGTGTCAATGAGGTGTATTAAATTTTTAAAGCTTTTTTATTAGTTATTTTGCTGCGCCGATGATTCAGCTACAAAATACCGGCGCAGGAAGGCGCTCTGATGTTACATTAGGATTAGTTAGATAGTGCAGTGACCAGTGACAGTGCACATCAGAAAAATGCGTGGTGTTGCTATTTAAAGACTGTCGGATACTGAGCTTGAACCCCGGACCTTCGGCCTTGTAGTCAATGTGCTAAGCACTTATATTGAAAAAATATCCCAAAGCAAACTCTCAATTATTTTGTGTGAGATTTCAGATAGTATTAAGTGGCATGGCAGCTTATCTTTTTTCGAGTCATAATCTGCTATAATTTAGCTTATATTTTGGTATGTTTTAAATTTATTGTTTTAATTGAAATTTAGTCGCCGCTGCTTAAGCATTGTCTATATATTTCATTGGTGCTTAGCCAACTCATCAGTAGACTTCAATCACATATTTTTTGAGCAGTCACAGAACTCTTCTTATCTTATGCACAGACTTTCAAGAACTATTTGAGAATTCGCATATGATAATATTTTTGAAAATCACAAAAGAAAAATAAGGTTAAAGTTTCTATTGTTTTTGTTTTTTTTTTAACTTAATTTAGAGCCTGCAAGTGTCAACTGCCATTTATTGTGCCCTTGATTGGGAGGCCTTCTTAAGGTTTTACAAAAAACTGCTTTGGTTTACGATGGTGCGTTCGCAAATGTGCAGTCATGTCAGAGGTGTCTTTTTCGAAGTGGACTTAACTTTATATTTATGGGTATTTGTTTTTTTTTCTTTGCTTTACGAAAGTTAAACTCGACTATAAATATGAGTTTCAAAACTATTATTATTTTTTTTTAGGTTTTTAAAACAGCAAGTTCTCTTCTAACCGCCCTGAAGACGTTTGAGGAAAAGCAAGTTTAGAATAAATAAAATGAATTAAAAACTACAGGCATATTGCAGTAAATACTCGTACAATAAAACATAAATAAAAGCTGTCACAAAATGTATTTAACGTGAGCACTCGCATTAGCACTAATAATAATAAACTTTACTAAAATAATAGAGTTAAAAATACACACTGCCTTTCATTATAAATACAAGGGCACATTTAAATATAGTGCACCAGCCAGGTCCTTTAAAGGGGGCCCAACACAAAAATGTTCAAATTCTCAGCAGAGAATTCCCTCATAAGGAGCGAAGGTGTAGAGAAAATGATGTATGTAGTTAGTTATTTTACTTCACCGGTGTACAGTGGGGCCAAAGGAAATTTTTTCGCGGATTAATTCATAACTCCACAACTACTTTGGTGAAAATCACCAAATTTTATATGAGTAGCTTTTAGAATAAACTGCATGTGCACACAACATCTTGGCGGTGTGAGAGTGGGGAGAGGCATAAGCCCCATACAAAATAATAACTATATTTTCTAAATCTACAAAACTACAAGAGTTAAGCACACTAAATTTGATGTGGATAGCTTTTAAAATAATCCTGGGGGGTATATGGCGCGAGTAGTATCTCCATCTGCGCTTCCTTAGCAGAATATCCTTCAATAGCATGTGTACGTATTGGACCCTCTCCTGACCCACTTCTCGTCTCTTTTATTCTCTCTTATTCTAAAGAAACTTCCTATCTTCCCTGTATTCGCTATCTCCCCTTGTTTTACTACTCTTAACTTACAGGTAGCACAAAGGCATCATCATATTGGACCGAAGTGAGCTGGACCCCTAGATTTTTCATTTCTTCACCAACAGCCTGCTAACCTAATCTAATCTTACCTATGAGGCGGAGATGGGTACCCCCCATACAAAGTAATTATTAATTAATTAATAAACATGATTTTTGTTTAAATTTAAAAAAACGAAGCCAGATCAAAACTTATAAAAATGATGCTTAAACAACAAAGGAAGCAAGCCTCCTTTGAATGACTTCGGATACGAATTATCCACAAAAAAAAGATTTCTTAACAGGCCTAAAAAATAGCAAAAATCACATTTTTTATTTATATAAATTATTGTCGTTCCGTGTGTAATTTCCATAATATTCATATGCGACCCATAAAATATATATATTCTGGATCCTTATAAATAGAGAAGACGAATAAGCGATATCCGCCTGTCCGTTCGTACGTCGATCTGTCTGGTGTACGTGAAATCGGTTTTCCAAAGCTCCCAGAAAAGCTAGAGACTTCGTCGGCCTTGGACTGTAGACGGTTTCAGAGCTGGAAAAATTAAACTTTATTTTGCCATATAAAAGTAACTAGAAAACACAAATTTTTTTATTTTTTATTTTGTTAAATAAACTTATTTTATATTTCAGTACAAATAAAATTTGTATTAAAAATATAAGAAAACAAATAAAAAAAAATCAAAAAGATTTTCCAGGGTTGGGAACTCTAACTTTTTTGTTATATAAGAACTACTTAAACTAATTTTTCCTTTTTATCTATGAATTTAAAATCTCTAACATTCTTAACAGGAAAAGATTGGTATAAGAAATTAGAAATATTTAAAAAATTTATATTCCAGGGTTGGGAAACTTACATTTTTTGTGATATATAAAATTAACTAATTTTTTTCTTCTTCTTTTTTATAAAATAAATATAGTTATTTTATGTTTTGTAAAGAAAAGTTTGGTATAGACAATTAAAAAAATAAAAACTCCAGAGCTGGAAAACTTAAACCTTCTGTGTTATTAAAGTAACTAAATAAAACTAGTATTTTCCTTATTTCTTTTTTTCTTTGTTCACTTAACATATTTTATATATATTTTTTAAAGAACAAAATCTAAAAGGATATCATCAGGGTTGGGAAAAGTACACTTTTTTTGATTTATAAAACTAATTAAATGAAGCTATTTATTTCTTTGGTTATTATATGTATTCTTTATTTTAGAAATAAATAAATTAGCACTCGTATTAAAACTAGAAAAATTTAGATTATGGTTCCAGGGTTGGAAATTAAAAAAAAAATTTTTTTGGGTAAAAAATATATTTTTTTTTTCAATTAAACATATTTCATGTTTTAGGAAGATCTTTACTCAAGCAGATTACCGAGAGGTCACTTACTAAAAATTGCACTATAACAAAAAATTATATAAATTTTATCACAAAACAAATATGTATGTATGTATGTACTCATGTATGTAGCATTGGTAAAGGGTATATAAGATTCGGCACAGCCGAATATAGCACTCTAACTTGTTTTTTTTTGCCCATAGTGGAAGAGCTGGATTTGGTTGCAGAATGAAGGTGTCACATGCCACATATAACACAAAACCATGGCTTATTTGAGCGGAGAGTTCAGTTAACAGTTTATTTCAAGCTTGGGGCCGATCAAACAACATCAAGTAACAGGGAAAACAAAATAATTCTAATTGAAAAAGGAAGAAATTTCTCGCGCAAGTTTATTCCTGATTGCCCTGAATATTGAAAAATTTATCTGTTTGAGATAACGGCAATATGATAGAGAAATTATGTAAGAATTTTGCACCCTGAGTATGATTCATTTCAGACATATGCGCGTTCAAAGTTTACATGAAATCATCTTTAAACATTGTATCATATAGATCGTTCTATCGACTCAAATAAAAATTTCATTCATTTCTCTAAACTTTATCCCTCATAACTTTATTCATAAAATTTAAAATTAATTTGAAATGTATTTGATTTAAAATTTTTCATACAAAATTTTCCTAAAATGGATTTCAAATTCATTTTATTTTTTTATGAATATCCCAAAGTTCTTAAAAAATCACCCTATATTTCTATTTCTATGCGAATTACTCGTGTGCAGTAGACATAAGGCCCTCAGTTAGGTAAAAACCTCTGCTGTTAATACTGCTCTGTGTTAACTAATACCAAGAAAATATTCATGTCTAACACACTTTAATAACACTGATAGATAGACTAAAAACAACAAAAAAATACTCGTAGTTATTAAAAAAATTTCTCTTAATTTTAATAATAATTAAAAGAATTTTAACAAAACAATTATCAAACGAACGTCTATGAAATGGTTTCATCGCACTATTTCTCCGTACAGAAACTAACATTTGCCTACGTGGGCATACAGCTCATCCCCGGCGATACGAAGTCATCCCAGAGCCTTATCAGACGGCCTTTTTTGCTTTATGGCATTTTATTATCTTCTTTCTTTCACCTCACTCTTGTCACCCATTATATCTACGTAAACATCAGCGATTTTTTGCAAGTAACAGACTCTATGCCGATGTTTTGTCATTTGATCTTGTGCATATTAAAAATGGGCATATTTCTAAGAAAACGTGAAGAAATTGTCCTGCTAGTAACCGAAATCCATGAGATTAATTTGCAAGGTAAGTAGTGAATAGAAAAGATTTTAAAATAATTTTTGTATTGTAAAATTTTTTTGCTTTCTCTTAAGCTAAAGATGAAGAAATGTTTATTGTAAGACGCGAAAATGCCAAGGAAAATTTCCTGTCTACAGCTTATTTAAAAATGGTGATCGCTACCGGAAGTGTGGGCGTTCTACATCCGGTTATTTATGGTCTCTATGCTTATTTTAAAAGTGGAGAGATTGTATTGGCCGATACTAACAAGGCCACGTGAGTTGTCATACAAAGAATAATTTTCCATAATTACCTTAAATTTTTTTCTCTATATTCCCAGTTATTTTTGGAACCACTCGCACTTGCCCGGCTATTCAGTCGTTTATGTTTTGAACCTATTTAGCCTGTATTTTATTTGTACCGTTTCTTTGGCACTTAACACTCTATTCTTTTGGTTTGTCAGCAATATTGTGATTCAATTTCATATCATTGGCCATCGTTTGGAGCAGCTGGGCATGCAACGTGCCCAGCTGGCCTTCAACGCCTGTCAGCAACGTTTCTATGCAGACTTTATAAAGTGCGTACAGCAGCATCGTCAAGCTTTACGTTTGGCCAAGAAATTAAATCGTGTGTATGGCGAAATGGTGTTTGTTAAATTCCTTATCAGCTGCACAGAAATTTGCAGTTTAATTTTTCGTGTAAGTCGTCCCAATGACTCTTGGGCCGATGTGGCCTACAAAAGTTTATTTTTGAGCTCATTGGCCTTGCAATTGATGTTGTACTGTTGGAATGGTCAGAGAATTAAGGATGAGGTGAGTGTTTGGTGGAATTTTAGAATTCGAGAACTTTTATTATATTATTATTTATTTATGCTAGAGTTTGCAATTGGCCAATATAGTCTATTTGGTATTTGACTGGGATGCCTTGGAAAAATTTTACAATGAATTATTTTCGTTTGTAATTGTGCGCTCTCAAAGATGCAGTCGGGTGACGGGTGTCTTTTTCGATGTGGACTTAGCCTTATACTTATGGGTATTCTTTGAAAAAAATTTATATTAAATTAAAGTAAAACCTTAAAGCTATGAATGCATTTTTAGGTTTTCAAGACAGCTACATCTCTGTTAACCGCCCTGAAGACCATGGATGAGAATCATGCTTAGGAAACAAAACTGTTTTAAGCATTCAAACGCTGCTGAAAGAAACTTCAAGTTATTTTTTGCACTAACTTAAGTTTTTTTTTAAAAGAAGCCTACTGATGGTTTGGCAAAGCACCAATGAAATGCATATAGACATGCTGAACAGCCAGCCAATAAAAACCAATTATTATATTTAATTTTTTATAAGTAGAATAACAATTTCAAGTCTAGGGAGAATTTACCTGCAAATTATTATCTTCTGAGATCATAAGATCTCTCTAATCAGAGTCTCTCAGATATTCTAATTCCGAGACGTTGAAAGCATTGACATTTTTTATTCTAAGCTGTGTAAGAGTTAGACAATGGCACATGTTGTGTTCTAATGTTTCGCCCTCCTAATCGCAAACTCTGCAGTGATATCCTCTATCAGTTGCATGCGGTCTAGGAGAGACTTCACTTCACTGAAGGAGCATATCAAAACCCGGCATTTTTCTGATGTAAATTAGTGTCCTTTTGTGCCAGTTGTTGTCGAAAAGTTCAAGTGATGAAGGCTAGACACTGGTCACTGAACTGCGAATACGAATGCTGATGTAATATCAGAGCTCTCTCCTTCGTCGGTATTGTGTAGCAAAATCATCAGCAAAGTAAAATAACCTATAAAATGACTCATAAGACTAGTTTTGAAATTTAATACGTCTCATTGACACCAGAGGCGCTGCAGAAAGAAAAGAAAAAAGCAGAGTTATAAAACAGGGAAGCTTTGCTCTATCTCTTCCTTCACCAGCTGAGTACTACTTCTCTTAAATCAAACCAGTCTCTAGACCATTGCTCTATTAAACAAAAAAAAAAATATAAGCCAAATAAAAAAAATCGCCAAAACCGATGAAGAAAAAAGTGTCATACGGAACCCTTCATGTGCGAGTCAAAGTCACACTTTACTGAATTTATTTTTACAAAATGTATGAAATTTATTGAAAATATTGTTGAGCGAATGAGTATTTATATACGAGCATAAGAAAAAAACGCGTAAGAAAAAACGCTGGCAAAATAAAATAGATTCTATCTCTTGACTACTTTCTGTTTCTGCGTTTTTGTGTTCATTTGTATGCAAAATGTATTCACAACGGAATTCCGTCATGTTATAAATGCTTGCTTTGATTAGAAAAAAAAGAAGAGTGGTATCTTAGGACAGTCGGCTATAGCTATGCTGCTTAGCTATATAAAACAAACTTATTATTTAAAATAAAAATGCAATAAAATTATATTTAATGATGATATGGAATTCTCTGCAAATCTTTCAAAACGTTTCCATTTATTTCCCATTATTTTATTTTCTAGCGGCAGCACGATTAAATTAATGTATTGTTTGTGACCGGCGGCGGCTGTTAGCCAGCTTATAGCTCATCGGCTGTGTTGTCTGGTTTGTGCTAATGAGCAAAAACAACACAAAAACAAATTGAGCAATCCTTTTTTTTTAAGTACAAAGAAATCAAAACAAAAATAAATTTATAACTGTAATAGTATCGATTATTTTTGTTACACAAATCACGTTCTAACTTCTGAGTAGTGAAATAAATAGCATAGCTATAAAAAAATAAGCTTGTAGTAACGTTTTTAAATGTACTCGTAATTGCTGGGTCTAATTTTAAAGTTGGGTGGGGTAAAAATTTGATATGAAATTGCCGGCAACTAAAAGATAGGGGTGACTTGTTTAAAAATTAACCCTTAAACTGGTTTAAATTTTTGACTAGTTTCTGGTATTAGGGAGCGATGCCTGTCTCTGATGTATGTATGGAATTTTATAACAAATATTGTTTTAAAACATTTGAATCCATTATATACCTTTTAAAGGACCATTTTTTGTTGCTTAAAGGAGATAAAAAATATCCAAACGTAGAAGAAAAAGGGGTTCAAAGCTTTCCGTAAAAATGCCGCTTCACCGAGAAAGTACTTCACATTTCTGTTTTAAATGAGACCAAGACTTGAGCTCTTAAATCCTCTAGACATACATTATTGTATTGTTTTAATCTTCTCTGTCAGGACTAGATGTTGTAATCTTGTGATTTTGGAGGAAAATTTCAATTTATTGTACAGTGTTATTATTAAGTATAATGGAGCATTTTCTAAACTTAACTACAAGGACTGTTTCTATAGGAAGAGCTTGCCTACTATGCCATAAAAGACAAAGCTTACTTTTCTCCTTAGAACTATCAACACAAGATGCCACAAAATTAAGAGTTCAACTAAGAGCATCAAGCGTTGCTTTAGCAGCAGCATACGCATTTTCAGGACATTTAAACGTATAACATATTATATGAATGTACTGAAAATGTGTACCCTGCTGCTAATGCAACGCTTGACGTTCTAATTCACATGGAAGGATCTCTCCTCTGATACCCCGGCATTACCAGCAACATAGGATATTAGCTGCATTAGCTCATTTACCAGAAATAAAGTTAGAAATGCTTTAAAACATTAAGACGCTAACCGGCATCAACCTTCTTGAGGCAGGAAGGTGCATTATTGGATTCAAAAATGAAAATTATCCTTTTACCCCAAACCAACATTTATTAAGCACACCAGGGAAGGGAATAAATTATTGAAAACACTTAATATCCAGCACACTTAGGTGATAAGATTTGCAATTGACAAAAGACAGATTTTGATTCCTGTTTGGACTACCGATAAATTTTAATAACCAAAGATCTCACACCTCCCAAATCCTATAGCGTTCAAAGTAGAGATCACAACTAACTAGTCAAGATTTCAGCTCGAAAAATCCACTACTTCTTATATCCTCAGACTCACGGTACAGTACAGGGCCTTCGCCATCAATACACCCCTGAGCTAACATGGGAAACATTCATGTCTAACACATTTTAATAACAGTTATTGATAACAAAAAATACACCAACTATTTATTTTAAAAAGCTCTCTTAAAAGCGACATTAATTAATTAACGCACGTTTTAAAAAAATTTACACAAAACAATAGTTAATAAAAAGGACGTTGATGCAATGCTTTCATCGCACTATTTCTCAGTACAGCAACTGACATTCGCCGGCGTGGGCATACAGCTCATCCCCGGCGATACCAAATCAACACAAAGTCTTATCAGACAACCTTTTCTGCTTTATGGCATTTTGGTATCTTCTTTCTTTCATCTCATTCTTGTCACCCATTATATCTACGTTCATATCAGCGATTTTGTGGAAGTAACCGATTCCATGCCGATGTTCTGTCAACTGGTCCTGTGCATCTTAAAAACGGGCATATTTCTAAACAAAAGTAAAGAAATTGTCTTGCTAATAAGCGAAATCCACAAGATTAATTTGCAAGGTAAGTAGTGAATAGAAAAGATTTTAAAATAATTTCTATAATGTAAAATTTTTTTGCTTTCTCTCAAGCTAAAGATGAAGAAATGTTTATTGTGCGACGCGAAAATGCTAAGGATAACTTTCTCTCTACAACTTACTTAAGACTGGTGATTGTTACCGGAAGTGTTGGTATTCTACATCCGGTTATTTATGGTCTCTATGTTTATTTTGCCAGCGGGGAGCTTGTTTTGGTTGATACAAATAAGGCCACGTGAGTTGTGATATAAGCATAGATTTCAAAAATTGCCTTAAGTTTTTTTTTTGTTTTGGATTTCGCAGCTATTTTTGGAACCACTCGCATTTGCCCGGCTACTCAGTCGTTTATGCTTTGAACGTTTTTAGTCTTTATTTTACTTGTACGGTTTCCCTGGCATTCGATACTTTATTCTCTTGGTTTGTTAGCAATATTGTGGCTCAGTTTCACATAATTGGCCATCGTTTTGAGCAGCTGGGAGTGCAACGTTCTGCATTGGCTGTCATTGCATATCAGCAACGTTTCGATGCAGACATTATCGAGTGTGTACAGCAGCATCTTCAAGCTTTACGTTTGGCCGAGAAATTGAGTCAGGTTTATGGCGAAATGATATTCATTAAACTCTTTATAGTCTGCACGGAAATATGCAGTTTAGTCTTTCGTGCCAGTCGTCCCAACGACTCTTGGGCCGATGTGGCCTACAAAAGTTTATTTTTGAGTGCAGTGTCCTTGCAACTGATGGTGTACTGTTGGAATGGTCAGAGAATTAAGGATGAAGTGAGTGCTTGGTTTAATTTGGCATTTTGAAAACTTTCTTTGTCTAATTTAATCTAGAGTATGCAATTGGCCACTAATGCCTATTGCGCATTTGACTGGGATGCCTTGGAAAAATCCTACAGCAAATTTCTTTCGTTTATAATTGTGCGCTCGCAAAAGTGCTGTCGGGTGACCGGTGTCTTCTTCGAAGTGGACTTAACCTTGTACTTATGGGTATTTATTTCTAAAATATAAATTAAATAAAAGACAAAACTTGCAAACTATGAATGCATTTTTAGGTTTTCAAGACAGCCAGTTCTCTTTTAGCCGCCCTGAAGACCATGGATGAGAATCAGGATTAGGAAGTCAACTTTTTTTAGAATTCAAAAATAAAATAATAAAATAATTCAATAATAAAAATTAAATGATGAAATAAACTTAATGAAAATTCACCTTAGAAAGCAAATTTTTGCATTTAGTGTTTTTATTTCTTAAGACATTGCAATTGGTGGGTGACAAGTTCAGACAAAATTAATTCACTTCAAGCAAGCCGCTGCATGCTAAGACATACTCTAGGTTTTAATGTGAAAAAGCAGCTTCAGCTTTTTTCGTTTTGGCGATTTTTTTGTCCTTGCAATTTTTTTTGCGCTTTTTTTGTTTTGGCTATACTTATTTTCGGTATTGGCGAAACGAAAAATGTTAAAATCGCATGTACTATGCATACAATTTTGAAATTTGTAAGGTTAGTGTATTTTTATACCGACTACAACAATTAACACTAAAATTAAAAAAAAATTAAATTAAAGGGTGATCCACCGGTTAATGCAATTTTGACTATGTCATTTTGACAACTTGCTGTATCCTGGAAACTGTAAGAGCAAAACCATTGGAATTTTCAAAAACGGCAAAACAAAAAAATTCCAAAATTATAAAATCGCCAAACCGAAAAAAAATTGCCAAAACAAAATAATCGCCAAAACGAAACAAATCATCAAATTAAAAAAAATTTCTACTATGAAAATAAATCGCGAAAAACCGGAAAAATCACCAAAATTTAAAAATACCCAAAATGAAAAAATCGCCAAAATGAAAAAAAATCGCCAAAATGAAAAAAAAATCGCCAAAATGAAAAAAAATCGCACAAATTAAAAAAATCGCCAAAATGAAAAAAAATCACTTAAATGAAAAAAAATCGCCAAAATTAAAAAAATCGCCAAAACGAGAAAAAAATCACTTAAATGAAAAAAAATCGCCAAAATTAAAAAAGTCGCCAAAACGAGAAAAAAGCGAAAAATAAACAAAAAAAAAAATTTTTTCAGCTGAAAAAATGTCAAAAACTTCAAAAACGCTGTATAAAAAAAATTATCAGCACTTTGCTGAATTTATTTTAGTTTTTGGGGTTTTTTGCAGTTTTTTTACGGACACTACGTCAGTAGTGAACAATTCATGTGCGAGTCAAAGCCTCATTATATTAAATTTATTTCTTATTTCCACTGAATTATAGCAAAGCTTAAATTTATTGTGCAACCATATATGCCATGAAACTAAAAATCCTTTAGGTATAATATAATTTTGTCAATAATAAAATTACATAAGATGTGCCAAAGGGAATTGTGACCATTTTACCGGCAAAGCAAAGAGTCAGTGCTATTGTCCAAATTATAGCCTGTACAAGTCCTTCTATTTCTATTTGAAATACCCGTGAGGTAGAAATGACTACCACAATAAGATACAAATCACTTGCTGTTAATACTCCCCTGTGTTAATAAAGGATAATGAATGTTTTACACACACTCACATTTTAATTGCAGTGATTGATAGATTAAAAGCAAAAAAATAAAACAACAAAATACTAATTAAAAAGCTCTTTTAAAAAGCAACAACATTATTAATTAAATCACGTTTTAAAAAATTTTAACAAAACAATTATAAAAAGGACGGTGATGCAATGATTTCATTGCATTATTTTTCAGTACAGAAACTAACATTTGCCGGCCTGGGCATACAGCTCATGCCCGGCACAACAAAATCAACAAAAACTCTTATCAAGTATCCTTTTGTACTTTATGGAACTTTGTTAATATCCTGCTTTCAGCTCTTGCTGGTCACTCATTACATCTACGTGAACATCACCGATTTTGTAGAAGTAACCGATTCTATGCCGATGTTTTGTGAACTTGTCTTGTGCATATTAAAAATGTTAATTTTTCTGCACGAGCGTGAGGAAATTTTATTGTTAATAACAGAAATACATCGGATTAATTTGAAAGGCAAGTGCACTTTGGAGATTTAAAAATGATTTTTATATAATTTTTTTTCCTTCCAGCTAAAGGTGAAGAATTGCTTATTGTACAACGCGAAAATGAAAAGAATAATTTTCTGTGTAGTCTTTACTTCAGACTGGTGGCAGTTACGGGGGCGTGTGGTATCTTGCATCCGATTGTTTACGGTCTTTATGTTTATTCTGCCAGTGGAGAGATTGTTTTTGCCGATATTAATAAGGCCACGTGAGTTGTCATACTTGTATAAGAATAGATTACAAAAATTGCCTTAAATTTTCTTCTACATTCCCAGTTATTTTTGGAATCACACGCACTTGCCCGGCTACTCAGTCGTTTATGTTTTGAACATAATGAGTCTTTATTTTGCTTGTGCCGTTTCCTTGGCATTTGATACTTTATTCTCTTGGTTAAGTGGCAATATTGTGGCTCAGTTTCATATCATTGGCCATCGTTTGAATCAGCTGGGCACGCAACGTAAACAGCTGGCAGTCATTGTAAGTCAGCAGCGTTTCTACGTCGACATTTTAACGTGCGTACAGCAGCATCGTCAAGCTTTACGTTTGGCTGATAAATTGAATAGTGTCTATGGCGAAATAATATTTATTAAATTCATTATAGTCTGCACGGAAATTTGCAGTTTAGTTTTTCGTGTAAGTCACCCCAATGACTCTTTGGCCGATGTGGCCTACAAGAGTTTCTTTTTGTGTGCAGTGGCCTTGCAATTGGTGCTGTACTGTTGGAATGGTCAGAGAATTAAGGATGAGGTGAGTGTTTGCACAAAGTTACACTATCTTCATTTTTTATTTTATTATTATTTTAATTAATGCTAGAGTATGCAATTGGCCACTGTTGTCTATTGCGCATTTGACTGGGATGTCTTGGAGAAATCTTACAAGGACTTATTTTCCTTTATAATTGTGCGCTCTCAAAGGTGCAGCCGCGTGACAGCTGTCTTCTTTCTAGTGGACTTAAGCTTGTACTTATGGGTATTCATTTGGAAAATTTAAATTAAATGGAAGCAATCATTTAACAGTATTAATGCACTTTTAAGTTTTCAAGACAGCCAGCTCTCTTTTAACGGCACTGAAGACTATGCATGACAATCGAGCTTAGGAAGAAAAGTGTGCTACAAATCGTTAACTTAGTATAAAAAGGCCCTAACTCGTTATTTTTTTTTAGAATCAAGATTTTTACATTTTGCGATACATTCGACCGAAATGTAAAAAACTGGACTTAAAAAAATGAGTTAAGGCCTTTCTATAATAAGATAACGATTTTTTTTTTATTATTTTCTTTCTTATTAAACTAAAATGTAAATCTTACTTCAAATTTGCTTAATATAATGCCAAATCATTGCTAAGAGAGAGTTAATAAGTTTATGGTTTTGCAAACTAATATTTTTCTTTGATTTGTATTTAAATAAATATTCTTTGCTAAAGCTGCATATCGATGGCTTAATATAAAAAAGGGCGTATCTCAATCTTTTTTTCGAAATCCCACTTTGAATGTTTTCTGGGAGATAACATATAATTGCATACTACCTGAAGATCTTTGTAAGTTATAGTTCAAAATCAAAGACTTATGGCAACTTATTAAATTATTCTGCATCAGAGAACAGCAATGAGTAATGAAAAAATGAGTAGAGTTGAATCATGACTTATAATTTTATGCGCACTCATACTTATTGCAGTGTTGTCACTCGAAAGTTTGAAGTGCGCATCGAACTCATACATTTATGACGTTGTTGATTTTGACTCTCCTTAACTCAATGCCTATGGCCGATGCAAAATAAGTATGAACAATACGAACTTTGCATACGAACATTAAAGTTCTCATTCTCCATAGCTTTTTTTTTTTTTGGTTTTTTGTATACCATATTTACTAGTATAGTATACTACTTGCAAACTGTTGTAATGACTAAACTTTTAAATAAACATACATGCATGAGTTGAGTGAGCTGATTCAATGTGAGTAGTATAAGTATTTTTTCCTGAAATTAGAAATCAACGTATACTTATAAATCAGTGGCATCGTGAGTATGCGTAAATCAGAGTAGTTGAGTTTAAATTTTGTCATCTCACTTATATTTAAAATTCCATGAGTCAGTATGAATAGCGAAAAAAAACGACTCATTGCCGATCACTGTACTGCATGTAAATCAGAGCTGGCCGCCGAGAGAAACACGAGGGAAATGTATGAATGTTTATTCATTTGTATAAGAAGCCGATTGATGTTCGGCACTCTGGTCATACTTTGGGCAGATATGATGTAAATGCTTTGTTTTTCTTCAGTTTTTCTGCTTCTCTTCAAAATATCGAAAATTTGAGTTCCGCCTTTCTTATATTAAGCCATCGATATGCGACATTATTGGTGAAGCGAATATTCCTAAAAATTAATTTTTTTTCGCCTAAATATCTTGATTTTTGGCACAACTACACTTCAAGTAGACATGATTGGACATATCGTTACCTTAATGTAGAAAGGTCACAACGCATTATTTTTTTTTAAATCGATTTTCCTCGATGGAGGAACATTTAATGTATCGAAAAATTAAAAAATCTGGATTTAAAAAAAAATTAGTTAGGTCCTTTCTATAGTAAGGTAACGATATGTAGGTATAAGCCAAGTTTTGTTTTTATAATGTTTATTTGTCAAGGTTATGGTAGATTTTATTCAATTGTGATTTTTGATGATGTTGCCTGTGAGAATCAAAACAATATATCGCGTTACCTTAATATTGAAAAGCCTTAACTCATTATTTTCTTTAAATCATGATTTTTACATTTTTCGATGCATTAGATGTTCTTCTATCGAAATATACAAGAAACTCGTTTTCAAAAAAATAATGACTTATGGCCTTTCTATATTAAGGTATCGATATGTAGGTATAAGCATATTTTTGTAGGCGGGCGTTATAAAAATGATGGCTCATTTCAGTTGTATGAAACTTATATGGGAGTTCGGAAACAACAACTACTTCAGGGGGATCAACCAGCAAACCTCAAATAGAAATATGTACTTGTTTCTAGCAATTCTAAGTTAATGGTGGAGGCAGCGTAGTTCGTTTGAGGTCGATATCATGCAATAGTTATTTATTAAATATTTATTTCTTTGCACATAAACTAATTTTGTGCATGTGCACATACTTACACACGTATGCATGCATATTCAATACAATTAATGCATATAAGAAATTAAACAAATTTCAAGTAGTAAACTCAAAAAAGGAATGACATATTCAGGGAAACCGCAAATATGCAATTGCATGTTTTTTCTTTTGTGACGTATAAATGCAAGGACAAGATATTTATCCGTTTCGGAGCTTTTTATGAATTTTGGCATCGATTTGTTAGTGCATATTTTTGCATATTTTACCCTTTACGGCATGTTTTTGCATATATCAGACTTACAAGCATATTTTTTTTAGCATATTTCCTAACTTTTAGAGCATAATTTATGCTTTCAGAGCATATTTTGATACTTAATAGATTTTTCTTATATTTTAATATGCTTGTAAGCATGTGTTGGCCAAAACGAAAAAAAGCACCAAAAGTAAAATATTCGGCAAAAAAAAAGCGCTAAAACTAAAACATGTCAAAGCAAAAAAAAATTCGCCAAAACGAAAAAAGCGCTAAAACCAAAAACGGCAAGACTAGAAAAATGCCGAAACGAAAAAACCCCAAAATTAAAAAAACGCTTAAATAAAAACAATCACCAAAAATAAAATAAATCGCTCAAAATGCAAAATATTACAAAAAGTAAAAAGGTCGCCAAAAAACGAAGAAAAAAAATCGCCAAAATCGAGAAAAATCGTCAAAACTAAAAAAAAATTGTTAAACTAAGAACATAAAAAAAATTTGCCAAAAACTCTTAAGCCAAAGAACAACAAAAAAATTGCCAAAAAAACAAAAAAAAATTGCTTAAACTAAAGAACAACCGAAAAAATCGCTAACACTAACAAAGAGGCAAAACTAAAAAAATCGCCAAAACGAAAAAAGCGCTAAACCTAAAAAACAGAGTGCGGAGAGTGCTCGAATAAAACTCGCTCGCAAACGCATTCAATTCAAGCGAGTTTTATTTTTTGTATTGAAAAGAGGTACTCTTGTCAGCTCGCGAGTTAAAAAATAAAACTCGCAAGCGCACTTAATTTTTGAGAATCGAAAATAGGACTCGCGAGAAGAATTAAAATTTTAAGAGTCAAAAATAAAACCCGACTCGCGAGTCGAGTTAAAAAAAATTATTCGCGAGTTTTATTAATTTTGTTTGCTCAAATTCTGTTTTCGGGTCGTAATGTTGAAATTATATTTTATTACTGACAGGTAAGCATTTGCATAACTTTTCATGAAGCAGAAGCCTTAAAACATTTGAAAAATACCTCATGACATGAAAGTAAGAACATATACATATTTTTATATATGTACATATGTGCATTTTTAAGTACTATACTTTTCAAATAAATAAAAAAAAATTTTTGTAATAACTACTCGTTTTGAATTCGTTTATGCTCGTTTTGCACTCTTTTAAAATTTGTGCTTACTAGTTTTAAAATAAAACTCGCGAGTACAAATTTTAAGGCGAGTCATTTAATGCTTACGAGTCGAGAACAAAAGGAGTACGAGTGTTATAAAATTTGTGCTCGCGAGTTCTAATTTTGAATTCGCGAGCACAAATTTTAAAACGAGCGAGTTAATAAAAATTGTTCTCGCGATCAAAATTTTTCCCTACCCTGCTAAAAAATGCCAAAATTAAAAAAATGCCGAAACGAAATAAAAAATATTACCACAAAATAAAATAAATCGCCAAAATACAAAATATCATCAAGAGTACAAAGAATGCCAAAAAACTAAAAAAATCGTCAAAACTAAAAAAACTGTTAAAAAAAAATAGCAAAAAAAAGAAAAAATTGCTTAAATTAAAGAATAACCGAAAAAAATCTCCAAAACTAAAAAAATCGCTTAAATAAAAAAAAGCGCCAAGACAAAAAAATGTTCTAAAAACTTTCTACTAAAGCAATTATATAAGCTAAAGTTCGTATAGTATTACATATTGCACTTTGCTGAAGTTATTTATTTCAAACACAAACTACAAAAATTACACATACTACATACATCATTGGAAGGGGAAGGGGAGATAAGGAAGTGGGAGAAGAGAAGTTAAATTTTTAGCTTACTTTTAAATCTTTAATTTTTGTTATTCACCCTAAATCACGGCCAGGCTTAAATTCCCACAGACAGACACACACACACACAAATTCCCACAATAGTCTTGCATATTAAAGAACCCCCGATGGGCAGACATTTCTACGCCCCGTATACTCCTGCAATCAAAAAACAAAAAAAAGCCTAATATCTATGAAAACCTTAATATAATGCTAAGGTTCGCTGTTAGAGTTTAATGTTAGACGTTGATGAAATGCTTTCATCGCACTATTTCTCAGTACAGCAACTGACATTCGCCGGCGTGGGCATACAGCTCATCCCCGGCGATACCAAATCAACACAAAGTCTTATCAGACAACCTTTTCTGCTTTATGGCATTTTGGTATCTTCTTTCTTTCATCTCATTCTTGTCACCCATTATATCTACGTTCATATCAGCGATTTTGTGGAAGTAACCGATTCCATGCCCATGTTCTGTCAACTGGTCCTGTGCATCTTAAAAACGGGCATATTTCTAAACAAAAGTAAAGAAATTGTCTTGCTAATAAGCGAAATCCACAAGATTAATTTGCAAGGTAAGTAGTGAATAGAAAAGATTTTAAAATAATTTCTATAATGTAAAATTATTTTGCTTTCTCTCAAGCTAAAGATGAAGAAATGTTTATTGTGCGACGCGAAAATGCCAAGGATAATTTTCTGTCTACAACTTACTTAAGACTGGTGATTGTTACCGGAAGTGTTGGTATTCTACATCCGGTTATTTACGGTCTCTATGTTTATATTGCCAGTGGGGAGCTTGTATTGGCCGATACAAATAAGGCCACGTGAGTTGTGATATAAGCATAGATTTCAAAAATTGCCTTAAGTTTTTTTTTTTATTTTGGATTTCGCAGCTATTTTTGGAACCACTCGCATTTGCCCGGCTACTCAGTCGTTTATGCTTTGAACGTTTTTAGTCTTTATTTTACTTGTGCGGTTTCCTTGGCATTCGATACTTTATTCTCTTGGTTTGTTAGCAATATTGTGGCTCAGTTTCACATAATTGGCCATCGTTTTGAGCAGCTGGGAGTGCAACGTTCTGCATTGGTTGTCATTGCATATCAGCAACGTTTCGATGCAGACATTATCGACTGTGTACAGCAGCATCTTCAAGCTTTACGTTTGGCCGAGGAATTGAGTCAGGTTTATGGCGAAATGATATTCATTAAACTCTTTATAGTCTGCACGGAAATATGCAGTTTAGTCTTTCGTGCCAGTCGTCCCAACGACTCTTGGGCCGATGTGGCCTACAAAAGTTTATTTTTGAGTGCAGTGTCCTTGCAACTGATGGTGTACTGTTGGAATGGCCAGAGAATTAAGGATGAAGCGAGTGTTTGGTTGAATTAAGGATTTTGAAAACTTTTATTTTTGCTTTATTTATTCTAGAGTATGAAATTGGCCACTGTTGTCTATTGTGCATTTGACTGGGATGCCTTGGAAAAGTCTTACAGGAAATTTATTTCATTTATAATTGTGCGCTCTCAAAGATGCTGTCGGGTGACAGGTGTCTTATTTGAAGTGGATTTAAGCTTGTACTTATGGGTATTTATTTTGAATATCTAAATGGAAGCAAAACTTGTAAACTATGAATGCATTTTTAGGTTTTCAAGACAGCCAGTTCTCTTTTAGCCGCCCTGAAGAGCATGGATGAGAATGAGGCCTAGGAAGCAAAACTGTTTGAAGTATTTAGATGATGATGAATTAAGAAACATGATATTTTGGAGAGCAATTGGAGGTTTTTGAACTTATTTTGTGTTTAATGAAAATTCAGCTAAAAGAGTACGAGTAAATTTGCTTATTTTCTGTTACAGTGTTAAGAAATTTGGAGATGAGTGGGTGTGACAAGCTGAGGCAATAGTTATTCACTTGTGAGCTATTTTAGCAAGCAGCGGCTTAATAAGTCATACTTCAGTTTTTTATATGAAAACGTTTTACTGAATAAACTATAAATGAAATTATGCTTAAAAGTTAGACTAAAGTATAAGTAATCTGAAGTCTCAGGAGGGTTTGTTATATATACTTTGGAATATATGACAACTCTTATTTGTAACAAGTTTCCGTCTTCCTACTTCAAGTTTGGTTGATACCGGTTTCGACTATGTGGCATCTTTATTATTATGCAATGGGACACTGAAGATGGCTCATGACCCAAACCGGTATGTTAATCAAACCAACTCCACTTGGGATGATGGAAAATCGTGCCAAATTAAAGCAAGATCCGTCAATCATATGACAGTTGAGGTTATATTTCACAAATATCTTGTTATCTCCATACAATTTTTTTTTTTTAAATTAAAAATAGAAGATAATCGGTTCTTAGCAAAAGGAGTTGCACATGTCTTAAATAAAAAAGAAGAAGAAGGAGAAGAAAAAATAGGCGTGTTGTAACGTTTTGAAATTTCCCTACTGCCCTCTACTTAAAGGCAGGTTGGAAGTTTCTTAATTTTCAGGGTGCGCTACACCAAAGAGGAATAGGATGTCCGTCCGACCGACCATCTGTCTGTACCGTAAGAGCTAAAGTCCTTTTCACAGAATATGTTAAACTGTGTCAGCTGCACCAACAAGTATATTCTCAGCTGAGAGTGTGAACCTGCTAAATATGACATTTTAATGCAGTTCAAAAGTGCAAGAGACGACTCATCGACTAGCTAAAATATTTATTTTAATTTGAAGCTTTATATGTTGAAGAAATTTAATGTATTAGGCTAATTTCATAACGTTTATATAGAAATGGTTAACAGGAGGTGTGAGAGGAGTAGTTAAATTTTTGGCTTACTTTTAAATCTTTAATTTTTGTTATTCACCCCAAATCACGGCCAGGCTTAAATTCCCACAGACAGACACACACACACACAAATTCTCACAGTAACACATACAAAGTAGTCTTGCATACTAAAGAACCCCCCATGCTCAGAAATTAACACGCCCCTTATACTCCCACAAATAAAAAACAAAAAAAAACCTCATATTTATTAAAACGTTAATGTAATGCTAGGGTTCGCTGTTAGAGTTTAATCGAAATCGAAACAGATCCGAAAACTTGGCGATTTTTTTATTTTTTTTTTGGTATTGTTATTTAAAATTTTTTTTGTTGTCTATTTTTATCAATCATTAGCAATGATTTGAGAGCGGTACATAACATTGGCGCTTAAAAATGCCAAAGCTCATAAGGCAGTTGGTCAAAGCTCTTTACAATGTGGATAAAAATTAATGGATGCATTTGTAAAAACTGATTGATTAGGAATTATTTTATCAAATCAAAATTTTCAATCAGAATTGCGAGTATAGCACAATCTCAATTTACAAGATAACCAATTGTATTTAATTTGATTGAGCAACATATTATATATTTATAAAATACCAGCTTTTACCCGCGGCTCGGATATTTTGGCAACTAAACTTAGAATTTATGATTGTTTCGTTATTTGTTACTCACTGATAATGTTAAAAAAAACGATAAAAACCGACAAAAAGGACTTAAAAATTAAAAAAAACACAATAAAACCGGTTTTAAAAAAGTTTAAACAAACAAACTCGAAACGAAAACTGCCTTAAACAACCTAAAAATGTGTTTTTCGGTAAAAATCCGAACTCAATAAAAAAAACCGGTTTCGAGCCGGATAAAAAATATGCGCTGTTTAACGCTAAAAATTTAACTTTCCATTGGTGAAAGAATTTTCAAAATCGATTTAGCGCTTTGAAAATCCGGGCCAAGTATAAAAAACCGGTTCCAAACCGAATAAAGAGGCAGGTTATGTTTGACCTTTGTGATGCAGCTTTCTATTGAAAAAAGAATTTTAAAATTGGCTTAGCGGTTTCAAAATCAGTGTCGAATAAATAAAAACCGGTTATGAACCGGATAAAAAAAGCAGGTTATGTTTGACGCTGGTAATGTAGCTTTCCATTGGTAAAAGAACTTTTGAAATCGGTTTAGCGGTTTGAAAATCCGTACCAAAGTTTAAAAAACCGGTTCCGAACCGGATACAAAATCAGGTTATGTTTGACACTGCTAATGTAGCTTTCTATTGGTGAAAGAATTTTAAAATCAGTTTCACGGTTTGAAAATCCGTGCCATATATATAAAAACCGGTTCCGAACCGGATAAAAAATAGTATATATTTGATGCTGGTAATATAGCTTACTATTTGTGAAAGGACATTCAAAATGGATTTAGTGGTTTGCGCGTGAAAAATGACGGATACAAATTAAGACCCATTTTAATCGGTTGTCTATAGGTCTACACAGACATATATAAACACGAATAAAACCGAGTACAGAAAAACTTGCGGTATCATTATATGCTTATTATGTTCGTTGCGTATCTAATACGTAAACTAAGAAAGTTGTTCACACGTTTAAAAGCCAAAGGTCTATACAGACCGGGTTGAACCTCTTAGGGTTAAGTAAATTTTAAACCGAACTCGTGGTTTTTGATTTTATCGATTTCTAGTAAAGTCATATTACACATACACACAATAAATGTAAACAATTACATTAAAGTGCACCGAAAATACAATTCTCAAATTTCATAAATATGTTTGAAATATTCCAACAAAATTTTAAAATTTCAAATTTGAATTACACAAACTTTACAAATTTGACTGTCCTCGTACTGGGAATCCCTAACTACTGTGACATCGCTTGTATGTATGAACTTTATGAGGTCGTATATGAATATTGTGGAATTTAAACACGAGGAATGCCCTTCACATTTCTTATTCAGAGTATAAAAACACCCAGAATGGACGATAAATGAGTCCATCAGCGCAGAAGTGGTGTAACCCACATCTAGTTATTTAAAAAATTCCTCTTTTTAATTATTTAATTGCTTTATTACTTTGCAATATTATGATCTGTGCAAAAACGAAAATGTGACTAAATAAATAATATATTTATAAGCCAGAACAGCAACCAAAAGACGATTGTGGGTTACACCACTTCTGGGCTGATGGCCCATGTTCCTATGCTAATGAGTGAAAAGTGTACGCCTAATTGCTTATAAATAAAATTAAATGGAACAATTAAAATTTGTTCCCTATTGCAGCAAGCATTCCTTCAATTACATTTCATAAAATAAGTAGAATTCGCAATGATTTCATTGCGATATTTTTTCATACAAAAATGAACATTCGCCGCCATGGGAATAGAACTCATGGCCAGTGATGCAACACCGTCAGGAAGCCGTATTATCCGACAGCCTTTTCTACGCTATGGCATGTTGCTGTCCTCTTACTTTCACCTCATTCTTGTCGGTCATTTTACTTATACGAATATCAGCGATTCTCTGGAAGTGACTGCTTCCTTGCCGCTGTTGTGTCAACTGGTATTGTGCTTGGCAAAGGTTGCAATTTTCCTAAATAAACGTCAGGAAATTATATTCTTAATAATGAAGATTCATAAAATTAATTTTGAAGGTAAGTGCCAAAGGTGGGCATGTCATGTTTTAGGGTTCCGTACAGCAAAGGTGAGAAGGAATTCTACGCTTTTCGCTATGATGTTCGTCCGTCTGCCTGTCCGCCTGTCTGTCCGTCCGTCTCTCTGTCACATGATGTTTTCTCGAGAAGCGTAATAGCACAGCAAATATATGACAGTTAAAAATTAAAGGGTGTTCTAAAGCGAGCAATGAAACATATTGAAATCATAATTTAATATACGGACAGTTGTATATAGAGACTTGCAATTTTTAAATTTAATGTATTTTTATGAAATTAAAAATAAAATAAAAATTAAAGGGTATTCTATCAGTTAATGTACTTTTGACAACGTGCTGTATCTCGGAAACCGTAAGAGGCAAAATCTTGAAATTTTCAAAAACGCTAAAACTAAGAACTATCAAAATACAAAAAATCGCTAAAACAAATAAATCGGCAAGATCCGAAAAAATCGCCAAAACGATAAAAAAGCACCAGAACTAAAAAAAATCGCTAAAACCAAACTATGTCTCCAAAATAAAAAAAAAATCCCCATAAACTAAAAAAAACGCCAAAACCCGAATAAAATTTACTGGCTACCTAAGGATTAAAAAAAATTTATTTGAAATTTTCCAAGTTAGTGTACTTTTATGCAGACTACACCAATTAATACTGAGATTTAAAAACCAAAATCAAAATTAAAAAAATTATTTAATTTTGACAATTTGCTGTGTCTTAGAAACCGTAAGAGGCAAATTTTTGAAATTTTCAAAAACGCTAAAACTAAAAAGTTCCGAAATAAAAAAAATCGTCTGAACGAAAAAATCACTTAAGAAAAAAAAATTGCCTAAATGATAAAAAAGTGTCAGAACTAAAAAAAAAAATCGCTAAAACTAAACTAAACCAAAAAAAAAAAATCGCCATAAACTAAACAACGCCTAAAAACGAAAAAATTTTATATAAGCCTAAAAAAAAAAAAATCTCAAAATAAAAAAATCGCAAAAATAAAAAATCGCCAAAACAAAAAAAATCGCCAAAAATTAAAACAATTCGAAAAAATAGCGAAAACGAACAAAAAGCACCAGAACTAAGAGAAATAGCTTAAGCTTAACTAAATCGTCTAATACCGAAAACATCCTAAAACTAAAAAAAACTAAGCGCCAAAACTAAGAAAGAGTGCCCAAATTAAAAAAAGATGAGAGATGTCTTGGGACACCGGGTTATAGCTATGCTAATTACGGCCCTTTTCACAATAAACAATTAAAAGCTAACATAGACTTTAACGGCAAGTTTAGTATGAAGAACTTGCAGTTAAAGTTCACGTCAACTCTTAATAATACATTGTGAAAAGGGACGTTAGTTGTATAAAACAAACTTAATGTGTTAAATAACAATGCAATAAAATTTTATTATTTGATGATGTCAAATTCGCCGCAAATTTTTCAAAACGTTTCCATTTATTTCTCATTATTTTTTTTCTAGCAGAGTACGATTATATTAATGCATTGTTTGTGGCCGGCACGGCTGTGTTCTCTGGTTTGTGCTCACGTATAAAAAACAATACGAAAACAAACTGAGCATTCCTTCTCATTGCTTTTGTTTTGTTTTTATTTCACTCAGTTCAAAGAACAAAACAAAACAAAACAAAACAAAAAAAAATAAAAAAAACACAATTTCTTTCGTTTATTTTCGTAGTCTGGTTTTAAGTACAAAGAAATCAAAACAAAAATAAATTTATAACAGTAATAAAGTCGATTATTTTTGTTAAGGAAATCACAGTCTAGCTCCTGTGTCGTAACATAAATAGCATAGCTATAAAAATCGTCTTAAACCAAAAACAAGTGTAACGGGTGCTTAAAATTAAAAAAAGTCTTTACAGCAGGTACGATATTTGATTATAAAGGCTAAAGTTCATATAATATTACATATGTATACAGTGTGTGGGTACGGAACCCTTCTTAAGCGCCACAATAGGCGCACTTTACTGAATATATTTTTCAATCAAATCAAAAATCATATTTAATATTCTGCTTTGCAGCTAAGAGTGATGAAATGCTTATAGTGCGACGAGAAAATGCCAAGGATAATATGCTGTGCACTTCTTTCTTTGGCCTTGTAGTGTTTGCCGGTGCTGGTGCTCTTTTAAATCCGTTTATTTATGGTTTTTATGTCAGTATGACAAAAGGAGAAATTGTTTTTGCTGAATCCAACAAGGCATCGTAAGTTAATGAAATTTAAAAGAAATAAAAGCTAAACAAGTTAACTGAAGCCCCGCTCTAACTTTTTTTGAACAGTTATTTTTGGGACCACCAGCAGTTGACTGGCTTTGCCGTTTCGTATATATTGAACTTTTTCACTGTCTATTTTACTTGCGTTGTATCACTGGCCTTTGATACTTTATTCTCTTGGTTCGTTAGCAATATAGTGGCTCAATTTCTTATCATTGGCCAGCGCTATGAACAAATGGGCTTGCAGCAAGGACATGAACAGCAAAGCTTTTATAAGAATTTCATATCATGCGTACATTATCATCGCCAAACTTTATATTTGGCCGATAAATTGAATCAGGTCTATGGCGAAATGAAATGAATGAAAGTTTAGTATTATCTGTTTGGAAATTGGTAGCTTAGTTTTTCAGATCAGCCGTCCCAATGACTCTCTCGCTGATGCGGCCTACATGGTTTTGTATTTGTCTGCGGTGGCCTTACAGTTGGTCTTATACTGTTGGAATGGTCAGCGCATTAAGGATGAAGTAAGCCACCTTCTGGACTTGAAAGTTCTTTTATAATATGACTCTTTTTTTGCTACTCATTTATTTTAGAGCCTGCAAGTCTCAACTGCTATTTATTGCGCCTTTGACTGGCATCTCTTAACGGAAACTTACCAGAAGTTACTTTTATTTATGATGCAGCGCTCTCAACGGCTTAGTCGCGTTACCGGTGTCTTTTTTGAGGTGGACTTGAACTTATATTTATGGGTATTTGTTGCTGCATAAATTCATTTAACATTTAAGTTGAAGAAACTTTTTAGGTTTTTAAAACAGCCGGCTCTTTTCTAACCGCCCTGAAGACATTGGATGAAAATGAAGCTTAGGAAAAAATTCATAAATCTTCAGGCAGTGCATTTCTTTATATTTAATTTAATTTTATGGTTCTGAAAAATAATTATTTTTTTTTCCATTTAAATATAGAATTACTGAATCAATTGAGTTCTTTTATAATATATTCACACTTAATAAGCAAAATATTGCCTACTTTTAGGTGGCATGGATAAAATGTTTTTACTGCACTGGTTTTAGGCTTTGCTAATAATTTAATAACATGCTATGCTAATAATAGCATGTCAAAATAAATGTAGCAATGTTTTGCAAAATATTTATTTAATTATATAGTTCATGTGTTATGTGAATATGTTATTAAGTTTGTTTATAATTTTCACTTTATTAAAGTAAATTTTGCCAGCAGTAGTACACTAGAGCCTCCGTTTGCTGCTATTTATTTTTAGTGGCATTTCCATTTGCAACACTTCTTAAAATTTGTTACAATCAAAACAAAAATAAGTTTTATAACCGTAATAGTGTTGTTTATTTTTGTTATGAAAATCACATCCTAGCTCCTGTGTCGTGAAATAAATAGCATAGCTATAAAAATATAAATTTTTCTACTGATTGGTTTAATCAATAAAAATATTCAACAAGAGTTATTCAATTCGCATTCCTATTAATGATGTAACTCGAGGCTGCAGTGTAATATGTAATTCGCATGAAAGGCCTTAAAATGTTAAGGGCCCACAATTTTATATTTTATTTTTTTATTTTATCACAAAACTTTGCAGACAATGTGCATTGCTCAGGGGAAAACTGGTGGAATAGAAAGGGGAATAAGGGCTCCCCTTGACCAAAAAGTATATATATGTATATCTTATCAAATATCAGCAAAGCAGCAATAGTAAGAGTTCTTAAATTTGGTCAAGGTTACTTTCAAACTAATGTGCATAGTCCAGCAGAAAACTGGCGGTATAGAGGGGAAATAAGGATACCCCTGTTAAAAAACAAAATTTAGTTATCCTAAATTTAGGGAGCTGCTTTAGTAAGAGTTCTCAATTTTTTTGTAATATTTCATATTTAAAGTAATGTTCCTAGTCAAGCAGAAAACGCTATGGAATAGAAGAAGGAAAAAAGTTATTCCTCATATAAAAAAAATTATCTAAGGAGCTGCAATAGTGAAAGTCCACAAATTTCTTTCACAAATACTCCTCACACATACATAAAATTTTAGTTGTCCTTTATCTCGAGAGCTGTAATAATAAAAGTCCTTTGTAAATAATGTACGTAGCTAGAAATAAGTCTGGACAACCTTAAAATACTCGTAATAATACAATTTTTGTGAAGAAAGCAAAAAATGCCAACATCTGCAATAAAATATTTCAACTCCAAAGCCTCTACTACGTCCCTGTATTATAATAAAACTCGGTTTCTGTAGCTGTGCCAATAGCGCTAATACACCATGCCACTCAATGTCGCAGTCATTTGTGCAAAAACCATTCTCGACTCAAGTTCTTATCAAAGATGGTCGTAAAGGATTACTTTTATGTACAACAGCTATCATTTACATTGTGTGGCTTTGACACGAAGGCCACAAGGCCAGAATTGATAGTTAAACGACCCTTATTGTGTTGCATTCCGTTAATGTTTGCCATTTGTCATGTGGCGGCTATTCTACACTATGCCTACGCGAATCGCAATGATTATGTGGAAGTCACTGATTCTCTAGCACTTTCCTGTCAGTCTTCATTGGCCATTTGGAAGTTGTTAATATTTCTGGCTAAGCGCAGACAATTCGTAAAAATTATTAACGATATACACTTGGGCAATTTCAAGGGTAAGTTGGAATGAAATTAATATTTTATGCAGCTCCCAACACTCGTATACGTTTATGCTTTGACTTTTGCAGCTGGAAAAAAGGAATTGCCGCTGATAATTGCTGAAAATGAAAAAGATGTTAAATTGTGTAAATTCTATTTTAGAACTGTTGTAGCTGCGGCATTTTTGGCCTTTGCGAGTCCAGTATTGGAGGCAATTTACATATATTGCACAACAGGAGAGTTGGTCCTGCGGGTGCCGTACAAGGCCAGGTAATGAGTTTTTTTTTAATACAATAACAACAGTATGCGGTTAAATTTTTATAATATTTTGAAGATTGGGTTTTAAAAACATGCCTATTCTCCTTACTTTCAAAACTTTATTTATAGTCAATGTGCTCCGGAGCTTCTTGGTGAATTTCATTGCAGTGGGTTCAATAACATGGCTTCTTCCCCTATGTCCCTTATATTTAGTTTTAATCAGTATGCAAAAAAGTGCGTTGCTATTGGTAGAATTCAACAAGGAAGCTCCCTGGTGAATTTCGTTCCAGTGGCTTCAATAAAATGGCTTCTTCCCATATATCCTTTATATTTAGTATGCAAAAAAGTGCATTACAATTAGTAGAATTCAACAAGGAAGCTCCCTGGTGAATTTCGTTCCAGTGGCTTCAACAACATGGCTTCTTCCCATATATCCTTTATATTTAGTTATAATCAGTATGCAAAAAAGTGCATTACTATTAGTAGAATTCAGCAAGGGAGCTCCCTGATGAATTCCATTCTAGTGGTTTCAATAATATGGCTTCTACCCATATATCCTTTATCTTTAGTTATAGTCAGTATGCAAAAAAGTGCGTTACTATTAGTAGAATTCAACAAGGAAGCTCCCTGGTGAATTTCATTCCAGTGGTTTCAATACTATGACTTCTTCCCATATATCCTTTATCTTTAGTTATCATGAGTATGCAAAAAAAAAGTTTGTTACTATTTGTAAAATTTAACAACGTAGCTAGCTCTCTGGTGAATTCCATTCCAGTTGTTGTATTAACATGGCTTCTTCCCTTATATCCTTTACATTTAATAATCATCAGTATGCAAAAAATTGCGTTAACTAATTTTCAGCTAAAGTTATCGTCAAAATACTGTAAAATTCTGTGATTAGTTTACAAATTTCATAACTCAGCTCTTCAGTGAAAGTCATTCCAATGGCTGCTAATACCGAGCACCCTCACATATATCCTTTATTTTAGAAATTGAATTTTAGCTACTTTTGTCATAAAAACTCAGTGAGTACTTCAGAATAGTTGTGAAATCGTACATTTAAGTTATATGTGAATTTCATTCCATTAGCTGCGAAAACCAGGAATCCTACCATATATTCTTTATTTTAGAAATTATATGATAGTTATAGTTATTATCTGAATGCAGTGAAATTATATAACTAATTGTGAAATTATATAGATCAGTTCTCAATTTTTATTAATTTCCATGGCTGCAAGTAGCTGGCGCCCTCCCATATACCCTTTATCTTAGAAATGGAATTTTCGCTTCTTCATACCTTATAATAGTTGCAAAATCGTAAATTAAAGTTCTATAATTAGTTTTTTATGCTAATGGCTGTGAGTACAAGGAATCCTTCCATATATCCTTTATGTTTGAAATGCTATACAAATTATATAATAATATAATAAAATTTTCTTACTAGTTGCCAAATTGTACAGTTAAGCTTTTATTATTAGTTTTTATTTTTCTTTAATTCCTTGATTTTAAATTTGGCTCTAAGCTACAATAATTATCAGAACGCATTGAAAGCTTATTATTAAGTGCTTCATCACGCCTTTAAGCACAAAATTGAATTTAGTACCGATTTCTGCAAAGTTCTCTTAACTCCTGCCGTATATCCTTTGTGTTTGAAATGTAATTGCAGCTAAAATAATCATCCGAATGCAGTGAAAGCTTACTACTAGTTGCCATATGGTGCTGTTTAGCTCTCAGTTAAATATCACCGTTATTAGTGTAAGGACATGCCTTGCTCTCACATATCCTTTATTTAAAAAATTCTAAATTAATTAAAAATTATGAATGTGCTACTCTAGAATGAGGCCAATTTAAATGAAATGTTACAGCCGATACATTTTACTTGAATCCCCACAAGCGTGGGGACTCTCCCTGCTTCATGTCCTTTGCATTTTATAAGTGGAGTTACAGGTATAACTAACATATGGATGGCAAGAAAATATCTAACTATATGTAAAATTGTGTCTTTCAACTCCCTGCTGAGTTTCATTTGAATTGAAACAAGGACATTACAGCCTCTCGTATATCCTTTATTTTAAATATTTAGTTTTAGTTGTAAATTTTAATATGGGTGCCTACAAAATTTGTTGCCCTTGGATAAATCGAGCAGTTAAGTTTTCCTCAATATTTTTTTTTTCAAAAAGTGCAAGGATATGCCTTACTGTCGCATGTCTTTAATCTTAAGATTTATTTTTTTAGCTGTTTTTGGCTGTTACAACTTGCAAAATTATGCGGTGAAGTGTTCTGGTGAATTTTATTTGCATTAACTCAAAGACTTGAATTGCTGTCATATATCCTTAATTTTAAGATTTGATTTTTTCTGATGTTTTTTGCTGTTAAAAGTTGTTAAATTATGCAGTTATGCATTTTTGCTGAAATTTAATGGAATAATTGCGAGGACATGATTCTTGCCCATATATCCTTTTTTCTAAATGAGGAATTTCGGGTAAAATTAAGGTTGTAAAGCAATGAAAACTTGTTTTGCCAGTCTTAAAATTGAGTGGTGCGAATTTTTTTTGAAACAGCAAATAAAATAGTTGGTATTTAATAGAATATTTTAGTTAGATCCTCAGAAAAATTCGGAAATTCGAGATTGTTTAAGGAGCAAATTCTTTTTTAGTTCTAGGCCAATATCTTAATAGCCAGATTGTCCTTTATGATAATTATTACACATATGTTTAAAAAATTGTTTTTTATTTACAATTTGCTTGGGTTGTTCAAACGTTCACTTTTAAATTTCAAAATCAATGTTCATGTCCTTTTTAGTTTCATGTGTATAATGTAAATAATAATCAAGGTCCTTGCAATCATTCATCACCACGCCATTATATAAGAAAATATTGTGTTTAGCTTGTAAGTAGTGGATTTAATATTAAATCAACTGAGTAAATGCAAATAGGCATGGAAATGATGGAAGTCCTGCGTTTACAATAATAAACGATCCAGAAAACAAAAATATTTAAATTGTGGTCAACGTTGGGAGCAAACACATGCTAAATTTATTAAACATTGCGCAGATTATTCGAACAATACAATAAGGGATTCATTTGAAAATAAACTGCTAAATACATTGAACTGGTCGAAAATCGTCTGGCTGGTGGTAATAGCTGAAGAAAGCTAGTGTAGCTATTGGTATGTTGCCGGGGATTGGGAAATTTTTGTGTAATAACTTTTGGATACAGCCAGGATATACACATGTGGCAGGTGCAGTGCAACTACTTACACAAAATGTGCTTCAAGTGATATTATTTTGTCTGAGGGACAAGGAACTGTGCTTTTTCAATAAGAAGTTGTTCCTTTATTTCTTGTTTCATTTCGTTTAATTTATTTTAAATATTTGCTCTTTCAGCTACTTCTGGAATCACTCTAAAATATTTGGCTATTCATTGGTCTATTTTTGGAATATGCTAAGTATTTATAATCTCTTTGGCATAACCTTGGCCTTGGATACTTTATTTAATTGGCTGGTCAGCAATATTTCGGCACAATTTCACATCTTATGTTTTCGTTTCAAGGAGGCTGCCAAAATTTGCAGCTCAACAAAAATTGACACTGGAATTGTGGCTACAAAATCTCTTAAAGCTATTAAGTCCTGTATTCAACAGCATAATCAAACTTTGCTATTGGCTGAACAATTGAGTCAAGTCTATGGAGAAATATTGTTTATTAAATTTATTATTTCCTGTTCGGAAATTTGTTGCTTGGCTTTTAATTTAAGTCGTCCTAGCAAATCGTTGGCTGCGTCAGCGTATCAAGGTCTATTTTTGGCAAACGTGGCCATGCAGTTGATGTTGTATTGCTACAATGGCCAAAGGATAAGGGATGAGGTAAGAATAAGGTTTTTTTTCTAACTAATTTTTAACTTATTTATTAACACTAGTTTCAGTGGTATTTACTTGTATTTATTTATTTTTTATATTTTTATAGAGTCTACAAGTGGCTCCAGAGATTTACTGCGCCTTTGAATGGTCTCAGTTGCCGCAATCGTGTAAGAAATTACTTTTTCTGCCCATCATGCGCTCACAAAACAGCAGTCAATTACGTGGAGTCTTTTTTGTGATAGATTTAACTTTGTTCTTGTGGGTAAGGAAATGTTGCACAAAAAAAGATGCTAGCAAAAATTTAAACTAAAACAAATATTTTATTCATATTTATTTTAAGGCATTTAAAACGGCAGGATCCTTGATTGCTGCTCTAAAGACTTTGGAGGAAAACCAGGAGTAAATAATATGCAGAATAATGCGTTATTTTGTATTACATCTTGTGTAAAACATTCGTATAAATAGCTTGTATCATCACCTTCCTGAGAGAAGAATATTTTTTCATGTCTCCCTTGATTTGTATGCAAATTGAAAACTTAAAACGTGTTCTCTGCAAAACTGTTTTTTTTTTGAGTTGTGACACTATTGAAGTAAATGAGCGATATGCTCTCCCATCCCTGCTTTTTATTTGAAAGCAGGCAATTTTAGAAAAAAAATTAAAAAAAATCTCACACCCCCTGATAATTGTTTATAACACGTTAATGCACGCTGTAGAGGAAAAATAAAATTTCAGTAAAATAAAAAAAATTTTGAAATATTTCAATGCAAAGTCATACAAAACACAACTTCATGCAATTACTTTGTTTTTTTTTTAATTTTCTGAGAGTACTTGCATAAAGAGATTTAAAATAACTCTAAATTATTTCTTTTGCAAACACACACATTCCCTTGTCACGTGCGACATTGAAAAAAATCACACTTATTATCAGAAAGCTTATGTTTAATACAATTAATATTAAAAAAACCTTGCTAAAAATATAAAGATTTATGACCGTGGTTAGCTCCACAAAGCTGGTCACGTGCAACATCGGAAGCTTAGAATTAGTAAATAAAAACATTGAAACTATTTAAATTAAAATGAAGAAAAATGGCGAAAAAAGGAAGGTAAGAAAGGGTGGAGAGATAAATTAAAATTTGTGACCGTGACACTTATACAAAGTTGGTCACGTGCGACTGGGTAAGTGTAAAATTAAAAAAAAAGCGTTTACGTAAATAATTTAACATAGTTTTTAATTACTTAAATTTAGACGAAGGAAAATGGCTGAAAAAAGAGAGAAAGTTGAAAAGGGTGGATAAAATTAATTTTCTGAGAGTACTTGCATAAAGAGATTTAAAATAACTCTAAATTATTTCTTTTGCAAACACAAACATTCCCTTGTCACGTGCGACATTGAAAAAAATCACACTTATTATCAGAAAGCTTATGCTTAATACAATTAATATTAAAAAAACCTTGCTAAAAATATAAAGATTTATGACCGTGGTTAGCTCCATAAAGCTGGTCACGTGCAACATCGGAAGCTTAGAATTAGTAAATAAAAACATTGAAACTGTTTAAATTAAAATGAAGAAAAATGGCGAAGAAAGGAAGGTAACAAAGGGTGGAGAGATAAATTAAAATTTGTGACCGTGACACTTATACAAAGTTGGTCACGTGCGACTGGGTAAGTGTAAAATTAAAAAAAAAAGCGTTTACGTAAATAATTTAACATAGTTTTTAATTACTTAAATTTAGACGAAGGAAAATGGCTGAAAAAAAAGAGAAAGTTTAAAAGGGTGGATAAAAAAATTGTAGGAAGATGATATATTGTTATAAAATCATTGAAAAGCACATTTCTGTTAAGTTTGTTTTTAATAAAGTGAAAATAACTACCTTGAATATTTCTGTTAATTTGAAAACATTTCTGCTAAGCTGGAGCCACAGAAATAATATAAATATCTGGCCTTATTTTCGATTTAATCTTTAGCGATATGTAGTCGAAAATATACATTTTAATTGAAATTAAAATGTTATGAGTTTATCAAAATGCCAAAAATTATTGATAACTTTAAAACTACTGGCTGTAAAATTTTATCGTAAGCGACAAGACGTAAAACAAATTTGAATATTATAAAAAAACAATCTTCTCCTGAACAATTTAATTTTTGTTGCTTACGATTAAATCGATAATAAGGCTCGATATCATAATGGAATATAATAAAAAGTGGAAGGGTGATTTAACTTTAATTTAAAAATAATAATAATAATTTAATAAATCTTATAAAATCATTCCAATAATAGTTATATTTATATATTGCTTTAGGTTTCGCTGAAATCAGCGTTTTAATCGTTGCTCGCAAAAACAACTTTCTAATTCTGTCACATGTGACATTATCTCGAAAACGAAAAGTGTTATCAAAATAAAACTTATCACCAATTATAGGGATCTTATTTGTAACTGTAAGTTGCGCTTATTGCAAAAATAAAAAATTTGTTTTATTTTGAGATTTTGCGACGGTCACGTTCGACATTATGGAAATATCCATATATAATATATGAAGATGATAGTTTTTGTTGTGGATGTATAGCAAATAAAAATTTTTCCCCGTCGAAACAAATATTAAAATAAAATAACTAATTATTTCACTTCTTTTGTAGAATTTGTATTGTATATATTTCTAAGGACATTTTCGAACAAAGTGTGTTTGTCTCGATTTTAATAAAATTTTGCCACTGCGCTGAGGTTAATACAAGTAGGGTTTCTAAGGAACTACATGAATTGCCAATTTTTATCTTAATTCCTGAGAAATTTTTTAATTAAACAATATCTAGAGACGACACGAGTCCTTGCACACATAGTCATCAAAACTTATAAGTGTCGTGTGAAAATGCTACACTGTGCGACGCTGATTAATACAATTTCTGGGTTTAATTAATTAAGTTAACAACTTAATTAAATCTAGTAAATGACTTCACATTACAAAAAATATTACAAATTTATTTAATGAAAGTTTTGTATGACACGCGCGCGTATCTTAGAAGGAAATATGTTATTTTTTTAAGCTTTTTAGCATATCATGTTTTTTGTGTCACTGCAAGATCTTAAGCCCGTTTGCCTTCTTAAGACTTTTTTGTTGTTAAATATTTAGTAAAATTTCTGGCAACGTTGCTGGCAATGAAATTCAAGTTTCCTTTTAACTTTTATTTGCACAATTCTAATTTAATTATATACACATTTATTTCTATAATATATCATTATGGAGCATTTGGAATTGCTACCTTTAGTAACTATAAATGTATTTAGCTTTTCGTAACAATTTGAATTTATTATAATTGATTGTAATAAATCTTTGTTAAGTAGAAACAAATAAATTCAACGAATGTAAAAGGCCCTGTAAATAGAGATTCTTAGAAAAGCTATTTTTTCGACTAAGACCAATAGGCATTTTCAGAATTTCTTGAAAACTACGTAGAAAAAGATATACCTTCACTTAACACATTTAATAAAAAAAAATAATTAAATCAAATTGTCAATTAATATATTATATAAATTATTAAATTCTTAAATAAAACTTTAACTGACTCAATTAAATTTTTAATGAAAATTTTAATCAATTAAATTTTAAATTAAAATTTTAATCAATTAAATTTTAAACTAAAATTTTAATCAATTAAATTTTAAACTAAAATTTTAATCAATAAAATTTTTAATTAACATTTTAATCAATTTAATTTTAAAACAAAATTTTTATTTGAACAATTAAATTTTTAGTTAAACTTTTAATCAATTTAATTTTTAAGCAAAAGTTTAATTCATTTAATTAAACTTTTAAGCAATGAAATTTTTAAACAAAATTTTTATTGGCTTAATTACATTTTTAATTAATTTTTTTATCAATTTAATTTTTAAACAAAAGTTTAATTGATTTAATAAAACTTTTTATCAATTGAATTTTTAAACATTTATTTATTTGATTTAATTAAATGTTTGATTGATTACTTGTATTTTTTTTTTTTAAATTTCAAGCTGTTGAGTGGAGAAAAATTTTTTTGGGGGTAAAGGAAATGGAAGTAAAGGAAAATATATTTTCTGTGGCATAACAATAGACATCATCTGGAACCGACTTGAGATTTGGCTTCTTTTTCAAAGTTGCTTAAAACTGATTTGTATATATAGTATAATTACATGTGATCTTATGTGACTCTATTGTCAAACCATAAATTAAAATAAATAGAATAGGTTTTTAAGTTTAAGTTTTATAACGTAGCAGCAGACCTTTTCTAGAGCTCAAAATTTTTTTACATTAACACTCACTCATAACTATATGTGATCCGGTCTATGAAAAGGTGGCTTATGACTCAAAAAATTGTTTGATATTATATATTACGAAATGTATGTATTGTTTATCTTTAACAGCTGATTTCTCGAAATTTTGTTTTTGAGTCATGAGCCACCTTTTCATAGACCGTGTCACAGATTATGATTTTTCATTTCGAATGACCATTTAGAGTCTTTAACGTTTTAAAGTTGGTCACAGTGGGGTTTTTTTAATTTTTTTATTATTTTTTTTTTGTTTGTTGATCAGAGTTGAAGACGGTCAAATGAAACAAATAATATTTGTCGATTTTAATCAACTATTGTTACTTGTACTTGTACCCGTAAAACAAAGACTGCATGCTTGAAGCAGTGCTTGATGAATTTTGTTTGATCGTCTCTAGGGCACTTAACAGGCAGACTGAGAATGCTGTCATTAGTCGCTGGGCTATTTTGGTTTGGTGAACTTGGCTCTACCTCGAGCGCTGACAAATATGTCTTTTTAATGTAAACTTTTTGTCAGAAAATCATTAAAGGCCCTCATTATACCACTACATCCCCGCATGGAAAAATATTAACTAAAAAAAATAAATACCACATTCAATTGTAGAAACAGTAGTTATTTTAATATTATAATTGAATTTGAACTTTAAACATTTGTTTAACTTTTGCTGAGAATTGCATTAAATAATTTGGCCATTTCATTAGTAACTATTGCTTGCACAAGTTCTTATTTCAAATGATCGCAGAACGTTACTTTTACATACAAAAACTTTCATTCAAACTTTGTGGCATTGACACGGATGCCACAAGACCTGAACGAATGCTAAAGCGTCCTTTGCTCTGTTATATTCCATTGATTTTTGCCATTTTTCATTTTATGGCAATGATACACTATTCTTACTTGAATTGTCGTGATTATGTTGAGGTGACAGAAACTCTAGCGCTGGCCTGCCAATCGCTAATGGCCATTTGGAAAATGTTGATATTTCTATGGAAGCGCAAGGCATTTCTTAAATTGATAGCCGACATAAATACGCTTAACTTCAAAGGTAAGTGAAAATTTCATGGTGGCTTTTTTTTCATATACATATAATTGAAATAATTTTGCATTTGCAGCTGCTCGGCAGGAATTACCCATGATAGTTTCGGAAAATGTTAAAGATATTAAAATCTGTACAATATATTTTAGAACGGTTTTATTTTCTGGTATCTTTGCTTTCCTCAATCCAATCATTGAAGCAATTTACAATGGGTTTATAGCGCGAGAGCTGGTTTTAAGGCCACCTTTTAAGGGCAGGTAAGTTTAACATCGCCTCTCTTTCAGAGCTCAGGCTGTTTGGTAATAGATTAAAGAAGACTTCAACAGTTTTTCTTTAATCTATTACCAAACAGTCGTAGTTCTATTTGAAATACGCCAACCACGATAAGGCAGATTATATTAGGATTCAATGGACATGGTCCCCCCACTTTTTTAAGCACAAAATTATTTCATTCTCAGAGCCGAAACTCTTTGCCAATTTTTTTTAGGAATCTGATAAGTAAACGTACGCATAGCTTAATACTAACATTTCATAGGCGTGGCCCCGCCCAACTTTTTCAATGCAAGATTAATTCTATTTCAGACTTCAGGGTGTAGGCAAAGTTTCGTAGAAATCAATTGAGTAGTAGCACGTTAAATGTAATAATAAATTTTAATGGGCGTGACTCCGCCCACTTTTTTAAAATGCAAGATTGTGTACTTTTAAGACTTCAAGGCTCATGTCAAGTTTTTATACAAATCCGTAAAGTAGAAGAACGTGAAGTAAAGTAAAAAAATATTAAAGGGCGTGGCCCGCCCTCTTTTTCAAAATTAAGATTGTGTCCTTTGAAGAGCTCAAGGCTTACACCAAGTTTCATAAATATAGTTTAGGTAGAAAAACGTGAAATATAGTAAAAGTTTTAATGGGCGTGACCCCGCCCATTAAAACTTTTTTTAAATAAGAGATTGTGTCATTACAAAAGCATAATGTGTGTTCTAAGTTACGCAGCAATCGCATAAGTAAAGGATCACATAATCAAAGAAGAAGGTTAGTGGGCGTTGCGCGCCCACTTTTTTTAATACAAGATTTTTTTCAGATTTCATTGGGTGTGCAAAGTTTCGTAGAAGTCAAATAAGTAGAAGCACGTGAAATATAATATTATTTTTTAAGGGGCATGATCCCGCCCACTTTTTAAAATTAAGATTATGTACTATTTTTAAAGCTCATTCTGTGTTTAAAGTTTCAGGAAAAATCGGCCAAGTAAAAGAACATTAATAATATTAAATTTTAATGGGTGTGGCTCCACCCAATTGTCTTAAATTTTAGACTGTGTCATTACAAAACTCCAACATGTGTCTTAGCTTACGCAGCAATCGAATAAGTAAAAGATGGCATATGCAAAGAAATGAAGTACGTAGTAGGCGTGGCCCCCACCCACCTTTTTCAATGCAATATTGATCCTCTTTCAGACTTCAGGGTGTGTGCGAAATTTCTTAGAAAACTGTTAAATATAAGTGCATTTATATATTATAAAATTTTACTGGGCATGGCACCACCCTCTTTTGAAAATTAAGATTGTGTCCTTTTTATGGCTTAGGCTGTGCTTCAAGTTTCATAAAAATCAGTAGAGTAGAAGAGCGTGATATAAAATATTAATTTTTAAGGGGCGTGGCTCCGCCCATTTGTTGAAATTTTAGACTGTGTCATTACGAGAGCTCAATGTATGTACTAAGTTTCACAGCAATAGATTTAGTAAGCAGAACCATATAATAAAAAGAAAAAATTAGTGGGTGTTCCCCTGCCCACTTTTTTGACAGTGGAAGCAAATGGAAGCTGTACCCTCTCATCCAAAAAAAAAAGTATTTTTAAAAGTAGTCTCAAAAGTGCCGAGATATGAAGTAAAAAAGGTAAGAAAATATATAGACGAATTGATAACTTCCACCTATTTTGAAGTCGGTTGAAAAAACGTTTAAGTAAAACGTTTACTGTCACCCACTGTACCCACTGCTGTCCGAAATAGATTTAAGCAGTGCCTAGTACAGAAGTCGGTCAATAGGACTTTTATGATTTCCTGGAGAAGGCAGATAATTTTAAATTTGCACGTTATTAAGCAGATTACTAAAACAAATAGAAGGAAACGTTTGGTTTCGTTTTGATATATTTTGTTTTTTGCAGGAACGATGACAACGATTGCGCCATTTAGTTTTGTTTTGTATGTGGCCATGAGCACACATTGCACTTTTTTTTCAAACATACGCAACTAGAAGAGAACATAATGAATTGTTTAGAGAAAAACGTTTCACAAACGTTTTCAAAGCGTTTTTGTCAATAACAGCGCCAGTGGAGGGATTCTTAAGCTTCTGTGTGAAAAAATTTACATATTATTGCATTGCATGCAATATTTATCAGAATAATAGCTAAAATATGTTAAAATAAATGAAATATTTTTTCATAGGAAATAATATTTTTTTCATCTAAAAATAATCCATTTTCTTACTTCTTTTGTTGCAGTTACATTTTGAATTACTCTACATTGCCGGGCTATACGTTGGTCTATATATGGAATTTTTTAAGCATTTACAATCTCTTCGGCATATCATTGGCCATTGATACCCTGTTCACTTGGATGGTCAGCAATATTTCGGCACAATTTCATATTTTATGTTTTCGTTTCAATGAGGCTGCCAAAACGTTCAGCGCACAAACAATTGTTAGTGCCACCAAAACTAAAGATTTTCAAAAAGTCATCAATTCCTGCATTGAATATCACAATCAAACATTGTTACTGGTTGCAAAATTAAACCAAGTCTATGGAGAAATACTTTTTATTAAGTTTATCATCTCGTGTTCGGAAATTTGCTGTTTGGTATTTTGCATAAGTCGCTCTAGTGGAGCATTGGCTGGAGCAGCGTATCACTGTTCGTTTTTGGCCTCAGTGGCATTGCAGCTGATGTTGTACTGTTACAATGGCCAGAGGATAAGAGATGAGGTGAGTGAGCGAGTGAATGAGTTGTATTAAGCAATCAGTACTTTTAAAACACTTTTCCTTTTTTTTCTCCTTTTTTTTTTGCAACTAACAGAGTTTGCAAGTGGCGCCTGAAATCTATTTCGCTTTTGACTGGTCTCATTTGACAAAATCTTTTAAAAAATTACTTTTGCTACCAATGATGCGCTCACAGAAAAGCAGTCAATTAAGAGGAGTATTTTTTGTCGTGGACTTAAGTTTGTTTTTATGGGTAAATGGCAAGAGATATTTCCAAGTCCTTTTTTTTGAGAATGGAAAAATAATATAAAATTTCGTTTGCATTTTACAGGCCTTTAAAACGGCGGGATCTTTAATAGCTGCCTTAAAGACTTTGGAGGAGAATCAAAATTAAGTGTTAGAAATATATAAAATTTAAAACAACATTTAATTGGAGCACATGAAACTTTCCATCTTGTGGTGGAAGAAAAATTGCGGCCTGCGATATTAAAAGAATTTTGGAAATATTTTAAAAGAGTTGAAGTAGAAATATTTTGCTTTTTGGTGTTAAATTAAAAGGCGTTTATTTAGGCAAACATATCACTTAATCACTCATAGTTGTTTGCAAAAAAATATAGTTATATAAAAATATATTATTAAAAATATATCGTTAATATAGAAAGACCCTAATTCATTATTTTTTTAATAACGAGTGTTTTGTTTAATTCGATAAAAAACATGTACTGTATCGAAAAATGGAAAAATTTAGATTTCAAAAAAATAATGAGTTAGGGCCTTTCTATATTAAGGGAAGAATATGTATGTATCTTGTTTGTTGTATTATTTTGAATACGGAAACATAGGAATAATGTTGGCGGAGTAGGAGTAGTTGTTTGCAAATAAATGTTATACAGTAAAAATATATCGTTACCGTAAAATAGAAAGGCGCTTACTAATTATTTTTTTGGCAATGAGTTTTTTGTATATTTCGATAGAAAAACAACTAATGTATCGAAAAATTTAAAAATCTCGATTTGTAGAAAAATAATAAGTTAGGGCATTTCTAGAGTAAGGTAACGGTATGTATGTATCTTAAATGCTGTATTATTTTGGATATAGAAACAGAGGAGTAATGTTGCCCTGCTTTGTACCTCCAGGTGATAGAAAAAAAAATATAATAAGAAAGTTAGTAAAATTAAAAATGAAAACTAACAAAACGTTTCAAAAACGTTTTCTGCAAAGGTAAGAACTTAAAGAAACATTTTTAATTGTTTTGTACGGGGGAAAAATTTAATATCTGTATATACTTTTTGCTTAAAAAAAACAATTGATTTTTCACTCATCTGCTGATTTTTATATATTATTAAAATCGCTCATTTACCAAAAAAAAAAAAAAAAACACGAAAACTGAAACGTATTTTAACCGCCTTCAAAAAAAAAAAAGGAGGAGGTTCTCTACTCGTGTGTATTTTTTGTGTGTTTTTAACTTCATAGCCCTTTTAGACCGATTTAAAAAATTATTTTTTTCTGGTGTAGCTTCAATTTAGTACCATTGCAAAAAAAAGTGGGCGGGCTTACACACACTCATATTTTATCTTCGATTTGATAATACTTATTTATTTTTATTGCTACGAAACTAGCAACCACGTTTAGCTCTTGTAACGGACACAATCTCAAAGTTGCAAAAGTGGGCGGGGCCATGCCCATTAACACTTAAAATTGTATTTGCCGTGCTTCTATTTGAACGCTTTTACAAATCTTGGCAAAAACCCTAAGCTCTAAAAAAGACACAATCTTGCGTTCAAAAAAGTGGGCGGAGTCACGCCCATTACAACTTAGTGTTATATTTCACAAGCTGCTATTTAATGCAACTTGACACACACCCTGAGATCTAAGAAATACACAATCTTGCGTTCAAAAAAGTGGGTGGAGCCACGCCCACTAAAACTTATTTGTATATTTTACGTGCTTCAACTTAGCCGATTTTTTCGAAACTTGGCACACACCCTGAGATTTAAAAGAGACACATTCTTGCATTTAAAAAAGTGGGCAGAGCCAGGCCCATTTAAACTTATTATTATATTTTACATGCTTCTAATTAATCGATTTTTACGAAACTTGGCACACACTTTTAACTTAAAAAAACAACAAAATTTTAAAGTTAAAAAAGTGGGCGGGGCCTCAAACCATTAAAATTTCTTATTATATTTCAGGTGCTTTTGCTTTATCGAATTTTACATAAGTTGGCACACAGGGTGTCCCTGTGGCTGAGTGGTAGCGATGCTAGTCTCTCAGTCCAGGGTTCGATTCCCGCCATAGACTTTGGGTGTTTTCCGCAGACAAGCTAATTGCTTCGCGGGTTGTGCTGTTATTTAAAAAAACAAAAAAACACTTTAAACTTTTAAAAAGACAAAATTTTGTTTTAAAAAAAGTGTTATTATATTTCACGCGCTTCTGCTTAATCGATTTTACGAAACTTGGGACACACCTTAAACAAATGCTTAGTAATGTATTTAAAAAAGTGGGCTGGACCACGCCCCTGAAGTATCAGTATTATATTATACGTACTTCAACTTATCCGATTCGCACGAAATTTGGCAAAAAGTTTTGCCTCTGAGAATGACATATTTTTATGCCTTAAGAAGTGGGCGGAGACATGCCTATTAAAGGTTAATATGACGTTTAACGTTTTGGAAAGATTTTTACAAAACTTGGCACACACCTTGGGCTCTGCAAGTGAAGCGGAATTGTATTTTGAAAAGGAGTCATACACTTATATTACGCAAAATGGGCGTGAATACGTCCCTAAGAATATAGAATTGGCAGTTTTGTGGCAAAAAATTCCAGATCTCAATTTTAATAAATCTATATCGAAAAAGTCAGCTGAATTAGAATTAAAAATAAAAATAATGTAAGTTTGTTTTGGTCACTTGCTTAAGTTTGTTTAGTTTTTCCTCTCTCTCTTATAAAATTTAAGAAATGTAGTTACGTGATTTTACATTTCGGCTAATGAAGTGTAGAGCATTTTGCATTTCTAGTAGAGTTCGCTTCCTTTTGTCCTTAAATGTGTCGTCAAAAAAATATTATTTTCTCTCGAAAGTAATTTTAATTTGAAGGCCACATAATAACAACGATATTAAAATAAAAAACAGTTCCTTTGTAATGCAAAACTAATTAATTTGTTTGTCATTAACGCAGAAATAATATTTTTTTTTGTTGGTTTTTTTCTCTCTGCAATTTCTGCAAGCCAAACTATGATGACAAAGCAAATTGTAGGGAAGAGGTTGTTGGAAAATTCTACTTCAAAAGAAGATTTTTTTTAAGTAAAATATAATTAAAAGCTTGCCAAAGGATTAATAATTATATTAGTGGGAAAAGGGCTGGTTATTAGCACAATGGGGCTTGTACTCCCAAAAAATAGCATTTAACTGTTGTAAATAGGTATTTTAGGGCTGGAGTAATGCCCTGGTATAGCCCCGCCCTTGAACTCAGAGCAAGCATTTAACTAAATTTAACTGGGGAAAATCACACAAATTTATTAATTCACATAAAACATTTTACTAACAGCCTGGCCCAGGATGTCAACAAAAAAGGTTAAATTGATTACTTAGATTGAAAAACAAAACAATTTTTTTTATTATATTGTTGTTTTCAATATAAGTGGTCAATGCAACGTTTCCTGTCGACATCATGAGGCAGGCCTTAAATTTTTTACTCAGAAACAATTACAATTTTTTTTTGTCGTATTCCATATACAGACTCAATTAAACTTAATTATCTAGAACACTGACAAATAAAAATTTTTTTATATCCGACTGAAGAAAATAATAAAAAAAATTATGACAATTTGTTATTGTTGCTCCATAACTAAAAAAAGGGGCCTAAGGCAAAAATAAAATTAATATATGTATCGAAAATAAAAACACGAATAAATTATTACAATGTTAATAAATCAATTGATTTTTTTTTATAGTTAATATAATAAAATAAAATTCGGCTTTTGTCTTGGTGCGGCCGAATTAAAGCAAACTTTGGAAGCAACTCTCAGCCTCAAACCAAATAAGTGATTTCGGTCGAATATGATACTTAAACTTTATTTAACAAAATTAAACAAACAAACAAACAAACAACTCAAAAACAATGTTCATTTCACTGACAGATTGATTTATGGTTTGATTGATAGTTTATCAAATATTTGTTTAGCAATTAAAACCACAATATTTTGCTTACAGGCTACGCACACATGCATGTGCATAAGCACAAGGAAAAGGATGCAAGAAATTGTAACTAATTTAATATCCTTTAGAAGCAAATGGAATAGCAGCTGACACTCAATTCTGTAATGCTGTAATGTAAAGTGTTTCCTTCACAACATTCAACTATTTGCATTTGATGGGTTATTATTATTTTTTCTTGAATTTCGTAATAGCTGATATAAGCATCAGAGAACAGCAATGAGCAGTAAAAAAGTGAGTAGAGTTGAATCATTATTTATAATTTTTTGTACTTATGTGAACTCATACTTATTGCAATGTTCTCCCGAAAGTTTGAAGTGCGCATGGAACTCATACTTACCAACATTTATGACGTTGTTGATTTCGACTCTCCTTAACTCAATCCCTATGTTTGATGCAAAATAAGTATGATTCACAATGCGAACTTTGCATAGGAGCATTAAAGTTCACATTACGAGGTTATGGGTTTCTATGTTGCTTTTATTTTGTTTTTTTTTTGCTGGAATTGAAAAACAACCCTATTTAAACTTTTAAATAAATTTTTATATAAACATACTTGCATGAGTTGAGTGAGCTGAATCAATGTAAGTAGTATAAGTATATCCCTGAAATTATAAATCAAACTGAGGTGATTTATGAGTCTGAGTGGGGTATGAGTATGATGTCGACGTCGTGAGTATGCGTAAATGAGAGTAGTTGAGTTTAAGTGATATCTACTCACTTATATTTAAAATTTCATGAGTCAGCATGAATAGCGAAATAACGATTCATTGCCGGTCACTGATGAGATTGGCAATTTGTATGTATAAGTTTTGAGGGGGGGGGGGTGTGGAAGTGTGTCTGTGTATGCGCTTTTATAGTGTGTGAACGATGTATTGAGCGATAAAATTTACATTTTCTACCCAAAATAGTAACTGTTTCTTTTTCCACACTTTTTTCTATTTTATAGATGACATTAAGCAAATAACTTGGTACACTCAAATCAAATGCTAGATGGTGTCTAAAGAACGCTTAGAAAGGTTTGTTCTGAAGTTCAGAGCAGAATGCTTAATTCAAGTAAACGATAAATACTCGATTTTGGCCATTATTTAGTTTATTAATGCTTGATTTTAAGGACTATCTTCTACCTCCGGCAGTAGTTTACATCCACTCATGAGACATTAATAATTATTAGTTAATATTTTCAGTGTAGGAATAAAAATGCAACAAAAATTGTGTGCACTGATCTTTACTTGTACTAATAAGTACAAAGTTCTATCAAAAAAATTCAAATAGAAATTTTTGCACGGCTTGCTGGCAAACAAAGCCACTCTAGTCTAATACACAAATATTTATATATGAATTATATGCAAGGACTTGTGGCTTTGATGTCTGTAAGAATTTGGGCTGCTATTTTTTACCCATGAAATTCTTTAGGCAATAAAAAAAATTATATCTGCCAAATTGTTAAAAAAAATAGAACTTCTAAGGATATATTATGGCAAGAGTACAATGATTTAGAAAATTTTTCAAAATAAAATTTTTCTGCACTTGCCGCAAATATATTTGCATAAATAAAGCAGTTTGAAATAGCTGATGTAGCACTTTATCGAAAAAAATATTATCTTGTTAAAAAATGTCCTCCAACATTATCAAAACAATTTGCTAACGAATTTGATATATAAATAAATAAGGAATTGAAACCCAATTTATTTTTAAAATCTTTAACCCAACATTTACCGAACAAAAATAATTAAAAATTGTTTTTTTTTTGTGAATGTAACCTGCAGATATGCATTAGCGAACCTGTCCTGTCTATCTGTTACAGGCTGTTTTCTCAGCAATCGTAAGAGCTACATATTTTTTCAACTGGAAATAACTTTGATTTAACATGATTTTTCGTTCTGATTTTAACAGTATAAAATAAAGTTATTTGAAAAGGAAAAATTTCCTTTGAAGATTACCATAAAACACATATGAGGCAAAATAATTGCCAATTAGCCTTGCTTAGGAAGATTTTAAGTTTCAGTTTTGCAACTCGGATTTTTCAAAAAAAGGACGAACATTTAAATTTTTTACAAAAAAAAAAAAAATAAATTCTTATATATTTTAAATACAAAATAGTTTTGATTATTCCAAAAGATGAGAGGACTGCAAAAAAAAGACTGCAAAATCAATTATTTTTTTTGGATTTTTTTAAAGTGCACTTTACGACCAGCATTGATGATAAATCATAATTTTTTTTTACAAAAAAAATAAAATTTTTGCCTGTGGCAAACAAATTGACCGGTTGTTTTGTAAGCTTGTTTTGGGTTTTTATTATAAGCAAATTATTTTTTTTAGTGATTTAAATTTTTTCTAAAATAATATTTACCAGCTTGTTTTTCTTTGTTTTTTATATGTTGCGCAGTGTAATTTCCAATTTAAAGAATTTCTTGTAAATAATAATATTTTCCTTACCATGTCTGGGAAATATAATCGCATAATATAAATACTGTAAAATATTAAGTATATCACTCAGTGCATTCAAGTGTATGCATATGCATTTGCAAAAGCATGCCGTTTCATGTCGCTGCATGTTTGTTTATCAACATAAGTTGGTATGCTTTTATATATAACTGACTTTAGGTGTGCACTTGTCAGCATGTAGTCCTCACGTTTCTGTCTTTCTCGCAGCTTTAAGATCACTTTTGAAGTGCTTATTATTTAATCTGCAGCTCAGTAGGAGATATGCATAAAATTTCGTATTCATATGCAAGTGTTGAGCTTTCACATCCATCACTCACTATGACAATGACACAATAGTATTTCAATATTTGTTTTAAGATATTTACATATAAAGGGAGAACTTTGCTGAATAAACATACATATCGTTAACTTAATATAAAAAGGCCCTAACTCAATATTTTTTTTAAATCAAGTATTTTGTTTTTTTGTTGTCTTAGAAATGCAAAAATTGAAAAATGGAAAAATCTCGATTTAAAAAATAACAAGTTAGGGTCTTTCTTTTATTAAGGTAGCGATATACACTTACATATCAATTTAGTAATTTTATGTTTATACGCAGTAAAATTAATGTATTCTAACCCTGCTACTCAAACACTTGGAAAGGTTTATGTGTGTTTGTGTTTGAGTATTTTTTGCGTAAATTTGTTATTTCAAAATCAAGTCAAATTTGTCGTTAAACAATGTCTTTATATTATGCAGAGTGTGGTATTAATGTCAATATGGATAATAGATAATAAAGTCAAGTGCTACGAAAGAAGAATAATGTATGATTGAATACATAAAGAAACAATACATACACAGAGAAAAAACTGCCTCATAGAATCAAGAAGATTTTCTCTATGAACCGTTTTTAGGCTAAGGGGTGTCCCAGCAGAAAGAAGCGAAGATTTTTTCATAGAGATTCCTTATTGTTTTTATGTGTTAAATCTTATTAATTTAATCAAGAAGAAAACCACATAAAATCAAGAAGAAATCTTATTATTCACAACTTTTTTTATTCAATTTCCGTTATTTTTGGCACCAAAAAAAAAAACAATTCTTATAAATTGTAAACTATAGGGATTGCTTATTGATTTTATTGGGTTGCCTTCTTGATTTTTAAAAAGGTTTTTTCTTGATTTTATTAAGTTGCCTTATTGATTTTTTCAATAAGGTTTTCTTCTTGATTTTAGTAGGTTCCTATATGAGTATGTTAAAGCATCTTCTTGCTTTTTTAATAAGGAAATCTTCTTGATTTTTCATATCTATAAATAGACATAGATATAATTTTTTTTCATGATCTTTTTATTTTTTGTATAAGAATGTTTGCACAATAGCAATTTCTTTTTTCTTTGTATGTATTGGTTTTAACGACAAGAAATATTAAATAAAAATTAGTTTTTCTTTAAATGTATTAGTGTTTACTCTTCGATAAGGAACTTTTGGGCACCCCTGGTCTAGACTATCTCAGCAGCATTCCTAATGCTTGTTTTCAAGCGTGCAATTAGTTCATGGGTTAATTATGGACATACGTGTGTATATACAGACATCATTTAAGAAGCATTTTTTTCGTCTGAATTACTTAATAAATAGGTCCCTGAATCAAACAGTTTTTCATTAGTGGTTACGCTTTTTTTTGGGCACCTGGCACACATGAAATGTCAGATGTAAGCTCAGCCCAAGTTTTTTCTACCAGCAAAAATAGTCAGTAGCAATTGCATTATTGCTATAATATCAAAACCCCAAAATATATTCTATTGTCAGCTTAAGCTTCACTTTAGCTAAAGTTAAAATTAACTAGCAAGGATTTTATTGCTCTTCAACTTTTTTTCATTAAGAAAAAGTAGAGAATTTATGCATTTGCATAAGCAATTTGTATGTCTGTTATACAAAACGTATGAATCTAATTAAAATATTTCTTATTGAAATTTATATTCACAACAACAATTGCAATTATGAGAGTTCTAATAAACTAATTATAAGAAAATATGCTTCAAGCAAAAGCATTTATTAAGGTAATGTAAAGCATACAAAAATTACAAAAATATTAAACATTATTAAAAAAGTGCAATTGTAATAGCAATATGAGTATTTTAAAGTAGAGTAGAATCCCGATTATCCGGATCAAATAAATCGATTTCAAAGCAAATCAAATGAAGAAATCAATTTACATACATTTAAATTTGTCATGTTTGTCATTTGTCAATTTTTATTTAAATTTTAGTCCTTTAGATATACAAAAAACGAGCTTTAACGATAGATAATGAATTACATAGTACCTATGTAAGGCAATTAGACAATTAGAGCTGAGACGAATGATGAGTCCGGATAATTGGATATGCGGATAATCGGTCTTCGGATAATTGGGATTCTACTGTATGTGAACGAGTTATTTATTAATTAAAATGAAAATTCTTCCTTGTTTTCTTATACGTACATAAATATATCAAATGATAGTGGTTGAGCTAACAAATTATTTCCATTGTACGTGAAAAATTAATTAAATTGCAAGGATTCAATACCGCACACACCCGCACAATTATTCCCATTTTCCCTCCTGACCATTTAAAACTAATAAAAATTTTTTTTGCTATTTTTAGTTCCACAAACATGTCTTTAAATCATAAAATCTCTAACGATTTGCACGTTGCTGGAAAGGAAATCTTTATTTGATTGTTTGCTTGATTTTGGTTTAAAAGGAAACAGAAAACTTTTGTTGGCATTAAAATGTGTATGTGTATGTGTGTGTGTGATGGCCAGAGAAAGTTTGTGTTCTTTTTACAAATATTTTTCTTTGCTTATGACTTATTTTCTCAACCAAAATATTTTGGTTAAAATTGTGGTCAGGTTTTCTTTGTGGCCATTTAGTATTAACACGTTTCTTTACCGCTCTGCTTGACATGGAAAATGCAATATTTTTTTTTTTTTTTTTGATTTTTTCTTTGTATAAATTTATTTTATACCTTTTTTGCAATTGTGATTTCTTCTTTTTTAATTTTTTTGAGCAGAAAATTGCAAACACGCTTCAACAAACATTTGTGCAGTAAACTGCACTAAAGAAGTTGTTGTTTTAAGGAAATTTTTGTTGAAAAAATTAAATTTGAATTTTTTGATGTGAAAACTTAAAAGACAAGTAAAGTAAATGTATCGTAATCTATATGGATTGATTTGCCAGTTTGTTTAAGTAAGAACAAAAACGCAATTTTATTTTCCGACTAAAGTAGGCTTGAACCTGCCTAGATTTCTTACCAAAGGTCTGCTATCATTGCAAATAAAACAACGAAGATGTTAAACGAATTCACTACATTAGACTAGCGACTTCAATATATCAAAACTAGATTGGCACCACGGTACCACGGTACCACGGCACCACGGCACCACGGCACCACGGCACCACGGCACCACGGCACCACGGCACCACGGCACCACGGCACCACGGCACCACGGCACCACGGCACCACTGCACCACGGCACCACGGCACCACGGCACCACGGCACCACGGCACCACGGCACCACGGCACTACGGCACCACGGCACCACGGCACCACGGCACCACCGTACCACGGCACCACGGCAACACGGCACTACGGCACTACGGCACTACGGCACTACGGCACTAAGGCACACGGCACCATGGCACCACGGCACCACGGTTGATGTCCGTGATAATTTTGTTAATGCAATTCGTTGAATGTGAGTTCTTTTTTTTTGTTGGCAATAACAAACAAGTACAGTGTTGCCAATGTAAAACAAAATGTGAAATAAATTTTTTAATTTTAATACTTTTGCGTGATATAAAAACATTTTAAAACAGTAATTTGGTTTGTATAAATACAAAATATTGGTAAGGTGGTATCACTGAAGTATGTATATATGTATTTACACTGGAAGATTAGCTGCTTATGATGCTGCTGCCATTTTCCAAATAGATAAGCAGCTGGCTACAAGACGATAAGTCCAGCTAACTGTAGTTGAAGTCAAATGTTCATAGTCAATGTGTTTAATGCAGAAAGAACTGTAACCCGAAGGACTTTTCGCACTAAGGAATTGTCGCAAAAACTCATGACACGCTTGAAAGTTAATTGAGGGACCAACATTCTTTTGGAAGCTTTATGTTGCATAAAGAGGCAGTTGTGTGCAAAGAACACAGAAGTTAACATCGTGGTATTTCAGCAGTGAATAATTTAACATTGTGGGTCTTTAATGTCTTAATAACAGTGTTGAGTAAATAAAGTGTTCTGATATGATAAGAATTGTCTACTGGCTATTTTTTAAATTTAATTTAAAATATTATAACTTAAAAGGTAAAAACGTAACAATGTTGTATTTTGAGTATTAATAGATATATAGCTTAAGGTTTTTAAGAAATCTCGAATGTTGTTAGAGCTCTTACAGCAATTTTTTAATAACAATAATAAAACAGTGAATAGCTCCAAGGTAAGATATTATATTTGCAAGCGCAGAATATGCCGAAATCAAATTGTCCTCGAATATCATCCTTAACAGAAAATTTATAAGAGCATTAATATATTGAGTCCTTTAACGTTTCAATTTGACCTTCACAAAATCAAAATATATAACGAAAAATTATTAATGATAATTTAATTCAAATTAACAGCATAGTTATCAGTAAACTAAAAATAATTTTAGTAACAATGTATTTCTTTTTTATTAGAAAAAAAAGACTTGGAAACTAACTCCTGTTTCCTGCAGCTTTACATTAATTGTTAACAAAGTTTTTCCTGCTAATTAAAAACAATATTAGTTATTTTTTTAAAGCCAAGAAAGTAAATAGTTATGAAAAAATTAATTTCTTTAAAACAAAAAACAGCAAACAAAAGCACCGGAAGCAATTTTCCTATTTCCGTTACCCATTAAAATAAAAGGAAAAGGAAATAAACGTTTGCTGGCAAATACATGCGTGCCTGTACTTGCTTGAATGAACCAGCAAGCAAAAGGGGTTGGCGTTGTTGGCATTCGTACTCGAGTTTGGTTTGAAGATTTTGCCCGGCAGCATTTTGCCATGATTTTGTTTTTTTCTGTGTTTTCCACTTCCTGCCTGCTGTTCACGGTTGGAAAAACTTTCTATGTTATATTTTTTTAGTTTTTTTTTGTTTGTTTTGTTTTATGATTTCTGAGGCGATTTGAAATTGTATACATATTTTTTTTTCGATTTATTTCCTGTACATGCCCATAATGATTCAATTATGCTTATAGCCAAAATTGTTGCCTGCCAAGGAATATGGGAAGGCAAAGGAAAATGGAATATACAAATAAGCAAAAATCACTTAGAAGTCAATCAATTATTTATTTAATATTTACTCTTAAATTATCTCAAAGAAACACAACATATTTTATGTTTCTGCTAATTAAGCGTGGAAAAATATAATTTTTATTTTTATTTAATAGTAATTTCTCATTTTTATTTAACGCGTATCCAAAATGAGCACAAATTTAAAAAGTTTTATTGAATTTGTGTTTGAAGTCAACTGAGGAGTTTTTTAGGCAACAACAACCAAATTTTTATTTTATTTGAATAATTTTTGTTTATATATTAAAAAAAAAATAGCGCCCTGTTTCTGCAATCCAGGCAGTCGAGTCGTTAGAAAATTTTTATGCGAACCACTCATATTAAATTTTTAACTGAAGCCGACCGTTCTCATTATGATATGTTGCATAATAAGCAACATATCACTAAGAGTAGATATGACTAATGAGTGCCCATAAGCACGGGTTAAATTAAATAAATAAAATATGTTTAATGAAAAAGAAAAAAAAAGAGTATGTATTTAGTTACCTTTATGTACCGAAAAACATTGCAATTTTCCAACCCTGGATCCTTCCTTCTAACCCTTGAGAGAGTGTTGGATGTACATATTAGAACTTCCATAAACAGCTCTCTAATCTCAGTCTCTTAACACGCTTACACGCTTGTAGGTTACATAGAGAAATGACATAGCATAAAAACTATACCTTGGCAGCCTTCATGGACATTGAAGGTGCCTTTTATAACATTGATCCAACGGTAATCATTCAGTCCCTCAGAGAGCTGGGGATTGACCGAGGGATTTATCGGCATCCACCATCACAAGGCAGGCCCACAGAGGTACACCTCAGGGTTGTGTGCTGTCACCACTACTGTGGAATGTGACAATCAACAATCTGCTTAGAAAATTGGAATCCTTGAGCATTAAAACCGTTGCATACGCAGATGATGTAGCGATAGCAATATCAGGATTTCACTTAGATACGATATCACAAAGGCTAGAAACAGCACTAAATGAGGTTAATGCTTGGTGCTCTAGTAGCGGCCTGAGTGTCAACCCGACCAAAACGGAACTAGTACTCTAGTGGATAGATAAAGCCGCTATGGCAATGTACATCTGTAGGAAAGCAATGGGCTCTACTTGGGGAATTAACACCAAAGGAGTCGGTTGGATACTAGAGATGGTCACAAAACCTATCCTATTTTATGGGGTCTTGGTCTGGTGGAAAGCACTAGAATCAGCAGGAAACCAGACCCGTATAGAAGGTATTCTACGCAAAGCGTGGCATTGGCTGAAGTAGTTAGCACGTTGACTACAAAACCAAAGGTCCTGGGTTCAATCCCTGTATCCGACAGTCATTAAATAACAACACCACGCATTTTTCTAATGTGCATTAGTGTCCCTTTGTGTCAGTTGTTGTAGGAAAGTTCAAGTGATGAAGGCATAGTCACTGGTCACTGAACTATACCGACTTCAGCATATACTAATCCTAATGTAACATCAGAGCGCCCTCCTTCGTTGCCCTCCTTCGTTGTGTAGCAAAATCATCGGCGAAGTAAAATAATCAATAAAATGGCTACAAGACACAGCTTCAAAAAATGAACGCCCCATTTAACATCAGAGAGGCGCTGCAACACTGCATTAAAAAAAAAAACCACCTGTCTTCTCTCTCACTATCCTTTTCCTAAAGAAGGTAACACCTAGTATTAGCAGTAGGCATTAATTGCCTGAGTGTTACTTCTCTTTATTTAAAAAAAAAAAAAAAAAAAGCGGCACTTATGATAACAGGTGCCCTTACATCCACGCCGACAAAGGCACTCTTCGCTATGCTTTGTTGGCTTCCTGTGGACTTAATGGCTAGAACACTGGTTCTACATACGGCCGTTAGGCTGAAAGCAATAGGCGTATGGAACTATAGACCATGGGGTCACGCTAGCATCCTAAATACAGCAAACAATATACCTAAACCCATTGACTACTGCACTGACAAAACCCTACTTCTATAGGAATTTCAATATCTCTTTGACAGAAGGGTTCTCCCCAGTGGACAAAGCCGTACAGGTTTTCACGGACGGCTCTATACGGAGGGGAAGAGTTGGAGGGGGGATATATATTCCAGATTTTGGAATTGAAATATCCTTCAGACTCCCGGACGAATGTAGCATATTACAGGCAGAAATATCCGCCATAAAAAAAGCAACACACTGGTTGAGTTATTATCGGATACACAATAGTAATATCCAGATAATAACGGACAGCCAACCCGTGATCAAAACCATTGCAGGTGTATATTCTACATCATTACTTGTCCAAGAATGCCGCACAGTCCTGGATGAACTGGCGCAGCACTCAACCATCACACTATACTGGGTGCGTGGACACGGAACTAATTCAGGCAATATAGTTGCGGATGAACTAGCAAGGAGAGGAACCCTACTCGGGGAAGTCGTTATTGATAATCTCTGTGGGCTCCCTCTGTCGTCTTGCTGGAGACGCTTCGATACTGCCTTTCTTAATTTAGCTCTGGAATTGACTTTTTAAATTTTTTTTTATTTTCAATGCCAATTGAATTCTATATAAAAAAAAAAAATTGGAGTATTTTGGTTATTTTTATATGCAAAAGAAAATTTAAGTTTCCAAGCTCTTTTCGATTTTAATGATCTTCAGTACTAGTACCAATCTGTTTTAAACCATTTTTGATACACCAGTTCAAGACCGATATTTTAAGCTTTTCTGGGAGCTTCGGAAAACTGATTTCACATATAGACAGACGAACAGACGGGCAGACGGACTTATTCTTCTTCCCTATTTATAAGGACACAGAATATATATGTATACCTTATGGGGTCGCACATTAATATTGAGGAAATTACACACGGAATGACAAACCTATATATCCTTGGCCATTTTTATTGAAGAGTATAAAAAGCATTGCAAAAGAAAAAACAACGAAGTGAACATCATGGGTAGTCCAGCAGTGAATAATTTAACATTGTGTGCTTAAAAGTTCTTTCTATCAGTGTTGAGTGGGATTTTATTAAAAAAAAATATTTGAACCTGCAAAAAAAAATATTTTTAATATTATTCATATATTTCTACTGCCCCAGCAACATTAACATAATTTTATCACAGCAGCAGCCCACTGTACAAGTATTTGCTTTCTAAATATATTTACCACCATTATGAATATAATTTAAATTAATTTATAAGAAAAAATTAGCCAAACAATTTAATGGTTTTATTTATATTTTTGTTAAACTCTTTTAATTGAATTTAAAGTCTCTAAATCTTTATTCTCAATTAGAACAATATTTATTGATTAAAAAAAAACTTTACAATCGCATAATTGTTTGATTGTTCTACATATTCTAACATTCATGAACAAAAAGTCCTTTGAAAAATTCTATTATTCTCTAATGAATATAAATGTCATGACATATCTGCGGTTGTTATTCCAAATTCAATTGGTTCACAAAAATGTCATGAATTTTGAAAAAGGATGTTTTTCATTAAGAACAATATGTGTGCAATATACACACACATACATTGACATAGATACATACATACACATCTATATATATATAAGTATGTGTGCACGACGGTTATGGTTCTGCACTTATAACATGCACATAACGGAAGTAGTTTCAGACTTACATACATACGTACATATGTATGTAAAATTGATTTACAAATAAAAAATATTTATATTAGATTTCTTCTTAGATTCCTGCGCTTTCACTACTTGTTACTGTTTTTAAGTGTAGTAGCTGCTGTGAGTAATTTTTCACTTAATAAGTGATGAAACAGTGAATGTATAACATTTAGTTTAGCCAAATTATGGCTCAAGTGGGTGGAATGCTTTTAAGGGATGATTTGACGACCTGGTCATCTCACGTGAAGATGATGCTACACTTATTTTGTACTAATTGTATATAAAATGCAGCAAAAGTGTATAACAATTCGCAGATTTACATAATTAAGATTCGTAATGTTTTTTATAGCAAATGGTGCAAAAGCATAACTAGCTGCGCAATATCCTTTGTTCTAAAATTTTTCCTAATTGAGGCCAGGGTGCAGCAAAAATTTATAACAATTCGCACACTTATATGATTAAGGTTCGTGGTAAATTTCATTGCAATCGGAACAAAAACGTAACTAGCTGTCGAATATCCTTTATATTTAAAATTGTTCCTACTTGTGGCTAGAGTCCAGCAAAAATATATAACAATAAGCAGAATGATATAACTTAGATTCAAGCTAAATTTCATAGCAATCGAAGCAAAAACGTAACTAGCTACCGTATATCCTTTATTTTCGAAAATTTTCTACATATGGGCAGAGACCACTAAATTTCTATAACAATGCGTAGATTTATTTTAATAAGAGTCGTGGTAAATTTTATAGAGATCGGAGCAAAAACGCAACCAGCTGCCGCATGTCCTTTGTTTTCATAATTTTTTCTACTTCTGGCCAGTGTCCAACAAAAAAGTATTATAAACTGCAGGTTTCTATAGTTAAGATTCATCATAAATTTCATAGCAATCGGAGCACAACAGGTGCCGAATATCCTTTATTTTCAGAACTGTTCCTACTTACCAAATTTAAAACAATTTGCAGGGTAATGTAATTAGTATTCGTCGTAAATTTAATAGCAATCGGAAGAAAAACATAACTAGCTGCCATATATCCTTTATATTAAAAATTTTTGTATTTGTTTCTAGTGTCCAGAAAAAATGTATAACAGTTTGCAGGTTTATAAAATAAAGATTTGTTGTGAATTTCATTGCAATCGGAGTAAAAATGTAACTAGCTGGCATATATCTTTATTTTAAAAAATTATTTTATTTGTTTCTAGAGTCCAGAAAATATGTATAGCAATACGCAGCTTTATATTATAAAGATTCGATGTGAATTTCATTGCAATTGGAGCAAAAACGTAATAAGCTGCCGTATATCCTTTATTTTCAAAATTTTTTCTAACTGTGGCTAGAGCGCAACAAAAAGTATATAGCAACTCTTTAATTTATGTGTATAATAAATATTCGTGATGATTTTATTTAAAATCGGAGCAAAAACGTAACTAGCTGCTGTACATCTTTTATTTTGAAAAAATTTCCTACTTGTGGCGAGAGTCCAGCGAAACTATTTAACAATTTGCAGATATATCTAACTAAGATTCGTGGTAAATTTAAAAGCAATCGAAGCAAACACCGGACTAGCTGCGCTATATCCTTTATTTTAAAATTTTCCTAATTGTTGACAGAGTCCAGCAAATACTAGCAAATATGTACAACAATGCGCAGATTTATATACTTAAGATTTGTCGTAAATTTGATTGCAATCGGAGCAAAAATGTAACTAGCTGCCTTATGTCCTTTATTTTTAAAATTTTTTTTCCAATTGAGGCCAGAGTATTGAAAAAACTGTATGACAACTCGCTGATTTATACAATTAAAATCCGTGCTAAATTTCATAGCAATCGGAGCTAAAACGCAACAAGCTGTTATATATCCTTTATTTCTAAATTTTTCCTAATTAAAGCCGGAGCAAAAATGTGCAGCTTTTGCGTCATACTGTGTTAGTGAACGTATAATTGCTATTAACCCATTTCCGTATTAAGTATACGTAACATCTATCAAACAAATTTAGAAATGTTTATGTTAATTTGAATTATTTGGTCACCACATAGCCCGTATAAATCAAAGTGCCAGCCACCCACACGCGTTATTATTGTAATTGCTATGTTGATTAAATAAATCAATATGCCAAATGCAATTATCAGTGTTAAATGTACCAGCAAGCAATACACTCGACTAGAGAGATACGAATGTTTTGATATTTGCTGTGATTAGATGACATTCTATGAAAATCTGTTCACAGCCATGGGAGATAATTTAATAATGCCATGGAGCCATAAGTGGAAAGTAGGCTAGTTGAGATATTTTTTATTGTCTGAAAGGAGGTATAATATATGTGTGTGTGTGTGTCCTGCGAAAACTGTAATTGATTTATACACTCAGGCAATAAGTGAAAATGAATCAAGTTTTTTTTATTAAAGAAAAAAAGGAATAATAATAAAACGGTAGTAAAATTTTTATATATTTTGTTATTGACTAAAATGCTACCTTTAAGGCAAAAATTTTTATATTTTGAAAATATTACGCTTTAACATCTTATTATCACCAAAAAGCTTTCTACGTTCTTAACATAATATAAATCTCTTTCAAAAAATATTGAATATTGCTTTAAAAATTCGTAAAGCAAATATTAAAGCGTATCCTTTGAATGTAACATTTAAGCATAAATTCTTTTATTTAAAAGCACTTTAATAGACGACCGTTGGTTGCCATTGCTCTTCTTCCCCTGGTGACAACCATAACATGCATCATAGAATGCTGCAACAGGAAAATACTTTAAATGCGTTTAACTTGTCTTGCCAGTTCAGACGCTCTAGTTGTGATTTTTTTTATTATCACTATCATACAACACTCAATCTTTTATGTAAGTATGTATTATTTCTTTATTGTGTTAAGACTTAATGGAAACTAAAGAATGGCAGCTGTGTAGTGAAGATGATTGCGTTGGGGGTAACAAAGAAATAACAACCAACTATAAAATACTATTGTTTGCTTTGGCATTCTTTTTCCTTCTTTCTTTGCTCGCAAAGAAAATAAGATAGAAAATTAAAGCATTTTATGGCATTCCGATAGACATCAGTTTAACTCGGTACTTAACAAATACGTAGACATAAAGAGGGATGTGTATAAAAAAATGTGTTGAATGCTTATAAATTACTGATGCTGCATTTAACTATATGCATTTTTAAAAAGGGTGTACCAAGAAACTGTTTTAGAAATAATTGATGAGGGGCATTGTTTTTGATATCATCTTGATATCTGTTGTTAACATAGAAAACAATTGAGCTACTGATTAAATATTTACTAAACGTTTCAGTAGATATTATGACCTTTCTTAAATTTTTACACTTAAAAATACTCGTATCATTGGAAGACAAATGCAAAATTCTTAAAGTATAGTTAAAGAATTTATACAAGTGCTAGTAGATCCGACCTGACAAGTGATAATGTTTTAATTGTTGTAATAGTGTAGTGAAAAAATATACTACAACTTGTAGATTAATATAAAACTTGGTGTTTAATTTCAAAGCTATCGTACAGAAAACACAACATGCTGCCATATATCCTTTATATTAAAATATTCTCCTTGTTATGGCCAGAATGCAATAGGAATTTAAACAATTTTCAGATTTATTTAAAGATTATATATATTATATTATATTATATTAAAGATTTATTAAGGTTTAAGGTAAATTTCATAGTAATCGAAGCACAAACAAGCTGTCATATATCCTTTATTTTAAAATTTGTTCTTATTGCTGCAGGAGTCCGGCAAAAATGTGTGTTACAATTCGAAAATTTATGTAATTGAGATGTTTGTTAAATTTCATAGAGATTGGAGCAAAAGTGTAACTAGCCGACGTATATCCTTTATTTTAAAATTTTTCCTGATTGTGCCCAGAGTCCAACAAAAATATATAACAACTTTCGGATTTATATAACGAAGGTTCGTGGTAAATTTCAGACCAATCGGAGCAAAAATGCAACTAGCTAACGTATATCCTTTATGTTAAAATTTTTCCTGATTGTGCATAAAGTCCAGCAAAAAAATATAACAATTTTCAAAATTATTTAATAAAGGTTCGTGGCGAATTTTATAGAAATCGGATCAAAAATGAAACTACCTGCCATATATCCTTTGGTTTCGTAGTTTTCCAAACTATGTCTAACATGCAATAAAAATATGTAACTATTCACAGATTAATATAATTAAGATTCGTGGTAAATTTCATAGCAATTGGAACAAGAATGTGATTAGCTGCTGTATATCCTTTATTTTAAAATTTTTGCTGATTGTGCCCAGAGACCTGCAAAAATATATAGAAATTCTCGGATTTGTATAATAAAGGTTCGTGGTAAATTTCACAGCAATCGGGTCAAAAATTCAACTAGCTGCCGTATATCCTTTATTTTAAAATTTTTGCTAATTCTGGCCAGAGTCCAGGGAAAATATGTTACCATTTGAAGATTTATATAATTAAGATTCGTAGTGAATTTCATAGCAATCGAAGCAAAAGTGCAACTAACTGCCGTATATCCTTTATTTAAAATTTTTTTCCTGATTGTGCCCAAAGTCCAGCAAAAATATGTAACAAATCCCAAATTTTTTTTAAAAAGGTTCGTGAAGGTGAATTTCATAGCAGTCAGTGCAAAAATGCAACTAGCTGCCATATATCCTTTATTTCATATTTTTTTTACTTGTGGACAAAATTCAGCATTAATGTATAATAATTCTTAGATTTTAAAAAATTAAGATTCGTGGTAAATTTTAAAGCAAATTTAAAGCAAAAAAGTGATTGGCTGCCGCATATCCTTTTTATTCAAATGTTTTCTAATTATGAACAAAGTCCTGCAAAAATATCTAACAAGTCTTAAATTTATGTAAAAAGGGCTCGCGGCGAATTTCATAGTAATGGGAGTAAAAACGCTGCTTACTGTCATATATCCTTTATTTTCAAATATTTCTTATTAAATCCAAAATCCGTCAAATATATATAGCAACTCGCAAGTTTTCATAACTAAGCGTCGTAGTAAATTTCCCAACAAATGAACGCAAAATATAGCCAACTGCCATATATCCTTTTTATTTTGGAAATAGGTTGTAGCTACAATTACAATCATTAAGTGTATGAAGTTTGCTACTATTTCTTTAGCATTTCAAAAAATTTTTTATTCCAATCTAAACGGGAAGAACAAATCTGGTCGTCATACATATCTACATATATCCTTGATTAAACATTTTAATATCAAATCCAATTGTTATCGGAATGCACTTGAGGTATAGAGTTTTACAGGCAAGTTTATTCATAAATTTCCTTCTAGTTGGCGCAAGAATGTCTACCTCTTATACATATATCCTTTATTTTATTTTTTAAATGTCAGCTAAAATAATGAAAAAATGCAGCGAGAAATTGACACATGATGACAAATTCGTTTTTAGAACATGACCCTCTCCTCTATATCCTTTAATGGTTCTTTATTAGAAGAATCGAGTTTAAGGTACTATTGTGCTTGCTACAACACAAAAACTAATAAACATTTCTTGAAATTTAAAAACATGCTGCTTAAAATTTAAATTATAATTGGCGCAAGGACATGCCTAACTTCCATGAATGATATATAATTTCAATCAAAGTTATAATCTGAGTTCAAAAAAAAATACTAGATGTTCTTAAAATTGCACTATTAATCTGTGTAATATATTTTATTTGAAATAGTCCAAACATATCGTTTATCTTAAATATATTGTTATAGTTTAACTATGATGCTGCTAGATGTTATTAAAATCTTATAGCAAATCTTTCGAGAAGGTTTAATTTTAAGTTGAGCAACAATAGGTCTAACTCTAAAATCTCCTTAATATAAAAAACAAATCTAATTCTTGCTAATCTTTTCAAGAGAACGTAATAAAAACTTTTTACTGTTTATATAATTTTTTTGGCAGCCTTCTGGAAAAATTTCATTTCAATCCTTGCAAGAACATGCATACCTCCCATATATCCTTAATTTTAAAATACGTATTAATTTCAGTTTTAAATAAAGCTGGTAGATGTTTCTAAATTTTTTCTAAAATGTTTCAATCTGAGCAAGAATATTTTTTCAACACCCATATATCCTTAATATTAACAAAACTGCAATTCTAGCTAAAGTTTTTAACGGAAGGCAGTAAAAGCTTGTAACTATTTATTTAATTTTGTAGGCAGCCTGTTGGAAAAATTTCATTTTAATCCGTGCAAGGACACAAGTACCTCCCATATATCCTTTATTTTAAAGTATTAATTTTAGCTACAATTATGAGTAAAATGCAGCAAATTTGCAAAATAACTAATTTTTTGCACAGGCCAATCTTCTACAGAGATTTCAAGAGCAAGGACATACGAACCTCCCATATATCCTTTATTTTAAACTACAAATCTCAGCTGCTATTGCGTGCAAAATGTAGTAAAAATTGTCAAATATTTTTTAAAATATAAATTTTTATTCTCATTTTTTTAAAATGGAATTTAAGTTGCAATTATACTTAAGCATACAGCAAGGCCTTGTATTAATATATTTTGATAATATTACGGCTAAGCTCTATATATAGTTTTAATCCAATCGTTGCAAGATCTTGGTTTCCTTAAACTTAAAAATTAGAAGTTTGGTTCAATTGTTATTATAATGAATGAAGCGACTGGCTCTAATACATCCTTAATTTTGAATAATATTTTGTTTTATTTCAATTTCGATGAATCCTTTTTTGATATTAGAAAAACATTTCCGACAAGTTTCAACATGAGACCAGTTGTAATTTTCCTACAACTAAAAATGGTTTCCTCTGTATCTCTGCAACATATTTCACATGCTCATACCCTTTACATGCAGCATAAATTTTTAAAAGAAACAAAAAAAAAAAAATATAGTAATAAAAGAAAAAAAATAACGTACAACAATGAGTGAATATAAAACATTGAAAAAAAATCAATGCTGATAATATTTATTTAAAAGAAGAACGCAAAGGAACGTGATTTTCATAAATTTTCTTTTTGTTTAAAATAAAAAGAACACACATTTCCTACTCGTAACTCGTATACAATTGCGTTGCCACAAATGTGAAAATGAATACATACGAGCTGGAAGAATGTGCTCTTGTCAGTATCATCAGTATCAGTATAATAGTTCATGTTTCATACTACGAGTATATATAATAATTTTATGGGCCATAAGAATGCAGTGTTAAAGTGCCACTTTAGCTTTTATAAAGTAGCACAAGCAGATACATGCACAGTGAACACATTTATACTTTCTTGTGTACAGAGAGGCAATGTATAATTAATGTATATGTGAATGTTCGTTTGTGTTGTAAATCATATTAACATGAGTTTTTGTTCTTGAACTGCTCTTATGTATAAACTTTTCTACTTAAATGTAAATTTATCTTTTTAATGTCAGAGTGTCTTGTGAGGGTGTTCTGTTTCTGCTCTTAAATGCCCCTCTTAGCAGGTCAATTCGAATTTAATAAATTACAAAAAGAAGTCAATAAGAATTTCATTTTGTCACCAAAATTGTTTCATTGAATAACCGAAAGGCCTTGGAGAACTAAGATTAATTTTTAATCAACTGGCGGTGCCGTAGTTCCATACTTTAAATCCAAGCTCAATTTCATAGATAATAAGTATTTCCATTTAATAGTGGATACACACTTTGCAATGTGTTTGTCATTCATGTTGAATATTTTGACACACACATTGCAGCCAATAATTAAAACAGCTCATTTAATTTTTTCTGCTGTGAAAAAAATCATTCATATCCACGTCCAAGCCATATGCACAATGTACAAGCTTTTACCAAAGAGCTTTTGTGCTTTCACACCGACTAGAGTTCAACAGCCTAAACAACAATAGAACATACAATAATGATTGCTCTTACTTTACAAAGAAACACGAAAAAAATTCAAGAGCTTTCAAAGCTTTTTACCTCAAATGATGAACATATTATAATATTAATTTTAAACCTCGACTGCAATACGTTATGAAACTATACACAAAACTACATACTTTGAAAAAAAACAACGAAAACATGCCTGGCTGAATAATAATGTTGCACAGTGTGTACACACCATAAAAAAAAAACAAAAAAAGCTTGGAAATTTTTAAGCTTTTCAAGCTCTTTAGTATCTTTTGCTATTTCTGATTTTACAAAATTTTACACCATTGGTGCTGATAATAAACTTTAATTTGTTGCAATTTTAACTTTTAATTGTCAGTTCAATTTTATTAAGTATGAATCATTTTATTAAAAATAATAACGTAATAAGAGAATTATTTTATTAAGAAGCATTTAAAATTTTATTAACAAATTTTTTAAACTTAACCCACTGTGCACCAATAATAATAAAGTTTCTACCGTTTAGGGTTTCTTTTGAATTCCATGCGCCAAACGCCTTAAATTTTATTACTACTTCTTTTATAAATTTAACCCCACTGTGCACAAAATGTAATTAAGTTTCTTTAGTTTAATGTTTCTTTCGGGATCTCTATGGAAAACTCCTTAAATTTTATTGCCCACTGTGCAATATATATAATTACGCTTTCTTCCGTTTAATATTTTTATTCTTGGTGCTTGTGAAAAACATCTTAAATTTTATTAATAATTTTTTTTTATAAATTTAAGCCCACTGTGACGCTTACTTCCATTTAATTTTTCTTTTGCGTTCCTTGTGGAAAATTTCTTAAATTTTAATACCACTTTTTTCATAAATTTAAGCCCACTGTGCACGGTGCAAGATATATAATTACGCTATCTTCCGTTATAAATATACTTTTATTCTTGTTCCTTGTGAAAAACGCCTTAAATTTTATTAATAATTTTTTTTTATAAATTTAAGCCCACTGTGACGCTTACTTCCATTTACATTTTCTTTTGCGTTTCTTTTAATTTTATTACCACTTTTTTATAAATTTAAGCCCACTGTGCTTCAAATTTAATTAAGCTTTCTTCCATTTACTCGTAATTTTTTTGCGTTTATCGCGTAAATCGCCCTGAATTTTATTACCATTTTTTTTTAATTTTGCCCCACTGTTGACTATATGTAATTACGCTTTCTTCCGTCTTACTTTTTTATTCTTGTTCATGGTGAAAAACGCCATAAATTTTACTAATATTTTTCTTTAGAAATTGAAGCGAGTGTGCTCTTTATATCATAAGGCTTTCTTCCGTTTAATTTTCTTCGGCGTTTCTTGTGCAAAACGCTTGAAATCTTATTACCACATTTTTTTTTTAAATTTAACCCCACTGTGCACAAAATATAACTAAGCTTTCTTACATTTAATTTTTTGGCTTTTATCGTGTAAATCGCCTTGAATTTTATTACAACTTTTTTTTTCATAAATTTAACCCTACTGTGTACTATATATTGTTCTTTGTGAAAAACAGCTTAAATTTTACTTATATATATTTTTTATTTGAAGCCCAGTGTGCTCTATATTGTTCTGCGTTTCTTGTGCAAAATGCCTTAAATCTTATTACCACCCGTTTGTTATCAATTTAAGCCCACTGTGCACCAAATATAATCAAGTTTCTGGAGTCTAAATTATTTATTAGCGTTTCTGGCGAAAAAAACGCTTTAATTTTCTTTACCATCTAATATTACAAATTTAAGCCCACTGTGCACCAAATAAAATAACACTTTCTATAGTTAATTTTTTTTTGAGTTAGTTTTGCAAAACGCTTTAAATTTTATTACTAAATTTTTATATAGGCATAAGCCCACTGTGCAGTTTCTTTATCATTTTTCGTTCACTTTTCTTGCAAAAAAAAAAACGCCTTTAATTTTGTTACAACTCTTTTTATAAATTTAAGTCCACTGTGCTCTAAATAAAATTAAGCTTTCTTTCCCGTTCAAATTGCCTTAAATCTTATTACCCCTTTTTTTATAAATTGAAGACCACGGTGCACCAAATATAATCAAGTTTCTGCAGTCTAATATATTATTCGCGTTTCTTGCTAAAAAAAACCTTTAAATTTTTTTACCATCTTTTTTATAAATTTAAGCCCACTGTGCACCATATAAAATTACACTTTCTCTAGTGATATTTCTTGCCTTCCGTTTGCAAAACACTTTCTATTTTATTACCAATTTTTTATATACTTACAGGTCCACTGTGCACTTTCTTGTTTAATTTTTCTTACGCGTTCCTTGTGAAAAACGCCTTTAATTTTATTACAACTCTTTTTATAAACTTAAGTCCACTGTGCTCTAAATAAAATTAAGCTTTGTGCTGTTTAATTTTTCTTTAGCGTTCCTTGAGCAAATTGCCTTAAATTTTATTACCACTTGTATTTTATAAATATCAGCCTACTGTGCACTTAATATAATGAAGTTTCTTGAGTTTAATTATTATATACAAGTTCGATGTGAAAAACGACTTCAATCCTTTTTTTAATGTTTTTTTATAAATTTAAGCCCACTGTGCACCAAATATAATTAAGCTTACTTCCATTTAATTTTTATTTAGCGTTCTTCGTGAAAAGGCCTTAAATTTTGTACCTACTTTTTTTAACTTTAAGCCCACTGTGCACCCTTACTACAGGTTAATAAGAGCAAATAAGTTTTATAATTGCTGCTCTCATCAACGTTCAAATATTTTTAATAACATTCAAGCACTTCGTTTAACCTTTAATTATTGTAGCTGTTGAATATTGTAAACAATATTGTTCTTTAAATTAATTTAATCCTTTTTCAACAAATAAATTTTTGTACATTGTTTTAGCTTACGGCTGTAGTAGGCGAGCTCATATTACACAAGAGAAAGAAAAAAAAATTAAAAATTAATTAAATTAAATTATGTATTTATTACAGAGCTAAAAATGAGTTCGCTGAATTTTATTTTTTAATTATTAATATTGTTTTAAATTTATTTCATCGGGATATTGTTCAAATATTTTGATTGAATAATACCCGGAGAGCAAGCAGTAATTTTATAATTTTATTTTTAACTTGTGAGTTGGGTAAATAAAGGCTTACAAAAAAAAAAACATGTGAAGGAAGGGCTATTTATTTATATATAAAACGATTTCCTGCGAAGCACTTGGGGAAATATTTTGCGTGGCAGCGCACAAAGCACGAAATTAATTATTAATAAAATAAGGATGTGTAATACTTGGATCTTTCAGCAGCAATTGTGAATGAAATGAATATTATTCCCAGTATGCATTTTAAATATTAATAAAACATAATCTGGAAAATCAATAAATTGTGCCGAAAATGCACATCCACTCGGACACCCCATTGGGTCCATTATGATTCCCTTCTTTTGCCCATTAAAAGTAATATTTGCCCCCAATTGTACTCAGAAGTTACCCTATTATTCGTCATTAAGCCACTGAATTCTCATGGAAAAGTTCTACTCAGCCATCTAAGCATATGATGTTGTAGCCTCGGGCAGTGGCAGATAATATGTTCAATGGTTTCCGGTCCCTCTTCATCTGCTTTGTTGAAATTTAATAAAAATTATTTTTTTATCAAATTAAAGAAACTTTTAATTGAAAACATGCAGGATGTCAATTAAAGTGTTTAACTGAATGAAACAAAAAAAAAATGCATTAGAACAAAAGCCATAAGTCTAATGATTGTATTAAACAACTGAATAATTGAAATGACAACCAGACTAAATCAAAAATTGTATTGAATACATTTTTCTTTGTTTGTTAAGAATGAGTCTAAAAGCTCTTCTTGCTGCTTGTAAAAACAGTGCTTAGATTTTTTTTTCTCATAAAAACAGAATATTTTCTTATTGCTTACAAATCTCTCCACATTAACAAAATATTATTTGCGCTTACAAGTGTCATATTTTCCAAGTGCCAAAATCACACAAATTAACCAACTTCAGTACCTGCAAAGCACAAGAGAAAAGTAAAGCATATTCTAACCACACAAAAGCGCAATGAAATTTTATTGCTTTCAACGTTCTAAAGGGGACACTTGGAATTTAAGAGTTTTCTTAGTGTTCTTCATTCCATAAATATGTAGTAGAGAAAAGGTGCTTAAATATATTTTGTGCTTTTATCGGAATTATACTTACTAACATATTTATTTTTTTTTTTTGAGGTCTGTTAAGTGCCTGAAGTTACATGCTGTGTCGGTACACTGTGCAACAGTTTTTGCTAACAACTCATTCTGGCAAAGGAGACAAAAAAAAATATATATAAATAAACGAGACTGGAAGTTTTAAAAGCTTACTTCCGGGGTTTTTAGTGTGTAAAGATGAAAAAGCTTGGGGCATCATAAAGCTCTTGCATTTTAGTTATAAGATAAGTTTACCACTTTTAAGTCAAATCTTAGGACTCAAATTTTTTTGTAAAGCCTATTTCTCTAAAATAATTAAATTTACGAACGAAAACATTTTTATGGTTTTCATATATTGCATCATTTTCATGTGAGTAAGAAAAAAAGCTTTCAGCTTTCCTATACATTTTTTGTTCTACAAAAAAAGCTCTTTTTATGTTAAAAAGGGAATAAGCAAAAGCTTTAGAATATTCTATAAAAACCAATTTTTAAACGTTATTATTTACAAATGAAGCATAAAAGAGAAAATGCTGTTAAGCCCTTGGGGCTTTTGCACCTTTCTAAAAACAGGGCAAAATAGTACCTTTAAGCTTACATAATACGGTTATCGCAAACCTAAACTTTTTCTCACTTATGTATCGCTTAAAAAACAATTAATTTTAAAAATTGGTTTATATAAACTATTCTTAAGCTTTCGTCCAAGCCATATTGAAGCAAAAAGAGCTTTTTTTCCTATAACCAAAAAGACACATAGAAAAACTGAAAGTTCTTTTCTTACTTATGTTTCATTTATAAGTAATAACGTTTATAAATTTGTTTTTATAAAATATTCTTAAGCTTTTGTCTAAACCATTTTGAAGTAAAAAGAACTTTTTCCGTATAACTAAAAACACAGAGAAAAATTGAAAGTTCTTTTCTTACTTATGTTTCATTTATAAGTAATAATGTTTATAGACTTGTTTTTATAAAATATTCTTAAACTTTCATTCAAATCATTTTGAATCAAAAAGAGCTTTTTTTTCTATAACCAAAAACACATGAAAAAAAAGAAAGCTCTTTTCATACTATGTTTCATTTATAAATATTAAGGTTTAAAAATTAGTTTTTATAAAATATTCTGAAGCTTTTGTGTAATACATTTTGGCGTAACAAGAGCTTTTTTTGCAATAACCAAAAACACATAGAAAAACTGGAGGCTTGTTTTTGCCACTCATATAAAAATGATTTAAAGCTCAAAAAATATCAAAATTTCATCTTTTATTATTCTAAGGGCGGTATAGATTTATTTATTTTCTTAAAATAAACTGTATGTCTAAAGGTACGGTCACACTTGACAAACATTTGCCCAAAAAAAGCGTAAGCAGCAAATACTAATGAGAAATCTCTTGATTCAGACGCTTGTTTATTAAGTTCAATAGTTTCCAAAAATATTGTATTCTTTAACTTTGCCTATTTGTTAAATGCGAAACTAATTAACTTAATAAACACGTGTTTGAAGCAAAAGATTTCTCATTAGTATTTGCTGGTTACGCTTTTTTCAGCAAATGTTTGTCAAGTGTGACCGTACCTTAAGAATACATGAAAGCTCGAAATCAAATTTTAATGCCACAAATAAGTTTGCTTTTAAACCAGCTACGTCCAAGCCATGAACAACGTGTAATCTTTTACAAAAGAGCTTTTGGGCTTTCACAACGATGAGATTGCAACAATGCTTGCTCTTACTTTGCAAAGAAACACAAACAAATTAAAGAGCTTCCAAAGCTGTTTACCACAAATGCAAAAATAAGGGCATATGTGTTTGGACGTGGCTGTTTTAAATTTTCTAAATGTCTTTTAAATTACATTTTTCTTCAGCCTTGTTTCACGGAATCCATTCCCTAACACTTGATAATTTTTGGGGAAAAAAAATAATTTTATTTTGTTGCACAGTGTTGTAAAAAAAAACATGAGCTCTTGGTCAACATATAACATAAGTATAATTGGCATCATTTGTAAAATAAAACTACCTTTGCCACTTTACGCCAGACTTGCAGATGTAATTTATTATTTAATATTTTAGCAGGTCCTTGTGTAGAAAGAAGAAAAACAGAACAATATTTATTTTCATGCTAGGAAATATTTATAAATTCTAATGGCTGGAGATTTTGTAATAGTAATTTGCTTTTGAAGTAAACAGAAATGTAAAATGCAAGCCTGGAATATTCTTTAATTAAATTTGTAAAATAAAATTGGAATAAACAATTGTGTGTTCGTAATCAAGTAAACAGGATTCTGTTGTTAATAAAAATTTGAAAATGATTTCTTAACAGATCAATAAATTTTATTTAAATGTAGCAGTATAGTGGAATTACAAATAGAAAATAGAGATGCAGGCGATTTCTAAAACACTGTAGTTCTTCTATTAAAAAAAAAAGAAATTAACATTGTGGTATTTAAGCAGGAAATAATGTAACATTGTGTGTAAAACAGCTGTAGTGTAAAAGCTTTTAATAGCAAGGCTAAGTATATTAAATGGGTGTTAACTTAATTTCATTTGTATGCGTGTGAGTTTTCTTTTCTATGCGATTGCGGAATTGAATAAATAAATGTGTTTTTTTAAGATAAAAAATGACAATATCTTATTTGTTATTCATGTTTGACTCAGTTAAGATTTTAGTGAAATATTAGTTAAAAATAATTTCAAAGCTTTTCACAAAAAATATTAAAAAAAATTATCATTTTGTTGGGCGACAAGCAGACAAGAGACAGTTTAATATGTTGCTTACCAATTAACTTCTGGTGGCATGTTATCTGTGGCATCATTCTACCCCCACCAACTTTTCACACACCATCTCTCTGCAAGATACATCCTGAAGTACTTTCGCATATACTGTGATGTAATATGAAACGTTATCCCAACCGACGTGAACTCATACGCGGAAGCCATGAAGAACCTCCACTATTGCATGGTCTCAACCGCTATAGATGAAACCATTGCGAATTGTTACACAAACTAATAAAGTGATCGAAAGCTAAATTGGAGATAGGCTGCGCTGAGGTTTTCTGCATGTTCCTAAGATTCTGCTAAAAGCATTCTTTAAGTATAAAAGAGGTGACTCATTAGCTTAGCGTAAAGTCAGACGAGTCAATATGAGTATTACATAAACGATAGCAGGGTCAATTTACTCGACTTCAATATTTTGTAAAGAACAGTAAACGTAACATTGTGGTATTCTAGCAGAGCATTCATTTAACATTGAGTGTTTTAAAAGCTCTTAATATCTGTATTGAGAAAATAATATGTCTGATTTGATAAGAAGTGTACCCAGAGACTTTTAATTTAACAATAACAATACATATTGTTTAACAATACATATAGCAATCGTAACATCGTGGTATTCTAGCAGAGCATTCATTTAACATTGAGTGTTTGAAAAGCTCTTAGCATCTGCATTGAGAAAATAAAGTGCCTGATTTGACAAGAATTATACCCTGAAACTTTTTATTTTACAATAACAATACATATATACATATTGTATAACAAAACATATAGCAAACGTAACATCGTGGTATTCTAGCAGAGCATTAATTTAACATTGACCGTTTTAAAAGCTCTTAACAGCTGTGCTGTGAAAATAAGGTGTCTGATTTGATAAAAAGTGTATCCAGGGACTTTTTATTTAACAATAATAATACATAGCGTCGGCTGAAATGCAAAAATGGGAAACTAACAAAAAATTTCAAAATCATATTATAACCCAGTAAAAAAAATTGGAAGTCATTCTAAAGGAAGTACATTTTCATTGCTTCCAAAAAATTGATATTTTTAATTTAGTAGAAAACCAAGTAGAAGTTTATTTTAGTCATACAAAACCTGGTAATACCTCTATAGTTTTAGAACTTACTCACCAGAATTTTTAAAAAATCGATATTTTTGAAGAAACTTATGAACTAATGTTTGTCTAAAATTTTTAAGTTATTTGCTTAAATTTACATGAAAATACTGTTTCGCGTTTAAATTCCTATAAAAAGAAACTAATTGTTAAAATAGGTAACTATTAACCATTTTTCCTAGATGAAAATATTATCATAGAACACAAAAAAGGATATTTTTCTTAAAATAGCTTCCAATTCGGTGACCAGGCATCGAAAAAGAGAACTTCTTGCAATGACAACCCTATGTAAAAATCATTAGATCGGATCGAAATTTGCACTACTTCCAGATCGCAAACTCTACATTTTCATGACTTTTTTGGAGTGTCTTTTTTTACTGGGAAGTTAATTATATGGTTTTACATCGAAATTAAATTTTAAAATAAAGAAAACTAAAAATTCAAATAAAGAAACTTTATATCAATCATTTAAATAATTTTATTAACCGGAGGAGATTATCAATTCGCATTTTTTGCCAATATTACTTTATAAATCGGCGCATTTAAGACCATTTGTAAAAATTCTAATAATGTCTGAGAGGGTAAAGCTTTCAATTGGTCTCTTTGTAAAAAAATGGACACGCCCACAATTTTTTAAATTAAATTTTATGATATTCTGCTTATTTGTATGCTGCCAAGCCCAGCAGTTAAACAATTTTAAATATGAAATTAAAAACAGGCGGGGCTACGCTCATTAAAACTTATTATTATCTTACACGTGGTTCACCTTGAGCTCTAAAATAGGCAAAAGCTTTTGTTTAAAAAAATGGGCAGAGTCACGCCCAATAAAATTTAATATTTTATTTAAAGTTGTTCTACTTTAATGATTTTTGAACAAATTTAACACACACCTTAAAAAATGGGCGGAGGCACACTTATTGAAATATAATTTTATGTTTCACGTAATTGTTTTTACGCAATAGTGTTTAAAATTTTTTGTTTTTGTTTAAAAGAGTTTACTTCCTGTTTGGTCCCATAAATCTTTTTTTCGAAAATATTCTATCAGATCTTTGCATAGAAGTCGGTTTTTTTTTGACACAACTATTAAGTTTTTCTCTCCTCCTAAGAAAATTAAAAAAGTGTAGTTACATTATTTTGCATTTCAGCTAACGATATAAAAGGAGAAAAAAACGATGGTAATCCAAAAAAATTGCTTATAATTTTTGTGTGTGTGTGTGAGTGTGAGAATCTAGAATCTTTTTCTTATTAATTATGGTTTTTATCATTTATTTCATTATTAAAATATTTGCAAACTAAAATGTAGTCCTGGTTTATACGATTTACAGCAAATTTAAATTCTCTTTTAATAATATTTTGTAATTTAATTTTAGATATATGAATACAAAAACTTTTCTTTCGTTTTTCTTCCCTCCTTGAGAAATGTAACTTTTTAAGCAATTTAATTTTCTATTATTATTAAGACTTTTGTAGTTGTATTTAAATTGTACACACTCATACGTACTATTTATTATATTTGTTCAACATTTGTAATTAATTTGCAACATAATGCAAGAACTTAATAATATTAGAATGCACAGCACTACAAACACACTGACACATACACGCACACGCACTCTCTCACACACACACACACACACAAATCTATTAAAACTATAACAGTGATGAAAGTTGATTTATCACAGTTGAGTAAACACCAGCAAAACTGAAAATAAATTCATTTAAAATTATGCAAATGATGCATGTGATATGAAGAAGGGTGATGAAATAATATTTCAGATTTTCTCTAGCGCTCATTTTGCATTTTAATATTTTTTTTCAATCTTCAAATAAATAATAATAATGGCAACTGTAGCAAGAAAAACATATTGAAGGCACTATTGCACTACTGCACTACTGAAAGTTAAAAATATCACTTAAAAAATTTTCATGAGTCTTGCTTTAGTTAAAGAGAGTGTGAGTGGGTGTAAGAAAGAGTCCTTAAGTGCTGAAAGGCGTCACAGGTTTCTTAATTCATTTACATTGATTTTAATCACATTTAAACAGGAGGAGTTTATACTGGAACAAAAAAAATGCACTGATGTATTTATGTTTAGAGAAAACAGAATTAATTCCATTTCTTTGTCACGTGCGACAGCAAGCAATTAACTTTGTATTTCTGAACAACGTGACTCAATTTTTCTTAACATAGACTTGCTGACGGCCTGCACAAATATATAAAGAAGTAAAAAAAGTTTCGTTTTCTTTGAAAAAACTAAACAACATATTTGCTTGGTGTTGCACGCTACAAAAAGTTGAGATTCCTGTGAAAATGCCCATATGTACTTTTTTTTGCTTAATGCCCCTAATTTCTACATACAGATAATTTACTTAAGGTTTTTACCTGCGAGTTCGCTTTATAAAATTTATTATAACACGATAGATATCTGTAAGTAGAAATAATGTGCATAAATCGAGTTTCGATACACATTAGGGAGTTAAGGATGGCCTCCAAGCTGAAGCACTTCTCATATACTTTTTTTTATGTGTTTCATAGCCTTTTTAAGGCCGATTTGAAAAATTATAATTTTTTTATAAGATGGTATATTTTTTATTTGCATGCCTGTTCTAAAAAAAGTGGGCGGTATAGCACGCCTTTTATTTTTTTTTCTTGTATTTTATGTCTTCATACTTATATGATTCCTACAAAACATGGCACATAACTTATTTTCTAGTAATGCTACAATATTAAGCTAATGACAGTGGGCGGGGCCACGCCCATTAAAACTTTATAATTTATTTCACGAAATTCTACTTATGATTAGGTTAGGAGAGGTTAGCAGGATGCTGGCTTGTGCTAACTGTTAGCTGTGGAGAAGATAGCGAGAGCGGGTGATAGGGAAGAGATACGGCCTGCCCCACGATGTCACCAGAATTTTTTCGACGGACAAATTGTATTGCAAACAACAACAAAATTAGAAAAGAAGAAGAGATAGAGAAAATACTCAATCTTTTGCAACTCTGCTTTTATGCACGGTTTTTGATAATGTAGTGTTGCAGCGCCTTATGATGGCAAATGGGGCGTATTAAATTTTGTAGTTCTGTTTACCAGCCATTTAATTGGTAATTTTACTTTGCCGATGATTCTGCTACACAACGAACGGGCGCGCTCTGATGTTACATCAGGATTAGTATCTAATGAAGTCGGTATAGTTTAGGGACCAGTGCCTTATGCCTGCAACACTAGAATTTTACCCACAACAACTGATATAAAGGGACACTAATGCACATCAGAAAAATACATGGTCTTGTTAGTTTTAATAACTGTCGGAGACCGGGCTCAAATCCAGGACCTTTGGTTTTGTAATAAACGTGCTAACTACTTCCAGCCAACGCCGCCACCCTCTAACTGATGCTTTCGAAACTTGACACTTACTCTGATTTGTAACAGTGACATGGTCTTGCATTTGAATTAGTGGGTGGAGCCACGCCCATTAAAATTTTATATTCTTTTTAACATGCTTTAACTTAGCTGATGCTTATGAGACTTAAAACACAGTCTCATTTTCAACAATGACACGATCTTGCGTTTGAAGTAGTGGGCGCGGCCATGCCCATTAATGTTTAGTACAATATTATATGTACTTCTTTTTGGCCGATTCAAAAAGAAAACTTCGCAAGCACTTTGTGCTCTCAGTTTGATATAATCAGGTGTATTTAAAAAATGGGCGTGGCCATACCCACTAAAATTTTATACAATATTTCAGGTGCTTCGATTTAACTGACACACAAGAGGGCGCCGAAACGCCTTCTAATGTTTAGTATTGTATTATATTTACTTCTTATCAAATTTTTATAAAACTTAACAAATACTTTGGCTGTTAATTTTACATAATCTTGCACTAAAATAGCAGGCGGAGCCACGCCTTTTAATGTGCTGCTCTTAACTGATTGCTACAAAAATTTACAAACTCTGGGATTTTGAGCCGTGATACTCTCTTTCATTTGAAGAAGTGGGCGTGCCCACGCCCATTAATGTTTGGTATTATATTATATGAAGTGCTTTTTGTGCAATTCTTACAAGACATGGCAACCACTTTGTGCTCTTTGTTATAATCTTTTGTTTGAAAAAGTGGGTGGAGCCACGCCCACTAAAATTTTATATTATATTTAACATGCTGCCGCTTGACCAATTCTTTCTTATGAAACTTGGCACACACGTTGGTTTGTGAAAGTGAGACACGGTCTTGCCTTAAGAAAAAAAGGGAACGAAGACTGATATTGACAGAAGTGGGCGAGACCACTCCCCTTAAGATTTAATATGGGTAGTAAAAAAGGGAAAAATAAATTTAAGAAACAAAATTTTATTAGAAATAAATTTCTTAAGCGGGCTTAAGTTTAGTTTCTTAAAGAATGAATTATTATTATGAATTAATGTGAATTTCTAAAGAAGTTTAAACTTAACTTTTAGCCGGGGGAAAATGCCGACATTTTTTTGTGCCACCACTTCATCAGCAACCCTGCTATTTACTTGGACTTTATCTCGATTAAGAATTTTGTCCGAATCAAAATTCATTGTAGTTCAATTAAATTTAATATTTATCACAACAAAAAAAAATTTAAAATTTAATTAACTGTATCTTAATTATCTTTAAGTTTTTGATGGTAAATTTTTTAAAACTCGAATCGAAATCACGACCTCTGGACTGAGAGGCTAGCATTGCTCTAACTCAGCCACAGGTGTACTCGTGTTGAAATCAAACTAAAATGGTGTAATTGGCCACGTTGTGCGATGTTTTCTTGTACTTGATTTTTTTATTTAAAAACTCAAGAATAATTATTATTTTTTTTTACTTCTTACAACTACAATTCGAGCTGTAAAAAATAAAAAAAACATGTTCATTATTAAGTTCTTGTTTCATTTTTGATATTAGTTGAACTTTTCATTTCATTAAATGAAAGTTTAACATAGTATCTCTAGTTTTTCTAAGAAATTTTTGGCTTAAGGTTTACTAATGATCTGCCTTAGCAACTGAAAGTTGCTGAATAATTAATTTTAATGTATTTTTAATTAAAAATAAATATTTTACTGAATAAGTAAAATAAAAATTTGCGACTGGAGACTAATGTGTTGAAACAAAACAAATTAAATTCTTAAAAAAAAAAATGTTAAATCTACACACATTTCAACAAAATTTAATTAAATGTAACAAGTTTCATCATTTCGGCCACTAGAAAGAACCACCAACCAGAGTGCACACGCTAATAGCCACCGCAGTTGACATTCTATTAGCAAATACTTGCATTAAAACATAAAATTATAAGCTTCTTATATGTGAAAAGACAAAAAAGAAAAAAAAAAAACTTGTGAATTACTTACAGCTTAGTGCACAAATACATATGGATGTATTGAAATTTTATTTATGCTTTCGTTTGGGAAACTCAATGTGTCTGTATGATTGTTTGTTAAGACATCACTGGTAGAGCTCAAGAATTTTTTCATATTTAAAGCACACTCCCAAGTATCTATGTATGTGTGAACATATCGTTAACTGAAACGCAAAACGCCCTAACTAACATGGAAAATAGTGAGGTGTTTAATGGGAATTTTTACTTTGTAATCAAATAAATATAATCGCTATTTTAAAGCGCGCATAGTTGATATTTTTTAAAGCCATTATATTAATGAAATATTGCGGAATTTATTAAAAAAAGAAGAAAAGGTGTCTTAGGACACCCGGTTAGAGCTATGCTGCTTAGCTATGTACTCGTATATAAAAAAAATTTCATGTGTGCAATAACAATGCACTAAAACTATATTATATGATGATATCAAACTGTTTTTATATATTTTATATTATTTTTTTTTCTAACTGCGTACTACTTATGTATTGTTTGTGGATTCGGCGGCTGTTAGCCGGCTTATTTTAGCTTCACTGACTTCAGACAACGACACAAAAGAAAATCACATATTTTGTTTCCTTTATTTCCGTATTCTCTGCTCTTAAGTACAGATTACGGCCCTATCTCACAGTGGTCTAAGCACCGGGTGTAGGAAACACGCTAACCATCGCGCCCTTGAACTTAGTGCCCATTCTTCAAGGCAATCTTCGATCATAGTTGTTATCCCTGTACCACATCAAGCACCTTGCTGAGGTGCTCAGAGCTATCTAAACAGAACTATCTGTTGAATGGCAACAGCACCTAGAATAGTGTCTGGCTGACCGCGTCAGACCAACCACTAGCATTGATTTAACACTGCAAGGCCAAGACTATTTTCCCAGCAATTTTGGTGGCAATCAACAACCACCACGTTGAATTCTCAAAGTTTTCACCTATAGCGAGGTCCCTACAAGAATACCTCAACCATTGCCGGCACAGCTCAACCACTCATCCGAGATAAATCCATGCCTGCGTCGCCAAAAATCCAGTGCCCACACACACACACCAAAACCATCCCTTAAACCCCGTGGGGTAGGACGAACTCAGCGTTTTAGCAAAGGATCCTGACGACCGCTACATACACTCAAAACTTCAGAGTAGCTCGACTGTCTGGCAACCGGTACGCGTGGTACCAGAGACAAGCATGTGGTGATACCTCAAAGTTCAACCATAAAAAAGGCTTCACCTCTATCATCTTTTGAACTCAGGGTAGTACTAACTGACACTAACAGGAACCAGTCTTCCTTTTATAAATATGTGCACATCCTTTTCTCTGTTGCCAGAGATCGGGTAGTAACACATAAGTTCTATGGATGATGTACCAAAGGTACGTCAATGGAAAAAGCCACATCATCACAGCTGGAGCCCCGGACTTGTTACACCCATAGTCAAAACTAGACTCCCCTGGGGGGGCTCTTAAATAAAAAGAAATCAAGATAAAAAGCAGCTAATAACTGTATAAGTAACGATTATTTTTATTACGAAAATCACGTCCTAACTCCTGTATCGCGCCATAAAGAGCATAGCTCTAAAAATTGATTTTAAATTAATTGCTAGATAGGGCCTTTTGCGTTTTAGCTAACGATAAATGCTTTTGTGCTCTGTTATAAACTCAACAAAAGCTTAAAAATTTTCACTTAAGAAGCTTAAACTATTAAAGTGATAGATGCTAAAACATGCATTTTAATACTAACACAGCAGCAACTCTAAGAGCGGTATTATACACATACACATACGCATATATACAGACATAAGTATGTATATCTGACATACATACATTCCTTAGTTAGCATTGATTACTTTTTGGCCAGAAAACTTAATTAAGAGTAGTACAAGCATCTAATGCTAATGTCTCTTGCATCTAAGCAAGTGTGAGCTAATTGACTCTGTGTCAAGACAGTTTACTTAAGCAGAGAGAAGTAAAAAGATTTATGACTTTCTTTAAGCATTAAAGCATTAATATGTGCAGCAATTTAATTGAGCTGAGTTGTACAATCACAGTGTTAGCAGATATTTCTAAAGTTGTTATACCACAAAGCAAATACCAGTTTTTTTTTTAAATTACTTCAGAAACTAACAAACAAACAATTTATCTAAAGAAGGCAATAATAATTAAATTATATCAGTCAAATAAAAAACTATTTAAATATTTTTATTTTTTAAAAAATAAAGAATACGAGAAGTATATTACTTTCACTTTGCTTAAAACCATACAAAGAAAGCTTTTAATTTTCCTAAAAAACTTAAAAAAGTTCGCTGATTTGAAAAATAAGCACTAAAAAGTAATGACACAATATTAAGCTAAAAAAAGTGGGCGGTGACACGCCTGTTAAAACTTTATATAATATTTCACGTGCGTCTACTTAGCTGATGCTAGCAAAACTTGACACATACTCTGATTTTTAACAGAGACACGATCTTGTATTTAAACAAAATGGGGATGGGTCACGCCCACTAAAGTTTAGTATTATGTTATACGTACTTCTGCTTACTGAGCTTGGCAAGCACTTTGTGTTGTGACTTGTGAAAAAACACAACCCTGATCTAATGAATTCTTATTGTCTTTTGAAAATTTTTCTAAACTATATTAAACCAGAGTTGTATTTTCTCAAAAGTCATGTGATTGCTTAGGAGAGTGAGTACTAGACCCTTTAATAATAATTTAGATTCAGTTAACTAAAAGATTTTTTTTATGGGTCACATAAAGTACTCTTCCAAGTCGCTGTTAATTAGGTTATCGCAGGACTAATGATTGGTTTTTAAATTGTTTAAATTATTTTTAAATTTTTATTTGTCTCCCTTTTTTGTTTGGCGTGGCTGAGGGCACTTTTTTATGCACAATATTTTGTCTTTCTAAGAAGTCATACTTTTTGACAAGTTCCATGGGAATAGGATAAGCGGAAGTGCATGTAATTTAATACTGAGATGTAATGGGCAGATCCCTGCCCCACTTCTTAACTCTTGCATTAGTGTCACTTTCAGAGCTCAAGGCTTGTTTAAAGTATGGTAAGAATCATTTAAGTAGCAGCACTTGGTATATAATATAAAATTTAATAGGCGTGGCACCGCCCATATGTTAAATATTGTATTTTATGTGAGCCCAAGATGTGTGCTAAGTCTTGCAGCAATCCCATAAATAAAATTACATGATATGAACGTAAAGATACACATATATATAATGGGCGTGTTCCCGCCCTTTTATAAAATATAAAAATTATTCGATTACTCAATAACATTAAAGGATTATTAAATTGCTCGAGTAAAAATACAAATTTATACGAATACATAGTTGAATAACAACTATTTAATTACTAAGATAATGTTTTAAAATTAATCGGACTGTTTCGAATAAGATTTGAAATCAATGCGATTATTCGAGTAGAACTTCATTGAAAGTTCAAAAAGTATTTTATATATATGTACATATGTCTATATTTATAAAGGAAATAAAGTTAATTTAATTGATGACAAAAATTTTTAACATTATTCGAGTTCTAATTTATTCGGTTATTCGCTTAAGTTTTAAGCAGTTATTTGAATAAATTTAAATAGTTATTCTAATAGAGTCTATTAGGTTATTCGAATAATTTTTATTTGATTATGTGCATAATTTTTATTCGATTATTCAAATCATTTCTATTCGGTTATTCAAATAAATTTTATTCGACTATTCGAATAATTTTTATTCGATTATGTGAATATTTTTATTTTGTTATTAAAATAAATTTTATTCATCTATGTAAATAATATTTATTCGATTATTCGAATAATTTTTATGCGGCTATTCGAAGAAATTTTATTCGGCTACTCGAACAAATTTTGTTCGGTTGCTTAAATAAATTTTATTCGCTTATTCGAATAATTTTTATTCGATTTCGTGAAAAATTTTTATACTGCTATTCGAATAATTTTAATTCGGCTATTCGAATAAATTTCATTTGGTTATTCAAAAAAGTCTATTGGATTATTCAAAAAATTTTTATTCCACTGTATAAATAATTTTTATGCGGTTATTCGAATACATTTTATTTGGTTATTCGAAGAAAGTTCATTCGGTTATTCGAATTTATTTTATTCTCATATGCGAATTAATTTGATTAAGAAATAGTTAAACAACTAATAGTAATTTATTGGTTATTACACTTTAGAAGACTTCGTGAATTAAGTGAATATACATATGGGCATTTCTCCGAGAAATTCCACTTTTATGTCGCGTGCGGCAGCAAGTAATTAAACTTGTATTTTTGAATAACATGACTCGATTTTTCTTAAAAATTTTACAAATATATAAAGAAGTAAAAAAAAAGTTTAGTTTTCTTTAAAAAAAATAGCATATTTGCTTGGTTCGCACGCTACAAAAAGTTGACATTTCTGTGGAAATGCCTATATGTTGTTTCATTTTCTGCATTTTTAAAAAGTTTTTATATAATCCAAACTATTTACAGTTTTAGCCATCAATCGAGAAATCTTTTTCAAAAATCTAAAATAAAAAATATAAAAATAATTCTGTAAAATTTCTTGTGGCTTGCTTTGCGGTAAAGTTGCAAAAGCAAATAATTCAGAAAAACTATCACCATAAAACGCTATATATGTTCATGTAATTTTTGGTTTTCATTTCTGTAGGAACCAACTTATAGTATTAATCATCACGTCAGGTGCAAATATAACAACCAAATATTTAAAAAAAAAAAATCTCATGAAAATTTAACAACAATTCAAATAAATCATACATCAACGCACTCGCGAACACATGAAGAAAAAATGTTCTTCTAAAAAAACCTGCAACAAGATTGAAAGCTACAAACTGCAGGTTGCAACAGATTGTTATAGCGAGCGAGAAGTTCTTTTTTTTTCAAACAGCGCAGTGTTGCTAAACCCCTTTTACATAAATTTAAATTCTGAGAATACACACTGTTAAACTTGAAATGTTTACTTACAGCAGGATAAACTCAGCTCCGCAACTACAACAATACAAAATTAATATTTACTTACAAAAGGTGTTTACTTTTAGCAGGATGTGTGCGCGCGCGTGTGTGTGTGTGTGTATGAGTTTAGCTGTATCGTTTTATAAATGTCAGCGTTTATTCACACATCATAACTCAGTGTACAAAGAAAAAAAAAGAAGAAAAAAAATTATGATGTCCCTGTAAATAAAAATATGGTGTAGTATATGATACACAGGTTGATGCGAGGGTTGCTCCAAAGGAAACGTAAGAAAAACGAAGAAAAATATATAAGCCAGAAATTTTAATGGATAACAAGATTTTTGTAGCATTAAAAAGATGGCTGGCAGTTGTTTATTATCGCAATAAAATTTTATTCGAATAAATTTAATAGTTTATTCGATTAAATAAAATAAATGAATAATTTCAATCAATTATTATATTTAAATTTCATTCGCTTAAATAACTAAAAAAAATGTTACTCGAACAATAAAAAAAAAATTAATAATAATTTAAATAAATAATGCACAAAGTATTTTATTCGATTAAACTAAAAACAATTTTAAAATAATTTGCATAGAAAATAGATTAACTATTTATTTGAGCAGCAGCATTTTTTTTTTCAAAATTTATTCGTTTAAGCGAATAACTTTTATTCCGATAATCGAATAAATTTTAAATTTTATTCGATTGTTAGAATCGAATAATATATATTTATACATTTATTTTTGATTAATTAAAAATATAATTTAACTAAACTTTTAAGCAGTTTATTCGAGCAATCAAAAAGTTAAAAAAAAATTTTAGATTTTTATGAATAATGAATAAAAAATTTTATTCGAATAATCGCATATATAATTTCTATTCAATTTCATTTCATTCGACTAAATAGATAAATTTTAAATCTCGTTCAGACAAAAAATATTATTCCATTGACTGAGATTTTTTTTTTGGGTTCTTCGATTACTCGAGTAAATAAAAAATAAAAATTTTTATTAAAGTAATAAAATGTATGTTAAGTTAATGACGTAGAAGAATTAATTAATAAATTAATTTATAAAATTTTTCGGAATACATATTTTCGCTTATGCAAGATATTTTATTCAAACAATCGAGAAGTTTTAAAGGTATTATTCGAATAAAAAAATATATAACCAGAACATTTTACATGAGTTGCTAAATTATATTTAAGTGTCACAGGTTGGAATGTATAAACAAATGAGAAATTTGAAAAGAAAAATATTTATATTTCTATGAACAACGAGTAAAAAATTTACTCGAATAATCGACTAAATATTTATGCAACTTTTTTTCTTAGAATAAATAATGATAACCTTATCATTTGAGTTTTAAATTTTATTCCCCTAAGAGAATTGTATAATCGAGTAATAAGAGTAATCGAGTAAATTAAATTTAATATTCGGATAATCAAATCAATTTTATATTTTATTCGATCATAGAAACAAACAAGTATTAAATAAAGTTATTTTGTATTTATTATGTAAGGTGTCAGTTTCTATCGCTCAGCGTATAAACATATACAAATTTAATTGAGGCAATAAAAAAATAAAAAATGCGAATATTTTTATTTTATTCGAATAATCGCATATAATTTTCATTCAAACTCACTTTTCGAATAAATAGTTAATAAAGATGTCATTCGACTTAACGAAAAAAAAAATATAATATAATATTGAGTGTAAATTTTTTATGTACTTCGATTATTCGAGTAAAAAGGGAATAAAAAATTTTATTCGAGTAATATAAAAGTTTTAAATTTTACTCGCTTAAGCGAATTTGAAAAGAAGAAATTATTTCAATCCTAATAAATTTAAAATTCATGTTGGCATTAATAGACAAAGAAAATATTTTATTAAAAAAATAGAGGAAATCTTTGATTTTATTCGAATACAAGAAAAAAATAACGCAAACATATTACTTGAGTTATTAAATAAAATTCAGATTTAAAAATATCATATAAAAAGAAACAGCAAAATTGTTCCATATATATTCGAATAAAAATATTAATCGATTAAATTGAAGTTTTCTTCGATTATTCGAATAAACTAAAAACAAAAAACATCTAGTGAGTTTTTGAATAAATTTTAAGGCTTAGCAAAAATAGAACAACAAAAACTGTAGAGAACACCAACTCGACAAAAGGATTGATAATACAGTGTTATCAAATCGATAGTGTGGCTAGGAGTCTAGATAGCGCAGCATAATTTTCATGCACAATGGCAACATTTTGCAATCATGCTGCTCAAATTAAATTTTTTGACGAGTAGATGTCTAAATCACCCGCAGAGTAGTCACATGTCTATATATAGGATGTCGTGGTACTTAAACTAAGGCTCCCAATAAACAGATCTCAAATATGCTAACTAATACCCCAATATTGGTCCGTGTTGGTTCCAAACATTTTTTTTTCCAATATGGGTATCAAATTAAAGGGTATGCCGTGGTGAGTCCCACAGATATATTCGTTTTTCGTCCAGAGTTAAGAGATGTTACAAATTTTGGCAATTATTTAATAAAAAAAAGAGTTTCAATATGAAAGACATGCGATTCGAATAAATAATTTTATTCGAAAGTCTATTTCAAATTTTTAATCTTATTCGCTCATGTGAGTTAGGTATACATACATAAATTCAATTAATCTAAAAAATTTAATGTCCTTTAATCAATTATTCGAATAGATATCAAATAAAAATTTTATTCGAATAATCAAATATATTTCAGTTTTTAATCTCTGATGAAATCTGACAGTGAAATATTTTTATTTAAATAATTGAATATATTAACGATTTGCAATCTTTCGTTTCAATCTTTTGTTTTCGAATAATATAAAAAGTTATCATGTTAAAGATTACAAACTGTTACTCAAATAATCGATTAAAGTAGAGAGTCAAAATTTGTTTTCGAACGATAGAAGTGTTTTGTGTTTTATCTGATTATGTGAATGAATAAAAAATACCAATCATACTCGAATGAACTACGTATGTATGTATGTACGTATGTATGTAGAAAATGCTATGCGATTATTCGAATAAATAAAGAATAACATTTTATTCAAGTAACCGAAAGAGTTTTAAACTTACTTTTAAAGCGAATATATAACAAATAAAATAGTTAATCGAGTAAAATTTTATTCGAATAAAATTTTTTTTCGAATAAAAATTTTATTCGAATAAGTTTTTACTGTCATCTTTTAGTAAAAACGGCATTGCATTAATATTTTTTTTTTGGCTTAATTATTTATTTATTAGGAAGGTTCAATTTATTTATTAATAAAGTGTAATTTTTAATAAAATTTTGGAATAAGCACCACTCATTACTTTGTAAGCCATTAAAAGATTATTCTATCCATTAAAAAACCTCGAAAAGTTCTTGCTGTGTTAAAAGTCAAGCAGCGACCTTCGTAGGTTTCAAGGATTTGAAAAAATATACAGCTAGAACTTATGAAAAACGACATGCAGGCCACATATTTTTTTATGCCACAGATTTAACCACAGTTTGTAAATAAGCAAGAAAAAATTCTGCAATAAAATGAAATACAAATATGTACCATTTATTTATTTATACCAACGACTAAAAAAGAAAATAAAGTATGAATTATATCTTATCGTCCTTACACATGACTGCACATGACTATAATGCAATTGAAATGAAAGTGGCAACGATTTCAAAAGTTAAGCTTAAAGCTTAACTAAGAGCAAGTACATGGGCCCAAGCTTAGAGCAAGGCGTTTAGAAATTCAATCCATCAAATCATACGTGTGATATGTTAGGAATATTTTTTATTTAAAGGAAATATAAAATTTTCTCCTAAATTTTTATAGAGTTAAGGGTAGATTTTGTAAAAACAAAAGATTTTTCGTTTTGAAATTTATCTGGAAAAAATATGGAATGAAATAGGGACGAAATTTTTTACAAAATCTGCCACTTAATGTTAATAAAAAATACACATATTTATATGTATGTTAATGTATTTATATGCTGATAAAAAATATGTTATAAAATCTTTTTTACAATACAATTTGTCGAGGTTAAAAAGCACCAACTGAGAAATAAGGACATTTACATAAAAACTACAAACTTAACGTCAGTCAGCCAGTCAGATAAAGGTAAGCGTATTTTATGTTTTTTAAGTGAAAAGATCCAAGTTAATTGAATTAAAACTCATAATAAATTTACTCGTGCATAATACTTCAAAATTTTAACATGTTTCAGCCCACATACAGCAAGCCCCTGAGCATTTGGCACTACAGGGTGCTTAATTTTGAGGTTTGGTCCTTAAATACGAGTATTCCAAAATTATTAATATGATATGATATGGTTGGTATTCCAAAAGCGATTTGAAATACATTACAAGTATTATGAGAACATATTTTACTGAATTTTACTTAATTAATCTTCTTAAAATTGGTCTCTTGATGTATCAAGTTTTGAAGCGAAATAAATTCCTTAATTTTATATATTCTATTGCACTGTCTATAAATAGAAAAGGGCAAGCCCACGATTTTGTTAGAGAAGGTTCGATAAACAAGAAAATATGTTTTGTTTTGTTTTCAATATAAATAATCGAGCAAACGTTGCACAATGGGAGATTTTGTTATAAAAATGTAAATAAATCTGTACTTTCTAAACGGGCTGTCCACTCAGGGAAAAGCTGCAACTTAAAAATAAGAACCCATCACATTAATTCAATAATTTTCAATATAATAGAAAATGTATATTGAGATACTTAAAAACAAATAAAATTAACAAATTAATACTGTAAATTAATATTTTTTCATATTGGAATAACAAATTTGAACATGACTAGACTTTCGTTAATGTTTCTTATTGATTCAAAACGGATTTTATTGATTTTAAGCTTTTTTTTTCTCTGGGTGTATCTTTAAAAGTGGCGCAGCCAAAAAATCCTAAAGTGGGCAGCCTGGGGTTAGTGAAAAAAAATCAAACCGATGCAAAACTAATGATAAAAAGCCTGTTTTTTTATGCGTTTTCGTATACAGTTTAAGAAATATTTGTGAAAAAAAAATTAAATTTTTGGCCCACTGTTCTGCTACTCGTAATGGAGAAGTCAAATCTTCTTAGATTTGGAAAAAGAAACTTGCTATGGATTTAAAACCACATTTTTAAGTCTTTGAATTAAATTTTGAATAAAATCGATTTTCGCCGTTTGTTGCAGAAAACCCACATTTTTCTATTTATAAAATTATAATTTAATATTTATACTTTCGCTATTATAAAATAAATAACAATCTCTACCCCAGTAGAAATAGAAAAATATCGTTATTTTCCCCAGCTAATAAAGTCTAGTTTAACTTTTCATTTCTTTTTTAGAAACTCACATTAAAGTCTACTTTAACTTGTCTTCTCTTCTTTACAAACCCCCCATTAATTAATAAAAATATTTCATGCAATAAGAATTGAAAATACTGGACTTAAGTCCGATTAAGAAATTATTCCTGATTAGAATTCATTATAGTGCAATTAAATTGAAAATTTTTCACTTATTTTCAAAAATATTATCTGCGTCCGGTGAATATAAGAAGAATACAGCAAAATACTGAAAAATCCCATTTTTGGGATTTTGCGAACTTTTTTTTTGGGAATAACCGGGAACTCGAAAACAAATTCTCTTAGTTTTTCTGTATACTAAATGCTTGATTTTCCATCTAAAAGAGCATTTTCAGCCGAAAATATTGATAAATGCGAATTTTATTGCATTCCTTTGTGTAGGACCTTTCTCTGTCTTCGCGGGATAATCCTTATACATTGGAAGCACATGCAGGTAATTATAAAAAACTAAAACTTTTTTAAGCTCTTGGAGAGATATGTATATCCACTTGGAAAAAATTGGTTTTATTTAAAATTTTCCTTAACCCGAGGTTGCCCACTTTGGGGCAATGCTGTATGAAATTTCATAACAATCGGACGGCCCGTGTAGAAAGTGCAAAATTATTTGCAATTTTTTTTTAAACAAAATCGCCATTGAGTGTTGGCTGTCAACATCGTGGGTAACGCTGTTAAAGTGGTGCTTTAGGTTAAGAAGGGTGGTCCCACTCGGAGACTAAATTGGGTCCATTGTGATTAGTGGCGCTTTAAGCTGTTTAAAATATTTAAAAAAAATATCCAGATATGTCTAGACAAAAACCTTAATGCGGATTAATGCCAAGATTCAATTTTGTCTCGCAAGGATTAAACAGATAAATTTGCTAGTGATTTTCTTAAATTGTTATTTGCATATAAAACTATAAAAAAATTTTCTCAGTGTATATTTTCCTTAAATATAAAACTATAATAAAATTTATATAAAATTTATTTGTGATTAAAAATCCAAGCTCAAATAGATCACCCTTTGAAAGAAAAAAAAAACTCAACATCATGAGGAAAAACAAAAAAAAAGACTCTTAGGTTAGGTTAGGTTAGGTTAGGAAGGGTGGTGCCTACCGCACCTCCACTCGGAGACCCAACTGGGTCCATTGTGATTCCCTTCTATTGCCCATTACTGGTAATATTTACCCCTCCCATTTTTAGCCAGAAGAAACCCTATTATCCGTCATTAAGCCACCGAATCCCCATGATGAAGCCCCTGATGTCCTCTAGTTTACACTTCCCGACATCGGTGATGCTTTCATGGAAACGTCTGCTCAGCCATCTAAGCCTATGACGTTGCAGCTTCGGGCAGTGACAGATAATATGTTCAATGGTTTCTGGTTCCTCTTCATCCCCGCACATCCTACAAAAATCCGGAGTACCAATTTCCCACATGCTGGTTCTTGCTCTAACCGAGCAGTGACCTGTCAACGCGCCTATCATAGTTCGCATCGCCTTCCTATCCATGTCCAGTAGTAGTTTAGATCTTCCTGAGTCTAGTTTTGGCCAAAAACCCCTCGAGACCCTACAATCCTCCCTACTACGCCATGAACTGTTGGTCCTGCTTTCCACCCAATTACTGAGTTCCTTATAGTAATGACCTATCGGTAATTTCACCGATCTGTCAGACATTCCCTCGTCTAACGCTGATCCTATTCTTGCCAGCTCATCGGCAATTTCATTCCCCTCAACACTGCTGTGACCAGGAACCCAACATAGTCTGACACTATAGTTATCCATAAGCAAGTTGAGGGCTTTCCTACAGTCACTAACAAGCTTCGATTTGACATTGTGTCCTTTCAAAGCTTTTAGCGCTGCCTGGCTGTCGACGTAGAAGGTTACCTTTTCACCTTCAGCCACATTTCCGGCCACCAGCTCCGTGGCCCTGAGGATCGCCAAGATCTCAGCCTGGAAAACACTGCATTCATTCGGCAGTCTAAAAGAACTACGAATGTTCGTTCCCAGGATATAGACACTAGCGCCTGTGCCTTCCCCCATTTTTGACCCGTCTGTAAAGACTGCCCTACCCTCATACAGCCTATCGGAATTGACCCAATGGTCCCTATCCGGAATTACCATTAAGGGTGTCTTACCAAAATCGATCTCAGCGACCTTATAGTCCGTAAACCCTGGGGTTACGGATTCCTGATCACCAAAACCTATCCTATTTAAGATCGATGTGTGACCTGATATTCCTGTCCTCACCAAACCTGTTTCTACAAGTCTAAGGAGACTTCTAGTCGCCGTCCCCACCAGAAAGTCCTCTATAGGAAGTAGATGAAGAATGACGTCCAAGGCAGCCTGAGGTGTGCTCCTCTGAGCACCTGTGATGCCCATCGAGGCACATCTCTGAACCTTAGCTAACAATCTCCTGTGACTTTCCTTCTTCAATGCCTCCCACCATACCAAACAACCATAAGAGATAACCGGCCTGACAACCGATGTGTAAATCCAATTTACCACCTTCGGTTGCAGACCCCAGTTCCTTCCTATGGAGTTCCTGCATGCATAGTAGGCATTGAGTCCTTTCCTTAGCCTTTCCTGCGTGTTCATTTTCCAAGAAAGCTTGCTATCTAGGTAAACACCCAGGTATTTAGCCCCCTCTGCTAGTCTCAGCTCCACCCCTCCCATCCTGGGTAATACAAAACTTTCTATTTTGTATCTCCTGGTAAAGAGGACTAGCTCAGTTTTCTCTGGGTTGACCCCTAGTCCTTTACTGCTAGCCCAGGAGGACAGATCGCCCAACGCCGACTGCATGATTTCACTGATAACGGGCAGAAACTTTCCCGTTACCAGTAAAACCACGTCATCCGCATATGCAACTATCTTCCGTCCGCTCCCATCAAAACGTATAAGAATTGCGTTCATCGCCAACAACCACAATAGAGGTGACAAAACTCCTCCCTGTGGTGTACCTCTTGTCACTAATCTCCTCAGGCGTTCTCTTCCCATACCTGAGTTGATAATTCTGCTTTTAAGCATGATAATTATCCACTCCACTAGAAATCCGTGAACCCTAAGGGTTTCCAGTGACTCCCTAATAGCCTGTATACTTATGTATACTCTTAAATAACATGTAAAAATTCATGGGGCATATGCTTTCAGCGTGCCAGAAAAAAAAAATTAAAAAAATATAGAAAACAAATGTAAAAAAGACAAAAAGCTGCAAAAACTGCAATTGACAATTATGAAAAATATTTTAGTTTTCATATTATTCCTCCAGTCTCTTTTGCGAGGCGCTCTACCAGCAGCCTTTTTCCATAAACAATTTCATTTGGCAAATTGTAAGGGAAATATTTAACTTTTAGATTATTCTAAAATTTAAGATGCTTTTAAGTGAGAGGAAGTGTAGTGTAGGTGTTTCACAGGATGTTATATATATATATATATATATATATATATATATGAAAAGGAAATGGAAGTGAAAAAAATTAAAAATAAAAAAGTGTGTGCAGTTAAATAAGTTTAACTTACAAAAATAAAATAAAATATGTATGTACTTTAAACTGCAGTTAAAATATTAAAATAATGTAAGTAAGACAGTGTGAAGGTTCGTTCATTCGTTCGTCATGGAATTTGCCAGCAAAATAGAAAATGACGAATTATTCACTGCACAAAGTTTTTATTTTTTTAGTTTAGACATGCATATAAATTACTAAAAAGTTATTTGCAGGAATTAAAGCACCATTTTAAACACTTTCCATTAAATAAATTTAAAAAATCAAATATTTATTTGGCACTGCTAATAGGGAGGCACAAAATGTAGTTAATAAATTAGTTTCTTCAATAATTCTTGTAATTTGTTTGCACTTTTAAATAATATTTCTCGCTAATTAAATAAAATTAAATAAAAACTGAAGACATTAACCTAAATAATATTAAAGACTATTAAAATTAGTTTCTTTATACCAAAGTTGGAAAGCCACCCTATTGCTTTTTCTACAATGTCCATCCGTCCAACCGTTTGTCTGTCTGTTACAGGCTGTTTTCTCGAGACGGGTCTCAGAGCTACGGACATACAATTTTAACAGATTATGTACAACTTTAGCCACTACAACAACAACTATATGACAGTTAAAAATTAAAGGGTGCTCTAAAGCGAGCAACGAAAAATCTTCACAACCAAATGCAATCAATATACAGGCAATTATATATATAGATACTTGAAATTATCTAAGTTAGTATTTCTATGCAGACTATACCAATTAACACTGAATTTTAAAAAATTATAATTTAAGGGTATTCTATCAGTTAATGCAAATGTAAAAATGTAACTTTTACAACTTGTTGTATCTTGGAACACGTAAGAGGCGAACTCTTAATGTGTTCAAAAACGCTAAAATTAAACAATTCAAAAATTAAAAAAAATGCCAAAACGTAAAATCGCCAAAATCAAAAAACCGCTTAAAATAAAATAAATCGCTAAAATACAAAACAAAGACTACGAATAGAAAAAAGGTTAGAATTAAAAAAATCCCCAAAAACGAAAAATTCGCTAAGACATAAGTTTTCCAGTTTTCTAAAAAAAACGAAACAAAAAATTGCCAAAAACCAAAAAAATTGCTAAAATGAAAAGAAATAAGTAAAAAAACGCTAATATCAAAAAAAGTTTACGTAAAATAAAAAGGAAAATCTTTAAAAAACAAAAACTAAAAAGGTGTTATAACTAAAAAAGCGCTCATACTAAAAAATCGCTAAAACTAAAGACAAGTTTAAAAAAAATTTCCAAAAATTTAAAAAAAAAAAAACGCTAAAATGAAACAAAACGCCATACTAAAACAGTCGAGAAAACTAAACAAATCGCTAAAACTAAAATACATTTTCCAAAAGAAAGAAAAATTGTAAAAAATCGCTAAGCAAAAAAAAAAATTTACAAAAACACAAAAAAAAATCGCCAAAAACTAAAAAAATCGCCAAAATTAAACGCCATCACTAAGAAAACCATCACTAACTTAATAAATAGCTAAAAGGAAAAATAAGATAAAAAATGCAAATACCAAAAGAAAATGCCAAAAATTAAACAGTCGAAAAAACTAAAAAAAAATCGCTAAAAATAAAAATGACTTTTACAAAAAAAAAAAAAGAAAATCTCCTAAAAACCAACAACAAAAACAGCCAAAACAAAAAAAAAAACCAAATTACATATGACAATTCTTAATGAACAAATAACACCAAAGTTAATTTTAAATATGCTGACAAACATATTGGAGAACGGAACAACTAGCTGTTTTCGTGATGTAGATTTCTGCTTAATATATTCAGCAATTTCACTTCGAAAACAGCTAGTTGTTCCGTTCTCCAACGTGTTTGTCAGAATATTTAAAATTAACTTTGGTGTTATTTGTTCATTAATAATTGTCATATGTAATTTGGCTTACAAAACGATACGAACTTTAGCCTGATAAGATTATAAATACAGCAGCAAATGAAGTTCGACAAGAATAATTAAAATTAACCAAAATAAAAACGCTAGAACTAAAAATGCGCCACAGCTAAAAATAGCGCCAATATTAAAAAAAAAAACGCCAAAAATAAAAAAATTGCAAAAATTAAAAAAATCGCTAAAAAGAAACAAACGCCGTACGGAACCATTCGTGTGAGAGTGAAAGTCGCACTCTACTGAATTTATTTAAACTTCATATGAACAGGCCTTGGACGAACTCTTATGTCGCATTTGAAGTATATGGATTTTATAAAATTTCTTATTTTTATTTTAAAAATTGTAACTTCAACATATTGTTTTTATTATTGGCAAGTATTTTGTAACTATTTCTTAACAAAAAATATTAAATGATTTTATGGTTTGGCCCAGTTTCCATACCAGGACTTTTATACATACATATATACTCGTATATACATTTTTTCTCTTACTTTTCTTGTGTTTCGTAGAAAAGTTCTCACAGACATTTCGATAATCAGGCACAGATTAAATATTTTTTGCTTGAGTGCAAATAAGATTTATCAAAAAAAAAAAAAAAAAAGTGAATGCTAAGCAATCAGGATAATATTTCATTTTGAGTATTTAAAAAACAACAAATTCTCATAACTTAATACCAGCCAAATCGGCAAAAGTTTTTCTTTTTTAATTTGAACATAGGAATATGTGTGAGTGTTAGTGTGTATATGTGTGCGTGTGCGTGTGCTTATGCGCGCGTGTGTATTATGTCAAGGTTGCAAAGTAATCAATTTTAGTAATAAATCATACGAGTATCACACACAAAAAGAATATGTTTTGCTTCAGTTAAAGTCAAATCCTTAAACATTTCTCAGCCCTCCCTGAGGAGAGGTAAAGACAAGTAATTTTTTTCTTCTTCTTCTGACTCATACACCTCAAAAGATAAAATTCACTTTAATGAAGAAACACATCGTAGGAAACTTTGTGGAATAATTGTGCAAACATTATGTACTTATAAATTATTTATTTGTTAATGTCATACTCAGTGGCTGCGTGAATTTAATCTCTTTTTGATACTGTCATACGAGCATATACGATTCGAGTTTAAATAATTTAAAGAACCTTTTTAAAATTGAAAAAGTGCACAATTTCGCTGGCTTGAAAAATCATGGATTTTTTTTTTGAACGCTTAAAATTCCGTTTTGGTCTTATTTTAATTTAGCACTCAACCTAAACAATATTTCGACAATCTTACAAAATATTCCATGGAGTTAATATAAAAATTTAAGATAAGATATTTATGACAAAATTGTTTCACATTTACTTGCGTTTGTTATAAATGTTGCCAAAGTGACATTTTGATAATTAAACTTTGTCTTCATATGTAACCTTCTCCTAGAAAGGGACCTAGTGTGTCAAAAAAACGGGTTTGTGTCAAAATCGATAAAAACGAGAAAAACATTAAAATTTTATTTTTTTTAAACTCAAAACTTCATTTTCACACACTAGGTCCCTTTTCTCGAAGAGATTTTAACAAAAACGTACTTCTATACACAAAAATATGTAATAAATTTTTATATAAAAGAATAATTTCATTATTATACTTTGGTAAGTAATAGTTTTATTTAAAACGTATCAATATTTTATATATATTTAAATAATGCTTGTTTTGTTGTGGGTTAAGCACGTCAAGATGCATTTCATTGCTTAGAGGGGCACGCGTTAAATAAAATTTAGAAATATAGATAAGTATTTCAAACAAACAAATAGTAAGTAAAACAATTAATAATAGTACCTTTTAACAAAGTACCTAATAAAAAATTCCTTTAACAAAAGTGTCTTTTAAAAAGTACGTTAGAAAAAACAACTTTTAAAAGAAGTATCTTTTAAAATAAGTACCTTTTAAAAAAATACACTTTTAAAAAAAGTACCTTTTTGAAAAAAGTACCTTCGATAAAAGTACCTTTTAAAAAAGTACCTTTTCGAAAAAAGTACCTTCGATAAAAGTACCTTTTAAAATAAGTATCTTTAACAAAAAGTACCTTTTCAAATAAGTACCTATTAAAAAAAGTACCTTTTACAATAAGTACTTTATAAAAAAGTACCTTTTAAAAGAAGTAACTTTTACAATAAGTACCTTTTAAAAAAGTAACTTTTAAAAAAAGAACTTCTTCAAAAAAGGACCTTTTGGAAAAAAGTACCTCTTCCACAAAACCGGATTTTAAAACAATATCTTTAAATAAAAGTACCTTTTACAAAAAGTGCCTTTAAAAAAAAAGGAAATTTTAAGAAAATTACCTTTCAAAAAAGTACTTTTTAAAAAGGATTTTGTAAAAAATACCTTTAAAAAAAGTACATTTTAAAAAAAGTACATTTTAAAAAGTACTTTTACAAAGTACCTTTTAAAAAAAGTAACTTTTAAAAAAGTACCTTTTAAAAAAATTACTTTAGAAAAAAGTACCTTTGGAAAACAGTACTTTTTCAACAAAGGATATTTTGTAAAAAAGTACTTTTCCAAAAATATTACCTTTTTAGATAAGTACCTCTTAAAAAGTACTTTCTATACGGTTTCATTAATCATTTAAGCTTCGGATGATTAGCTGATTGGTCTAAAGCATCCTAGTTAAGCCTACCAGACAGGCACGGATAACATCCGACACATTTATATGATGCATGAACAGATGCCCACTTGCAGACGTACCAGATCGACGACGTCCAAAAGTAGTTATTGGTTTTGAATGGCGCCAATGACTCGCTATGTCATATCGAGTATCATTGACACTCAGAATTTAGGTGGAGATCGGCGCAACCCGAAATCGCTCTGACACTCTCCTCTCCAAACCGCTGATTATCCGCGACTGCATAAAGTAGCTATCCTGCATATCTGCGGGACGAAACACTATCCGCAACCTGTGACACGTCCGGTAGCATTCAGCTATGCTTCCCGCATGCAGATAATAAATCGGGCACCAGCATAGACAGTAGTGACCCAGTTGTTATCCGTAATTGGGTGGCCCTATGCTCCTTATAGGAACAACCTCTTAAAAAGTACCTTTTAAAACAAGTTTTTTTTAAAGTACCTTTTTAAATAAGTACCTTTAAAAAAAGTACCTTTTTAAAAAAGTAACTTTAAAAAAAGTACTTTTTTAAAAAAGTACCTATTGAAAAAAGTACCTTTTTAAAAAAGTACCTATTAAAAAAAACCTTTTTAAGCTCAGTACCTTTTAAAAGAAGTACCTTTTAAAAAAGTATTTTTTAAAAAAGTACCTTTTAAAAAAGTACCTTCCAAAAATAGTACCTTTAAAAAAAGTACCTTTTAAAAAAATTTCCTTTTTAAAATAAGTACCTTTTAAAAAAGTTCCTTTAAAAAAGTTCCTTTAAAAAATTTTCCTATTGAAAAGTACCTTAGCAAAAAGTACCTTTAAAAAAGTAACTTTTAAAAAAAGTAGCTTTTAAAAAAGTACCTTTGACAAAAAGTACCTTTTAAAAAATATCTTTTGAAAAAGTACCTTGTAAAAAATACCTTTAGAAAAATAAATGCTAAAAAAGTACCATTTTAAAACAACCTTTTCTGGAAAATACGATCTCAAAAACTGCCTTTTCGTGATTTATTTTTTCAAAGTGGTTTTTACAAATATTTAGCATCTTTCAAAAATATATTAAATATTTATTCCTGCAAGGAGCATAGGGCTGTATCTTTCAAAAATAGTACTTTGAAGACAAGTAACGTTTAAAAAAATAACAGGTTGAAGAAAAAGAACTTTAAAGATAATACGAGTACGGGCTCCGAAAATCACTGTTTTGATATACATATTTTAAAAAAGTGCCTTTTAAAAAGTATTTCCAATTAAAAAAAAAATTAAATATAAAAAAATATTAGCTTTTGAGATATATGTATGTAGCGGCTACTAACTCCTTATTCTAAACCTCCTCGGCTCCTCATCTTGTTTAGTTTTTGTACTTGTACTTGTGTAAAACATCTGCTCTAACAACTTTGTGACATGAATATAATTTTGCAAGAAGTGAAATTGTCAGAAATATTCTGAAATAAAAGTTAAGTGTCATTTATATATTTTTCTAGCAACATTTTTACAATCCATTTAGCACTTGGAAAATTAATAGAAATAGAAAAGAAAAAAAAACTGTAAGTAATAAAAAGAAAAATAATAAACCTTTCGACGTTGCAATATTGTTAAGTGGTTGCTGCAATATTTCAATACTTTTGACTTGACTGCTCGCAGAACATGAGTTGTCATATGCAATTTGTGACAGATGGGTTTATTTTTTTCTTTTTACTAATGTTTGTTCTTTGCTATCGCAAAATGTAGAAGGATTATGTTACAAGAATATGATTTTTTTTTTTTTTTGAAGAAAAGAAAAGCTAAGTAACTTTAGTTAAAGGTTGGTTAAAGGTTAGATTTTAAAGGACGAGTCAAAAGTTTTACAATATCTATTACAATTTTACTTTAAGCATCATAGAGAGGTAAAATAAAAACTAATTCATCCTACCTGGTAGTTTAAAGTATAATTGTAACACACAAGCACACCAACAAACAAGACAATGTTAAAACATTGACTTCTGCTTATTGAAGCATATAAGCAACAACAACAACAACAACAACAACAACTTTTATGTTTCTATGAATAAATGAAACTCTTTTGTTAAAGTACATATGTAATTACGAACGAACCAACCGAAACGAATTGGAACACGATCTAATGACGTGATCAAAATCTAGTATTAACATGCTGTTGAATTTACAGTGACTTTCTGTATGTTGCTAACAGCCTGCTGGAAGGTTTATGTTAAGTACAAAAAGTGTGGTGCATTATGTAAACGGACAGTGTTATAAAAGGTAAATAAAAGTGTAGTTAACATCATGGTATTCTAACAGTGAATTGTTTAACATTGTGTGTTTTAATAACAGTGTTTACTCAATAAATGAAGTGTTCTGATTATTCTGCAAGATTTTTGTTGTGAAGTCAGTTTATTTAATATTCAGTGAGTCAAAGTAAAGAACAGTGTACATAACATCATGGTACGAGTATTGCAGTTGTAAGTTATTTAACATTGAGTGTTTTTCAAGCTTCTAATTTTTGAGTGCATAAAGTAAATTCAATTTTTAAATTTCAAATCCTTGTAATATGTTAATTTTTTTTTTGGAAAATGTAAAATGTAACAATTTAAATTTTTTTGTTAAGTAATTTTTATAAATTATAATTTTTATAAATTATATATTTGAAAGATTTCTCAGCATTTCCTTAGTTCGTTGCCCATCATCATCAACGTTAATTTTATCATATTTAATCTGCTACTACTTTCATTTGCTAATAATTTTTCCTTTATTACTCTCAATTCTTGAATTAGTTATTCTATTACTGAGCTCCCAAGAAAAATTTACAACATACTCGTAGTTTTATGATATAATATTATCAGTTATTTTATTCCCATTTTACAATTCAAGTGCAATTTTTTGTCATAAAAACCTTTCAACTGTGCACTGCTGTCAATTGAGCGTGCATCATTGCATTTCATTGACAACAATGTATTCGATTTATTTATTCTCTTGCTACAAGTGATTTTATTTATTTCGATTTTATTTTTTATTTCTCATGGACTCAGTAATGTAAGTTTATATGTGTGTGCGTAAATATACAAGAAGTTTTGTAAGATTTAAAAGCTATTTGCTTATGTTATTGAATTTTCTCAATATTTTTTTAAGGAAATTTAAGTTATATTTTGAAATATTATAAAAAGTACTTTTTATAAAATGTACATTGCCTCTACTAAAGGAGCCCTTGAAAAAAGGAATTGACAAAAACTAAGTTTTAAATGAAAACTATTTTTTATATACATACATATATGTACATACACATATTACTTTTTGTAAAAATTATGTTTTATAAAATCTACGTTACAAAAAGTATCTTTTAAAAAAAGTACTTTAACTAAAAGTACATTGTAAAACATATTATTTAACAAAAAAATACCTTGAACAAGTTGTGTAAAAAGAAGTACATACTTATATAAAGAGAACCTTTTACAAAAAAAAGGATATTTTACAAAAAGTATCTTACGCAAAAGATAAGTTTTACAAAAGGTACCGCTGGACGAAAGGTACCTTTTATAAAAAGACCTTTTACAAGGAGTAGCTTTAACAAAAAGTTCCATTGCACAAAAAGTAGCTTTGACAAAAAGTACATTTTACAAAAAGTACCTCTTATAAAAAGTACCTTTTACAAAAAGTAACTTTTCAAAAAGTGCCTTTCAGAAAAAGTATCTTTTTAAAAATGTAGGTACCTTTTACAATAAGTAATTTTAACAAAAATTTATTACATACATGTGTATATAAAAAGTACCTTGTAAAAAAAGTTCCTTATACAAAAAGTACCTTTTACAAAAAGTACTTTTTACAAAATGTGCATTTTACAAAAAGTAGTACATTTTACAAAAAGTACCATTTACAAAAAGTACCCTTTACGAAAAGTGCCTTTTGACAGAAAGTACCTTTTACAAAAAGTGCCTTTTGCAAAAAGTACCTCTTACAAAAAGTGCCTTTTGCAATATGTACCTTTTACAAATAGATTCTCTTACAAAAAGTACCTTTTACAAAAAGTACCTTTTAAAAAAAGTACCTTTAAAAAATACCTTTTACAAAAAGTACCTTTTACAAAAAGAACCTTTTACAAAAAGTACTTTCTACAAAATGTACCTTTTGCAAAAAGTACTTTCTACAAAAAGTACCTTTTACAAAAAGTTCATTTAAAACAAGTACCTTTTGCAAAAAATACCTCTCACAAAAAGTGCCTGTTTCAAAAAACTTCCTCTTACAAAAAGTACCTTTTACAAAGAGTACCTTTTTAAAAAAGTACCTTTTACAAAAAGCATCTTTTACAAAAAGTACCTTTTTCAAAAAGTATTTTTACAAAAAGAACCTTTTACAAAAAGTACTTTATACAAAAACTACCTTTTACAAAAAGTACTTTATACAAAAACTACCTTTTACAAAAAGTACCTTATTTTCAAAAAGTACCTCTTTCAAAAAGTACCTTGTATAAAATGTATTTTTGACAAAAAGTGCCTTTTATAAAAGGTACCTTTTACATTAAATTAAATTCCTGAAATACGAATCCTAAAATTGTTTTAACACTTTTTGTACTAGAACTCTCCTCTTTTGCTGTCGTTAACCCGATGCTATTAAAAATTAATCTGTACGCTGTTCTAATGTGTTTGGGTGTGTGTGTGTGCTTGCTTATTTTTCCTTGATAATCTTTTTTTCGGAAAAATTTTTCATTCTGTGCAAAACAAAAGAGAAATATTTAATTTCCTGTTTAATGTACATACATACATGTGTGGTGTTGCGTTTTTTTCATTTTATTTTTTATTCGTCGAAAGTAATGAACACAAAAAGTTTTATTACCATTTCCATGACAATTACCCATCTAGCATTTGGAAGATTGTTTTTTTGGAAAATCACCTTGCTGAGTCTTCTTAGATCACTATTCGTGAGCAATAACTGATTAATCACTTACACGATCAGAAAAGGACTCGAAAATGATTCCCGCTAATGGCTAAAACTAGTTCGATTTAAAATACAATAACAAATTGCATAGTAATCGAAAATTAACCATCCAGACGTATGAAATGTGACTATTATTTCCGTTAGTTATTATCATATTTTATTCACCTGGAAGATTGAAAAATGGTTAATCGAAAACAAATCACGCAGGTGTTTTAAAAGTGATTTTAATTATGTATTTTATGATCATATTTTACGCAGATAGATGATTAAACACTACTTGATATGTTATTTTTAAGTATAACGGGGCAATCTTTACGTATAATGTAAAAAAAATAATTTTTTTTTCATTTATAAAAGTTAAATCGAATATGAAATGATGAAACAGAATAAGTCTGCAACTTCGGGATAATCCCTGTCAAATTAACAAAGCCCATAATAAAATCAACGGCAGTAACTTCAACTGCTCTCTGATATTTGTTTTATTTTCTTTCTGCTTATTTTTCTTTACAAAATGTATGAAATTGATTGAAAGTGAGGTACCATAAGAAAAAAAACGCTGTCAAAATAATATATATTCTATCTCTGGGCTGCTTTCTGTGGCTTCCTTTTTGTGTCAGTTTGTATGGAAAATATTTTTGTGCCGTAATTCTGTTTGACCATTAAACGTAGGACTTAGAAAGCTGACTAAAAAATTAATCGAAGAAGAGACAAGTACGATTAGATATGCGACTGATAAATGACTCAAATTACAGTCATAAATGACAATAAAAAGACTCCTAAACAGACTGATAAATTTCTCAAATATGACTCGTAAGCGATTAGAGACATGGCTGAAAAACAATTCGAAAAAGAGTAAAAAATTAAGCGAAATACGACTTATAAATGATCAGAAAACGATTCTAAAAAGACTTTAAATACTACTACAAAAGAGTCGAAAATGACTCTAAACTAATATAGAAAAAGACTTATAAATAAATTATTAAGAGGAGTCGCGGGTAGTCACGTTTTTCTACCGACAAAAGTATAATTTATGATCAGAAAATGAGCGCATATTCCAGCTTTTTAATCGCGCAGAGGAGCCAAAAAAGACTCGAATTTGATTGAAAATTTCAAAAAATGCTGGCAGGGTATATTGTAATTTTTATTCCTGTTTTTTGTGGCAAAGTGTGTAATAGTGTGTGTGTGTGTGTGTGTGTGTGTGTGCTTATGAGAATTTGTATTTGCATAATTTTATTTTTAATTGCGGATAAAAAAAAAAGATTAGAAGATGATGGGTTGTGTGCTTGAATATTTTAGTTTGTGATTTGAAAATTAACAGGGGAGTATTTAATGCAAATAAAATTACATGAGGAAATGTGTAAATAGTCTTAGTTAAGGTTTGGACAAGGTTTTTCTACAAGAGCTTGATGGTATTTAAGTGAGTTAAAATCATTATGATACTTTATTATGATTTCAATGTTAACAGAAACACATGCAAATTTTCAAATATAAAGCATGAGTGTTTAGAGATAATTTTGTATTTACTAGATATTTGGGTGAAGTAAAAAAGTGAACAAAAAATTATTTAATTTGTTAATTTCCTCTTTTATTTGGTATATGAAAAGTTTTATATCATTTAGCATTAATGTTTTAGACCCGACAATTTTTCTAGATATATCTGTGTTCCTGCTTAATAGCTTTCAGGCTCAAGAAAAAATAATAGCGCTGCTAGGGATTTCATTAAAATTTTTATTTAAATGGGGTAGGATTTTTTTTTAAACTAATTTGAGCACTAAACTTTAAACATTACGGTCTTACACATAGATTTTCATTTACTTTTTTTTATCCCAATGCTTCAGTATTCATTTTCATAGATACGAGTATCATTTATCATGGTCAAGAGAAGTATATGTACATATGTATTAAAAAATTTACAAATTACATACAACGTTTTCCCATGAATTTTATGCCAAATTGATGGTTATATATTTGCATATATGCAGGTAAATAAACATTGAAATGTGGTAGCATTTCATTTATGCTTGAATAAATTTTGCTATATGAATTAGTAATACAAAAAATTTTTTGGAAAAAAATAAATTTATCATGAATATGTATGATATTTGTTGGTTGATAAATTCTTTATAGATACAAAAAGGCAGCTGTTAGTTTTATTTGCCACATGAGTTCAGTTTTTGTTTCAAATGCTGGGAAAAATATTTTTTTTTTATAAAATATCGAAAATAATGGAAATAAAGTAATAGGTAATTTATACACAATGAAATATAAAGATTTTCATAAAAAATTTATTTTAAGAAATTATTCTTTGTTTTCAATTTTTATTTTTTTTAAATATTTTCCCATTTTATTAAGCTTAAAGTTCCATATTTTTATATTAAAAAATTTTTGCTTATATAATTCGATATTTCGCCACTTCTTTGTACGGCTTCTTTAGGAAAATATTATAATTAAAATAAGGTCAAAAAATTAGAAAGATTTAATTTAATTTTTTATTTTACAGGGTTCCGTACACTAAAGGATCTTATTGTTTTCGTTATAATGTCCCTCTGTCTGTCTGTCACAGGCTGTTTTCTTAAGAACCACACGGACGCTACGGACAAAAGATATTTTGGGTGCCCCTGTGGCTGAGTGGTAGTGATGCTATCCTCTCAGTCCAGAGGTCGTGGGTTCGATTCCCGTCATATGCCCTGGGTGTTTTCTGCACACAAGTTAATCGTTTCGCGGGTTGTGTTTGTTTAAAAAAATTAATAAATTTTACTAGAGCAAAAATCTAAGCGATCTTTTTAATATAAACTTTCGAAAAACATTCTTATCGTTTGGTGAAAGTGAAAACCTTAGCTAATAATAATCTCAACATAAAACTAAATTCTGCGTATGATTAATATATATTACATATTAATTATATATTGCGTATACGTAACCAACTCTGCCGTTTGAGGCGTATGATTAATATATACGCTGCTATGTAATTATATATTAAGTATACGTAACAATTTCCACCAAATTATTCTGTTGTCTCTTTAATGCAGGGAGCAGTTTTAAGCGGTCCACTTGCAATACAATTGTGCAATTTTTCATATTGTACAATAATAACGCCAGTGTGTTTGTCATATTCGAAGGTGGCACACTATATTGGCAAATATCAAAAGACTTTTGATTTTTATTGTACAATCAAGACAATTGTGTAATGTGGTGGCAACATTGTTGAAAGTTGTAAGCTTTTTTATTGTTTCTAACTGTAGATTATTTTTGTTGTACAATCAAGACAATTGTGTAATGTGAATGTGGTGGCAGCATTTTTCAATCTGGTTTACTTTTTCACAGTCAGGAAAATCGGGCAATATTTTCTTTGAAAATATTGTGCCATTTATTGCATAGTATACATCAAAAAAAAAAAAAAAAACAATAATATGTACAACAACATATGAAATAATATTGTATAGTGGATGGCTAGCTTTGCAAAATTTTTTTCAAACTTTAATTTCAGCTAAAATCTGAAACTTAACTAACTTTTATATATCTTCATATAAGCAAAGCGTATGCAAGAGAGTATTTCCTTTAATGGCTAAAGTTCTTTTATATATTACTTAATTACTGTGATATTGTAATATGTCAACATTTTAGATTAGCTTTCTTTCTACCCAATGTGTGTCAACATTTTATATTAACTTTCCTTGTTGGATTAAATTAAATGTTTGCTTAGGTAAAATATTGTAATCATTCCCGCGACTCATGTGCAATTAATTGCTCCCACGCTACTTTTGTAATTAATGTCAACTTTCTTTCATTTAACTCTTACTACTCGTAACACAAACAAGAAAAAGTTGGCAAATACAGGAGAACTAAACAAAAACAATTTACTTGCTGGCCCAGATTTCTTTTTATGAAGTCTTAACAATTTTGTTTATTAGCATTTTACTTAGTAACTTTTATTGCCAGTTATATTTACCATCTAGTATTTATCTTGTTTGTATCTTTAGGTTTACTTTATGATTAACAAAAATTTAATTTGTCCTTTTTCAGCTTTTAAGTGAATGTCATTACACTAGGCTACAAAGTAATAATACGACAAATTTAAGAAACTCACTAATAAAAAAAAAATAACAGAGTTTATACAAACAAATCAAATCAAATCTCAGGACTCCTCTTGTCTAAATTTGTTGATACTGATCAAGCTCTTAAGTAAATTTTTGGCAAAAAAAAATTTTACTTGTTTCGCTCAAAAAATAAAACATAAAATATACTTTGACAATATTTCAATATGAAGGCTTTAAATCTTTTGAATTGGCGCACGTTTTCTTAAATACTCTTCTTTATTTATGTACTTCACTTAAACTGACACCATTTCAAAATAAAATGAAACTAATTTTCTTTTTTTGATTCACTAATAATTTATGTGCTTATTATGAAAAGTGCACACAAGTCAACTATTAAAGCCTTGAAAAATGTATTAATTCAACTGTTGCTTATTGAATTTTAATATAAATTTTTTTTGATATTTTATTTTACTCTCGAAACAGCAATTGCCTCATGTGTGCAGTTGTGTAGTTTAAGTGTTTTTACTGCATATTAAATGAGTTACGAAGCACAGTGGGATTTTGGTGCCTTAAGCCTCTATTATTCGAGCATCCACTGTTCGACAATCTCTACATGTATGTATGTATACTGAATAATGAAACTTGGGTTTCATGACTAGGGGGCGTGGCTGATTCCTCATCCGTCTTTATTTTATTTTAAAAAGTATGTGCAACAAATGTGAACACTTTTACTTGTAAAGAAACAATTTTATAGGAAAAACTGAATTTGGATTGCATGGGCGGTGAAAGGGGGCGTAACCAATTCTGCTGAAGCACACCACGAGTCTTTATTTGACTCTAGAAAGTGTATACACAGAGATTGATGACGTCTGCTTTGGAGACAAATAATGTTACAGGAAAAACTCAATTTGAATTACATGGTAGGTGGGCAGTGGGCGTGGTCTATTTGCATAACACTCTATCGACGTCATTATTTTAATCTATAAAGTGCATATACCGAATTTGAAGATTTCTGCTTGGAAAGAAGAAATTTTATAAAGATAAATTCAATTGGATTCAATGGGCGTTGGGAAATGGGCGTGGCCTATTTTGATTAAAAATTCCACCAGTCTTTATTGTAGTCTAGAAGATGTGTATATTAAATTAAAAGACTTCTTCTTGGATAGAAAAAATGTTAAAGGAAAACAAAATTTGGCTTGCATGGGAGCTGGGTGGTAGGCGGTAGGTGATGGGTGTGTATGAACTATTCATGCGTCTTTATTTAATATTATGTAAATAATTTTAAGACTTCTGCGTAGATAGGAATAATTTTATGCGAAAAAATCGCTTTGGTTTGCATGGGCAGAGGGAAGTGGGCATGGCCGATTCTCATGAAACTCTTCATGAAAATGTATACATATATTAAATTAAAATACTTCCTCTTGAATAAAACAAATTTTACAGGAAAAACTCAATTTCGCATGCATGGGAGGTGCGGGGTGGGCGGTAGGCGGTGGGCGTGGCTGATAAAAATTTTCATGCGTCCTTATTTTATTTTATGTAAAAAGTTTTTAGACTTTTGCGTAGATAGGAATAATTTTATGCTAAAAATATCACTTTGGTTTGCATGGGCGGTGGGAGGTAGGCATGGCCGATTGTTATGAAACTCTTCATGTGTCTTTATATTATTAAAGAAAATATACATACCAAATTTTAAGACTTCTGCAGAGATGGAAATAATTTTTTGCAACAAAAAACGAATTCGATTGCATGTGGGATGGCCGGTGGGCGTGGTCGATTTTGTTGAAACGATTTAGTAGTCTTCAGTTTATTCTAAAAAGTGTGTATATTAAAATATGAATACTATTGCTTAGATAGACATAGTTCAAAAAGAAAAATTCAATTTAGATTAAATAGGAGGCTGGATGTGGGCGTGGCCTATTTTAATGAAGTACGACATGAGTCTTTATTTTATTCTAGCAAATATATACCAAATTTAAAGACTTTTGTTTGAATGAGAAGCATTTAAGGCGAAAAAATCAATTAAGATTTCGTGGGCGGTGGGCGTGGTCGATTTTGATGAAACTAATTATGTGCATGTGCTTATTCTAGAGGTGGACTTGGCTTTATGAGTCTTAAATTTATGCTAGAAAGTGTATGCACAGCAGACTTCTGTTTGGATAGAAAGCATTTTATAGAAATACTCAATTTGGACATTATGTAGGGTGGGCGGTAGGTGTCACTGATTTTGACATTAAACATCTTTAATTAATTTTAGACGGTGCTTATACAAAATTAGAAGAATTCTGCTTGCTAGGAAAAATTTTAGGCAAAAAAAATGGGTGGGGTACAGTGGGCGTGGGTGGTTTTGTTAAAAGCTGGAATGCATCGTCCTTCTCTGCTTTAAGAAGTGCATTTTACAAAATTTTAAGACATTTGCTTAGACAGAAAAAAATTTCATAGGAAAAAATCAAATTAAATTGCATGGACAGTGGGCGGTGGGAGTGGCCGAAATTTAATTTTTCTGGGTGAAATTCTATTTTATTCTTAATTTATTAATTATAAGGCTCGTTGCCTAATGTAAATGATGTAGGACCACTCCTTATAGTTTTTGCACAAAAATTTATAAAGTCATCCCACTGTGCGACGCTTTCTACTGCACAAGTAAAACATATTAGGGCAACATGTTGCTTTAACGTTTATTTGGTGTTATGTTGGCTTTATAGTTTTACGTAAATACATTTTAGGTATTTTGTTGTTTTATAAATAACAAAATTATGAAATATGAGAAAATATTACTTATTTTGGTTATTTTTTTCAATTTGATGCTGAAAGTAAAGGATTATTTTGTGAGATTAATTTTGCTATTTTGACAAGTATGTAAAGGGTCTTTCTGCCTAACTTTCTCTCGTGGAATATAAATTCAATGGTGTGTAAAAATTTTTATTGAATGATTGAATTTCTAAGCAAAATAGAAAAAAAAATAATATATTTGACTATTCAAGTGTTAAAAAAAATGTTAATGAATATATTGTGAATATTAAACTAATATTTATAAAAGAATTGATTAAATACTGTATTGAAAATTCAATTTTTCACAAAAACTGAAATATTAAATAACAAATAAAAATATTTCTTTTTAATCTAAAGTTATAAATTATATATTAAAAAGGAAAAAAATATATTTTTTTAATTTAAGGATGATTTTACCTGACGCTATTGAATTTAAAATACAGCAAATAAATTTATTTTATTTGCGTTCAAATTTCTTGTTCTACCTTCCTATGAAACATAAAATAATCTACATATTTTTCTCTATGTATTGCAGGAATTTTTATTATAAAATAGTTTTGCTAAAGATATTTCCAACATGAAATTTTTGCAGCAGCACATGATAAAGAATGTTATAAAATGTTGCCAAGTAAAATGCCATGAAAATATATAAAAGAGTTAAAATTACAAGAGTACGTACGTGTACCCCTTTACATTTTGAAAATTTTTATTGTTCACCATAATAATCATATTAAGACAACAAATTTCATAATAAACGTCAATAAAAATAAAAAAAATAAAATTAAAGGAAATGTTTACATGGGTTAGATTCGAAACAAATTGATATTTTTTGTCTCATTCACTTTTACTACTTCTTCTACAATAGTTTTGAATAAAAGCTGTTTATATTTACTTTGGAAAAAATACATTATTTTATATGCAAAAAACTGTAAATTGTTTTTTTTTCGCCCAAAATATATACATATATCTCGCTCTCATTTCAGTCAATTTTTTCCTGTCTCCGCACACATTTAATTTTTTACAGAAAACAAATTCAAAAATTAATAACCCTAAGTAAAATTAAGCATATCAGTTTCGATTATCAATTCCACAAAGCAGAGAAAATGAAAAAAGTGCATATCTGCAAATTGTTTGTCATTCGTGACTTTTTTTTTGATATTGTTTACTATTATCAAATGAATCAATAAAATAGCGTATCATATAAATTAACTAAGACTCTATGAGTAATAATAGCAATGCCACAACAAGCTATTCAAACTATGTGTAATTGAAGAACTGGCATAAAAAAGCAGAGTTGCAAAAGAATGAAGTTTTCATCTATCTATATTTTCCTTCACCACGTGTCTCCTCTACCACTATACGTATCCTCAAGAAGGTCACAGCTAGCAATAGTAGCAGGCATTGAATGTCTGAGTGTTCTTCTCTTAAAAAAAAAATTGCTAAGAATTTGTCATTCGTTACTTGAATATTTACTATGAAAATTTAACTGATGTCTTATGTTCCAATAGCAGCTAAAGGAACATAAATATAATTTGACAAGGGTTTCATGAGCAGTGGGATTAAACTCTTCATTGAACTATATTTTATTTTAATCATAAAAATTTTAAATATTAAAAAACCTCGTTATATCTAGAAAAGCTTTAATGTCTTCTAAACGTCTGGATTAATTTTCTCGATCAAGTCATTTTACAAAGAAAGAACTTAAATCAATATCGGACCAGCCGTTTGGTCTGTACTTGGACTCGCCACACACTTCAAACTTATTTTGGTCAGGGGTCAAAAAAGGCAGGTAACACTTAAAAACCTTCTGCTTGGACGAAAAAAATATGCTTGTCATTCGTGAGTTTCCATTTAAGTTAATCAGTAAAATGGTGACTGGTCTAAATTAATTAAGACTCCAATTCAAGTAATTCGAGGTCAGACTTAAAAAACCTTCTGCTTGGATAGAAAAAAAATGTATAGAAAAACATTTGTTTGTCATTCGTGACTTTTTGGTTTAGTTAATCAATAAAATGCTGAATGATCCAAATTAATTAAGACTCCAAGAGTAACAATTGTAATACAAGAAAAAATGATTGAAAATATGTGAAATTCAAGTCCTTATTGCAAAATTTGTAGCGTGAGTTTTATCAATTTGCTAAAATAAATGCGTCGTTCGTAACTTGAATATTTATTTCCGAAATTCTATTGATTGTTAAATAAAAGCAAACATTTTTCGAATAGCACAAACTATGTTCCCATAGCAATAATTTGAGTCATAAATAATTCAATTATATAACAATATTTGCTTAAAATTTAATTGTGAAGAAAAACAAATACAATTTGCGTGTATATGTGTTCGGCTTGAGGTCCGTTTTTATAAATAAATAAAATTACTTTTATATTAGATTTTGTATTTTTATTTATTTTCCGATATTTCGACCAACTTTGTTGGCCATCTTCATGGTGCGATTAAACTATAAAACAATAATGATTTAATCTAGTTATCAAATATTTTAAATTTTAACACTATAAATTATAATTACTTTTTATTTCTAGAATTTTTGATCTTAGTTTTAGATCTATTCCCTTTTAAATTCTGTCACCTACTGTTAATATGTTTTTCTTTAGTCTTGTGTTATACACTCACACGAAAAACAAATACATAAAAAAATTATAATTCGTGACTTATTTAAATGAAGGCATTCTGCTGTGATAGTTTTTGGTATTTGATTTCAGTGTTTTTGTTAATGCTTTGGGTTTTGAAAGGAGAAGAAAACTAAATTATACAGAGCAGATTATGAAAAGCGTTATAGAGAAAAAAACTTTTCAACTGAACCAAGAAGAAGAAGAAGGATAAAGAATTTTTATAATGCAGGAGGTAAGGGAAACGATAAGCGAATGGTTTTAATAATTTATGTTTAAACTTTGATTTAAAGGAGTTGTAGGCAATTAAAACGAGGTAAAATCATAGCGACCTAACATGAGGTAACGAATGATAAAAGTACTAGGCAATGGTAAAAATGGTAAGAAAGAACATAAAATACCTGTTTATTTTTAGTAGACAACTATGTATCAATAAACTACAGAGAATTGCTTAAGCATAAGAAAAATAAATTAACCGGAGCTGATTATAAGAAATTTTATAGAGAAAAAATTTATTTTAAACTGGGCCAAGAACGATATAAAGAATTTTTATAATGCAAAAGGCAAGGAAAGGGTTAAGCAAATGTTATTATTTATATATATTTAAACTTTGATTTAAAGGAGTTGTAAGCAATCAAAGACGAGGTGAAGTTATAGCATTCTTAAATTGAGGTAACGAATGATAAAAATACTAAGCAATGTTTATTTTTAGGAGACAATTATGTATCAATAATCTACTGAAAATTGCTTAATCATTGCATATGTCAAAATATCAAAATAATAAAGTTCATATTTAATTTTTCCCCATAAGAAAAATATATTATCTAGAGCTGATTATGAGAAACCTTAAAGAGAATAATTTAAACTAGACAAAGAACTGTATGCCGAATATGAGCAAAAGACAAGGGCAAGGTAAAAGTAAATGGAATTTGGCTCGGATTTAAAATAGTTCGAAGCAATCAACACGAGCTGAAATCATAGCGATCTAGATGGAGGTAACGAATGATAAAAATATTAGGCAATGATATATATATATATATATAGAAGTCAAGAACTGTTGGCTAGATTTGAACATAAAAAATTTTAATTTATTTTTAAAATTGAGAATGTGTTAACTTGACGATACAAGTCAAACAGCCATTAAACAAACTCACTATGACGATATAGATTTCACTGTCACTTTTCACTAGCACAGGAATTTTCATTAAAAAGGAAAAATTAGTAAAAAGAATTACACACAAATCATTTTTATTGAAAGTGACTTTTATACTTTTTTTTTTGCAGTTCTTTCATACATATTTTTCCAGTTTTTTGTATTGTCATTGTGTTAAATGACTTTATGCGATATGTACATGTCAATCATTGAAGATAATTTGAAAAGAAAGAGAGAGAGAGAGAGAGGAAAAAAACTTGTAAAAAGCAGTTTCAAAAAGGTTACACATGACATGCAGAAGCTTATCAGGGTAGCAAGTCAAAAGGTGGTGTATGTAACAAGTGGACTTTATTTGCTTGATTAGTATTATTTTTTTTTTCTTTGTAAGAAGGACAATGATCAGGACTTGATTGGCATATGAAAATATGTAAATGTATATGTAAACGTGTTCTTTATCATTTATCTTTGCTGGCTTTATTATTGGAATATAAAAAAAATATTCTTGTTGCTGCTAAAGCAAAAGACTCCATTTATATATTAATATTTTTTTTTACAATTTCGTTGTAATTGTTTTTTGTTAACAATGAAGTGCTTGATAATTTCGTTTTACCTAAACAAGATAAAATTGAAATTTTATTAAAGGACATGAGTCTATTTAAAGACTTATTGCTGCCAAATTTCTATTAAAGTAAAACCAGCAACCCTTAACGAATACAAATCAATGAACACCATAAGTATGTCATCTAATGGTTTTAAGGCTATCTCTTCTATTGTATATCATTTATTATTTTCAACTTCCGTTTTCATTGTCTTCTAGTCATTTTCTAGTCATTGTTGTGGTTAAAAACCTTGAGCAGTTAAAAACAACTGCACGCCTTGTGTACAAAAACTATAAAATCCATTCAACAGCACACACGGGCGTACCCCGCCCTTAAATAAATAAAAAAAACATTCACTTTTCTTATTGTTTAAGTTGTAGCATCAAACCAAGCTACGACTACAGATAAGCAAAAAAAAAAATAAAAAATAAAAAATAAAAAAACAAACTGAGAATGCCACATAACTAATATTTTCCTACAATCATGTGTCATCTGAGTGCCTGACCTCGACCTGTTTTCTTTTTCTAGTTTCTTACACTCTCGCCCTCAGCTTACAAACACACGCATTCGTATATAATTACAATTGTGATTTTTTTTTTTTTGTTATAAATACATCAACTTGGAATGTTCGGTTTGCTGTTTTGTGTCAATTTTCTTCCTTCGTAAATATAAAAAATTCATAGGAAAAATCTTTTAACATCAGCATGAATACTCAATAGTTTTTGTATTTTATTTCCTTTTTTTGAACACAAAGGCAAAAAAACAGCCGAAAAAGAAAATAGATTCTAACGTTGTTGACAAAAAAAAAACACACATACATAAAATATTTATTTATCTAAACGGAAACAGATGTGTGTTAGTTTGCGTACAATTTATGCAAAATCCTTAACACGGGATATATAATAATGTAACGCAACATTGGTAAGTGTGTGTGCTTAAAAACAATATGAATACTAAGTTATATTCGTATGTAATGCAATTTTTTTGTAATGGTGTAAAATTTGTTATCGTCCTCTTCATAACAGCCAAATACATTTACTTTAATTAAATATTTATTTTGACAGTTTGTTTATTAGAAAAGATTTATGTGTTTTCTAGTCGAGAAAATTCCCGAAACAAGTTTTCAAAATTTAGTTATTTTAAAAGTTACGAGCAACAGAATTTCATATAAAAAGGAGTGTCTTGCAAAGGATCTGTTTTAAAGAGCTACTTTTACTAAAATACTTTTCTTAAAATAAAACTTTTATTAAAAAGGTACTAATCTTAAAAAGGTACTTATCTTAAAAAGGTACTTTTCTTAAAAAGGTACCTTACTTAAATAGATACTTTTCTTAAATAGGCACTATTCTTAAAAGGGTACTTATTTCAAGAAGGTACTTTTCTTAAAAAGGTACTTTTCTTAAACAGGGACTTTTCCTAAAGAGGTACCTTCTTTAAAATGGTACTTTTCTTAGAAAGTTACTCTTCTCAAGAAGGTTCCTTTCTAAAAAACGTACCTTTCTTAAAAAGATTCCTTTCCAAAAAAGGGTACCTTTCTTAAAAGGGTACCTTTCTTTAAAAAGTACTTTTCTTAAAAAGCTACTTTTATTAAAAATGCTCCTTTCTAGAAAACGTACTTTTCTTAAAAAGGCACTTTCCTTAAAAAGGTACTTATCTTAAAAAGGTACTTTTATTAAAAAGGTACCATTCTTTAAAATGTACTTTTCTTAAAAATCTACTTTTATTAAAAAGGTTCCTTTCTAGAAAACGTACATTCTTAAAAAGGCACTTTCCTTAAAAAGTTACTTATCTCAAAAAGGTATTTGTCTTAAAAAGGTACTTTTCTTAAAAAGGTTCTTTTCTTAAAAAGGTACTTTTCTTAAAAAGATACTTTTTTTAAAAGGTACGTTTCGTAAAACGGTACTTTTCTTAAAAATAATATTTTCTTAAAAATTTAGTTTTTTTTACAAAGGCACAGTCTTGTAGGAGTTTAGATTTTTATAAAAGGTACTTTTTTACAAATGTTTTTCTTAAAGGTAAAAGATACTTTATTATAAATGTCCTTTATTACAAAGGTGCTTTCTTTAACAAAGTCACAGTATTGGTTTTTTTTATAAAATGTACTTTTTTAGCAAATGTCCATTTGTTCAAAAGGTACCTCTATTTCGTCCAGTTTCTTGTAGGTAGTATTTTCAATAAATATGTTTCTAAGTACTTTTTAATAGGATTTTTTTGAATCCACTCCTTTTAAACAAAATTTTTTATTCATGCTTTTTTTAAAAAGTCACTCTTTATACAAAAAGGTACTTAAAACAATTTTTTTTTTAAAGTGCGTTTGTTTGAATTAATTTTTTTAAAGGTGCTTGTTTGAAAGAGCAATTTCTTTAAAAAGCAATTATTTTTAAGCAGCAGTTGTTCAAAAAGCTACTTTTTCAAAAAAGGACTTTCTTAGAACGAAACTTTTGAAAAAGTTTCTTTTTCAAAAACGTACTTATTTACACGGGTACTTTTTTATTAAAGGCACTTTTTTCAAAATGGTAATTTTTTAAAAAGTACTATGTATTTTAATAAGTGCTGTTTTAAAAATTTACTATCTTGAACGAACGTCTGCTTAAAAATATTTTATCAAAAAAGAACTTTTTACAAAAGTTTCTTTATTTATTAAGGTAATTTAGTTTAAAATGGTCCTTGTATGAGAAAGTGCTTTTGGTAGTGTTATTAAAAAAAAGATTGTTATTCAAAACTAAATTAAAAAAAAGGTTCTTTTGCAAAAAGATAACTTTTATTCTTAAAGTACTTTTCTTTAAAAATTAATGTACTTTCTTAAATAAGGCGTTTTAAATAAGGAAATTTTTAAAAAAAGGTACGTTCCTCCAAAAATTAATTTTTTTTTCTAAAAAGTATTTTTTTTTTCTAAAAAGGTCCTTTTTTTCTTAAAGGCTACTTTTTTTAAAAAAAAGTACTTTGTTCTTAAAATGTACATTTTCCTTAAAAGGTAATTTTTTCTTAAAAGGTACCTTTTTCTTAAAAGGTAAATTTTTCTTAAAAAGGCACTTTTTTCTTAAAAGGTACTTTTTTTTCTTAAAAGGTACCTTTTCCTTAAAAAGTACTTTTATTCTTAAAAGGTACTTTTTTCAAAGCTAATTTCTTAACAGTACGGTTTTTTAAAAGGTGCTTATTTTTAAATAAACTTTTTTTTATAAAAAAGTACTTTTTCTTAAAAGGTAATTTTTTCTCAATTGGTACTTTTTTCTTTAAATGAAATTTTTTCTCAAAGGGTACTAAAAATGTAATTTTTTTTTTCAAAAAAAAAATTTTTTTTTTATTGTACTTTTGGTTTTAAATATGCCTTTTTCTTAAAATGTACTTTTTTTCTTAAAACATACTTCTTTCTTAAACGGAAATTTTTTTAAGAAGAGATTTTTTTTACAAAAAAAGGTATTTTTTTACTAAAAAAAAGGTACTTTTTACTAAAAAAAACGTAATTTTTACTGAAAAACGTACTTTTTTCTTAAAAGGTACTCTTTTTCTTAAGAGGTATTTCTTTTAAAAATTATACTTTTTTCTTAAAAGTTTCTTTTTTCTAAGAAGGTACTTTTTTCTAAAAATTTACTTTTTTCTAAAAAGGTATTTTTTTTAATTAAATTTTTTCTAAAAATATAATTGTTTTAAGAAGATACTTTTTAAGAAGGTACTTTTTTCTAAAAATGTACTTTTTTCTAAGAAGGTATTTTTTTATAAAAAGGTCCTTTTTCAGAAAAATAAGTACCTATTTTTCTATAAAGTTACTTCTTTCTAAAACGGTACTTTTTTCTTAAAAGGTAACTTTCTTCCATAAAGTAATTTTTTCTAAAAAAAGTACATTTATTTGAAAAAGTTACTTTTTTCTAAAAAGGTACTTTTAAAAAAAAAGGAACTGTTATCTAAAAAATGTACTTTTTTGAAATCAATTAAAAAAATACTTTTTTAAAGCTATAATTTTTAATTGGTACTTTTTTCAAATAGTTTTTTTTCAATAGTTCCTATTTTGAAAAGCCATCTCAAAAATTAAATGTCTGCCTGTTTGCTGTTCGGCTCTCTTTTCGCAGTTTCTCATAAGTCTCAAAAGTGCGTTCTTTGTATTTTTGTTTCTGCCACATTTGTGCTAAGAATCTTTCGCATCCTTTTACTTAAAAAAAAATTAAAAATTTATATGATTTTCATAGAAATTTCTATTGTTTTTATTAAAAGTCCATAGACCTTGACAATTGTCAGACCCATGTCATGGACGTGTCTCTCTTGTTGTTATCTGTTGTTATTTGTGTTTTATTTTCTCCAGCTATTCATTTTATTTGTATGTCTGCAAGTATATCTTCTGTTTATCTTTAAACCATAAAATATTTATATTAATGTTTAGTTTCTTTTTTGTTTTTCCTCTTCTTTTCCCACAAAGAAAATGTGTAGTAACTTCTGCTGCACATTTTTGTTTCATACAACTATTTGTTGTTTTTGCTTTCTTGACTAGTTTTTTTTATTGCTTTATGTTGATGTTAGTTCTGTCGTTTTGGTATGAAAACTGAAATTGCTTTAAAAAAGTCAATGCGATAGATAAAATTTCCTTTCTGTCAGCTGATTTTGATTGACCATTTTTATAACTCTTGACGTGGGTCAAAATGCTCTTGTTGTGACATGTTGACGCTTGTAGTTTTTTTATTTTATTTTTTTATTTGTGATCTTAAAGCGTATAAAAAACAAACATTAAATTATTTTGACGCTAATATTGTGGACATAAATTGCTTATATGCATTTGAAATTTAGGAAATTTTGTAATCAGCACTTTGATGAAAAATAATTCCCTTCGTGTTGTTTCCCTATCCCTTGTTATTCTATATGAAAAAAAATTAATTTGAAAATTTTGGGATGAACTAAAATGATTAAGATCATTCAAGTGACTTGCAAATTTCGAAGTTCTCTGGATCAATTTTGACTTCTCTCGCCATCAGTATAGTTTTAGAAAGCTTTTTTCTGGGACAAAGGGATTTCTCTGGGAGTTATTTCCCTGAGAATATTATAACAAATTTTAATTTGTGAATTGAGGGCCAAAATCTTTGGGGGGATTTCTCAGAAACTATAAATTTTTATTGACATTTATTTTATAAAATATTAATTTATTTGTTGTAAAATAAAATCATTTCCATAATTTATGAATCCTTGCAATGTATTGTTACGTTCAAGTCAATTCCTTTCAAGGCTCTCCTTTTCTAAACTTCATGTGATTTCTTTAATATATTTTTTTTAAAAGAAACTTGATCATATTTATATGAATATTTTCTTTAATGGCAGCACACCACCAGTCATCATGGTACGTGTATACTTTCATATAATTTTTCTAATATGTCAAAGATGTGCTTGGCATATTTAATTTCGTCAATATATTCACATGATAGCCAGAAAATTTTTATTTTAAAATATTTAGTTACATAATCATCAATTATAAGAAAACATGTATGTTTCATATTCTCGACTGTTCTGTTTGAAAATATGTTAAGCAAATTTTGAGCATAATAGAGAAGTGTCAACAAACCATAAATTACTAATATTTATTACAAATAATTGGAAAATGATATTAAATTTTGAATCAAAGGACTCTAAATTAAGAAATATTATTTTCGCCAGCTTTGAAACAAAATCTTTGGCCTGCTTTAGTAAAAACTAAAATTTCACAAAGTTTACCTAATATCAAACATATCTAACATATTTATTTAGTTATAGGGTCTTACAGTTTTCTTCATATAAATTAATAATAATAAAAAATTTCTTATTATCAAGCAAGTCTATAAAATGGAATAGAGTTCGATATCTAACGAAATTTTTAAATTTTTCAATAGGTTTTTTAGTCATTTTAGCAATATTTTTAATAGTACTTAAAACTATTTAAATGGTTTAACGAAATAAGTGAAATTTAAATTTTGAAAAACAAGCCTTAAAAAATCTTCTACTTAATTTTTACAATTCTCAAGAATATCAAAATTTTTTACATTTTGTTCGCTATGGAATGCTATAAGCTTCCTCCGGGCATACAACTGTTTTATTTATGTACAGAAGAAATGAAATTTCATTATGAAATGCTCTAATGATTTTTTTTTAAATTCAGACAAATTACATTATAAATTATGATTGGAATGCCACGAAAAGTTCTAACTACTTGCAAAATTGTATAATTAGGCTCCCTCGAAAATTTCATTTGAATCGCATTAAGGACATTCTAGCCTTCCATATATCCTTTGTTCTAAATATTTACTATTTGCTATAATTGCAACTTGCTTGCAGGGAAAACTTCTAACTACTTGCTAAAATGTATGGTTATGCTCTCTGGCTAATTTCACTTGAATTGCAGCAAGGACATTCAAATCTGTCCTATATCCTTTTTTTAAAGTACATAACTTTAGCTTTAATTGTACTTTAGTAACAATGAAAAGTTCTAACTACTTGCAACATTTTATGTTTAGACTCCTGGGTTAAGTTCATTGAAATTACAGCAAGTACATTTCAGCCTCCTATATATCCTTCTTTTAAATATATAATTTTAGTTATAATTTTAACTTGCTTGCAGGGAAAACTTCTAACTACTTGCTAAAATGTATATTTATGCTCTCCGGCTAATTGCATTAGAATTGCAGCAAGGACATTCAGATCTCTCATATGTATATCCTTTTTTATTGAAGTACATAATTTTAGCTTTAATTGTACTTTAGTAACAAAGAAAAGTTCTAACTACTTGCAAAATTTTATGGTTAGACTCCCGGTTTAATTTCAGTGAAATTGCAAGAAAGACATTCCAGCCTCCTATATATCCTTTATTTTAAATATGTAACTTTAGCTTGGTTGCAAAGAAAAATTTTAGCTACTTGCAAAATTGTAAGTTTAGACTCCCATGCGAATTGCTCTTGATTCGCAGCAACGGCATTCCAACCTCCCATATATCCTTTATTTTAAGTATAAACTTGTTAGCGATAATTGTACTTAAGTAACAAGGAAAAGCTCTAAGTACTTGCAAAGTAGTATGCTTAAGCTTCCTGGAGAATTTCATTTGAATTGCTGCAAGAACATCTCAGCCTCCCATATATCCTTTATACTAAATAATTAGTTTTAGCTTTAACGGCAATTTGGTTGCAGATAAGACTTCTAACTACTTGTAAAGTTGTATGGTTAGGCCTCCTGACGAATTTCAGCTGAATAACAGCAAGGTCATTCCTGCCTCCCATATATCCTTTTTTTAAATATATAATTTTAGCTATAATTTTAATTTGGTTGCAGGCAAGACTTCTAACTACTTGCGAAATTGTATGGTTAGGCTCCCTGGTGAATTTCAGCCTCCCGTATATCCTTTATTTGATATACATAATTTTAGCCTTTGCTGCAATTTGGTTGCTTGGAAAACCCTGAACTACTCGCAAAATTTTATGGTTAAGCTCCCTGGTAAATTTCATTTGAATTGCAACAAGGACAGTGAAGCCTCCCATATATCCTTTATTCTCAATATATTATTTTAGCTTTAATTTTAATTTGGTTACTGCGCAAATTTGATACAAGTGGGCGAATTGTATATTTTACAAGGACATGGCTGCCTTTCATATATCCTTTACTTTCAGGCCTTAATTTTTATATTTCCTCAAGAAGTATAAATAAATTTTTTTTTCTGAAAAAAGTGATATTATATTCATAGCTTTTTTTTTAATTATTTAAAAGTTAAGAAATATTTACTTTATTGAAGGAAGATAAGGCCGTGAACGAGTCAACAAAATAAGCTCCATGAATTTCTGCGAATGCATTTCTTAGGAAAAACACCAAATTTTTTTGGAAATAGTGTTTTAGCACTTTACTATAAAAAAATAAACTATTTTAAGCAGCCACTGCAAATATCCTGACATTCCACGCCCAAAATTTTGTTCGTTAAGCACATTTAGAAGCATTTCATTACTGCTTAAGAGACTTTAATAAAAATTGAGAAATCTTACACAGCTTTCACGCTTATAGATTAACTGTAATATATAAAATAAATTATTGAGAAATACAAATTTTATTATTATTTTAGTTTCTTGGCGTAACCTAAACTTTCTACTTAAGCAACCGCGTCTAACCCAGAAGCAGAGAGTGAATTTGCCCCACATTAAATGGTAATGAACAACTTTTTTAATTGATTTTAATCTTTCTAAAGAAGATGGTAAATATTCACATTAATCATTTTTATCTAAATAAACATAATACAAACAGCAAACTTATTAAGAATTAACCTCATCTACATCCTTAGAATTTTTCGAAATACCCAAAAGTCATTTATCAACTTTAGAGCTCATGATTTCAGTTGTGCTCTGTGACATTATTCAATTTGCAACCATCATTATTCTACACACATGATATTTTTGTAAAAAAAAGAGAGAAGAAATCATTGACACACAAAATATACTTTGCTAAGACTCACTTCCTAAAGCAATCGTAATTTAAAAATTAGTTTTTCCTCCTCTCTCCACTTATGTAAGTAGCAAGACAATGGGGGAGGGAAACACCAAATTATAACTTTGTGAGTGATTTTTAAAGAAATAATGCTAAACATTATTAGCAGATCCACATGATTATTTTGTGATGATGTTAATTTGCATAATTTTAAATTAATGTGATGTGAAGATGATTCATGACTGCATGACTGAAATAATAAATAAACAAGTTAATTCATATGCTGAGTAGAGTGATAATAAAGCACAGCCAACATGGCAGTGAAGAATAAAATATTTTACTAAGTTTTTGCAAATGGCATGAGCTTATATTAAAACCAAAAACTTGTTGACATTTGGGGGAAACTACAAATAAGTTTTTTTTTTTAAATAAATTAATTCGCATTATTGCGAGTATGTATATCTGCATTACAAAAGAAAAAATTAGGTTCAATGGTCTACTACTGACTTGCAAATTGATGAAAGTCCTTGCCAGTTTACAGCTGCTTTAGGGTCAATTCAGCTAACACAGATCGTCGTCTGCAGCCGTTGACATTCAGTTTTTCGTTCACTGAAATATTTTACAGCTGCTGGCCCAAACGATTACGCAAAATTTGCCAAGTTGTATTTGGCGAAAAGAAGAGTTCTTGTGAACAACGCGAATTTGACTGCGATGTTTTTCAGCAAATCTTCCAATTTTTTTATGTACCGGAATTGGGTGATTTTTAACTAAGCCAGTGGACTCAAATTTATCCTGTACAGCGCGGGTACATAATGTAAGCGGTTTGAAACTATTCAATATGTACGGTTGAAATCTACTGCTGACGATTTTTTAAAGCAACAATAAAATGCATATGGAGAATGCTTAACCACCAACAAATAAATTTCACTTATCGTAAAACAACATTAGTTTGTTTTTGTGCATTATATCTCACCAAGGAGATTACGGCCCTATGTTCCTACTAGGAATAAATGGATTAAATATATAAATATATAAGGAGATTTGGCTAAATGGACTTATTAAATACCAGACACCTTGATACTTGTACATATGGCCTCAACAATATGAAAAATTTCAACTGTAACAGCTCGAAAGTCCATCTTTGAAGATGCTTTATTTAATAATAATAATTATTTATGTAAATCACATGTATACGCATTTCGTTGCTAATGAGATGCTTTGAGATGCTTAATCAGCAACGAAATGCATCCAAGCACGTAACAACAATACATAAAACTTCTTTAATTTCGTATTTATTTTGACAGGCGCTAGATAAAAATAGGATATTACTAAAGAAATATGTCCTTTTCAATAAGTCTAAAGCTGAAACTATATACCAGGCTTTGTAGACATTCTCCCATCCTAAGCATTAGGCATCACAGTATTCTTATGTTGCAAATTGCAGAGCATAAGTTGACAAATGCCATGACGCTTAGAATGCGAACATTCAGCTGATTTAAATAAACAGTAATGCCAAGTTTTATTTCATATATTTATGCTTTTAGTACTGTGTATGAAAAGTGCTATTTAACTTCAAGTAAGGAATGCATGAAAATAATAAATTGTACCAAATGCGCTGACTTAAAGACGTTTTGTAACGAATCTCATTTGAAATATCATAAGCAGCCGCACGAACTACTCAGCTGATTTTGATATTGTGATGCCAAGTTTTATTTTCATTACAAGAAGAATGCAATGTAACCTGAAGTATGAAATGCGTAGAATGAATAAGATGTACATATTGCACTGACCCAAAAACAAATTGTATTGAATTTCATTTTGATACACATAAGCGCCATATGAACAAATCAGCTGATTTTGATGCTAAGTGATGCCAAATTTAAAAAAAAAATTCTCAATGCTATCATTGCTGAAACGTGACATATAACCTGAGCTTAACAGTGTAATCAATGTAAAAAATGCCTAGACTATGCGTTCTAAGTGCCATGCAAACTTTTCAGCTGATTTTTATTATGAGTGCTGCCAAGTTTTATTTTATTTTATTTTATTTTAATTGCTATCAATGCTGCGCAGGAAACGTATCATTAAAGTACAGACTGCTTAAAATGTAGCGCCAAATGTTCGTCGTATGTGTCGTAAGAACTGAACAGCTGATTTGTACATTTAGTGCTGCCAAGTTGTAAATTATTTTCAATACCATCGATGCAAAATAATAAGCGTGTTATATAATTTCAAATGCAGAATGCGAATGATGTATTAAATTAGGGGAAAGCGCTGTTGCAAAAAGGCAATGTAAACAATTTTAGTATAAATGATATCTATTGGTTATATCGAGCCATAACTGCCAAAAAAGATAAACGACATATTTTTTGAACTTCGTATTATAACGAAAATCAAATACCTACGATGTTGAATAAGCGATTTTTTTTAAATATATCGATAGATAATCATGACGCTTAAGCGGTTATGGCATGATGTACTAAATTTGGTAGCATTTTTTTGTTTTCCTAACTTGGCAGCACAGTTGTTGCGAGTAACAAATTTATTCAATTGTTATATAATTAAGTAAATAATTAACTTTATAATTTTAATTAAAATATATTTTCGAAATGTTATTTTCTGTAACGATTTAAATCTTGGCTACCGAAATTCGCAATAGCGAAACTCTATCGTATTTCCTTTAAAAATTGTGCTAGAATTTTTTAACTATTTTTTTCGATTTCAGTAGCCTTAAAACCATATAGACCGAGCATAAAATAATTTTGTTCAGCTTAATACGGGATTCGTCCCATTGTGCAATGTCATTAAGCGCAGCCTTTGTAAAATAATAAATATTGTGAATAAGCAATTAAAAAAATTTATTGTTTCTTTTAATTTTTAAGTAAAGTAAAAGACGATATTTTTAAATCCAAACTTAAATTACCACAAAATATATAAATTAGTAATGAACCTGCAAGCAGGATTTTAATATTTAATTTGTTTTAATTTTTCCCTTTATGCATTTAAGTTTTTTGTGCTATTAAGCCATGCATACATATGTACATACATATTTGTAATGACTTGCAACTGAAAATATATATGCAACAGCAAACTCCTTTTTTTATTTTGCAAGAATATGTGTTTGAAAAAATATTTACTTAATTTAAGACTTGCAGTAAAACATGCTGTTGCTTTTACATTTTTAATAAGACTTTCAGACAAAATCAGCTTCAAAGAACAGAATAGAAAAATATATTTTCATAAGCCGATTATACACTACCATACAAAAGAATAGGCACTAATTAAAGAGACATTTTAAATATTCTGATATGTATTATTCATGAAAAAAAAAATATGTAACATTTGCAGCAATAGTAATGCCATTGTAGAATAAATGGACTGTCATTTTGTTATAAATGGAAAAAGGAACTCTGTTTCCATAGAATAAGCAAATTTATATACTCTTTATAACTCATTATTCAAATAAATTTTCTTTTGTGGCTCGATTAATCGTATAAGCTTTGAGTCTTATTTGTTTAATGGAAGAAATAGCTAGAAAATTGTATTCTTTATTTAATCGATTAATAGAATACAAATTTGTTTTCGATTAATCGAGTAAAATTTACAGTTTATTCGATTAAACGAATATTTGTTTTAATTTTTTTTTTTGATAAAATAACCCTTTAAGTTTTTGTACTCGTAGTTCATTAGATTAATCGATTAAATGACTTAATAGAAAATTGTATTCGTTATTCGATTAATTTATTTAAACATTTTTATTCAATTAATCGAAGAAACCTTGAGTTTTATTTGTTTACTAGACGAAATACTTAAAAAAAAATTTATTCGTTACATAATCAATTGATAGAGTACAAATTTTGATTCGTTTTTATTCGATTAATCAAGTAAAATTTAAATTTTAGTTTATTCGATTAAGCGCATGATATTTGTTTTAATTTTTTTTTAAACAAAATGTGACCAGAAATTATTGGCAATCTATTAAGTAAATAAATTTTTGTATTCGTAGTTCATTAGAATAATCGATTATACGAGGTAATATAAAATTGTATTCGAATAAAAATGTTAACTCGTTACTCGATTATTGACTATAAAAATGTTTATTCGATTAATGCAACAAGCTTGTTTAATCGGTTAAATAGTTAAAAATAGTTAAAAATAGTTCATTGTATAATTGATTAATATAATACAAAATTTTATTCGTTATATAATAATGTTAAATCCTTATTCAAACAAATCTTAATATAAATTATTATCAACCCATTCAATGAATTAATTTTTGTATTCGTGGTTTTTTTTTAAATAATCGAATAAAAAAATCGTTATTAGCCCTACAAAAATGTTTATTCGTTAATAATCGTATACAAATTTTTATTCGTTATTAATCGTACTAAAATTTTTGTCGTTATTCGATTAACCTATTTAAAAAAGTTTATTCGTTTATTGGAATAATCTTTAAGTTTTATTTAATGAATGGAATAAGTAACGACTAAATACTGGCCTTCTTTACTTATTTGATTAAGAGAATAAAAGATTTTTTTTAACTTTATTAATCGAACAGAAATTTTTTTCGAGGCACGTTTAATGGAATTTTGTTTGATCAAATAAATAGCGAATAAAAAGTTGTTATTCGATATATATTCGTTTAATAGAGCAAAAAATTTTTATTCGTTGGTTATTCGATTAATAGGGTACAATTTTAAAGTTTCTTCGGTTAATCGAATCTTATTTGTTTTGTTTTTTGTTGTTCATTGGAGTAATCGATTATACATATGAATTATAGGAAAATTTTATTCGAATAAAAAATTTTTAATCTTTATAAAGCTCATAAAAATTTTTAGCCGTTATACGATTAATCGATTCAAAAATTTTATTCGATCGAACGACCTAAAAATTTTATTCGATTTTTATTCGAAAACTTATTTTAATGAATCGAATCATAAATGACTAAAAATGCGTGTCCTCTTTTATATTTAATGAAAAGAATATAAATTTTAATTCGCAAATGCTCCTAATAATCGAGTAAAATTTAAAGTCAATTCGATTAATCGATTATTTTTTTTTTCAAAATATTATAAAAAAATCCTTAAAAATTAATTACGCACAACGAATAAGGAAAAAAAAACATTATTAAATTTTTGTCGAATACACACATTGAATTGCAAATCCCTTAAAATGATGGCGGAACTTTTCAATATCGCCCTACTTTAATTGCGAGGACGTAAGACCAATGTAGGAAATTGAAAAGCAGACAAACTAGTAGAGAGAAGAACTGTGCTTCAGGACGGAGACATTAAAAACTTCTACAACATCTCTTCAAATTAATGCTGGAAGAGTCTCAGTGTGGCATTTTTGCCCAAAACGAGTCAATGTGTTCCATAGCCATGACAATGTATCAACAAAAAAAAAAAAGGACCTCACAGCTACTTAGTTTTCCGCAAACAACGAAACTACAAAAATTTGGCAGTTATCAAAGACTACTGCCCTTTTCAAGTTTCTTATGTGCCCTGCTCTTGAAAGTCATCACTTTTGCATTTAAGAAAGAGAGTCTTTCAGTGGCCTTTCGGAATTGTCAGCAGTTGATCTTAAGGATTATGCATTATTTTATTAATAGCAGTGGATGGATGGTTCAATCGTTTACTCCAGCTGTAGTAATTTTTAGAACGCCCACAAGCGGACCTATATAAGCCCCCTTCCTCTCTTATTTCAATTCTATGTGCTTTTTTTCTCCCACAGCTAAAATAAAGGGATCTTAATTTGGATACAAGTGAACCATTTTCTCTTTCCTCGCCCTGTTAACCTAGCCTGACCACGATTTATTGAATTTTAATTTGCTTAAGACTTTTATTTCAAAAATTTTTATCTGTACTTATTCAAGCTGGAGGCAATGGAAGTTACGATTATTTCTAAATTTTATTGCATTAATTTTGAACTCGAATAATTAATTGTTTTGTTTGCTTAACAAGAATGAGCAAAAGTTTCCTATACGCCTAAATATAGGCAGCACATAAGTTAATATAAAATTTTGACTCAAACTTTTTGACTTTTTCTAACGATTTGCAGTGTATGCAATCACACATACACACACACACACACACACATTTGCTTATAACTTTCGATATTAAAATAAAAAAAATTAAAAATCTCCTCTTTTTTCTCTAGTCCTTGTGTCTCACACTCTTTGATGCTTTTACTTAACATATTTAAGCACTTAAAAACCAATTAACAAACGACCACTATCATCATGATCGTCTTTAGCAGCTTCCTCTCCTCTTCATCGGCAGTATTTCATTGTTGTTGTGATTATGTTTATATGTATGTATGTATGTATATGTATGTATGTATATAAGTATGGATGGATGTGTGTATAACATAAGGGAGCTGAAATTTTAACGTGAAATTTTTAAGTCGGCAAATAAATTATTATTTTCCATATATGTGTGTATTTTGCACGTGTGTGTGTGTGGGTGTGTTTGCAAGTGTGTAGAGGGCATTTTTGTAGTTTACTACTCATGCCTGTGCATAAAAGTGCAATTAAAATAATTATCACACAAAATACCCCAGCGGGAGTTTAAACAATTCTTAACTTTTACCAGTTAAGAGTTTATGACAAAATAAATTTTGAATAACTTTGACTTTTATTAGTTAAATGTAAAAGAACAGGTGAAGCATTAAATAGTAGTTAGCACGTTGATTACAAAACCGAACGTCCTGGGTTCAATCCCTGTATCCAAAAGTCATTAAATAACAACACCACGCATTTTTCTGTTATGCATTAATGTCCCTTTGTGTCAGTTGCCTTAGGAAAGTACAAGTGATGAAGGCATAGTTACTGGTCACTGAACTATACGGACTGCAGCAGATACTAATGCTAATGTAACATCAGAGCGCCCTCTTTCGTTGTGTAATAGAATTATCGGCGAAGTAAAGTAACCAATAAAATGGCTACAAAACACAGCTTCAAAAAATTAATACGCCTCATTTTAACATCAGAGGCGCTGCGACACTGCATTATTAAAAATATGCCAAAATCAGAGTTGTAAAAGAATGAAGCTTTCCTCTGTCTCTTCCTTCAGCACCTACCTATCTTCTCTATCACTATCCCTTTCCCAAAGAAGGTAACACCTAGTAATAGTAGTAGGCATTAATTGCCTGAGTGTTACTTCTCTTTATAAGAAAAAAAAAATAAAAACAAAAATATATAGCAAACAAAATAGAATGTAAAAATTTAATATAAAAGAATTGACGAACATAGCTATTACTTTGTTAGACAATTGTAAAAATTTGCCAGCGTTGCTCTCATAAAAGTGTAACAATAAGAAAATGACAAACTAATTTTAACAAGAAAACAAAAAATCAGCTGTTAAATTGGCTGTCAAATAAATCAGTGTTGCCAACTTAATGTATTGTAAACTTGGAATAAACACACCCTTTAACATTTAATTTTTTATGCAATAAAAATCTGATACTGTTTGAATATTTCAATGAAAAATTCTATCTTATCAATAATTTCAAAATATAATTTAATTAAATATGTTTGCCAAACTTTTCATAGTTCTTCCTTTACTTTTATTTATTTTATTTTTAATTTTTTAATTTTCTCTTCAGCATATTTCATGCTTCAGCATCTTTCCTTTACGCTATCGAATTAATTAAACAAGATGGTTAAGAGATATGACAGGAAGGAGAAAAAGTTGAGGTAATTTTTTGTTTCATCTCAAGAAAAATATTCAATAAAGTCTTGGCTATTGAAAATTATTAATAATAAAAGACCAAAAAAATTTTCAACAAAATGTATACGATTGAGGAATAATTTAATTGAAACCTTGAGCAGAGAGAACTTAAAAAAAACACCACCATTTACTCCAGCTTGTCAAGCATTAACTTTTACCAGTGACCATTACTTCCTTGTCTTCTTAATAATGAAGCGTAATATTTTGCAGCAGTTCTTATGAATTTTCTCAGTGTTGCAATACAAGTTATGACATTTTATATATATTCTTTCTTTCTTTCCTTCTGCATTATTATGAATTAATCTTTAAGACAAGAGCCATTTGTTTCAGCTTGGCAAATGGTTTTTCATGTGTAATATTCTCTAAGTGGAAAATCTAGTTGGTGCCCATGAATAATTGCCAGGATGCAAGTCCTTTATTTTATGTTATTATGACATCATCGTTAAACGAGGATTGCAATTGAGTGAATGGATGAATTAATGAAATAGAAATTTTAAAAATATAAAGGCAGTTTCTAAGTTTCTGTTTGAAATGATTTTGTATAAAGGAACAAAATTTGTTTTTGCAAAAATGTCAGACCGTCCGTACGTGCATCCTTCTGCTTGCCTATCTGCCTGTTACAGGCTGGTTCCTCGACAACCTTAATTAAAAGCTAAAGGGCGTTTTAAAACGAGCTACGGAATATATACTGTAGTAGTAATGTAATATACAGAAACACTTTAAATACACCAATTAACAGTGAAATTTAATTAAATCAAAATTAAAGGGTATTCTATCAATTATGCAATTTTGATTTGTTGCTATATTTTGGAAACCGTAAGAGGAAAATTTTTGAAATTTTTAAAAACGCTATAACCATAAAATCTCAAAATTAAAAAAAAATAGCAGAAACAAAAAAAATCGCGAAACTAAAAAAAAACGCCAAACTAAAATAAAACGCCATAAACCGATAAAAATCGCCAAAAAGAAAAAAGTGTCACACTAAAAAAAATCTCTAAAACTAAAATAAATCGCCATGAGCCGAAAAAATCGCCAAAAATAACGCAGCTAATACAAAAAAATCCCAAAAAAACTGCCGAAAAATTGCCAATACACAAACAGAGCTTATATGAAAAATATTACAATAAATCAAATAAATCGCTTAAATGCAATATGATCACACAAAGTGAAAATTTAGCCAAGAAACTAAAAAATCGCCGGAAACGGAAAAAATTAAAAAAAAGTCGCCAGAATCAAAAAATCGCTAAAACGAAAAATATGTATTGTAAAATACAAATAAAAAAGCGCCAAAAAGATAATAAGTTACAAAATGAAAAAAGCACCAAAGTAAAAAAAAAATCGCTATAACTAAAAAAACTTTGGTAACAAATAAAAAATCGCCAAAAAATTAAAAAAAAGCCCCAAATTTAAAAAATCGCTAAAACTAAAATTACATATTGCAATATGCAAATAAAAAAATCGCCAAAAAGGAAATAAGTCACTAAAATGAAAAAAGCACCAATATTAAACTCGCTTAAACTAAAAACTACCAAAATTAAAAAAACTGCCAAGAAAAAAATCGCTTAGATAAAAACTATCACCAAAAATAAAATATTTCACGAAGATGTAATCAAATCACCCAAAGCAAATATGTTTCCAAAAAAATTCACCAAAAACTTAAAAAAATCGCTAAAATAAAAAACCGCCAAACTAAAAAATTCGCTGAAACTTAAAATACGTATTGTAAAAAACAAATAAAGAATCGCCAGAAAAAAGATCACAAGTCACCAAAATTAAAAAAGCACCAAAGTATTAAAAATCGCTATAACTAAAAAAAAATGTTGGTAACAAAAAAAAAAGTCGCTAAAAAATTAAAAAATCGCCAAAAAGAAAAAAAGCATCAAACTAAAAAAATCCCTAAAACTAAAAAAAAACATATTGTAAGATACAAATAAAAAATCGCCAATAAAAAAATGATAAGTCACCAAAATGAAAAAATCACCAAAGTATAAAAAATCGCTATAACTAAAAAACATTGGTAACAAATAAAAAAATTGCCAAGGAACAAAAAAAAATCTCAAAGTAAAAAATCGCTTAAATTGAAAACACATTGTAAAATGCAAATAAAAAATCGCCAAAAAAGGAAATAAGTCACTTAAAGTATTAAAAATCGCTTTTGTAACATAAAAATAATCGCTAAAAAATTAAAAAATCGCCTTAAAGAAAAAGAGCACCAAATTGAAAAAATCGCTAAAACTAAAAATACAGGGTGTTTTTTTAGAGGTATAGAACTTCGAATTGAAATAAAACACAAGAAAATCGTTTTAATGTCCATCAATTTGGCTTTATTGGAAGGATAATTTTATGCCATTAATGTTTAAATATGATTTCGGGCATGTGGCCGCCGCGGCTGGCTCGAATAAAGCCAATTCTACAGGTCCAATTTTCAACCACTTTTTCGAGCATATGGGGCCGTATGTTGGCAATAACGCCACGAATGTTGGCTTCCAAGTCCCCTAACGTTTCTGGTTTGTTGGCGTAGACGAGCGACTTCACATATCCCCAAAGAAAATAATCCAATGGTGTCAAATCACACGATCTTGGTGGCCAATTGACAGGTCCATTCCGCGAAATTATGCGCTCATCGAATGTTTCCTTCAATAAATCGATTGTGACGTGCGCTGTGTGGCATGTAGCGCCGTCTTGTTGGAACCACAACTCATCCACATTCAAAATCTTCAAAATCTTCCATAAAGTTGATGGACAAAGCTCCAATTGCTGTGCACGGTGGCGAATCGATTCATTCGGGTCCTCTTCAACACTTTGCTCTACAGCGGCAATTGTTTCTTCGGTGCGCACTGTTCGACGTCTCTGCGGATGCGTATTATCACATAGAGTAAACGTAGTGCGAAAACGATCCATGGTTAACCGAATTAATTGCTCTGATGGACGATTATGTCGACCATAAAATGGACGGAGCTTGCGGTAAACTTCGCGAACTGAACCATTATTTTCGAAATAAATTTGCACGATTTGCAAGCGTTGTTCTTTTGTCAACCTGTTCATGATGAAATGGCAAACCAAACTAAATATTAATCACTTGACAGCTGACAAAATGGCCGCCAGTTAAAAAAGTGATGCCAACTTAAAGTTATATACCTCAATAAAAAACACCCATTACATATTGTAATATGCAAATAAAAAATTGCCAAAAAAGAAAATAAGTCACTAAAATGAAAAAGAGCACCAAAGTATAAAAAATCGCTTTAACTAAGAAAGGTTTGGTAACAAATAAAAAAAATCGCCAAAAGAATTAAAAATCGCAAAAAAGCCAAAAAAAGCACCAAATTAAAAAAATTGCTAAAACTAAAACTATGTTTTGTAAAAAAATAAATAAATAAATAAATGGTCAAAATCGGAAAAAATGGCCACATTAAAAACAACGCCAAAACTAAAAAATCGTCAATACCAACAAAATCATCAAAAACAAAAAAATTGATTGTCAAAATCCAACTCCTTATAGAACCCTTCATGTGCGAGTTAAATTCGGACTTTACTGAAATTATTAAGTCTGCTCTGTTACAATTAACCCTATTTTTTGCACGCTGTAATTCGCCTTTACAAAGAAAAGTTTCATTAAAACATGCTTGCATTTTGACAAAATATCAAGATCTGTTGATTATTCATTCTAGTCGTATAATAGTTGTTTTCTTTTGACATTCTTTATAACAAATCACAATACACTCGTACACTTGCTCAGGCAGCTAAAATAATCACAAAATTCTTGCTTATAACGTTATGCATAAGAAAAAAAAATTAGTAAAAGAAAAATCACTTATTTACACCATCTAAATATTTTCCCTAGTACGTGCCTTCTATTAACTATTATTATTCTGCAGAAATTTGCTTAAGGAAATAAACTTTTTTGTTTTGTAAACTAAACAACGAGAAATTGCTAAAATACCCAACTGCTTTGTCATTGCTATTGCTTGGCTGCTGCTGAGTAAGCAAATACCAAAATTTGCATTTTGTAACTGCACAAAGTTTCTGCAATAGAATGCAAAAGGATTCATTCTGCCTTCCTGCTGTTATTTTCTTTACTATGCACATGCCTGTCTGTGCTTGTGCTTGTGCTCGATATTTTGTTGATGCTTGTAAATATTTATTTAATAAATATAATCATATCCTTGTGCAAGTTTCGAGAAAGCCAACACCACCTACGAGTTGTACTTTATTAGAAATAAAAAGGCTGAACCTGCCTTTTGCATATTTTGGTTTAATATCTACTTGTAATGGTTGCAACAACTTCAAATGCTACATTTTTTGTGATTCACTTTCTCCCTCTCTCTCTCTCTCTCTCTCTCTGTCTTAAGCATATTTTTGCAAAATAAGTCCTTTTTAAATATCATGATTTATTATGGCATTAAAAAATAAAGACATTGCTGCTTGTTAAAATTGTAAAAGAAGCAAATATGTAAATATTTTGTTATGCAAAAAAAGACAATATGAATTTGATTAAAGTATCAAAAGTAAAGTCATCATCGATTTGTTTGTTTTTATATTAAACTTATCTATATCAGATTATGATAAAATATATAGTATCCTGCCTAGTTCTTTTATTTAGCATGAAGTCAAAGTTTTGCAAAATTTTCTGAATTTAAAACGAACTTTACTTATTATTTAATTTATTATAAGCAACAACTTTAATATTCTTTGCTTTATCAAACAAATATCAATTTTTTTTATAACAGGAAAGTTTAGTCATAAAAAGAAGAAATCATTATTTTTGTCACAATATAGAATTAGCGCTTAAGTCGACTTAATAATACATAATATTATATAGCTTTATTAGGCTGTCTGTATGATGCCCCAGTTAAGAAGGGATCATTCAAATGTATACTCATGCGTTAGAGCTGTTTAATCTTTTAGCTTTAAGTATAAAACACATTGACTGCAACAGGCTACACGGCTGCACGACCACAAGTAGCACTGAGTTCAAATTTTACCCATTAGCCAGCTATTTAATTATTTTGACAACGAGACAGCAGCGCTATGAGCGCCTGACATTGCAGTATAAATATATAAAGGGTTATCCATTTGGTCATTCCGAAAGTGCCGGTCTAACAAGGCTGTCAGCTGTTAAATATATCTGTCATTTAAAGTGTCATTTATTTAAGTTAAAATTTGTCAGCTGTTATATAATATCTGTCATCTGAAGTGCCATGTATTCACTTAAAGGTTTAACAATTACGAATATAGATCGCTTAACGCGTAAAAATAATTGAATTTTTTTTTACAAAAGTTGTGTTTCAAAAGAGCATTACAAAGTGATTATGGTTTTTATTATTGACCCACTGTGCAATTAATTGGCAGGATTTTAAAGAAACCAGAAGATACTGCAAGAGTAGCAGGACTGTGCATCCTATCACTATCTGCACATTCCCGCGAATACTGCTGCTGTTGCAGAAAGTGTGGCGGCTAATCCGAATTTGTCGAATCCATGTTGTTGTCAGCAATTGGGACTTTCACACGGCTTATTATGGCATATTTTGCATCTGAATTGGCACCACAAAATATACAAAATCTTAAAAAGTGGCAGGTAAATAAAGCTTGAATTATACATACAGAAAAATTTTATGGTAAAATCTGCGAAAACAAAAGGTTAATTTAGCATTCTTCAGAAAAAATATTTTCTTCATATGTTTTTCATGTTAATTCAACATGATTTACAGTAATCTTCAAACATAAATTATTTTTCCTTCTAAAATAATAATAAATAATATTATTGATTTAACATTCCGGTAATATTAAAACAAAATGAAGAATCATTTTAAATCAAACTTATTTCAAGTTTAAACAAAGTGCATTTGATACTGAAATAACACAAAGAACCATATTGAATCAAAGTTTTTTCAAGTTGAAAAAAACATTTTATATATTATTAATTATTTAATTTACATGATTGTGTGTATTGGCACATGAATTCTGAGAATGTATGAGTGTGAGCTTCCCCGGCCAAGATGTGAACTCGAAGCCATTGCGTGGTAGACAACGGGTAGTATATTTGTTATTCCGCACAGCAGAATTTTATAATTAAATGTATGAAAACAAGGTAAATTTCAAACTTTTTTGGCAAAGATTTTGCCTCATATATGTTACATTTTAATTCAACATGATTTACAGTAATCTTAAAAAAAACTGTTCCCTTTTATAACAATTTTTTTTAATGTTGATATACGAGTAACATTGCGGTATAGTTAAATCAATGTGAAGAATCATGTTGAATCGAAGTTACTTCATATTGAAACGTTAAGTATTTGATACTGAAATAATACGTAAATCTATACACAATCAAAATTTTTTTTCAGGTTGAAAACAACATAAAATTAAATTCATGAAACAACATGAATTTAATTTAATGTAGTTATTTTATTTATTATTTAAGTTACGTGATTGTAAGAAGTGGAACAGATATACTTCTCCAGAATCGACTATTTTAGTCTCACGCCTTGTTAAAATCATTAAAAGCTTCCAGCAAAAATGCTTAATTCCAAACTCGATTACCATTTTTGAAATTTTTTGCTGGGGAATGATCATGATGATTTAACATGAAATTTATGTGAAATTAAAGTAAGAGTTTAAAAAGAAACTAGCTGGCGGAAACAGCCTAAGACTCCGGCAGGAATTGAACCTGTGATTCTTTGAGCACAAGACTAGGATGATAGTGCCTACTAGACAGCAGCAGGAAGTTTTCCCTGGTAAAGCGAATTTTGTCGACTATTTAGATACATAATACGAATATCACAGGGAACTTAAACAAGTCACACAACTGGGATTTATTTTGTTGTAGCTATGAGCGAAGCTAATTAATACCAACATACGAATATTATTTCTAATATACTTAATGTGATTTCAAATCAAAGTTTTTGCATGGTGATTTTACATTGTTATTTCTTTTTTGCTGTCTGTAAGTCCCCATACTTGGGCTTCAGTTGAGTAAGTAATTTAATTTTTTTAAGGTTTTTTTTGCTAAACTTTGTTGGCACTTATTTAATTTTTTTTTGGTCCTATTTCACCGGGATCTAGTAAGTGGAGAGTATTTGATGGACTTGTGTCGAAAAGTTTTTTTTGAACTGGTTTGAGAGCTTTCGCATCAAAAGTTATTTCAAACCCATTTAATTTACATTGTCCAACAGCTCATTTTAGTTCAAAAGAGAGCTGTTGAACACAAGTTCAAGTTTATTCATTAATACTAAAAATTTGTTTCATATATAAAAGATTTTACGCATTTATTTTGGCCTCAAAAGACCTCTTTAAGGCAATATTAAATTTGTAATAAATTTCTTACTTCAACTAAGTAGCATTTACAACAATATTAATCAAAACCTTTTTGGTATCCTTGCAGCAAATAAATAAACTTACTATTATTTGTTGCTCTTAGCAAAAAAGTTTATTATTTTCTTAAGCTTGCAGCCGGAAAATAATAATTTTCGAAAAAGTAAAATACTTCTCCATTACAAACAAAAACTATCTTGTTTCGTGCTAAGCAATTTTCCAGCTCTACGTTTATATTCTCCAAAAAGAAGCACATACCAACATACATTTACTAGTATGCAGCCTTAATATGGATTTGTGAAACATGGCATTAAATCTCAAAGGATTTGTAAATGAAACATAAACCTGCTGGAGCAACTCAAAGAACTAAGAATAAAAAGTAAAAAAAAAGCTCAGATGTTGCACTAGTGGTATGTGCCACCACCACCACCACCAACATCAGGTGTTTATTTTTAAGTATGATATTATCATGTTTGTGTGTACGCATAGAAAAATTTTCGAGTTTATTAAATTTTTATTTACAAGACTGCTTCATATTAAGAAGATATATCGCTTAGTTAATGCAACATAGTTACAACTCCAACAAAAAAATTATAGTTTGACAAAAAAAAATTTAAGTAAACTATATCTAATGCAAATAACTCAGGGAAAGAAAAAAAAACTAAAGAGGGAAGAGGGGTAAAAGCGATGTTATTATCTGTGAAATTTGTAGAGGGATACACTTTTTCAAATTATTCCAAAAAATTAAAAAAATATAACTGCTCTATAAGCTCATGTATAAAAAATTTTAACAACAGATAAAAGACAATATGACGAACTATTCTGCATTAGCAATGAAAAAAATAAATTTTTTGAGTTATGACTATATTGCATTAACGGAAGGATATATGTCTGCTTGTAACAACAAAGCCATGTACGAGGGCGGTTCGGAAACTTCTTAGCCTAGCACAAGAAGCGCGGTATAAACAGAAAAAAGTTAAGTGTTTTGGAAACTTCCATCTCTGATATGAACACCTGTTAAATTTTGTTTCGATCTGGCAACTCCTTCATACAGAAACAGGTGTTCACAAAAGACGCATCCGCGATTTTTTAACAATGGAAAAATTAGAAATGCATGGTGTCATTAAATATTTACATAAAAAAGGTTTATCGGGACAAGAAATTCATAATGATATGGTGAATGTGTTAGGTGAAAGTGCTCCTTCATATGCAACAGTAAAAAATTGGGTTGCTGAATTTAAAAGTGGTCGTACAAGCATTGAAGATTGACCACGTAGTGGACGTCCAAAAACAGCAACAACAACAGAAATTGTAGCCAAAGTGCATGATATGGTATTAAATGATCGACGAATAAAAGTGCGTGAAATAGCTAATATCATGGGCATCTCAAATGATCGACTCCATTTAATTTTGCATGAAGAACTACAGATGAAAAAGCTTTCTGCAAGATGGGTGCCGCATGTGTTAACAGTCGACCAAAAGCCCAGAAGAATAAACATTTCTCAAGCTTGTTTGGATCGTTTTAAGCGAAATAAAATGGATTTTAAGCGTCGTTTAATAACTGTTGATGAGACATGGATCCACCACTATACTCCAGAGACAAAAGAACAATCCAAACAATGGACTGAAGCTGGAGGAAGTGCCCCAAAGAAGGCAAAAACAATTCAATCGGCTGGTAAGGTCATGGCAACGGTTTTTTTGGAACTTCAAAGGTATTTTATTGATTGACTATCTGCAAAAGGGTAAAACAATAAATTCGGAGTACTATTACAAGTTTTTGGATCAATTAAATGTACAAATTCGAGAAAAAAGTCCTGGCTTACAACACAAAAAAATAATTTTTCATCAAGACAACGCACCAGCGCACAAGAGTGTTTTAACAATGGCTAAAATCAACGAATTAAAGTACGAGTTGCTTGACCACCAACCTTATTCTCCTGATTTGGCTCCCAGTGACTTTTACCTGTTCCCAAATCTAAAAAAATTCCTTGCTGGCAAGCGTTTTACCTCAAATGAAGATGCAATTACAGTTGTAAACCACTATTTTGAAGACCTTGAGGAAACTATTTTAATCAAGGGATAGAATTGCTAGAAAAGCGTTGGACTAAGTGTATTGAAGTTTCAGGAGATTATATTGAAAAATAAAAATATTTTTGAAAAACTAACTATTCTCTTTCATTGATAGGCTAAGAAGTTTCCGAACCGCCCTCGTATACATAAATTTAATATAAGCTTATTTTTATAAAAGTTAAGACTGTTGTAGTAGTTGTGTGTATGTGTGTGTGTGTATGTGTTTAACACAAACACTTGCGAAAACTTTGAATGTTCATCATCATGTTGTAAACGGTAGAGTAGTTTTTGCCAGTGTGCCCAGAAATAAAACAACATTTGGAATATAAAAACAGATGTATAAGAAGTGAAATAAGAGATAAAATCGTTATATAATGATATCGTTTGTGTTGACTCTTGTTTTGATACGAAAACTGATTTACAACAAGATTAAGAAAAGCAAAAAAAAAAAAACAATCAAAGATTAAATATTTCATTCTCTTTTGAATTTCCTGCTATAAGACGTTACTGATTTTTGCCAAATTTTCTCAAAACGACTTTTCATTATATTTCTACGTTTTAAAGATCTGGAAAACGATTCTAACTATTTTTGTCCATATGAATGTCTTTATGTGTATATTTTATGTCTTGTGCTCTCAGCCTTTGCTTGTTTACATCCTTAACAAAAATAAGTTATTCGCAGGACTTCCTGTGCATTTTCAGATAATTTTTCTTATTTGTTTTTCTATTATTGTACTTATGATAACTTGACATGACGGAAATACGATACATGGAAATTAAATTTTGTAGCTGCACTACAAGTAGATAAATTAGTAAAATTTGCGAAAAAGAAATGCTAATAAAACGTTCAATAATAAGCTGCGCAAAAATAATTTAACACTAAAATTATTGCTGAAAATGGTGATGCATATAAAACGTTTTTCTTATCAAATAAATTTTTTGCTACAAAAAAAAATAATTAGGGAATTTTTTTTTAAATAAATTAAAAAATTTGCTTAACAGCAAAATAAAAAATTATTGATCTTGCTGCTAATAAAAATATTATACAGAAAGTGTTTTAATAAAAATCCTTTATATAATATTTTTTTTTGTATAAAGTTTTGCTACAAAAAATATTCATATTGAAATTTTTGCTACTGAAAAATTTCTTGTAAAAATTTTTGCTACAAAAAATAGTCATATTGAAATTTTTGCTACTGAATAATTTCCTTTAGAAATAATTGAATATTCATATTGACATTTTTGCTACTAAAAATTTCCTTATTACTAAAATTTTTGCTATCGAAAATTTTCAATTTAAAATTTTTGCTACTGAATATTTTGATATTGTATTTTTTGCTACTGAAAATTCTGACATTAAAATTTTTGCTACTGACAAATTTCTTATAGAAATTTTTGCTACCAAATATTTTCCTATTGAAATTCTTCCTATTGAAACATTTTTATAGGAATTTTTGATAGTGAACATTTTGATATTAAAATTTTTGCTACTAACAAAATTTCTTATAAAAATGTTTGCTACTAAAAATTTTCATATGGAAATTTTTGCTATTGACAAATTTCTTATAGAAATTTTTGAATTTTCATGTTGGGATTTTTGTTTCTACTGAAAAATTTCTTATAGAAACTTTTTCTCCGAAAAATGTTAATATTTAATTTCTTGCTACTGACAATTTTCATATTGAAATTTTCATATTGATTTTTTTCCTAATGAAAATTCTCACATAAAATTTTTGCTACTGACAAATTTTCGCTACAAAATATTTTCAGAACTGAATAGAAATTTTTGAATGCTTATATTGAAATTTGTGCTACTAGTAATTTTTATATTATTAAAATTTTTGCTACCGAAAATTTTCAAATTCAAATGTTTGCTACTGAAAATTCTAACAATAAAATTTTTGCTACTGACAAATTTCGCATAGAAAATTTTTGCTATTGCAAATTTTCATATTAAAATTTTTGCTACTGACAACTTTCTTATAGAAACTTTTGCTACAAGAATGTTCACATTGAAATTTTTGTTACTGAAAAGATTTGTACTAAAAATTTTTCAATTTTAGATGGAAATTTTTACTATGGAAAATTTTTATTTTTTGTAATTTTTGCTACTGAAAAGTTTCTAATAGAAATTTATGAATTTTTATATAGAAATTTTTGTTACTACACATTTTAATATTATTGAAATATTTGCTACACCGAAAATTTAAAACTGAAAGTTTTGCTACTGAAAATTTTCCTACTGAGAAATAATTTCTTATAGAAAATTTTGCTACAAAAAATTTTTATATTGAAATTTGTAATAGAAATTTTAGAAATTTCATGTTGAAATTTTTGTTACTGAGACTTTCTAGTATAAACATTTTTGCTACTGAAAATTTCTTATAGAAATTTTTGCTACTGAATATTTTATTGCTGAAATTTTAGCTATAGAAAATTTTTATCCTGATATATTTATTATTGAAAAATTTCCTATAGAAAATTTTAATACCGAACATTGTCAAATTAAAATTTTTATATTGAAATTTTTGCTACTGAAAAATTGCTATTGAAAATATTAAAATTTTAATACTGAAATACTACTGACGATTTTCATATTGAAATTATTGCTAATAAAGATATTCATATTGAGATTTTTGCTTCTGAAAATTTTCATATTGAAATATTTGCTACTGAATATTTTCATGTTGAATTTCTTGCTACTGAAAATTTTCATATTGACATTTTTGCTACTGAATACTTTCATATTGAAATTTTTGCTACTGAACATTTATATATAGAAATATTTACTATTGGAAAATTTTATATAAAATTTTTTGCTACTGCAAGTTGCATATTGATTTTTTTGCAACTGAAAAATTTCTTTTAATAAATTCTTATGAAATTTGTTGCTGATTTTCATTGATTGTTTTGCTATTGAAAAATTGCATCTAGAAATTTCTTATAGAAATTCTTGCTACTAAAAATTCTCGTATAGTAATTCTTGCTACTAAAAGTTTTCGTATAGAATTTTTTGCTACTTCAAATTTTTTATAAAAATTTCTACTTAAGAATTTTTGCTTTGCTATTGGGATATTTTCAAATTGAATTTTTTGCTATTGAAAATTTTTAAATTTGAAAATGTTGGTATCTAAAATTGTCATATAGAAATTTTTGCTACTGAAAAATATCTTATATAAATGTTTGCTACTAAAATTTTTCAAATTGAAATATTTTCATCCGAACATTTTCAAACTAAAATGTTTAAATTTTGCTATTGAAAATATTCGTATGGAACTGTTAGCTACTGTAAATTTCATATGAAAATATTTACTATTGGAATATTTTCATATGGAAAATTTTGCTACTGAAACTTTTCTTATTGAAATTTTTGCTGCTGAAGAAATTCATATAAAATATATTTGCTTGGATTAATTCACATTGAAAATTATTTTTATATAATAATTTTATACTGAAATTTTTAACATTTTCTAATTTCTAATTAATGTTTAAGGTTTCAGCATTATCATGAGTTCAAGCGCCTTATGTAAAATCCTAAAAGAAACATGTGATACATTTTAACCCTCTCAGTTAGTGTTCTGCTTATGGATCTTTTTCATCCCTGTTGAAGCAAAAAAAAAAAAAACAACAAAAAACATACTTGCCAGCAAAACTATCTCTCTGTGATACACAAACTTCCGTTCAATAATATTTTTCATATCACTTCAAAACGTCCCTAAGAAATAACTCAGATCAAATAAAACAAAATCAAAATAAAATCAAATAAATAAAATCGAAATAGGAATTTAATCGAATGCTTGCATGATAGAGAAAGCCCTCATGTGTATAAAATAAATGTTGCTGCCATTTTTTTTGTTTCTATTCATGTATCCTGTTGCTTGTTGCTTGTTTTTTTTTTTAAATGAAAATATATTTCCTTAGAGAGAACTTGTTTTTAGTACGAGTACATAGGAACTGGAAGAATTGTATAAAATAAAAAAAATTTTATTAAAAATAGAAATGAAAATATCAAATAAATTATAAATTGATAAATACTAACGATGTTATTGCTATTAAGCTTCAGGCCTTTAAAAAATACAATAATAATGTTTATTTAGGAAAATGTGTTTCTTAAATAAAAGGAGAACAATCTGGTACGTATCAAAAAAAATAAAACTAAACATAAAATCTACTATAAAGATAAAAAACATATTTTAAAAGAATTTTTAGAAGCAGAAGTGTGTGGAGTGCGAATTGGGCAAATATAGAAACCCTTTAAAATCCTTTGAACAAATTTCTATCTTCAAATGTTTTAAAATAATTTAAATGCTATAAAAATAGGAATAATTATGTAAACGCTTTCAATACAAATTAATTCAATTTACAATTCTTTGATGGTCGGCAAATGATGAAAAATATATTACTTTAATTTTTTTTTTAAATTAATAAAAAAATACATTTAGTATTCGTATGAGTCATAAGGATTTTTTTGTAATAATACACTGCTGTTCTTTGATTAAATATTTCCTTTGAAAAATAGTTTTACAACTTTTTGTTCCACAGGCTCGTAAGCCGTTTATAATAAAAGGCTTTCAGTTAATACGTCTTCTTACCACCTTCATAATAAATTCGAGGCCTTAAAGCGGGTTTAACTGATTTAAATAAATATACCAGACTTCAGAAACAGAAAATGTACAATTTTATATTTCATAAGAAATATACTAAGAGCCAATTTCACCAACTTATTTAAATATCAATTCATATTCAATTCTTTTATTAATTGAATATAAACTGCTATAGCAATTTGTGCTATTAAGTTTTTTGTTTGCTATTGTAAAAGTATAACATTTTTGGTTTTGCTATAAAGTATATTTTATATGAAAGTTTAAGTTATTGAATAAATATAGTTTTGCTATATAAATTTCTAGTGCCAGATTACGGCATTCGATATCGAAAAAATTGTCTTAAAATATCTACATATTAGCAAAACTTTTTTGTTATTACAAAAACTATTTTGCTATTAGCAAAACTATTTTGCAAAAATTATGAAACTCGTAATGGAAAATAATTATAGCAATGCAATGTATTAATAGTAACATTATTTTGCTATTAGCAAAACTATTTGTATATTAGCAAAACTTTCTTGTTATAGGCAAAGCTATTTTTCTATTAGCAAAACTATTTTTTTTTAATAATTATGTAACTCGTAATGGAATATAACAATAGCAAGCTAACAATATAATAATAAATAGTAACATTATTTTGCTATTAGCAAAAGTATTTGTATATTAGCAAACTATTTTGCTAGTAGCAAAAATATTTTGCAATAACTATGTTACTCGTAATGAAAAATAACAATAGCAAGCCAAAAAGTTAATAATAAATAGTAACATTATTTTGCTGTTAGCAAAACTATTTGTATATTAGCAAAACTTCTTTGCTATTAACAAAACTATTTTTCAATAATTATTTAACTCATAATGGAAAATAGCAATAGCAAGCCAATATAATAATAATAAATACTAACGTTATTTTGCTATTAGCAAAACTATTTGTTTTTAAAAAAAAATTTTTTGTTATTAGCAAAACTATTTTGCTCTTAGCAAAACTATTTTGCTATTAGCAAAACTATTTTGCTATTAGCAAAACTATTTTGCTATTACCAAAACTATTTTGCTATTAGCAAAACTATTTTGCTATTAGCAAAACTATTTTTGAATAATTACGTAACTCGTAATGGAAAGTAACAATAGCAAGCCAATTATATAATAATAATAAATAGTTACATTATTTTGCTATTACCAAAACTATTTTACTATTAGCAAAACTATTTTGCTATTAGCAAAACTATTTTGCTATTAGCAAAACTATTTTTTAATAATTACGTAACTCGTAATGGAAAGTAACAATAGCAAGCCAATTATATAATAATAATAAATAGTTACATTATTTTGCTATTAGCAAAACTATTTGTGTATTAGCAAAACTTTCTTGTTATAGGCAAAACTATTTTTCTATTAGTAAAACTATTTTTTTAATAATTATGTAACTCGTAATGGAAAATAAATATATCAAACAAATAATATAATAATAAATAGCAACATTGTTTTGCTATTAGCAAAACTATTTGCATATTAGCAAAAAATTTTTTTTATTAGCAAAACTATTTTGCAATAATTATATAACTCGTAATGGAAAATAAATATAGCGAGAAAATAATATAATAACAAGTAGTAATATTATTTTGCTATTAGCAAAACTATTTGGATATTAGCAAAACTATTGTGCTATTAGCAAAATTATTTTGCTATTAGTAAAACTATTTTTTAAAAGTTATGTAACTCGTAATGGAATATAGCAATAGCAAGCCAACAATATAGTAATAAATAGTAACATTATATTGCTATTAGCAAAACTATTTGTATATTCGCAAAACTTTTTTGTTATTAGCAAAACTATTTTGCTATTAGCAAAACTATTTTGCTATTAGCAAAACTATTTTTCAATAATTATATAACTCGTAATGGAAAGTAAAAATAGTAAGCCAATAGATTAATAATAAATAGTAACATTATTTTGCTATTAGCAAAACTATTTGAATATTAGCAAAACAATTGTGATATTAGCAAAACAATTGTGATATTAGAAAAAGTGTTTCGCTGTTAGCAAAAGTGTTTTGCTGTTAGCAAAAGCGTTTTGCTATTAGCAAACGATTTTTTTATTAGCAAAACTATTTTGCTATTAGCAAAACTATTTTGTTATTTTGTAAAACTATTTAGGTACTTCGCAAAACTTTTTTGCTATTTTGCAAAACTATTTTCCTATTACTATATAACTCGTAATGGGATTTAATAATAACAAGCCAATTGTAAAGAGGAACGACTCTGCTTATGAAAGTAATGCAAATAAGCTAATGCTAGGATTATTAAATGAGAAAGCTAATTAATAGGCTTAATATGTGTCTCGTTGCAGTCCGCAATTAATTGGTTTTACACATTATAATTATTAACACCTTTGCACAAAGACAGTAAGTCATATGTAATTATAAATGAGCATTAGTACATTTTAGAATTTTAAGCATTTACTTTAGCACTTAAGCTACTGCAAGTGTGTTAGTAAAATATATTCCATATAAAATCAAGCTCATACCTTGGCAGTTGTTAAAGTCTCGTTAATCCTTTAAAAGTAAAGCGGTTAACTTTAGTAAAACAAAAAAAAAAATTATAAAAAAAACTAAAATTTTAGAAATATATATTTTCGCTAAGAATTCAATTTCATCTTCTTAAGGATATGAGTTCTAATGATATCCTGCGTCCCCAGCCAGGGATTAGACGTTACTTTTATATGCAACGTTTCTGTTTTGCTCGTGTTGCCATAAGCATCTGCTCGTTGGAATGTGCCATTCTAAGTCATTGGAAATTTTGGCTTTTTTTGCTAACGCAGATTTTCATTTGTGTGTTGATGTTACTTTATGCCATCCAAAATAGGAATGACTTGAATAAAGCTACAGATTCGTTGTCACCATTTTGGCAGATAGTCATAATGATAAGTAAGCTTTTATATATCAGTTTCAATACCAAAAAAATAACTATGGTAGTGAGAAAATTATGGCTGTGGAATTTGGAAGGTGAGTTAAGGATTTAAGCAAAATGATCTATATTTCTAATAAGGAAAATGAATAGAAACATAACGAAATGTTTATTTGGAAAATAGCATAATTTTGGCTAAGCTTTGTTTTTTTCCTATTTAGCTTCACTAAAAGTATACTACAAAATTAGCGCCTTTTAGGTATGCTATAAAAATTTAAACTCTCAATTGCCTTAATGTACTAAAAAGCATTAAATTAACTGTAATAAACATATCCTGTCATTGTTATTGTAATTAGAAAAATAATTATATAAATTATTTTATTTTTATTAATTATATAAATTATTTTAGGGTTGTATAATAAAGTAAGCGGCCATTAAGAAAAAATTTTTGTAGCGGTATATATAGTGGTAGAGGTATAAAGAAAGGATTTGGTCATAATAAATATTTTCCCACAACAACTAAAATTTTAAATTAAACTACTTCTATATTTCATATGCAATTGTAGCCAAAGGCGAGGAACATAAAATTTTAGCCTCCGAAAATCGCAAGGACATCATCTTCTGTAACTTCTACCATATGTCTGTAGTCGGCACTGGCCTCATGGCTATGTTGGTACCTTTCTTAATTGCTGGCTTCAATGCTGGACAAGGCGAAACATTTTGGGAACAATTAGAGCAGCCACTCAGAGCTCGGTATGTAAATAACTGTCTTTATATAAAGAACATACACAATTATGATTTTCTCCCATCAAACAGCTACATCATTGATAAAAAGTCCACTCTTGCCTATATAATTGTCTACATTTGGAATTTGTTTGCTGTTTATATCCTTATCTATGGTTCCGTGGCCACTGACAGTTTGTTCTCTTGGTTTATGTGCAACATTGTGGCACATTTTCGTATACTAAAGTATCGTTTACGTCAGGCTGGCCAGGAGAACAAGGGTAACTGTTCGATGAAAACAATTTGCAAGTCTATAGCGTATCATTGCCGAACACTTGAGTTGGCAAAAGATTTCAGTGATGCCTTTCGCGTGATTGTTTTCATTAAATTCGCCATCAGTTGTATACAAATCTGCTGTTTGGCATTTCAATTAACCCGTAACGATCAATTATTTGATCAAGTGTATCGCTTTGCATTTTTAATATCCGTGTCAATGCAACTAATGCTGTACTGTTATGGTGGTCAAAGGATACAAGACGAGGTAAGAAATTTTTAATCTGTTTAGACTAAAATAATGCCCTGTACGTGAAAGAACCATTTGTTATAAAAAAATTTTTCATAATAAACGCTTTTCATAAAAAGTACTTTCTAAGAAAAGGGTCCGTTTTTATAAAGGATTTCTTTTAAAAGGTACTTTTTTTTAAAAAGGTACTTTTTTTGTAAAAGTTACTTTTATATAAAATATACTTTTTTGTAAAAGGTACTTTTTTATGAAAGGTACTTTTTTTTATAAAGGTACTTTTTTTAAAAGGTACTTTCTTATAAAAGAGCCTTTTTATTAAAGGCACTTTTTTATAAAACGTACTTTGTTTAAAAGGTATTTTTGTATAATAGGAAATTTGTTTAAAAGGTACTTTTTTATAAAAGGTACTTTTTTATAAAAGATACTTTTTTATAAAATGTACTTATTTTTAGAAGGTACTTTTTATAAAAGGTACTTTTTTATAAAAAGTATTTATTTATAGAAGGTACTTTTTGTTAAAGGTACTCTTTTATAAATGGAACTTTTTATAAAAGAGCATTTTTATGAAAGTTACTTTTTTATAAAAAGTACTTATTTATAAAAGAAACTTTTTTAGAAAAGGTACTTTTTTATAAAAGAAAGGAAATATTTTATAAAAGGTACTTTTAAAGCACTTTTTGGTACAAAAGGTAACTTTTTTATAAAAGGTAATTTTTTATACATAAAAGGTCCTTTTTTATAAAAGGTCCTCTTTTATAAAAGGTCCTCTTTTATAAAAGGTCCTCTTTTATAAAAGGTCCTCTTTTATAAAAGGTCCTCTTTTATAAAAGGTCCTCTTTTATAAAAGGTCCTCTTTTATAAAAGGTCCTCTTTTATAAAAGGGCCTCTTTTATAAAAGGTCCTCTTTTATAAAAGGTCCTCTTTTATAAAAGGTCCTCTTTTATAAAAGGTCGTCTTTTATAAAAGGGCCTCTTTTATAAAAGGTCCTCTTTTATAAAAGGTCCTCTTTTATAAAAGGTCCTCTTTTATAAAAGGTCCTGTTTTATAAAAGGTCCGCTTTTATAAAACGTAATTTTTTATAAAAGGATCTTTTTTATAAAAGGTACTTTTTAGTATAAGGTACTTTTTTATAAAATTTTCTTTTTTTTATAGAAGGTAATTTTTTATAAAAATTACTTTTTTTATAAAAGGGCCTTTTTTATAAAAGATACTTTTTTTATAAAAAATACTTTTTTATAAAAGGGCCTTTTTTATAAAAGATACTTTTTTTTTGAAAGGTACTTTTTTTAAAAGCTACTTTTTTAGAAAAGGTACTTTTTTAGAAAATTTTAGAAAAGGTACTATTTTATAAAAGGTACTTTTTTGTAGAAGATAATTTTTTTAAAGGAAATTTTTTATAAAAAATACTTTTTTTTTAATATTTTTTATAAAACTTATTTTCTTAAAATGGTACTTTTTTTAAAAGGTACTTTTTAAAAAAATCATTTTTTTTAAAGATCCTTTTTATAAAAAGCACTTTTTTAAAGGTACTTTTGTTTAAAGGTACTTTAAAAAAAGTACTTTAAAAAAAACTGGTTGTACTTTTGTAATGTAATATTACAGAGCGAATCCATTGCTGGTGAAATTTATGAGAGTTTTAAATGGGAGTCCTTGACATTAAATAACAAAAAGATGTTGATTTTTGCCATGAAGCGATCTCAAAAGCCTTGCAACGTGTCTGGTCTATTTTTTACAGCTGACCTGAGATTGCTTTTGTGGGTAAATATGGGTATCTCAAAAGTATTAAGATTATAAACTATTTCTTATGATTCTTTTATATTTAAAGGTTTATCGAACAGCAGCCTCTTATATAACATTATTGTGGACTCTAGAAGAGGAAGAGGAAAATTGAAGAAAATTTCAAAAATACATAATATATATAAATGCAATATTATTTGATAGAGATTCAGTAGCATTATTTTAGTACTTTTGCCAAGTAAATAGTGTAATTCATTTTCTTTATATTAAAATCTACAAAGTAAATAGTAAATATGAGAAATAAATTTTGTTTTAATTAGAAACATAAGGAAATTTAATAAAAAAAAAACTGAACTGGGGCGATGAAAAGCAAATACGAGTACATACAATGAACAAACTGCTGTTGCTTTGTTAAACCAACTCTACCTGGGAAGCGCTTTTCTACCCGCAGCAGCCAAAATAGTCACTGCTGCGATTTGCATAAATGGTTTTGTTTTCAACTCTTTGCTGGTATTTTTAATAGTTGCATGACTTCTTTCTTGAGTATTCCCAACAACAAACCAAAATTACTTCCTTACAAATTTTTGGCTGTTCAGTTCAGTCTTTGCCAGCCACTTTAGGTATAATTTTGTAAAATGCCACTAGAAAAGAGATTTTCTTAGCTAAACAAAAGGCATTAAGGACAATATTTAAAGCAAGCACAGTACGGTAGCTACGAGTACTTGTTAAATTAAGGAGTGAAGAGCAGAGTAGTTAGTAGAGTCTTATTTTATTTTGAATGTAAACGTAGTTAATCAAGCTTTTGTTGGTCTTGGGATTTCGTGAAATTAAAACGAGAAGATAAATCTTGGAAGGCGATAGTTTTGACAAGATACAGACAAGTATTTGCAATAAAATCTTGTTTAATTGTATTTTTTATAATTTATGACCTTGTATGGGTAGGCGATTGTTACACAATAAGATTTAATTTAGAGCTTTTGTGCATTTAAAGATTTTAATGAATTTTTTTATTATTTTTTGACAAGACATTTGACGTGTGAAGGATAATTGGCTGGTATTTAGCGAAAGCTATGATATATAAAGAAAAGTTTATGACCATCTATTTCATCAATTTGCGAATTAGAAATATTTTCGTGCGAAATGATGAGTAATATCGTGACCTAACCTCCAAAAAAAAAAACGGGCAACATAATTTTCGAACGTATTTTTTTTTTAACAAAATCGACTATTAGAAATCGCAAATAATTGACTTTCGTCCAAAAAAAACGAATCCCAAAAATGAGTCGTTTAAGTTTTTTTGGCGGCTATGGCTTAATATATTGATATAATGCTAAGTTAAATAAATAGCTGGCCTCCACAAAAAAGAACCTAGAAAACAGTTTTGATAAATTGGGATCAAATATTAGCATTGAAGGATTATTCGTTCAATACATCTTCGCAATGCCAGTTGTTCAGGACAAATAGAAATTTCGTTAGGACATGAAACTATTTTTAACCCACTTCAAAAAGGTATTAGATTATCAATTGGTCTTGTTTTAAATTTGTTTCTTCATAATTCCTCAACTTCAAGACTAATTCCAAAAAACTTTTTTTAGGTCTTCAAAATCGCACTCTACTGACTTTATTTAGTAGTTGTTTTGTGCCGGTTCGGTACCACGTTTTCAGTACAAAAGTCTGCTCATGCCTGGATGGGAATGTCATGCATTGAAATTATGTTTCTTGCTTCATATATTTTATGAGCATTTATCTGCCCTGCTTATCTGTATCTGGTCTGTATCTGATACTTTTGTACTAAAAACGTGGTCCCGAACCGGCACAAAACAACTACTTTATTTCATTTGGACTTATTGTCAAAAAAAAGTGGGCGAAAACACTCCTAAAAATTGTTTTTCTCTGATTGTATAATTTTTTACTTAACCTTTTAATGCGAATCTTAGTACACGCCCTGGGTTTTCGTAGCAAATCAAACTTGAAGTTGAAAAAAGGGCAAGGATACGCCGACCAAAATTTAATTTTATATTTTACGTGCCAAAATACAGTTTTGCATTTATTTTAAATATTTTAATGCCACTTGTGTGTTTTGTATTTATTTATTTGATAATTGAGTAAAAGTGCATTGCAAAAAGTTTTACAAATGGCTCTCATTTTGTTTTGGTTTAATTTTAAAACTTTATGCTAAATTTACTGAGAGCTGTGTTTTATTTGCTTTTCTTTATTGCTGGGAAAACATTTTACAAAACTTTTGTGAAATTACATAGATACTCGTAGATAGAAGTTTTCTTTTTTTGTTGAAAACATACGGTCAGGATATTTGGTTATCACTGTTCTGTTAACAAGTTGCTGCTGTTATAGGCAGCCTTACAAATGTAATTCATTGGAAGGAAAAACTTAAAAAATGGTAAAAAAAAAGACATTTCCAAGTTCAAGGCAATGCACTGATAAGATTTATTTTTTTGTATTTGTCGTTAAGTTCTCACCATCGCCGGAGAAATTGAATAAAACTTTGAAAGGAGAAATAAATGTAGGGATAAAATTACCATGGAAGAGTTGTAACAGCCTTTACTTCAGCAGAATTTAGAAAAGTTTGCAGAATTACGTCGAACTCAAGCCTGCGCATATCAAAATTTAGAGCTGTCCTCCTCCCTGTACGTCTGTTTGCCCGCCCGCCGACCCAAGTCCGAGTGAAGAAATAACTTCGTTTTTAACGCTTAATCGGCTAAACGCTTAAACAGATTTTGATGAAATTTAAAATACAGAAAACAAAAAAGTTATAAAATTGTTTTAAGTAGGATCAAAAAGGGGGTGGGGCGGGGCAATATCAGCCCTCCGAAACTCTCCAAGTAATTTTTATGAAGCTTTAAATATCAGCGTCTAAAAAAACACAGATGCTTCATGTTTTTCAAAGACTAATACAAAAAGCGGCAAAAGGGGGGAAATGTTTTCCCCTTCCGATATTATTTAAGCGATTTTTATGAAGCGCAAAATATATGTACAGCTGCATCTAAAAAAAAGAATATGGGCTTCGTTGTTTTTGAAACTAACCAAACCCTAAGGCGGCCTCATGTTTTTTTTAACTAGTATAAAGAGAGGGGGTAAAGGGGGCAATTTCTGCCCACCAAAGATAGGCAACCAATTTTGATGAAATCTAAAGCATATGCCTCTTAAAAACAAATAAGCTTTACATTATTTTTAAAGTAGAACCAAAAGGGGGCAGTTGGCGGGGGAACAGAGGAAGGTAGCCAGATCTGCCCTCCAAGCGATTTTTATGAAATTCCAAGCAAACAAACATCTGCGTGCGAAAGTATGCAGAGACTTCATGATTTTCACAGTGGCTCAGAAATTTTTGTAAACTAATTGTTGCCAAAGGCTTCATGTTTTTTTTAAAGTAATACCAGGAGGGGGTAAAATGGGGGTAATTTCTGCCCACCAAAACTATGCAACCAATTTCGATGAAATTTAAAGCATAAATAGATATGAGTCTAAAAAATACATCTCATATACATTATTTTTAAAGTAAGACCAAAAGGGGACAGGGAAGCCAGGGGGAGGGCAGCCGGGGGATACATCTGCCCTACGAAAAATTTCCAAGCGATTTTTAGGAAATTCTAAACATACAAACATTTGCGTCAAAAAGTTTACAGAGGCATCATATTTTTCAAATACTAGTTCAAAAATAGGGCATGGGGCAGGGGTGATTTTTGCCCCTAACCAAACTATTAAAGTGATTTTTGGGAAATTGAAAATATAGATATGCATCCAAATGAACACACAGACTTTTGATTTCAAGTATAGGCGTAGGAAACCCATTTTGGGGAGTGCATTGCACCCCCCCCCCCTCCCTTAATTGCTGTTGCCCCGTTCCCTTCAGATTTATTAAAAATTTTATATTATTATTTACTTTAATATTAGTCATTAGAATAGGCAGTCCTAATCCCCCTTTGAAAAAAATTCTCGCTACGCCCATGATTTTTAAGGCTTTATATAATATTCAGTTTTTACGATTTTTGGGCATTTCGAGAATTTATTTTTAATTTTCATGATTTTTACGTATTAAAGCGTCTTTGAACCGGTTTGGAAGGACAATTGAACTGTAAAGAATTCGACATTGGTACGTAATCCTATGTATGAGAAAGTGACTGGCACATTGAAAAATTTATTAAACACAGTAAATGGTATTTTTCATTTTTTACTTTTACGCTTAAATGTAATTATTAAAAAATTTATTTCGCTTTGAAAATTACTTAGGGAGTATGTGGATTAGTATTTGGCTTGTTTGTTTTAATCCTACTTATTTTTATCTCTACATAAGCTCTTATGTATCTTTTGTACGCTATTAAAAGATTAAAAGCAAATCACATTTATGCATCTTTGTTCATAGTTGGCTCTGGCTTTTCATTTTATTTTAATAATTTCCTCAAGAGAGCAAATTTGCCACACTAACACTTTATCATTATCCTTTTACTTTTTTTTATTTAAAAAAAATGTCGTTTTACATACTTGAAAAAACTATCCTGACATAATTACATACATTAAAAAAAGACACATTGCTCTCTTTAGCATAACTTACAAATCTACTTTTGTGGCTGAAGTCTAACCGGAAAACTTTCGTTTAAAAACACAAAAATATATTTTGCACTAAAACCTCAAATAAGTTAAAACAAGAACATTTGCCAGCTTATGTTCGGAGACTTTTTTCGTTTTTTCCTTTTCAATAGTTAAGCATACTCGTATCAAAAAAATGTATATTAGTTTAATTCTTGTTAAGAACTTTGTTTCTGTTTCTTTTTGCCATTTGAGAAAATAAAATTTTGTATGACATTTGCAAATGTACGAGTACAAATGGATTGTATCACCTTTTGCTGCAGGCAGCAACAAATGTCTAATGTCGAAAAGATAAATATTAAAAAAAAATAATAACAACAATAGCAAAAAGTGAGTGAGATTAAAGAAAAGCCATGAAGTTCAAAACACCACATCATGGCTAAACTTTTATCTGTTGTATTCATTTTTATATTTGCTCCCTGTTGCATTTCACTTAAGCTCAGAAGGCCACAACTTTTGCTGGCAGTTGGCTTAGATATTTAGTTTTAAATCTCGTTTGCATGCAGGTTAAATGTTCCAAAAAAAAAAATAGTCCAAGACTTTAATCGTTAAAACTTAAAATGCTGAGAGGGATTTGCAAAATGCAAAATAATTGATGAGAAGCAAAATTTCCAAATAATTTTTTCAAATTTACATTTGTTTTTGTGCATGCCCAATCCAATACAAGAAATTTTTTCATTTAAAAGCAGGACATTTTCGTCCTTAGCTGAGTTACATTTTCTTTTCATAAATTAATTTAAAAAAGTAACGTGTCATATCAGCGAAAGGACATTTTCAAATTTAACTACTTAGGGGCCATAAAAGGAAAATAACAAGAATAAATTTACAGCAGATGTAGAGGGTAATAGGGTCTATATAAAACAGTGCAAGGACATGCCTGGATTTCATTTATTTTTCTTCTTAAAAAATTCAATTTTAAATACATATCCTCAATATCAAAAGGAGCATTAAAGCCACCATAATAACCAGGCTGCGGAGAAAAACATAAATTCCTTCAAAACTAACACAAACAGAGCAAGGACATGCCTAAGTCCCATATATCCTTAATATTAAAAATTTAATTAAATTTAGAATAAAAATTTGGCTACAGCGAAAATCAAGAGTTCCTTCAAAATTCACGCAAACAGAGAAAGGACATGCCCACCTCCCGTATATCCTTAAATTTAAAAATATAATTTAAGCCACCATAATAATAAAACTAAAGCAAAATTCAAGAAAATTACTTTAAAATTCACACAAACAGAGAAAGGACATTCCTGCCATCCATATATCCTTATAAATACATTATTTTTTCTAAATCCCTACAAATGGAAAAAGGACATGCCTACCTCCCATACATATATCCTTAATTTTAAAAATTTAACTTAAGCCAGCATAACAATCAGGCTGCCTCGAAAATCAAGAATTTTTTCTAAATTCATACATATGGGAAAAGGACATGCCTAACTCCCATATGCTATACATATATTCTTGATACAAAAAATTTAATTCAAGCCACCATAATAATCAGAATGCATAGAAAATCGATAGTTTCTTGTTTATTCATATAAATGGAAAAAGGACATGCCTGTGTCCCATATATCCTTAATAATTAAATTTTAATTTAAGCAACCATAATCAACAGGTTGCAACAAAAATCAAGAATCTAAATTCATGCAATTGGAAAAAGGACATATCTATCTCCCATATATCCTTAAAATTAAAAATTAATTTTAAGCCTACATTACAATCAGGCTGCAACAAAAATCAAGAATTACTTCTAAATGCATAAAAATGGAAAAATGCATGTTTAAGTCCTATAAATAAAGTTTTGATCAGTATTAGCCAAGAGCGGATATTTAAAGCTTATTGCTAACGGTTAAAAAAAAACTAACTCTTAATTATAAAAATTAGATTTCAATAAGAATTTTGTCAAGGTAATGGACAATTCTAGTTAGGACACTTTGAAAATCTATTACGACTCGTAGAATTCAACAGTTTAAAATCTTTGTAAGTTATAGCTCAGTGGGATGCCAAACTGTCAAATATCTATCCTTTATTTTAAAACATTAGTTTTGGACCAAATTGCGACTTCACTGCTGTGAAAATTTGTTAATGCATACTTGCAAAATTGTATAATTAAGCTAAATCTTTAATATAAATAATTGCAGTTGGTGCTAGGACCTTGCCTCTCTCATACATCCTTTATTTTAAAAAACTGAGTTGTAGTTATAATAAAAATGATAATGTGGCAAAAATAGGTAGTATTGTAGACAACTTAATATTTCAGCTAAATTTGATTAAAATCAATAAAAAAAACGTATCTGCTATATATCCTTCAAAAATAATTCTAGTCCGAATGCTTCTAAAATCTATTACAACTCCCAGAAATCAATGGTCAAAATTTGTAGTAAATTTCAGCGCAGTGGGATAAAGGACATAACTTCCCGCCATATATCCTTTATTTTAAAAATGTTGTTTTGAGTCAAATTCTGATTGGGATGTTGTGAAAATCTTTTAATACTTGCAAAATCGGATAGTTATGCTACAGCTTTGATATAATAGCAATTGAAGCTAGGACTTGCTTTCCTTTCATATATCCTTTATTTTTAAAAACTGAGTTTTAAATACAATAACAATGAGAAAGCCGCGAAAATTGGCATTATTTTAAACAATTCAATATTTGAGATCAATGTTATTTCATTTGATGAAAAGAAAATATCTGCCATATAAGTATCCTTAATGCTGAAAAATTGTATTTCCAGCATAATTTAAGTCAGAATACCTCACAGATATATTACAATTCCTAGAATTTAACAGTTAAAATTCGTAGTAAATTTCAGCTTAGTGGGAAAAAGGAAATGTCTTGCCGCCATATATCCTTTATTTTATAAATTACGTTTGGACCCAAATTTCTCTAGGAATGCTGTGAAGGATTGTTAATAGTTGTAACATAATATGACTCAGCTTTAGTTAAGATACAATAGCAGTTGGTGATAAGACATGCTTCAATCCCATATATCCTTTATTTTTAAACCAAAATAATAAAAGCTTTAAAAAACTTTTACTACAATTAAGATCAGTGTGAGTAGACAATTGATTTGGAAAGTTAAGGTCTTAAAATATGCCTATCAAAGATACTTGTATAAATTGGGTATCCCTCAGACAAATAGCATATTTTTTAGAATGCCATACGCACTTGCATTTGATTATACAAATTTATCTTATGTGTTATGATGTATTGTTGCATATAATTAAAAAAAAAGGAACTTAATTATATGTTACATGTGATATATTGCAAAATAAATGACATTAAAATACTAAATACTTTTTTAAGCTCATTCAGTTTTAATTAGTTTTCAATTAAAATAAAATGATATCAATAAAACTTGCTGTATAATCATTAAATATTAATGATGTAATTATGCTGTTTATTGAAGTGTTAATGAAGAAAAACATAAAACCAATTAATTGAACTCAATATTTAAACATTTATTGATTTTCAGCATTTTGTTTTAGAATCCCAGGGAAGAATGTTCAATTTAAGGACTCAAAACTAAATTTAATTTTTTTATAGCTAAAAAAATTTTTTAAAAATATGGTTTAAAATGCTTATAACAAATATTACTTTAAAATTATTTATGTTGAAAAATTCTTGCAACCAACAGAAATACTAAAGTGATTCTTTAGACTTTTATTTATTTTTTTTTACTAAAAATTTACCCCCTCCTTTTTAACACTGCTTCGAATTTTACTCGTAATCCTTTTATCTCAAAGTCTCAAAGGTATATGAGAGAAATAAGTATTATAAACAAAATAAGCAGAAATCTCTCTTATACACTCATATCGAAAAATAAAAAATGTTTGCATGCTTAAGCAAGCAGCTGTAAAAGTCATTTGTGCTGCTCTTTTACCTTTTGAAAATGTGTTAATGAAGATAAACAAGAATCTTATTTTTCATCCTTTTTAGAGTCTTGCCATAAAATTAACATTATTTGCATCAACACCTTTTGTTTTGCCAAAAGTTTAATTATGGTAGAGTAGGAGAAGTTTGACTTTATAAGAAATTTGTCTAGATGTTACATTGTATTTATGTTAATTTAAGTATCAAATAATTGAGATAGAAATTTAGCAAATATTTTAAATCAATTTAATTTAAGTGTAATGGAGATAAAAGTTTGCTCTTTCAATTAGCATATCTGTCAATTAGTAGCAGTTGTAAAACTTATAAGTGCTCTTGACTTACATAGCAGCAACAAAGGCTTAAGATTTTTGTATAACAATTTACCTTTCATAAAATTTTTAGTTTTAAATTTTATAATAAACACTTAAATATAATAAATATATATTAAAAGACTTAAGAAAAAATTATTTCAGTAATCTGACAGTGACAAATTTTCTATTGAAAGAATATTATACGCAAAAAAAAATCTATTTTCCAGCTCTGGCTTATAATAATAAATTTTAAAAACCTTCACAGAGAAAACAGTGCCTACTAAATACCTCATAAAATAGAACAAATTTAATAAGAAATCTCTATTTTTTTTTCAATAAGGAAATCTTATTAATTTCATAGGGAAAACCTTTTTAAAAAAATCAACAAGAAATCTTCTAGTTTTTATTAGGTTATCTTATTGATTTTTATCAATAAGGTTTTCTTCATGTTTTTATAAGGCGACCTCATAAAAAATAAAAAAAAATTGCGTCTTTATTCTCTGTACTTATGTATTTTTATTTAAATTCTACACCATATACATATGTATGTATGTAGGTAGCATATTGTAGATGTTATTTATTTATACATACATACATACACATTATGTTATATTCTTAACTAACTTACTCACCAAGTATTGAACCAGCAAACTTCAGACTGATAGACAAGCATTCTACCCAATATGCCAACAAGCAGCCTGAATAACCATTGAAATTATTGTGCAAACATTCTTATACAAAAATGAAAAAAGATCATGAAAAAAATTGTCTTTATGATATAAAATAACAAGACACCTCATAAAATCAAGAAGATTTCCTTATTAAAAAAATCAATAAGATGCTTTACAGATAATAATCATATAGGAACCTAATAAAATCAAGAAGAAATCCTTATTGAAAAAATCAATAAGATAGCCTAATAAAATCAAGAAGAAAATCAATAAGGCAACCTAATAAAATCAACAAGAAATCCCTATAGTTTACAATTTATAAGAAAACCTAATAAAATCAAGAAGTTTTTCTCTATGTATTGTTTTTTTGGTGCGAAAAATAACGGAAATTGAGTAAAAAAAATTTGTGAATAATAAGATTTCTTCTTGATTTTATGTGGTTTTTTTTCTTGATAAAATTAATAAGATTTACCACATAAAAACAATAAGGAATCTCTCTTCTTCGCTTCTTTCTGCTGGGATACCCCTTAGCCTAAAAACATTTCATAAAGAAAATCTTCTTGATTCTATGAGGCAATTTTTTTTCTGTGTTATTTTTACTAATTTCCAACACAAATCGCCAGAAAGCAAGTCCTGTGCTTAATCGAATATTCTAGCCATAAGGATCGCATTTGAATATTGTGGAAATTACAAATGAATTACAAGCCATATATCGTCAGCTGAAATGCAATTAGCAAAAAATTTAAAATAGCATTTTTTATTTAATATTGCATCTAAGCTCATGTCCCTACAAATTCTCTAGCCTATATCATAAAAATCACCAGAATTAAAAATTTAAATAAAGAACTTTTAAATCAGTCACTTAAATAATTTTCTTTAGTGTTTGTTTTTCTCTCCTATGTAAAATTAAAAACAAAATGGAAAATTTTTTTATTTCAGCGAACGATATGTTGAAGGGTATAAAAAGCGTTTTAAATTAAACGCAAAAGTATTGCATACTTTTCCTATAGTTCTATGCAGACTTGGTAAAGCAATGCGTATGATTAATATTTTAATAAAATTAGGTAAACGTTTCGCAAAAATCATAGCATACTTACTGGGACTGATATGCATAAAGTAGAGATAAGCAAAGTTAGTGACTGAATCACTAGTGATCGTGGTTTAATATAAAATTATATATAACACTAAACAAAATTTCAGACGTATTCTCTCATTCAGGCAATTAAAAAACAAAATTAATTTCAATATTATTAATAATACATAGTATTGTTAAATAAAAATTCATTATTTTCGCATTTAACTGTTACTAATGCATATTATTAGAGAACTTTTACCCAAAAATAGTGAAGTAAAGGTAAAGGTAAATTAACACAATACGGATTTTTTTTTAGCTTTTCTCAAGAATTTTTTGGTTAAGCAGATATAAAGTTGCTTAAGCAAAACATAAATAAAAATTTTATTTGAATTTTAAATTATTAAAAGTTGTTCATTTGTTAGTTTTGTTTAAAGAATGGGGCTTAAAAACAAAACAACTGTAACTATGAAGGCCTGGATTTTTGTAGTCTGCCCCAGCCTAGCTCCCCTATTCTTATTCCATATACATATGTGTAATAATTTTTTCTATTTTGATTTTGAGATATTTTTATTTCTTGTTTTTTTTAAGAGAATTGTGAATACTATATTTTATATATATTTTTTATGCTGCGGGTATTAAATATTATTTATTCTGTTCTTTTATTTGTTTGTAATTTAAATATTCATGATTTGTGTTGGCAAAAGCCTGATAAGAAAATATATTTTGTTTGAATAAAATAACAAAAAATAGCATTGAAAAATATATTTTAACAGCAGCAGCAATTCAGTTGCTGTAAAATAAATTTATATGCAAATTAGTGAGATAATTTTTACAACTTGTTGAGTATTTCAATTAAAGTTAAATAAAATTAGAATTCATGTACATACTTTTTTTTTGGAAATCATATAAATTTTGTTGTAAATATTTAATGTTATTTAATATAGTTGTTTTGTTTTGCATTACACAGAAAAAAAATTAATAATTCATTATATAATAGAAATTGGTTTTATTTCATTTAAACTGTTAAGTAATACATTACAATACGACAAACAAATTACAGAGTTTGGGCAATGGATTGTGGTAGAGGTGGTCAAGAAAAAAATATCTTTAAGATACCTCATCAAAACTTTATTCCAAATAGGATTAAGTTTCCCTCTTTGGCCTAATTATGCATCATATTTTTATATGAAAGTATATAAATTCTCTACACTTGATGTATGACTTATGTTCAGCAACTTTATAGAAAATATTAGGGCAACCATTTTTGAGGAACTTATTAATACTTTAACACTCCAAATCACGATAGTTTTTGATTCTCTTCTAATAAATCGTAAGCAAAACTCTAAAAAAGGCGAAAAATGAAGACAAAATGTTCCACACAATTGTTGACCATAAACTTTCATGAACTATACCACAACACGTCAAAGCCAAAACTTAGCACAAACAGCAAGGTCCAGCCAAATCATGACATCTCATATTTATTTTTTGGATGACAATTAGAAAATTTAAAATATTAACTGCCTTATTCATAAAAAATATTTCTGTTTAATAAGAGGCTTATGAAACAAATTTTCTTAGGAAATTTGGTTAATAAACCTGTTATAAAATCAAAATATTTTTAATGAATTAGGCCCTAAATTTACAAAAGGAAATTTTTTTAAATAAAATTGTGTTTTTTTGAGTTTGGCTGGTAATTTTAGAAAAAGTTTAAAAGTATTGCAACTTATATAATTCATAATTTTTGTATGAAACGTTCGCTTTAGCACTGAATTCTGGAGATGAGCTTGTGATGGACACACTCACAAGCGAAAACATTTCACTCACGTATGACAAATTTACCCCCTGTTTGTGTAAATGCGAACGATAGATTCGATCGAATATTAATATTAGAAACATAGACAAATTTCAGTTTTTTTTTTGTTTTTAATCTATCGTTCGCATTTAGAGAAATAGACCCTTAAAAATTTTCACCAATAGGCATACACTTGAATAAAGGTTTTCCAATAAGGTACGCGCTCACTCACGAGATATACACATTTTTCTTTCAGCCACGCACACTCACGCCAAATATATGTATGTAAATAAATTTATAATAAAGATTTGGTTTAAAAATTAATTAATTTTGTCCATCCTAGTCAGATATGCATACAATGTATTTGCTTATCGTTTTCTTAAAGAAAATAATACTATAATTACACTTCTTATGATTTTTCAGAGACTAGGAAAATTTTCCATACTGCTTGAAGTGATAGTAGTCAGGCGTCATGTTTTATCCCGCTTATAAAAACATTGTATGTTAATATATGTGCAATGAGATTAAAATTTTTAGTAGCAGTAGCCCCAGTATTTGCGTGTGTTTTCTTTTACACGTAAAGTGCTGGAAAGTTCAAATTGCCAATGCGTTGATAAAAAAAGTATTTATAACATCAATACTATGGAAATTTATAACATTTTGATTTATCATAATTTGTTCTTAATTAAAACTACCACATTCAATATCAATATCATATCAATATATTCCAATTATATTTGAAATATTGTGCAGCATATATTTAGCAGTGGTTTGATTTCTCAGTTCTTTTAGAACAAAGTGAAGCTTTTAATTGAAAGTGGGTCTTAAGATGGTCACCGTTTGCATCACTGCTGGGGAATCTCATATATCTTCTGCTTTAGGATACTATAAATTGTTATTGGAATGAGAGTTTTTAGCACACCCAATGTAATTCTTACAGATTAATAAGAGATCGAGAAAAAAATTATTCAAATATATATTTTTTTTCTTAAATTGCCTGAATTTTTAGTTGACAGCACGTGTGAGTTCTTGCATAATATTGTATTTAATTTTATATTTAAACACTATCACTAGTAATCCAGCAGTGACATGAAAAAAGTTACTCAACTTGCTTATCTCTACTTTATTTATATCAACCACGGTAAGTATGCTATGATTTTTGCGAAACGTATACTTAATCTTATTTAAATATTAATCATACGCACATATTAACCAGGTTTGCATTGAATTGTATGAAAAGTATGCTTTACTTTTGCGTTTAACTTAAAACGCTTTTTCATACCCTTCAACATATCGTTAGCTGAAATGCAAAATCATTTTTTCTTTTAATTTTATAGGGCAGAGAAAAAAACTAAAGAGAATTATTCAAGCGACTGAAATAAAGTTGCTTTATTAAAATTTTTAATTCTGCTGTTTTTTTATGATAAAGGCTAGAAAATTTACAGGGACATGAACTTAGATGTAATATCCAATTATTAATTAAAAATGCGATTTAAAATATTTTTTGTTAGTTATGTGGTTTTACATTTTAGAACACGATATATGGCTTGTGATTCCTTTATAATGTTCACAATTCCATAAACTATATATGTATATTCTGGTTTCTTTTACCTACTCCAAAGATAGGCAAATAACGGAATTATTTATACGTGTAATAGATTTTTTGTACGACCCTCAGAAAAGCTATAGGCTTTTTTTTGTTAGACTGATGTGTCAGTATGTGTCTTATAGGCATTGCTGTTGAAAATCGGCAAAATCAAATATAAATTTTCTGATATAGACGCTGTTTTATTACAAGCCAGGGCTGGAAAAGCGAGTTTTTTTGGGGTATGAAATTCTTTTAATAGAACATTTGTGACTTCCAGGGCACTAAAATAATTTTTTTTTATAATTTGAATATATATAAATTTTAGAAGGATCTTTAGTTTGATTTTGTTTCCCCTTATAACTAGTATAAGGCAGATTTTTATGCATAAACTTTTAAACTTATTTTGCTGCTATGTAAATTAAAAGCAGTTCTAGGATTGACGTTTGCTTGTAATGCAAAAAAATATAATTTTATTACTAATCTTTCTTTACTTTAGCATATTATTTGGTTCATAGAGTAGGCTATATATATAATGTCAATAATGGTTTTTTTTTTTCAAAGTTGGACCCCCATCTTCATATAATTTAAAATGAGTTTGATATGTATTTAATTTAAATTTTTCCACAAAAATGTCCTATTATAGACTTTTTTATGGATAGGAGTCAGAGAGTTTTTTAAGGCATCCCTATTAACTAAAGGTATAAAATATCAGTGGTATTTTAGTTATAGTCAAGGCATATGTATGTATAATCAAACGTTTTTCCTAGTCTCTAGATATACGTATTTTTTCATATAATTTTGTTATAATATTGAATACAGCGAAATCAATCTCTCATCGTTGTTATATTTTAACAATATTGACAGGTATTTATTTCTAAGATAATTCTCAGAGAGTGTATTTTAAAATACATACTATCAAATTAAATAATTAACAGAGAATTTGTTTTAAAATCAAAACAAATTAATAAAAAATTGTTAAACTGTCTGCAATATATTTTTGCTGACATCTTTTTATTTAATAAAGTTAATAATAAAATTATTGCTTTAGTAGCAAAAAAAAAAAGTTTAATATAATTTTTTATTTCCATTCGCTATTTATAAAGGGCTTAATTTGCTTGCCAATAATGTTTTAGTGCGCAAAATAAAAATAAAAAATTAATAAAAAAGTTGTATGACATAAATATTATAAAAGTGTTTTAATTACGAAAAAGAAATCAGTGTCATATAAAAATTTATGAAAAAAATCACAAATATATATTTTATAATTAATAGATTATTTTGAATTAAAAAAAATAATAAATTAATAAATATCTATATATACATAAATATTTTAATAAGTTCTATAAAAGAAAAGTTTGTTCTTTAATAAAACTTCAGGCACTTTAACCAAAACCCAGCGCAGCTGTTTGCGCCCCATGTGTTCCAGTTGCGGGCTTAAAATTTTATTATAGAATACTTTTTTTTATCATTCTTTTTCCTTGGCAGTTTGTCTTGTTACATGTAGAATAATAAAAATTTAAAATTAATCAAATAGTTATGCTTATAGAAATAATGTACGTTACGATTTGCGTTTCCATTATTTTTATAGCCGCTGCATGATTTTCTTTCATTTTGTATTTTTTTTTAAAAAGAAAACTTTATAAAAAAAATCAATTGGAAGCTTTCAACATTAACCAAGTCAGTTATTAAAATTTTCTATGTTTCCTTTTTCTTTCTTTTCTTTTTTGGGTTTTTGTTTTATTTTAAGCAGAAATATTTGAAACCTTGTTGTTTGCTAGTAATTATTGTTTTGTTGTTGTTGTTGTTGTTGTTGTTCTTGTTTTTTTTTAATTTGCAGCTTACATATTTATTTTTCATTAAGTTTGTTTTAATTAATTATTTCTTGGTTTTCTTGTTATCAATGTTTTCTTCATAGAGTTTATAATATTATTATAATATCACTTTTGTTTTACACATTTTGATTTTTAGATTTTAAAATTTCTTTCTTATTTTGATTTATTTGGGATGTTTTAAATTCATTCAAAATTCTTCTTCTCTATTATAAATTTAATTATAAAAAAAAGGAAACTAGTTTTAATGTTTAAATATCAAATTTCTTGCAAAAGGTCTCAAAGTGTCTCGTATTGATGAAAAACAAATTGCTTTGTCCTTGAAAGCTGCTTAAATTCAATAATTTTGATTCAAAAAGGCTTTTGAGGCTATTTTTTATTATTAAAAATTCATTACTAAAGAACTGCTTAGTCCACGAAATTACAAATAAAACATACAATCCAAAATTGGGGCACTTTTAGGCACCAATTGCATATTAGTATGAAATTAACCCTTAAACGTATATTAATTTTGTTAAACTAATTTCTAACGAATACATAAGTGGAATTTTGAATTTTGTGTCATATTAGAGTTTTGTAGCGATAATTTTGTTAGACCATCTTAACCCATTATTATATCCCCGTTCAGGGGCAATTTTTGTACTCTCTTTGAATAACAAGCAAAAAGGAACCACACCGAAATATGTTAAAGGGTTAAAATATTTCACAGAAATACTCCCCACAAGTTTCTAAATAACACTGCTAAGCCTAAACGGTGTATGTGAAAAATTCCGAAATTAACCCTTAAACGTTCATTAATATTTGACAAACTTCCAGTGTGTTAGTAGAATTTGCATTTTTCGTGCGCTTAGAAGTTTTTAAAACTCTAATTCTGTCGTCAATATAGTAAAACATCTCAAACCATTAGGAGCACTTTTTGTTTAAATTTTTCTAAAGAGTCCAAAAAGACCCATACGTAAAAGTGCTTTAGGGTTAAAATATTTCACAGACGTCCTCCCCATAAGTTTCTAAATAATGCTGCTAAGCACACTCTGAGTCTAAACGGAATATGTTAAAAATTCCGATATTAACCCTCAAACGTGCTTTATGTTTTGACAAATTTCTATTGTGTTAGTAGCATGTCCATCTTTTGTGCACTTGGAAAATTATAAAGAAGTACTTTGTCGTCAATATAGTGCAACATTTTAACCCATTACATAACCATTTAGGGGCATTTTTCCCCTAAAGGGTCAAAAAGACTCATATGGAAATCTCTTATAGGGTTAAAATGTTATACAAAAGCGTTCTTCGTAAGATTCTATGTAAAAGGCCAAATACATCTTGTACCGAAAATAACAGTATGAATTATTATGAAATTAACCCTTAAACGTTTTACAAGTTTATATTTATTTCAAATCCTTTAGATCAATTTCGCAATTTGCTGCCTTTTGAAAATTGTAATAAAATCATATCACTAATATTTCGCTAAACATTTTAAGCCATTTAATTCCTATTAAGGGTTAAATTTTTGCCCAATTTTCGGTAGGGGTCAAAACGGCCCCTACGGAAAACTCTTACAGGATTAAACAATTCTACCAAATTGTTGTTCGTCATAAGGTTCTGTACGAAAAGGTTAAAGACTTTTGTACCTAAGATTACCCCCAGGGGAGTCAATGACTACGGGTGTGGCAATCCCGGGAGACCCAGCTAAGGGTAATGTAGTTTTTTCTGCTGGCGGACCTTTGGCTCTTACCCGTAGAACTTATGTGTTACTACCCGATCTCTGGAATAACAGAGCAAAGGATGTGCACATATTTATAAAAGGAAAACAAATAATTAAAGATCGTTGTTGTCAGTTAGGTGCATGATCACCTAGAACTGCCCCTAAGTTCAAAAGATAGTAGTAGTGAAGCCTTTATGGTGGAACTGCGAGGTCTGACCAGAGGCTACTTCTGGTGCTACGGGTGCCGGTTGCCCGACAGCTGTGCTGCTCAGAGATAAAAGCATTGCGGCTATCAAAATCCTGTGTTGAAAAGGTTGAACGTCCTGGATACGACCCCAGGGCACTGGCACTTGTGTCTGATCGAATAGGCACAGGATTTTGGTGGCGACAGCTTGCTTTCTTCTCGTGAGGGTGGTTCAGCTGTGCCGGCAATGGTTGAGGAATTCTCTTGGGGACCTCGCTATTGGTGTATACACAACACCATAGCGTGGAAGCCTGAGAATTATCGTAGTGGCTGTGGTTGCTACCAAAATCGCTGGGAGAATAGTCTTGGCTTCCCAGTGTTAAATCAATGCTAGTGATTGATGTGACGCGGTCAGCCAGACACTATTCTAGGTGCTGTTGCCAATCAACAGAAGCTGCTATGGACACGAACATAGCAGCAGAGTTTGGGTAGCTCAATTACCTCAGCAAGGTAATTAAATATAGTACAGGGATAACTATATATAAGGTTTGCAACCTGTGGTCCCTTGAGGCGCACCTATGTATTGCATAGGTGTGAACTGTAAGGGTAAGCGGGGGCGTTGGTCTGGCGTCCAAAAACCAAACTCGGTGCTTTGGCACCCGTGAGATAGGCCGTAAGGCAGGTACTCACGCAAAGCCATTGCACATCTGTACCTAAGATTCTTGCATGAATTGGAAAGTAACCCTTAAACGTAATTTAAGTTTCAACTAATTTCTAGTGTTTTAGTTAAATTTTGCACTTCGCTGTCCTCAGAAACTTATAATAAAACTATATGGCAAATATTTATAAGACCACTTAAGGGTTAAAAAGGTACCACTTCTTTCGAAGGGTGTCCAAAAGACCCATAAGGAAAAGCACTACAGGGTTAAAATGATCTACAAAAATGTTACTCGCAAGATTTTATATAAAACCGTTGAACATATTTTGAACCTAAAATAAAAGTTTGAAATATTAAAGAAATTAACCCTTAAACGTATTTTAAGTTTTGACCAAAAAAGACTAGTTTTTAGTTAATCTTCAGGTTTTTGCTGTCTTTAAAGACTTCAATTTAATATATGTGACATATGTATATCTTATTAAAACCTTTTAAACTGTTGTGGTCTTATTACAGGATACCTTTTTGTTCCGCCTTTCGAAGGGGGTCCAAAAGACCCATACGGAGAAGTGCTACAGGGTTAAAATTATTAGCAAATATGTTCCTCTTAAGATTCTATACATTAAACAGTTAACATATTTTGAACCTAAAATTTCAGCTTGAATTATTAGAAAATTAACCCTTAAACGTATTGTAACTTTTGCCTCATTTCTAGTGTCTGTTTGGCTACCTTGAGAGACTTAAAATAAAATTATTAGGCAAATTTTTTGGTGCGACATTTTAATCCACTATAAACCTACTTAAAAAGGGCCAAAACGACCCATAATACGTGGAGTTAGAGGGTTAAAATATTCTACAAAAATGTTCCTCGCAAGATGTTGTATAAAAATGCTGGGCACATTTTGTACTTAAAATTTCGGTTTTATTTATTAGGAAATTAACCCTTAAACGTATTTTAAGTTTTGATTAATTTCCAGTGTTTTAGTTGACTTACACACTTGGTTGTCTTCAGAGACTTAAAGTAAAATTATTGCGCAAATATTTTTTGGTGAAATATTTTAACCCATTATAAGCCTATTTAAGCGTACATTTTTTGGACCATTTTTTTAAAGGGCCAAAAAGACCCATACTGAATAAAGTTAAAGGGTTAAAATTTTCTACAAAAAATTTTCTTGCAAGTTTTTAAATAAAACTTCTGAACACATTTTGTACCTAAAATGGTGGTGTGAATAATTAGAAAATTAACCCTTAAATGTGCTGTTTCCCTTACAAAGGCACCGCTTGTTGTGTACTCCGAATAAAATGGATCCATGTTTAGAAGATTTACAGTGTTAAAATGTTGTACCAAGATTGGTTTTTTTATATCAGATTTTACATAAAAGAGCTTAACATATTGTAGACCTTAAATGAAAGGATATGGTATGCTGATATATCCTGTGGGAGATATCCTTAAAAATCTGTATAACTAAGACATTAATTTAATTTAAGCTTCTTTTTCTTCCAAAGAGATAGGCAACGGTCTGACTTCAATTATATTATGTTAAAACAACTTTGTTTTAAATTAACAATTCTCGTATATATTTTTTTTAAACCGATAAGACCTCGAAAATTTTTGATACCACTAATAAGAGTTTGTCAAGCATTGCGATTTCTGTATCATGAACTCTTAAACAAACATTTGAAATCTTTATGGTAATGTTAAGAAAAGTAAATGCTGGCAGAAAAATATTTTTTCTTCTAAGACAAATCAAATTTTAAGAGCTTAGTTCACTAATTATACATAAATAATGAATTGATAATTAAATAGAATCGGTGAAATAGGCTCTTAGGATCATAGATTTTTTTTATGCATATTTCAGGCAGATATTGTTTAAGGTTTTTAAAAGGAGAAATGTAATGAAACTTATGGCAAAAGCCTTTGAAGTGAACATATTCAAATAGAACTGATAAAAGCACTTTTGAGTAATACTTTAATGAAACTGCCTTGAAACCTTTTTTCAAACAGGACTAAAACATAAAGCCAGTTTAATTTAAAAAAATCTTTATTTATAATTTATATAACAGTTTAAAAAATTTGTTAGTATGCAGTTGTTGTTTTCATAAAATGGCTCACAGTTTTTTTATAATTTATTTTGTAACTTTAAAAAAAAAATTATGTTATTATTAATTACTTATAACTTTTTTTGTAAGAGTCCTTCACCTTCACACTTATAAGCATTTGTAAATAATTTTATTTTTTGTTTTAAATTTTTTTTATTAAAAAAATAGTTTTTTTTTTATTTAAAAAAATTTCTTCTTTATGCACATGTATGTATGTATGTATATATTTTTTTTTTCTTCAAATGTAATATAACAACTCAAATTATTAATAACTGATAACAGTTTCAAGCGGAACGACCGCTTTGGCGTTACACGTATAAATAACTGTAAAGGATGTAACAACGGAAGCATCAAGCTAACAAACTAAACCAGCCACATATTCAAACGCACAAACACACACACATAGAGAGAGATTTGTTGTGTCAAAGTAAATAGGCAGGCAGTCACACACCAACTTATAGTTTTATTACATTAAGGATAATAGTAACAAATGTAAAACAACTCTCATTAACTGGAGCAAATTATTACAGGGATCCTTAAGAGATGAGCATTACTATGGTCACATGTTATTTAAAATTATATTTTTTAGATTTTTTTTTTTAAAGTACAGTTTTATTAATATTACTTTACTTTTCATTTATTTTTAGAATTATGTATTTTATTTTTTATTTTTTGTTAAATTTTTTGTTAAACTTTTTAAAATTTTTTTTTGGTAAAGATAAAACTAATATAACGCTGCGTGGTAACTTTACTGTTACGTGTTAAGCTAACAACTGATTTTTTGTTGACCAAGTCCCAATCTTTCATTTTTTTTTTACTCTGTTCTTTTGCTGTTTAAAGGATGCTGTTGCTGCTGTATGTTAGTGCTTTTGTATATCATTGCTTTACACATTTAGTTTGTTTGCTTTCTCTGTTTGTGGCATTGTGCAAATTATTACTCATTTGCAAATTTGTTGCTCTGGCTCAAAAGCAACAAGAACCAATTTCAACATGTTCATGGTCATTCAAATTGCACTCTGAATATGAGAATATCTGTGCACACACAAACATACATTCAAACATACAAACATACATATGTACGTATTCAAAAGTATGCCGAATGCAGTGTTGCCAGAAAATCATTGTGGGAGAATGCTAAATCGTTACAAAAATTATGCTAAAATATGCTAATGAAGAAAATTGTAATGCTAAACCTTAAATTTTTAATAATATAGATCTAGACCGATCCGCTTGAAATTTTAACTATCTGAAATTAATTATAGGCTACTTTGTTTTAACCACGCCCACTTTTTTAAATTATTTTGCTCCTTCCACACCTAGTTGTAAATAGATTTTATAACATAAACGAGCATAACTTCGCCATTTGTGGACTGATTTTTTTTTTGCTTTTTGCATATGAAAAGGTCCAATAAATTTTCTTAGAGGAAATTCAAAAGGGGGAAGGAAGGGTGTCGCAAATCATCCGCCCCAATAATCGATTGTCAAATAACTTTTTCATTTGTCCACCAATTTTCAAAATGCTTTTTTCCAATGGATTAGATTCATTAAAATTTTTTTAATATTGGTAAGGGAGGAGGGGGTGAAATTTCCCCATCAAAAAAAAAATGTATTATCAACTTAATTTGCCGTTTGTAGACTAATTTTCAAAATCCTTTTTGCATATGCTAAAGTTATACAAAACAATTTTTTTGTTATTATTTTTGGGGGGAGGGGAAGCAAAGTGCCCGCCCCTAAAATTTATTATCAAATATTTATGTCATTTGTGAACCAATTTACAAAATTTAATTGGCATATGGAAAAGGTTCACTAAATTTTTTTTCTTGGAAATTTTGGAGGCGTGGAAGCGCCCGGCCTAAAATGTATAATCAAAAATTTTTATCGTTTGTGGGCCAATTTCCAAAATTCATTTTGTATATAGAAAAGGTCCACTAATTTTTATTTAGAAATTGTAGGGGGGGGGGGGTGTTGCAAGGTGTCATCCTTTAAGAAATGATTATCAAATAACTTCATCATATGTGAGCCAATTTAAGAAAATAAAAAATTTTATGTGCAAGAAGTCAATAAATTTTCTTTTTTTATTGGACAGGAAGGAGGAGGTGGGGGGGGATGACATAAATTACCCGCCCCAATAACTGATCATCAAATAACTTCTTTATTTGTTCAGCCATTTTCAAAATGCTTTCTGCATGTAGATGGTAGAAGTCCACTTTTTTTAAATGTTGGAAGAGAGGCGGGGGCGAAGTTTCCCCTTAAAAAATTATTTATCAACTTACTTTGCGGTTTGTAGATTAATTTTCAAATTTTTTTTGCATATCCCAAGGGAGGGAGAAGCAAAGTGCCTGCCCTTAAAATTTATTATCAAATAACTTTCCCATTTATGGACCAATTTTCAAAATGTTACTAGCATATGGAAAAGGTTCAATAATATTTTTTTCTAGGAAATTAGCAATGTGCCCCCCACCCAAAATAAAATATAAAATATATTTGCCGTTTGTGGGCCAATTCGCAAAATTCATTTTGCATACGGAATAGGTCCACTAATTTTTATTTAGAAATTGTAGGGGGTGGGTTTGCAAGAAGTGAATATCAAATAACTTTATCATATGTGAACCAATATAAAAAACTAAAAAAAAGTTTATGATGTCCACAATTTTTCTTATTTAATTGATCATCAAATATCTTCGTCCTTTAGTGAATAGTTTTTTTGGAGTGGTGGGAGGGGGTGGAAACAAAGTGATTACCCCAAAAATTTATAATCAAATAACTTTGTGAATTTTGAACCAATGTTCAAATTTTATTTGCTTATGGACATTTTTTTTTTTTGTTTTGAAAAATGAAGAGGGGGTAGTAAAGCTCAGCGGGTTAAACTAAATTCACTAATATCAACTGGGCTAAAATTTTATGCAAAAAAAATTTAAATAAATTTCAGGGGGCCAGTGAAACGTTAATAATTTTTTTTAAATCCAGCAAATGTTCTATTTATATTTAATGGTCTTAGTACAATGGCCACTGAAAAAAGGAAACGTTTTAAGTACAGAGAAAAAACTGCCTCATAAAATCAAGAAGATTTTCTCTATGAAACGTTTTTAGGCTAAGGGGTATCCCAGCAGAAAAAATCGAAGATTTTTTCATAGAGATTCCTTATTGTTTTTATGTGGTAAATCGTATTAATTTTATCAAGAAGAAAACCACATAAACTCAAGAAGAAATCTTATTATTCACTACTTTTTTTACTCAATTTCCGTTATTTTTGGCACCAAAAAACAATCCATAGAGAAAAACTTCTTGATTCTAGTAGGTTTTCTTATAAATTGTAAACTAAAGGGATTTCTTATTGATTTCATTAGGTTGCCTTATTGATTTTTTCAATAAGGTTATCTTCTTGATTTTAGTAGGTTCCTATATGAGTATGTGTAAAGCATCTTATTGATTTTTTTAATAAGGAAATCTTTTTGATTTTATGAGGTGTCTTGTTATTTTATATCATAAAGACAATTTTTTTATGATCTTTTTTCATTTTTGTATAAGAATGTTTGCACAATAATTTCAATGGTTATTCAGGCTGCTTGTTAGCATATTGGGTAGAGTGCTTGTCTATCAGGTAGAAGTTTGCTGGTTCAATACTTGGTGAGTAAGTTAGTTAAGAATATAACCTAATGTGTATGTATGTATGTATGTATAAATAAATAACATCTACAACATAGTACATACATACATACATATGTATATGGTATAGAATTTAAATGAAAATACATAGGTACAGAGAATAAAGACGCATTTTTTTTATTGAAAAAATCAATAAGATAACCTCATAAAAACTACGAGATTTTTTCTTTTGCAAGAACTAATTAATAGTCTTGTTTTTGAAATTAATTTCGATAGATATTTTTTTTTTCATTCATAATATTTTATTCGGTTGTGTTCATCATATCTGTTATTTAGTCATGACCAAAGCATTCGTTTGGTTGATCTAATGAGTTTAAGAGTGGTCCTAATCATATCATTATTACAATTCAGCTCTTACGTTAATGAACATGGATTGTTTTTTTGTATTCATAGAAAATTTATAGCGAGATTGGAAATATAGTTGATTAAACTAATATTTTATCGAACTAACCATTTGTCAACCAATTTTTTTTTCTGGCTGTAAATTTCATTAATAAATTATAATCGGCCATGTTCTGTAAACCGAATCCGAGTAAATTTCTCGTTTTTCAAAAATACATAATAGCCCCATTGATGTGTTTTAAATCATACATACTAAATTAATTTCAGATATTATATTTCAAGCTCTATCTAAAAAATAGAAAACTACTTAAAAATAAAAAAATAATTTTTGTTTATATAAATTTCATTAAAAAATATAAAACAGTGTTAATTTTAAATCCCGGCGATTTTTCTGTAATATTCAAAAAGTGGCAACGCTGCTACAAACCAATGTAATCTCTTGTAAAAAACAAATAAACGCCCTCTCTTTCTTTTTAAACTGAAGCAACATGTTGTACAACTTGTCTACAACAAAACACAAGCACAAGTTCACTCAATTCACTCAAACTCGTTTACACACCCTTTCTCATCTTTTTTTTTTAATTTTTGTTTTGCTTTTTACAGCCTCTACAAAAACTCTTTACGTAGTTTTCATTATCGTTACGGGTTTGTTTTTTTGTTTGTTTTGCTCTTCTAGTCACGTGTTGCATGTCCTTTAAGTTGAGCTAAAGCTTTATTTTATTTTTTGGCTCAATGTAAAGTACCCCACCTTATGCAATAAACACAATCATGTCCACCGACCATCGACTACAAGATGTCAAAAATAGAATACATGCGTGCTTATGAGAATAATTCTTTTAGCCGCTACACGACTACCGACTACACGACTACTTTTGTAGCCCGTAGCCAACTTAGGCTAATTTCTATTTTTCTTGGCTACGAAAAACAGATTAGTGCTGCCAATACAATAAATGCATGAAATGGTGGTTTTAAAAACTCAATACATTAAATATCGCTATTAAAAACGCGAAAAACTATTATAGTGGCACCATTGAAAAATAATAATCATTTCATTTGTTTCATTTGTATTTATTTTTTGGTTTTTTTATTGAAATTGGTAAGTATATACTAGTCATTTTTACTGTTTATATGTATTTATTATATTGTTTAATGTAATGATGTTTAATGTAATGATGTTTATTTTTTGTAGTTAGTGGTCGGTAGTCGTTAAAAGAATTAAGTAGCTGGCGACTTGGCTATTTTGGTAGCCAGCTACTTTTGTAGTCGGTAGTCGATGGTCGGTAGCCTTTGATTGTGTTTATAGCATTATTGTTACACAGCAACAATTTGCTAAAAACATGCGCTCTTTTGCTCATGTGTTGGAGAGATTTTTTCTTTTCATTTTCTTTACTCTCTAGTGTATTTCTTTTTTATTATTATTATTGCTTTAATGTTAAGCAAACTATGATGTTGAAAAAAAGGAAAGCTTTTACAAATTGCATGGAGCAAATATACATATTTAAAATACAGAACATGTTAGTATGTCGTTTGTTGTCTTTTTTAGTGCATGCATATGCATGAATAAGGGTGTGTATATGTGTGTGTTTGTGTGTCTGCAAATACAAATGCACTTTCGCAAGTAACAGATTGTAAATTGTATCTGCTGTAAAAGAGCATACGCCCCACATTGCAATATTTTAATATGTTATTACCCTAAGAAGTGCTTTATTAAGGCTTAGTTAATACATCTAAAATAAAAATATATAAATAAAATATTTTAGATTTTATTATAGAAATTAAAACTGCTGGAACTTAAATTTAAGGTTGCTTTTTCTAAAAAATTGTACGATTTTGTAGGATACCAACTACCAGCCTTAAGTAGCTGATTTCAAAGTCCTTTCTAACCAACCAATTATAAGGATGTTGCAACTTATATTTCCCCTATTTCATGTTTGTATATTTGTTAAACATTTTCCTGTTTCTGTCCTTTTTTTTGTTTTTGCTTTATTGCCAGAGTACGCAACATATTCTTAATGGCAATTTAAATTTCGAATGCAAATTGCTATCGCCGCAACAAAAAAACAAAACACTGCGTATTTAAAGCAGCAACAGGATTGATGTTAACCAAAAAAAAACAAATGTTTTTAATGGTCAATTTTGGAAGCAAACATATTGCTGCACTTCAAAAACATTAGAACATTTTGTTACAGCATTGACAAATTCCCAGCAAAAACTTTGCTTAATAGAACGCCAGTCGTAAATACTTCTCATTTGACTGCATAACAAAACCCATTATGTTTGTTTGAGAAGTTCAAAAAATAAGGGGATAATCCTTGGAATTCAGTTAGAGGATTACAAGAATGTATTATTACATCCTTCACCAAAAATGCTATGGATCTATATTGTTTCCACAACATTCCTATAATATATAAATAAATATAAATTTCTTGATTCCAAATGTCTGAATCTCCAGCAAAGCCTAGAGCCTTCAATCTTGGACTAATGAGTCATAACTGGTCCTTAATAGATTTTTATTGAAAATCAGCAAAATCAGGGCTGGAAAGCTAAATTTTTTTTTCTTTCATAAAAGTAGCTAGCAACAACATATTACATATTTAATCGAATAAAGAATTTCCTGTGGAAATGCACATATTCGAATAATAAAAACAAGTTTTATTTTCCCAAACAAAATTTACTAAAATGATCGAATTAAATAATGATCTCAAATAAACTACATAATAATAAAAATTATTAAAATTATAGAATAAGAAATTAGTCGAATCGAAAAAAATTTAATCGAATAAAAATATTATTCTAATCGGAAAAACGTTAATTTGAAAAAAAAAGAACTCATAAAAAAACGAATACAAAATGCATAAAAAAATATTCGATTAATAAGAAAAATCTACCAAAATGATCGAATTAAATAATGATCTGAAATAAATTACACAATAATAAAAAATATTCAAATTATAGAATATAAATTACTCGAATTGAAAAAATTTAATCGAATAAAAATATTATTCCCATAGGAAAAACTTTAATTTAAAAAAAACTATTTGAAAAAAACTAATAAAAAAGTTTATTCGAATAAAAGAATTTATACTTGCACTTTAAAAACATATACATATAAGCTCGTAAGTTCATAGATCTAAAACTTATTCGAAAAATTAAATAAAAACATGTTTTCGAATAAAAAAAATTGCTTATATTATTGAAATAAATTTAGATAATTATTCAAATATTCACCCTTATAGGGGATAAAAGTTCACGTGAGATGTGTTCCCTTTCCCTAAAATTGTGATCGCCAATGTTTGCTTGGTTGTTGTGTCGGTATACTATTTTATAATTTTGTTCACTATTTTTTTGTTCACGGGAAATATTTCACGTGAAAGCAGTGTTCGCCTTTCATTCCCGATAAGGGTAAATATATTTTTTAAATTAACTAATAAATATTTTTTTTAAAAACAATTTAGCAAATAAAATAATTATTCGCATCGCAAGAAATTTGATTGAATAAAAAATTACATGATTCAAAAACAAAATTATAGTCGATTAAAAATATTATTCGAGTCGAAAAAGTTTAATCAAATTACAAAGTGTATTCGAAGAAGAATATGTATTCCACTAATCAAAGAGAAAAATTACACAGTGCTACATTTGATAAACGTCTGTACATTTGAAAATGAAATAATGTAATAACATTATTTATTCGAACAAAAATATTTACTCATATCAGCGAATTAAATTATTTATTAAAAAAAAATGTTTTCAAGCTGTCAAAAAAGTTTTCTACAATTTTAAAAAAATTTAACCGAACCAAAAAAATTATTCGACTCGAAAGACTATTTAATCGAATCAAAAATTATTCGAATAAAAATTTAATCCAGTAAAACTGCTGCAAAGCTTGAAAAAACTCTATATACTCGTAAATTGATGCCAAACGTATCCGATTAATGAAATAAAAACTTTAATTCGAATAAAAATATTTACTTATATAGTTGAATTAAATAATTTTTTCAAATAAACTAATAAAAACAGTTTTTCTAATAAAAACATAATTAATCGAATAAAAAATATATTCGAATGGAAAAAAGTTTAAGCGAATAACAGAATAAGTCAATGAATACAATTAAGCATTGTAAAATCAAATAAAAAAATCTATTCGAATAAAAAAAAGTATTTCGGCAAGAAAAAAATAGCACAGTGCTACAAAATGGAAAGAATATTTTAAACTAGAAAATCGTGTATGCACGTAATAATGAAATAAAAATATTTGTTCGAATAAAAATATTTATTCGAACAAAAATATTTACTTAAATAATCGAATTGAATTATTTATTTAAATATACTAATAAAAACATTTTTTAAAATTATCGAATAAAAACTTTTTTCAATGAAATAAAATTTAATCGAATCAGATAAATTATTCGAATCGATTAAAGTTTATTTAAATAATCAAAGTTATTTATTTATTTTTATAAACATTTTTTCAAAATTGCTGATAACTATTTTCGAATCAACCAAAGCTTATCCTATAAAAATATATTTCAATCGAAAAAAATACTAGATTAACACAACTTTCCGATCAGCCAAATAAAAAAAGTTTATTCGATTAAAAAAAAATTGTGTTCCGGCAATCGAAGATAATATTAATTTTTATTATTTATTTTTTTTACACTTGAAAATAGTCGTAAATTTTCTTAAAACTTATTTCATTAATGTAATAAAAACTTTATTCGAATAAAACAGATTTTTTTTTTTAAATAATCGAAAGGAACAATTTAATTTTTAAGCTCGATTAAGAAATTATTTTTGATTGAAATATACTAGAGTACAATTAAATCGAAAAATGTCTCTTTCAATATTAAATTTATTTAAATTATCGGGTAAGAGAAATGACTCGAATTGAATAAGAAAAATTATTCGAATCGAATAAGAAATTATTAGTTTCAATAGAAGTTTGATTAAATAACAAAATTTATTTCATTCGAAAAAACAAATTACTCGAATAAAAATATATATCAAGCAATCGAATAAAAAATTTATTCGAATAAAAAAAATTTTTTCGGGGCTTCAAAATAGGACAGAATTTTTTTTCTTATAATAGAAAAAAGTAAAACTTATTCGAATAATGAAATAAAATTTATCATTTGGATAAAAAACAATTCATTGTCAAATCCTTTAACCAACCGTGCACCAAACTAACAAGATATTATGACTTTAATTTTTAGTTTATTTGTGTTTGTTACTTTGGATTTTGTTTTTAGCTCTTAAAGCACTAGAAGCATTTTTTTATCAAATTATATTTTTTTAATTTTTACTTGAAAACTGACTTGACAAAGCAACCTAATTTATCATTTGCATCAGTCAGATTCCGAAGACATACTTACAACATAATGTGTTTTAATTAGGAAAATAAAGTTTTTATTTTTTTTTTCACCCCCAAAACTACTTAAAAGTTACTGTTAACAGCAAACAACTGCCATTAAATGTCTCATTTGTAAATAAATTTCTTAGTTACGAGGCCACTTTTTGTTTTGAATTTTCTTAAAATACAAAAAAAATATTTTCTATTGCCGCTAACTGCTTTGTGCTTTTCTTATTCGAAACTTATCTGAGAAACTAATTGCTAGAATCAAAATAGATATACGAATATTGTTTTTGTGCAGAGATTTCGTTTTTATACTTAAAAATGCACAAGTTGTATTGTTAAGTATTTAAATTTCATTACGTGAAAGAAATAAATGCAAAATGGAAGAAAAACTATGTAGTAATTCAAATGTATAATAATACGTACTTCTAAGGCTATTAGAATAAAAACAAAAAAAAAAAAAAAACGGAAACAAAGGAACATAGTAATACGCTGCCTCTTATATTTATTTTATTTTTTGGAACTTAAAAATATCCTTAAATCATTGTATGAGCAAAGTGACATAGAGAAATATATGTATATATATATATTTGTTCCTTTTGACTCCTGCAAGGACCCTAGTACCGTGCATAGAGAAATAGTGAATTGAAAAGAAAATTTAATCATGCCTCATTTAATATTAAATAAAAGAGAGAGAGAAAGGCAAATGCCGTCACGTAAAGAGATTTTGTAATAAAATTTAAATTGAATGAAATCCTATTTAAAGGTTAATACACTTAGTGAAAATCATCAAAAGGCTGGAAAATTGGTTTATGACTGCATTTAATATTTCCGAGAACATAGGAGAAATATTCAACAAAGACCCTCTACTGTTATAAGTACCATACGTTTGAGAGCATCATATCACAGCTGCAAATGATCGAAAATAATTTTTGAAAGTCTGTGTATAAGACAAGAGGTTTGTGAGTGTTCTAAATGTATGGTTGAAGTCTAGTGATGATTTGACAAAGTACCCCAGTGAAATGCATATAGACAATGCTTAGCCACCATCAAATAAATTTGAAATGAAAAAATGTTATATTTATTTATATAAAATCCATGTCTAAATATTCAAATGCAAAGTCCCTTTTTTTCATTTAAATATTTCTTTTGCTCGTTTTGTTTCGATAAAAGTTCTTAAGTTCAAATTAGCTATTGAATTTTACTCTCTTAAATTTGTCTGAGGTTACGAAGAGTCAAAAAAGCATGTACAAGAATTTATGCAGTTGAAATTAATTCGTGCCTTGCAAAATCACCTACTTTGATGTCACGTGCGACATTGTAAAATGTTTGTTATCAGTGGCTCGAAAGTACATTACCAAATATTCAGTACAAGCGAGGATATTTAAAACATTTAATATAAGAAAACTTGCTAAAAATATTAAATTTATAGTCCTAGTACATACATAAAGCTGGTCACGTGCGACATCACAAGTATATAATTTAAAAAAATTATTTAAAAAATTTTTACAAACTCTTAAAATATTTAAATATTTAATTATTTGAGATCATAATATTAATGTTAGCTTGGTCACGTGCGACATTGTAAGTTTAAGTAAAGAAAAAATTAATATAAACACATTTTACAAACTCTTAAATTATTTAAATTTATATTTGCTCACATATATAAGGCAAACAATAAAGAGAGATTTAAAATCCTTGAGAGAAAAATTTAAGGAAGATGAAATATTCGGCCCTATTATATAAACTATAAATTACAAAACAACATTACAACAAATGCTTGGAAAAAGTGGAAGCATTTGCTGACTAAATAAACCTGAAATTATTGAAGGGAAAAGCCGGAATGGCCGCATCCGGCAATAGAGACATAATGGTAAAAATTGTCACGTGCGACATGTCAAGTGCGACGGTGTATAAAATTAAATCAAAAAGTATATAAATCCTTTCTTTTTTAATATTTTAAAATTATACACATTAAAATACATTGCTTCAGGTTATGCTGAAAATAACTTCTATTTTTGTCACATGCGAATGTCTTGATTTTTATTTTTTATAAAACGATAAATTACTCAAAATCAAACTAAGCATCAATTGGAGGGCTAATTTGGAGCCATAAGTTACACTTATTGTCAAAATAAAAATACACTTTATTTTGATTTTTTTCCACTTTAAATGTGTGCGAAGGTCACGTTCGACATCATTAATTCATTAATGGTATCTTAGATTTTGAGAGATTTTATACAAAAATTATATTGTTAATTGTAGCAGTACTACAGAGTCGTTTAAAAGTCCTGCTTCCAAAACAGTTGGCAAGAATTTAAATTTTTTTTTTGTGTTCACTAGTTTCTATTCAAATACTATTTTAATAATTTTCTAAATTAACTTGTTAAATTTTAATACCTTTCATAATACAATCATATAGCTAAGATACAAAACAAATTTCTGTTTAAGGAACTAAAGATGAACTCAAAAGTAAGTAATGACAATTACAGTGCAGAGCTGTGAAATTATTAACGCCATCATAAACGCTGCTAAAGTAACAAAGGATTTTAAAGCCATTATTTCTTGTCAGACAATACATTTACCCGAAGGATGATCAAGATGTTTTCAAAAGCATGAAGAGGAATGCAATGGAAAGTCACAAACGATGCTTTGGTTTGCTAGAGCAGGCTTGTTAGTTTGCTTTGTACAATCTTTTGTTATCCTACTTCCTTTTACTAACTTAGTGCCTTGGTTTATTCACTTGGCATATTTGTTTGGCCTGTATAAATTCTTCATGTGCAAATAGCTTTCATACTACGAGTATACTTTTTTGTAGGCAAGAATTAACGCGATTTTCTTTATAAAGTAAATTTTATACTTGTTCACTATGTTAACTATGCACAATGTCCTGCAAAGGAACAAAAATTAAAAATAATTTTTACTAAATTTTTTATAACAATTTTGCCCTCACTCTGGCACATGACTAAAAAAAGAAAAATTAACAAAACTTAAAAGTTTATTAAGAAGTCAATTTCTTAAGGGTCACCAATATGAATTGCAAGGCACTAATATTTCCAACTTATATCGCCAAACTATTGTTGGGTATGAACTTGCTTACTTAGCGTGAATTCTACTGAAAGGATTCTGAGGGGAAAGTATTGCTCTGATTAAACCATCAAGGACAAAATTTAAGTTCCCTCCATGTCAATAACAACCTAAAGTAGCAATGCAATATAAAAAATACTAAATGGGCTGTAATATTTTGGGCGTGGCAGAAATTGTATTTGCCGGTTTTGAGGTTTCATACAGACATTTATCATTCAAAAGAACGACTAACACATTTTTGGCATGGAATTAGATTGAAAAAGTATTTATGAAGTTTTAGCGCATTATAATCACAAATATAGCTAAAATTTAGTTTTTGAGAAAAAAGGATATATGGCAGGTAGTCATGTCCTTTGACGAAGTGGAACCAAACTAACAACAGAGGTAAAGCGTATAGTTTTACAAGTTTTTGTTAATTTATAGTCATAAATGCAGGCAGAATTTAGTTTTTGAGAAAAATAGTATAGGGGAGGTAGACGAGTTCTTGCACCGAATAAAACAAAAGAAAACAACAGTGTTAGAAATAGTGATTTCTTTAAATATATACTTAATTTTAATGAAATCTAATAATAAGTGCATCTTTAGTCTAGATTTTGCGAAAAAGGATTTATCAAAGGTCCTTACTCAAAATAAAATAAGTTTTACAACAGAGCTAAAATACATTTTTTTAATAATCATTAATTTTTAGTGCATTAAATTCATAGACGCAGTAAAAATTTAGTTTTTGAGGAAAAAGATATAAGGGAGGTGGTCATGTCCTTGTCCCAATAAATCTCAAACACTAGATTTCAGAAGTTTTTATTAAGTTTTAGTGCATGATAATCAAAAATATATTAAAAAATTTACTTTTCCAGAAAAACGATTCATCAAAGATATCCAGGTCCTTACTCGGAATAAAATTAACTTTACAACAGAGCTAAAATGCATTATTTTAATATTCATTTATTTTTAGTGCATTAAAATCATAAACGCAGTAAAAATTTAGTTTTTGAGGAAAAGGATATATGGGAGGTGGTCATGTCCTTGTCCCAATAAATCTCAAACACTAGATTTCAGAAGTTTTTATTAAGTTTTAGTGCATGATAATCATAAATAGATTAAAAATTTTACTTTTCCAGAAAAAGGATATATGGGAGGTATTCATGTCCTTTTACTAAATTCAACCAAATTAACAACAAGGATAAAGAGCATAATTTTATAAGTTTTCATCGCTTTTTATTGCATTCTAATCATAAATGCTGCTAAAATTTACTTTTTTAGGAAAAAATATATATGGGAGGTAGTCATATCCTTGCAGCGAATGAAACAAAATTTACAGTAAAACAGTAATGTACACCCTAAGCTAAGTCGTTCTTTATCGAACCATAACCGCCACAAATGCTTAAGCGACATATTTTTTTAACATAATTTTTTGACGAAACTCCATCACTTATAATCGTAGATAAGCGATTTTCGTTCAAAAAATTAAATGTTTTGGCGGTTATGGCATGATATTATTTTTTTCTTATTTCACTTTTTGTCTTTATTCGTGACACTGTGCCCTTATGCACATAACAAGAAACACACAATCTGTCTTCATTGTCAGCAGTTGTAGTGGCTGTTTCTTCCTTTATTATTCCCAATTCGTTTCTTCTTTATAGCAATAGTCGTTGTGATGGCAGTAGAGCATTCATACAACTGACAACAAAAGCGGGCAGCAAATAAATACCTCAAGACTTAATAGTAAAGACATTTTAAAGGTTAATAAATATGCGTTAGAGCACACAATAATATTATAACTAAGGGCATTACAAAATATGAAAAAATTTTGCATTTGTGCGGAGTGATACCAAATAAAAATATAAAGAAAAGGAAAATAAAGTATTTTATCCCTAAACGAAGATGCGATTTTGGATTTACTTCCTTGCATTGAAACTAGCATCAACTTTTGAGACACCCTTTATTTACACACATTTTAATTTTTCCCAAGTTGAAGCCAAACAAAGATACACATTTCCAAGGGGGAAACCAGGGAGATCAGGTACAAAAGACCGAAAAAAGTAAACATAATTTTACATAAAAGTAAAAATAAAATTTGTATTAACTTCAAAGGTAGTAAGTAACCCAGTTGGCTATTTATCCAAGTAAATGATCTGCTTCATAGCAGTGAGTGAAAAAAAATTAATGTGCTACATAACTTTTATTTTATTTCAACTATAATGAATTTTTAATCAAGAAATAATTTCTTAATCAGGCTCAAGTTCAGTATTTTTCAATTAATTTAGAGGGTCTACTGGGAGTCTCGTGAAGAGCATTTTTGAAAGTATATTATGATTCCTCTTACGGGAGAAACTGTTACACGAGCTCATTTTTCTGTGAGATTCTTTTACGACTTAGCACAATACGATTGCATTAATCGTAGAGGAAATAGTTTGAGTTGTGTTTCATCATAATAAAATATAAACCTCTTATTATGTGTGTAATTCCTCTGGATTTTATTTTTGCAGCCGTTGCAATAGTCCTTTTCATATATCCTTAATTTGAAAAAAATTAATTTGAAGCCATAATTATGATTCTAGTGCACTCAGAGCTTCTAACTATTTACAAACTTATGCAGTTAAACTCTCTAGAAAATTTTATTTCAATTGGTTAAATAATACGCCTGCCGCCCATATATCCTTTATTTCTAAATAAATAATTTCAACTGTAATTTTGATCCGAGTGCAGCAAAAATGTTTAAATATCTACAGCTATCTTAAAAATTCTGCAGCCAGATGCTACTATAAATTAAAGTTCATAAGCTGTAAGGATATGCCTAACTTCCTTTTATATATGGTTAAACTTATAATAAAATTTTAGCTATAGTTATGATAATTATATGTAATAATTTATAAAATTGCATTGCTAAGGTCACTGCAGAGTTTCAACTCAATTGATTCAAGGACCTGCATACCTCCCACATATCCTTTATTTAAACGATTTTATTTTAACTGGAATTATGACCAGAATGCCTTCAAAATGGTTGAGCTTGAAAGGGTTTTAAGTATTTTGAAAAAATATGAAAATTATTTCCAGAAGAATACCTCGGAAAGTATTTTAACGATACAAAAATGGCTAATATTGAAAAAGAAACAACTAAAATATTTATAATTAAATAATTTTTCATAAAAGGCAAATTGTATATTGTCTTCTACTTGGACAAAAGTTCATATACAAAATTTTTATGCATCTTTCTGGTTTTGGAAATTAAAGAAAATCTCGTTACCATCTTTAAATAAAATTGCAATTTAATTACCTTAAATAGCAATATCAATTTTTTTTCTTTTTAGTTTATTCAATTTTTAACACACATTTGCTTGAGAGAACATTATAATTTTAATTTATGCAAAGCCTTTTTCTATGCAAAGTACTTAGTTAAACATGGCTCCAAATTAATTTAAGTCAATGCGATAAAAAATCTCATTATAAGCCCATATACACACGTGTTAAAAGCACAACTAAGATGTGCAGGCGCGAATTGAATTTTACTTTTTTTTCACCTGAATTCTTCTCTATGTATATGGTGGCAATTGTTGTTGCTTATAGTGTATGTGTATCAAAGACACAAAGGGTGTGGATAAACTTTTCTCAGAACATGGCTAGAGAGATGTAGGAAAGTTTGCTAATATTATTCTAAATATTTATTAATTTTTAATGAATTTTAATCATAAGCGCAGTAAAAATCTACTTTTTAAGAAAAAGGATATATGGGAGGTAGCAATGTCCTTGCACCAATTGAAACCAAATTAACAATAGAGATAAATCGCATAATTTTAAAAATATTGATTAATTTTTAGTACATTATGATGATATAAAAGCAGCTAAAACTTAGTTTTTGTGAAGAATGATATATGGATACTCATGTCCTTGTTCCGTATGAAACATGAAAACGATTCAAAACATAATTTAATAATTATTTAATAATTTTTAGCGCATTATAATTATAAAATTTTACAAAAATTTAGTTTTTGAAAAAAGGATATATGAGAGCTAGTCATGTCCTTGCACCGAACGTAACAAGCGTTGCAGCAAAGCTAGATTTAAAAAGTATTTATGAAGTCTTAGCGGATTATAATCATAAATATAACTAAAATTTAGTTTTTGAGAAAAAGGATATATGGCTGATAGTCATGTCCTTTGAGGGAATGGAACCAAACTAACAACAACTAACAATCATAAAGTCTTACAAGTTTTTGTCAATTTATAGTGCATTCTAATCATAAATGCAGGTACAATTTAGTTTTTGAGAAAAATAGTATAAGGGAGGTAGTCAAGTCTTGCACCGAATTAAGCAAAACAAAACAACAGGGTTAGAAATTATGATTTTTTAAAGATCTACTTAATTTTAATGAAATCTAATCATAAGTGCATCTAAAGTCTAGTTTTTGCGTAAAAGCATTTATCAACGATAGCCAGGTACTTACTCATAATAAAATAAATTTTACAACAGAGCTAAAATACATTTTTTTAATATTCATTAATTTTTAGAGCATTAAAATCATAAACGCAGTAAAAATTTTGTTTTTGAGGAAAATGATATAAGGGAGGTAGCCATGTCCTTGCAGCAAACGTATCAAAATTTGCAAAAATGCTAAAATGCATTATTTAAGAAGTATTTATTAAGTTTTAGTGCTTTCTTATCATGAATACAGCTAAGTGTTATAATTCGCGAAAAAGCAACAAGTGAAATCAAATTAAGGACAGAGCTGAAGCGCCTATTTTGAATAATATTTATTAATTTTTAGTGCATTCTGAATACACATGATGCTAAAATTCAGTTTTTTGAAAAAAAGGATATATGGGAGGTAGTCATGTCCTTGTACCAAATACAACCAAATTAAATACAATGATAAAGAGCATAATTTTATAAGTTTTTATTGCCTTTTAGTGCATGCTAATCATAAATGCTGCTATAATTTAGTTTTAGGAAAAATCTTATATGTATGGGAGTTAGTCATGTACTGGCATCAAGCGTTAAAAATTCCCAACAAAGCTCAAAAGCTAGATTTCAAAAGTTTTTATTAAGTTTTAGTACATGATAATCAAAAATAGATTAAAAAATTTACTTTTCGAGAAAAAGGATATATGGGAGGTAGTCATGTCCTTTTACCAAATTCAACCAAATTATTAACAAGGATAAAGAGCATAACTTTATAAGTTTTTATTGCTTTTTAGTGCGTTCTAATCATAAATTCTGATAAAATTTAGTTTTTGGGAAAAAAATATGTATGGGAGGTAGTCATGTCCTTGCACCGAATGAAAAAAAATTTTCAGCAAAGCTAGAATGCAAAATTATAAGGACAATTACTAACTTTTTCTACATTCTGGAAGTAAGTGTAGCTTAAACTTAAGTTTTAAGATCCCTGATGTATGGGAGGCGCTCATGTCCTTGCACCGACTTAACTCAAATTTTAAATTTCACTTAGCTTGGACATTAACCACCAGTATATTTTATCTTTCTAAGATAATTACTATAGTTTTGCCCATTCGCTATATGAGGCGCAGGCAGAATTCTGGGCAGAAAAAATTCGCAAACCTAGTGATGGCCTGTTAATTATTGTTTCAAAGAACATTTAATCAGCAAATATTTTCTGTAATACCTTACAAATGTTGCAGCTCTCTGGTGCTCTTACAACTTAATATTTTATTTATGGTTAAAAAAACAACAACAACAACAGCATCAGTATGTTTGTCTCTATATCTTTCTTAGATCTGGTATTTTATTTCAAGTTTATTTTCTTCTCATTTCATAGTCTTTTGTTATTTTTTTTAATTTTTTGCTTAGTAATTTCCAAGTATCACATCATTCTTTAACCATTTATTCACTACAAAAAAAAAGTCATATAAAATATGCAAAATAGAAAAAAAAAACGTGTATAGTGAAAACTTAGTTAAAGAAAATTACGTGGCTTATGAATCTAACAATACACGTTGTACAACAACACAATATTTTAAATAACAAAGAGCGAAGCCGTTTGAGTAGGAATAATAAAGAAAAATTTTAAATGAGAATTTGGCCTTTTTTGAACAAAATAAAATTTACTTAAATATGATTATAAAACATACACACACAACAAAATTACTGTCAAAAAAAAAGGAATATCAAAGAATATTTTATATTTGGCAGTAGTAGAGGGTGTCCTGGGTAACAAGCAATATTTAACTCAGCCTCACTGAAGGTGATGAGGAGGAAAGGATGAATACAAGAGAAATATTTATGCTCGTACATTCATGTATTTGAAATTACTTTTATTCTCTCTTGTTTTTTAAGAATTCTTAATTTTTGTTGAAGTCTCATATTCTATTTCATTAAAATTTTATGTTCAATAGCTGATTTTAGCCAATACTCTCTGCCTAAGCCGATATACTTGCGTATCTCATATTATATTTCATTAAAAATGTATTGTTAATTAGTTGATGTGAACTACCAATTTCTGCCCAAGTTGACAGCACTGGGTGCTGCTGAAGTGTTTGGTGGCATAGAAAAATACAGCATTTTCCCCCAACTAGCTACTGCATGCTTAAGTATTTAGTGCGTGTTTGACAAAGTAAACGGCAGTATTAAAGAGCACAAGTTGAGTCCTTGCTCAGATTCTGCCATATAAACATCATAGATTTTTCTGTCATATGCGAGGTATTCATGTCCTTGCATCGATTGAAACCAAATCTAAGCTCTACCTCTACTCTTTTATTCTGGAAGTTTTTAAGAACTTTTAATTAAATTCTGAAAACAATTATCGCTGAAATAAAATTTTTAAAATTAAGGATATAGGGCAGTGTTGATATATTCTTGTATCAACTAAAACAAGAGTTTCTATACGGCTTAGACTTAGTAGTTCCTTATTCATTTTATCTCAACTGTCATTTAAAATTAAATTTTTTATTATTAAGGATATATGGGAAGTGGTCATGTAGATAGTTGCAAAAATTTAAATAATTTATCTTAAATTTTATAATTGTAGATGTTCTAAGCACTTTTAGCTCCATTTTTTCGTTTTAAAAAATAAAGGATATATGGGAGGTAGCCGTATCCTTGTACTGATTGAGCTGAAATTTGGCAATGAGATAACTGTTATAATTCTACAACTATATACGAATTTTCAATAACTTCTGGCTAGTATTTAATACTAAGAATGCGTATATAGAAGCTTGGGTGGGTGGGTCCTTATGTCGATTTTTTTTTAAATTTTAAAGTTTTTATATCTAATATATATATATATATATATATATATATATATATATATATTTATTCCTTTTAACTCCTACAAGGAGCATAGGGCCGCAATAATATCTAATAGAATATACAATTTTATCTATTTTTACGGCCTGGCCCACGATTTCACTAGACATCGTTCGATCGACAAGTTGTATTGCAAACAACAATAACTTTAGAAAATTTGTTGTTGTTTGCAATACAAGTTGTCGATCGAACGATTTCTCTTGACATCGTGGGCCAGGCCGTTAATGTTTGAAGGCTCAAGCGTTTTACGAACTATGGAATGTGTCCTTATTGGAGAATTCATATAAAATACTTTTGTATGAAATATGTATAATTAAAATTGTTCTTCTAAATATATTTCAATTAGTTATAAAAAAAATATATATAAATTTTGTAAAAAACAGGATATGAATATGGCTAGTCAACCAGGATGCTCTAAAATAGTTTAAAAAAAAATTGATATAGAGCAAATTAAAATTAAATTTAAAAATATTAAAATTATCTCTCGATTAAAGTTTAACTGTGAATGAAATCTTTAAAAAGAATCAAAAACATGTAAATGTTTACCAATTATTTTTATTGAGAAACACTTTAAAGTAATTTTTAAAAATATTTAACCAACTAAAGTTGACTAATTAAAATCCTAACAAAGTATTTGTTTTTTAAATTGCAACAGTGTCCTTAAAATCCTTCCAAGCCTTACATGAAAACTCCATGTCAAATTAAAAATGAAAACAAAAATTTAACCACTAAAATATGTGTTGCAAATCATGTTTTCGAAACATTTTATTAGGAATTTAATTTAACTGATGTCTCTCGGCTAACAGAATATCATCAAATGTTTTTTTTTTTGTTGTTGTCTTGTTTTGGTGTAATTATAATTTTGAATGTAAATTTAATATGCGAATACTAATGCCAGCCATCTGTAAGAGGAAAACCTAAAATAAATAAATTTTTGTTTTGCTTCCACAAACTATAAATTAAAAGCAAATAGTCGTAGTGTGTGAATTTTCGTTGCGTGTTTTTTTTTTTTTAAAGTTCAGTTCATTATATCTTTCAGCGGTGGCAGCATTATCATTATGGCCAAATACCTAAATGTTTACAACAGCATTCAAAACATAAGCAAGCCCCAGCAAAAGTTGAAAACTTTTAGTGCCACGATTTCAATTAATGGTTTTACTATACGAGTAGATACACAAAAAAGCGCTGTAGTTCTGAAAAGTACGGAACAAGGGGAAACTATAGAAAAAGTAGTTGAATGAAAAAGAATTTGTATAAATTGAATTGTTAATTAGACTTATAAAAAGTGCACAATGGTTACTTTATAGGACCAAATTGGCTTATTAAAAATTTGGTATCCTTTAGGAGGCATCAATTTATTTTTTGAAGGAGAACAAAGATTTTTTTTTAATCCTTAAATGTAATTTTTTCCTTTAAGTTCTTGCACCAGTGATCAAAATATAGAAGCCTAGAGGGGCTTCTATTTAAGGTCTATTGAGATAACTTATTTCTAAAGGCCTTTAGTCTTTAACAAGTTGAGAGCCTTGTACGAGTTTATAGTTCATAGCCGCCTGCGAACTGCTGGGTAAAAGCGTTTAATATTATTATTAGCATTTTTAATTAAATTCGTTTGCAAGCAAAAGTGTTTGTTTGTTTCCACGGTTTTGGTCGTTTAGTTTTAAGAATTATTTTTTATTTATTTCGCTGTCTTTCTTTTTCAAAGGCAAACATTATTTCATGTCCTGTTTGCTAGCTGTCATGTGTAACAAAATGCAACAGACTTTGTTGAATAATTAAATTTAAATAAGTTTCAAATTTACAACCTGAGAGCAAATAATTTAAGCACAAATATGAATGAATAGTTGGTGAAATTGGCCCTGCTTGCCTTTATATATAAACCTAATGTATCCTTTGAGGTCCAAATCTATATGCATATGTTTGTAAGTTTTAAGACTTACATAAATCGGTTGAATAGATTCGGTGGCGCAGGAAGGGCCCCTGCCCCCTCTTTATAGCTAGTTAATTACTTAGTTCATAAAAAAAATATATAGCCTCTGCTCTCCTTTTAAATGCAAATGTATTTATGCTTTGAATCTTAAGCGGGGTGGTGCAGGGCGGGTGGGGGGTAAATTACCCCCTGTCCCCTTCTTGGTCCTGTTTAATAAAAAAGAAATAAGTAACCTGTAATTTCTTTTTATATGCAAATTTATTTGTCCTTTACATTTCGGAGGGGTTGAAATTGCCCCCTGCCCCTTTCCTGGTCCTGGTTATGAAACTTGTTAAAACATGTGTGTCCTTTAAGATGCATGTGTGTATGTATGATGTATGTATGTATCTATGTTGTAAATTTCATAAAAATCTATTAAATATTTTCGGAGAGGCACAAATTGCCCCCTTCACCTTCTTGGTCCTAGGGAGACAAAAAATGTACTTGTTCGTTTACTCTACAATTCTATTGATTGATACATCCATTTAATGGAAGGTACAAAATTTTACAATTCTTTTTTTAATTCAGAGAATCTTGTGACTTAATTTAAATTTTTTTGTAATTCAAAAAAAAAATATTAATCAAAGTTTTTAGCGCCAACACTGCAGGGCGTTGCAAAGCTTGCAATGAAAAAAAAGCACGCAAATGCCTGCAATATTCATAAATCTTCCATGAAGACAGATACAAGGCTACAATTTGAACTTTTTTATTTAGTTATGCTGTACAGCGAAATCAATGTTTTCCAAAGGATATTGCTTACTATGTTGACATTCCTTCACTTTGGAAAGGAAGCTAATAAAAACTTTTACAACTAATACGAGTACAAACATAAATAAAACTATATTCTTCTCTGTAATGAAAAGTGATATCTGCCTGCAGTTTTTTTTTTTTTGTATATACTTCTAAAATCACACGTGTGCTAGGATAGTAGTGTAGTAATGGGGGCGATAGTCCTGTTTTGGGAATTAAAAACCGGGAAAAATCAAAAAGGGTGGCAACCCTGTTACAAATGGGGGGATTTTGGGGATTTTCATGCTGGGATTTTCTTAGCTATGTGTGTGTGTGTGTGTGTGTGTGACTTTGATTCTTTGTGGATGTGTATGTATGTATACTTGTGTGTACAGCTTTTGTTCTTATTGTAGAGAAGCGTTGTGCTTACAGTGTATGTATGTATATGTGGGTGCGTGTGAGTGTGTATGTATGAGTATGTGTTTTTGTATTTACTTGTATGTTTGATGGTGTCCAATACTGTTGTTGTAGTGGCAGACAATCATTATACCCAGTAGGAAATGTCGATGGTGAAAATGTGCTGACTAGCTTTTGACTAGCTTGTCACCTGTATTACTATATAATTATACCTCATACAATACTTTGTACTATAGGCATTTAGCATGTGCTTGTCATTGAAAATATACTAGTCACACTAAAACAATTGATTAGGTAGTGACCACGTAGTTGTTATGGGGTCATGAGACATACTAACCAGACAGTTAGTTACCGATACATATCTATAATTTACGTGCATACAAATGTATGAATATTGACAATTCCACCTCTCTCCTTCTTTTATACTGACGGATAGTAGAAAACTTATTATACCAAAGTTGTAACTAGAATTTTAGTTGACACAAAGTCACTTGCTCCCAGTCTGACTGCAAGGTAGTGACAAAGGATCTGTGTATTTGTGTGTATGTAGTGATTGTTATTTGATAGTCTTTGGGTAGCTGTTTTGAGTTATCGTTGGTATGCTTATGTAGGGTTATTGTATTGCATTTATGTTTGCGATCTCTGGGGAAATAATCTAATAGCTACAGAGAGTGGCAACCATGTTGTCAATGGAAGTGGGTAGGGAATGTATTTGGTAATGTATGTATATGTTGTTGTATTAATGTATGTGATTGTATCTATTTTTACTCTGAAGAATATCATTGCTTGTGTGTATTGTTTGGCCTGCGAGAGTTTTTCATACATATTTACAAATGAATGTGTATATGTTTTCTAGGCTATTGACGTTGCTGTTCTTATGTAGATAGAAAATATTATGTTGGCATAGGTTTTATATATACAAGTGAATTTCAGATGTAAAATGTTTTGAATCAAATCAGGTTGATAAGCAGATTTTTTGAATAGGGGTAATGATATTTTTATTTCAGTATATTTTAATTTAATGTAATAATTATAGGAAGTAGCTTTTGGAGACATACACCAAAAATTTTACTCATACCTTTGTATTACAAACTGATCCTAGCGATTTTGATCTGGGTGTTGCTGTGTATATGAATTTCATCATATATCGTAATACCATCAGATAAATTAGATTTGACGTCTACTACACGATTATCATATGAATTATGGGAATTTGTATGTGTGTGTGTGTGTATGTGAGTATGTATGTATGTATGTATGTATGTGTGTGTGTGTGCGTCTGTGTGTATGAATTTCATAATATTATAAAATTTCATTATGTATGTTTGTGTTTGTGTATTACGTCATCACTTTTTTGTGTGTCATGCCAGACATTTGGTAGTATAAAATATTAGCATATATGTATGTATGTAGGTATCAGAACTTTTTTTTTTTTATCCTAGTATGTTTTTATACTTATTTTGCTTTATATTTTGTCATGCTTAAAATTGTCCAGCTTTAAAGTCTCCCTGTGTGAAATTTGTTTATATTAGAGATTTTGTTTATTTAACTACGTCCGACTTCTTTGGCTGAACTTCTTTTCATACGATCATGGGAATTTATAGTTTCTCTGTCCATAATAAGTTCGTTTAGCTTTGGTATATGCTTTGAATGTAAGTGTGATTGTTAAGATCTAATAAATACTTGAGTATTGATAAGAAATTTGATATTATGTGTGCATATGTATGTACATATCTACAAATTGATTTTATGTATGTATGTATGTACATATAAATATGTGTTTGACTCCGTGCTTGAATACATTTTTTTTTTTTGTTGTTGTTGTAAATATTCGCCTGGTTTTTATGTATAGATGTGAAATATCTTCATAGTTTTTTTATTTGAATTTAAAAAACGTTGTTTTAACTTTTATCTGTATTTACTTAAAAGTGTGTGAGGATTTTCTGTTTTAAGTAAAACTGAATTCCTTAAGATACATACTTTAGAGTAATAGTAACTATAATAGAAATATTTCCTTTATTTAATTTACATTTGTTTAAAGTTGATGCAGCCTAATAGTCATTCTTAGAAATGTTTTGATATAAAATTTTTTTCCAGCCGTAGGCTTTTTCACCACCTTTTACATTTATTTTAGAACATCTTGCGTTGGCTTTTATAAAATTGCAAACGCTTTGAAATGAAACTGATCCAGCAGTCCAGCTTAGGTGATGATAGTTTTTTGTTAGTCAGCTTGCTTCTTTTTTTTTTATTTAATTTTTTTTTTTTTTTGTTGATAAACATTTAAAATCAAAAGGGAGTTTTATATTGAAATTATTATATTCTTAATTGTTGAAAACAATCACTTCTTCTTTTCCGAAGAAATTATTTGAATTACTTTTGAAACCTTACGCGACTATAAAAATTATGTTATTTTTCATATTGCTTAATTTATAAGACTTTTAGAATTTGACATTTGATGGCTATATATTCTAGTATATGATCATGAATAAGAATACAGTAAGCTGATTTCTTTGCTTACAATTTCAAATTAAAATTTTATTCAATTGTCCCGCTATTGAATAAAAGGAGCTTTTATCTTAAACTCTGGTACAGTTATATATAGTAGCTTTGTTGAAATCTTAGATACATATAATATGTAGATTAAAATAACGTTTATTTATAAATTTTATTTTAAGATCAGCATCATATGGATATGTAACTGAACTTAAATGTACTTTTAAATTAGTTAATTCATAATGAACAATTTTATTTTCTTTTTGACTAGCGATCAACACAAAACGAAGTCGTTTTCTTACAATTTAGGTCTGGCCTCTCAACTGCTCCTCTAGTATACAATATAACTTTGTATGTCAGCATTTCTGTCTACTCTTTGTGAGCGTTAAGGATAATTAAATTTTAAACTTTTTATTCTTCAAATTGTGTTACTTCATACTCATAATATGTTTACATTAATAAGGTACGAGTGTATGTTTATTTTATGAAAGGTGAGGTCCTATGACTTTTATTTGATGTTCTGTGTTTTTTTTTTTTCTCATTTTACTAAAGTTCAGCGTACTGCGTATATATTTCTAATATATTTAAGTGAGCTTTTTGTACCTGTCAGACAAAGTGAACGTATCAGTTGGTCAGTCAGTCTCTCTTTTTATTTTATTAATTTTTTCTTCTAATGTGTCACTACTATTTTTTCAGATTTTACTACTTGAAATAGAAAATATTTATATAATTTTAAAAGTATTAATATATACATACATATAGGTAAATATATGTATGTACGTAGAAATTAGTTCATATACAAATAAATACACCTTTAATAATCAATTATTCTAGAAAATCGATCTAAAATAACACATTTACCTCCATCATCATTTCACCGTCAGTGTGTTCATAAAGTGTTAGAAACATTGGAATATCTATGTTTGGGAGAATTTTTACTTCAAGTGTTTCTATATAAGGTTTGATGGTTGACCCCTTGACGATATTGTGGTTAACGTAGGCTGCGTTGTATCGCATTCAGATGTAATCATTTCTTACTTAGAAAAGGTCCTCATCACCATCAATCATACCTGTATACAATACATTCATTAGTTGAGTTGATCCAGATACAATTGCCTTCTACAAATTAATGATTAGAAAAAAGCTTTCTCATCACATTCTAACAGGTTTAATATTTTGCTAGCATGCATGCTTTTATCAATAGTGAGGCGAGAGTCCGACATTTAGTGGTGTTTCAATTAAAAATCTATACAATTAGAATTACGAATTCAATCTTTTGAATTTTTAACAAAGTATATACATATGTACATATGTATTTCATTTCTCACAGTCTTGAAATTTTTTTCATTACAAAAGTATGACGTGAGGATTTTTTTTTTTTTTTTTTTTTTTTTTTTTTTTAATTATACATGCTTCGGCATGCTTCCAATATATTTTTTTTTTTCGGTAAATTTATTTCATACTCATACAGATACAGATATAAAGTAAGATCTGTTTACATTACATTTTACAATTTATGCATGCTTCAGCATGATTCTAGTTGAAGTCTGTATTTATTTAGTAAGTTTGTTTGATACCCATTCATACACATGTACATTCATAAAGATTGGATATCATAGTCCAATTTTCTTAGTTTATCTAGAAATGAACAGTGAATATCTTTTATAATAACCCCATATTCACAATTTAAAATTTTGTATGCTATAGCTTTCGAAATGGAAAATGTACAACTCTTACTATAAAAAATGATAATATGATGTGCTGAATATTTTTAACGCTTAAGTTTTCACAATATTTCATACAGACCATCAAGTTTAGAGAATTCAGTACATTAAGCTAATAATCTTCCCTGAGACCTAACATTCCTAATCAATCCTTCAAAAAAAAACCAATAAAAACTAGATTTTTCCTTTGTAATTTTATTTATATTTTCATTAAATTTAATCATTTTGTACATCTTCAAACTGTATTTTGCACCTTTTTCTCATTCGTAGAGTTAACTTTAATCACAAATATTTTAATGATGAGATGATCTTTCCTATTTCATGCACTGAGTAAATCTTTATATATGTATATCATTCCACTTATATGAACCATTAATGCTAAATTCTTAACACATAATTCCTTTTAGTGATCTATTAAATCATTCTACTATTGATGTTGTCATATTAAGTAATTTTTAATCCTATATTTATGCATGAATTTTACAGTATTTATTAAAAAATTCTTTACCATCATCTATTTGTAAGTTTTTTGGTACTCGTACCATTTCAAAAATATTTTCCATTGACTAAGTTTTCCCGAGTGCAGTTTTTATTTTCAACGATACTCACAATATAAATTTTGAGAATGTGTCAGTTACAGTCAGCAAAAAATCAATAATTTCTATTTTCTCTAGAATAGCTACCCAGTTCACCTAAATCAGCTCCATAAAAGATCATCTATTCCATTCATTACATCACTACAATACACAAACAATTTTATAAATTTATTATGGATTACGTTTACTAAATTTCTTTTTAAGGACATTGAGTTGTTTTACAGTTTTTTGGCGAGTGTTGTGATCTACTTGATACATTTTCAGCTATTTATACTAAAATGTAGTTAATTTTCCAATCTATAAATTTTATCGCTCAGCTGTTCAATTTGTTTGTCAAAAGATGATTTAATTTTTAGAATGTCTTTTTCAATTTTATACCTATCTTCTATCGTTAATTTTATTTCGCACTCCACTCCATTAATTTGCATTTGAATATATCCTTGAATTATATTAATGCCTTAAGCTTTATTATTAATTCATCCTTTAGTTTCTAGATTTGAGTTTCCAGAAACAATTTACTGATAACATTATTCTCCGTCAGTGAATGATGATGATTCTCTATGTATGCATTGGTAGAAATTATATATTTTATTTAGTTTTCAAAATCAAACTTGTCATAGTATTTTCACGTTTTATCAATCACTAAAGAAACTAAACCCACTTTTAAACTCCATATTTGACCATCAACTTGTATTTTATCTTTATTCAGTTTTAGATTTCTATCACCAAATTCCCATTCATTATTGAAATCTTTAGGTGAGTCATAGTTTGTATCTAATTCATTTCTTCCTTTCAAGACTAATAAGTTAATATAAGTATCTTCGGTGTTGGAAAGCTGTGGGTAAAAATCATCTTCTTCATCATCATAATCATTCACAGTATTAGCATCATTAAATAAGATGGTATTATCAAATATTGTTCCTTTTGAAAGTTTCTTTAACTTCTTTCTATCTTGACTGATGGTTTCTGAGGCTTTAATACTTATACTATTTTCAGATTCTATATTGTTTTTACTTTGTTCTTTCTTGTGTATTCTTTCAATATTTTTAGAACTATTCATGAATTCTTTGAGAGGTTCTGTTTTAGGATCAAATATACATATCTCTTAGTTGTTCACGTGTATCTATTTCACCAGTTTTTATACTACGAAGCTTTTTCTTCAAGACGCTTCTTATCAACACCAACTGTTTAAAATTTTCTCATACATGTTTAATAATAGCAAATAAGAGGTATCAGCTATTAGATCAGGTACCACCTATTAGATCAGCTATCAGCTATCAGATCAGCTTATCAGGAGCTGGTCTGGTTTTTAGATTAGCTTATTAGGACCTGGTCTGGTTTTCAGATCAGCTTTTTAGGACCTGGTCTGGTTTTCAGATCAGCTTTTTAGGACCTGGTCTGGTTTTCAGATCAGCTTTTAAGGACCTGGTCTGGTTTTCAGATCAGCTTTTCAGGACCTGGTCTGGTTTTCAGATCAGCTTTTCAGGACCTGGTCTGGTTTTCAGATCAGCTCTTCAGGACCTGGTCTGGTTTTCAGATCAGCTTTTCAGGACCTGGTCTGGTTTTCAGATCAGCTTTTCAGGACCTGGTCTGGTTTTCAGATCAGGTTATCAGGTATCAAATCAGGTTATTAGGTAGCTGGTCTGGTTTTCAGATCAGCTTATCAGGTATCAGATGAGGTTATAGCAAATAGATGTATCAAGCTTAAAGTTAGATTAATAACTAAAGTAAATGTTTATGAAGAGTATTTTATATAGTTATGAAATAGTCAAATTGTTTCCGGTAGCGTCCATCATTTAATTCATTATCTTTGCTAATCACCAAAAATCCATATTTATCCTTCCAACACTCTCGACAAATTTCATGAAACTTTTCATAACTCATATCGCCACCAACATTATCCCTATAGACGAGCTTAATATTTTTCTCATCTTGCTTAAACATTATAATAACATTTGCATTGTCTCTTGTTAAATGCTTACAGCGGTATTCATAAAAATTTTAAACAGCATTTTGAATGTTGTTTAAGCAAAATTCGCTAAATTTTAGCTTAAAAAACGCGTTTTTATTTAAACCTTATGTAAATCATCAAGTCTTAAAAATTAACTTCAGTCATACTTAAAATAATTTTGAGTTGACGTAGTTGTAATTTTGCTTCATGTTTATTTGCATTTTTAACTTTGCCTATATGTATCTATGTATTTATATGTATGCATGTATGTATGTATATGTATGCATGTATGTATGTATATGTATGTATTAGGAATTATGTTATAAGTTGGGCACAAGTAGAATGAGTCATCATTCTTCTGTCGCACCATACAAAAATATACACGTACATATGTATGTATACTATTCTGCTTTGCACATGCAGCATCAGCAAATATCATACTTGAAATTCTTTAAGCTTCATTACGAGAAAAAATAAATGTATAATATAGTATTCTTTTAATTATGAAATTAACTTCTTCAGATATTCATATTTGACTTGATATAGATAATTTTAGTATAAATATATATTTTTAAACCTGAGATAGTAGTAGTGAACTGCCATTCCTGCGTAGATTAAAATTTTAAAGACCGACAAAGGACCCCCACAAATTATTCCCATAGACAGACAGACATCAACAAATTTTTCGTCGGCTTTAAAATTTTAATCTACGCAGGAATGGCAGTTCACTACTACTATCTCAGGTTTAAAAATATATATTTATACTAAAATTATCTATATCAAGTCAAATATGAATATCTGAAGAAGTTAATTTCATAATTAAAAGAATACTATATTATACATTTATTTTTTCTCGTAATGAAGCTTAAAGAATTTCAAGTATGATATTTGCTGATGCTGCATGTGCAAAGCAGAATAGTATACATACATATGTACGTGTATATTTTTGTATGGTGCGACAGAAGAATGATGACTCATTCTACTTGTGCCCAACTTATAACATAATTCCTAATACATACATATACATACATACATGCATACATATACATACATACATGCATACATATAAATACATAGATACATATAGGCAAAGTTAAAAATGCAAATAAACATGAAGCAAAATTACAACTACGTCAACTCAAAATTATTTTAAGTATGACTGAAGTTAATTTTTAAGACTTGATGATTTACATAAGGTTTAAATAAAAACGCGTTTTTTAAGCTAAAATTTAGCGAATTTTGCTTAAACAACATTCAAAATGCTGTTTAAAATTTTTATGAATACCGCTGTAAGCATTTAACAACAGACAATGCAAATGTTATTATAATGTTTAAGCAAGATGAGAAAAATATTAAGCTCGTCTATAGGGATAATGTTGGTGGCGATATGAGTTATGAAAAGTTTCATGAAATTTGTCGAGAGTGTTGGAAGGATAAATATGGATTTTTGGTGATTAGCAAAGATAATGAATTAAATGATGGACGCTACCGGAAACAATTTGACTATTTCATAACTATATAAAATACTCTTCATAAACATTTACTTTAGTTATTAATCTAACTTTAAGCTTGATACATCTATTTGCTATAACCTCATCTGATACCTGATAAGCTGATCTGAAAACCAGACCAGCTACCTAATAACCTGATTTGATACCTGATAACCTGATCTGAAAACCAGACCAGGTCCTGAAAAGCTGATCTGAAAACCAGACCAGGTCCTGAAAAGCTGATCTGAAAACCAGACCAGGTCCTGAAGAGCTGATCTGAAAACCAGACCAGGTCCTGAAAAGCTGATCTGAAAACCAGACCAGGTCCTGAAAAGCTGATCTGAAAACCAGACCAGGTCCTTAAAAGCTGATCTGAAAACCAGACCAGGTCCTAAAAAGCTGATCTGAAAACCAGACCAGGTCCTAAAAAGCTGATCTGAAAACCAGACCAGGTCCTAATAAGCTAATCTAAAAACCAGACCAGCTCCTGATAAGCTGATCTGATAGCTGATAGCTGATCTAATAGGTGGTACCTGATCTAATAGCTGATACCTCTTATTTGCTATTATTAAACATGTATGAGAAAATTTTAAACAGTTGGTGTTGATAAGAAGCGTCTTGAAGAAAAAGCTTCGTAGTATAAAAACTGGTGAAATAGATACACGTGAACAACTAAGAGATATGTATATTTGATCCTAAAACAGAACCTCTCAAAGAATTCATGAATAGTTCTAAAAATATTGAAAGAATACACAAGAAAGAACAAAGTAAAAACAATATAGAATCTGAAAATAGTATAAGTATTAAAGCCTCAGAAACCATCAGTCAAGATAGAAAGAAGTTAAAGAAACTTTCAAAAGGAACAATATTTGATAATACCATCTTATTTAATGATGCTAATACTGTGAATGATTATGATGATGAAGAAGATGATTTTTACCCACAGCTTTCCAACACCGAAGATACTTATATTAACTTATTAGTCTTGAAAGGAAGAAATGAATTAGATACAAACTATGACTCACCTAAAGATTTCAATAATGAATGGGAATTTGGTGATAGAAATCTAAAACTGAATAAAGATAAAATACAAGTTGATGGTCAAATATGGAGTTTAAAAGTGGGTTTAGTTTCTTTAGTGATTGATAAAACGTGAAAATACTATGACAAGTTTGATTTTGAAAACTAAATAAAATATATAATTTCTACCAATGCATACATAGAGAATCATCATCATTCACTGACGGAGAATAATGTTATCAGTAAATTGTTTCTGGAAACTCAAATCTAGAAACTAAAGGATGAATTAATAATAAAGCTTAAGGCATTAATATAATTCAAGGATATATTCAAATGCAAATTAATGGAGTGGAGTGCGAAATAAAATTAACGATAGAAGATAGGTATAAAATTGAAAAAGACATTCTAAAAATTAAATCATCTTTTGACAAACAAATTGAACAGCTGAGCGATAAAATTTATAGATTGGAAAATTAACTACATTTTAGTATAAATAGCTGAAAATGTATCAAGTAGATCACAACACTCGCCAAAAAACTGTAAAACAACTCAATGTCCTTAAAAAGAAATTTAGTAAACGTAATCCATAATAAATTTATAAAATTGTTTGTGTATTGTAGTGATGTAATGAATGGAATAGATGATCTTTTATGGAGCTGATTTAGGTGAACTGGGTAGCTATTCTAGAGAAAATAGAAATTATTGATTTTTTGCTGACTGTAACTGACACATTCTCAAAATTTATATTGTGAGTATCGTTGAAAATAAAAACTGCACTCGGGAAAACTTAGTCAATGGAAAATATTTTTGAAATGGTACGAGTACCAAAAAACTTACAAATAGATGATGGTAAAGAATTTTTTAATAAATACTGTAAAATTCATGCATAAATATAGGATTAAAAATTACTTAATATGACAACATCAATAGTAGAATGATTTAATAGATCACTAAAAGGAATTATGTGTTAAGAATTTAGCATTAATGGTTCATATAAGTGGAATGATATACATATATAAAGATTTACTCAGTGCATGAAATAGGAAAGATCATCTCATCATTAAAATATTTGTGATTAAAGTTAACTCTACGAATGAGAAAAAGGTGCAAAATACAGTTTGAAGATGTACAAAATGATTAAATTTAATGAAAATATAAATAAAATTACAAAGGAAAAATCTAGTTTTTATTGGTTTTTTTTTGAAGGATTGATTAGGAATGTTAGGTCTCAGGGAAGATTATTAGCTTAATGTACTGAATTCTCTAAACTTGATGGTCTGTATGAAATATTGTGAAAACTTAAGCGTTAAAAATATTCAGCACATCATATTATCATTTTTTATAGTAAGAGTTGTACATTTTCCATTTCGAAAGCTATAGCATACAAAATTTTAAATTGTGAATATGGGGTTATTATAAAAGATATTCACTGTTCATTTCTAGATAAACTAAGAAAATTGGACTATGATATCCAATCTTTATGAATGTACATGTGTATGAATGGGTATCAAACAAACTTACTAAATAAATACAGACTTCAACTAGAATCATGCTGAAGCATGCATAAATTGTAAAATGTAATGTAAACAGATCTTACTTTATATCTGTATCTGTATGAGTATGAAATAAATTTACCGAAAAAAAAAAATATATTGGAAGCATGCCGAAGCATGTATAATTAAAAAAAAAAAAAAAAAAAAAAAAAAAAAAAATCCTCACGTCATACTTTTGTAATGAAAAAAATTTCAAGACTGTGAGAAATGAAATACATATGTACATATGTATATACTTTGTTAAAAATTCAAAAGATTGAATTCGTAATTCTAATTGTATAGATTTTTAATTGAAACACCACTAAATGTCGGACTCTCGCCTCACTATTGATAAAAGCATGCATGCTAGCAAAATATTAAACCTGTTAGAATGTGATGAGAAAGCTTTTTTCTAATCATTAATTTGTAGAAGGCAATTGTATCTGGATCAACTCAACTAATGAATGTATTGTATACAGGTATGATTGATGGTGATGAGGACCTTTTCTAAGTAAGAAATGATTACATCTGAATGCGATACAACGCA